>CM073439.1:45220833-46525416 GCA_037074515.1 Mimosa bimucronata
CTTTTCCTCCCAATCAATCAAGGTGGATTAGGTATTCGTCCAATGGAATTAGTCAACAAGTCTCTCTTGACTAAACAGGTCTGGCGAGTTATTTCTGCTGATCAGACCTCTATTTTAGCTGTCTCAATGGGTAAAAAGTACATTGATTGGTCGAAACAGCAATGGCTTAAATGGCCTTATAATTCTTCATGGTTATGGAATGATATTCTAGAATGCAGTTCCTTCATTACTAGTAACCTCAGATGGCAAATTAGCAATGGTAGGTCCATCTCTATCAACCACCCTTTATGGTGGCCCATGCAAAGCTCTGTTAGAAACCCTACTGGAATTCAAGCGGTTTCTGACTTGCTTACGCATACATCTTTTCCTTGGAACCCAATTCAATGGAATATCTCCCTGATCAGAAGACTTTACTCGAGCCCAATAGCTGCTTGCATTTTATCGACTCCAATCTCAGTCTTACAAAGGAATGACTCTATCATTTGGATGGGTGGTCCTTCTTGATCCTACACAGCAAAACAAGGCTTTTGTCACCTCTTTGATGAAAAGTTTCAAGAACATCCTGATTTTGACACATTCTGGAAATTCTTATGGTCAATCTCACTGCCTAGGAAACAACTACTCTTTATATGGAAACTTCTTCATAAGGCAATTCCAACAATTGATGTCCTACAAGATCACTATTTGACGGTAGATGGTTTATGCCGTTTTGGTTGCACAATAGAGGAGTCAATTCATCATACTTTCTTTTCCTGTGATCTGGCTAAAGCTGCTTGGTTTGGGTGTTTCTCGTTACGACCGCCATGTCATCTCTCTACGAATGACATTCTCATCTGGCTCAAACAGTTCCTCCTTACTAATAGAGATAATGAATCCTTGGTAAAAGGCATAATTGCTCTCCTAAATGAAATTTGGTTGAAACGAAATCATGCAGTGCACAATGGGAGAATTCCTCAGCCTCATGATATCATAAGAGATTCTCAATCTGTAATCTCTTTCTCATCCAGGCCAAAATCCCAACAATCAGTTAGTAACAAATTGCCTTCTCAGTGCATTCTAATCAATGGAATCTGCTAATCAGAAAATGGAAGCTCAATCATTCATCGTACTACCGCATCTTGATATGTTTTGATGGGAGTCCACTTCAGACTTTCACTTGGCGGCGCCATTCTATAGCAGGTTCGCTCTTCAATCTTGCTTGCTTCAGGCTGGCTCTAAACTGGATTCATTGTTCTAGATACCCCATAGAGCACCTTACAATTTGAAATGTTCACAAGCAACTAATTGATTTCTCGGGATGGGCTCCAACAATGTATCACGTCATCGCTAAAGATATTGCTGAACTTCTAAAGGCTTTCCGTTTAATTACTATAAGATTATTACCGATTGCCCAGTATAATGCTTTTGTTTCTACTTTTCCTTTTATGGATGTTATCAAACTTTTGTAATCATTTACTATTACTAATATCATTTTGACTTTTAATAAAAAAAAAGCATAATTTTTAGAGTGAAATATTGTGATATCCTTTCTCTTTTGTTTTAATTACATTGGCCTCCACTCCATTTTGAAAACACACAACATATTTCAACAACTAACATAGTTAAAGCATATTCAAAAAATTCTAGATATATACTTTTTTTTAGAATAAAAAAAGAAATATAGTTTTTTAATTTAAAAATATATTTGAATGAATATTCTTTACTAATTTACATGCTCGCATTTGCCTTTTTTAATGATTTATTTAATAATTACTAATAATCTATTTAATATTTTTTTGCCTAATTTAAATATAATTTCAATATATTTTATGTGAAAAATATAAATAAATTGATCAAAACAGTAATTTTTATGATAATTGGTTTAATGAAATTTACGAATCATAAAACTTACATTTTCATATAATATTTATAAAATAATATTATTTAAAATATATACAATTTCAAAACATTTTCAACCAATAAAAATTTACGAATTACATCATAAATTAGTTTTAAAAATTAAATGATTTTAAACATATAAAATTATAGAAAAATAAAATTAATAATTATATAATTACTCAATATTTTTGTGTGATCAAAATTAATAAATTTAATGATATTAACATATGAAACTACAGATTAAAGAATGTGATCCCACCTAGTGGGACAATAGTTGTTGTATGTCGCTATCTCCCTTATGAAAGAATACTTATTGAAAACCTATACTAACTAATTTCTCCTGCCTTTTTTCCTTGTTTAATAGGGACAAAATTGGAATCCAATCCTTAAAAACCCTATAGGTGGACTCATATTTATGAATTAACATCTCTTTCACATTGGACTTATAATAAGTACCAGCATGGTGAAATGGGTTAATGAGTAAATTTGTGTTGGAAACTACTCAATGTTGTCTTGAAAGTTTTTGAATCATTATAACATTGACATTGACATTATTTAAGTTACATTTGATATTGTCATTCACATCACTTAGGGGTAAGATGTGTATTTGTTTAAAACCAAGGTTATTAAACCCGGACCGGCTCGGCCGGTCTGGACCGTAACTCGCCGAACCGGGCATGCAACCGGTCCGGTCTGGCATATGAACCGGAGTATGATTAGCTCGGTAACGACTCGGCAAAACCGGAGTAACCCGTCGCTAACTCGGGTGACTCGGCGGGTGGGGCGAGTCACCCGAGTTTAGCATTTTCAACCTCAGATTCAGATCTACATAAGAGGCTAAGAAGATAAGAATGAGAGATGAAGAAGATAAAAAGAGGGGATCACTTGGAGCTGAGATCTGAGATGAAAAGAAACAAGGATGCTAAGATTTGAGATGCGTGGATGCGTGGATCGCTTGAACATTTCGACCGATGGAGAAGGCAAGATGTTAGGATCTTCATTATTTGCTCGATAGGAGGATGAAACCTATGCCGTGTTGAAGCCTGGGTGTTGAAGCTTGAACAGATGAAGAAAATGTGAAAAAGAAGGTCTCTTGAACTTGGATCAAAGAGTAGAAAGCTTTTGAATTTACTGCCTCTGGTCTCATGATGTGTGTGTGTGACTAATGAGTGTGATGGGTGGAGTGTACAGAGGAAAAAGTAAATCACGTGGGGAGAGAGAAGGATAAAAGAATGAGAGTAAAAAACTAATAATATATATTAAAAGGTTGAGACTTGAGAATATGCTTCAGTGAAATTTTTCCCCTATGAATCCGTCAAACTAAAAATGAATAAAAAAAGAGAGAGAAATGAAATAAAAATATGAAAGAATTTTATATGTATAAATAATTGAATGCTTACAAAAAAAATATGAATATGTATTCAACAATTATTTTTTATAATTAAAATATAGATATTATGATCAATTATAATCAAATTATATTATTTTAATTACTACCGGTCTGGCTCCCGGGTCGATTCATAACTGACTCACTAACCTTTGACCCACTTACTCGCCCGGTCTGGACTCCGGTCCGGGTTTAATTACCTTGTTCAAAACTTTTTGACCCAAAGACGATGAGCATCCTAAAGGTTTTTCATTCAATATTGTCATGAAAATTTCCAAATAAATCGTACATGAAAATGCTATTATGCTGTCAAATGATGTTCCTTTTGACTGTTAAATGAGTCTACATACTATACAAATATTCCTATGTGGCACCAATTCATCAACAACTCACGCCATTAAAGTTGTTAATCCATTTTCAGTACCTAACATATTGTAAGTCCACTTATTTTGGGAAAAAAATCCACTTGATTATTAGTAAGAAACCTATCACTAATTTTTTCAACAAAATAAGAACTCATGATAACATTTGTTTGTTTGATAACTTTTTTTTTTTTGAACTGAAGTTTGTTTGATAACTTCAATCACTCTTTTTACAAAGGGGTTGTGGTCCCTTATTATAGGAAGTATAAGCCCTTTCAATAAAGCAGCAGCAAATGGTAAAAAAAAAGCTTATGACACAATGACCTTATGTAAGTTCTCAACATCTCGCATGTCAAAGTGTCCATTTTGAGGCTTCTATCACCCCTTATGGTTTTCAAAACGCATCAAGAGGGGGTATTCAGACCATTATTAGGCATATTTATTCTCCTCCTTAGCCGATATGGACTTTACAATCCCACCCCCTTAAGGCCACCATTCTCGTTGGCATATCAACTCGAGTCTGGCTTTGATGCTATAACATTCCAACACCTCATTCTCTGAATTGTCCACTTTTGTACCTCAATCACTCGTAACGATTTTGAAAACGTGTTGAGAAGGGAGGTATCTAGATCTTTATGTCACGTGGGAGTGCAAATGGTTAAACGAACTTGTTTTGCTGTCAAAATTTACATCCTTTAGTGGCAAAACAACATTGTTACAATTTAAAAACTTTCATATTCCTAACGTTTCTTCAATGAAAACTTCAAGTTAAATTTCCACTTCAAAAAAAAAAAATGCTTATATAACATGTAAATGCACCAGTTTAACATATTAGACAATTAATACTCAAATTTAATTTCAATATTAGATTTAATTTGAATAATAACCCACATGACATTGCTGTAAATTGGAAACTTATGAGACAACATCATAAGAAGAAAAACTTTCACACACCCAAGACCTTAGACCTTAGGTGAAAACTTTCAAATACCAATATGCACCTCAATCCAAAAATAAATAGTACCCCGGTTCACGAGTAACGGACTGACACAGGCCCCATTGAATAAATGCAGTCTCTGACCTGTGGTCATGTATTATGTACCTGGTCCTTTAAATGTCTCATTCAGCCTTTTATTGTAATATACTTTTTAATTTAATTTTTTTTCTCCATCCATTAACAGTTATGGTTAACAATTAAAGTTACGATTTTTGTTGTTTTTGCTAACACGTTTAACTGCATTAATTAGTAATAACAATAGTAATTAAGATTAATAATATTTTTCTTTTCAAAAAAGCACATATAAATTGAAGAAAGTGCAGGAGCAATAAACAGAGAGAACAAAGATGCATAGGGACGGCGGGTACTTCTGATGCTTCTTCTCCCATATGCACAATCTATTTGAACCTGAGGCTGCCACTTCGACCCACCAAAATCGATCTCCTTTAACTTGGATTTGAGGGTAGAAAGAAGAATATTGGATTGCAACTGATATGAGTGATGGATTTCACTACTGACAAGTAAAATTTTCTGTTTTATATGAGTTTTTCCCTGTGGATATGCATGATTTATGTAGCTTAGGAAGATTTACTTAGAAGTTTTCATTTTTGTGTTTTAAGATGTTGATTTTGGTTTTTTTTTTCTTCTTCTATTGTGTACTGCTTAGTTTTCAATCTGAGAAATGAATTGGGTTCCTCAAATTAGAAGTGTTCCGTTCTTACCTGCATTTTAAAAGAAAGCTATTTGTACCCAATGTTAACTATGTTTCTGTTTGATACTGTAATTTTCCATATCTTTATTTGTTTTACTTGAGATTTTTCAATGTGGAAGAGGCTGTAAACTGTAAAGGATAAAGAAAGGATGAGAATGTGGGCTCTGATTTAATTGGGTCCTTAGGATCATCATTTTATCACCTTCCTATTTTTGTTTGTTTCCCCTTTTTTCATTTTTGCAGTTACTCTTGACACTATCAACATGTGAAGATAAGCCACTTAAACCAACACATATTTTTAAGTTGAAGCTTCGGAAGCCTTTTGCTGTGAGAGTAAAGGAGTTGATAGTTATAGACTAATAGAGTAAATGAGTTCATAAACAGTTTCAATTTAAGAGGATTCAGATTGGCTTTTACTCTCTGTTCTTTAGATGTTATTTTAGTGTGTCATTGTACTGCATCTCACTGTTAATCATTGCTTCTTCAGGTTACAATGTGGTAAATATTTGTGCCATTTACTTTATGTGGGATCTTCTTCAGTTTTAAGTATGATGTCTAGAATCATTCTCCAGTGGCTAAATTCATCCCAACACTTTCTGCATTAGTTTGGCCTCTGCTTCTTCTGTGATATTTCTATCATCTTCTAATCTGTAGGTTGTGAACTTTTTGGCATTTACTTATCTGTTATCTTTTAATGGTGCTAGGAAGTCGTGGGGTTGGCATAAGGAGGTCAATTCATTCCAAAACACATCCAATTTTGGTAAGTCTTAACGATGGTATGATGCAATTCTTGGATGACTGATCCCTGAGAGAATTGTATTGTTTTAACCAGACATATCTCAGGAGATTTGGAATGAAGTGCCTCAAAATGAACATGAGAGTCCACACATGTTTGAGGAAGAAACAACCCCAGTTAAGGCTTGTAGGGATTTGGCTTACCATGTTAATGATAATGGTAAGACAATTCTTAGGCGGGAATCAGATTTATTGACACTATCTTCTTTAAGTGCGCTACCGTATATTGTTCTTTGCTCTTTTTACTGTTGTTTTTATTTTTCTGATTTGAATGAAGTTGAATTTCAGATAACATACTAAAGGAGCCGGAGGAATGTAGGGAGACTTCTCTTCTCAAGAGACGTAGGATGCTCCAGTTCCACAGCGGTGACGTGCACGTTTCTCTTTCTAATGAAGAGACGTCTTCAGCATATTTGGAACTAAATGTCAGTGCTAAAATATTTCATGAGTGGCTTTAACACTGATAGATCATTGAATGGTTTAAATCATATGACAAAGAGACTCTAAGGATGACTCAATTTTTTTTGTTCAAATGATAGATAGTTACCAGGTCAATGATCTGTGCAAATACTTAATTTTGTCTGAAATAAATTCAGTGCTAAATTTTGTTGATTGGAAGAAAAAAACTTCAGTCCACGACTTGATATATCTTGTCTGCTTATTTTTGTTAGATATACCTTTTTTAATATTACACCTGTATTTTTCATAGCTATTCTTATTCAAAATCATTTCCTCTTCATGTTATTTTTAGCATATGTTGGTCCGATGCATCATTCAATTGCCTTTTCTCTAACATTTGGCGTGGACCCCCCCCCCCCCCCTACCTTATATTCTTTTTGAGGTGTTTGTTGCTGACCTTTGTATCTCTGTTGCTAAGATAATTTAGTGATATACATGCTTTGCATGAGTTATAAGATCTGTAGTTCTTTAGATATTAGGAATTGTGCTTATATACCTGTTTGATGCTTGTATGTCTGTTTGATCTATATGTTTAATTTGTCTTTATCACCTTTATTGAATTAGAAGCTCTTATAAAAAGGAAGTGAATTGTAAAAGAGGACAAATATAATCCTCTAGAAGGGAAAGAAACTGGAAAGGAAGAAAAATTATGAATTTAAGAACAACGATGAACAAAAGAATGAAGGGCTGTTGAAATGAGACTAGGCTCAATGGAATGGAATGGTTGGATGGAATTTTTCATATTATATAGAAAGGAAAGGAGGAGGTTTCAACAGCCACCCTGGACAGGGATAGCAATGGAAATGGCCCTTTCCCTGAAATAATCTTGGGTAGCTGAGTTCACTTTAGTCATTTGAAATAGCAAATGCTCCATAAAAAATTCTACCATTCCTTTGTAACCAAATATAAAAGATCACAGTGGCAACTGTGTACTATCTCTATCACAGAACACTGCCACCCTTATTTCTTCCCAGTTGAATGTACTCAATCTACAAAAATTGATCTACATTTTCTGCACATGTTCATATCTTAAACAAAATCTTATTCCAAACAAATTGGGCATACTACAACATGAGAACAACTTTGTAGTTGTTTTCAGAATTCAGACGCTTCCCTACCCCAAAAACAAATACTAGGGGAAGTGCATTATTTGGCTTTGGAACTTGCAGCTTCTTACAAATATAAATTATGTCACGTACTGCTGTCTACGAAAAACATTTCACTTTTAGGAGAGTTAAGCATTTCAAATAATGTGGTGCCTTGTTGGGAGAAGAAATGAGGAAACTGAAATTGCAGCAAGAGAAAACGCCAGCCAGATCAAGAGTCCCAAGTTCTCCTATCCGAAGAGTAAGAAAGATCAATAGGCTTCAGAATAGGTTAAAGAGGGAAAGATAAATAGGCTTCAGAGTAGATTAAAGAGGGATTTCTGGCAAAATGAATATTCCAATTCAAAAAACCCCTTGGAAAGACCACAAATCAAATCACCAATTGGAGTTGTGCAATGAAGAAAGATTATGCAAAAACATTCCCACACCAAAGATCTTCTCAAATTTTATTATGACACAATCACCCATATTACACACCACAAGGCGTCTAAGTCATGTACTTAATTTTAATTTATTTTTGCAAGTTAGTGATAATCCTTTGTTCTTTACATATTTGCTTGTCAAGCATGTCTGGTAGTGATTTGTCTGAGATTCTTTCACATAAAACTAGAGTTGTGTAATTGCCTGATTGTATCACTCATACTTTTCACATCTAGGGGAAAGAGGACTTAGTCGATGATGTTTTTCCGGACATGTCACAGTGGGTGCCTGGAACATCAGGTTTGCCTCTTAAAAGATTATTTTCTGAAAATGTTTGTGGATATTTATTTGTGATGCTTCTTTCCCCACTCATATTTGAACATGCATTAGGGAGTGCTTCTGCCTCCAGTTATGAGGACCTTGAGCTGTCAGCTGATGGATGGCTTGCTGAATGTTTTAATGATACTGAAATGGAAATAAGCCCTGACTATAGGTATGCTTCTTTAGATGCAATTCAGCCCTTTAATGATTTTTGGCATATTGTTTCCAATTATGCATAATAATCTGATGATTTTGCTATTTAATTCAGGAATGTTTCAGGGGCCGGTGATGTTCAGATTGATGTTGCAGGTATATGATTGTTAAGATATCCATGGCTGTTTAACTAATTACATGTCTTCCTTCCTTCAGTCCTCTTTGCACTTGCTTTACTCATAATTTCTTGCAGGGCTCCATGACCCTCAAGCGGCACGTGAAAAACATGTGGTTCAGCAGCATGTCACTCGATCACACAGAAACATTGTCTTCAAAGGTCTTACTTTCTTTCTCTTTTTTGTCTTTCTGGAAAACTTAATTTCAGTTTCGGTAGACTTTTGCTTAATTTCACATATAGGCACAGTTTTGATTTGAATATGGTTGGCCTGATTTGATTTACATTGAAAAATATTACTCACACACATTCTTCAAATTTGATGTAATATTTATTAAAAATAGTGATATTGATGCCTATAATATATGTTGTTTTCACAAAATTTTGAATATCTAAATCATAGAACAAATAGAAAACAAATACTAATGATTATATTAAAGAAAATATTTATATGATTCAAACAACGGTGGGTTTGGTCTGGCAAAAATGGCTTATCCCTCACAATATGACAAATCATTGTTCGAATCCCACTTAAGAGAGGTGCCCACATTTAGTGTCAAACAATATTTCAAATATGAATGCCTCCAATAGTAGGATACCTGTGGCTATATAAAAATTGTTATAATTCAATAAGCCATAGCTCCCTCATTCAATCATCTAGGGCTAGATTTGGTATTGACACTTATGCTCCCATTTGAGAAAAAAAATCAAAAGGAAAAGTTTTGATTGAGTAATGATAATAAGGGTGTTATAGACATATAAACATTATGCGAAATCGTCCCTCTACCTCATGGGGCAATCAAATCTGCCTACCGAATGTGACTTTATCTGGTTCAATTGTAAATGCAGTCTTACTATTATAAACAGACTGGTTTTAATCAGGTCAATTAAGGTCCTACATAACTATGCTTTCAGGAATTATCCTTCAATGACAAAGACGTTAAACTGAATGGAGAATTACTATGTGGAATTAGTTGTATCTAAATGAGTCATTCTGAAGAAATCGTTATCTTCAGGTCTGAATTTCTTAGTGTGTGCGTGGGTGGACAATTTTCAGGATTGAACAATCAAATTTTGTTCAAAATTATTCTCATTTTTCAAAGGAATAAAGATAGAATCTGAACTCCCAAGTGATACTTCTTTCTATTGAATGGCTTTTAACTTTTAAGAAGCCACTTGGCCTGTTCAACTCCGTGCAAGCTCAGAGCTGGTTCTATGGTCCCTATTGGATCTTTTTTCCTCCTTGTAAAGCTGAAATGGAGCCAGTTCCATATTTATGCACATCTGTTATGAGAAGTATCATTCAAAGTAATAGAGCAAAATACATTTTGTTTTAACGACATAGCAGAAGATTTTTGTTAGCTAGAATGAGTCATTAAGTTAATAAGGAGGTTATCATAGGTGTATACAATACAAGTTTATGTTCACCACAATTTTTTTTTCTTTTGAAAATCTTGATAATAGGAAAAAATCTATCCCATTGAAAACATGTTTGTGCTTTTCACTTATATTTTTCAAGTCCCTCAACAAGTGTGCAGCATGCAATGACAAGATCCAGTGTAGGAAATTCTGTTCCCCTTTTGTTATGGGGCATTTTAGTGATTAGATTGGTTATGTGGGATGGCACAATTATTTTCCCTCAACTGAATTCTCTTCCATGCTTTTATGTAGTGTAAATCATAAAACATGAAGCACGCTTATATATGTAGTGTATGTTTTTTCTCCTGAAATTGGACTTAAATCGCATTTGTAGGAAGGAAATCTATGTTGCAGATGCCTCCAAACTTGGCAACTTCTGTGGCCTATCCGTTTGCCTTCATCAAACCCAGTGGTGCTCAAGGAGACGTCACTCTGAAGGAAATAAATCAACGGATTCAGACTCCGCCAACTTCGAAATCCAAGCCAAAAACCGAAGATCCATCTACTTACCCTAAGTCGGCATTTTCTGGGAAACCTGTTGTCGGCAAAACGAAAATCCGAACTGAAGGAGGAAAAGGCAGCATTACAATTATGAGAACTAAAGGCTGAGTTTAAATTGTTCAGCTGCACAAGGTTTTCTGCCTTATTCCTTTATGGGATTAAGTTCATTCTCTGTAATATATATATCAGACAGGTCGTACAACATGTTATTGCAACTTCTGTTGTTATTAGATATTACATCTATAAATTACACCACCTTTGTGTTTGTTTCCTTGTAAGATGTAGATGTTTCGTAGATGTTTTTTGTTGCCTTAATGCTTTGGCTAAGGCTGTAATATAATTGTTGATCTTTCTGATGTTTCTTTCCTGGTAACCTTAAAGGTAACCTTAAATATTTCAATCTCACAAAGCTTGTGGCAAGTTCTTGTGATTGAATAATAAAGATGAAGATTTTAACTTTGTCTCTTGAGTAATGTTCAAAGAAACAAGTTGAGTTATTTTCCTTGTACATTGCTTGGAGTTTGAGGAATGAGTTATAATTTGTTCTAAATTTTAGAATATATTAAAAATAGTATAGTGATATACTGATGTTTAAAAGCTAAAGTAGGTACTATTAGTGGTGATTATCAGCATGTTGTCTAATAGAAATTTGACAAATGTTTTTTCCATATACTTTAACATTAAATAATTGGCCTACCACAAAATATTGTTCACAATGTTTCTTTGAGTAAATTTACTGTCTGCTTTTAAGCAAAAAATAAACTTACTGTCAAACACTTGAACAACCTTACCCAGAGATAAGATGATGTTTATTTTCTGGCAAGAAAAAAAAATTATTTTTATTTTTTTCTCAAATTCTGTGCCCCATCCCTGTTAAGAAACTAAATACCAATTAAAAAATTATTTTTATTTTTTAAAAAGTAAACATTTTGATTTTGTATGTAATTTATATGAATTTTCAATTTAGTCCCCTATGTAATAAATATAAAAATTGAAATTTTCATAGGATATTAAACTAAAGACTTAAACTTTATTTTTGGTAAATGTGTGTGCTGATCATTACAACTGACATTATAAATTAGAGGATAATGTATTTATTTAACGTGGATCGAATGTTCTTCCGACTATTTAGGTCATGTTTGGTAGGGAGGAGAGTGGATATTATATTAACTTTCCCATGTTTGGAAATGGTATGACTTATAAAAAAAAGCAGAGGGGGAGGAAGAACTTATGAAAATACTTTAACCACATGATAGATAATATGGAAAGACTTATCGCAGGAGTCTTGATGTTTAATTTTTATTTTAGCTAGTAGATAGAATAAGTAGAAGTATTTTATCTTATCTTTATAAGTGGTTACTTTTGATGTCTATTGACAAGTGGATTATGTAAGTTGTAATATTGTTTTCTATTATTATATTTTTTATTTTCTTTTAGTCTATAAATATAACCTAATAGCTTTTTTAGTTACACATTTAATGAATGATATTATGATTACTTATAGAATTCTCTTGAGCTTGAGCAAAACTCACTCACATCACACAAATTGGTTTGATCTAATGAGGAAAAGCTGAAACGTAAGGGGGAGGGAAAACAGACACAAAGGAGGGAGAAGTGATGATAAGAAATCGAGAGGGAGGTAAGAAAGATTTTTTGGAGTAAATTCTATAAGCGATCATATTATCTTATTTCAAGAGTGTAATTTCAAAAGTTATTAGAATCTATTAATAAACTAAAAGAGAAACAACTTACAAATATAGTAATTGATAATAATTTCGCAACTTGTAAAATCAACTTGTCACAAAAAACAATAACTATTACCAGTATTTGAGTGTTATTTTGATGTTGGAGCGAGTATTGTTCCCACACGGTTACGGATTCAACAAAAAGGACACTAACTACTTAAAAATATAATAAAAAAATTTCTACTTACTCTACCCATTTATCGAATTAAAATAAAATGAAACATCGATCTTCCCTACCACAATAAGTCTATCAACACCCCTATATCCTCCTTAATTAATTAAAAATGAACTAGGAAATGTCGAATCTGTTCTTTTTTGTGAATAAATACAAATTTATTAAAAAAATACAAGTTTTGTGTACAGTCAGGAGTTAGGATTGGAATGACACAAAACTTGCCCTGGCATTCTTGTCCGAATATTTATCTATTCAGGGAGAAAAGGGACTTTTCCTCAGATTTTGTCGTTTAGATGAAACTGAAAGGTATCCTCCATTAAAAGGTCATAATGTTACCTCAATCTCTCCCTACTTACCAACCAAACATGACAAGGCCTAACAACACGTTTTCCTCGTTCTTGGCTATTTTAGTAACTTCATAAATCTCACGCTTCTTTTGTCCCATTTCCTTCTTGGGAGAATCACAACAAAATCATAAAAAAAAATAAAAATTAATCACAATTAAATCCCTTAAAAATCATCAAATTCTATTAAAATCCTTAAAATCTGGTTGAGATTAAATTAAACTACAACTGTAATTGATATTGTAGCTCATTAAATTGTAAATAACAACAAAGTCTATGGAGAATTTATCAATAACATCTCAATTAATAATATTAACAACTACTCCCTCTGGTCCTTATTATAAGGCACCAACTACCAATTCTCACAAACCAAAGAATGGTAGTTGGGTCCTTAAATCTAGGCTTAATTGACCATATTTTCCAACTTCACCCTTTATTAAATGCTACAACTTAACATTTTAAATTATGAACATTCATTAATGACAAGGGTAAAGTAGGAAAAATGTAATTAATGTGGCGGTTGGTGCCTTATAATAAGGACCAAAAATTTTGTTAGTTGGTGCCTTATAATAAGGACCAGAGGGTGTATCAATGTAATTCAATTTAATAGTATTTAGTTTACTAAAAATTTTAATGTAATTTGATTATAAAGTTTTCGATTGTGATTTACCTTGTAATTTTGGCTCACTCCATTCTCCCACTAAACTCCCAAAGCCAATCTAAAATTTTTAATTGCCACACTGTGCTTTCCCTCTTTGTTGGAAAATACTCCTTTCGATCCTTATTATAAAAGCTTGAAATTTGAATTGATTTGGTTCAAAATAGTTCACATTACATTCTCCCATCATTTAACGCATTTTTCCTTATTTACCCCTAATTCTCTTTCATATTCATTAATGCTTATATATTTCTCTTACAAAATATAAACCCGTCATAAATAAGGGTAATATTGAAAAAAGATGTTTATTCCAGATATATTTAATTTTTTTTTGAAATGAAAAGACATATTTTATTACTTTCACACGTTTTTTTAAGAAGCGTGTTTTGGCGGCCCGGGATCTTATACCACTCTGTTCCTTATTATAAGTCCACCTTAACTACTTCTCGCATATCAAAGAATGGAAGTTATATCATTAAATATGTCATATTTTAAATTTTTTTTTAACTTTACCCTTCTTTAAGAATATGTGTTAAATTAATATTTTATGCATTATAAACATTCTCTCTCGTCTTCCTTATTTCCAACATAGGGGTAAAATAATCCCAATATCATTAATTGATTCCAAAGTGGACTTATATTTATGAACAAAAAATTTATGATAGTTAAACTTATAACAAGAAACATAGTGATAAATAGGACCGAGGGAGTAGTTTCCATTTCCCAAAGGAATATAGAGTTTGTTTTCAGGGATTTTCTTCTCTTTCATTCACCATGTTGTCTTCCTCCCCTCTTGTAATTTTGGCTCTGGTCTTTTTATTTCTGCATTTGCTTCTCATGTTTCTTCTCTGTATTTTCCTGTAGCCAAAAAGTTGAAGCCTTTGATCTTCATCACTGCGCTTATTGTTGAAAAATGGACCTGTTGTTGACAAAGAATTAGCCCAAAAAAAAAAAAACTAGAATGAACATCGCAACCAGAATCGCACGCAGCACAATCATCGCCTCTTCTCCACGCTCATCCCATTCCCATAATCTCTTTCCGAGGTGCCTTTTACTCATCACAGTCTCTCTCTCTCTCTCTCTCTATATATATATATGTATATGTACACTCCCTACTTACTAAATACTACCTCCAGATCGATTTGAATTTTTAAGGTGGAAGTTAGGGAAGTAAATTAGATCACTAAATTATAACATATGTCAAATATAATTAGATTATAAATTAGTTTATAAGTAGAATAATTAGTTTTGAGAAAAAAAAATATAACTATAGACAATTTAAAGTGATTTGCATCCTTAACTTTTCAAAAAAATGTCAAAGTGATCTTATAATTTGGACCGGAGGAGGAGGGAGTATTAAATATAGAAAGTAGTTGACTTTTTTGGAAAATACTGATAAATCTGAATAAATTACTTATAAATTGATTATTTTTCGGAGTTTTTTTTCTAAATTAGTTTATTCGACTTAAGTTTACATATAATTTAATAATACATAAAGTACATTATCATTAAATAACTCATTTAACTTTCTTAATTTCTTAAAAAAAAAAGTCAACTGCCACCTATATTTAGGATGTTGGAAGTATATATAAATATTTGTTCATGCAATTTTGCCATTTTTTTTTTTTTTTGGTCTTAAGACCTTAATCGAACCCTATTAGATGTTGAAATGGCTTACTAATGTGTTGTATCTGTAATTTAGGGGTCCACAAGTTGGGATTTGTGCCTCAATTGGAACAGAGTAGGGAGCTGAATGGAAAATTTTCCAGAAATATGGCTTGCAGTGTGGAGAATTCTGAGGTGAGCATGGTTCGTCCAGCAAGTGATACGATATATGGGTTTGCTTGTGATGCTTGGTATGCTATTTTAGTCACTGTTTTCATATTTTGCCCATAACCTGTTTGTTTAAAATCCTCATAGAATTCAAGGTCAAAAAAAATCCTCATAGAATTATTATTCTTATTCTTATCTTGGCTTGCTTTTCCTTTATCGTATCACTGATGGTGCTGACAAAAATAAAGCTGATCTCCACTTAGTGAGGCTATCTGCAGCATGTTTATGTAATAAATTAACACTATAGTTTGTATTGTCTGAAAATGAATGTTGTATTATATTCCATCTGCTCCTAATTACATGATTAAATTGATATTTTTTTTGAGATTAAGAAAGTCAAATAGACCATTTAATTTCATCATATGTTATATGTAATTAGATTATACATTAATTTATAAGTAAGATAAATTACTTATTAATTTTACATCATTAGTTTTCTTTTTAAAAAAGTTAATTTGATCTTATATTTATATTTCAATAGAGTACTTATATATGACTAAGGGAAAAGTCAATTCGGGGATTCTTGTATCGTTTTTTAAGGTTGACTATACTTTAATTTAGGATATTAGGCATTTTTTATACAGTGGATATCAGCCATCCTTTGTAATTATAGATATTTTTACAACTTAATCCTAATATTCAATAATTATAAACCCACCAAAGTTTCACATAAACTTGCCATATTTTAATTAAAAAACTTAATAAAACATTTTATGAGAAAAAAATTATTATATTTTCTTAGACTATCACACTACATGAACTTCTTTCGATGAAAAAAATAATTCAAATAATCTCACAAAACATTATAATAAAATATGGGGAAAATGGTCATTTTTTGCCCCGAAGTTTTAGTTTTGGAGCAATTTTGACCCGAAAGTTTTTTTGGGACCAATTTTGACCAGAAAGTTTACAAAACGTAGAAATATAGACCAATTTTACAATATAGAGAGGTCTCAAAAGATGTATATTGCTATGATTTATAAACTTCCGGGTCAAAATTGGTCAAAAAAAAAAACTTCCGGGCCAAAATTGTTCCAAAGCTAAAACTTCCGGTCAAAAAATGACCATTTTCCCTAAAATATAAGTCTTGTTGTACAACTTTTTCCTATTTTACCCCTAATTTTCTTTCATATTTATTAATGCTAATATATTTCTCTCTCTCTCTCTTTATACACTCATCATAAATAAGAATAATATTAAAAAAATATATGTACTACATACATATTTAATTTAGTTACACATATTTTAATAAGCATGTTTTCACGGAGGAGGGAGTAGTTCCCATTTCCCAAAGAAACATAGAGTGTGTTTGGTACGTTTGTTTTCAGGGATATTCTTCTCTCTTTCATTCACCATGTTGTGAAATATATTAGCTGATGAATATGAATTAGTATTTGTTGTTCTTGTTTCTTTAGTATCTTTAGTGGTTCTTCCTCCCTTCTTGTAATTTTGGCTCTGGTTTTTTGTTTCTGCATTTGCTTCTCATGTTTCTTCTCTGTATCTTCACCACTGCGCTTTTTGTTCAAAAATGGACCTGTCATTGTCAAAGAATTAGCCCCAAAAACCTAAAATGAACATCGCAACCAGAATCGCACCACAATTAGCGCCTCTTCATCACGCTCATCCCATTCCCATAATCTCTTTCCGAGGTGCCTTTTACTCATCACTGTCAGTCCCTTAATCTCTCTCTCTCTCTCTATATATATATATCTATATATATACTCTCTCTACTTACTAAATATTAAATATAGAAATTAGTTGGATTTTTTTTTGAGAATGCTAATAAATCTGAATAACTTATTTATAAATTAATTTGTCGGAGTTTCTTCTTTAAATTAGTTTATTTATTTGATTTAATCTTACATATAATTTAATAATATATAAAATAGATTATGATTAAATGGCTCATTTAATTTTCTTAATTTTTTTTAAAAAGACAACTAAATCCTATATATTTAGGATGGGAGGAAGTATATATATATTTGATCATACTTTCTTGTGATTTTTTTTTTTTTTTTGGGGTCTTCAGACCGTAATCGAACCCTATTAGATGTTGAAATGGCTGATTGAATGTATTGTATCTGTGATTTAGGGGTCCAAAAGTTGGGGTTTGTGCCTTAATTGAAACAGAGTAGGGGCTGAATAGAAAATTTTCCAGAAATATGGCTTGCAGTGTGGAGAATTCTGAGGTGAGTATGGTTAGTCTAGCAAGTCATGCTTTTGTTGCAGAGGCAGTTGAAGCTTTGAGAGGTGGGAAGGTTATTGCTGTACCAACTGATAGAATCTATGGGTTTGCTTGTGATGCTTGGTATGCTATTTTAGTCATTGTCTTCATATTTTGCCCATAACCTGTTTGTTTAAAATCCTCATAGCATTATTGTTATTATCCTTTATGTCAGTGATTAAAGGCTCATGTTTTAATCCCCTCCCCTTTTTTTTAAAAAAAAACATGCTGATTGTACTGTAAGAAATAAAGCTATTATTAAATTGTCCATTTTAAAACATTTAAATCCATGAGTACCTGGACTATCAATATATACCTAGACGAGAGACCAAAACGACTGATATTAAAGATGCATATACTTGTGGTACCTTATGAAACCCTCTTTTCCGTGAAAGCAAGAGGTTAAGTAATCATTCTCTGTTCCATCAATTTCCTCTTTATATCTCACACCAAATGAAGTGTTCTTTAAGAACAAAATTTCCCAGTTTTTGCTTGTCTCAATTGTCTGCATAAAGTTGGATTTTGTTTTCTGTTAACTATCATCTGCCTTTTACTGGAACATTTTACAGTTCGCTGGATGCAGTTAACAGAATTTATGAGATTAAAGGACGTAAACACACAAGCCTCTTGGCTATTTGTGTTGGTGACGTATCAGACATTGACCGTTTTGCGGTGACTGATTATTTGCCTCGCGGCCTGCTTGATTCTCTTGTTCCAGGTCCTGTTACACTTGTGCTAAAACGAGGTTTGTAAGTCACATGCCATGCTACAAAATACATGCAATAAAATGAGAGTATTTACATAATCCTCAATCTTGTTTAAATATATATACTAAGTCACCTCAAAAAATGGATTTGAACTTTAAAGCAAAATTAGCATCAACTTCTTTTTATATGTCTAATTAGTATGCTTGGGTTACATTACAGGAAAATCAAGTGTTCCTGAAAAATCTTTGAATCCAGGACTTGATAGCATAGGGGTGAGAGTCCCAGACTACAATTTCATTAGGGACATTGCTCGTCGGTCAGGTACTGCGTTAGCTCTGACCAGTGCAAACCTAAGTGGACAGGCAAGTAGTGTTTGCATCGATGATTTTAAGGACCTCTGGGGACATTGTGCCTATGTGTATGATGGTGGCCTGCTTCCATTGGGTCGTGCAGGTTCCGCAATTGGGGACCTCACCGTACCACATAAGTACAAGATACTCCGAGCTGGAAGGTACATTTTGTTGGGCTAAGTCTTCTTCTTGTCTTTCAAGTTTCTTAATATGTTTTCAGAATGGAGTGTTTTAAGTCAGATGCAAATACCAAAGACCAGATTTTTGTCAGTGCTTATTTTCAAACATTGGGATAAAATTGGTGGGATTTATATGTTAAAAGTTTTAATGGGTGAGTCTCGGGGCAATAATAAGGTTTCCACCATGTGATATAGAGATCACGGTTCAAATCGTGGAAAAAACCTCTCTATTTAAGGGGTAAGACTGCGTACATCTATCCCTCTCTAGACCTACCTAGTGAGAGCCTTGTGCACTGAACCACCCATTTTTTTATCTGTTGATAATTTAATAAAAGTGAGTAACACATGATTAATGCCTATATATTAACTTGGTAATTAGAATGCAAGCTTTGGGAGGATTCTATTTTGAAATTCTTCCATCAGTGGGTGTATGTAACACGCAGCTTTAACTGTGTTCATTTTCATGTTGTGTAGTGCAATGGAAGAAACAAGGGCCATCTTGGATAAGCATTCTCTGGTTGAAGAATTGAGCGTTCTAAATGACCAGTGATTGATGTGCAATGCTTCCATATAGAAATTGTGATTTGGACATTTCTTTCACTTGGTCCAATGTTTGGCAAATTGTGACTATTGTCACTAATTTCCCGGGCATGTTTGTGTCAAAATATATTTTGGTCCTGACCCCTTTAGGTGTATATAGAGTAATACAAGTTAAAGAGAAGTTGTGTTGTGTTCACCTAAAGAGATCAGTACTTCAAGACGTGGAGATCGGTTGGATCCCTTATACTAGATAGATGTATTATGAGGCTATCTACAGCATGTTTATGTAATAAATTAACACTACAGTTTGTATTGCCTGAAAATGAAAGTTGTATTATATTTCATCTGCTTCTAATTATATGATTAAGTTGACATTTTTTTGGAGATTAAGAAAATCAAATAGACAATTTAAATTTATCATATGTTATATGTAATTAGATTATACATTAATTTATAAGTAAGGTAAATTAGTTTTTGAGAAAAAGATAAATACAATTACTTATTCATTTTACATCATTAGTTTTTTTTTTAAAAAAAAGTTAATTTGAACTTATATTTACATTTCAATGGAATATTTATTTATGACTAAAGAGAAGTCAATTCGGGGATTTTTGTACTTTTTTACATAAACATGCCATATTTTAATTAAAAAAACTTAATAAAACATTTTATGAGAAAAAAATTATTATATTTTCTTAGACTATCACACTATATGAACTTCTTTCGATGAAAAAAAAATTCAAATAATCTCACAAAACATTATAATAAAATATAAGTCATGTTTTATAAATTATTATATCTCAATATATAAAACATACATTATAGAGTTCAAAAAGTAATTTAAAAATTTTTATCTAAAGAAGAAGCGTATCAATTATCAACATTTTTTACCTCCTACTTCTGAGTTGTGATAACTTACATATCAATGAATGTATGTACTCGATGAAAAAAAAAATTCAAATAATCTCACAAAACATTATAATAAAATATAAGTCATGTTTTATAAATTATTATATCTCAATATATAAAACATACTTTATAGAGTTCAAAAAGTAATTTAAAACTTTTTATCTAAAGAAGCAGCGTATCAATTATCAACATTATTTACCTCCTACTTTTGAGTTGTGATAACTTACATATCAATGAATGTATGTACTAAAGAAGGAAAAAGTTAAAAAGATTTTGAAATCATAATCAACTGATTAAATATTATTCCTTTTTTTTTGTATGTTTGTTTAAAAAATATTTTATATTTGAATAATAATAATAAATTAATATTGAATAGATAATTTTTTTGTCAAAATGGAATAGATAATTTGATATATGAAACATTATATTATTTAACATAACACCATGTAATTAAATTTAAACATTGAGGTAATATAATTTTTTGCCCTTGAATTTTACTTCCACTTTGGTTTTGATTCCTCAAGTTTCATTTTGTTTAAAACATTAGTCCCCTCATGTTAATAAAATCTTGGACAATTTTGCCCTTACAATAAGTAAAACCTCTCTTATTTAAGAAAAACTCTTAAGAGAACCCAATTCACCACGTAATTTATGGTCTTACCAATAACAAACAAGCATGTAATATTTGATGTGAATATGTTAATCTGACTAGGTATCATAAAAAAAATTATCTGACAGATAAGAAAATTTTATCTACTATTTTTTATGACACCAAAAATAAGGTGACAAACAGGGTTCTCTTATTTAAAACTTTGATGATGAAAATCAAAGTGAAAGCAAAACTTAGATGCCAAACATTTGATGAATTAATAAATCATCATCGGAGTTGAGACTTGAGAGTTGAGACTTGAGGGAGACCAGTAGGATTTGTTAGATAAAATAATTGTTGATTGTTTTTGCTGAAGCAGTCCAAAAAAGACAAACAAACTTGTTAACATCATTCCCGGGGCGCCACGTTCACCCAACCAACGGCCTTCAACGGTTACCCTCATCCAAGGGATTCCCTGTTCACCGCCACCTCACTCTCCCAAACATGCTTTCTTCATTTTCCTCTCTCTCTCTCTCTTCTCTCTTCTCAGATGGGGAATTCCGAAGCTGAATATCTTCCCATTCTCTCTCTTTTCCGATCTCTAGGTTTGATTCTTCTTCTGCCGAATCTGCTTTTCGCTGTTGTTCTCTGCGATGATATTCCGACGACTCTTGAAGGCCCCTTTGAGCCCGTCACTGTTCATTTCGACCCTAATCTGCGTGGCATCGCCGTTGATTTGCCTGACACCGATCCTCGTGTTCGCCGCATCGTTCAGGGTTTCCAGCCTGAGCAGATTTCAGTCTCTCTCTCCGTTAACCATGATTCTGTTTGGACCTCATGGATTACAGGTTTCTCTACTATCTTATTTCGTTTTTAATTAATTTATGAGAAAACCTATTTAGTGCTTAACAGATTTGGTGAATATCTTTTAATTATTTAAATATGGTCTATTATGATTGTACTCCATTCCATCCTGCCCTAATTATAGACTTTCTTTTTCAATACAAAAAAAAAGTAGTTTCAGTCCAGAAAAAAATCTTTTTTTTTCGAAACTAATTTATTGTACCTATAAATTAACCTATAATCTAATTTCATGTGACATATGTTATGATTTATTGGTCTAATTTTCTTCCTTAACTTCCACAAAAAAAAGTCAAAGTGGTATTATATTTAGAACCGGAGGGAGTAGTTATTAAGATAGTCAAAGTCCCACACATTGAAAGATTAAAAGATGAATTAAGTGTATATATTGTTTGTTGAGACGAGTTGGTTAAGTTTGTGTGATAGAAAGAACCTAACACACATATATACAATTAGTTCATATTTCAACAAGGTCCATGAAAGATATGCCATATAATGTTGAGATGATGACTCCTATCAAATTAGCTGAAGCCTGTGTGTATGTATATAATTGATTCATATTTCAAAATACGGCCTTTTCCTTTTATCTCTGGTTGACTTTTGACGCCAAACCTTGTATTCTGCTGAACCATTAACGCAAATTTCAGTTCTGGCGATGAGTAACAATCTGTTGGTTTTATACTGAATTGAGTTTTTGTACTATTTTATTGCTTGAGCTGTATTTCACTGGGTGGATTATTTTTTCCCAACCACCATTTCTTTTGGTGGATTGAATCAACTTTCTAAGCACTAAAGCATGCGCAGATTCATCTCTTTTCTTGAGTAACGAATGTCTGAGTGTGGGATATTGTCACTATGATATATATTCATTGGGGTCACATCACTCTATTTTAATCTTCAGAGGCTCCTCACTTTGAAGATTTGACTTCACTAATTTGCAGGTGGCACACTAGATATTGACATGCTAGTAAGTTTGTTGACGAGGTTATTAGTGGATTTGGCACTTGATCCATTTAAGTTGCTGCTCTAACTCTATAAAATACATTTTAGGGAATGCAACTCCTTATAAGCCTCATGTCATTCATGAATGTAGTGGATTCTTATAAATTTATAAAGACAGCTGTTTGTGGTCACGTCTATAGTTAATTATACTAACACAAGGAGTTTCATATTTAGTCTTTTGTTAGCAATTTTGTAGTCACTGCTCTTCCTAGTTTTCTACAACACATTTCTCTCAAAATGGTCCAATCATCACTATTTCTTTTAGTGGAAGGTGACTCTGATGATGGAGATTTCTGATGTTTTCTAAAGTTAAGAATTAAGTCAAATCTGCTAGCATTTATTGGATTAATTTTGGGGGGAAAATGTTTGTGCCATTTTCCATCATATTCATGTTCTTCTGTTGATCAGCGATGCTGAATTATGGATAATATCAGGGGAATTTCAGATTGGTGACAATATCAAGCCATTGGATCCTAAGGCTGTCTCAAGTATTGTTTATTATGGAACTTCAGAATCTGAATTAGTACATGAAGCTAGAGGTCATTCTCTCATCTATAGTCAGCTTTACCCTTATGAGGGACTTAAGAACTACACCTCTGGAATCATCCATCATGTTCAACTTAAAGGTGAGCTTTGCGGATTTAGGATTGAAGGAAAACAGTGGATATATTTTACATTATATCTCTATATATCACTATCTCTTTTCAGTTTTCTTAAATTCACTTACAGTTTGTTTACAAGATACATGTCTCTTTGTATTTATAATTTTCATTGATAAACACCAATAATGAAATTCCCCAATGGCTGCTCACTTGTGTTCCGAGAATATAAACTTCAGGTAAGGGCTTTTCGACTTAGCCTACATAAATAAATTTTACCATTTTGTGGGGATAAAAAAAAAAATTGAGGAAAATTTTGTCTAGAATAAACCATAATGACTAATGAGGATTCTTTTGCACTCAGTCGATGTCTCATTTCTATCCTGTGTCAATCAGCAGAAACTGTCATATCTTAGTAGATTTGCCTATGCATGAAACTTAATAGGGATTATAAACTGAAAATGCTCATTCATCTCAAATATTATCATTAAAAGTTTGGCAAAGTTGTTAAGCCCTGACTTTTCAAAGAAGAAATTGTGTATGAGTTCATCACATGTTATTTTCCCCTGGAAAGTCACATGCTGTATTATTAAAACAGTTTTCACTCTATGCAGGATTGGAACCAAGCACAATGTACTATTACCAATGTGGAGATTCCTCCCTACAAGAAATGAGTGACATCTACCATTTCAAGACAATGCCAGCTTCTACTCCACGGAGCTATCCAGACAGAATTGCGATAGTGGGAGATCTTGGCCTTACGTATAATACAACTACAACCATTGATCACCTGATCAATAATAAACCTGATCTTTTTCTATTGATTGGTGATGTGACCTATGCAAATCTTTACCTAACAAATGGAACTGGCTCTGACTGCTATTCCTGCTCATTCCCAGAAACTCCTATACATGAGACCTACCAGCCTCGATGGGATTATTGGGGAAGGTACATTGAAAAGTTGTATAGACTTTTGACAATATTTGGCTGATGACAATTCTTTGCTTTTTTAACCTTTTATGCCACAATAACTGAATGATTCCAGGTTTATGCAGAATTTGGTTTCCAAAGTTCCAATGATGGTGGTGGAAGGAAATCATGAAATAGAAGAACAGGCATTTAACAGGACATTCGTGGCTTATAGTTCTAGGTTTGCTTTCCCCTCTGAAGAAAGTGGATCTTCATCCACTTTATACTACTCCTTCAATGCTGGGGGAATCCATTTTATTATGCTTGGGGCTTACATTGGTTATGATAAATCAGGTATCAGTCCTTTTTTCCCTTTTCTAACTGTTTTCAGTGAACCTGTTTGTTCAGCCTTAATCTACCCATTCCCCTTTCTCCAATATTTTCAAGGCACAAACCTTTTTTTTTTTTTACAAAAAGGGAAACTGTGAAATTTGACCAATATTTTATTTTGAAAGTTAGTTAGTGTGTTGGCAATCAGGGAGAGAGAAATATATTTATTCCTTGTAACCTTTGAAAATTAACTGTGACTATCCTTGCCAGCTGAACAATATAAGTGGTTGCAAAGAGATCTGGCTAGTGTTGATAGGTCGATAACTCCCTGGCTTATAGCTACTTGGCATCCTCCATGGTATAGTTCTTATGTGGCACATTACAGAGAAGCAGAGTGCATGAGGGTGGAGATGGAAGAACTGCTATACTCGTATGGCGTGGATATAGTATTTAATGGACATGTGAGTTATTTTCATCTTGTAATTTGATCGAATCCATTTAGGGTCATTAACTTGCTTCTATCACAAGATATATAATGAAAGCAATAAAATTAAAAAAAGGTTTTTGACCAATGGAACAGGTCCTTTTCCTCACTGGCTTTTTTGTAGGCCTTATGATGAGAAAAACAACTTATTTATGGCCATGTTTATACCACAAGTAATTAAAAAGCCTTGGCCTCTTGTGCATAATATACTGATTTAATGAGTAAAATCTGAACGCCTGTAATTGATGGTTATATTTCGAAAAACAAATTTGAGTTGTAAGTTTCTATGAAGCAGATGAATGGATAATCTAGTGTGTGTGATCAGTTCCTCTACCTCCTATCTTTGTCCACAACTAGTTTGTAGTTTGGGGGTTTACGAAAGTTCTTGCACACACTTATGTTATACACCAACGATTTTGATGTTTAATGATCTTCCATTCTAAGACCTCGAGTCTTCGCTCATATTTTGGTTCTGAAAATTGGTGAGCAGGTGCATGCTTATGAGAGGTCAAATCGGGTTTACAATTACAGTTTAGATCCATGTGGTCCAGTCCATATTTCTGTTGGGGATGGAGGTAACCGAGAGAAGATGTCAATCCCATTTGCAGATGAACCTGGAAATTGTCCTGATCCATCAAGTACTCCTGATCCTTTTATGAGAGGCTTTTGTACAACAAACTTCACATCTGGCCCTGCAAAGGGTAAGTTTTGTTGGGATCGGCAGCCAGAATTTAGTGCATTCAGGGAAAGTAGCTTCGGCCATGGAATTCTAGAGGTACCACTTTCTTCATGCCCCTCCTCACTTTCAAATAGTCAATTATATAAAGATCTGTTTTTTGAAAGAGCACACTGACATTGAACGATTCATATAGCCGACTCCATTTAGTGAGATAAATCTTTGTTGTTGTTCTTAATAAAGAAATTGAGAATCTAGCATCTATGTGAACATATGTGAACGCAGCATCTCCCTTACTATTTTCTAGAGTCATCTCATCATGATAGAAGATCCAATTCATATAATACATCAATACATAACCTTTTACCAGCATTTGTTTTTTTCTCTAAACTAACTTGTTCATGATATGCAATGTTTTAGCATACAATGATACAAATGGCACCTGAATTCTTTGATATGTAATTTTCAGGTCAAAAATGACACATGGGCTCTGTGGACATGGTACAGAAATCAGGACTCTGGCAACAAAGTGGGAGATCAAATCTATATTGTGAGACAACCTGATTTATGCCCTGTTCATGAGATGTTGAAGGTCACAACTCATGTGGAGGAGTTCATCATGAAATGTTGAAGGTCACAACTCACAGCTATCTTGTAGTCAATGAAATTAATGGTTGGCAATATTTGAGGTTAATTGCCCTTAAAGATTTTTGTTTGTTTAGACATAGATGCAGAGAGTGTGAAACTAAGGGATGAAGAATTCCTGGTTCTCTGTACCAATGTAAAATCAGTTTGGGAATGAACTTAATGCCCGTTTGCTGTTGTGTTCAGCCTAGCCAAATTTAAGTGTGCGCATATCTTTTGAAATTGATTAGACTGGATCTTATAACATTACCCCAGGAGTCACTAAGCAAGTTCATTGGTTAAAAAATCTTGTCCATTAAAAAATTTCTTATTGAAACCATTGATGATGTTTACAATTTGGATATCAGTTAATTTATATGGGTGTGTAAGTACATTTAAGAGTTATCAGTTGACTTTTTTTTTTTTTTTTTACTAGTATTTTTAACAATACTATAGTTAAATACTCTTTCAGATCTTATTATAAGGTATCTTTAAGGGTAAAGATGCAAAAATACCCACTAAGTTTGGTCCAGGGTGTAACACCCCCCAAAATTCATATTCAAGCACTTGACCAAAATGCTATTATAACATTAAAAATTATCCAATATCCAGCATAGATAATTATTTAGTTCAAATACGTCTCACTTCATAGTGAAATTCTTAAAACTTCACGATAATTTATACAACATAATAAAACATAGTCTTAAGTCCATGACAAAATAAATACAACATAACATAAACTTAAGTAGCACAAAGAGCCTTCAAAGCTCACTTCTCAAGTGTCTTCCCTTGCTTCCTATTAGGTCATTCACCTGGAAAATGTTAATAATAGGATGAGATCGACATCTCAGTAACTACCGAAAAATCCTATCATACACAAGCAAATCACGTATAATTCTAATTTAACCAATTATACACATGTAGTTCTTCGTACAATTCATGGCTTTCAAATATACATTAGGTACACTCAACATAGGGGAAAACTTTCTTTTAAATTCTCAATGAATTGTACTCATAAATAAATATTTATATGTGCAATATGCAACTCCTTATTTCACCGTCCATCCTTATTCCGCTGACTGGAGCCATAGGCTAACATATATTGTCCAATAGAGAACTAATTCATACAACTGAATTATCTCAAGCTCACCAGTACCTAAGATGTATCCGGCCAAAGATACAGAGCTCAAGTCTGGACTATGGCTCCCCTCCTTAAAGAATCACACTAAGGAGGTGTCACATGTCCCACAACTCCAATGCAATCCCGGCCAAAGGAAAACATGGAAGGAGGGGCCCTGACAAGTGCCATCCACTGTGCACCGAGTGATGGCTTACCACGTGGTAGTACAGATATCCTATAACTCCTATTCAAATCTTAACCCCTCATGGATGCAAATGCAATCATCATTACGCCATAAATAATTCATAAATAATTATCAGCCCAAATATACTTAACATACTCAAGCATGCTTAAAATAAAACAAGCGTAATTTTTTTTCCATAGCAAATAGGCAATAAGCAAGCATGCTTGAAAAGTGACAAACTTATTATTGTGTGATAATTAATTAAAATAAAACTACACATAATTCACAAGCATACGAAAGAAATTTCTAGAGTTACCTGTTGCTTCTTAGCTCACAGATAATCACACAAAGTCACTCCGTAATTCTTAATGAGACTCTACAATATCAATATAAATATCTATTAACATATTGCTCAACACTACCTAAAAGTATTCTAACACAATTTTACCTTAAACTACCCCTAAATATATACATACATTTATTTTTTTATTCTGGATAAAAATATCACTAAATGATAAATATTATTAATTAAATATTATTTTTGTAGAGTATAAACTAATCCCATAAACCCATATCCAGCATCCGCAATTACAGAATTACCTACATAAAATCCCACTAATTCCAAACTTTACCCACCAATATTTTCTTGGGTCCAAACTTCAGTCGAATCCATCAGTTAAATCTCCTCATATAACCTTAATAAACATTTAAAAATTATCAATTTAACCATAAACATCCCAAATCATCAAAAGCCCCCATTTCCAAAATATCCAAAATTTCAAAAATTCCCAATAATTAAAAAAAACTCTAATAATGAAAAATCTATTTAGAGGAACTCATAATCAAGGTCCAAGCTTCAGTTTATTAAGCTTAGAACTCCCAAAAATACCAAATTAGACAAAGCCTAATTTTTCAAGTATAACAAATCGAAAAACTAATGACATAGAAATGTAGAGGAGACTTACGGGATTCCAAAAATGTGCTTAGTTGGCTGGAAAACTTACTATTCCTACGCCGACAGACTCCGATAAGTAAATTAAAGAGAAAGAAAGGAAAGAAAGAGAGAAAAGAGAGAACTGAGAGAGAGATAGTGAGAGTGAGTGAGTGAGTGAGTGAGGGGGACGGAGAGGGAGCTGAGAGTATATATAATATAATAATAATATAATATTAATAATAATATAATATATAAATAGTAGTTGAGTGTGATTGGTTGAGGAATTAATAATTGAAATAGTGAAAGGATCACGAAAGTGCAGAAGAAAAGAGAACTATCGGCGGGAGAAAATTGTGAGTAGGAAGAGAGGAAAAATATACTACTAGGCCTTAAAATTCTCAAATATATTTCTTTTGATCCAAAAATTTTCTTTCTACTCTCTCAAAATTTTCCCATAATATCCTTTATTTATTTCCTCCTATAACAACCTCTTTTGAGCCTAAAAATAATTTTCTCAAAAGTATTATTCTCAATATAAAGGCAAAACTAGGCTTTTAAAATCCTAAAAAATACCTCAGAATCCTTCAAATATTCTCATAACCTATCATTTCTCATTAATCAACTCCTATTTGCTCCCACTAAATCCTCAATTAATTTTTAGGATGTTACACAGGGTGCGCCTAACATCGCGAAGTTTTTTTAGGGCCAAAAGTGCCAACGCAGTTAGGAAAAAGGTTATCTAAGTGCCCATCCCGTTAAATATCACTAACCTCCGTCTTTTTTCACCATTTGGGAAGCTTAAATTGATAGGTGGCAGAGTTTATATGGGACACCTCATTAAAGTTATGCACACATCAGCACTTGGAAAAAGTCAAATTAAACATAAAAAAAAATGTTCATCTCCATTCCTTCTCTACTTCTGGGTTCCAGCGGCGCCGTCACCATCTTCATCCTCACCATGTTCATATATCACCAACATCGTATTTATCCTTCTCCATATTCATCACCGTTCGACTTCACCAGCAAGAGAGAGATTCGGAGGGCCTGGGAGCTTCAAGGCCGCCGCCGCCGCAGGATCTCTCATCTTCTTCCTTCGGCTGTCTGAGCTCGAGTTTGGGAGAGAAGGAGAGATAGGAAGCCGAAAGCGGTATTCCTAATGCTGTGTTGCTTGCTCATTTCGATCTCCAGCTGGAAAATAATTGAAGCGAGGTTGTCCTCTCGGATCTAGCTTCAAGGAAGCCGCTAAGATTTTTCGAATCGTAGCGATTATGAACGATCTCATTCTCGTTGGAGTCGCCTTTAAATTTGTTCTTCTCAAAATTGAAGCTTGGCTGGAGGAATCTGAGGCTTAGTGGAATTGATCCATTAGGAACTTATGATAGGTGCTTGAGAATTATTGTATGGTGCAATATCTGAAGCCGCGATTTTCTTCTATTTCGATCTGACATTCTCACGTTCTTCTCTCTTCCTTCCCTTCCTTCTCTGATTCCACCAATCTCCACTCCCCTCTTCAAAAAATCTCAACTTTTTGATTACCTCCCAAGCTTCTTCATACCTCTTATTTGATTTGCTAACTTTCTGAGAATTCTGTGTGTATCTCTTATTGGATTCTAATTTCGAGCTCATGTACATGGATTTGATAGCTGTAAAAGCTTAACTTGTCATTGGATTATTGTTTTCTCTTTGTATTGTTGAACTTCTGGTCAAACAGAAAGAAAGCTTTGGTTGTTTCGGTTTAGTTTTTTTTTTTTTGTGTTTTGCTGTGAATTTTTCTGATGGTGGCCTTAGAGGAACAACCAGAGCTTCATAAGCTTGGATCTAAAGTTTAATGGAGTTAGCGAAGGAGAAGCAGAGTTCTATTAATGATGGACTTGACCATAGTTCTTGCATCATGCAGAAGTTCAAACTCTATGAAACTTGCTCGGTATGTTTTTTTTCTTTTTGTGTTTTGCTGATGTGTGCATAACTTTGATGAGGTGTCCATATAAACTCTGCCACCTATCAATCTAAGCCTCCCAAAAGGTGAAAAAAGACGGAGGTTAGTTATATTTAACAGGATGAGCACTGAGATAACCTTTTTCCTAACTGCGTGGGCACTTTTGGCCCTAAAAAAACTTCGCGGTGTTGGGCGCATCCTAGACCAAACTTGATGGGCATTTTTACACCTTTACCCCATCTTTAATTATCTCATCAAAGCTAGTTATTAATTTGGCGTGAAAATGAAAAAAAAAAAAATTACCCATATTTAATACATGAATTACATTGATGAAGTAATATAAATTGTAATAAACCAGTATTCTTATTAGGACAATTAATGAGATTTTGCATAGAAATAATTTTTAAAGAAATATAATTTATGTCTCATTTGGCGAATTATAATAAGGATGTTAGGGAAAAAAGTCAAATAAGGATAATCTATCTCTTCTTTGTTGGGAAAAAAATATCTCCGCTAAATAACTAGAAATTGGAAGAGTACATGTATAAAATATAATTTTAAATTGGGGAAAATAAAGCATACTTTTGATTTTTAACCCAAATGTATCCTTATTTATTATACTATTAAAATATGTAAACGAAATAAATCTTATGCATAGTAATAAATCATAAAATATGTAGACGAGTTAAGACAAAATCACAATCAAACTCAATTTGCTCAGGATTGAAGACAAAATCACAGGCAATTCTGCTATGAAAGAGCTGTCAAAAGGTAAATAAATCCAGCCAACTTCATATGAAAATGAGGTTCAACATCACATTAATATTGAAACAATGAATTACAACATTCCAGTAGTTCTTACATACACAAACAACCCTTGTTTACATCTCAAAATTCACTGAACTTAGGAAACATGATACATATCCTTGACAAAAACAACAACAAACAAGAAAACGAATCGAAGCTAATACAAATCAAAAAACAAGAAATCAGTGAAGTTGATCATCAGAAAACCTCAAGAATCTCCAAGACAAAATTGTTACAAAGAGGACAATTTCCCTTACTCAAAGTAAGCTCCCTTGAACACATCCTGCAGAAAAAATGCCCACAAGGCTCAAATCCCAAACACCTATGCTTCACCATACAAACACAACAATCATGTTCTTCACCTATTTCCTCATCTTCATCACCATAATCCTCATCATCATAATCATAATCTTCATCATCATCATCATCATCATCCATCCTATAAGTAGATCCCTCCAACCCCATTTGCCTATCTGTCTCCTCCAACAAATCCATCAACGACATCGTCACCGTCGTCGTCGTCCCTCCCCCACCATTATTCCCAAACAATTCCGCCTTCTCCGCCGCCGCCGCGATCGCCGCCGCCCTCGCCATCGCAGCCGCCTCCGCCGCCTCCTGCGTCGCCACTGCCTCCCTCGCCGACATCTGCCTCTCCCTCCTTGGCCTTCCGCCTGCGACATTCCCTCCGCCGCCGTCACCTCCGTCGCCGGCGCCGCCGTCGATTTCTTCTCCGTCGAATCCGCCGCCGCGGAACGACATCGCTCGCTCCCGCCGGATTGGATCGCGCCGGATGGAATCTTGCCGGAGGGAGTCACGGCGGAGAGAGTCGGCGCGGATCGCGACCGCGAGGCGGGCGGAGTTCGGCCGGGAGATCTGAGGCCGGAGCTTGTCGTCGGAACTGGCGCCGGCGCCGGGGAACAATCCGTCGGCGGCGGCGGTGATGTTGTGGCGCGTGGATCTCTGGCGCGTGAACATGGAACTCTTGATGGCTTCTTCGGTGGGGTCCGCCATGTTAAAAGCCGTTACGTCTAACGGAGGGAATGTGAAGATCCGTAGGGACCTACGACGATTTTGGCGGGAAAGTTGTTTGGTAATGAGGTTTCTGTTATTCTTGTTACGGATTGGTAAATCCGAAGCTGGGATAAGGACACGTGTGAGCCGAAGCTTGTCTTTCAATGATTTCCAAGATTTTTTGTCTTTTTCTTCTGATGATGCTTCGTCTTCACGGATGATTTCAATTAAGGTTCGAGGTTCGATGATTGTTGTTGTTGTGAGCTGATCCGGTGACCTTCTGCTTTTTTATTTCATGCAGAAAAAAAAAAAAGATCAGAAAAACTCATTAGGATTCATGATTTCATGAAAAAAATTGAGAGATAGGAAATGGAAAATTGATTCATGCATTAACGGTGGTGAAGAGAAATAAATGGGTCATCATTCATGCGTGGAAAAAAGGTCAACGCTTTTTTGGGAAAAAGGTTGGAAATGAAATAGAACATTGCAATTGACAAGCCTCAAAAAGAGGCAATAATTATAAGCCAATGAAACAATTGACAATAATTCATTTGGGGAGATTTAAAAGGAAGGAATTCATCTCGGGGAAAAAATACAGAGGTAAGCATTATTTCATGATGGATTCTATGTGTATATATGAACAATGGAGATGTTTGACAAAAAAACAAAAGGGAACATTGAAGAATGATCTATATATGTGTGTGATGATAATGGGTTAATGAGAAGAACAAACGATGTTATATACACAGATCTGTTGACAGAATTGAAGAGTTAAAGTTGGAATTCATTGTTTTTAAATTTAGCGGAAATATACAAGAAAGTGAGAGAAATAAGGGATACTCATTTACCTGGGTCTCCAAGCAGAGAGATTTGGTGGGTCTCCGATTAAATAGCAATTTGTTGAATTAATCTGAAATTGGTCATAGAGGACAAGATTTTATGAACGACAACGTGTGTTATGTATCATATCACACACAAACAAATCAAAATCATAAATAAAGAAGATGGAAATTAAGAAGAGAGGGAGGCAGATTACGGTTGAATAATGTATGCTTCTTTTTAATGTGGATTGATCTGGTTAATCTTGTGATGATAGTTTTCTTCTGAGTCTCCTGATGATGATGGTTGCTGTATAATTTGGAATAAAGGATTGTGATGAGTAGGATTGTGATGAGTATAGACAGAGAAGGAGAAGATACTATGTTTTGAATATAGTGAAACGAATTTTATGGTGCAACACACAAGCCATCTATCACCCCCCATGTTTGCGGAGAGACTTTCTCATGCATCAATATTTTGTGTTCAATTTTATTACAAAAATGTGAGTAAAATTCAAATAATTTTTGTTTTCTCTCTCTCAATTTAGATCCCTCTTTATGTTGGGCCAAAATGGGTTGCATCCACTGAGAAGATATGCATACCATGCCACGGCCTGATAAGCCTAAATTGTTTGGTCGCATTTAGTTAGGCCCGATTTTATTGGAACAACACGAGCCTGCTAACAAAAAAATACTCCTCCATTATAGTACATTTTAATCAATTAATCATATCCGAATAATCAAATCAAAATATAAATAATATGACAAATTACTAAATCAATCTTTTTTATGAAACTAAACCAATCTTTTCAAAACTTTCTATTGTAGTATATGTTTCTTATTTTTTTCGTGAATAATTAACTTATTTTTATGATACATTATATTATAACTATTATTAATTCAAAAGACTTTTCCAATTATTTTAACTGAGAAAAAATATTCCTCTTCTGTTTTTTTAAAATTTATTTTAAGGGAAATTGAGAGTCAGATCATCATCATATTACACAATTTTTTTTTTTTTTTTTTTTGGCCAGATATTACACAATTTTTTTAAGCGAAGCCTCTTGACCTTAATTAATATAGAAATTATATCTCAGAAGCTGTGTTCTCGATCCTCAATATTTTTATCTGGGACAATTGTATTGGAGTCTAGTCAGTGGTAACTCCGAATAAATTGTTAATGATAAGATTGACAATTAATAATATAATTATCAACAAATGAAATACTCCCTCCGGTCCTAATTATAAGACTACTTTGACTTTTTTGACTTTTTTTTCTAGTAAAAAAAAAGTAGTTTCATTCCCAAAAAATATATTTTTTCTTCAAAACTAATTTATTTTACTTATAAACTAACCTATAATATATTTTTATGTGATATATGTTATAATTTAGTGGTCTAATTTGCTTCCTTAACTTCCACGAAAAAAAGTCAAAATAATCTTATATTTAAGACCGGATGCAGTATCTTACTAACAATTCATGTGGACTTGTTTGATATCATTTTTCTTGTTCGGTAAATCAATACAACTGTCACTTTGTATTAAGTAAATGGTTTTTTTTTTATTTATCCACCCAATCCGACATCTATGGGTGTGTTTGGATTACCGTTGGAGAAGTGACTTTTTTTAGAATGACTTTTTTTAGAAGTGACTTTTGGATAAAAGTCATTTGTGTGAAGTGATTTATGTTTGGATTTGTGATGATAGAAGTGACTTTTTTTCAATATGACTTTTAGAAACATGTTTGGATGATAATATTGAAAAGCACGTTTAGATGAAAAATTACTAAAAAGGGCATTATTTTCATTAAATAATACATATATAATATGCATATATTCTTATTAAAGGCTTAGTTTCTCCCTTATCTTCAGGAAAATAATTTTAAAAAATAATATTTTTCGCTCAATGGAGTATATTGTGGGAGAAAGTAGTTAGAAATTGTTATGGTAAATTTTTGGAGATAAAAAGAAAATTTTATATTAAAAGAAATTATCTTATTTGAGAATTTTAGGGGTCTAACAGTCTAATTTTCCTACCCACTTTATTAAATAATACATAACAAAAGGTGTGGGACCCACCAGAAGTCAGAAGTCAGAAGCCAGAAGTAACTTTTTTTTACTTCTGACTTTTCACGTTGCAGAAGTCATTTTGGACCAAAAGTCATTCTGAAAATAAGACAAACCAAACATGTTTAATTCTTGAAATTTTGCTTTTACTTCTAGGATCCACTTCTGGGTGCCAGAAGTGGCATCCAAACACACCCTATTTAAATTAGAACAAATTACAGACAATTAATTGAACTAAATGTTTGGAGAAAATTAAAGAAAATTAATCCTTTTCATATCGTACAGTGAAATTACATGAATGTGATGTGACTCCAACTACAAGAACCTTTGGGAGAATCTATAAGCTAATCTGTCTTTTCCTCTCAACCAATAAAGTTGCTTTATTTGATTTTCTTTTCCTTCTCTCTCTTCCCTCTAGACTCTTCTATTCCCAATTCTCACCCTTTTTTATTCCCTTCTCTCTCGCCCAGCATTCACGCGCATTCTCTCTCTCACACACACACATCAGGTACTTCAATTCCTCTTCCCCTCTTGTTTCTTTTCCATGATCTTCATAATTTTCCCCCTTTTTATTGATGATTCTCTCTTGATTCCAATCTTTCAGTTCGTTCTTTCGCCCTCCGGTTTCGTTGCGTGTTCGCAGAATCAATCACCAATGTCTCATATCCTTTGATATGTTTCACAAAAGGCTTGTATTTTTCTTTCAACGAATTACTATGTTCATTTTTTATCTTGGTCTGAATTTGCTAGCCGTTTGGTTGGCGTGATAATCCAGAACATTTTCTGGAAACTATTTGATGCTTCTTTTCTCTCTCTCTCTCTCTCTCTCTCTCTCTCTCTCTCTCTTCTCCTTCCTCCTCTGTTCTTTTTGTTTAGCTATAACTGAAGCGCACGTGGAAACCAGAGAGATCGAGATCGAGAACGAGCCCAGGCTAGGGCTTCTAGCAAAACCAAGCAGCCTAAGAACGATGGATTAACCCCTGAACAGCGCAGGGAAAGGTAAATCTATGACATCCAGCTTTTCCTTCTTTAATTTTTGAATTAGTGTTTATTTTCTTGAAAATATTAAATTGGTTCTTTTAGTTTTCTTTCATGGTTCTTAACATGCTAGTTGTAGTAGCTATAAAGGTTGCAATTACAGGTAAGAGGTAATAAGCACGTAAAATGTTAGATTAGCAGCTTCTAGACTATGCTAATTAGGAATTTAGGATATGTAATAGATCAAGTGGGGATCAAAATACCCAGTTCATTTTATTTTTGTTATGAGAATTTGTTTGTGTTGATCTCATGTTTAGTGTCCTGTTGATCTTTCTACCACAGTTTTTCAAGAAATTAGACTGTAGTATTAGATGTAGGAATTAGACAAAATGTTTACTTTAGTACTCTCAATATAAGACCTCAATCTATTTTGTCTCAGATTTGAACTTTTATCTACAAAATGTTTCTGTTAATTGTAGACGTTTGTGTCAAGAGTAGTTCTAATGCTAATGCGCATGATTAGAAAGGATATTATGGGCAAACTAACATGTACTGTGAATAACTAACTTAATTAACTTTCTTAATATCTAGTTTAAATGAGGGAGTATATGAACTTTATTTCGTTGTTGCATGTTTCCTGGTTAATTCTATTTTGCCTGTGTTTGCAGAGACGCTAAGGCATTACAGGAGAAAGCAGCAAGGAAGGCAGCTCAAGCTGCAGGAGCTAATAACGCAGGTGGTATGGGCAAGAAAAAATAACAGTGAAGGATCATTCATTGGCTTATGATATTATTTGTATTTCATATTCTGATATGTGGGTTTGGGTTTGGGTTTAAGTGAACATCGATGTTTGCCTGTTGGTATATTTATCGATGTTGGCTTCTGAACCTTTGACTTCTATCTCTTATGTGGAATGCAATATTTGTTTCGTTTGTACCATTATCTGATGATCTTGATCTCATCTCTTCTTCTCTGCCAGTCACTGATTGGAGCCTATTTGGCTTTATTTTCATTCAGCAGAAATGAATTAACCGCAGTGTGTAAAATAGAACCAAAATGTGAAGATGTCTAAAGTAAGTAATGCCCAAGAAGAAAAATCCTAAATGTAGTACTCCCTCGGTCTTATTTACTAGATTACGTTGATTTATTTTAGAGGTTAAAGAAGATTTATTTTAGAGGTTAAAGAAGTAAATTATATCATTAAATTATAACATATGCTATATGTAATTAAATTATAAGTTAGTTTATAAGTCAAATAAATTGGTTTTGAGAAGAAAGAGAAATGTAATCAATATAAAGTGGTTTATTTTGTATTTGTAATTTTTTCTTAAAAGTTAATTTGATCTTATAATTAGTTAGGACCAGAGGGAGTATTTTAATTATATTAGGCTTGAGTTTATTGTGGATTAACTCGTCCGCCATTCCGCAATTTGATGTATTGTTTGATTATTGGTGCCAACTAATAATAATGACCAAGTCAAATTCTTTATGGAAATGTTGTGTTAATGGGGTTTGGCATTAGGGGAAGAGTATTTAATCGTTTAAACACAAGTTTCGAACGTGTCAATATAGGAAATATCTTGGGGAGATTTATCCTTTCCAATTGAACCAAACTCTTTTGAGTTTTGACCATGTATGACCATTAGTATGACCAGACAATCTCATTTCCAAGTGACACCCAATTAAAATCATCCCGGCTTCTTTAAAACAACCAATCCAAAGTTTTCTTTTCTTCTCTTCCCAAAAAAATAGGCAAAAAATTAACTCACTCTTAATATTTTCCTTTGCATTATTACCAACATAAAATAAAAGGTTTCACAATGCAAAGATAACACTAATTCATATCACATTCATTGATGTGAATAAGGGAGCAGTGTTTCGACTGCAAACTAACCTCATAGTTAGCATATAATAAGAGCATGTCGAATTCTTAAATGTATAGAAATTAATTCAAGATCAGTATGTGTGTGTTTGGATCTCACATTGGGAGTTCAAGAATCAAAATGACTTATGAAAAAAAAATGTTTGGTGCTACTTATTTTGAGAATGATTTTTTGTCTAAAATGACTTCTGCAATGTCAAAAGTCAGAAGAAAAAAAAAGTGGCTTTTGGCTTCTGACTTGTGACTTTTGGTGGGTCTCACGCCTTTTGTTATGTATTATTTAATTAAGTGGGTAGGAAAATTAGACTGTTAGACCCCTAAAATTCTCAAATAAGATAATTTGTTTTGATCTAAACTTTTCTTTTTATCTCCAAAAATTTACCATAATAATTTCTAACTACTTTCTCACCACAATATACTCCTTTGAGCTAAAAATTTTATTTTTTAAAATTATTTTCTTGAAAATAAGGGAGAAATTAAGCCTTTAATAAGAATATATGAATATTATGTATGTATTATTTAATGACAATAATGCCATTTTTTTTGTAATTTTTCATCTAAACGTGTTTTTCAATATAATCATCCAAACATGTTTCTAAAAGTCAGATTGAAAAAAAAGTCACTTCTATCATCACAAATCCAAACATAAATCATTTCACACAAATGACTTTTATCCAATCTTACTTCTGAAAAAGTCATTCTGAAAAAAAAGTCACTTCTCAGAAGCTCAATCCAAACACACCTTATAACTTTTAATTGTTCACCTTCTTTTTATAAAAAACAATAACTCTTGCAGTGCATTATCCAGGTCTTGAGACCATAGAACTAATACCAATTAACATTCTTTTTCTAAATCCATTAATTTAACTACAAATTTGAATGTAAACAGAATTGAGATAAAACTAATTAAGTTAGGAAAAAGAATTCATCTGGTACAGTGGCTAATATAGTTAGAAAGAGTTTTTACTTAAACATTTTTTAATTCAACCCAAGCTAGCTAACTATAATAGATTGAAATTTATAAAGCATTTAAAACTCTATCATAGTTAGAAATGAATTTGCCATAGAAAATAAGCGAGAATCTAGGTTATAAAAATGTTTCACTAAGCTAACCACAAACATGAATATTTAAAAGTGCAATCGTTTAAATAATCTCATCCATGTTAGAAAAGAGACATTCTATAATAAGAGACCAACATATACACAAAATTCAACTTACCAAAACTTGTTTATCCATGATAGAAAAATTCATCTAACACGGATATTAAAAATGTATAAACCATATTCAACAAAACCATTCAGCAAAAAACATTTGTCCCCTTTTCAACTACTTAAACATAATCTTGTCCTGTTCAAATATCATAACATAGCTAAAGAAACAGTGGCAGACATAATATGGCTCCCAACAAACGGATCACAACCAGTCACAACAAAATCAACCAATACCAATATTTTTCGGAAATGGACCGATCACAACCAAAACAAAATCAACACTCAATCAAAGGTACGACAAATATAATATTTATAACATCTATCCAATCGTTAAATAAGCAGTTTAAACTAGCAGAAGCAATGCAAGCCTAAGCATATATGGCAACATACTACTCAGCACAGGCCAAAGAAGAGTTTACTATGTCTTAGTGAGTAAAAGCTGTCTCTTTTCCTTAGGACTCTACCGCCGAAGTAGCATCTGCAAAGATTTAGCAAGATGGGGGTAGACAGTGGCTACAGTAACCACTACCTACCAGTCGACATGTGAATGTGTATGCTAACAATGTGTCAATATGGCAAGCTATACAATATATATCTTCAAAACAAATATGAGCAATACAAGCACCAAGAATGTGCATAAGACCAATATCTCTTTCAGAATCCCATGAGTATATGATATACCGTACCTTGACAAAACCGTTCAAAATACAAGTTTTCACAACCATCCAAAACATTCGCCACACAACAAACACTTCTTCATTTCTACCAACGATCCCCATTGGCTTTAGATACTAATATGCATATGCATGTATACTCCCTCCAAATAAAGACTCAAATGCCTTTTTTTATTTCTTATTCGGTATCCCAAGGTAGACCATATTTTAGGCACATCAACAGCCCTAAGTTAATCTCAATCGTTGATTGTTGGCACCTCGATGAACAGTCGAAGTATATATTTGATTCGATACAAACTCTTGTTTTATGATCCATTGTAATAATGAGAGGACAGCAGGTCAGGAGTTTTAACATGCTCTATATCCAAATAGAAATCAAACCCCTGACCTTGGTTAAAGTTAGATGAATCATTTACCGTTTAACCAAATGCTCCTGGTTACTCAAATGCCATTTTTAATTTTTGAGAATTGGTCCCTCCATTAGTACCTATATTAGCCATAGATTTCTTTTGTCGACACTATATTAACCATAGATGGGTTAGGCATACATATTGTTAAGAAATCATATTATGTTTGAAATTCCTTTTGTCTTTCCCAGTTGCGCCCATCAAAGAAGTGTAGTATATAGTAACTAACCACTAAATGAATAGCTGAATGGATAATTATGAATAATATTTTCTTAAATTTCATATTAAATATACATTGACATTTGCAATATTACTTTTAGGTTAATACAACTTTTAGATTGACATTTGCAATATTACTTTTAGGGTTAATACAACTTTTAGTCCTTAAACTTTCGGTAAATTTTGGTTTTGGTCATTGAACTTTAAAATAAGTGGTTTTGGTCCTTGAACTTTCGGTTTATTTTGGTCTTAGTCCTTGAACTTTAAAATCAACAGTTTTGATCCTTAAACTTTCAGTCAATTTTGGTTTTGATCCATAAACTTATAAAAAAAACTTGAAAAATTAGGAAAAACCAAAATTGACTGAAAATTCAAGGACTAAAACCATCGATTTTGAAGTTCAAAGAATAAAACCAAAATTGAGTAAAAATTAAAAAATCAAAAATTGTATTAACCCTTACTTTTATTTGGTAGCCTTCCTTTTCCCATTTTTTGATGCCTATATTATCTACAGAGAGAGTGCCATAATTGGGTTCAATTTTATTTTGATTAAATGTACCAAACGAGTATTTAATTTTTTTTGTATGGGTATTTTTTAACAGTTTGAATATATAAAACGCCAATTAACAGTTCTATTACATAACATTAATTAATAATAGTTGAGCAATATTTCATTCTTATCTCTTAACTATTTAACTATTAAGTGGATCTAGATAGGCTTTTTATTCTCAAGATTATATATATATATTTTAAATTTATTCGTTCTATTTTGTTTATCAAATAAACAAAGGAAAAAGAATTCTTATTTAATCATCAAGCACATAAAAAATGAAAATGGTTAATGTCCACTTATATCGTGGAAATAATCACGAAAATGTATTGGTTATGCGAAAGCTTTTCAACAAACATTTTTACTTAGAAGCAAATCAAAACAGAGTGATTTCACCATTTTCTATTAACTATATTAATTATCAACATCATTTTCGAACTGCCAATATTAACTTTCAAATGATTAAGGCAAATTCACTCTTTTTTTTAACACTTCATAGGAAAAAGTTTATACTCCTTCCGGTCTTAATTATATTACCACTTTGACTTTTTTAACTTTTTTTTTCCAATAAAAAAAGTAGTTTTAGTTCAAAAAAAATATTTTTCCCTCAAAACTAATTTATTCTACTTATAAACTAACATATAATCTAATTTCATATGACATACTCCCTCCGGTCCTAATTATAAGACCACTTTGACTTTTTTTGAAAAAATTAATCACACTAAATTGTCTATAGTTATCTTTTTTCCTCAAAACTAATTTATTCTACTTATAAACTAACCTATAATCTAATTACATGTCACATTTGTTATAATTTAGTGGTTTAATTTGTTTCCTTAACTTCCACAAAAAAAGAAGTCAAAGTGGTCTTATATTTAGGACCGGATGGAGTATGTTACAATTTAGTGGTCTAATTTGCTTCATTAACTTCCACAAAAAAAAGAAGTCAAAGTGGTCTATATTTAGGACCGGAGGGAGTATGTTATAATTTAGTGGTCTAATTTGCTTCCTTAACTTCCACAAAAAAAGTTAAAGTGATCTTATATTTAGGACCGGAGGGAGTATTAAAAAACTTTCGGATAACCAATGTATTTTCGTGGTTTCCTCCAAAACTGGATCTTAATCTTAATCCAAATAAAAATAAAAGTTGGATTATATTTCAGAAATATAAATTAATTTTATTTTTTGTAATATGAATATATTACGTAATAAAAGCCCAAAATGGACGTCCAAATTGTTGATCCTTGAAGAAGCCCTCTTTCTGTTGATCAAAAAAAAAAGAAGCCCTCTTTCATCATCATCTTCGTCTTCATGTCCAGCCCATTACTCACAGAAGTCGCATGGTCGCTCTTCCCTCTCGCGCGATGAACTAACTACAACTATTTGCACATGTAAGAACAAAACAAAGCCAATTCTTACTACGAAATTCTCACAATACCTCTCTAACACAATCCTAATTGGATTCATTCATGAACGCTTCAATGGCGGACATTTCATCTTAATTCTTAGTTGTTAGGTCAAATTCGTTTCATTTCCACTTAATTCGGCCCTTCTTTCAAAACCCTAGGAGTGAGAAAATTCAAAAGACAGAGACGCCTTCAAGTTGTCACTACCAGTGCCCTAATTTCCAATTTCGCGACTCTTTTTGTGTACCCGGGTATTTTTCTTGCCGTAGTTGCTCTTTTGTTCAATCAATTGGGGAATTCTTGAATTGTTTATCGTTCACTTTTCAATTTGTTGGGTGGATTATGTCATACTGTTTCTTGTTAAGACTGTTGTATACATTGTGGTGGAATGCCTCTGGAATTTGTGTCCTCTTTTGGGTTTGTGCATTAATGCGTTATTGAATGGAGGAGATATAGTCTGGCCTTATTGGGAAACAAAGTAGAATGCGTTGCTTAAGTGGCAATCAAATGATTTGTTGTATAAATGTATTATGTAATTATGTGTGGTTCTTGATATTTGACCAAAAAAATAAAAAATAAAAAATAAAAAATAAAGATGTATGGTTCTTGATAACTGATAACTGTTTGAAATTTTGGAGGGAATCAATGGCGGCAACCCGCATGCATGTAATAGTTAACCAACATACGTACTAATAGGTATTCTGACTTGTAATTTAGGAATGTATTACTATTTATTCGTCTAGGTTAAAAAAAAAAAAAATACCATGCATTCCTTGGCCCCCATTCTGCTTATTGGCCGTGGAACTGCACAACTTCCTTCATTTTATGCATTTCTGCTTCAGTAGGACTGTAGTTAATTTAACCTTATTATTGAATGACAACCTTTCAGTCAGATGCAGAAACTAGGGAGAAGAAAAATCTTTTGAATATTTTAAGATGAGGACCCGTTGCCTGGTGAACGATTGGGATTACTCTTTTCCCACTTTGGTTACATCTGCCCTAAATATAATTTCGATATGTGGAGGGTTACTCATCTTTCTGCAATTTAAGTTAGACTTTCTTTGAAATATTTTGAAGCTCTGAATTTTAATTTTCAAGGAAGAGTTAACATTGAATTCATTTAATAGTTCATGTAAAATGTTATGGTAATAATTGTTTATGTGTAGACTGTAGAAATGTTTAGTTTATGGGGCCTAAAGATGTTTTCATTGGCATGCCAAAGCAAAAAAGTGCTAGTTAAATGTTTAGTTGTTATAGTAGTACCAATTTATGTTTCTTCCTTATTTCTTTTATCTCCGTTTTTGAGTTATTCACATAGTTTATCCGAAGCTATGCTCCTCTGGTTCTACTTTAAATGTATGTATCGAAAGCCTACCCTTATCAAGGCTTTCCAAGAATATTTTTGTCCCTGGTCTCGTCCTCATTTTACTTGGGGCATGTTTGGTATGAGGGATTTAGAGGGGAGGGGAGGGGAGAGAAAATTTTTGTGAGCTAAATTTAAAAAAATTGAAGAAGTGGGATTGTAATTATTAAACAAATATTAGATGTTAGATTAAAGAGTGAGAGAAAATGATTATAAAATTTTAACCCCACATCGCTAGTTTTCTTAAATTCAACTCAAATTTTTTTTCCCTCCGCCCATTTTCCCTTCCCTCCCCTCATACCAAACAGACCCTTAGGTTGGAATTGCCACTGTCTAGTTAGAGGTCCCCTGCTACTTTTTGTGATAAGGCCCCTTACTACTTGGTGAACATATTGGAATGACAAAAGTTTGTTTGTGTAATAAATGCATTGACCACCCTATTTTTCAGATATTGTTTTTATAACATGTCTGAATTATTTAATGACGATATTTTCTTTGAATTTGACTTTATTTTCAAGAAATTATATCTAACTAACTGCGACATGCACAGGCTAGATGATAACATGATAACTTGGGGGAATGTAATACTTGAAAGAAAAACTTTGAAGAGTAAAACACAACTAAATTAAATGTAAAAATAAAAGGTGTAATCAATGTGTTTCACAAAAAGAAAAAATGAGAATTATTAAGAAAAAGAGCATTGACAAAAGCATGGAGTTTGAGAGAAGATACATTGGTATTGTTCACAAGTCATTTGGCTTTTTATAAATTAATTATATATCGATAAATGTATAGACTTTACTGAAAAATGCATTTCTTTGAAATTTAAGTGCATGGCTATTTTAGTATAGCATTATCTAATAAATATGAGTAAAGGACTTTTTCAAATGATAGTTTAATCACTTATACATTTATAAACCGATAAATAAATAACATATAAGCTATGTGAGCCCTCCCATATTTTCATGTTTCTTGATATGCACTTGTTTCATAGAAATTTTCTTTGTAAATAACATGTGCATACTTTTCTGGTTTTCTTCCCTTTTACTTCTTTCATATTTAGCTTGCAAAAGCATTGCAACCCTTGTCTTTTTCTGCTTATGGTTGCTTATTGCGGATCACATTATGTGATGTGGCCACTATTGCTGATGCAACCAATAGAGTGACAGCATTACTGTGCTGAACAACAAATGTGGAGTGAAGCATTATTGTGCTGAACAACAAATGTGGCTTGCAAGCAAACCATAACATGGCTGCCGGCAGTTTTTTGGATTTCATATAACAGTTGAGTCATGTGTAGAGAGTCCACTGTTTCATTTTTGGAAGGGGGTTTGTCTGATAGTGATTAAACCTTGCTGAAATCCACATACTTCTGAAAATGTTTGGGTGAAATTGGAACTTTTGTGCCTTAATATTTCCATATGTTGTCTATATAACTAGGTATGGCTCTGTAAATGGATTTGTGGCTTTTGGTTTTTTCCCTTCTTATGCCTTAAAGCTGAGCTGATTCAATAATAGATGGAAGGTGAAGCTTATAGACGATAGTGGTGGGAATGCATGGATGTAACTCAGGACCCACTTTCCTTGTAAATGCTGAGGTTGATTCCATGGGAGGAGTTGTTGATTGTGGAGATGGAAAAGTTTTGAAAACTTCTCCACGCCAAGCAGCGATTGAAAAAGCTCGAGCAGAGCTTAGGTGATGGGGAGATCCTTTTTGTGGTTCATGCTTTGTACTTTTTTAGTTTAAATTTATTTTGATGCACTGAGAATAACTGTTGAATGTTGATAACAGACAGGAATATGATGTTCGTGAGGAAAGAAAAAGGGAGCTAGAATTTCTTGAAAAAGTATGGTGTTTTGATCCTTTGAACTAATTTTTCCAAACTTTTCTTTTTAAATGATGATTACTTGCATCTTGTAAGTGCAGGGTGGAAATCCACTGGAGTTTAAGTTTGGGAATGCTGCTTCAGCTAGTGTCCAGTCTACTTCGCTCACGGATCAACATCATGAGCAGTTCGTGACAAGGTTGGCTTTGTTTTATTTTTTTTAACCCCTTGACCTATGTGCTACTTGTTTATGAATCTCTTTTGTGTATATATTGCCTATTGATATATCATTGCATCTTTCTCATGTTCTATCCTTGTATTATTATGTCAGTGAAGCAAAAGGTAGTTTTGCATTGGCCGCTTCCCCTCATGGTGACTCAGTCGATAGTAGTGCTAGACCAGTGGTTGCTTCAACTAGTGAACCTAATACTGCTGATAATCTCTTACTTTTCGATGGGGAGAATGAGTTAGCTGAAAGTAAAAGGAGACCTCTACATTCAAATAAAAGGAATCATATGGCTCTATCAGAACAGCCTTTGAAAATTGTGGGGAGTCAGAATGCTAAGGTGTCAGAAAATTCTGCTATTTTCCGTCCATATGCTAGAAGGAACAGGTCCCGACCAAATCACGGTCCTCGAGGGGCTTCAAGAGATGGGAAAGGATTAACATCTGATACAAATAGCCAAAAGGTCCACAACTTGTCTTCTATTTCCAAGCCAAAGCCTGCAAGTTTAAATGGTGATTTGGTTACTAAAGATTTAACATCTAATATTCAGTTGGATAATGAATTGGATCATGTAAAAACAAATCAAACAGATAATGGCAGAATTAGTGTTCCTGAAGGCAACTTGAAAATTATCAATAATGGAAGTGTTAAGGAAGATAAATGTATTTTCCCGCGTCAAGATGATACTGCACAAAACTCAGTTTTCATGGCTTCAAGGGAGGCTAATGTGGTCGAAGCTAGGGAACCAGCAGTTTCAGATAACCATGAGCCTCCCTCTCTTGCAGATACTACAAAAAGTCAGAATGAAATTTGTCCTGGTCAACCCAATGACTTTGGCAGCATAAAAGTAGACAGGAAAAATGCATTAGGCATGAAAAATTTTGATTCAGAGTCCTCCTGCACCCAAACTTGCCTAGGTAGAGATGTAAATAATGATAGTGAAATATGTACCAATATAAAGAATGTTGATGCTAATGGAAGTGATATTAAACAATCAGCAGAATTTGAGAAGAAACTAAACTTAACTTGTGAAGTTGTAAGAGCAAAGAACAAGACTAACAATGGTGAAAGTGATGCTTCTGCTTGCTATAACCATGATGCTAGTCATCAAAAGCATTGTGGTGCTATTAATATGATTAAGGATGAGGAAGATAGGCATATTAGCAGTAATGATTCTTGCAATAGTAAAGAAGTGCCGCATAGTGCTAATACTATATCAAAGACCGGTAAAGGAAGTGATTCCATGGTGGATCATTGTTGCCCTATCAATGACAGCAAATGTGGAAGACATTCTGGTCCTATGTGTGCGTCAATTTCAGAACCTCAGACTGCTCTGGAGGAAAAGGCTGATACTCCCTTTGACAGTGGACCATGTTCTAGTCATTTGAAGCTGGCAAACAAGGCTGATGAAGATTTCATTTTGGAAAAGGCTCGGATTATAGAGGTCTCTTTTTTATGCTTGTGGTTGTGTGTGTGTGTGAGAGAGAATTTCTTGCAATTGAAGTTTTATTTGTTAATTTTGTGGGGTTCTTTTTTTTTTTTTTTGTGGGCGTATCTATTAAAAATGACATTACGTGATGATATATAGGAAAAGCGCAAGAGGATTGCAGAATTATCATTTCAGAAATTTCCTGCTGAAAACCACATAGTATCTCACTGGGGTTTTGTCCTTGAGGAAGTTGCGTGGTTGGCAAATGATTTTGCACAGGTTCAAATTTCTAGACCATCTAGATATTCCCGCCTCCCCCCTTTCACAGTCTTTCAATTTTTGGACTGGAAATTTATTTTTTATTTTGTGCCATTTTTATATTTTGAAATTTGATCTCTAATTATTGAATGTGTTTGTAGGAGCGCCTTTGGAAGATATCTGCTTCTGCACAATTATGTCGTCTAGCTGCTTTTACATCTCAATTAAGATGTGGCCAGCAAAACAAACATTGGGAGTCAAAAAATTTGGCTCACAGCATGGCAAAGGCTGTCATGCAGTTTTGGCATTCAGTTGAGCACTCTGTGAACGATGATGATCCTGGCTGCAAAGACATTTGCGTTTCTGTTGAATCTGGGAAAGTTTATTCAAACGATGCTTCAAGTGACAAGGACAGAAATTCCAACACGATGCTGGTTGTTAATGTGCACCTTTCACTCTATCCCTGAAAAAAAGAAAAATAAAAGGAAAAGAAATTTTTTTGGACCTTCTCTGCTGGCCACTACTTTGGGCTGGACATTTTGGTGATAAGAATTCTAATATATAATTTTTTTATTTTGATTAGCTACTCTCTGAAAATTTGTTGGTTAAGAGTCAGATATTTTATGTCATGACACTTGATCAATAGCATGTAATTGGCGTATAAAACCTTTTTTCTTTCATTTAATGATTCGGGGACTAAAGTCATTTGCAAAATTGGATGAACCGTATACTTGTTGAACTTTGTCATTCTTAAAAGTTATACCTTAAGTTAGTCTGATTATGCTCTATGTTGTGTCATTTACAACTGGTTATTATTTCTGAATCGGAAATCGTAATCTTTCTTGAAAATTATTGGCAAATGATATTTTGGCTTTACATATTTCTTTTTGGCCTCCACTCGTTAGACTGTTGCCAACCTTTTCTGATATGTTCACTTGTGAGACGATAGCCTGTTTTGTTTGTGTACGGTAGCTGGATGCATAAGAGGTTTTGAATGGTCACAAATCTATAATGGGATAGAATAATAGATGTCATGTACGTAACTTTTGCTTTCTAAACTGTTTTGTATTATGACCTATTTTTTTTCTGATGTTTGTCAGGAGTCAAGCAAAGACTTGGAAGGACAATGTCCCAGAAAGATTGTGTCCTTTAAATTGCAAGCGTATGCCTTGAGATTTTTGAAGTATAACAACTCTCTTGGAATTTCCTCCCATCCAGATGCAGTGAAAACACCTGAAAGGATATCTGACTCCGGCGATTTGGACATGTCGTGGGAGGAGCTTCTTACTGAAGTATGGGCCAAGTTACCTTATAAATATTTGGTTAACATGTTAAAGTTGATGTTAGTGACCCATCTCTCTTGCTCTTTCTCTCTCCATCACCTATATATTGGCACTGACATGCTAATTTTATCAAACATTGTAGTTAATTCCCATTAGATGAGGCTCCTTCATCTATTTTTAGACTTATTTTTGGATTTAGGCGGAATCTTTTACATAATTCATTCATTTCATTGACTTAAGCAAGTAACGCTTCCCATGTAATTTTGATTTGACAGGAGAATCTTTTCTATACGGTTCCTCCTATGGCTGTTGATGCATATAGAAAATCTGTTGAATCTCATTTTCTACAGTTCGAGGTAAAATTATGACCCTAGATGCTCCTTTTACTGTTTTTTTTAACTCTTGATTGGTAGAGGCTCTGGGTATCATGGTTTTGTCTTATTAGCAGTGACAGTTACAATGTTTTTTCTTTCTCATATATTATCAATGGATTGTGTCTAATAATCATTTAGCCTTTGATTGCTTTCATTAGGGCTAATTAAATTATTGTTTTCCAGAAATCAGGGTGTGGCATTCAAGAGGAAGTTGAGACATCTTTGTATGATCCTTCAGCAGGTAATGTTGGGACTATGATGGAAACTGAATGATATTAAATAAATATTCACAATGACAACTCGAAGCAATCCCCGTTCAACGACTTTTGAAGAGGATAAATGAAAATAACAGCGATTACAAACTGAAATTGCAGAAAGTAAGAAATAAAGAGAAGGAAATCTAGACAGCCATTCCTAACAATTTGAGAGGTCAGGAGCTCTCCTATAAGCCACTCCCAGGTTCTAACTGACCTCCCCTAATGCACACAACCCTAGATAACTACCTAGCCACTAGTGTGGCTGTTAGTGGGTTCTTGTCCTTGGGCCTGTTCTGGATTCGGTGCTTTGGGCCTTCTATGGTACGTAGGGCCCAGAAGGGTGCTGGTCCCATCAGACTATAAATGTGGAACATAAGTGGTCTTTGATTCAGTCAATTACATATTAATGGAAGATTCTAACCCAATTAAGATCAGATTCCTTTTATATATCTAGTTGCATGAGAAGGACCAGGTAGCTAATCCTATCTGGCCAAAACGAAAAAGAAAGATAATAAGCAACAGATACTTGGTAAATATCAAACTAATTACAGAAAAGCAGTTTAAATATCCGGAGGTTACCAACAACATATATATATATATAGATATTATTTAGTATTTGAATGAATTTTGGATCAGTTGGGAGCTTGTTACAGTTTTCTAGTTGTAATTCAATGTAGATGCTGGTTCTGAAGAGATTGCATATGATGAGGATGAAGGAGAGACTGGCACTTATTACTTGCATGCCCGGAAGAAACATAGAAATATGAAGTGTTATGCTCCAGAATCCTGTGACCAGTATACTGTTGGAAATCGGCCATCCATGCTATTTGGAAGAAAACCTGCTAGTTTAAATGTTGGGTCAGTTCCAATGAAAAGAAAACGCAAACGTATGGCTTCTAGGAAGAGAGTTGTAAGTCCTTTTGTGATCACTGGGACAATGAAGGCTCAAACTAAGGCAGATGCTTCAAGTGGAGACACCAGTTCCTTTCAGGATGATCAGAGTACTTTACATGGTGGATCACAGATCATGAAAAGTTTTGAGGTTGAATTAGTTGGAGACTTAGAGAAGCAATTACCTTCTGATTGTGCAGAAACATCTTTCAAATCAAAGAAGAAGGCAAAGAATCTGGTAAATGATCATTTTGGATTTTCATGTAACTCCCAGGCAATGGTTAGCGATGTATAGATCTTCCCCCCCCCCCCCCAACAACTCTCTAAAAAATATATGAATTAACTGTTGTATTCATACTTCAGCTTTAGTTGCTTAACAAGTGTGTCTGCAGGTTTCTGCATATGATCAGAGATGGCAGCTGGATTCTGTTCTAAATGAACGGGTATTTTCTCATAAAATAAATCCTTGTTATGATATCAGTGTTCCTATTGTGAGATCATGTAGCCAAATCAAAACTTCTGGCTTTGAATTTGTCATTAATAGGAAATATATTATTTGATCAGCATTAGGGTCTATTTTGGTAAATATTTTGTTTAGTTCAACATTCTTTTAATGTTAAATGTTGACTCTATTTTGGAAAGCTACTTTATAAGATCTTGTAGATAATGCCGTTGCACAATTTTAGTTTTATCTACTCATTGGCTGTTATGGGCTGGTCCATTAAGATACTGGGATTGTTGATGCTGATTTTGTAGATTGTGAAATGAATTTAGTGCTTGGACTTTGAATAGATTGTTAAAAATTTATTTTGACCTCTCTCTTTTCCTGTTATTTTTACTTGTATTTGCAAATTACTGGGGTGAAGTTAGATTTTAGGGAGTTAATTGTTTTGAAAAGGCTCCATGAGTATAGCTTTCTATTTTATCCGACGCAAATATTCAGAAAGATCAAAAAGCAAAATAAAAGACGGTACTGAGACAGTTAATTTCTTGGTATATGTCATCTCACTGTTATTGTAATCATTTTCTTTAGAGCTTTTCTTTTTAACCCATTCTTCACCCTTCTGAGTTACTCTTAAGACTTTCCAATTTAGTTATCATGTGGTCTCTTTGCAATGCAGAGAGGATTTTCCAAGAAGAGATTGGATGATCATCATTTTGAATCTTATGGAAACAGTGGTATTTTACCTTGCTATTTGTTATATTTTAGAAATCTTTGTGTAATGATTAGTACTATATGAGCTTTACAAACTCCACTTCCTGTTTTTAGGTTTGTATCGACAACATAATGGGAAGAAGCCAAAGATAACAAAGCAATCATTTGATAACAATTTTGACAATATTAGTCCAATGACTAATTCTATTCCCTCCCCAGCTGCATCACAAATGAGTAACATGTCTAATCTCAGTAAATCCTTTAAAATCGTTAGGGGCCGGAAAGCTAAAACTTTGAAGGTGACTTTGATATGACCTTGATGGTTATTTTCTGGCAATTTCTCTTGCTATGACTTTGATGAATTGCTTATTTTGTTTTTCATTTAGATATCTGCTGGACAATCTTGTTCTGGAGGTCCTTGGTCGTTATTTGAAGATCAGGTTGTTTGTAATTCCTAATCTATATTGGATTTTCTTGTCCAAATTGCTATTTGTAGTTTTGGCTCTATAACACTGGTTAACCTAAAAAGGCTTCTCTTTTCTATTGCAGGCAGTTCTTATCTTGGTGCATGATTTGGGTCCACACTGGGAGCTTATAAGTGATGCTATCAACAACATATTCCATTTGAAGGTAATGATATATGAATAATCTTGCATGTGAAGGAAGATTACAAGGTTTTGAGAAATGTTAGTGTATCTTCTAGTACTTTTAAGATTTATTTATGAAATGGAAACTTGGTTTTGAAGAAATTCATTACGTGTCACTTGGTTTTGAAGAAAGTTGAGACTCGTTTGATACACTGGAATTGATTTTGATGGAAATGGAAATAGGTAAGGATATGGAAATGGAAATGTGGCTTATTGAAACCTAATTTATATGTAAAAAATACCAAATTGTCCTAAATTAAAAAAAAAAATTATCCCATAACCAGAACTTTCATCTCCATGAAATCAGATAACACTGGTGCTGTCAGTACCCAGAGGATGTTTTCACCTATTTTTGGCAGATCAATAATTTTGTTCTTAGGGTGCATGGTCTAGAGTACCTTAGCATCACGATTTCAGCTAGGCTTTATGATCTAGCTTAGATATGTACCTCAAGCTTTGGCATGCCAATATCATCTCATAAAAAAAAAAAATAAGAAACTTGAGGTCAAGCAAGATTTCAGCAAATCTATGAAGGTTTTCAGCAAGATTTCAAGAAACTCTATGAAGTCCAAGAGTTTTCAGCTTGGGGTTGTGTAGATCTAAGGTTGTGGTAAAGGAAGGGGATGTCAAATCTTGAAATAGATTGAATCTGCCCTGGATTCTCGAAGTTTCCATTTCACAATTGTTGAAATCAGCCATTATAGTTGAAGATCTCGCGGCTGCAAGGTTGCCGCTCTGCCGCTGAATTTGTGAGCACAAGTGACCAGTGGAGTTCAGCGGCAATGAAAGGCCAGGGGAGATGGTGTGAGATGCTGACAATGAGGGGAGCGGCCTGGGTAAAATATAGGAGAGGCCAAGGTTGAAGATGGAAATAGGGACATGGAATTATAAATCTTTGGGTCTTAGCATGGAAGCCATTTCCATATGTTTTGATGGATATGGAAATGAATTTTTTTTAAAATTCCATGCTACCAAACATGCTCAAAGCATGGGAATGGACACTTCATTTCCATTTCCATGGTATGCTAAGTTTTCTAAAACTAATTCAAATATATATTGTTGAGATGAATAATATTGATCCTTTTTGTTTCAGAAAATCAAGCCATGTTGTTTGGGACTAGAGATTTATAGGATGATTTGATTGAATGAAATTTTAAGGATCATTTTTCGTTTGGTTGTTTTGACAAATTACATAATAAATGAAAGCACCACAAAAGAAGCCACTGAAAAATGTTCATCTCAGGATTTCATCTCTCATAAGTTGCTCTTTATCCACCATAGCAAGTGATAGAACTTCTATATATAACGTTTAGAAATGAGATTTTAGTGACTACTGAATACTGATGTTGACTATGTGACCAAGCCAAAAGATGTCTGATCCCCCCTTTGAAGATTTGATTGCTAAAGTTTTTCTCATTTATTTTAATGTTAATTTGAATTTGATTAATAGGGCTACATTGGATTCTTCACTAACTGGATAAAAATGTATGGCATTTTTAGTATATCTTTCGGGAGCCAAAAGAGTGCAAGGAGCGTCATAAGTTCTTAATGGATAAAAGTGCTGGGGACGGTGCAGATAGTGCTGAAGATTCAGGATCTTCTCAGTCTTATCCTTTCACACTACCTGGAATTCCGAAGGCAGGAATCTTTTATCAAATTTCATTTTTTTCCAAATTAACTGTTAGTGAATATGTAATGGTGTAACTATATGTAGTAAGTTTAACTACTTAAGCTTTGCAGCTTCATTTTTGGGTCAACAGCTTTGAGGTCTCGATTAGGTTTGTTATAGCTTTTGCAGGGTAGTGCCAGACAGTTGTTTCATCATTTGCAAGGGCCTATGGAGGAGGACACCATCAAGTCTCATTTTGAGAAAATTATTAAGATTGGACAAAAATATCGTCATCATTTGAACCAGGTTAAGTTGCCATGATACTGGGACTTTTTTCACTCGCATAGTCATGCTTTAGGTTTGCTTCCTTGTGGTTAGTTGAGTGTTTTTATTATGTGCTGCATAATCTTGTGAAATGGATTGTAATAATTAATCGTAGGTGTGGTGGTCATGATAAATATTGTTACTTGGTTACAATCTATATCCTGTGTGTTATCTTGTGGCTGGTGGGGATGAAGATGTTGCAAGGTATTGTTCAGTGTTTAACTGTTTATCAAATGATCTTGTGGTTGAGTTGCATGTGAGCTATTATTTGCGTAGAAAGGAAATGGAATCCCTTAACTTCATAAGTATTTTCCAGTTATTTCCTGTTAATGCAGCATCTTACATGCTAGTTTGTTATTGCAATGATTTGATTGGCAATATGATAGTGAGAGATATGCCTTTTGTATTATTATTTCCTTGTTATTGATGGCTGTACTTGGAGTTCAAATGAACTTGCTGCTTCCTATCATAATTTCTAGTGGTATTCAGTGATTTTGAAAAATTTCAAGACCAGATATTCGTTTTACTTGCTTTTTTTCCCCTTATATTATTTGCTTCAGTACCTTTTTGTCATATCATGTCCTGGCTTTGGTTGCTGTTTGAACTTGAGAGCTGGGCCCAGGCCCCACATCTTTATTTGTATATCGGATACATTGCTAGATAATTCCAAAAACTGCCAGCGAACAAAGAATTTAGGCAGTTAAGTGAGTCATTATGTTTTTCTAAAATGCAGTGGTGTACATAGCAGTACATTTTATGAACAGTGCTACAGACGCAGTCTTGTAATTATCCAATTGATTTTCTTTAGTGATAACCATCTATGACGATCAAGTAACTGATGCATTATCTGATTATTTGTATTATAAGCTGTAGTTCTGAGTTGCTTTGAAGTGGTGGAGGGCTTGGGAAGTGAACTTTGTTGTCCTTTTAAATTGTTGATCTCAGAACTTGATACTAATTTGATTTTTTTTTTTTGATTTGTTTTGTTTTGATGCAGCATGATAATCAGGACATCAAACAAATACCGACTGTCCATAACTCACACGTCATTGCTCTTTCTGAAGTCTTCCCAAACAACCTGAGTGGAGGAGGATTTTTAACGTAAGTTCTATTTTATTGTAGTTTTATTTTTAAGTAATAATTGTGGAAGCTTAGAGAATTTGAACTTTGAACTCAAATTTTATTGAATAAGATGTTATTAAGTATATAGAGAAGGGAAGGAGACGAATGTCCAATCTAATCCCTCCAAATTTGCTTCCAACCAAGCAAATAATTGAAGCATAACAATCATGTACAACCACACAAATTACTAATAATTTTGTAGGAGAAATTGAAGCATAACTAATGATTAGGAGACATTACTAATAAATTTGTTGGAAAAATTGGGATCTCCTGTGATCTCCAATAGTAATTGATGTAAGTTAACCTATAGTCTGCCTCCTATTACTTTTCCTACTTTGCTCATCTTCTAGGATTTCACATTGTGATTTTGACATTTTTGGTCTGTTTTTTCCTTTTCATTTTTTGATTTTATTTGGAACAAGTTTTTTAATCTTCTTATTTATTTGTGAAGGCCACTTGATCTTTGTGATATAAATGCACCGGCTGCAGACACCCTTCCTCTTGGGTATCAGGGTTCTCATGCTGGTGGTTTGGTATTACCAAATCAAGGTTCTGTACCATCAGTACTTCCTACATCTGGGGCGAGTCCCTCACTTCCTGGGTCTTCTGGTACGCTTCTTGGCAACAAATTGTCTTCACCATCTGGCCCAGCTGGTGCTTCTGCCAGGTATGATCTTGATACAGCTGGAGATTCTTGTGTTGCAGTTAAGTGTGTTGTATTATTTTCATAACTCAATTGATGGGTGCTTGATATATTTTCTGTTACAACAGATTCGGGGTTCCGAGAACTTCATCTTTGTCAGTTGATGAGCAGCAAAGAATTCATCAATATAATCAAATGTTATCTAGCAGAAATGTTAAGCAGTCTAGCATGTCTGTTCCTGGATCTCTTTCTGGAAGTGAACGTAGTGTTCGCATGCTTTCTGGTGGCAGTGGGGTGGGTTTGATCGGTGGGATTAATAGAAATATGGCATTATCAAGGCCAGGGTTTCAAGGAATGGCATCATCGTCTATGGTGAATTCTGGGAGCATGCTTGCCTCTAATATTACGGGGATGCCAAGCCCTGTAAACACGCATTCTGGAGTTGGTTTTGGACAAGGCAGTATGCTGAGATCTCATGAGGCACTACATATGATAAGGGTGAGGGGTGTTCTTGTTCCTTTGTTTTATGGTTTACTTTTATTGGTGATATTATTTAGGTGGAATTATTATTTTGAAAATTTTAATTTTTAATCCATCCAACTCAGCACCTGTGCGTTGATGAATCTTAAATGGCTTCCTTGGTAAAATTATTTTCTCTCTTTTGTAGACATGTAAATCTATATCAATTTTTGCTAATAACTTTTTCGTTGTCCATAGCCTGGCCATAATCCTGAACAACAAAGGCAAATGGTGACTCCAAAGATTCAGACGCAGGTCACTCAAGGGAATAGCCCAGGTATTTCAGCTGTCAGTGGGTTGAGTTCTTCCTTTAGTAATCAGACTATTCCACCAACTGCTCAGCCGCATCCCGGGCAAGCTCAGCAGCCACATAAGGTGTCCCAACAACAGTCACATCTCAGCAGTCCTCATTCCCATCTTCAAGGTCCAAACCATGCTACTAATTCGCAGCATCAAGCCTATGTGATGCGACAGGCGAAGGAAAAACAGTTACAGAAGCAGCGATATCTTCAGCAGCAGCTTGCTGCAGCAAATGCACTGACACCTCAGTCTCAGTCTCAATCTCAACCTCCACCTCTGACGTCATCATCTCTGCAGAATAATAGTCCAGTCCAATCTCAAAATTCATCTCATCAGCAGACTCATTCCCCTGTAACACCTTCATCCCCTTTGACTCCCATGTCGTCTCCTCACCAACAGCAGAAACATCCCCTGGCACATGGGTTCAGCAGAAATCCTGGTGTGAGTGGGTTGAATAATCAAGTGGTGAAGCAAAGACAACGTCAGCCTCAGCAGCAGCCACAGCCGCAACAGCATCAACAACCTGGTAGGCAGCACCCTAATCATCGGCAGCATCCTCTGCCCCATCATCAGACTAAAGTTGTGAAAGGAATAGGAGGAGGGAGCATCTCTGTCACACTTATGCCTCCAGCAAGTCAAACTGCTGACAAAGGGGACAAAGCTATGCACATGATGCGAGGCCAAAACCTCCATTACGCTTCTAATTCAAGCCCTACTCAACCATTGAAGCGGTTGGGTCACACTCATTCTTTAAATAATTCCCAGTTGCAGCAGAACATAAATTTGGGACCAGTGACCACTTCGTCAAAACAACTTCAGCCACTGGTATCACCTTCTGATATTAGTACTCAAGGACAGATTCCACCAGTTCCATCAGGTCATGTATTGTCACCTCCACAGACAGCTGTTTCATCGGATGTTATTTCTTCTGACAATCTCCAGCGACAGTCTAAGAAAATGAATCAAAATCAGTCAAATGTTCAGAGAATGTTACATCTGAACTTTCAGGTGCATTCTGAGTCATCAAGAAAGCCTCAATCTGACTCAACACAAGCTGTTCAGTCCCCTGAAGATAATCCTTCTCAGATTAGTACAGGCACTCCAGTAACTCATGATTCTATTGATTCCTCTAGTGCGGTACCGGTTATTTCCACCAGGCCTTCTCAGTGGAAAACTTCAGAAACAGCATTTGATTCCCATGTTCCCACTCCTGCCACTCAAATGGGTTCCGTGGGGAAAGCACCTGTTAGAAATTCAACTGAAAATGAGCCCCAACCTACTATCAGTCAAGGGCAAGGCCCTAGGCAGTTGTCATTTGTCATGCCTCATGCTCATAATTCAGTTGAACAGAGGCAGCAACAGCCACTGCCTGTTCAACAATCTTCATCGCAACCTATTCTATCCCAACAGCAATATCAGCCCCAAGAACAGCATCAACAGGAGCAAGACCAGCACTCACCAAAACAGGGGACTTTGGATCGTCAACCTCAGTAATAACTGAAGCTTCTGCAGCCAGGGCAGAACAAGTTTTTTTTTTTGGTCTGTCTTTATTCTGAAGGGGTTTGATACAATCAAATGAATAGAGCATCCTCCCTGAGAGCAGTTGGCTTTGTCAGGATTGGAGTATTATGTGCCCTCATGGCAGTAATTTACAGGTATTTATATATTTTGAAGTTTGTTTTGCCTTCCCTTGTTATGCACAAATATATGAGCATTTAAATTACTTCTTTTTTACAGATTTTCCCCTTCTGATTTGAGGGGTTTTCTGGTGGTAAATGAAAGTGTTAATTTTTATAAAATTCAGATTATTTTTCTGAGCTATGGCAGATTTTAGTTTGGTGCCTTTTGTGGGAAATGTTGGCTACAACTTCTAACCTACATAAACCCTTGCATTTACAGAGACTTCATACGAGACATTAAAATACAATAACTGCAGAGGCATTACGGCACTACATGCAGCAGGCTTACAGTCAACAAATTTTGGTGTAGATAAAGCTGTATCCTCAATGGGCATATCAGTAATTTAAAAATGACCACGTTGTCCACATGGCGACAATGGTGGCCATTATTAAATTTGTTGTATCATTGAGGTCTTATTTTGATGAGAACCTGCAGCCTGACTCCAGTTAGACTGGTAAAGTCATCATACCTTTTTACTACAAATTTTCTTTTGAGCTGATATGGTTAGCTTTTTATTTTTAGGTAGCATCCTTCTATTATTAAGCGAAACAATATCAATCACAGCAGAACCCGGTCCAACTGGTTAAGGTTATCATTCTTAGTTTACTACAGGAAATACTTCTGCATCAACATTTATCTTGAGCTTTTCCTCCATCTTAATGCCTGCTGACATGTACTTTCTTAATTAGATGATGCTGACATGTTCATTTGGCCCTTAGATTGCTTTTGTGCTAGGTTTATGTATGGCAGGTAAAAATGACGTTATTTATTTCATGGGGCTTTTGTGCAGATGAAGCTGATATTACGGAAACAGATATACATTGGTTTCTGCTGGTCCTGTTGAAAACTTGACTGCATTAGTGTTGGCAGACATTATTGGTTAGTTTATTGTGTCATTCAGATCTTGTACATACGGATAAGGGGGGGTTTTCTTTTCTAGGAAAGAGACGAATATAGAGGTTTGTACAGGTAGTCTCTTTTTGCCCATGTGCAGAAAAACAAAAATCCCCTTTTATTGGCAGATTAGAGGTTGTGTATTGTCCCTCTTAGTTAATTGGGATAGTAATCATTTTTTATTGGCAAAAGCCAATTCAAATATTTGTAAATACTAAATACTAGTTTTTGCGCCTGGCAATGGAGTCAGTCTTTTTTCTTGTGCAGCCTCATGCACTTGTGGAAGTACTGAATCTCGTGACTATTTTCTGTTCCGGAAATTCAACTAGCTGAGCCATCACATTTATCAATATACAAATTTCTGGTACAAAATGCTTGTATTGTTCAGGTTTTAGTGCATGTTTGGTTTGGTTTTTCACACCTAGATTTGAACTCAAAACTTAGGTTTGAAGAATAAACACCCAAACAGGTTATAAAACCCAAAAAAGCATTTTTTTCCCCCAAACCATGGTTTTGAGCTTAAAACCTAAGTTTGGAAAAACAAACTACTTTTTTCAGCTTTTATGTGAAGTACGTGGTAAAAACATACCATCATTACACGTCATATTGATCTACTAAAAATGCTTTTATCCTCTCTCTTTCCCAACACATTAAAAATGTCATTTTTAGTAATCTATACATAGAAAAAGTCATTTTCATAATAATCATCCAAACAATCTCAATCAAAAGCCATTTTTTCAGTTTTTTTTAGAAAAACCGAAAAAAACACTTTTTCAGCTTTTTTCTCAAAACCTGAGTTTTAAAAGCTGCCCCAAACAGGTCCTTACTCTTAGGAACCATTATCATTGTGGATCGGTGTGATCAGTCCTTTTGTTGCCTTATGCTCCCTTGTCACTGGATGGAACTGGTATTTTTTGGTTCCGTTCTGTTACATGTTTAAATAATGTTGGACTATTAACTTTTTTTGGCCACCATTATTGGCCGGAAGAAAATGAGTTTTTCCTTCTGAAATTGCAATGACGTGGAAGACTGCGGTTACTTATTTATACCTGTTATGTTCATTCTTCTTCTTTATTTTTTGAAATAAAGACAAAATGATATTAATATATAAACATTACATAGTCTTGATTAAGGGCTGTATTAAAAAGGTACTATGGAGGAAGATTTTAGGAACTCTTGAATATTCATGGATTTCACATTGTATTTTGTAGTATTGAGAACGGTTGAATCCACAAAATGATTTTTGGTGTTGCAACTAATTCCTAGACCTCTGAGTCAAAGAAATCCACTGCAGAGCCAGATGTAGACATGATAGCACACATAATGGAGGAGGAAGAAATTGCCTCTTGCAGAAAATTTGATGAAGAGGGACTCCATTGCAACTTACGAGAATATGGCAAAAAGATGTTGAATTTTGCTTCCATTTACTGATTGCAATCTCCCATTGATAGGTGAGAAGTAATGAGATTTGTTGCTTACTTACTTGAGTAGAAAAAGATGAAAAGAAAGCCATCTTTGAAAAAGAAATATTGGAAAAGACTCTTCCAATTACTTCCTTAGGATCAGTTGACCCCCCTTATGCAGAAGCGTGTTTCTTGTGAACCAAAGAGCATTTAGTAAAACCACCATCCCAAGCACCAATTGATTAATGGGAAACATTGATAACAGAAGAGCTTTTAGCTAGTTCAAAAAGTCATGAATAAATGCATAAGAAGGTATTCTGATCGAGAAGCTACCAAACCACACAGCTTTGGCAAAAGAACAATCAAAGAAAGTGTGAGCTATGGTTTCAGCAGCTGAGCATTCAAAAAGACAAGTTCCTGAGACATCTATGTGATGCTTCCTAAGAACATCTATAGTTGGAATGTCTTGAGAAAAAATTTCCACATGAATAAGAGCTGTTTGCGAGGAAGCGAGATGGACCATAGAAATTTCCAAAATGGATATTGTATTAATGTAGACAGGTAAGAAGCTTCAAACAATTGGTGGAACCCAAGTTTTGCTGAGTATGCACCTGAAGTACTCCCCAACCATATAATACGATCTGGATTTGAGAAAAACGATATTGGAGTAGACAAAACTAATTCAGCAGTCTGAGGAGAATAGATACTTCTAACTATGGGGACATTCCATGTGACCAGGTTCGAAGAAAAGGGATTATGCGTAAGCAAATCAAAAACTCTTTGAATGTCATCGAATTCTCCGATTGTGCTTTGCATGGGCTACCATAAAGGGTGATTGATAGGAATAGTTGAACCATTCCCAATTCGCCATTTTAAGTTGGCAGTAATGAAAGAATCGCAATCAAGGGTATCCTTCCAAAGCCAAGAAGAATTATATGGTTTCCTTAACCATTTCTCTTTAGTCCAGTCTATATATTTGCGCCCCATGGTGATAGCTAGAAGGGAGGAATGATCTGCAGATACAATTCGCCAAACCTGTTTTGCTAATAAAGATTTGTTAACAAAACAGGTTTATTAGGAATTTGCAATGTAGCAGCTGTTATAATAATACTAATAATGCGGTTTGAGTTAGAGTTTGAAGTACTGACAAAATCAAGCTTAATAAAGATAAATGGTTATTGTCATAAAACAAAATAAGAATGAAACGATACCTTAGGACAAATAAAAGAAAGAAACAAAGACCGACCTCAAAATTGAAAGATAAAATGTATGCTTCTATGCAAGGTTGTCAAACCCGTGAGTTTAAGTAAACTCGTGAGAAGAATGTAAAATCGGATCGTAAACTCGAATCGTACACTCGTAAGAGTTTACCTTTATTAATAAATACATATTTCTAGTATATAATTAGATAAGAAATACAAAAAATAATAATAATTTAACTTGAATATATTTTAAATATAAATAACTGATATTAAATATATCAATATTCATACTTTATCTAACTCAATAAAGAAATTTCTATGAAATTTATATATAAATTCATTGAATAATTCAAATAAAAATAATTAACATAAGATTTATAGCAAGTTAACACGATTTTCTATAAGATAAAAATGTAAAAACGGTAAATTCGGCATGTAAACTCGTGAGTTTGTACCGAGTTTACAGCCGCTATGAATTTAAGTGACTCGTGACACGTTTTGGTTAGATAGAGCCGTAAAAACGGTAAAATCGGAGAGTCAACTCGCGAGTTTGACAACAATGCTTCTATGGTTTTGCCCAATTTTCTTTTAATGTATAATCAAGCATGTGCAGTTACTTAAATAACTAAACATTCTTATTATCCATTTTTTAAATTGTCAACTAGTACAAAAGAAATAAGAACCAATCAACTTTTGGGTCTACGAAAATTACGAAATTATGAGATCTGACAAAAATTTTCAACCAAAGTTTTTACTACTTGATAAGATCACTTTGAAATTGCACTGAAATTATGCTCTAATAGTAAATAATCAAAATGCACTTCTTTTATATGAAACTAATTATTTGGGAAAATTAAATATAGGTCCCTTATAAGGGACTTATTTAATATGAGGTCCCACGAAATCAAGTAATTAATCTGAGGTCCTACGAAGTTGTTATTGCAGGTCAAAAAGTTGTTATTGTTATATCACAAGTTGTTACAGATCAATAGTGATTTTTAGGCAAAAAGTTGTTAGTGAAGCCTTAATCACATACAACTTTTGAGCGCACGTTGACAACTTTTTGGCCTGCCATAACAACTTTCTGGTAGAGATCTCAGATTAATTATGTGATTTTGTGGGACCTCATCTTAATTAAGTCCCTTACAAGGGACCTAAATTTAATTTTTCCTAATTATTTTGTTATTGTTAGAATGTTAGCTGTTTGAATACTTGTGTATTTCTGTCAATTCACTCATGATCATTGGTAAATTTTTGTAATTTCAAAATCTTTTAGTCCTCAAGTGAACTAAAGTTACATATGTGGATCGTGGGCTCAAGTGAATTTTTCCCTTGCAAATTTTCTTTTATAGGAGGTTGTTCCAGCAATTTGTCAAAATTTTAAGGCCCTTCACTATTGTTACTTAAGAATATCCTAGTTGTCATTTTCCCTTTTCACCCTTTGGTTTTTTCATGGCTTTAGAAACAGAACACGTTATCTTCGTGCCATCTTACCAGTGAGAATGAAACTTGCATGTGCCTAACTTCTAACACCATAATACCGTAAAATTCAACTTAGTTTCCCAAGTTTTGATCTATATTTTTCAGCATAAACCTTGCTTTTATTCTAACGTATCGCTGTTACTTATTATTATAAATCCTTGATTTTGAAAATCAGCCTCATTACATTCTAATTATGATTCGGATATAGTTAAAGACAGACCCTTCACACGGTTTGAACTAAACCGGTTTCAATCTTTGGCACAAAAAAGAATAAAAGAAGTAAAAGAACAAGTCATTGACCTGAAACAGAGTTAATCACAGTCCATAAGTGAATTCCCAAATACAAATTCTTCAAATTCCTCCCAACAAGACAATTTTTTTTCCTTTCAAATCCTGACATGGATAACAAAAGGACAGATTGTCATTCTGCTAAAAAATCTGAACCTTCCTCTAATGCTAAAAGTTTCAATCCCAGAAGGTACATAATTCGGATCTGATTCATTTCTCTTGAAGATATTAACTTACCTATGTGATGATATTGACTTATAAATTAGCCTATGAATTAGTCTCTCTTGGTTTGTGGTTTAATTTTGTGTGTTCCTTAAAAGGTATCAAGTTGAGGTGTTTGAAGTTGCAAAGAGAAGGAATACAATAGCAGTGCTGGATACTGGTGCTGGAAAGACTATGATAGCTTTGATGCTTATTAGGCATATAGCTCATTCTATTAAGTCCACTCACCAAAACAAGCTCATTGTTTTCTTGGCTCCCACAGTCCATCTTGTTAATCAGGCATTTTCCTAATTGCAGCTGTATTATTAATAACTAAAACTTCATATGAGATAAATAATAGGGAAAATCGGTGAAAAGCCCCTTTTTGGAAATTTTGTTGGCCAAAAGGATCGGATATATTTTTATGCACACAAAATACCAATACTCTGAATGATTTCATATACAAAAAGTACTTGTACTTGAATTCATATCCTTCTAGCAAATAAAATTTTCAAATAGGGATATTTCATGGATTTTCCCATGATAATACGCTAGTAATCTGAACAATTTGATGAAAATTTAACCATAGGATCTATTTGATGCTAATAGAGTAGTGAATCAGTGCTAGGCTGATGATAAACTCTTTTAGTTACATGATCAAAGAAAATGAAGAAGGACTAGAACATAAAAAAAATGATAGATTTTACTCCCTATGTGCAGCAATTTGAGGCCATAAAAGATTACACTGACTTGGCAGTGGAAGAATTATATGGAGACAAGGGAATAGACGACTGGAATTTGGACTGCTGGGAAAAGGAAATTGAAGAAAAAGATGTAAATCCACTGTTTAAACAGTTATAAAAAGTTTTCTGAAAAAAAATTATAAAAAGTTTTTCTATAAAATACTACTACCTCTGGTTCTTAATATAAGAGTCAATTGACTAATTTGGGAAGATTAAGAAAGTTACTAAGTTACTTGCATCTATGTTTATCATTTTTCTCTAAATTAACTTTCCTATGTATAAGTTGATAGATAAACTAATGATACACTTACATATTTTAGAGAGATAATGTCACATATGTTATAATTAAAAAATTCAATAATTTAATCACCATAAATCAATTAACTGGCTCTTATATTAAAGATTGGAGGCAGTAGTTATTATTTAGTTTTATGGTCTTACAAGACCACCATTATATCTTTATTTTGTTTATCTTAGTCCTACAATTTCAGTTTCACTTTCCTTACATACAACATTTTTTGCCAATCCTTCTTACTAATTATGATACAGGTCTTGGTCATGACACCACAAATTCTCTTGGATGTCTTAAGAAAAGCATTCTTCAAAATGAAAACAGTCTCTTTGCTAGTCATTGATGAATGCCATCGTGCAAGTGGTAACCATCCTTACGTTAAAATAATGAAGGTTAGCAGATTATGCAAGAGTATAAAAATAATGATTGAAATTGAATGGCATATTTCATAAAGCGTGAAAGTTGAGGTACCTATTTTCTAGTTTCGAAAGTTCTGGGTTCTATATGCAAGTGACTCAAAAAGTTCAAGATGTTTTTTCACATTTTCCCAGAAAAATCTAAATGCTGCTTGAATTGCATATTAGTCCCTTTGTTGCAGTTTTTATCCACTGTACTTGTCTCAAGAGGGAGCTTACTACGTCCATTCTTTTCATTTCTAGGAATTTTATCACACATCTAGTGACAAGCCAAAGATTTTTGGAATGACAGCATCACCTGTTATTGGAAAGGGTAAAGATTATTTATTTATATATTTTTGCATTAAAGAGAAAATTTGGTTAAATGATGTTTTCATGCATTTGATGTTCTGTATCTTCTTCAAGAGTTAACACCAAGCAGTTGCGATTTATTATTTTTAATTCATAGTTGTACAGATTTAAAACTAAGTTATACTACAAGTTGTAATGAAGCTAGTTTGTGATCAGAATCTATGAGGGGTTATTTACTGGGCCTTCCTTAGAAATCATCTATCTCTGTGACTTGTATACTATTTGATGAGAACCTAAGAGGGCTGAAAAACTTTAGAAAAATTTTTTATTGACAGTGAGTGAATCAACTCACTTGATACCCTCAGAGCAGCCCATAATGCTCAATGTGATATAAAACATGCCATAATACCTTAAATCTGTTATTACTTAACTAGAGTCTATCTCTGTTTAAAGTTAAATGGCTTACCTTTAATTTTGCGAGAAAATATTGGTAATAGTAATATATGGGATCACGAAGGTGTGTGTGTTAGACAAATAATCATTACAATTTGTAATATACTCATCCAGAGCTAATTATAGGAACCAATTAGAATGTCGGTCTTGATCATAAATATAAGACTTCAATATATTTTATCCATAATGTTTTATAATTTTTCCTCAAAAATATCTTTTTAACTTAGAAACTAATATATAATCTAATATACATCAGTATTTTCGGGAAATCGAATCGCATTTGTTATAATTAGCTAATTTATCTAACTTCCTTCATCTACCCCAAATCAGTCTAAGTTTTTCTTATATTAAGGAGTTGAGGAGTATGTTTTTGGCCTGAATACAGTTTTTAATCTTGTGTTAACATATAAACACACAGATAGGTGGTTTGATTAAGAAGTAAGAAGGTAGTTATGCCTTTCAGATTACTTCTATTTCTTAGAAAACATAAAATATCTTGATACTTATATATTTTAGGATGTTTTGAACTGTTAAAATGGATTCTAAACTGAACTTTTTGCATCAGTTATCTCATCCACCATGGACTGCAAAGGTCAAATGTCTACTCTTGAAAGCATCTTGGATTCTCAGGTGATGTTGATAGATCATATTTTTAGTCATCCATGACGGGAAATGTATTAAAAGGTCAATGGATAATTTTTTAAAATCTCAAATGTTTTGCAGATTTATGCTATTAAAGACAGAACAGAATTGGAAATATGTGTGCCTTCTGCCTCTGGAGCTTGCAGATTCTATGATCAGCCACGAGTTCCATTTGAGGGTCTAAAACAAATTATGGAAGCTTTATGGTCAGAGGTAGTTGTGCCAGAACAGTACAAGTACAAATTACGAGTCTTTGCTTTTTATTTTTTGGGTTAATGCAATATTTGGTCCTTATATTTTCATTTGGATTTTAGTCCCTATATTTTCAAATCATAGATTTTTGTCCCTCAGGTTTCTTTCCAATTCAAACGCTAGTCCCTATAGTTTAATAAGAATACGGACCATTTTGCCCCTTGAAGGACTAATTAAAGCCTTTGGTCTGAAACTATAAAGAACAAAACTAAAATAAAGGTAAATTATAAGGACCAAATATTGTATTAATCCCCTTTTTATACAACAAAAAGTTTAGTTGAGTTTGATCCCGAGTTCGTCAGGGATAAGATATACCTCTTGTCTCAAAGAACAAGTCTTTGCTTGCTAGCTTAAGCATTCAAGTTAAAACCCTCTTTGGAATAGTATCAGAGCTCTATAACTTAGCGGCTTTGACTTTTAGGTGAAGTTTTACCTTTTGAACTTTTCAACTGTAATGCACATGTATATATTACTTGTACATAACATAATCTGATACATGTTCATCTGAGTTGCATGTGTACAAATGACACATGTACATGGTATCAATGATATTATATTTATTGACTACTGAAGCAAAAAGGACAGTGAGAAACTCTTTCTTTTTCAGTTTGATGCTTCAATGCTGAGACTGCAACGATCAATGAAATGCCAATATAAAGACGTGGATTATAGACTTGAGAGAATGAGAAAGAGATTGTTTAAAGACTATTCTAAGATTTTGTATTGCCTTGAAGATCTTGGCCTTGTATGCGCTTATGAGGTACGTTTTTATTCCTTATTGATTCGTCTCTTGCTCGTCTTCTTCCACATACATTAGAGAGGACCATATGGAAATCAACGAAAATGTATACATTTTGAAGTCACTAGAACTGAAAACTTTAAGGGTCAAGGGTCATTTTTTTTCCTAAAAGTATTCACGAATGAGCTGTGGGTATCCAGAAGTTTTTGTTTGTTCATTGTTGTCCCGGAAACATTACAAAAGTAGCAATGTCACCATAAACGTTACATAGTTAACGTTAATGGTTAAGAAACTAAGTTTAGTTTAATCGTTAACATTTTTTATTGTCCAACAATACTAGACAGCTTTTGAAGTGGATGGTCTACAAGTACAAGATATTCAAGTGCAACTGTCTTCATAATAGGGATTGAGTAAACGATAGAGTGAAAAAGAAAGAATACAAACATATTTATTGATAGGCGTATAAAAAGTGTACCCAACACTGATTAGTATGCATAATTTTTATTTGTGGCGATTAAACAAATATGTGATAAGATTTGCGTCCTTTACTTGCACTTGAAGTAACTAACTTCTTATTCTCAGGTAACTTTATTTCAATTTTTAACTTTTCTTTCTTGATCTCTTTCACAGTTATGTGTTACTTGTTATAAATCAGATGGATTCAAAATTTTATTGTGTACTAGTCTTACTTATACCTTTATTCATGTCATTCATTGTGATCGATTGGGCCCTTACCTTTGTTTATTTTTCCTTTTCCTTTTTTAATCCATCTTTCTATAGGCTGCTAAATTCTGTCAAGAGAACAGCCCTGATCCTCATGAAGGGTGTAAACTTTACGACGAAAGCTGTTTGAAGCACGCACAATTTCTTAATGAACTGATGCAACTGATTAAGCAATTTTTCCCTACTGGTATGTTTGTACGTGGATTTATTTTCTTAAGTTAATTACTGCATCATCTCAAGGGATATCATCAAGTGAGATCTAATTACACAAAAATTGAAGTATTCCTTATGTTAACTTGACGCCCTACACCAGTAAGCAAGAAAATTTGCAGAAACCATTTTTATCTTCATTTAATTTCTTCCCAGGCATTGACAATTTTGGGGACTTTAGTGATGACCTTGTAAAAGCAGTAGACTTGGGATACATTTCTCCAAAATTGCATGAATTAATAAAAATTTTCAAATCATTTGGGTAAGTTGATTACTTGAACTTTTAAAATATGAATAACTAGTAACAGTAATAATTGTATTGAAATTGACCGTCATATTTTACGTTGCAGAGAAAGTGATGATGTATTGTGCCTCATATTTGTTGAAAGAATTATCACAGCAAAAGTCATTGACAGACTTGTTAAGGCAGTTAAGTCTTTGTCACATTTTACTGTGTCACATCTAACTGGAAGCAATAGTTCTTTTGATTCAGTAGTGCCAAAGATGCAGAAAGAAATCTTGCAGCTGTTTTCATGTGGAAAGGTATTGGATTGTGTTGGGGGAGGAAGAGCGGTTTTCTATGGAAGAGGAATTTATTTAAACTTAATTTCTATAGTTGCTCAAGTTCTTTGACTTGCTCTTATATCTTCCTGTGCAATGAGAGTATGAGTTTTTCAATAAGCTTTTTCATACCTCAGAGGCTCAGAGCCCTGCTCCTTGATGTCTGAACCATTCAACTTAAATTTTGATGATAAAGATTTCAATAAGTTTTGGCTTGTTGCTATTCAGTTCTAATAGTTTTGACTCAATTGAATTTCAGTCACTGGAGTTTAACTCACTGTAACTCTGCCTCTGAAATTTTAACCATTTAAAACTTTACTCCCTAAGCTTCATGAAACGTATGATTTTGTTTTCTAAAATAATGTAATTAATATTCTAAATGGTTAAACTATAGAAACTAAGTTGCATTGTGTCAAAGCTTACAGACTAAGTTATAAACAAATCAAATTATAGATATTGGATTGTAGTGAGTTGAGATTTAGAGGCTAAGTTACAATTGAGTTAAAACTAAAAAACAAAACGACTAATTTCCCTTTAGACTATAAGCATTCATGTGATAGAGCTTAAAATGAAAAACCCAAGTAGTATATATTGGATATGGATGGCTCAGTGGTTAAGAGATAGAGGAAGATAGTAGAGAAGCCAGTTTGGGATGATCCTTTAGCATCGAACCGCATGAATTACTAACTTATACCCTAACATGAACTAAAACATTTACTATGGACACACACTAATCTTGAAAATATACATCTGGAAAAATATCAAATTACAAAATTCAAACATATAGGTCAACCTACTATTTGCAACTGATGTTGTTGAGGAGGGAATTCATGTGGCAAATTGCTCTTGTGTGATACGTTTTGATCTGCCCAAAACAGTTCGTAGTTATGTCCAATCAAGGGGACGGGCTCGGCAAAACAATTCTCAATTCATCATCATGCTTGAAAGGTACAAAAGTTACATATCTTCCTTGACCTATAACATACCAAATTCTAATAATATGTATGTGTGTTTAACAGAGAAAAACAAAGGAATAATTAATCTGAATGGGATCAACTAAGCTCTTTGTGTGTCTATCATCATTGATCAGTTCAAGTGCAAAGTGATGCATGGAGACTAACTTTAAATAAGCACAAGGTTTTCAACTTAGTTGTCATTGGCTTATTGTACTGAGATATGTAATAAAGAAAAGATTTTAAATTTATAGGTATTTATTGGGGTTTCCTTTCTATAATTAGTTGATATGGAACTCCTGTATTCTAGTAGGTGGAAGGTAGTGTTTATGGGCCATTGATTAAAATTTCCTTCTTCTCTGGGCACATATTTCTCTTTCTTATTTTTCTTTCTTATTTTTCTGTCTTATCATACTGGTTGAACAAAACATATATGTCCATACACACATGCATATAGAAGATAACCAGCTGACACTAAGTTCTTTAAAACATGTCAACATATTCTTAATGATGTTTTCTTCATGTATTTCTGTCAAAAGGTTCTCACTTTGCAAGTTGTACAGGGCAAATGTGAAGCAAAGAAATCAACTGTTTGACATTATTAAGAGTGAATATTCCATGGCAGATGCAGCAATGAAAAGAGAACTTGATTCTTCTGCTTTGATACCTTATAAGACTGAGGAACTACACACGTATAGTGTTGATAAAACGGGTGCATCTGTTACTGCAGATTCTAGTGTCAGTCTCATCCATAGATATTGTGAACAGCTTCCTGGTGACAAGTATAAATACTTTTACCTAATCAATTTTGGTAGTGTCTGTGACAATGGTAACTTAGAAATACGAATAATTTGATCTGTTTTAAATTAAAATAGGTACTTTGTTCCAAAACCAATTCTGCAACTGTCATATTCAGAAGGGAAATATCTATGTAAATTATCACTTCCTCCTAGTGCACCATTTCAAACATTAATTGGTCCTGCGAGTAGTAATTCTCAGTTATCAAAGCAGCTTGTATGCTTGGAGGCATGTAAAAAGTTGCATCAGATGGGTGCTCTAAATGACCATCTTCTCCCTTTTTCTGAAGATCCTTTAGATAGTAATCTGTGCTTTAATTGGAAAAAGTCACCATCTGGAGAAGGTATAATATGTGCATTATTTAATCAAATTGTGTGAACTGTCTGAAGTGATTCATCTGAGTAATTTCATCTAGATTCGATCATTTTCATGTTATATTGATTTATTTCAAGTCAAATGTTGACATAGAGACAAGATGAAAACAGTACTCCGACTTCAAAATACCTGTCCCGCTATGATGGGCTTTGGGAACCCATTTATTTACTAGTTTACTCTTCTGGTCCTATTTATAAGGTAAAGAAAAAAATTTTATGGTAAATGATTAAGAGAATGAATTGAAAGTGCACTCATTTTTGAAGTACTAAAAGAGTGTTCACCATAACTTTTAGGTTGTTTCATCTCTACTTACTCACATATATCAATAATGTAGGAACAACCAAACTGAAGGAATTGCACGGGACTGCTTGTATTCATGCATTATCTGGAACTTGGTTTGCAAATCCTAATGGTGCCACATTTCATGCCTACAAATTTGATTTTTCTTGTAACATCATTGAAGAGATTTATTCTGGATTTGTTCTTCTGATGGAATCAGAACTTGATGATGATGTGGGAAACTGTGAGGCAGATCTCTACTTGATCTCAAAAACAGTCAAGTCTTGTGTTTCTCCATGTGGAAAACTGCATTTGGATGCAGAGAAGGTATAACAGTCTTTTTGTGTAATTACTTCTTCCCAATCCTTAATATAAGAGCCAAATAACTAATTTGTGGATATTAAGAAAATTATGTTATTTATTTGTAACAAATATGAATTGATTTCGCTAAAATATCTTTTTTAATCATGTGAATTGTAATTAATTATTGATAGAAACCCTCTTAACATGTGCAATTAATGAAGATACTTTGGCTAAAAAATTAAAAATTTGGGAGGTAAAGTGGATTGAGGAATTATAATCGGGATTAAAGTAAACTCCTTGTCTAGCTCCTATATTTAAGATGTATTAGTTATAATATTTCTGGGGTCTTATTGATAATTTTGCTCTTTTTGGGTATCAGATGTTCAAAGCAAAGTGTTTTCAAGAACTTTTCTTCAATGGTTTGTTTGGGAGACTCTTTGTTGGATCAGAAGAATCAGGAGTAAAGAGAGAATTCTTACTCACACATCAAATAAGTAAATTATGGAACCCATCAAAGATGTATTTGCTTTTGCCATTAGAGACATTAAACAGTGACGGAGAACCTTGGAGAATAAACTGGAGAGGGGTGAGCTCCTGTATTGGAGTGATACAATTTTTTCAGAGTAGATCTCTGAGAAATATATTAAGTTCTGAGCTTAATCACAAACAAAATTTATCATATTGGAATGGTAAATCTGATATGGATCAAAAGAAATCAAAGAAAGTCAAATTTGCTAATTGTGCGGTTGATATTGATGATCTCAAAGATATGGTAGTTTTGGCTATTCATACTGGGAAGTTCTATTCTGTTGTTGAGGTTGAGACCAATACTTCTGCTGAGTGTCCTTTCAGTTACACTGGATCTGATGTGTCTGTTTCATCTCAATATGGTACTTATATTGAGTACTTCAACAAAAAGTTGGTATTTTTGATTCCTCTGTTTTACTTTTTTGTTGTTTATGATTCATACTTTTTTATTTTCCTGCATTTAATGGTTAATTATGATAGTAACGAGAATCTTATTCAGGTATGGGATTGTGCTAATGTACCCTGGACAACCTTTGTTGAGGTTAAAGCAAAGTCATAACCCTCATAATCTGCTTGTGAACTTCAGGAGTGAAGGTTATTCTTTTCTTCAAATTTTTTATTTTTTGTTTATATTCTTTACTGTCTTCCAGCCTTCCATAAAACATAATTGAGTGTGACAAAGACTGCTAAACTGAAAGCCACTTGTATGAATATGACAACTATTTTTTGTGCGAGTCAACTAGAAAAGGAAATTCGCGAAATGGTTTTCCTGTTAAAATAAAGGGGAAATCACTATGAGATCTCAAGAAAGAAATGCAATTACCAAAAAGTTCCACAAGTGAGTATCATGCAATTACAAGTTCTAGTGCAGGAAATGACAACAGGTCCATGTTACTCACTTATAAGACTTTTTGGAGATTACATTTCTATTTCTTCTTAAGGATAATAACATAGTAATTCTCCCAAAAATAAACCTATGATGCTTTTCACAGCTTATATGCAGCAAGATCTACGCACATATCCTCTTGTTTATACTTACAGGAACACAACCAACTTCCTAGTGAGAACTAACAGCTTAACAAATCATGAGCTACGTAATTCCAATTAAACATGAAAAATATAGCTAACTGGTTTCTTTTTGGTCAGGTGTAACTCCGGTTCCAGATAAAGAACAAGTTCATATTTATCTGCCACCTGAGGTTTTAGTCAAGACCGATGTTCCTTTAGAAGTTTTGAAGTCATTTTACTTGCTGCCATCTCTAATGCACCGCTTAGAATCCTTGATGTTAGCCAGCCAGCTTAGAAAGGAGATTAATTTTAACTCTGGCAGCTTTCAGATGCCAACTTCTCTGGTTTGTGCTCTCACTTTTGCTCCCCCTGATTTTAGAAAAGTTTCAACTTGGTCCCTTTGGTTCAAAACTTGACAAATTTACCCTTTGACTTACTATAAAGTTCCAATTAGACCCTCTGAAACAACCGCAGTGGTGTAGCCATTTGTTTGAGAGTTGGCTCCTAGGTGACTAATACCATTTGTTTTGACTGATTTAAAGGCGCCAAAGAATACTAATACAAAAAGATGAAAACTCCATAGAGACGAATATTTTCAGTCCTATTTTGAGATTCATCATAAAAAATTTTGGTTACTCCATAATCAAATCATAATAATAAGTCGGCTCCTAATCGAGTCTTTCTAAAACTAGAGGGACCAAATGGTATTTAAACCTTTTTAATGAATCATCATGTCATTACTATTGGCTTCATCTGATTATTATATATGATCAGATCCTTGAAGCATTGACAACATTGAAGTGCTGCGAAAGCTTCTCCATGGAACGTTTAGAATTGCTCGGGGATTCAGTTCTAAAGTATGCTGTGAGCTGCCACCTTTACCTTAGATATCCTGAGAAACATGAAGGACAGCTATCTGATTGGCGTTCGTCTCTTACTTCTAATTCAGCTTTGCATAGATTTGGAACCCAATGCAAATTGCAGGTACTTGATCTAATGCACCTCCACTTGCTTAAGGGTATATTTTGGATTAAGGGATAATGGAGGGTACGTTGAAGGAAAGACAATGGGAGAATATAATTTAAGTCCCACATATGCTACTTAAACTTCCAATACGTCTAAGAAGATTCTGAAATCTCAATTAGGACTTGTCATTTGAGTCCCACAAATGCACACAAGCATTTTAACAACTAACCATAGCACAATTACAAGTGTCCATTTGAAAATTTACAAGTCCTAATTTATATTCTAACTGCTTCTCATACAAAAATTACAAATGTTCACAAGTAAATTTACAATGGGAGAATTACTTTAGAGGACCTGCAGCAAAAAATATTTGGTAAGAAGGATCATAAAAATTATATTTATTTAGAATGACCAAATGTTACAACGTAAACCCTTGCTCTCTCCTGTATTTCCATTCATCCCTTATTTTCAGTCAATGGCTTCTTCGAGTCTCACAGGGAAATAGAGGAAAAGAAAGCAAAAGGCGATTCACAAGAGGGACTGTCGGTAAAAGAAAGAAAAAAATTGATCCAGTTGACATTATCACATTCATAATAGGTGAGGAATTGTGATTGCCAAGACTCATGTGACTCCATTGAAGAGTAACTGAAAAAGTACTATATCAAATTGCCATGGCCATAAGGGAATAGTTAAGATCAATAATGTGGAAGCCAAAAATGATTGCCTCTACTCAAACCCTAATAAAGGAATTGCTAACAGTTAGATATATTTGGTAAAGGGAATATAGGAGAGGTGGTTATGGACAATATAGTCTTTTCAAAATTAATATTTTAACATGTAAAATATTTTTTACTACAGGTCTTCTAGAGTAGTTCTTCAATTTACAATTGCACATCAGCATTTTAAATCGTATAAGACATATGATACATAAATTTACTTGCATATCATCTAAACTAATGAGATTTGTGAATAATTTCCAAGAAGTCAGGGACAAAATTTTTTTTACACCAAAACAACATATGGGTTCTAAGTTTTCTTGGTTTGCCAGGGATATATACGTGATAGCGCTTTTGAACCGCGTCGTTGGACGGCTCCAGGGCAGCTTTGTATACATACTGTTCCTTGTACTTGTGGTGTGGATACTTTAGAGGTGCCCTTGGATAAGAAATTCCAAACTAAGAATCCAACTTGTAAGGTTGGAAAATTTTGTGACAGAGGACACAGGTGGATTTGTTCAAAGACTATATCAGATTGCGTTGAGGCCCTTATAGGAGCTTATTATGTGGGAAATGGCCTTGTTGCTGCACTTCATACAATGAAGTGGCTTGGTATTAACCTTGAACTTGATTCTTCATTAGTAGAAGAAGCAATCAGGAAGGCATCATTAAGGTCCTATGTCCCAAAAACTAATGAAATCACAGCCTTAGAATCAAAGCTTGGATACAAATTTTCCTGTAAGGGTCTCTTACAGGAGGCTATAACTCATGCATCTGAGCAACAACTTGGGGTTGGCTATTGTTATCAGGTATCTATTTTTAAGTTATTTGAGAAGCCCTTTATCAAGTTTAAATACTTGGGGATAGTTATTTAGGTATGAGTTATAGATTTTCTTCCATAAGATATAGCGTCCAGATAGGTTATTTCTCACTCAACAGCACATTATTGACTTACTTAAAATTTGTTTTTAGGAGAAGTTCAGTTAACCCTAAAGATGTGACTTTATTTAACTTACGGTCACACAATTATGAAATTACACAGCAGTACCAAAGGATCAAAGTGAAATTTTGTTTTGACCATAAATGACCAAAATGCCCTTTGTTGATTTTTTTTAAAAGTGCAAACACGTATTTTAACAACTAATAATGGAAAAATTTACGAGAGTGTACGTGTGAAAATTTACAACTCCCAATTCACATTATAACTATCGATACAAAAATTCATAAGCGTCCATAGAAGTACACATAAGCATTTTAACAAAATCTACAAGTGTACATATAAGGGAAAAGCATTTTAATCATTTACCATAAAAAAAATTATTTCACTTGGGTCCTTTGTTCTGTAGTGTAACTTCAAAATGCTTTGATCCTTATTTGAAATAAATTCGCATTTTGGGGCTTAAGTGAAATTCTCACTACGCTTTTCATGTGTCATTAGATATATTAATATGTTTAAAAAATAAAAAAGAAAAGAATTCTTCTTCTATGAACTTCAGGTCTCATCAAGTTTCCACTGATCTAAACTAGTAACAGTCTAAGTTGAATATTTCGTATTTCCAACAAGATCTTGAAGATTTCGGCTGATGCTTTTTTTCCCTGTACTTATTTATCTTTTCTCGACAGAGGCTTGAATTTCTGGGCGATTCAGTTTTGGGTCTTCTCATTACGTGGCATCTGTATAGGAGCTACCAAGATATTGATCCAGGAAGATTGACTGATTTGCGTTCAAATGCAGTTAGCAATGAAAACTTTGCTCAAGTGTGCATTAGAAGGAACCTTCAACCGCACCTTCTTCACTGCTCAGGGTTTCTTCAGAGCCAAGTAACAGAGTTTGTGAGGTCGTTTACTATGCCTCTCAACAAGTCCATAGCACCAAAAGTAAGTTCTCATGATGATTACTTTGTTCAGAATGAAATATAACATGAACTCAAAGGGTAGTTGCATCAGTTTTATTGTTTGATTAATAGATAGAAAAGAGAGCGAGTCTTAGAGAAGATTAATGTTGTTGTCATATGACCTGGAGGTCACAGGTTTAAATCCTGCAAACAACATCTCTATTTGCGGGGTTAAAGTTACATACTTCTTTCCCTTTCTAAACCCAACCTAGTGGGAACTTTATACACTAGGCCTCATCTAATAAGGTACTCTAACTGGCATCAGATTTAAGTCACTTTTAATTTATTCACACATACAATTAGAAACACTAAATTTATCATAAAATTGAAGTGATTTACAATATTATCTTTATGAAATATACTAAACTCTAGCATCATATAAATTTCTACCCTCTCTTACTACTCTCATTAAATATGGGCATATATAAAAAATATACATTTAATACTCCATGAAACTAGAAAATGCCTTATGAAAAGGAACGAAAACTCCTTCTAGAAGGCGGCCTATAATAGGGAGTATAGGTTTCATATTCTATAAAGGTTGTCTTGTCGGCACATTTGTGCTTCATAGTTTACTTGTCAATTAATTATTGTCTTGCTGGACATCTCTCTCATAAACTAAATCAACCTAAAAATGCCCCTTCACATCAGTTTTTGGTATTATTTTTATCAGATCATATTATTCAAACTATATATTTTTGTAGGCTCTTGGAGACATGGTGGAAAGCATTGCTGGTGCAATACTCATTGATACCAATCTTGATCTGAACAAAGTATGGAGAATCTTCAAACCACTGTTGTCTCCCATTGTGACTCCTGAAAGCCTAAAACTGCCTTCACTTCGTAGACTAAATGAAATGTGTGATTCTCTTGGGTATTTCATAAAAGAAAGGTGCATACAATTGGGAGACATGGTTCATTCTGAACTTAGATTGCAAATGGAAGATGTCTTATTGGTTGGTCGAGGCTGTGAACGAAACAAAAAGGCTGCCAAAGAAGCAGCTGCAACCTGTTTGTTAGACGAACTTGAGGTTTGTTAGCTTTCTTTAAGAATAAACTATTTTTTGTTTTGGGTTAAGTATCACCAAGCACAAGTATTTTATAGTAGCACTCAGTATCTTAAAATAATTTTTATGCATCCAACATCCTGAAGTATTTTTAATAGCATTTGGTACATGAATTCAACAACTTGAAGTATTTTTTCAATAGCACTCAGTATCTTAAATTTAGGATGTTGGCTATTACTTAGAAAAACGCTTAAGGGAAAAAAATGCATTAAAAAGTACTTTAGGACAATGGGTGCTACTAAAAAAATACTTTTGGGTGTTGAATGCACCAAAAATTACTTTAGGATAATGTGTGCTACTGGAAAAATACTTTAAGATGCTAGATGCTTCTTAACCCTTTTGTTTTTATCACCCTTCATAATTTACTAATGATGTAATACTTGGAATGCAACAGAAGAAGGATATTTCAAGCTCCGATGGCTTTTCCAAGAGGAGAAAAAGAGATTCTGATGCTGGTGAAGATTTCATTGCTTCTTCATTGGATATGAATATGTGTAGCCAAGTATCTGCTAAGGAATTTTGCATGAAAGGAAAGCAAATGATAAATGAAAGCCAGTGTCCACAGGAATCAGCTAAAATATTTTTCTCTATCAATGATTTCTCTGGAAAAACCTCCAGCATCATTCCTGCCACCCCAGGTTTTGTTTAATCCCTTTCCTTAAGATTAATTTTATTACTTGACTAAAAAGCCGTCTGGTTTCACTAAAATAATCACTTTTATGCTTTATGAGCCAAAATTTGTCTTACACATTTACCTCGAACAGTGTAAGAGATTTTTTTTAAGTTGATCCATTGCTGTGAAGTTATGTATGTTCATTTAGAGCTTTGTGTACAAACAGTTGATTGGAATACAACTTTGGAACTTATTGGCCATTGGGATGATCGTTTTACTGTTTGTAAGATCTTTTATCTTTTACCTTTGCAGTTATTGGACCAATAAACATGCACAAAGGTGGACCCCGGATTTCAATATTTGGAATATGCAAGACATTACAGTGGCCAATGCCAACATTTAGAACCAAAGAAACTAAATCCAGGTCATTCCAATCAACCCAGTTTCACTTTTACATAATACTGATACCTCCAATTATTAATATAAGATCTAGTTTGTAATGCAAGATTAAGGACCATAGTTATATTTAATCTTCTTAAGAAGCACTTACAAGGATATATGATGCAATACAACACATAAAAGCAATATGACGACAAATGTGATGGTGTGCTAACTCCAAGCCATAATATAATACTTTTGAATTGAATCATGCATTTTGAGGAAGGTAGTGATAACTCAGTTAAATTAATAATCATGTTTTTTTTTAAAAAAAAATTTACATTAACACCCCAAACTACTCTTAGTTGAAGTCATTAACTTATATCACAAAGTAAAAGATAAAACTTCTCAGTAAAGCAAACGTTAATTCTATCAAGAGCATTTTTAGAAATAACGTGGTAAATACTTTGATAAATTTCACATGAAGCCTTATATTAAGAACCATAACATTCTTATAAAAAGGTTGTTATACCATAGTGAATAGATTCGTAGTTCAACAGTATGAAAGCTCCCCTATAAATGGGGGATTGTTGGTCTGATCACACTTATATAATATCAAACTATTAGTGTCTATTCCTCTAATCTGGAAAAAAATTGGTTTTGATATAAAAAAAAATGGGTTAAGGATCACCGTTGCCCCGGAAGTATACACGATGGATCACATCTGCCCCGGAAGTTTTTTTTTGTCCAATTTTGCCCCGGAAGTGTGTAAAGTGGACCATATTCGCCTTTTACCTTTTTGTTTTGGTCCAGTTTTACCCCGGAAAGTGTGCAAAGTGGATCATATTCGCCCTTTATCGGTAAAAAATTTTTAACGGTAAAGGGCGAATATGATCCACTTTACACACTTCCGGGGCAAAATTGGACCCAAAAAAACTTTCGGGGCAGATGTGATCCACCTTGCATACTTCCGGGGCAATGGTGACCTTTAACCCAAAAAAAATAGGACAAAGGTAATATCAATACCCGATTCTCATCAATTGCTCACTTGTTATCATTTTAAACATGTCAATCTTTGGCAGGATTGTTTTTTAGTTTGTCCAATTAATATTTCTTATGGGTGCATTAACAGAACTCAGATTGAATTTGGAGAAGGCTCTGAGAAAAGATGCGGTTTCAACAGCTTTGTCACTAAAATCATGTTACAAATTCCAAACTCTGGCATAATGGAGTGTACAGGAGATTCAAAGGCTGATAAGAAGACTTCATATGACTCTGCAGCACTAGCAATGCTTTATGAACTTGAACGACAAGGCAGGATATCCATTCTTAGGTCCTAATGCGATTTTAAAGAAATAGCTGTTGATAGAAAACTGTAATTTTAATTTGTTATACTTTTCTTGATAAATTATTACTCCATCCACTTTAGCTCTCCCATTGAGTATTGTTTTCTCATGTTACCATTTGCATAGTTTTACTCATTCATTTTAATGATCTCACCCTCCATGTGGATAACTGCACCCTCAAATTTAAATGATTAGACAAAAAGATATTTTAAGAAAAGTTATAATTATCCACTTAACAAACTTACCTGAATTGATAAAATAGATCTTATATTTAGGATCAAAGGGAGTATATACATCTTAACTTATATTCAAAATACTGGTATAAAACTCAATTTTCTTTTATTTTCCATATACACCCAAAAAGCTGGCCAAGGAAAAGCAAAAAAAAAAAAAAAAAAAAAACGGCGCACACAGAGACATTTCTCATGACTCTATCATGCAGTTTAAACATTACCTTCTCACATTTCCCTTTCAATACACATATTCCTATGTATGCTTCTTAATGCCTAATGGTACTTGACCTAAGCGAAGAGAATGGATTTGTCCTTTTACAATAAATAATTACAGACCTTCAGAACCAACTGTAGCATTGCCCTGCAACAATCTCCTTGCTGTTGATAAGGCAAACAATTCAATCAATCCATTGCTATTCGACCAGACATCTAAGCATGCTAAGTGATCCAATGTCAGAGCTAAGTCGTGTCAGACTGGATATTTAAAGAGATATGGTCTGTCAAGAACTGGGTTGTTTTGGCATCTGCCATCCTTCATTATATGCCAAATTTGGGTAAACCTGATCGTGCCAACATTTTGAATCAGGTGCAAATTGTGTACTACTGACCCCCTTTTACAACTGCAGGCAAGTCTTTCATCTTGGGATGCCTTTTTGAAGGAACTTTACTGCACAATTCGCAGGCTACAGACTGTATACATTGACCAAACTGAAAACATTCTTGTTTATTTGGTCCGTACTCAAATTAGGAAGTGATGAAAAGTTTCAGTGCGTTAAAGGCACCCCTTGAACATTGATCGTGCAAAAGCATGATTGCCTTGGGGGCCTTTTGTTTGATAAAATGAGAGACCACGCCAAGTTGGGAATTACCTATCACGCATGAAACAATAATTAACGGCCAACAAAATGTTTATCGTCTATTATTATTTATGCTTTTTTCTTTCTTTCTTTCTAAATCTTAAACATGCTTATTTATATTTCAAAAAAAGATTGCACAAGATCTTCAAAACAAAATGACAGCACTTAATTTTTATTGTATTAACTTTGCAAGCATTACTGCTTCACAACTCATTTTGTCTCTCATTTTGGGGGAGAAATGAGCAGATACCGAGCACCACCCCCACTGATTCACACGGGATTCCTCATGCCCCATGTTACTCGGCTCAAAGCATAAGCTAGGCATAAAATAGTGATGCTTTCAGCTACTGGACTCTAGCCATCTAGGGTGTAGCACTCCACTGTTTTGCCTAGCAACACGACGCTTGTATTGCTCTCCCACAACCCAGTTTTCACGGTTGCAATTACAACTCATTCATAACATGCCAATCCCTTGCGCTTTCTTTTAACCCAGGAGTATGGTTAACCGAGTAACAAAGCTAAACAATGAAGGAACTGGAGAACTTGTAAATAAACCAGTCACACAAATTTTAAAAAGTTGGGACAATTTAAATATGCCTTAAGAAATCCATGTCACCAAGCTATGGATTGTGTGATATACATAACTTGGGGTTGGGTTTCTCTCATAATCACTTCTCTCATTATATTCTCATAATCTCATATCCAACATTAGATAAAAAAAATATGAATGACTGATATGAACTATTTTAGAAAACTATTGTTAAAATATTTTATGCATTAATTTTTTATAATACAAGTGTACATAATCCAAATCAAAACTCAACATGTTGAAATTATTTATTTATATGTTAAAAATTATTATAATTATATTTTATAAAATGTTACATCTGCACCATTCATTTTTAAATCTAAAGGTGCAAGAAGGATTATAAGAAGAAAATTAGAAAGAAGATTATGAGAGGATCCCTTCACATAATAACTTGAGATCACAGTCAAATACATGAAAATTTACCATCGTATCAAAAGTTCTTAAGAAAAAATTTGGCATTCGATTCCTGATAGCCAACCAACAGACAAATGAACTCTGCCTAGCTGTGTTCTTTTCTGATTCCCCTCCTCAAATCCAACAGAAAATAAACCAAAAAACATATTAAAACTTTTGGCAACTTCCATACGACATATTAACAAAAGATTTAGCAATATAAATACCATTACATAGAAGAGGGATTGCGTAGAAAAATTAAATACTACTGACCACCCAAAAAAGCAGAAGCATGTTCCATGATCAACAACTTTCATGCAAGGAATTATGTAGACCTTGCAACTTGAGCAACGAAGAGGACAACTCTCCCCAAAATCCACAACCTATAAGACAACCAGGCAATAAGATAGAAGATGCATTGTGCATGATTGAAGCTAATCCCTCAACAAAGGCAAAATGCTAGAATAGGAAGAAACTAATTCACTCCTACATTTTTTTATTACCAGATACCACAAAAAGAAAGGAAATAGGACAAAGTAAATTGTCAGGAACCATGAAACACGTAGAAATAACATATATGATTGACAGGGCACAGGGTAAAATGTCAAAATGTCATCAAATCATGTTTCCATCCACCGAATTGAGTCTCTAACTGACACATTTTCAAGGTAAGTACAAATGCTCAACAGAGACAACTTTACACAACAAAAAACTACTCATACAATTTATTTACTTCAAGCAAGTGGCACATCACTACATCCCATAAAAACATAAATACAATCAGCGATGAAATTAGACTGTAAGACAAAACATTAGCCAAACAACAGTTTCCTGGTCTTTACACAACACGCCATATAAGATCCCCAGGACACATCAAAAAATGAGATAACACAAGGACAATAGCTTCCCTCTCTCAGTAAATATCATTACTAACACTTCCTAACCCCATCCATTCCCCCATGGAGGGACAACTCTACCAAGCAACACAAAATGTCAACAATTAGAGACAATAAAAATAAAGGAAGAATAAAAATAAAGGAAGAGGAGGAAACTAAGCACAATAGATAACATAGAATACACCTATCCAGTTAGGGAAAGATTTGGTCAAGGATGTTAACCAGATAACTTTCTCTTTACCAGCTCCATGCAACTTTTTCTCAAACAAGTCAAAATTGCATCATTTTAAATATACTATTTAAGAAGGAAACAATAAAGGGTAAACTCGGTTACAGCAAGTTAACTAAAAACTTATTTTACAAAAAGCACACATGATATGCACCAGAGTTAGAAGGCATATAGCATGGAAAGATCAGACTTTAGCGCAATCAATTCATTCAACCGAAGCCACAATACAGAACACCATCCCATCTGATAGCAGAAATCAGCAAAGCTTCAAAAGCAAATTTTAAGGATCCAACAATATTATACACAACAATGTTACAATCATATCGAGCATAAAGCCATTAAGTCATTCACAGATCAGAAAAGGCCATATTACTATATGATTAAAATGACTGAGGTCAATTGAAAAACATCAATCAAGGATTCTCCACTAACACAAGCAATATAAATGAAAAATAATCAGGAGAGCTGTAACATCTGTGAGGCAGAATGTAGGCAATAGTAAGATTACCAGGGCTAAAGGATAGTTATGATTAAACTTAATACAATGCGATACGTCTACAAAAAGCAGATTATGCCCCCATGGCTTCACTGGCACGCTGTTCAACTATCCCAAAAACTCCGTATCACCCACAACGACAGTGCTCCCTCTTGGAACTGCCTACTTGAACAACTAAGTTTTCAGTGTGCAAATACAGTGTCATTTCGTCTAGGTGGTCTATCAGGAATACTTCCTGGCTTGAACTTTGAAGCCTCGTGTCTGGCCAATTCAGGAGGGACAGGACTATTACTCTGTATAAGCATCTGTTTGAGATCGTAAAAGACATCAGAGTCTTGAAGAGTCAGGAATGTTGTGGCAACACCAGTCTTCCCAGCACGACCAGTACGTCCAATACGATGTGTGTACATCTCAATATTCCCAGGCATGTCATAGTTTATGACATGAGCCACATCAGGTATGTCAATCCCACGCCCTGCAACATCAGTAGCAACCAAGACATTATATCTCTTGGTCCTAAATCCTTCAAGACTGATCTCCCTCTGCTCCTGTGACTTGCCACCATGCAAAGTGGTTACACGGTAGCCTTCCTTATCCAAATTCTTTGCAACCATATCAGCATTTTTCTTAGTGTTCACAAATACAATTGCTGTCTTATCATTAAGTTCATCAAGCAGCCTTTGCAGTTTGTAAAACTTTTCAGACTCTTTCATCATAATCACGTGCTGGCTGATCAAATCAGTAGCCTTTCCTGCAGTGCCTATGGTTACCACAACAGGGTTCCTCAAGTATTTCCTAGCAAGCCGCTCAACAGCAGGAGGCATGGTGGCACTGAACATATAAGTGGTTCTGTAAATCCTCTTCTCATCAAGCTCCTCATCTTCATTTTCTGGTTTCAGATTACTGGAAGGCATAGCATCCAGGACACCCATAACTTGTGGCTCGAACCCCATATCAATCATCCGGTCAGCCTCATCAAGAACAACATAATTGCACTGATTCAAAACAGCATAACGCCTCTCCAAGCAATCAATCAACCGACCAGGAGTGGCAATTACAATCTCACAACCCTGCCTTATCCTAAAACCCTGCTCCTCAATTGACTGTCCACCAACAATGGAAACCACTTTGATTCCAAGATACTGAGCAAACTTCACGGTCTCATCCTCAATCTGCTGCGCCAGCTCACGCGTAGGCGCCATAACCACGGCATAGGGACCCTCAGCCTCATTCTCCTCACTGATGGGAGGGAGCCTCGTGATGTAACTCAGCATAGGAAGCACAAAAGCGGCCGTCTTCCCCGAACCCGTCTCGGCAACACCGATAACATCACGCTGCTGAAGTCCAAGAGGAATAGCAGCCATCTGAATAGGAGAAGGGGTCTTATACCCAGCCTTCTCAACAGCCTTCAACAGCTCAGCACTCAACTTACTCTCAACCCAACTCCTCATTGGACGAGGAATCTTAGAACCCTTATATGAAATATTGAAATCCTCCCTAAATATACGCCAATCCCTCTCAGTCATCTCCTCAAGCTTCTTATCACTCCAATGTCTATCAACCCTCATATCAAAAGTATCATATAAATCAGCAGCAGCCTCCTTTCTCCTTTGTGCAACAACCTCCTCAGGCTTCTCCTCCACACCCTCCTTCTTCCTAATCTGTTCTCTCATCTCCTTCTCATTCTTAGCAGCAAGCTTCTTCTGTTCCCTCCTATCCATTCCAGCCCTAAACCCTCGACCAAACAAAAGCTGAGCTTCATGAGGGTTCTGATAAAGAATATTCATATCCCTAGAAGTATCCTCCGTATTCTCCCAATCAAACGAAAACCTAAACTTCTCACTAGGTTTAATTACCCTCTTCTTAGGTTTCTTCGATCCTAAATACTGCTCTTTAATCGCGTCAAGCTCTTTCTCCTTCTCTCTCTCTTGCAATTTCTCAGTCCGAGCTCGCTCACGTGCCCTAGCCTCCTCTTCTCGCTCCCTCTCTCGATTCCTCCGGTCCGTTTCCCGGTCCCGATCTCGAGCCCTATCTCGCTCTCGCTCTCGGTCCCGGTCCCGTTCCCGGTCCCGGTGGTCGCGATCGCGATCGCGGTCTCGGTCTCGGTCCCGGTCCCGGTCCCGGCGGTCGGAATCGGAGGGTTTAGAATCGGAATTAGGGTCAGATTGGCGATTCCGAGAGAGTAATTGTTCTTGACGGCGTCTTTGTTCGGCGATTTCATCTTGGCGTCGTTGAAGGGCCAATTGTTCACGTTGAGCTTTGGTTAAGAAAACCGGTTTTGCGGCTCCGGCGGCGGCGGCGGCGGCGGAGGGAGGTAAGGGGGAAACGATGTCGTCGATGGGGCGTTTCATGGTTTAACAGTGTGAAGAAGAAGAAGACGAAGAAGAAGAAGGGATCGCTTGGTTAAACGCAGGAGGGAACAGCCTGTGGATGCTCTCTAAGTTGAATGGTGAAGATAATGATAGATAGATGCTTCACTCTTTAGGCCCAAATTCATGAACTTATCAAATTGGGCCTGGACCATACAAAATTTCTTAAAACATCCAATTCATTTATGTTGTAATTAATTATGAGAGTAAGCTACAATCGATATTGATATCCATCCATCCATCCATCCACTTTTGGGTGTTGTCATTACTCCACATTCGTATCCTTCAGATTTTAGTTTGACTCATATGAAATTTGGTTGTTCCAAAACTAGTGAAGATAGTGAGTGTTAGCCTTTGCAAACAAACCAAGAACAAGAGAATTTGTTGTGCCCAAAGATTTCTTGTTGTCTTGTTTCTGTAAAAGCTAGCTGAGAGTAACAGAAAACTCTCTCCAAGGTCCATTAAAATGACCCACTTTTTGTTTAATATTCATACAATACCAATCCATAGGTTCTAATTGAAAAATCTCTCATGAAAACTGGGCTTAAGAATTGAAAGCCGCAAGAAGAGTAGAAGACCTTAGCATAATCACATAATACATGTAAAAAATATTCAATCTCATGGTTACAACAAAGGCAATTAGCCGTCTCACTAATTCCCATATAATTCTAATTCTTGCTTCATTGTTAAGTAACTCATCATGCAGCATCCACAAATAAAGACTTGCACTTCTAAGGTGATTCAACTTCCAAATTTTCTGTCATATAGCATCATTCCTTGAGTTTTTACCTTTCATAAGTTTATGACTGATTTGATGGGGAAGTCCCCATGATTCTACATTATCTTCCTCTTCTCCAACTACATGCTCAATCTCCTATAAATAATGAAATCCCAAGTACCTTTAATTCCTTTCCTCATACGAAAGCCATCCATAACGTGGTCTATCATTACCACAATGATATATGTTTTTCATGACTTTAGTCCACAAAACATCTTGATTGTTTGTCAAGCCCCATCCAACCTTTATCGGCTTTATTTTTCAATCGAGTATGACATACACCTTAACCACATCTTTTCTTTTTAAGAATAACTTTTGAGAAGAAAAAAAAAGCTGGAAAATAGCTTTTTTAGCAGAATGGTTTTTCTGGAAAAAAAAATGTTTTTGATAGAATAAGAGTGTTTGGATAAGTGTTATCAGAATCACTTTTTAATGTACAAATTATCAAAAAGGAATAGCTAATGTGATATTTGCATTTAAAGGAAAAAAGTTGTATTTTAAAGATTTAAATAATCAAATTTATAATTAATAATAAAATTTTAAAAAATTACTGCACAAATTAAAATGATAACATTAATTATTTTATAATATGATTATACAACTAAAAATATATGTATTAAAGAATATTAGAAACATATACCGTTTTTAAATGCTAATTATGTTTTAAAGACATTTTATATTAAAATATGGAATCAAACCATATCTAGCACTAGAATGCACCCGCTCTTGCTTGCTATTTCTTATCAGTATTTCAACCACTTGTATTTCGTTTTCCCCCACCTCATGTATATTTTTTATTATTATTATTAATAACCATCTTTCCAGAAGGAAAAAAAAAAAGCAATCAAACCTATAAATAAATGTTTAATTGGTAAAAATTGGGGGTTTCAAAAACTGGGCAAGAGAAGAGTGAAGAAAGATGAAACAAAATGATATTTTTGGTGGAGAATTCATAACAGGTAATGACTCAATCTAACCTCAAAAAAGGAGAAAAAAATAGCATTTTCAAAATCTAAGTTTTGACACCCAAACCATTGTTTGGATTGAAAAAGTGTCTAAATATAAAATTTACTAAAATCATTATTTTTATTCTTTTTAATAAGTCATGTCTGACTAAAAAAAAAATTTTACAAATGATTTTCTTGACAAATTAAAAATCAAATACACTTTGAAAATCCATGTCCTCTTGGCTTTGGTTTGGCATGGTACTAAGTTGCATATGGAGAAGAAAACGAAACGACGACGTCTGTTGTTTCTTTGTTTTCCTATTTTTCTTTTTTTAGAAGATTTATCATTGGAGTCTGACTCTGACCTGAGCTGAAACTTAGTGAGCTTTAACTTCCCTTGCATTTCTCAGAGATCATCGAATCTCTCATACCCAGGCCAGAAGCCATTGTCCGCCACCGTCAACGTCAATCTTCTGTGATTCAGTTATTCGGATGCTTGTTGTTTCATTCGTCACTGGTAAAGCTACCTTACGGTATTTTGCTTTTTTTTACTTTTTTTTTTTTTTTTTTGAATTCCCGATCTGTCAGAGTTGGAAAGATCCCTTTGAATCATGGAGTGAAAAGAATGCTTTGAAACTGGACTGATATTATTTTTTATTGATGGGAAATTCTGGGACTCCCTTGAATTTGAGAAATTGTAATTCGGCCATTATGAAATTATCATTGGAGAACAGTATCTGTGCCTTGTGATGTTAAGTATCCAAGTTTTGTACTTCATTATTGTAAATAGCTACCTCCATTTCCGGAATTAATTTCCAATTATGTTTACATGCATTTTACCTTCAGATTTTCCTCCAGACAATTTTACACTCTCTTGTTCGTTTGCAATTTTTTCTTCCTTCTGTCCTAAAGAAATGTGCGCCTTAAAGAACAAACAAATCCCATATCGTGTGAAGATTGGGCAAACTGAATTGTCTTAGTAATAAATAGTGTCTTTATGTCAGCAGGGAGAGATGAGAGATAGATTGAAAGGGTACATATGTTGAATAATTTATGTTTGACAATCAGAAATGAAATAAAAAGCTTGGATTTTGCACTCTTTATTGTAACTTAAATATTTCACTTGGTGACAGTTTGTCTGTCTTTTATTATTCCATGGGGAAGCCATGTAAATGCATTCGTTCAAGCTTTCATGTGAATTAATTCTGAGCAAACTTTGATTATGCCAAATCTGAGGTGAAAAATCTTATTCCTGCAGGAAAAAAACAATAAACTTCGTTGGTGATCGTTGGTTAACATGAATAAGTTGTTAGAGTTTGGAAGAAAAGCTCTATTTTATGTGCGGGTGCTTTCTGGATATGAGGAGCGAAGAATACGATCTTTTAGGCTGCAGCTGGAGAATCGTGTTAAACAGGTGTGGCGTCCTCTCTTATCTCAACGACAACAATTATGTTCTTGAATCAGTAGCTGTTCCCTTTTGGAAGCTAAGTGAGAAGATAAAATAGACAGATGAACTGGTACTTTTTTTCAAATGGAGATGTAGTTCTATGCATGGGAAAGAAGTGAGCCTCACATTTTAAAAATCAAGTGGGACTTGCCTATCTGAATTGTGAGAAACCATGAACTACGCCTCTGTTTACCGAAAACCGCAGAGGATAGAATCCCAATTCAATCAAGAGAAGACAGAAATTTTTAATATGTGAGGTCTTTGGTATGCATTCGCCATTTACGAAAAATGTGTGAAGATTGTTAATGTAGCGAACAGGCCTATTAGTTCTGTTGAGCATGATAGTCTCCAGAAACTCTGGGCTCTAATTATTTCGAACGGGCCTATTTATAGGAGTGTTCATGTTTATCAATTATCTTAATAAGGGGCAAACTGTGAAGTCTTCACTTTATATATTTTAACTTTCATTGCTGCTAAGCTCCTTATCACATGAGACTAAAATCATTTTAACCTTCATTCTTTTTGCACCATTGCGAATTTTTATCTGATGTGAACTATTATCAGCTACTTTTTGCCCGTGATTTGTTTATGATATTTGGTATTTTACTCCCGCTTTGGTGTGTATGGCATCTGATCACGAAAGGCACAAGAGAGGAAGGCATCTTTGAACAAGGTACCTGAGCAGATTATTTTATCTGAGGTTCGCCGAATGGTTGAAGAGATGCAGGCTTTAAACAAGAAGCTGGAAGAAACAGTAAGCCAAATCTCTTTAACATTTTGAATTATGGAAACTGAACTAAGAAGTTTAAATGTGATCCTTGTGTCATTGACCAAATTGACTGGCACAATATCAAATCTGAAATGGATTATTATCTTTTCGAAGAAGAAAAAAAACATTGTACTATATGCATTCCAGAACTTCTTATGTAGGGTTTACATTTTAGTGCTCTTATATTTCAAGACCTACACTTGCTATTTGAAATAAAATTTGATCCTTGTTTTCCATATGTTACATCACTCGCATTCCATCATGATTGTCTTTAATGAGACATTTTTCTACAGTGTGAAAAAAGTTCAGCTATGTTTGATTGCATTTCATTATTTTTCCCCTTTTGTTTATTGATATTTGGATCTCAAATTTGTTGTAACTTTCATTCAGGAAGCAGCTGTTGAAGAATACTTCAAACCAATTGACGAGGAAGCTGAGATTATAATGAAAATGCAGCTAGAAGGGAAAGAGAAAACTTCGGAGGATATGCTAAAAGCAATGGAGCAACAGGCTTTGCTTGAGCAGGTTGAAGCAGAAAAAGTTTCTGCTGCACGTCAATTAGAAAAGTTCCATGCCAACCAGAACCAGCCATCCACATCTACCATCCCGGAGGAAGCTTCACAAGTATTGAACACCAAAAGTTAGTACAGTTTTTAGGTATTTTCGCTATCAGGTTCTCATTCAAAAACATGACAATTAGACAATTTTTTCTCCAACTTAGCATCTCACAGTTGGATCTTTGAAAAAGTTTGGTCCTCATGTTATGCTTTTATTGGAAAACCTGATAGCAAATATTCTAGGAAACATTGATGACAAGTAAACCCAAGGTTATTGGGTGTAACATTCAAAAATTTGTGGTTTGAATGTTTGGCCATATCTGAAAAGTGGCATTTGTAATTTCTCCATTTTTTTGTTCCAGGGCTTCTTAGAATTAGCTGAGATGACTCGTTAAGAGCGTTGAGATGGCAAAGTTATTTTTTGTTGTGCAGTATTGATCACTATTCAGACGTTGATGAGAAAATAAATGAGCTTAGTACGGGAACAAGTGTTATATTTGAGGGAGTACACATCTTTTTCATGTACGGTGCACTCTAAAGATAATAACTCAGTTTCTCAAAGATTGTATTCATCTTTCTAACATTTAAACTCTATTCACACATTTTGTGAAATGTTAAAAATGAAAACATGGCTGCACAAAGCATAATAAAATGTAGAGATTTTTTTCCACTGAAAAAAGAAAGAAAGTTTGGGAGCTTTTCAATAGAATGAGTTGCCTAAAACTTTAAATCTTGCCTTCTATCCCTTGTATGTTTCAAGTAAGGTGCATTTCAGTATTTGTTAAGTCCATTAATAAGAAAATTTTGGTCTTAACAAAGCATTGCAGAGAACCAAATGGAGATGAATGTAATAGAAAATAGAATAAAAATTATTGAGGATGAGAGATAATTTATTATTCTATTTTTAAGTTAGAACTTAGAAATACACAATAGAATTTTAATTACGTTAATTTTAACCCCTTTTTTATTTATACAAATTTTTCATAGTAAAGATGAGTTTTAGTTTTTATAGCGACAATAAAATGGAGGGGGAAATTAAAGCTAAAATCTGGAATTGAAAAATAGGAGTGATGCATGAAGATGAAGAAATTCGATTCGAGTGCAACTATCTACTAAATGTGAAAATGACACTTTAATGAGAATATATAATTCTTTAAGGTTCGGTCTCCTATTACACAAAACATGCACGCTAGAAATACTCAATTTGTGGAGCTTTCTCTCACTATTGATTGTTGGCCGATTTCCCTTTCTCCTTCGTCATCATATGAATATAGCGTGTGCATTTTGAAAAAAAAAAAAAAGGAAAATATAATTATAAATTATGAACTCTATAAGAAACTTTGTTTACTTATTTAACTCCTTCCCAATATATAAATGTAAGAATAATATAAATATAGCCCTCTAAGACACCCACACCAATGAATGTAGCTTTGTATGATGCCTCACCATTCAAATCAACCATGACCTGAACAAATATCAACTTCTTTTCATTCTTAGGATTTCATGCTTGCTTTTAATTTTAATCCCCAAAAAATCCATCGTTGCAGGTCAAGGTGAGAAAAATATAATGTGGGTTCAACATTTCTGTATATGGGTGATTACAAAGCAAACTTCCAATTATTAAAAAAAAAACATCTTTACATAAATAAGGCAGCATGGATTATAAGGAAATCTCATAAAGGAACAAAAGATATTATAATCAGAAAAACTATCATAACCAAGGCAACATTTTCTTCTGGCATTACAATCCGTGGATAAATGAATACAAGTCGTAACAATGAAGTTGCAGAGACAGAAATTCTGATTTACAAGCTCACAATAATGTAATACTATAATCAAACTTTTAAAGCTAAACCAACAGGTTCACATAAATGAATGAGTATTTAGAAATGCTTCTATAGCTGTGATAAGGTTTTTATTACACAGCTTGCTTCTCCTAACAAGGTCTTAACTTTGAACATTCCAATGACAACGTAATGGTAGAGTAAACAAAAATTCTTAAAGAATGATATTTTGGGCGTTGTATTACTTTTTTTCACTCAAAGACCAAATTATGGCAGCTTTTGTCACAAGGGTAAGCACATCCAATAGACTGTATTCCAACTCTGTCAAAAAACCAGTTTCCAACAGACTGTGCAATCCCCTGCATGTGTTTTAGCTATGTATTAGAGAAAGAAATAAGATCTTAAGCCCATAAAACAAGTATCAGAAAATTTAAGGAAAAAATATAAACATCGCATGCCATGAGTTTGCGATTTAAATGTTTTTATTAGAGGGGCAGGCACTAAAGATGTAAGGTTATAACTTATAAGTAGGTTTGAAGCCACTACCTCCCATTTACAGGGGAGCTTTCATGCCACTAAGTTACAAGGTCATTGACTCTAATTCAAATAATTGTAATTATATAATTGAATTGAAGCAATTCCTGATTTATTTATTTAGAAGCAATTTCATCTAATCCAGAGTCTTTATAAATCCAAATTGCAAATGTACATATAGCATATTGATAGAAAAGTAAAGTGGTGAGTTTGGGATATTCATAAATCATAACAAATGATTTAGAATGTACATACTCTGTTCCCAATATGGGGAGAATTGTAGGCAAACCAAGTATCCTGTCTTTCAGTCTGACAATGAGCGAAACATGAATTTATGAACAATCCATTTTTGCGAGCCTTCGAAAAGCCCCTCACAGAATTAATCATTTGATTCCGGAATCCTGCATTGTACAAGGTTTGACAAGATTAAGAACAGTTGAAATATGAAAAGAGCAACTAACAACTAGAAACTACTGATATTTAAAACAGAGACAAAATTTAAGAAATAAATATTCTCAAAAGTTCAACTTAACCACCTTGAAGATAATGAATCTGTGATGCACTGCAACGTGCATAATTTTTTCTGCACTCAGCCCAATTCCAACGACGATCCACTGATGGAGGTGCCAGGCTGGCTTGAATCTGGTAAAAGTGAAATGAATTACACAAAAGGGATCGTAGCATTCATGTGTCAAAAGTGACAGGAATTACGTGTCCAACAGAATTATGAGATTCTTTGATGTGAAGGAATTAGCTTTTGGAAAAATTCTATAGCATCTTATCAACATCGCCAATGTGCTTTCTTTAAGGAAGACCAGAGTAATTTGTGATAGAAAGACTACTATGGTATATCTCAAATTACCAACCAAGGGAGACAAAGTTATAGGGATTTACCTGCCAAGTATCATAAGCTGTGTTGAGAATAAATAGTGGCGTCCTGACGCTGGAAATTAAATACTGAGGAAAGAAGCACTAAGAACAAAATGAAACAAAAGAAAGTGAGAATACTTCTTAATAGATTAATTTGAAATTTAAGATCAACTACATTAGTGAGAATACTTCTATATAGATTAATTTGAAATTTAAGATCAACTACAATTTTCACATATGATGTGAGAAGATAGCAAGTCATACAACATTTGTCACATACAATGTGAGAAGATAGTGGGTCATACATACTTTTACCTTGTAATGTACATTATTCTACATGCTCAAATACCGCTTTCTTTACCCTTGAATTTCTACGTTAAAATATTTTCCATAGGAGTAGTAATTTTCACCTATCATTTTAATTCACCGAAAAACACTAAACTATGCTATGGTTCGTCAACAATTAAACAACATAAAGTCATAAGAGCTAAATTGAGGCCTTCTATAAGCAACTAATATAAGAAGTAATGATGATACTAAGTTTCCAAATTCTAGAAAGGTGCCAAGAATAGGCTTACAAAAGCATGGGTCCAAAAATGTTTGTTCAAAAATCTAATTGACTCCAATTAATACAATTTATCAAGTAAAAACCCTAACTCTCAAATGATGAATCCACAATCGCATAACAGAACAAGTAGTAAAATATTTTCTCATACGGCTTGAGCTTCCAGTTGAAAAATGGCGGTACTAGCATTTCATATAAATGTTATGCCAATTTTCACAGTATATATCTTAAGTGACAACATGTGTGATAATGCTACACATATAATTTAATAATATTGAAAGAGCAAAAACAATAGTTACCAAAGTTGGATTGAAGTGACTGGTACAACTCCTTGGAAGGCTCCCTGTTGCTCCCTGCCATGAAAGATACATATCAACTTCCATTTTCAGTATATCTTGGCTTACCTATTCAACTTGCTAACTGTATTCAAGCAATCAGATGAACCCACCAAAGCATCTAACCATGGAAAAATTGTCATAAGTTTCTGTGTTGTGAAATTGAGGTCAAACCTACCATCTAGCTATAACACTTGAGATTTCTTTATTGGGAAAATCACTGTAAAGTCCCAAGGCAGGCATGTAATTATCAAAAGGTTCACACAACAAACAAGCAACATGTAATGACAAGTTCCGGTGCAGGAAATGACAACAGGTTTATGCTACTCATGTTATTGAGATTTCTTAATAATTACATTCCTTTCTTGGGACCTCATAGTGATTCTCCCTTATTTTTATTTTTGGGAGACAAAAAAACAGAAGGGGATAAAGGGGTCAGGGTGAATAAAGTAGTAAACTGAACAATTAGTGGTTATGAAGCAACTAAAAAGCTTAAAATCTTAACATAATTGTTCGCTGTTAACCCACTACTCAAACAAGTTGGGGTAATCTCTATCTAATGCTTCACGATACTGAGGCAGCTCACTGATTTATTATAATACAAGAATTTGGTTCTCAGCTCTTCACTGGTTTGTCATATTTTACCTGAGCTGTCGCGAAATTAGGAACAAAAGAAAATCAACAAGAATGCATAAAAGAAAATATACATGTAAGGCAACCACATCTCTGAATGTCCTCCTCAAAGTGCGACTTCCAGATACATCAACACTGCAACTCAAGAAAAATAAAGTTTGTTATTGGCATGTCCACATATAAACACTATATAGAACCTATGAGCATATATCTAACAAATTAAGGGTTAGAATTGAAAGTCCATGTAATGATTTAGTTTTTCTACCTATCAAGGAACAATCCAGCATCACTTAAGCATTTGACTTTTGTAGATGCAGGAAACAGTCCCCTAAATTCGTCACAATGAAGTATAGATGCCAAACCTCCAGCAGAACATCCAGATAGAAGCGCCTAGTTGAACAGATCAATAAAAATTGAACAGAAGTCAAGCATCTGATTATCTTTTTCTTTGTTGAAAGTTGAAACTGTCATGTAAACCTGTTTAGCAAAGCGCATGCCCTTTGACATTAAATCCTCCATAGCAGCTTCCCAGATGCGCTGTCCTCTGAAGTACAAATTTGCGGCCTATGGAACAAAGATGAAATTAGTGATAATTCAACAGCATTCTGAACTATCATGATCCACCACACATTATGTGAGATCAAACCCTTCAATTAGTTGTCTTGACTTGATCGTTCAATTTTGGTTGCAACAGATATAATGCAAAATATAACAAAAACCAAATTAACAGGTAAACTTGGAAAGGAAGATGGGAAATTATTTTATATATTTATTTATTATTATTATTATTATTATTTTTGGCCAAAAAAAGATGGAAAATTATGACAAATAAAGAACAAAGAATGCCATGCCTGAAGTGTATATAGCATGACCACCATAAATATAACCTTATAAAAATTGTAGAACAGAACAAAACTAGAAAGGAAACTCAAGCTCCTATAAATGACAACTTGAAAAAACTTTATGCTAGTATGGATACGGTATTCAACTAGATGTTGCAAATCATACTTCACACAGTGCATGTGTCATAGAAAAGATTATATTGAAAATAAACCTGTTTTGACACTTACTTGATTTTGACTGTTCCCACTAAAGGATGAACCGTCACAGTAACGAACTTTGACTCTGTTCCAGTTGAAAAAATCTGCAAATAGATTCATCAAGCAGAATGTTGAAGTTAATTTTTAGTGAAAATAGAACATCATGCGTAAAATGGTAAACTTCATGATGCTGAGTTTGTGTTCTGACCTGGGTTTTCTTCAGCCTTGTTGCTCAATATTCCAATAAATGGAATCTGCTTTTCCATGAAATTGGATGAACCATGACGAGTTCTCTTACTGTACCTACAAGTTTTTAAATTTCCACACCAGCCTCCTCCCTGTGATGAAAAAGCTTGCTGAAGTTATCAATTAAGGTGGAACAAGTTAAATTCACACTAGTACCTACCTATCTTAACAAATATTAGATCCTGACCATATAAACTATACTTGACTAAAATAATATGTGCAGCTAAAGTGGAGGGCAAAGAAGCCCAATGTAATGAAGCAAAAGCTTTTCACGTTCATTAATTACTTTTGATTTCTCGAAGAATATACCAAAAGAACAACTAGAATAACAATAACAGGTTGAGCTTGCTTGCTTAAGTAATTAAGAGTCAATTAAGAATGCAAATGAGCTGATCAAGGCATGATCACTCACTTTAACCCTATTTTAGAAATTAAGATAAAATATGGCAATAAAATGAACAGTAAACATATACCTCCAATTGTATAAGCCAACTATTTGATCCAGAACCATAACCACGGTGAAGATGGTAAGCAGGTAAAGATCCATCCAGGCATACTGCACATGGAGAATACAAGCCATGCTATATGACTGTGTAAATTATATGATAAAGTTTGATTTATTTCAAAGCAGTGACTTGCATAGTCCTTCCAACGTTTTCAAAGTTGACACATCAAATGCAAGATCTCAATTAAATTAAACAGTGTAAAAACAAGCATATTGTAGAAGTATCTGTGCCAAAGATTAAACAAAAGAGAACCAAAAGTTAATTATAGTAAAAACAAAAACAAAAAGAAAGCTCATTTGCAATGGAAAACAAATGCAGAGAAAGTGGTTGGACAGGAAGAAGAAATACCTCCGCCTTTGGCAGCAGCTCCATTAATAAGACTAATACCCACCATTAAGGGCCTATAACTGAAACCCCTTCTATTGACATAATCCATGTCTGTCACATTGTCAAAACCTTCAACCACTGTGATAATCACCAATCCCACAAACCCAACCACCCACCATAGCTTCATGCCACACGAACTCTTGCTTGTTTTGAACATTGGTCTTGCAGCCCGGGTCTATAGAAACCAAAATAGGAGACAATGGCAAAAGAAATAGAGCTTTCCCAGAATTTTACACTTGGGTTTGAAGGGAATGAGCTCAAGAGAACAATAGCACCGAAAAGAAAATGTAAGTTTGATTCTTTTTGAGGAAAATGGAAGTGCAAAAGGCAAAGGCAATAAATAACAAAATTCTCTTTAGGTGACAAAAAGTAAATGCAAATGAACAACCGGCAGATTCACCTTGCAAAAACTATAATCACAAGAAATGGCCTTGGATAGTAATGAAATAGGGTAATACTAACAGTGGTGAACAACAAAGTTGAATACAGAAAGGCTTAATAAAAGAACCCCAAAAGCCAAAAGAGCGGGAAGTGAAAGAGAAATAAATGATGCCGCCACCACCGACATAGCGGTGGTGAGAGGTATAAGATCAAAGATATAGAATGGGGAAAGGCAGGGCAAAGCTGTACCACAATAACAACAACATCACAATATCTTTCACTTTCTTTCTCTCTCTAACCCAGCTGGTTCCATGACCCACCTACTGTTTGCATCTATGTCTATGGTTGGTCCCATACGTTTGGTGTTGGCAGTACCACCGCCACATTGTATTGAATAATCGGAGGAGATCTAACAAATGAGCACACTTGTCCCATTGCTCATGTGGGATTCTAAACCATATTATTATTAATGTTTACAAATGGGGTAATCAACAAAAAAATTGAATCTTTTGGATACAGACAAACTCGCATATTAGTGTTTTCAAATGGGATGATCAACGTTAAAAAAATTGAATCTTGGATACAGACAAACTCGCATATTAATGTTTTCAAATGGGGTGATCCACATTTAAAAATTGAATCTTGGTTACAGGAAAACTCGCATGTCAATGTTTACAAATGAGGGTCATTAAAAAAAAAAAAAAAAAAATTTGAATCTTGGGTACAGACGAACGCTCAGAATTTTTTTTAGTGACAGTAGAAAATTTCATTTCATGAGATAAACTCTACAGGTAAGGAGATTTAATTGCAAAGGTAAGACAGAACAATTCTTTACAGTATGGTCAACCATAAACTCTAATGTGTGATAGTATGCTCTCTGTAGTGTATGTCTTAGCAGCAAAAATCAGATGGTTCCTCACCTCCCATAATAATTTGCAGTATGCTATGCAAAAACCAATTTTTAAAGAAGTACCCAGTTCTAAATCCCCTATTTTGTTACTAATCAACCATGATGTCACGTCATTTCTGAAAGAGTGTATGCACATGGCATGAGGGGGACTCTCTTCCAAACTGAAGAGACCAAAGGACAATCCTTAAACACGTGGTTTACATCTTCTATGTTATATGTAGTCATTCCTTTTCTCTGGCATTCTGTGTTGGTGGGACTTATTCCTTTAGCGTTCTCCATTGGATGTTAAATTTCAAAAGCAGGAGGATGGACCACGAGGGTTGCGGGTAATTGTGATTGATCGAATATCTTGCAAGACATTTGGTGGCAACAAACAATTTATTCATGCCTAGTTTTGCAATTTGGTTCCTTATTAAGGATGAAATTTGTAAAAATGCTAAAAGTTTAGCGCTGTAAATTTTATAAGATGCCTTGTAGAAGGTATTTTTTGTGTGTGTGTATATATATTTATATATATATTTTTATGTTTTGATAGTCTCAATGAGTATTAAGAAGGGTGATAAGAAGATGGAGTTTAAATTGACGTGACGTTGTAATTTAATATAATTTATAAAAGTAATGCTATTGAAAAACATTGAAAATTTAAGACAAATGTAATGGTTTTAACTGGTTTTATTGATACATATGAATTAGTTAGAAATGTTTTATAAAATGAATAGGATGGAGTAGCTCAATAATATGTAAGCCCTCCTTATTACTCCTTAGTCCCACAATATAAGGTCTTTTTAACCTATTTACGGGTTCCTAAAAAATTAATTAGAGTTAGTTAAACACAATAAATATGTAGGAAATATACCATTTTTTCCAAAGTTATTCTTATTTATGAATGAGTAAGAGAGATGATAATTATGAAAAGAAGATGAAAGAGAATATGTGGGAAAATTAATGCATGGGTAAAATGGGAAAAAACACATTTATTACTCAAATAAAATCAAACAGGACCTTACATTTTGGGACAAGATCATTCAAAAAATTGGACCTTATATTATGGGACGGAAGGAGTATAAGTTAAATTAGGTTGTTAGTTGCTACTCTTTGATTAAAAAAAAACAATAATGAATTTAACTATATGTAAGGGATATATGTGTAACTATTTCTTATTAGCATCAACAATCAACAATTAATAATAAATAATAGGAACATTTTATAAAATGAATGAGATAGAATAGCCTGATGACAATTAAGCTCTTCTTACAAGTGAATCATCAATACCACCTTATGTTGTAAGTTGCTGCCCTTTTGATTAAAAAAAAAAAGTTTATAAATTTTTTTGATTTTGATGCAAAAAAAAAAGTTTATAAATTTAACCATATGTAAGGAACATATGAGTGGTGATTTTTTTTATTAGAATTAACATTAAACAACAAAATAAGAGGAACATTTTATAAAATAGTATGATGGAGTAGCCTAATATATAGCATGTAACCTCCTCTTATGAGTGGAAAAATCAAAGCTGTTTTTAATCTTTTGCTTTGTTGTTATTGCTCCTTTGCTAAAAAATAATTAATAGGAAAAATGATAATCCCTTTGTTTCTTAAAATAACAACTAGTTGACTGTTTTTGAAGTGATTATAGAAGCTAAATAAATCATTTAATCATAACATATGTTGTTTATTAATAGATTATATATTAATTAACTTATAAGTAAAAAAAACTAGTTTTGGGAAAAATTCAAGCATATTAGTTTATAAATAACTAATTTAACTTTTTCAGTTTTTTTTTTTTTGAAAAATTTAACTATGTATTATATCAAAGAAGGCAGGAATTATAAGCCACAATCTACTTTGTAATAAAAAAAATTATCAAAACATAATTGTAAGATTGAAACACCTAATTTACAACAATTTTCAAATGTCATTGAATTCAATTCTTAACTGTGACTTCCCTTAAACACTCATCCATGGCTACCAGTAATGGTCTTCTTGTATGCACCACGCACTGCCTCACTCATCCCCTACAAACGATTTAGACACGAACTAATATAACCAACCTTTTTGCTTGGTTCTACTCTTGTCGCAGTAGTCTACTTCCATCAGTTATAAGAAATTAGTTCGAATACCAACGTGAGTTAGAATGGGTTTTCTTTCATTGGGAGAGGATACATGAACCTATAAAATATATCACTGCTTCCCGTCAATGTATGACATATTTACATAATTTAATTAAGTAGGAGATTTTAATTAAATTGGTTAATATGACATATATTTTTTAAAACACATCAATCATTTTCCTTAATTTCTTTCCCCTATCTCTTTTTTTTATTATTGTTAAAGAAAATATTAACATGGGTCATTTAGAGAAAACTTGTCAACAATTCAAAAATGAGTTATACATTTGATACTGAAATCAGTTTCCTAAATACATCATATATTAAGCGTATGAGGGAGTTGTTCAAATGAAAAACAATAAAAGAAACATAAGAGAATATTAGCAGAAAATTAACGAAACACAATATTGTTGACGGTGCAACTCACCCACACCAATACGGAAGCATTATCTCTATTTTTAATGGGGCAGAGTGGAAGAGTAATTACTGCAAAGTTAACTTGCAATGAAAGAATATGATGATGATGACACCTAGCCATGCCATGATAATGACATACCATATGGCGAGAATTAAAACTCAGAACAGCAAAATGGGAAGCAATGAATATATACTCCTATTTTCATACACGTGAATCCAAAATGGGAAGGTAGAATATTCACACGACACTTGTGAATCCACCTATAGGTTTTATTGCAGGTGGTGGTTATAAGATATCATTCCATAACATGTTTCAAAGTAGTATCATTAAGAAAGATGGAATTCTTACCTGATATGATTATTCTGGACCCATGATTTCCAATGATTGATGAACATGACAGGCACGTTGATATGGAAAGGTGGATCATTACGGCGAAAATTGCGTAGAGTGTTTAGACAAATATAAACCATTTAAAGTAGCTCTAATAGTTATCAAAGGAGAAAATGAGGGAACATGATGTAAGGAAAAATGAGGCTTTCCTCTCCCTACAAGTAGACTGGAAGCATATCTGTAAGTGGCAAGTTATGTGCAAAATCCAGATGTTCATATGGAGGATCTTGTAAAATGTTATGCCCTTGAAACTCTGAAATATAATCACTCTTGGTAACTTCATTTTCTGATCACAATTTGGAATCAAAAGAGCATTTTATTCTTGAGGTGCCCCTTTTTTCAAGAGAGTAGAGATGGATAGATAGAATTTGAATAGAAAATATTACTATTTTGTTTATCAACATGAATATTCATTTGTAATTTCTGAATTTGATCAAGTAGAGCATTCAATTCGTTTACAGCTTAGTGTAAGTGCAATGATTATTTGTCTGCCCAATTGTAATATCGGGGTTGTAAATCTCTCTTGGAATGGTTGAGCTGGTGGGGGTTTAGATTGGCTGAAGTCTTTATCTCATTGAGGGGTGAGTCTGTCATGAGTGTTGGCTCAAATGTTATGTCATTTGTGGACACAAGTGGCCTTGCATTCCCAAATAAAAATTATTGTGAGGAATAATACAATAAAAGATTATGCTATGTGCCAATTCAGTTGAAACACTAACACTCGTCTCCACAAAATATTTCAGCCAACAGTCCTGCAAAAACAACCTCAATGAGGTAAAGAATATATTACCTCCAATCCTTAATACAACAACAACCACCACCAAACATTATCCCACTAGGTGGAGTTTACATGGATCGCACGACACCATTGTACTCTATAGTAACCAAATATTTAGATATATTATTCACTAAAATATATCGCTTTACAACTTCACTAAGTGTTCGCCTCAATCTCCCTCTTCCTCTTTTAATCAGACTCTAGACTATTTGTTATATATCTAATTTGTATTTTGTAGAAAAATGCACTACAAACTAGACGTGACTGGAGGTAGTAGTTGTTAGATCAGTCCTCCATAACAAAAAGTCAGGAAAAACATGTATAGTGGCTACCCCAAAACACCAAAAATATGAATAAAAACCTCATTTTTCTCTAGGTCACCCTGTTAAGATTTAAGGAAATATCAATTGCGGTTCAATGTAAGATGCAAAATGTTTCTGATTGTAAGCCCATTTTACTGAATGGTTTATCCATAGCATCTTTTTGCCTATTAAAACAACAAAAACAAAAGCGCCTCTTCTGGATTCAGATGAAGAGTACACTACGACTGTTTATTGATGTGGTGTTGATTGTTTTCATGAGCGAAACAACACAACAGGATATTCCTTTCTATAGAAATTGCAATAATGTAAACTGCAATGTAATCAAGTCCAACACCCAGTGATTTCATACAAGGTCCTAGGTTTTCACTCCAATAGAGAAAATAGAAAAGCGCTTAGTGGAGGGAAGAAAAGGCACATGTTTGTGGTCTCATTAAGGTCTAATTTTGATAAGCCCCACAATTATTACAAAGCATTTGTCAAACTCTCTCACAGGAACTTCCTATATGGTCGACCTGCATCTTCGTCTTGCATATGCTGTAAACGTAACAAAATGATTATAAGACACACAGAAATATTAAGGAAAATTTTGAGGAATATATCACATCATATCGTATAGAACCTAAGGAGTATCACAATTCGCAACAAAGAGATCAATCAAAGGAGAGCCAAATTAAGCTCCGATTTATTTAGCAGTCTATGCATACCCAAGGATGAAGTTATGCAGGTTGCAAGATGTGAAACTGTCATCATTTTAAAGCAGAAAAATCCAGTATATGCAAGGATCATTTCAAGAAATCAAATCTGATGTTGAAAAAGGTTTTCTATTATGTTCATAGCAGATTCTGTAGACTGCTAGAAGCCATCCATTTCATGACAACACATTGAAATCTAGATAATTGCAATATAACCATTAAACAAGATAAGCTCTCATACTTCCAAACTGCAAAGAAAAGACAGTTGTAAATGCTCAGCTGTGCTTAATCACCTTTCAACAATTAAAAATCTCCAGTTGTATTAACCAAAGACCAATTTAACAATCTAGCTAGAAAGATGTAAAGGTTCTCATCTAACTCCTCGCACAATAATAGGAGCCTGTAAACTAGATGCTCAATCTCAATTATGCACTTAAGTGTGAGAAGGGGGGAGTGATGAGTAGCGCCATGCCCATATCAGGAGTCAACACTCCAAAATCCAAACCCACAACAAGCTATATCAACAATATTACCTCCAAGTCCTCAGAACCAGGAGAGGAAATCAATTTCAGTTCAGTGAATTCGATGATAATAAATGCACAACCAGATTAGAAAAAGACAGTTGTGAATGCTGAGCTGTGCTTATTCACCTTTTCAACAATTAAATAACTACAGTTGTACTAATCGAAGACCAATTTAACAATCTAACTGAAAAGATATTAAGTTTCTCATCCAAATCCTCACATTAAAATAGGAGCTTGTAAACTAGATGCTCAATTTCAATAATGCAATTAAGTGTGAGAAGGCAGGCACCAAGCCCATATCAAGATCAAGTCTCCAAAATCCAAACCCACAAGAGGCTAAATCAACAATAATAGCTCCAAGCCCTCAGGACCAGGTGAGGAAATCAATTTGAGCTTAGTAAATTCTACACTAACAAAAGAACAACCAGCTTAGTGCATCATCTTTATTCTATCATGCTCCATCATTCTCATCACTCCAAACTAGCTATTCATTTCAAGATAGAAACAGTGGGAAGTTAACCTATAGCTTATAAGTCCAGCAACACTACCACTACCACTATGTCTTGCTACATTATCCAAGCCACACTAGAACTTTCCAGCCAAACATCCTTAAGTTCCCTAAAAGCATTCCAATAAAAGATTCCTACATCCGACATTTCTACCTCTGCCTTTCTCCAGAAAGTCACTTCACATACGAAAAATTCACATTCAAGAGGAAGAAAAGGTGGCATCTTTAAACACAATCTGCCACAACCATTCTTCCCCAAAACCATCACAAGTGAACACAATAACCCATATGTTTCCACCACATGGAAAGCAAACAAAAACGGAGAAAAAAAAAAAATTAGGGCATTGAAGGATCTACCCAAAAGCAGAAGCAAATGTCCATAAAATGGAATAAAAACGAAATCATTCAAATTAAAGAGAGTAGGAAATCAGAGAGAGATTGAGAAACATACGAATTCTCTGACAATTCCCTTGTAAACAAGGACGGGGATTGCGATGCCGAAGATGCCAACAAGGGCTAAATTGCGGCGAGTCCAACGGAAATTGTGCTCGAGATTCTCTCTGGCACTACTCCAATCTTCTATGAATCTGTTCTTGTGGGCTTCCATTCCTCCTCCCATTTTCTCTGATTTTGCTTCTCACTTCCACACTTTCTGTCTCTCTCACTCTTGATTCTCGAAGATCGATTGTTCGTTTCTGTTCTTCGGAAAATCACCTTTGATGACCCCGCCTACTTGTGGGACGTGTTTGGCTACTTGTTTTTTTTTTTTTTTTTTTTTGGGCCAGGTTTGCATGTTTGGATAGAGGTTTTAAAACCTAGTAGGTTTGAGCCAAAACCTAAGGACCCGTTTGATTCAATTACATTGCAGGCATGCAATGGTAATGCTCATTACATTACCATATAAAACATGTTTGGTTGTACTTAGCAATGGTAATGAAGATTGCACTGGTAATGAGGATTGCATATTTTTAGGTAATGTTTATTCATAGGGGGGACACTATGAATGTTGATTGCAGGCTGCAATGTTTCATCAATGGTCTATTTTGCCCTTATAAATGCCTTCTCCCTTCATTGTCTTTCTTCTTTTTGTCGATATTCTCTCTCATGTTTGGAGCACCACACCATCGATTTGTCCTCAGAAAACTACTGTCAGTTTCTCTCATCTTCTCTGCCACCACCGTTAGCGTCTTCATCTTCTCCACCACCGATGACCCCTTCGTCTTCTCCACCATGGACGACCTCTTCCCCCTTTTAGATCTGATCTGTCAATCCCAAGTGATGACGGCGTCCCTTCATATACAGCCCCCAAAAAAACCCATCTACAGTGTAGACTACCATTGTTGTGAGCATTTGAAGCTATGAAGATCTCCCTCTCACATTTATGTCCTAAGACCATCTCCCTCTAGATCTTATATATATATATATATACACACAAACAAGAAACCTCTTACTAAGAAACAGTAGAATTAGATAGTCCCATAGAATCCCGCCTTAAAAGCTCCATCATCCTTCGAGTTGTGTGGTTTAAAACATGAAAACCACTCATAGCTTCTAACCCCAGCTTTGCCGAAAAATCAGCCACCAAATTGGATTCCCGATGAACATACTCCAGTTTAATTTCTCTCTATATCTATTTTCTCCATAGATATTTTATGAACCCATGTTTAAAACTTGATTTATGCATTTATTCCCTTTCAATTTTTTTAGTATGATTTTGCTGCGAAGGATTTGCTCAGGATTATTTTCACTTGCTTATTCTTGTCTGGTTTTACATTGACGTTAGCGTTATGACTGATGAAGAAGTCGATTTGGGTTGTAAGTGTGTTTTTGTTTGAGAGGGCATTTTGGACCTTTTATTATTCTGTTTGAATATAAAAAATAATTTCTCCCCATCTAATTTATAACAAACCAAACACATTAATGGTAATCATCATTGCATTGCACCCCATTACATTACACACCGTTACATTACCAAGAGGGTATGGAATCGAACCAAACGGGCCCTAAGTTTCAAAATCAGGTGGACAGACACCCTCAACTTTTTTAAAATAGTTTTTAATTGTCAAAACCTAGGTTTTAGTTTAAATCACACAAACACTCACAGCTTTTCTAAAATAGCTTTTTAGCCTGAAAACCTAGGTTTGGGGCAGAAAACCTAGGTTTTGTCAGAAGATATTTTTTTCTACAATCTCAAAAGCTATTCTCCAAAACCTATTTTTTAAAAGCACTTTTTCAGCTTTTTTCTCAGAAATTATTCTCCAAAAGCTAATCCAAATAGGCCCATGCTGGATTGGTCTTCCTTTTTTTTAAAAAAAAACTCCATAAATACAGGACCCTGTTGATTTTTTGGGAGAATACTAAGAAAACTCAGTTAGTTACTTTTAAATTGATTTTTCTGAATTTTTTTCTCTAAATTAGTTTATTTGACTCATAAGTTGATATATGATCCAATAATACACAAAATACATTATGATTAAGTGGCTCATTTAGCTTTCTTAATTTATCATTAAAAGTCAACTGTATCTTCTATGTACGAACGGGGAAAGACGTACAAAAACAAAAAATATTGGACTAACCTTCTATTACTCTCTATGACAACATGCTAAAAATTGAATCAAAAGAAATGGCAGTTATATCTAGTGGGAGGGGTTAGTCTCTAATATGGTGATAAATTAATATTAAAATCTATATTGGAGAGGTGTTCACGTTTTAAAAATTGAGTGTGTCGAACAATATTACCCTCAATTGGGGCACATATGTGCTTAGAAAAGAAATTGTAGGAATATGCATCGTTAGTTAATTACATGTATTAGTTAGATTAAAAATTCCACGTCAAATCTAATTTGTTTACTTATAATTGGTCAAACCACAATTGACGTGGTGCACCGGGTTTACACAAGAATTTTTCCACCGGCCATAAGTATTATGAGTTATTTTCTACACAAAATTGGTAGTCATTTTTCAAAAGGCTTTACATGAAAACACAAACTATTAATTTTTAATTACATTTATTTTAATTTTATCCTTTTCACAACTTCTAGACTAAAACATTGTTAAACGTATTCACTTTGTATGGATATGGTTTAATGTGATTTTTTTAATCAATTATCCTCTCACATATTGTTACTACTTATTAGTACGTTTTATTTAAAGTATGAGTTTATTTATAACAAATGCACTTTGAATTCATATCATTTTTATAAAATTCCAAAAAAAAAAACGAGGGGTATTTATTAATCATAATTCACATCGGAAGGGATTCAACGCTGCTTACAATACAATTCCCTTTTCCCCGCGATCATTTCCATTTCTGCTGTTTGACCGAGCAATGATCGGTAACTATTCATGTAAGGGTTAACACCTCATGCTTCTATACTCATAGGCCTATACCAAAAAGCAATGCTCTCTAAATTTACGTTACTTCAATTCCTAATTTGACCATCTATTGGATTAGTTTTGGAGAATAATTTAAAAAAAAAAAAAAAGCTTAAAAAAGGGCTTTTAGAGAATAAATATTAAACAAAATAACTTTTAATAAAATGAGAGTGTTTGAATAATTGTTACTAAAATAGCTTTTTTAGTGCAAAGTATCAAAAAGGGCATTAACTAATGTGATATTTACATTTAAAGAAAAAGTGAGGTTGACAAGTAAAAAATTAGAAAACATGAGGGCATTTTAAGGAGAGAACTGTTAACAACCACAAAAAGCTGAAAAAAAAATAGTTTTTTCAAAACCTAAGTTTAAAACCCTCAAACCATGGTTTGCGTTTCAGAAAGTGTTTTTTTTCAATTTTTTTGACTGTTTGGCTGGTTTTCTTTAAAACCATGGTTTGGGTTAAAAGAGCACTTTTTTAATTGATTGCCAAACAGGCACATAGATAAGCCTCGTAGTAAAGTAAAACACAGCTCATTTATAGCCTTCCATTAGTCCTTGAGAATAATATCAAATTATCATAATAGAGAACAAATCCTTCTGGGTATCAAACAGTTGACTATACAATCAAGTCTGGCCACTCGGAATTTCGCATTATGTCAAACGACATTTATTCCAGGGCACACATGATATGATAGAAGTAGCACACCAAAGCAACAGATATATATATAGTGAACTTGATAAGAAGATATAAAACCCTCCTCCAGGACCTTGCAACTGTGTAGAAGGGCACTTAGAACTCCCGATCTGGGAAGAGGGTAGGAGCGACAAGAGACCATATGTACAGTGCAGCAGTTGCCCAGCAAGTGATGATGCGAACCCACACGGAAGGCCACCCGACGTCGACTATCTTCCCACTCTCCCCGACAGAGGTTGTCCACCCAGTCAGAAGCATTGCAGAGTACATGCTAGCAAGAGAGAAAATTACGTGGAAGAAGGCGTATGAATAGGTAACCGGCTTGGCCTTTTCCGTCTCCTCTTCCTCCTTGGCATCCATAGGAAGCAAAGGCTTCCCTGCAGACAAAATCAAGATAACCAATTATTAGTTATCACTTATCATCTGTGGTTAAACAGGAAATGTGATGCAATTTCTAATGAATATCAATATAACAAATCATGGTTTCTTTCATGGCATCAATGTGTCTGAATATGTTATGAAGCAGCTTATCATATATGGCTAAACAGGAAATGTGATGCAATTTCTATAGAAAATCAATTTAACAAATCATGGTTTCTTTCATGGCATCAATGTGTCTGAATATGTTATGAAGCAGTGATACTTTTGAGGGTAGCACTTTATTACACTACAAGCTTGGGATTTTAGCAATTACCAGCACGAGGGGAACTTGGTGAAGAAAGCGCTACGGCTGATGATCCAGCTCGTACAGCAGAATAGATAACTGACAGAACAGTTGTAGTTAAACCTAAAGTAAGGGTGCCAGTGGAAACAGCTTTTGAGTGCTTGTGAAGACCATTGCACTCATAATCTCTTGGTTCACTAGCCAGTGCGCTATAGCAGAGATATGTGCAGTATAAGGATATCACAGAAGCTGGAAGGATGCTACTGTTTACCTGTTCAAAAACATTTCGATTCAACAAGGTCAAGCAAAAAGATTAACTTTAAACATATATTTAACAATCATGCAGATTTTTACTCATTTTGACACTTTCTCCACCCCCAGCACCCCTTTTTCTCTTTCTCAAATTAAAGTTTAAAAGGAAGGTGTGTAAAAAGTAGTATTGTTTAACAAAATTATTTTATCAGCGGTATTAGTTTTACCAGTGTTCTCGTGTTTAACAGAACTAATCCAATAAGTGGATTTTTATAGTCAGAATATTAAAAAGGCACCTTTTTTCTTTAAATGAGGGTAGAGTTCAGGCAACAAAGTTAGAAATAACTGAGATAATTAATGATTGGATTAGACATAGGTCTGGTTCCTTACATATTGATATCAAAACCAGTGCTCAAACCAAAACAAAAATAGCATTCTGATACCAGAAACAACATAACCAACAAATTTACATTGACCTAAAGAGATTGAATAAAGGTTAGCTATAATAAGATCAAGTAATGAACTTACTGCAGGATGCAATGAGACTATAGCGAAAACAAATGCAAAAATCAGGGTCATGGTAATAAAAAAGGTATTGAGACCACAGTCCTGCCCAGATACAGTGAAGAAGTGGAAGAGAACTCCAGAGAATGCCAATGTGCCCACATAACAAACAAGAGAAACCACAAACAGAGCAATGTACCTGTATAAAAGAAAATTAATGAGAAGAAAATTTAATAACCGTCATGTCAAGTAAAGCAAATTACATCAGACAAGATAAGTCAGTATAGCAGAGGCTAGGCTCACCAGAATTGCTCATCATATCCGACCCATGTGTCATTCCATCTATGAACAAAATCCAACAACAGCACAACTTGAACAAGAAGAAACAAACCTGAGCCAAACTTCGATGATGATCCTGCAAACCATAGAAATTTCATAGAAATCATAACCCAGGAAGAGTGGTACGTCAAAAGAATACTATGAAAAAGCCTATCTTTATTGAACTTCAATTCATAATCTGCTATATCATTGTGCAGTAACACTTATATATTAGTGTTCCACAATCTAAATCTTCCATCAGATGAACTGAATGTGTTTTAGCATTCTACAATATAAAGCTTCCATACAATACGGTTTACTTTAGTATCCTGTGATACTAACCACTAAAAGACAAAACTGATTTGCATGTTGATGTGGTTTTCAAAAAAGTAATCACAATCCCAGTCATTTGAAAGAAGCAATGAGGTAGTCAAACAGCACATTAAACTCTTAAAATTTGTAAACAGAAAGGTTTAAATAGTTTTATCACTACACCCGTCTTACACTTTTTGAAATATGTTACAACATAGCACTCTCAAATTCACATTCACAGCTTAATATGCTTGGGACATTACTGTAGAAAATCAATTAAAAATAAAAAATATGCTAAATGACAAGAAGTTCAAAACTACTTACCATATAAGTCAATAATCTCATTTGGAAGGAAAAACATAAAGATGACCAAGAGGCACCAACATATGACTTTCATCATCCATCCTCCATGGTGCAAACCATCACGAGGATCCTTTTGGGTTCTAACACCAATCATCATAATTGCTAGAATAGTGAAAAAGACAAAATTGCCCAAGCTAACCCGCAGAACTGCATCTATTTCAAACCATTCTCTGCTAGGTGTATGTGCGAAGTGATTAATCCCTGCAGCCAAGACAAAAGCATAACGGAATAATCCTAACCTTAAAATAAGAATGTCATCCACATCTTGACCTGGTTAATAAAATACTAGCACAACTGATTTGAACTATAGATATTTTATACTCAGCCACTAATTTGCATGCATTAAAGCTATAACTGAAGAAGCATTAGTACATATAAACACGGTCTTTGTGGCTACATACATAACATCATACTACACACAACTAAATATATAATGTGATGCATGAGACAGAAAAAATCACAAATTTTTAACGATTTAACCTGATTTCTCTATCATGTAAACCATGTCAAAATGCATAAAAAAAGTTTTAAGGAGTAAAAGGAATAATACAGATCCAATGAAGTATGTAAAGAAAGATTAAAAGAATAGAAAAACAAAGAGCTCAGGAAATAGTTTAACTCCGACAGGTTTTACATAATACATTGATTGACACTGAAGGATTTTGATAACGAAACTTCCTAACTGAGTGCACGACCAATAAAGTTCCAAATTTTTGGGGGACGACCAAGCAAGAAATGATTACAACCAAAGTGCACAAGAGAGTTTTAACCTTTGGAAATATCCAATCAATTTCATACTCCTTCTAGTCCTAAATATAGGACACATTTGGAGAGGTGAGTTCACTCCTAAATATAAGACCTATTTCTAATTGTTCTCAATTATTCCCCAAATTATCGGTATGAATACTCCTCAATAATAACCAAGGAAAAGAGGGAGGGTGCAGATAAAGGTAGTTGGTTAGGATGTATTGGTAATATCATGTGCATTCTTAGGTCTTATATTTAGGGTCAGAGGGAGTAGCTTCCACTATCATCTGCGAAAAATCCTATTGTCTGCACAGCTCAGTCGCACATTCGAGCTTCCTAAAAATACCTATGAAAATCCAAAATTGTCTATGATAAAACTACGAATATTCATGACGAGTCTCATACTAGATAAACCATTGTCGAAACTCATAGAAGAAAATCAATCGTCCAAATTGCAAACACGTAAAACAAAATCAAATCTTTTATTTTCCCTACGTAATCAAAAGGTAATAAAACAAAACCCACAAACAAACAAACAAAGATCACGAACCCAAACAATCAAACACTTACATGGGATTTTCTCCATCATGGGAGCAGCGACCACACGAAGAATCCAAGCAACAATTAAGGAAAACGCGAATAACCCACAATAGGCAATCCTAGCAGAACGACGGCTAATACTTGATACAGCCGTACGGCAAGCATCACAAGCGCAAGCTGCGCAACATGATGCGAGGCACGAAGCAGCCCACATCGTCTCCTACTTTGAAGATTGAAATTGAGTACTTCTTGCAGTTTAAAACTTTAACCAGAGAGAACTGAATTTGCTTTCGATTTGAGGGAGTTGGTGATTTTAGGGCAGAAGAAGATTAGAGAAGAAAGGGGAAAGTGAGGCTTTGGGAATTGCGAGATGACTTCGATTCTCCAATTATCTTTAATCTTTATGACCTTTTCTTTTGAAAGCTTTTTGTTCTAATGAATTGGGTTCAATAACGGGTCAAAGGAAGACGCGGTTTTATTGGTACATTACAAATTGCAATACACATGGGGATGGAATTAATGGGAAATTATTTTTGGGAGAGCTGAGCCTGTTAATGCTTAAATTTAAGCCATTTAAAGATGAGACTTAATTACATGTCCAAAAAAAAATTGAGACTTAATTCCTTATGAAAAAATGAGACTTAATTGAATTTGGTAGGATAATATGGGAATTAAAATTTAAAACAGAAGCAGTAGGGGTGAGTATGGTGCTCAACTGCCATGTATGCACACTTAAATCTAGACAAAAATTGTTCAACATAACCCAAAAAAAGTAGCCCTTAAAATTTTGGGCAAGGTCGGGCATAGCTAATTATTGGGAAAGGCCGAGCATCAAACAAGCTGCCCTACCCATTTGGCTCGGCTCAAAAAATTATATAACATTTATTTAAAATATATATATATATTATTCATTACATAAAATATGTATATATTTGATCTAATATATCCTAAAATCTAATATATTTTTAAGTATAATATATACATTTTCAAATATAATTTCGATAGAAAATCACAACTTAGGTAGGGAAGCGCCCACCCAGCCAAGCCCGCTCTTGCACAGCCCATAATAGTTATGGTTTCTACTGAGCAGGGCCGGGTATTATATTGCAAAATGTTACCCATTCATTCTTATATTTTATTGATAATTCTTGACATTATTATATTTCTTATATTTCATAGAAATAAGTTAGGCTCATATCAAAGGCCCACAGCCTAGACTAGCCTTTTTAGGAAATAGGCTAGACCCATATTCAGGTTTCTTACTTACTAAGCCTATTTGAGTGAAGAGACCATGCTTCTTTGGGTCTGGATGCTCTCAGTGGCGCGCCTCTCAGCGGCATAAATCATGACCATTCAAATAAATCTAAAAGCCCATAATGTGCCACATTATCATGCTTTAAAATTTTTTAAAAAGAAATATAAATGATGATATAAAATTGTTGAGGCAAAAATTAGTCATTTTTCTCTTAATATAAAATCAAGTTGAATTATTTAATGGGATTATTAAAGCAAAAAAATTGTTTAATTATAACATATGTTACATGTCTTTAAACCATACTTTCTCCTTTCCTAATTATAAGATTTAGTTGACTTTTTTTTTTTGGAGATATTAAGGAAGCGAAATGATCCACTTAATCATAACTTATTTTGTGTATTAATATATCATATTAGCTTAGAAGTCAAATAAAATAGTTTAGAGAAAAAATTTAGTCAAATCAATTTATAAGAAACTTATTTAGCTTTCTTAGAATTTCCCAAAAAAATCAACTAGATCCTATATTTAGGAATAGATTGAGTATATATATATAAGTTTAAGGGTAGCATAAATTAAGTTGGGAAAAAATATAAATATAAGTTTCCTAAAAAAATTTATTTTGCTTCTCTAATCTTATCTAAATTACTCAACTAGATCTTATATCAAGAAATAAATGTATGAAAAATTATAAAATAGTTAGACCTCCCTCAATAATTTTAAATCATGATTCAGATTTTTTTTTTTTTTTAATTTTTCATAGCATTATGTGTCAGACATTATGAGCTGTTGGATTAATTTGAATGGCCAAGATTAAAGCCGATGAGAGATGCTGAGGAAGTGTGCCGAGGGTAACCGTTTCCTGCTTCTTTCGTCCTACAAACCTGAACTATTAATAAATTATATAAATTATTTATAAAAATCTTTATTTTTAAGCTTAACATATACGTAGGCATCAGAATAGAATAAAAGGGTAATGTGTAGAACTGGCGGTATAGAATTTTAAATTCATTTAAAGTTTTATATTTTATGTAGGCTTTTTTAAAAAAAAAAAAAAAACTTTCCCTTTTTGTCCAGCCTTTTGAAAACTCAGTTACAAAAAAAAAAAAAAAATACATACGAGCTTAGACCCTATAATATAAGATGAATAAATGGTTTGAACTGCATTCCAATGTATTTAGTTGTAACAAGGCATCCTATATCAAGATATCTGGGGCACATTTTTTCTTTCTTCCATTCCTATTGCGCGCACAAACAAAACTAAAATACAAGTTGTCTTGATTCGGTAAAGCTCACAATTTCACCGAGGATGTCCAGTTTTGGAACAATCACAAAAAACAAGAAGGTCATTCACGAACTCATCTCGAACAGGTCATTCACAAAGCAATCTTTCTTCAGTCCGAATCCTTTGTAGTTGTAGCCTTGTAAGGCCCCAAAGTCAATAAAATTATCCTCGCAACAGCCTCAAGATTTAGATGACTTTCCTCAATTTAAGCCTCGATTAAAACATTACCAACTACTGCTCCATCAAATTATAATCTGACGGTATGAGGGGAAGCTACAGTTTCATTTTTGTTTCCAACTCAAAGCAAGACTTTTCACTCTTGCCATAGTTGGAATATCAGAACACACTAAACTTCATATGTACCCATCAATGGGATTTGTAATGAAAAGCATTCATATTGTAAAAATTAATTCCTTGGAAGATAAAAAGCACAAGCATCTCATTTGAAGACAATAAAAAGTCTAAATGACATAACTCTAAAATATAAATAAAAACAGCTTTCAAGATTGAACAGATTTGCGGTCTAATACCAGGGTACAAACAACAAAAATGCAGAGTTCGATATGGTATAACTCTCGTCAAAACTTCAAAAACACTACCTAAAAGTGACAATTCAGTACTTAACGGGAGCAAGGATTTCAAGTTGGGGGCCAAGCTTTTCCTCTGCGATCTTCTCAGCCTTCACCCTCAGCTTGTTGAGCTGCTTCTTCCTCTCATAGACAACTTGTGCCCTCTCCTTTCTCTTCTTCTCCAACTCCTGTAAGCAGTAGAACGATCAGAAACTTCAGCGAACACAATCAAATATCCCCCTCAATATTTCAAAAGTTTAAAGTTGAAAATAATCAAATATACATGCAAAAATGTCTGACCCATCAATGGACTTTGCAAATAGTGTTAAGCATTTGTGGAATGTAGCATGAAAAGTTTCATGAAAGAAGGAATTCAAAGGAAAAACTTGCCTTGATGGTGTCATAGTAGTTCCATCCGACCTCGGATGACAATTTTCCTACCAAGCAGTATTTGTGTCCTTTCTGAAGCCTCAACACTCTGATTCCATTCAGTTCAAAATTGTTAGAGAAAAGGAAACCCAGAATCTCAAAATATAATCTCATTTGCAGCTTTCCAACAGTTAACATAGTACAACTAAACTTACTTCAGAGCATCAGGGACAACCATCCTCTTCATCTTGTCATATGGAGGAGGAATACCCTCATAAACCTTCAACCTACCAAGAGCTTCTGCTCCACGCTTGGTCTTGTGGGGTATCATTCTATAGATAGAGACATTGCCAATTAATAGCATATCATAATAAACTAAAGAAAAACAGAACTAATTTGCAACTAATCCTAAACACGAGCACTACTATAGAGAACAATTAAAAGCATTTCTAAGACGTTTAACGGAAGCCACAAAGTAACAATCTCCAAACTATCAAATCAAATTTAGCATCTAATGTTGCTCATGGAAACAGGCTCCATTTCACAACCATGTATTATATTTAAAATATGAGACTCACGCAATAGAGCTACTATCCTGAAACACATATTCATTGCCAACAACAAACCATGCATGATCATATCACGAAAGACTTATTTATCCTCAACATTTCGCATAGGAAGCATGGCATTCAAAGTAATCAGTGCACATCACCATACATCAAATTCCAATTCCAAATTTTGAATAATAACTATGCCCATAAACCGAGACTGCATTGCAAGCAAGAAACCACATTCGAAAAAAAAAAAAACTGAATCCCAATATTTCAAACTGAATCAATATCCATAGAATTTCGAATTTTGACATCAATTTTAGCTAAGCCCATCAACCCAGACTACCCTAGAAGCAAGAAACCACATTTAAAAAAAAAACCAGACCAGTGAAAAAAAAAAAGAATCCCAACATTTCAAACAATCCAAATACCAAAACCAAACATCAATCAAACAGAAACGCTCATCCAAAGAAACTAACCCACGAACGGTCCTCCAGAAGATCTTGCTAGGAGCACGGAAGTGAATAGGACCATGAGAAGGCTTAGTGTTCATGCGCTTACGAAGGAACCTCATGAACTTCATCTTCTGCCTAACAAGTCCACCTGAGATGCAAATCTCTTCGCATCTCACAACAACAACCTTCTGGCCATTGAGAAGCTCCTTGGCCACAATCGAAGCCAAACGACCCAACATGTGGTGACGAGCATCAACCACAACCCTCTTCGCACAGATCCCAGATCCTGACACCATTCTTGCTCACTCTCACCAAATCTCTCCCTCTCTCTCTCAGAAGAAGAAGATCGTTTGGCCGCTACGAAGTGAGAATATAAGGAAGAGAGGAAAGAAGAAGAGGGTTAGGGTTTTTCGTGTTTTTGTTATGGGCTGGGCTTTTACATGGGAAACCGGCCCATTTATAAATTATATTTGATAAGAGAAATTATCAGACAGGCTAAGTTTAGAGTTTTAGCCCAAACAAAAATATATCAGCGTATAAACATAACAAGCATTTTGATGTGAGACTTTTTTCTTTTTTGTTAACTTGAGATTGTTAATATAATACTCCCTCCATTTCTAATTATAGTAACTGGTCCACACAAAAATGGTTCCAATAAGAGGAATTATTGAGTAGGCTTAGAGTTTTGGCACAAAACAATAAATCAGCTTATATAGAAAACAATTAGCATTTTGATGCGAGATTATTAATGTAATTTCTTTGCATGAAAAACAATTAAATGAAGGTAACAATTTAAATAATTTTGTGTTTGATTTAACAATTAGAGTGGATTGGACAGAGATTATATACATTGATATCCTTAAGTTATATATAAATATACAGATATTCACTAAATGTATCTTAAAACAATAATTACTGAAATGGGATACTAGGAGTTACCTATGACTAACTCTTAATTCATTGGGTTTTTTTTTATTCTAATTTATCCTTAACTAAACTACTAAAATTGATATGGCATGATGATTGAAATCAGGATCAAGAATTATTATCATTATTATCTTATTAGATTTATTTTAATTTTTATTATTATCGTTATTACTTTATTAAGATTAGAATAGAATAATTTGGAGTTGTTAGAAATTTGTGAGATTTAAAATTTTAATTGTTTTCATTATTTTATTTGTTTATAATTTCAATTATTTATTGTTATTTTTTAAACTATTAAGTTGGGACTATAAATAGAACATGCTTCTAAATTTGAATAATGCTTCTCTCCTTATATTCTCTATATCTTTGCCTGGCCTAAAATTCTCCCTTCCTCAATTATTCCTCTTCTTGTTCTGGAATAATTGGTATCAGAGCTAGATTCAACCTCCCTTCTGTTGCCTACACTCTCTTTTGCCTACACTGTCTTAATCCCTCTGTCTTTTCACTATTTGTGCAGTTTTCACGTGATTTTTACTTATCAGACTTCCCTCTAACCAATAATTATCAATCAAAATTCTTCTTTTCGTCGGGTATCTTTTGGTATTTTTCCTTTCTAGATATTTTATATTGTCGTTCTAAAAAAGGAGAGCAAAAATAATTAAAAAGGGGGAAAGGGGAAAACTTGGCTTGTGAAAAAATAAAATAAAATAAAAAAGTGAATAAACGTGAAAATAAAAAAAAGAGTAAAAAAAAGAAGAAAAAATTGCTGAAAAAAAAGCAACAAAATAAAATAACAGCCCCCCATTTTTTTACTTTTTAAAGTTGCTGGATTGCAGGATTCTACCACTGGTACAAATTCAAACCCAACCGGTTTGGAGGTTGGGCAAAAGAGGAAAAGAGGCTAGCCTCGAAAGTATGATGCAAACCTTCCGTCTCTGAAATCAGTGTCGTCAACTGCTCCTCCAAATTTGCAGAAGTTAGCCTCAATGGGAGAAATGTTTTCCTCAACTGCCGGAGGATGCTTTGTTGATGTTGTGTAGCATCAGTTTCTCCTAGATGCCATCGATCTCTTTACATACTCTTAGTTGCTGGACCTTTATCTCTTGTCGAAATCCTTGAATCTTTTCGTTTTTAACTTGTGAGACATGATGATGCTTTGAGATACATAGTTTATCTTGATCAAAGTCTCCAAATGAAATATCACTAGCTCGACCTGATGGGACGATTTTCAGAGGCAATGTTGGGGATAGTATCTAGCTGGCCCTATTCAAGTAGTATTGCCGATTCGGTCTTCAGTAAAAACCAAAATAACTGAAAATCGAATAGTGCTAATTTTAAACACTAAAACAAAGCTGATTCACCGAATAATCGAAACGGAATTGACCGAAATATTTTGATTTGTTTCTGTTAATAACTGAATTTTGATTTTGATATTATTTACCAAACATAATATTATATTATATATAAAATACTAAACGGATTTTGAGTTTAATATTATTTATAAAACATATTATAGTATATATTAATCATAAAAACTATATAATAATGTAATATATATTATAATATAATATCCCATAATTATCATATAAGAGTCAATATTTTATTATATATTTTATATAAAGTATAAATATACTATATAAATTTCGGTTTTAAACGAATTGATTTTTTTAATAATTGAAACCGAAAACCAAAATTCTTAAAATGTAACTAAACGGAATTAGCCAAACCGAAGAAACAGAATTGAGTTTGGTTCGGTTTTTGGCTTCTGTTCTAACTTGCTCACCTCTAACTGGGCACTTTTAAGCACAACATTCTCCCTTCCTCTATCAATCCCCTTCTCGTTCCACATCTCATGATGTCTTTAAAACACAATAATTATTCATATTTATTATAAGTTTTCCACCTTTCTTCTTTTACTTAATTATTGTTGATGAAGTATTACTATAGGGGTAATTTTGAAAAAAAAAATGGTAAAGATTATTATTGAGTGATATATTTATGATCAAAATCAGCTTTCTAAATAGATCACATATACAAGTTTACGTTTCTTATAATTTTGAGTTTTTAATAGTACTGGTTCCATAATGCAATACTTTTTTTTGCCAACATAATGCATCAGTAGTTTGAATCCATGACTAACTTTTATTTTCTTAAATTTGTATCATTGTAAGTGTTTACTTCACTTGTTGAATAAGAATAACCAAAATAAAATCGACAAGAACTTCATTAACTTTGGAGCAGCATCTCATACACCATTTGCAACGTAATTGGGTTTAACACTAATTAACCCTTACTCAAAGGTAAAACCGTACGTATAACTTTTCTTTAAACCTGAGATCCAAGTTAATACCCTCCCTTTCTATAGTGAGGCACACTACATACACACCAAATCATTACGATATGACTCTATTTTTTTGGTGCTACACTATGACTATTTAATTTATATGGATTAAGGTCACTAGCTAACAAACACAAGGGATCTTAACTAATTAGTTTAGATCCTAATTTTTTCAACGATAAGCATTTTATTTTTGTAATCAAGGTGTTGTACTTGGATGCACAAAAAAATTTAAGGAGTAGTTTAGGAAAATTGATGCACATTTGAAAATGCTCGTAAATTCATGGTGCTTTTTTTGGTTCGTAAAATCATGGTGCTGGAAGTTGGTTTCCAATGAAATTTTCTATAGTTCAGTTCTAAAAAAAAGTACACATGTTATTGGAAAATAAAACCGGGATTCTAGATACTACTTCATCCTATTATTTAATCTCTTTATGGAATAATTAGAGATTATATGAAACTAAAAGTAGGAAGTTTATATCAAGTAGTATATTAATTTACTTAACCACCATCTGGCAATTCAAAACAAGAACGAAAGTCATGCCATGCGAGCAACTGATGATGGTATACTACCTCTTTCCATATGCTTATGTGTCTTTTGTTGAGATGTAAAAAAGAAGAAGAATTAGTGAGCAGTAATGGGACAATTATACACTGCAATGCCAAACTCTATTAAGGATAAAGGAAAAGAAGCATACAATTGTTAATCCGAGGTGAAACCAAAATAAAGCATTAAATTGAGTAGAGAGCAAAAACGAGAACATGTAACATGAAGCAAAATCATCTCCGTGTTTTGACATTTGTCTAATATTCGAATTTGTGTGTCTTTTGCAACAACCTTTACTCTCCTGGACAAACATCTAGGGTTGGCTTCATAAATGCTCTTTCTTTTTTTATTTTTTTGCTTATTTATTATAGAAACTTGTTAAATTAACATAAATGAGATATTTTTTATTTTCTTTTTATATATTTTTCTATTAACGACATTTCCTAATTCAAAAGTCCAATTGTTCAATGAGAGTTATTCATCATTGTATTTTATTTTTTAAAGATGAAATTTCCTATTTTGACACTAAATTGACATCAATTTAGGAATGGTCATTTCAAAATGTTTTATTTATATCTTTTTTTTTATCATTTCATTGATGACAAATAGCCATATTTTTTCTAACAGATAACCATATTTTCATTATACGAGAGATTTTTGTAAGAAAGAGGTCACGATGAATTTTTTATTTTTTCATTCTATCATGTAGCCCGGACAAAGTACGTTTCCACACCGGCTGAATGAAAGAACAATCACAATTCACAAGGACATAACCTATAAAAGTCTAAGCCTTTATTTATAATAAAATAATCACGATTTGCAGGCGCCCGGTAAATTACTATACTCAAAATAAAGTATTCAACAACTAAACAAACTTTAACAACAACAGCCTTATCCCATTAAGTGGGGTTGGCTACATGGATCGCACGACGTCATTGTGTTCTATCAGTAACCAAATCTTTAGATATATTATTTATTAAAAGATCTCGCTATACAACTTCATTGAGTGTACGCCTCGGTCTCCCTCTTCCTCTTTTAATCGGACTCCAGACTATTTGATCTACCCTCCTCACTGGCGCATCTAATGGCCTTCTTTGTACATGTCCAAACCACCTCAAACGATTTTCTACCATTTTCTCACTGATATAGGTGCCACTCCAACTCGTTCGCATATATGATCATTCCGAATCTTATCCTCTCTTGTGTGACCACACATCTATCTCAACATCCTCATTTCAGCTACCCCCATTTTATGTTTATGTTGACCATTCAAAGCCCAACATTCACTACCATATAATACTGCTGGTCTTATATCAGTGCGATAAAACTTCCCTTTTACCTTATGGTGTACTTTTCCATCGCAGAGAACTCCAGTAGCTTTCCTCCACTTACACCACCAGCTTGAATTCTATGATTGACATCGTCATCAATCTCACCATCTTGTCTTATAATTGATTTCAAATACTTAAACTTTGTCACTTGAGAGATTGTTTGCTCTCCCAGTTTAACCTCCAAATCACCTCTAAGTTGTCTATTTGCAAAATTGCAATGCATATATTCTGTCTTACTCCTATTTAAACAGAAACCCTTAGACTCCAGCGTGTTTCTCCATCTCTCTAATTTATCATTAATCTCCTCTATTGATTCAAACAGAAGGACTATATCATCAGCAAAAAGCATGCACTTAAGGACCTCTTCTTCTATAGGATCAATTAGAGCATCTACTACTAAGTTAAACAAATATGGGCTCACAGCTGATTTAGGGAAGTCTTTTGTCTCACCTTCCGGCATTCTAACCTTAGTGAACACCCCATCATACATATCCTGTATAACTTTAATATAAGCAACACATACTCCTTTCTTTTCCAAGGCTTTCCAAAGTAAATCTCTCGGCACGCGATCGTACGCATTTTCTAAGTCAATAAAAACTATATATAAGTCTCTTTTTCTACTTCGATACTTTTCCATTATCCCCCTTAGTAGATATAATGCCTATGTTGTGGATCTCCCTGGCATGAACCCAAACTGTCTCTCAGAAATACTAGTTTCTAGTTTTAACCTATGCTCAATCACCTTTTCCCATAGTTTCATTGTATGACTCATAAGTTTAATTCCCCTATAATTTCTACAATTTTGTATATCGCCTTTGTTTTTATAAATCGGAACTAAAGTACTTTTTCTCCAATCATCAGGCATCTTCTTGGACCGTAAAATCTCGTTAAACAATTCAGATAACCATAACACACCCTCTTCCCCTAAACATTTCCAAACTTCAATCGATATACCATCAGGTCCAACCGCTTTACCATTTTTCATTTTCTTAAGAGCTTCTCTAACATCTCAAACTCTAATTCTATGATAAAACGACCTATTAAATCCATCTTCACTAATTGTCAAATCCCCCAACTCACAAGATAGACCTTCACCTCTATCATTGAATAACTTAGAAAAGTAGGCCTCCCATATATTCTTAATATTTTCGTCAGTAATCAAAACTTTACCTTATTTATCCTTTATACATCTTACTTGATCTAAATCTCTCGAATTTCTCTCCCTAATCTTTGCGATCTTGTAAATCTTTTGTTCCCCAACCTTAGTCCCTAACTCCTTATAAAACCCCTCGTATGCTTTAGCACGAGCTTCACTCACTGCCTTCTTAGTCTCATTTTTAGCTAAGCGGTACTTTTCTCAATTTTCAATATTATTACACAAGTATATAGCCTTAAAATAATTTTTTTTATTCCGCACATTTTCTTGGACATCCTTGTCCCACCACCACGTCTCCTTATCTCGTGGTCCAAAACATTTTGATTTTCCTAAAGTAGCTTTAGCAACCATTTCAATCTTCGTAGCCATATTTTTCCACATGATGTTAGCATTTCCTTGTGACTCTCATACCCCTTCATCCAATAGATTTCTCTTAAAAATCTCTCGCTTCTCCCCCTTTAATTGCCACCACGTGATCTTTCAGTTCAAAATTACCCGACGCCTTTGTCTTATACATTTAATTCTCACATCAACAACTATACAAACTTCATTCAATGAATATTCGACATAAATTTCAAATTCACAAATTGTGATTGAATGATGCATGACAAATAGGAGCAGAAATTTAATTAAATCTAATGATTTTGTTGTCACCGTTAATTAATTTCATATAATAGAAAATGATGAATATACAAATTCAATTAGTGATTCTGTAGTTAAATGTTGACAGTCAATTACTGATTTTGTAGTTAAATGTTGATAAAGTAAGTTTAAAATTTAATTATTTAGGATAATCTTTCTTATATTTTAAGATTTAACCCATTTTTCGTATTTTTGTAGGGATATTTGGGTAAGTCGATGCAACAAGCTCTTTGGAACATATTGTAATGAATCACAAGTCAAGGCTGGTGACAGTTTCTTCCATGCATGTTCAGATAAAGATCTAGCCGAAGCTATAATTTCTAGGCAAACCAACAGTTCCGCACCACAAACGGCCCACCACCCATGCAAGGAGATCATGTTACATTGGAAGTGGATTGGCCCATTTAAATGGGCTGAGTGGTTGTGGGTGTTTTTAAGGATCAGATTGGCAGCATAATTTGTGGTTTTAACAGCAAACTCACTACAGGTCACTTGGTCATAGTTGCACCAATTGCATGATCAATGGTCTGAATTTATGTTAGTCCAAGGGATACAAATTGATTGGCTTATATTCTGATTGTGTGGAGGTAATAAACTTTATTCAGGGATGTTGTGATGCGAACTACCCGTTCAGAAATGTTATTGAAGAGGCTAGAGCGGTGATACATAGCGATTGGAATGTATTCATTCACTTTTTTGAAAGGGAAAACAACTCCCTTCTTGTTAATTTGTCTAAGTTTTAGTATAGTATGTCCACAAATTTTTGTATATTTGCGAACCACTCAACGTATAACAGGGGGATGGGAGATGCTCTAGGTACTGTAATGCTATTAGACTAATGCATGGTATACAGTTTTTATAAAAAAAAAAGATTGAATCATTTTTTTATCAGCATTACGCTATAAAATTACCCAATAGATTAATGATATTAACAAAGAAAATGACTACAAATGCCCTTTTCAAATTGAAGTGAATAAAAAAAAAGACTTTATGTAAATATATGGATTAAAAATATGCTTTACCCGAAAAACAGAATATAAAACCTACGTTTTCTTACCATACTTTTGAATCAAACTAGTTTTCCCTTTGATCCTTGAGTGAAAAAAACTCAAAAAGGCTATGGCCATACCTATATTAGTAATTTTCAGTTAAAAAAAATGCCTATAATAGTAATTTGACTGAAACAATACACTTCAGTAGTCTTGGAGCTCTGAAATAGGAGTGCGTCATATATCATCTTTCAACGGCTCTTTTTTGTTCCATGTTTCTCTGATCTCTCGTCCCTGTTTCTAATCTACCCTCAAATTCCATTCTTGCCCATAAGGTATTTTCTCTCTCAGTTTCTGTTTCTTTTATCAGATCGGCCTCTGAACTTGAAACTGGAAAGAACATCTCAATGAGCAAACGACTAGCAACCAACCCTGAAAGAGATTCAGAAGAAATGAAGGAGGAACAAGTGAAGAAACTGGAAAAAATAGGATGTGGTGGAGACTACGTGCTTTTCCGTGGGGACGCAGTGTATGTCACAGAAATTAACGTTATCTGGTTGAGGGGTCCTGTGATCGACGAAGAGCAAATCACAGTAACTGTGAAGTGTGACATGAATGAATTGCACTATATGGTTGGGAAAAGCGTGAGATTTGGGTTTCTGATTAAGGATTTCTGTGACAGAAACGACTTTGTAAAATCAGAGTGGTCATTTCTTGCTCAAAGGGTTTTCAAGCAGGTCGCAGAGGATCAAACCCCAGAGGAGTTAGGAATTAGACGTGGTGATTTGATTTTAGCTATTTGCAGGTAGAGAAGAGAATGTAGATAGAGAATCAATCAAATCCCATATCTACTGATCAGTTGTTTTAGTTAGTTTGAATTTTTAGTTTTATGATTTTCATTTACGTATGACTCTGCATCAAGCTCTTGGGAACATATTGTAATGAGTCACAAGTCAAGGCTGGTGACAGTTTCTTCCATGCATGTTCAGATAAAAATCTAGCCGAAGCTATAATTTCTAGGCAAACCAACAGTTCCGCACCACAAACGGTCCACCACTCATGCAAGGAGATCATGTTACATTGGAAGTGGATCGGCCCATCCATATGGGCTGAGTGGTTGTGGGTATTTTTAAGGATCAAATTGGCAGCATCTTTTTCCGGCCAACAAATTGGCAGCATAGTCAGTGGTTTTAGTGGCAAACTCACTACAGGTCACTTGATCATAGTTGCACCAATTGCATGATCAATGGTCTGAATTTTAGTCCAAGGGATACAAATTGATTGGCTTATATTCTGATTGTGTGGAGGTAATAAACTTTATTCAGAGATGTTGTGATGCGAACTACCCGTTCAGAAATGTTGTTGAAGAGGCTAGAATGGTGATACATAGCGATTGGAATGTATTCATTCACTTTTTTGAAAGGGAAAACAACTCCCTTCTTGTTAATTTGTCTAAGTTTTAGTATAGTATGTCCACAAATTTTTGTATATTTGCGGACCACTCAACGTATAACATGGGGATGAGAGATGCTTTAGGTACTGTAATGCTATTAGACTAATGCATGGTATACAGTTTTTATTAAAAAAAAAAAAGATTGACTCATTTTTTTTATCAGCGTTAAGCTATAAAATCACCCAATAGATTAATGATATTAACAAAGAAAATGACTGCAAATGCCCTTTTCAAATTGAAGTGAATAACAAAAGACTTTATGTAAATATATGGATTAAAAATATGCTTTACCCCAAAAACAAAATATAAAACCTATGTTTTCTTACCATACTTTGGGCCTGTTTGGATTAACTTTTGGAGAATAGTTTCTGAGAAAAAAGCTGAAAAAATGCTTTTAGAGAATAGATAGTTTCTGGCAAAACCTAGGTTTTCTGCCCCAAACCTAGGTTTACAGACTAAAAAGCTATTATGAAAAAGCTATGAGTGTTTATCTGACTTAACCAAAACCTAGGTTTTGACAGTTAAAAGCTATTCTGAAAAAGCTGACAGTGTGTATCTGTTTTAATTCTGAAACCTAAGTTTTGCCCAAAAAAGTGTTTTTTTGTTTGCCAAACAGGCACTTTGAATCAAACTAGTTTTCCCTTTGATCCTTGAGTGAAAAAAACTAGAAAAGGCCATGGCCATACCTATATTAGTAATTTTCAGTTAAGAAAAAGCCTATAATAGTAATTTGACTGAAACAATACACTTCAGTAGTCTTGGAGCTCTGAAATAGGAGTGCGTCATATATCATCTTTCAACGGCTCTTTTTTGTTCCATGTTTCTCTGATCTCTCGTCCCTATTTCTAATCTACCCTCAAATTCCATTCTTGCCCATAAGGTATTTTCTCTCTCAGTTTCTGTTTCTTTTATCAGATCGGCCTCTGAACTTGAAACTGGAAAGAACATCTCAATGAGCAAACGACTAGCAACCAACCCTGAAAGAGATTCAGAAGAAATGAAGGAGGAACAAGTGAAGAAACTGGAAAAAATAGGATGTGGTGGAGACTACGTGCTTTTCCGTGGGGACGCAGTGTATGTCACAGAAATTAACGTTATCTGGTTGAGGGGTCCTGTGATCGACGAAGAGCAAACCATAGTAACTGTGAACTGTGACACCAATGAATTGCACTATATGGTTGGGAAAAGCGTGAGATTTGGGTTTCTGATTAAGGATTTCTGTGACAGAAACGACTTTGTAAAATCAGAGTGGTCATTTCTTGCTCAAAGGGTTTTCAAGCAGGTCGCAGAGGATCAAACCCCAGAGGAGTTAGGAATTAGACGTGTTGATTTGATTTTAGCTATTTGCAGGTAGAGAAGAGAATGTAGATAGAGAATCAATCAAATCCCATATCTATTGATCAGTTGTTTAAGTTAGTTTGAATTTTTAGTTTTATGATTTTCATTTACCTATGTCTCTGCATCTAATTTTTGTTTTGGGCGTCATGTTTGTTTGTTACTCCCTCCTACCCTTATTATAAGAGCTAAAAATCTGAAATTCTGAATGGTTTCGACACTTATTATAACAGTCTGCATAGAAATGTCATAATATTTAATGATTTTTGTTTCATATAGCCCTTTATTATTTATGAATATTTTATGTTAATTCCTGTCATTATTGTCATTATTACTCTATAAATTTCTCTTTTATACATCCATCATAAAAAAGAGCAACTCGAGAAAATGAATTTATTTCAAACATATTTATATATCTCAACTATTTTATTAATATATGTGATTTTACCTTCTAAACTCTTATAATAAGAGACGGAAGGAGTATTTCTTATTTGGTTCCAAGTTTTTTTCTTTGCAAAATTGTCAGCTACCTTCTTATGGTTCGATCAACGTTCATTACTGCTTTCACTTTGATTCACATTCCGCCACTCTTCAAGGATTGGAGCATACTTGATCAACTGTGTTTTAATTATGGGCTGGGCTTTTACATGATAAACCTGCCCAAACAAATTTTGGTATCAATCAGCGGAATTATTGAATCAGCTAAGAGTTTTGGCCCAAAATAATAAATTAGCTTATAAAAAATAATTAACATGACATTTTTTTTACCTAATTTGATAAAAAGAAGAAGGTTAGTTAAATTAATTGACATGTCATGATTTATCTAAAACTCAATAAACATATTTACCTTTATTTCCACCCCCTTTTTTACTTTATTATTATTGATAAAACATCAATATGGGTAATTTAAAAAAAGATTGGTAAAAATTATACATTGAATACTATATATTTAGGACTAAGATCAACTCAATAAATAAGTCATTTTTGTTCTATTCTCTCTGTTTCTAATATACCCCCACTCATCCTTGCCTATAAAGTATTTTCTCCTTAAGCTTTTGTTCTTTTTCTTTCATCAGATCAGCCTCTGAACTTGAAACTTCATCTTCTCCCGTTGAAACTGGAAAGAATCTCTCAATGAGCAAACGACGAGCGACCACCCTTGCTGAAAAAGATTCAGAAGAAATGAAGGAGAAAGAAGTGAAGAAGCTGGAAAAGATAGGGTGTGGTGAAGACTACGTGCTTTTCCATGGGGACGCAGTGTATGTCCCAGAAATCAACGTTATTTGTTTGAGGGGTCCGATGATAGGTGAAGAGCAAATCACATTAACAGTGAGGGTTTTTCCTATGATGAGGAAAGAATTGCACTATATGATTGGGAAAAAAGTGAAATTAGGATTCTTGATGAATGATTACTGTGACAGAAACCAATTAGTAAAGCCAGGGAGGCGATTTCATGCTGGTAGGATTGACAAGCAGGTTTCAGATGATCAAACCCCAGAGGAGTTAGGAATGATAGGTGGTGATGTGATTCTAATATGCCCATGCTTGTACTTATAAACCCCACTCTATTTGTGAGATTTCATGATGCTGGATTGGTAGTACAAACATCATGTATGTATTGACTTGTTAAGTTAGTTTAAATTTTATTCTGTTTTTTTTATTCTAATTTTTATTTGGGGTCATGTTCGTTTGTTATCAATTGCTATTAAGATTGATTTTGTTCATGTTTGGTTCCAAGTTTTTCCTTTGGGAAGCTGTTCATCTACCCTCTTTTGTTTCCTTATATTACTACTTCTCTTTGATTCACATTCTGCAACTCTTCAAGGATTGGACTATACTTAATCGGCTGACAGTTTAATGACCGGACTCCGTAAATGCTAGCTCGGTTTGATTGATAAACTGTTATTATGGTTCATGGTTAGACCGGAGTTGAATTGCCATTTAGCTAGAACCTGAACCTAAAAAATTTGTTTTGTTTTTCTTTTTTTAAAAAACTACTGACTCTCAAAATATAATTTTAGTCAAGTTGTAGTCATAGTGAATAAGGTACAAGATAAGGTAAAATGGAAGTTTTATCGGACAGCCATTAGACCGGCAATGTTATATGGTAGTGAATGTTGAGCTCTAAAGGGAGAATAAGAACGTAAGATGGGAGTAGCAGAGATGAGAATGTTGAGATGGATGTGTGGTTATACGATAAAAGATAGGATCCATAATGATCATATCCGAGGAAAAGTTGGGATAGCACCAATTGTGAAGAAAATGGTAGAAAGTCGCTTGAGGTGGTTTGTGCACGTTTAAAGAAGACAATTAGATGCGCCAGTAAGGAGAGTGGATCAAATAATATGGAGTCCTCCCAAAAGAGGGAGAGGGAGACCGAAGAGAACACTTAACGAAGTTATCCAACAAGACCTTTTGGTCAATAATTTGACGTGAAACATAGCTATTGATAAAGCACAATGGCGTAATGTGATTCGTGTAGCCGACTTCACCTAATAGGATAAGGCTTTGTTGTTGTAGTCATAGTGTTAATTTATTGAAAGCTGCATATACTTAGAGGCTTTCAATAAAAGATGATACTTCCATCAAACACGTAAAAATATATTAACGTCTTTAAAAATATAAAAGGAATAAAATGATAATAGTCATGTAATCGCAACTAGGCAAGGGACTGGCTGTTAATGTCATGACACAGAAAAATGCATTGTATATTAAAAATTCATTTTAGTTAATAGAAGAAAGTCATGAAGATTATTATGTAGTACTATTAAACATGACTTGAAAACAAGTACTTGAAACACAGAAGAGTAATTAAGAAACCTATAATTTGATTAAGTACCAAAAGTCAAGTGAACGATGAATCAAAATCAACGTTTCATTTGATTCTAACTTGATTTGCAGTATGTGCAACTAGGTACAAGTACCTATTAATAAAGAGAATACATAAATCAAATCACCATCTTTCATTCCCAACACTGCGGGATAGGATTACCTCATTTTCTTTTGTATTATTTTCCTTCCATTTCTTTTTTAATAGTCATTAGATCTTCTTTCAATAATTATCCTTTGTGATTGTATGTAATGATCAAGGAGGATGGAGAATCAAACGTTATGTATTGAGTTGTTAAGTTAGTTTAAGTTTCAGTTCTGTTTTCTGATTTTCGTTTAGTTCTTAGACTTTGCATCGACTTTTTTGGGATCATCTTAGTTATCAATTGCGTGATGTTATGTTCTCAATTGGTTCCAAGTTTTTCTCATGGATTCTTCTGTTTCCATTAGCCTTTATTTATTGCTGCTTCAATTTGATTCCCAGTCTGCAATATTGTGATGTTATCATACTGACAACTTGGCTTGTTATGAATTTGTTTCTTATATATAATAACCCTTCAAGTCCTAAATCGTATTTAACTAATTTAATTTAATTAAATATGCTTGTTATATTAGTTAGTATGTTGTATTTTTTCTAAAACATCCTAATTACTCCCTCTGTCCTTATATATAAGAGCCAAAAATTTGAATTGTTTTATCCTTTTTTATAAGAGCCCGGGTAAATTTGTCAAAGATTTAATGAGCTTTTTCCCACTTTACACATTATTATTCTCTATATTCACATTCTCTTTTATACTCATTTATAACACTATTATCATATTTCTCTCTCTTATATATTCAATCATAAATAAGGGCAAACTTGAGAATTCAAAATTATTTCAAACATATTTATCTCTCTCAACTACTTCTTTAATATGTGTGATTTTACCTCTTTAGCTCTTATAATAATGGACGGAGGGAGTGATGAAGTAAGAGATGTAGGAGGTGATAAGGAGCAATGATTGGGGCATTTTAGAAAAAGCTATCATGCTGACAAACATAACTATAATTATCAATTCAATCAAATTAGTTAGAAAGGGAGTATTATTGAAGAACTTTTTTGTCTATCACACTTCCCCTCCTTTAAAAATTGGCCTCTTGACTATTCAATGTCCACCCAATGTCATTGACATTGGTAATCCAAAAATTAGATGTTTCATTTATTGAAGGGTCCCTGAACTTGTTTGTGCTACAAAATTGGCAATTAATCGCTGGGTTTCTAAGAAAAATGAGGGTGAAGGAACCAAGAAGGCATTTTAGATACTCCTGAAAAATGAGTAGTTCTCACTAAAATTGCCTTTTAAACTATGCATTAGTTGATAGAATCTTTGTAAACAATGGGATGTCCAAAACTCCAAAGGCAACATTTGGACTTTAATTTGTTAATATTAAACATCTATTATGTTAGTATACATGTTGAGGATGTAAATGTGGCTTTAACTATAAGTATTAAGGCCCATATATATGCTTTTACAACCTATAAGAGTTTGAGCATGTGGCAAAGCAAGAAGATCCATGAAATTAGTGTAACTTAGAGAAACAAACCCAATAGGATAATGTTTAAGGCCCATGTGCAGTCCAGATTAAAAAAATCACTTAAAATACCATATAACAAGCATGTGCCTTGGACGATGAGCTTGAGTGACGTCCAAGAATCCTAAAGAAGAATCAAGAAGGTTCCATTTTGCATTTAGTTTGATTGATTTTCTTTTTTATGAAGTTTCATATTTTATTTCCATTGAATAAGGCCTTTTTAGGTCATTGCTTGTTCTATAAGACTGTTTTACTTTCCTATTTTGAAGTAGTTCAATTTAGTTTCCTATTTTGGGTAGATAACTTTTACTTCAAGTTCAAGTAATTTCCTATTTTCTTTAGGATTGAAAGGTGTCAATCAAGTTAATCAAATATCATTAATGCATCATTCATAGTATTTATGTCTTAGGTTTTTTTATTTTAGAGCGTTCTCTTGTTGCATATTTCTAGGCTTCATTTTGTACTTGAATTTTCAGATAATAGAATGAAGAATGAATATGAAATTATGAGTAATAATTCTCATTTAACAATTATTTACTTGTTGGTTATGTGTTCTTGAAAGAGCTCAGACATAAGAGATTGATCGACTTTTGCATTGTTATGCTTAGAGTTTCTTGAGCCGTATTTTCATTGGGTGTTGGGTTTCATATACCCAGAGATTTCTGGGATGATGTTCATTGAGTTCCTAATTCCAAGATCCCTATCCTTTATTTTTATTTCTACTTATTTGCTTTCGCCTTTGTTAATCGATTTCTAATTTTTAGGTTTTGTAGAATAGGTTCCTATTGGATCCACATCATTAGTTCTCTTTTAAAACTAGCCTTCACATTTTGACTGATTGATGTTTCACATTAGCAATCTCAAGACGAGCCTATATATTCCCATCCAGATCTCTATCTACATTCTCCACACACAAAATTATTAATGAATTGTGTGTGTAATAGGAGAAACATGTGACATAAGTGGAGGGTAAAATTGTAAATTCATACACAGAATCTAGTGACATTCTTTATAAATAGGACCATATAAAATAATCTCTCTCTGTTCTTTAAATAGAACTAGAGGAGTATATATTATGGGAAATGAATTGCTTATATTTCATTAATGTGAGAGTAATATCTATACATCATCTACTAGAATAAGAAAAGAATTGAGTCATTAAATCTGTATTAAATTAAAAAAAATTCAACTTTAACCATATTAAATGAAGTTTAAATGAAAGAGAAAAATACAAAGAGTCACGTTTAAAAATTAATTCTCGATCTAAAATTGATAGGCATTAAACTTGGCCTCTTCATCATTATTCAATGTCTAGTCACTAGCACCGCGAGTTCCCATAATTAGGTACTCATCTTACTATTGAATAAAGCATTTCTCATCATTGAAATGAAAGCTGGATCATCTAAGATTTGATTTGGATGGTCCAGAGACTTTAAATTTTTAATTGACATCTTTTTCAACAATGAATTTAGCTTTCAAAAAAATTGCCATTTATAAGATTATATTTGTTTTAAATTATGCATCAATTAAAATGAAAAATTATTCAAAACATTAAAAAATTAAATTCAATCTCGACCATTTAAATTAATTTAAATGGTTCATATTAAGATGAGAAGGTAATTACTCATCTTGATGATAAGCAGTGAATATGATCCAGCTGACATTGGAAAATGGTAATCCAAAAATTAGATACTCATCTTGACGAAATTGGCAAATCTCTCTCTCCCTCCCTCCCTCCCTCCCTCTCTCTCTCTCTCTCTCTCTCTCTCTCTGGACCAGAAATCAGAAAGGCATTTTAGATACTCACGGAACTTTGCATTAATTAATTAACTTTGAAAACTGGCTTCTTTGACTATTTCATGTTCACATTGGTAATCTCAAAACAAGCCTCTGTGTGTGTATATATAGTTGTGTGTGTAATAGGTCAGAAACAAAACAGAGCAATGGAGGGATGGAGAAAAATGGAGAATAGAGATTGTGGAGAAAAGGAGCACGTGCTTGTTAATAAGAAGGCATTGTAAATTGTTTGTTTGAGTGGTCCTGAGGAAGAAGAAGATTGCATAATACTGATTTTGAAGCAGCCCGGGAAGAAAGATATATATTATAACATTGGGAAGAATGTGAAGTTAAGGTTTCTTATGAATGATTATAGAGATAGGGGAAGGCTGGGAAGTGATTTTGCGTTCAAGCTTAATGGCAAGAGGCTGCAAATGGATGACACACCAATGAGGTTGAAGATGAAACATTTTGTGTTATTGAAGTCTATAAAATTGAAATCTTTTTTTTGTTGTTGGACAGACTATAAAATTGAAATCTTAACAAAAGCAAGTCCTGTCTGTGTGAAGGGAAAAGAAAGTATGATGATCGCTCTGACTGATAAGAAGGATGGTTATGAAGATGAACTTATTATCCTAATTGTGAGATGCCTATCCGGCGAGAGGAAGGGCGATCCAAATTTTTGGTTCATTTTGAAAGACCTGAGATCCAAAATACCCTCTACTACTATGGTAAGGCACACTACCCACACAGTAAATCATTATGATATGACTCTTCATTTACACACAAGACTTTAACTAAACTAAGATCCTAGTTTCTCCCACAACAAGCTTTTTGTTTTCTAGTGACAACAATATTTCAGATTGCTGAATCCGCTACAAACTTCAGGAGTTTAAGAAACTTGGTGCACCTTTGATAATACTCATAAATTTATGGTGCTGTTTGTTGGTTTCCAATGAGGTTTTCTTGTAAATTAAAAATTTTATAAATAAATTTATGAAGTTAGAGGTATTTTTGAGGATTTTAGAGAATTATTTTCTTTAGAAATTTGAAGAAAAATAGTTAGTGGATAAATTTTAATCTGAGAATTTTTTTGAAACTTAAAGAAATTTATGATGGAAGAAAATCACTAGTTTCATAGAAGATTTAATTTTAGAAGTAATTTTCACAAGAAGGACTAAAATTAAAATAGGAAAAGTTTAAGCAATAGAGACTAAAATGAAAAGAAAATGGAAGGGCTGAATTGTCATTTTAACACCTTTTCCACCCCTTATACCCCCTGCCCCTCCCTCATTCCCGTCTATATCATCATCATCATCATCATCATCACTTTTAATTTTCTTCTTCTATTATCATTGATTTCTCTTATTAGGGGGAGATGAGTTGAAGGTCCGAATCTAAGGTAGAATGTTTGGGTAATTAAACCGATTAAAATAAAGATTGAGCTTAGGTCAAAGCGTTTCCAAAGAAATTAAACTTGCATGTGAGTTCTTGGCTCTGGTTTTGTGATTTCTACCTAAGCTTACTGATTATTCGAGAAGGGGAGATTGAATTTTGGTCTACAACCACCTAAAAGCTTGATAAAACTTAATTAGGAGTAAGACTGAGCTAGTAGATTTGATTTCACGTTGAATTTTGTTGAGATTTGGGGATTTTTCAAAATTTCCGATTCTGCTGCTCTGTGGGTTCGATTCTGACTTGTATTGGTTTCCGTGGATGATTGAATGATGATAGAAATATGATAGAATTAGTAAAGGTTCATGCATGTGCATTTTCGATGGTGTGTAAAAATATGAGATTTTGTAGGTATGCCTCTTGAACAACATTCCCCCTCTTTTTTTTCCTTCGGTTGCAGTGTTTTGGAGAGAGAAATGATGCTGAAATCTGGTCTGAATGAGGGGAAAATAAACAATCATGAGGGATAACCATAAATAGCTGTAAATTAAAGCTTGTAGAGGAGAAATATGGTGTTGTATCACTGTATGTGAGTATATACTTCTGCATGTTGCTATTTGCACTCTTGGGATTGCATTTTGAATCTGGAAAATTTTCAGAATAAGAAAGAATGCTGTTGAGTTTTTTTTCATGAAGCTATAAGAGAATGTTCAGATGTGGTCTGGTGGAAGCTTCAACAGTTCATATATTTGAAGTAGAAAAACTGATTAGGACATGCTCTTTGAGGCTTCCAAATGTTAAGTGAGTACCTTATATTAATAAAGCATGCATGAAGGCTCTAAAACAATGTTCTTGAAATTGGAATGATTTTTTCATACCTTGTATGGTTTTGATATGCTAAAAATGAGGTTTTTAACATAATGGAGATGTAATTTTGGTCCAATTGTGCTTAACTAATATTTTAGTATTTTAGATCCTTAGGTGAAATTAGCATAAAAATATGATTAATTTGCCATAACTGGTATTTAATTAGAAATAATTAATTTCTAGGGAATTTGATCTTTTTTCTATTGTGTTTTTACTTGTAGAACCATTGAAGAATCATGGGTAGAACATTTCATTTGTAATGAAAAAACTCAATTTTCCAAAAGAGAATTGAGCTGTAGCTCAAATTTTTCGGTCGCAGCTCACTTTTGTTACAGAAGTAAACTAGGTCACGGTTCAAATTTCTAGGTCACGGCTCAGTCGTGATCTGCAAAATTTCAGCAACATTTTGGATCAAATCCAAGTCTATACCTGGTACCCACTCATCGAACCCGACTCAAATAACTTAAGGCATGAAATTGGGACCTCATTTGCTCAGATTTGGAGTTCCTAAACCCTAGCCTCTCTTCACTACAAAAAAAGCGTGTATTAGTAGCGGTTATAAAGGTTAATTAGTAGCGGTTTTTACCGCTACTAACAGGTTACTCGCTGTTTTGAGTTCCGCCACTAAATCACCCGTGACAAACATTTTACTGGCGGTTCTACAAACCGCGGGTAAAAAAGTCAAAGACGCTACTAATTAGTAGCGGTTGTAGAACCGCTACTAAATATACAAAACCGCCACTAATATAAAAATTAGAATAATGTGAAAAAAGTTTCCCTCGTTAACTTAGTGGCGGTTTGACCAGCGGTTGAAAACCGCCACTAATGAAAAAGGAAAAAAATAAAAAAAAATTTGGCCCAATTTTATTAGTAGCGGTTTATGTTTAGAATGGAAAAAAAAACGTTTAGGTATCCAGAAATTAATTTTACATAATCTAATGTATTGAAATTTTTTTTTCTCAATTATATTAACAATCACCATATGTATAAGAAAACCATATTTCAAACAATAAAACAAGTATTAGTTAAAAATAAAGAACAAATTAAGTTTGTTGTAACAATATTATGAATATTAAATTAAAATTTTTTATCACTAAAAATGACAAAAAATTCAATATTATAACCTGAAAAAATATATTAGCAAACAAATAAATTCAGAATATAAAACCAAACACTAAAAACAAAAAACAATATATGATAAATTGTTTACAAAACAAAAAATAACACATTGCCGGTCAGTTTGGGGACAAATTGGAAGGAGAGGGAGAAGGAATTGAATGAATGTGTGAAGAAAAATGAGAGGGGTGGGTGGGTATTTATAGTGCTCTGAGCGGGATTTAGTGACGGTTTGTGCAGCGGTTATAATCTACTAAAAAGAGCCTTCAGTAGCGGTTTATGAACCGCCACTAAAATGTGGCCACAGATTTAGTGGCGGTTTTGTAACCGCTACTAATATTTATTAATGTAAAAAAAAATACTCAAGATACATTAAAAAACATGATATATGAATGTTTGATACACATTGTTATGAAAATTTTACAAAATAAAAAATAATTGTGGTTGCCTGCTTCAATCATCTTCTTCTTGCTCCCCCCTAAAAAGAAAATAAACAAATATATAAATTTTTATTGCTAATGGTGTTGAAATTTGTTTAAATTATTTGTAGTGAAAATCCTTACCTAACTATTGGTAAATGACCGTCTTCTTCAGAAATGAGGTTGTCGAAGTTTTCAGGCTTAAAATGCTGGCTACCTAAATCCAGATCATCTTCGTCACCCATGTCGTAGAGGTCACACGGCTTCATATGAATCACCATGTGTTAATCTTTGTGTGTCCGATCTTCCACATAGTATACCTGCTATGCCTGTGAGGTAAGAATATACGGCTCATCATCTGCCACTTCCCTTGTGTGAATGAGCCTCGAGAAATTGACGGACGTGATGCCTAAGCTGTCCACAGTAATGCCTTAGAAGTTCTGGTGTCTACCCACATGCAGTTGAAGAGAGGCACGGTGAAATGACCTTGATAGTTAAGCCCGATGATGTCCATGAGCTTCCTATAGTATGATATGCCTCCAAATTGCATGTCTGTATCCCGTGAGTTGGCATAACTCCTTGTCCAGAATGTGCCAAAGACTCTGGAATTCTGGGTGAGAGAACCTTCATCCCTTGCAATGGTGCAGAACTTGAAACCATTAACGTTGTATGCCGTATATCTCCTGACATGGTCGAGTGGACCGGTTGCTAGATTTATCATATCAGGCGGATGGGAATTGTTGTCATTGAGTATCCTCTGTGCAAACCAATCCGGAAGCTCTCGATGGACCTTTTTATCTACCTCGGCAGAGGGCCTTGTGTGGCTTCGTAGCTGGCGTTTAACATAACGGCGGAAATCCCTAAAATTCAATGGAACATATCAGAGGGGTCTGTGGTTTGTAAGTAAAAAAATAACATGATACGTAAATATAGCTAATGTTAGAATTCTTACTGAATGTAGGGCTTTACTTGAGGGCAATTTGTCAAGACATGTCTGTGTGCTTGCAACCTCTCAGTGGGAGTGAGCCTGTAATACTGACTTCCTCCAACTGGCTTTCCAACTGGCGGGAATAATGTGTTGGAAGGTGACTGGATATTGGTGGGGTTGTCATCAACACGATGAGGGCGGTTGAATGAAGTCTCGATGTCATTATCAAAATAGCGCGAACAATATGTTAACACCTCGTCACCAGAGTAACCCTCTGCTATAGAACCCTCTGGAGATGCTTTGTTCCTCACGTACGACTTCAATTTCCCTAAGTATCTATAAGTACAAGTTCAATCAGGTAACTGAAACAAAATCAAGAAACCACTGGAAAAATGAATCAGCTGACCTTTCTATGGGATACATCCAGTGGTATTGAACCGGGCCGCCCATCTTTACTTCTTGAACGAGGTGTACAGTGAGATGGACTATGACCGTGAAGAAAGATGGGGGAAATATCATCTCCATATGACAGAGCGTTAGAACGATTTTTTCCTGCAATTGATCCAGCTCTGCTTTGTCCAAAACCTTTGCACACAACCGTCGGTAGAAAGAACTGAGTTGAACCAAAACATTAGACACCTCTGGAGGCAGTGTAATTGCCAGAGGTAGGAATTGCTGGAGCAAAACGTGGCAGTCATGGCTTTTTAACCCGGCAATCTTCTTAGAGTGCATGTCCACACATCTTGAGATGTTGCTTGAATAACCATCAGGGACCTTAATGTCCTTAAGTGTGGAGATGAAGACTTCCTTGTTGGCTCTTGTTAGTGTGAATGAGGTTGGGGCAAACTTGTCATTCTCATTCGGCCATGCGTCTTCACGTATTCCCATCGTCATCAGATCTTTCCTTGCTTGGAGATGGTCCTTGGACTTTCCGGACTCGTTTAGTAAAGTATACAAAACATTGTCACACACATTTTTTTCGATGTGCATGACATAAAGACAGTGGCGAAGTAGATTAGATTTCCAGTAGGGGAGCTCGAAGAAAATACTCTTCTTTCGCCATTGCTGCACGTTTTCCCCTGGGACTGGCCGCGTCCCCTTCTGCCCCCAGGCTGAACGCCATCTGTCTTCCCGACCTCTACGTGAACTTCTTCAAGCTGTTGAAGAACATCTGCGCCAGACAAAAACACAGGAGGATCCCTCATTTCCTGCGATTCGTTAAATCTAATCTTCTACAGCCGGAACTTATGACCTCCAAGAAGGAACCGCTGATGACCCATGAAGCACCACTTGCGACTGTGAGGAAGACGGACCGAGTCTTGGTCAAAGTTACAGTTGGGGCAAGCTCTTCCGGTATGCACGTTCTAACCAGACAATGTGCCAAGTCCCGAAAAATCACTCACTGTCCACATCAACGACGCACGGAAAGTGAAGAGCGTCTTACTGTAAGCGTCATATGTCTCAACTTCGTTGCTCCAAAGTTCCTTCAACTCCTGTATCAACGATTGAAGGTAAACATCTATATCGTTTCCAGGAGCTTTCTTCCCCAGAATAATCATCGAAAGAATGAATGAGCTTTGTTTCATACACATCCAAGGGGGTAAGATGTACGGTATCAATACCACAGGCCATATACTGTACGTAGTGTTAAGATTCCTAAACGGATTGAACCCATCTAATGCGAGAGCAAGGCGGACATTTCTCGGGTCACTGGCGAATTCTGGGAATCGAGCATCAAACGCTTTCCAAGCCTCAGCATCCTTAGGATGTCTCAACTTCCCATCGACGTTGGGCTCTGATGAATGCCACCGCATGTGCTCAGCCATTTTGGATGACATATACAACCTCTGAAGTCGTGGAGTCAAGGGGAAATATCTGAGAATCTTTGTAGGCTTCTTGGTTGCTATTCGACCCCTCTTTGCCTGTTTGTACCTAGACGCATTCCAACCAACCAACGTGCCATATCCTCAAAATCCGCTCCTCCTCCAGTCTCGTCGAAGTTTTCTCCCCCACTCCAGAATGTGTTGATTACATCTTCTGGAATCGGCTGGTTTTGTATACCAATGCGCTCTTGTTCTATACGATCCCTCTCGGCCTGCTCAGCCAGTTCCTTACGAAGCCGCTCCTCAGCCTCCTCTTGTTCAGCAGTCATAGGCCTCTTATTGCGATCGCCCTTTTTCACCATGATTTTGACGGTATATAGGACAAAACAAGCCCCTTGTTTCTCGTCGAAGTCACGTCTCGTCACTTTCTCTTAAACAGGCTCGTGTCTTTTAAGAGAAAAGGACGAGCCATTATAAACTATTCAATTTAGTAGCGGTTTGAGGTAAAACCGCGACTCAAACTGCTACTAATTCCACCTGTATTAAATGCAGTTGCATTTATTTCGCTGAATTAGTGGCGGTTTTTACCATAACCGCTACTAATGTTTGAAAACCGCCACTAATTCAGCGGCCATTCATTTTCTCGCGGTTTTTCCTTCCAGAACCGCGACTAAATTTACGCCACTACTCATCCAGCCAAAGGGCGCCAAATTTGTTGCGGTTCTTTCCCCCAAACCGCTACTAATGTCCGCTACTAACTACTTTTGTGGTCAAACCGTCATATTTACTTGCAGTTTGTGCTTATAACCGCTACTAAAGCATAATTATTGGCGGTTTTGCCTTCCGTGACTAATGTAACCGCTACTAAAACCTCCTTTTTTGTAGTGCATCTTCTCTCATTTTCTCTTATCTCCCATTCATTCATTCATCTTTCACATTCACTCTTCCAGATTTCCATGGCAGTCACTTGCCCACTCTTTGTTGGTGGTTCCTCCATGAGAATCAGCAACTAAAGAGCTCTATTCTTGGTGATGGAGATGGCAACATGAGCTTGGAGATTCACTATGGGAGTTCTTATTCTCGCACTCTCTCTTCTTGTATTTGCATATTTCTAGGATTCAAGGATTTTGTTTATGCAATTGGATGTATTGTTTATGATTATCATTTGTTAGAGAGTGGTAGAAACATTCTTAGCTATATTTTCATTTGTGTATGCTTGGTATTGTTCTTCATTGACTTGAATATTGTACAAATGTATGGATTCATCATTTTGAATTAATGTTTTAGTTAAGATTTTGTGCTATTTGAGGATTCTCAATTAGTGGATCATGGTATCAAGTAATTGCATTTGGAAAATGGCTATTGAACTTATTAATTGTATGAGTGACATTGGGCTTCAATCCTGGAGTCTTGGTTCATTATGTGGGATTTCAATAATGAATTGAAACCCTAAGATTAATTAAGTGGCAATTAGGGATTCTAGTTGTTGGATTAGGAGCCCCTTACAATTGACAATTTCAACTTGGTTATTGGGCTTAATCAACTTGGAGTTGGAGGGATTAGTAAGTGGGATTCCGGTACTAATCTACTCAACCCAAGCCAAGCCAAGCCTAGAGGAATTTCTCTAGGAATCTTTTAATTAGCCAAAGAACTCCCTCAAATTAATTGAAGCAATGATTTTTTAAGTCTCCTATCACCAAGTATATCTATCCTATTTAATCCAACTCTCCTGTTTTTATCCAATCTCTTTTTACTTGGATTTTGAACATATCATACTTTTTACACCAATTTCTATACCAAAAACCAAATACTGATTTTTTCCTGTTCAATTAGTTTGCATTTAGTTACTAAGAATTAATTGCATATAGGCTCATTGACACCGACAGCCGGGGATAGCTTCCACTACCCCTTGGGATTAAAATTCATGGAGAGCAAATCCGAGGCGGCACTACACCGATTAACCCCATTTCAATGCTCTTCAAATGTCACCTAGAAGCTAATAGTTATGATATTCATCAAGACTAGCGTAATGTGTAGAGATGAGTGGAGTGGAATCTGACATGGAAAGAATGATTTTAAGTATGAGAAAAAGGGTTCAGAATAAAGCATCAAGCTGTCAAAAGTTTTGAAAGAAGATCAATTTCTATATTAGAATTAAGGTTGTTTTGTACAAACAATGAACTAATGTAAAAAGATATACTAGTTGAGGATTTGGAGTAAAAAAGATGAAATTGATAGGTTTTTGATTAAGAAGTTGAAAATTTAAATGTTAAAGAAGCTTAGTGTATCTTGAAGTTAGGAATTGCTTAAATATGTGATAAAGGATCAAAATTTTGAATTGTTTGGTGATAGTTTATAGACTGAAGTTTAAGGTTTTAAGAAGAAAAGTTTCATGTTGTTAATGGATTTGATTGGTAAAAATGACCCTTATAGCTGTTATGCTTCATGAAGAAATTGTTCATGAGATTCAACAGAGTTTTTACGATGGCTGTCAGGGCCTAACACTTTTGTAATTGAAATGAAGGTGATGTATTAATGTTCATGTTTCAAAGTTTAAAATGTTGAACTAAATTTGATGAATACTTCAAGTTGGGATTTGAAAGTTAATAGTGATTTGTGTATATGGGTTATGTATTTAAAGTGATAAGCGACTGATTCTAGGTAATTAAATAAGTTAAAGTTTTAAAGTTGGAATTTTCTGGATGGTTGTAGTGCTGTTGGAATTCATAGGTTTGAATATTATTAAACTTGAGCTGGAGCTTGTGAAATTTGAAATCAGCCTTAAACTTTACAGAGATTGTTGAAGGCTTAGTAATTGTTTTAGTTATATGTTGAAAGAGAAGGCTGAATGATTACTAATATGAATTAAAGGGCATAGACATCAGGCTGAGAAGAAAAGAGAATAAATGGTAAAGGAGTTGAAGAGTTTTCAAGGAAGCAATGTGTTATAGATTGAGTGGTTAATGGATTGAAGGGATTGTTGATGTTTATAATATATATTGATGTTGGTCTTATATGATATATAGTTGATGATAACTTTAGGAGTTAAATAGTTGAAGATTAAAAGCTAATTATGATTGAATTGATGTTGGGTGAACTAAATTGTCAATTTTAAAGTTGTATTGAGTTGAGTTTACCATGTTGAAGTATTTAGATGATTAAGATGAAGCTCAAACATATTTAGAATATGAATCTTGCTACATTTTGGCTCTGAATGTTGAATCATTAATATGAATGTAAACGTAGGATTTAATTAGTAACAAGACTGTTGAATGTAATCGAACAGCTAAAATATTAGTCAGTGAAGTGTGGCGTTGAACTATTGATTTAATACTCTAATCGAAGAAAGGACTGTATTTTATTATCGTTACTTGGTTCGTGAGGTTGTTTGATCCTTAAACTGAAATTTATCTTACAGATTTCTAAAGATTGTTATGTGGATATTGTAATGTTGAAGGTGAATATTTTCAGGTTATCAAATAACTAACTTTTAATCACTAATGGATTAAGATAGATTGGTAAAGTATAATTTACCTGGACAAAGAATGGGGTAGTACTAAGCATTTAGGATCCGAGAGTGATGGATATATATAGTTTAGATCCTAACCCAAACCTATATATAAATATTTAGGTTTTATCTTTGATTTGGGTTTATCAAGGCAGCAGGGGAAAGGAGTTGGTTCAGGACTAGGTTCTGGTACCCAGGTAGCAGTTTTATTTCATGACATTGATCTTACATGAATAATTTTATAACATTTGTTGCCGGTATATGGTAAGCTTTTAATCTTTCAGTTTATTTTATTTGGAGTACTCCATGGCTAGTTGGCTCAATACCCAGTTGCCACAGATAGATTTGTTATAACCTAATCGTTATAACCAGAAATACTGCAGGTACAGTTGACCCCACTAGTCAACAAATATATTATTATTAGAGGTTGGTAGGTGCATATAGCACATAGTTTATAAGGATAAATGCTATCATTATTTGTACAGGTTTATGAATTATTATGTATGGTAATGTATGAAGTAAACTGTTACTGGGATTTCCAAAAATCTCACCTCTTCCTAACCTCTTCCTAACATTTTTCAGCATAGCAAGCTTGGGAGAATTTAGCTGAGGACAAAGGCAGTATTGAAGGGCAGGGATGCCTGCTGAGAAAGTGTCTTAAATAGTTTTAGCTATATTATTTTATTTTACATGGGTTTGGCCGAGTAATTTATTTTAAATTATTATTATTATTATTATTCATGTTGTATCATTCTTCCATAAGGAGGTTCGATCACAAACACATGTAAAAAAGTTATTGACCGTGATAGCCATATTTTATTTAATTATATTAATGCTAAGTAGATATGCTTAGCTTTATAGTTAGGATCAAACTAAGCTACTAAATTGATTTATAAACAACTTGAGTTTTTAATACTAGTTTGAAATGATTTTAATTTGTCACAAAAGCTCATTTCTTTCAAGTATGGTTTTTATGTAAGTCTTGAAAAGAAAATGTTTAATTTAATCATATTTTTGGGCTTCTGTTTGGGGCAGCTTTTATAACCTAGGTTTTGAGAAAAAAGCTAGAAAAGTGCTTTTTTCAGCTTTTATGAAAAAAGCTGAAAAAATGGCTTTTGATGAAATGAAAGTGTTTGGATGATTGTTGTGAGAATGACTTTTTCTATGTGTAAATTTCTAAAAAAGATATAAGTTTAATGTGTTGGAAAAAAGAGAGGATAAATGCATTTTTGGTAGATCAATATGACATATGTAGTGATGGTATATTTCTACCTCGTACTTCGCATAAAAGCTGAAAAAAGTAGTAGCTTGTTTGGATTAGCTTTTAGAGAATAGCTTCTGGGAAAAAAGCTGAAAAAGTTCTTTTTTGAGCTTTTCTGAAAAAATGGTTTTTGATAAAATGAGAGTGTTTGGATGATTGTTATGAGAATGACTTTTTCTGTGTAAATTACTAAAAGGGACATAAGTTTAATGTGTTGGGAAAGAGAGATGATAAGGGTATTTTTGGTAGATCATTATGACATGTGTAATGATGTCATTTTTGTACCTCGTATTTCGTGCAAAAGTAAAAAATTCTAACTTATTCAAAACCTAGGTTTTGGTGGCCAAAACCTAGGTTTCCAACCCAAAAGGGCTTTTCTCATTTTTTTTTTCAAGTGTTTGGTTTACATTTTTTCAAACCTAGGTTTTGAATCCAAAACTAGGCTTAAAAACCTATGTTTATAAAAAAAGTGTTTGGCTATCATTTTTTAAAACCTAGGTCCAAACCTAGGTTTTGAAAGGTTCCGAAGCAGGCACTATATAGAATTTAGATGTTAGATAGTTCCGATGCATATGTTATTGGGAAATGAAATTGGATTCTTGATGTGCTACTACATCCTATTATATAATCTTTTTAGGTAATAGTTAGAGATTCTATGAAAATTAGAGTAGGGATTTATTTTGATAAGATCACATTTCCTATTTTGACACCAAATTGACATCAATTTAGGAATGATCATTTCAAATTCTTTTATTTTTTTTTAATATTTCATTGATGACTAATAACCATATTTTAATTCTACCCAACATCATCAATGAGAGATTTTTTTTCAAAATTTTTTTTCTTGATTATATTTCTTCAATTTGTACCAATCATTATCAATTAGATGAATAACATTTCTTGACGTGGAGGTCAATCATCATAATTAAGATTTTTTGTTCGAATTTTGAATTTATTGTAAAGAAGAGTCTCTCACGCTTTTAATTGCAAGCTAATAACTAACCATTAATAAGAAAATTGTAAAAAAAGAGTGAGGGATGATATTTTTTATTTCTAATTTCTTCTATTATGGGACGAGACAAAATAGGTTTGTAACACCAGCTGAATGAAAAGACTATCTCAAGGACACAGCCTATAAAAGTCTAAAGGAACTAGCTATTATTTATAAGAAAATAATCACGATTTGCATGGGTTAAATTACTAAACTCAAAATGAAATATTCAACAACTATAGTGCCATACGAACTTCATTCAATATTTGCTCCACATGAATTTCGAACTGACAAATTGATGAGTGAACGATGGATTAAAAATAGAAGTATAAATTTAATTAAATCTAATGATCTTGTTGTTGTTGTCATGAAAAAATGTTAATGAGATAATTTTTGATTAGATGAGATTTACTACTCCCTCCGGTCTTAAGTATACGACCTATTTAAGGAGATAGTATTGGTCATAAATATAAGATTTATTTCAAATTTTTGTCCATTTTTTTTTTCAAAATTACCCTCATTAATGTCATTCAATAATAATTAAGTAAGAGAGGGAATGGGGAGTTAATTAATATGATTGATGTTTTTTGATACTTCATGAGATCTTCTTATATTTTCTAATAATTATTTTCCTTTCCTTGGAAGAAAATAAAGGGTTTTAAGGGGCAGGGAATCATATGTATAAATATGTGTGTATACTGTGTGATACGTGTTGACATTGTTGAATAAAAAAAATGGAAGGATTGGCCTCAAATCAAAAGCGGTCTGGGGATACCGTTGAAAAACCAAACGAAAAGAAAAGAAGAATAGAGGGATTGAGAAAAATCAAGAATATCGCTCTTGAAGAATGGGACCATGCGGTTTTTCATGGGGAAGCATATTTTGTCACTGAAACACAAATGATTTGTTTTAGGGGTCCGGAGGACAAAGAAGAAGATTTCATAATACTGATTGTGAAGCGTTTTGGTTGGATGGAAAGTGAGAAAGATATATACTATAAGATTGGGAAGAATATGAAATTACAATTTCTGATCAGTGATTATTGTGATAGGATAAAGAAAAAGGAAATTGATATAATTTTCTATTTTGAAGGTAATAGGTTGCGAAGGGATTTCACACCAAAGGATTACAACATGCAACCTTGTGATGTTATTGAAGTTCTTAAAAACTAACGTGGGTAACGTACTTTGGGTTTTAAGCTATGTACGTCCTCTCATTTTTATATGTTGTTGAGTCATTTAAATATGAATTGTGTTCTGTTCATTATTGAATTTCATTTTGCATCAGATTTTGTTTAGGATTATCTTTGGTACTATTTTCTTAGTTTGTTTATCAAGTAATTCCTTGTTCAAGGTTTATTTTGTTACCACCCTTTGGTGTTATATTTGTCGCTACTGATTTGCAAGCTTCTTTTTTTATTTGATATATTAACTTGTAATCAGCGCCTAATCTGGATCATATTATTAGGCATCCGAGTAACTAATTACTCTAGTTTCAGGGTTTATAACTTTTCTTCCCGACACAAGTGTCTTCTCTAAGTAGCAGGGCCTTACACCGTTAACCAACTATGTCTCTAATTCGCGCTTAATAGTGGTGTTTTTTTTTGGAGTTTAATACTATGAAATAATTTTGAGTCAGAGCTAAATTGTGGTCATTGATATCTGTTTTCACTAAATTAAATAAAGGGTAAAAGTGTAATCAGCATCCGAAGTAATCTTGGAGATGCAATTAGCACCTCAAAGTATTTATGGTGCAATTAGCACCATAAAGTAATTTATTTGGACCAGAATTTCTTTGCACTGAGGTGGGGCTCCGACCCATTCCTCTTCTTCTTCTTCTTCTTCAATACGTGTATGTGATTCCACTCCTTTGTTCAATGGATCTGGGTTTTTCCCACAGAGTTCAATAGATCTGGATTCCCCAGTATTAAACTAATATTTTCCCTATATTTATGCAATGAAAAAAAGGTTTAGATTTGAAAAAAGAAATAGCAAGGCTTAGATCTGGGAAATTTTTTTTTGCCATTCATGGTGCAGTAGTAGTTTGAATACATGACTTTCTTTTATTATCTTAATATGAATTTTTACCATTCCAAGTGTTAACTTCACTTATCGAATAAGAATAACCTAAATAAAATTGACAAGAGATTGGGAAATCACACTGAACCATATGTAGGTAGAGATTGTAATCTTGCTGCGGATCTGATGGCAAAGAAGGGGCTAGAGGCAGTTCCTGGATTTGACGCGGTTTGTCATGCACCCCCTGACCTGGAGACATTGATGAGAATGGACTATGATTGGACCTCTAATCCCATAAGATAGTATAGAGGAGTTTTTTTTTGTTATAAAAAAATTTGACGAGAACTTTATTTACTTTGGAGCAATAAGCTCATACAGCATTTACAACGTCATTAGGTTTTACATACACCAGTTAACTCTTCTTCTACAATGGTGATGAACAACCCCATAACTTAAGTTATCTTCCCCCTCTACCTCTATGGTGAGGCACACTACCCACACACTAAACCATTATGATATGACTCTTGATATAAATTGGGGTCACTAACAAACACACAAGATTTTAACTGATTCACTAAAACCCTTAATTTCTCCAACAATAAGCAATTTTTTGTAACGAGACATTAATACTGGTGTTGGATGCACCACAAACTTTAGGAGTTTAGGAAACTTGATGCACCTTTGAAAATACTCCTAAATTCATGGTGCTAGATGTTAGTTTCCAATGAGATTTGCTAGTATAGTTCCAGTACATATGTTGTTGGGAAATAAAAGGGGATTCTATATACTAGTTCACCCCCATTATTTAATCTTTTTAGGTAATAGTTAGAGATTTTGTGAAAATTCAGAGTAGGAATTTATTTTAATTTTTTAAGAAGTCATTTCCTATTTTGACACCAAATTGACATCAATTTAGGAATGGACATTTCGATTTTTTTTATTTTAATATTTTTTTAAATATTTCATTGATGACCAATAACCATATTTTCATTATATACACAATATCATCAATTATTTTTTTTCATTTCTTGATTGTAATTCTTCAATTTGTACCAATCATTATCAATGAGATGTACTCCTTCCGTCGATATATAAAGTCATTTTAACAAAATTACGGTTTCCTAAAAGGTAAGTTAAAGTTAGTTATTAAAAACAATAAATATGCAGGAAACATACTCATTTCTCCAAAATTGCCCTTATTTATGAATAAAAGAGAGAGACAAAGAGTAATCATAAAAATAAGATGGAAAAGAATGTGTGGAAGAAATTAATACAATGGCAAAATAGGAAAAAACACATCTATTACTCAAGTAAAGTTAAATAGAACATTGTAAAAAGGAACATACCATTTCAAAAAATGACTTTATATATAGGGACAATTGGATGTAGTATAACATTTCTAGTTGTGGAGGCTAATTATCATAATTGAGATTTCTTGTTCGAATTTTGAATTTATTGTAAAGAAGATTTTCACACTTTTAATTGCAAGCTAATGACAATCACAATTCACAAGGACACAACCTATAAAACCTATAAAAGTTTAAAGGAGGGAAGGGGAAGTTCATTAAAGTTAGGAAATGATAGGTTATGGGTTTTATTTGGTGGGAGAGGAGGTGATGGAATGTTTGATTTCTTGTTTGGTTTAAGAAAGAGGGAGGGGATTATAAATTGACATTTACACATTTTTAATTTTATTTCTATTTTTTCCTCCTTTGTTTAACTCATTTATATTAAATTAATTATTTTCTATTGTTTGAATTTCAAAAACATACTATTTCACCTAAACTTGATAAAATATGTTTATACGCCCTCCGGTCTTAAATATAAGGTCTATTTACCTAATTTGATTAGATTAAAAATGTTAGTTAAGTTAGTTAAAATCACATGATATTACCAACACCCTAATTAACCATCTACCTTTATCCCAACCCTCTCTCTTGCTTTATTATTGAAGGGCATTAATTAATAGAGATAATTTGGGGAAAAGTTGAGTACAATGAGAAAGATGTCTTATATTAATGACTAAGCTCGCCTATTTAAATAAGTCTTATATTTAGGACGGAAGGTAATATTAATTTTAAATGGTTGTCATATTAATTTTTATATGCTATTTCATTAACTCTTAAATGAAGCCATATATGAATAATTATATGATTGATATCAATATAATATATCATCATATATTTCCATAGTCTTTATGTGCTTCACATTTGCATCAACATAAGCATTCCAACCTGATAAGCTCCATAATTTCGTATATTTCATCACATTTTCCCATACTTATACATGATTTTGGGAGTACAGTATTGAAAAGAATACAAAAACCCACAGAAAATATCAACAAAGAAAAATTTACATGCATTTGAGTGAGTTTTAAAACTCGTCAACTCTCTCTCCCTCTCTCCCTCTCTTGTATAGAAAGAGGGTGGACAAGTGGAAAGAGCAAAGAAAGACCCGGAGCAATAGAAGGGAAGCAAAGGATTTGGAGATCGACAAGCAAATTAAAGGAGCCAAGAGGAGCTGAACGAGTCCACGACGAGTAGCTACAGTCTTTGCCCTTCTATTTTGTTTGCTCGCCGTGGGTTAGCACGGCGAGTGACCCACGAAGCTGTGTGTTTTGATTAATTCAGCGAGATTTCAGAGAGACACAACGGAGATTGGACTTTGGAGGCATCTTTCTGGGTTTGTGTGCTATTGGAGAGAGCTTAGAGGTGTTTGAAGGTGCTTGATTGATTAAAGATTGGGTTGGGAGAAGATTGAAGAGATTTAAGCTTCTTCCTTTTTGGTTTTCATTCTTCCTCTTTTTTCTCCTCATTTTTTTGCAATGAACTATTGTTTAGCTTTTGCTTTTGTTTTAGATTCACTTATGTGTAACTAAAACCCTTCTCTAGAGTTACTTTGAACCATTTTATGGATTGAACCTTGTATTTTCCCTTTTTTGATGCTATGAATGAAATATATGTGTGGTTTTCATCTTGCTCTTTCTTCTTCAAGTGCTTGATCATCACTTGTTTTGTTAAATGAAATATGGTTGAGAAAGTGTATTTTGTTTTAGAACTTGGATGAAATCATCACTACTACAGAAATGGCCTATCGCAGCACAACAATAACAGCACTTACAAAACGCAAGTGCTGCTATAGGTCTAAGATGACCTATCCCAACACTTAAGAAATAAAAGTGCTAGCATAGATACAAGCATATCCCTACACTTAATAATTATAAGCGCCGGGATAGCCTACATTGCTATTTTTATAAATAAGTATTACTTTGTTTTCCCTTTTTTATAAATGCTTTTGTTTTTTTAATATGTCATATATTATTTATATATTTTATTATATTCACAGGGACCTATCCCGGCGCTTATGACGTCATAAGCGCAGGGATAGGTCATATTTCAATTTTAAAATTATTTAAATGAAATTATTTTCAATTTAAAAAATTCTGGGCCTTTTTAAAAAATGGAAAACAATTTTAAAAAAAACCATAGGCATATCCCAACGCTTATGAAGTCATAAGCGTCGGGATATGTCATATTTCCATTTAAAAATTATTTAAATAAACTTATATTCAATTTAAAAAATTCTGGGCCTTTTTAAAAAATCGAAAACAATTTTAAAAAAAGCCATAGGCCTATCCCGGCGCTTATGACGTCATAAGCGCCGGGATAGGGCCTGTGGAATTTAAAAATTATTTAAATAGTAGTTTATTCAATTTAAAAAAATCAGAATCATTTTAAAAAAATGCAAACTAATTTAAAAATAAAAAACTAACCCTATCCCGACGCTCATGACGTCATAAGCGCCGGGATAGGGCCTCTGGAATTTTAAAATTATTTAAATAGTAGTTTATTCAATTTAAAAAAATCAGAATCATTTGAAAAAAAGGCAAACTAATTTAAAAATAAAAAACTAACCCTATCCCGGAGCTCATAACGTCATAAGCGCCGGGATAGGGCCTCTGGAATTTAAAAATTATTTAAATAATAGTTTATTCAATTTAAAAAAAATCAGAATCATTTTAAAAAAAGGCAAAGTAATTTAAAAATAAAAAACTAACCCTATCCCGGCGCTTAATAATTTTAAAATTCCAGAGGCCCTATCCCGGCGCTTATGACGTCATAAGCGCCGGGATAGGGCCTCTGAAATTTTAAAATTATTTAAAAAATAATTTATACAATTTAAAAAAATCAGAATCATTTTAAAAAAATGCAAACTAATTTAAAAATAAAAAACTAACCCTATCCCAGCGCTTATGACGTCATAAGCGTCGGGATAGGGCTTTGGAATTTTAAAATTATTTAATAAATAATTTATACAATTTAAAAAAATGAGAATCATTTTAAAAAAAGGCAAACTAATTTAAAAATAAAAAACTAACCCTATCCTGGCGCTTATGACGTCATAAGTGCCGGGATAGGCACGCGGGAAACTTAATTATTTTGTTTCCCTCCACCCCTCTGCTCACACATAACCCTCTGCTTCCTAATAACCCTGAGCTCATATCTGCCGCCCCAAGCTTTCTAACTCACAGCGCATCCTCCACCCCTCAGCTCATAACTCTGAGCTCATATCCGCCACCCCAAGCTTCCTAACTCACAGCGTATCCTCCACCCCTCAGCTCACTGGAACCCAAAGCTCGTAGCTGCGTTCCTTCCCAAACCCAAAGCTCGCCATTCACCTCCTTCCTAAACCCAAAGCTCGCCGTTCACCTCCTCGTCACCATTCAGAAACCCAAAGCTCGTTTCACCTCCTCGCAGCTCCTTCCCTCTCATTGTTCTTCGTCTTCTTCTTCTCAGATCAACCCAAAGCCCACCACTTTAAACCCAGGTACTATATTATATTTCCCTTCTTTTTTTTTCTGAGCTCTGGGTTTTTATTGTGATTAATTTTGTTGGATTATATAATCTGTCTGGTCTGAAAGTGTGATTTTTTCCTAATTATTATTTGCATTTTTTTCCAGAAATTAAACCAACATCAACAAATTGATTTTTTCCTAATTACTTTTTCCTTCCTTCTCATTGCAATTATATAGCTTCCTCAAATAAAAATAATAATGATAATTAGAATGACTTTTTGGAGGGATTGTATGTTTGATTTGCGGTTAGTTTTTGGGTTGATTCAAAAATTAGAACTTGAGGTGCTCTGTTTAATTTTTCTTGCTGCCAGCTCTGAAATTTGGCTCTTACTATTGGAAGCTATTCATAATTATGGGAAATATGTAACAGAATGTGAAGTACTGAAACAAAGTTCTTGGTGATGGGTAGTTTTGGGAAGGAAAAATTTTGATTCTTTAGGTGGTCATTTTGTTTATAAAATGATGGTGTGTGGCTGCGAATTTTGTGATGCATTGGGCTATTCCGAAACTGACTATTAAAGCTTATCATTAGAATTATGAAGAGATATATTGATTATTTTGAAGGAATGTAGGATTTTATTGGTATATGCTATAAGGTGAAGAATGTTATTATGGATTAGAAGTATAAATATTATGTTTAGGAAGTAAGAACAAGGGTTTGAATTTATGATTGCTTGATTAATGAATTGAATTTTTTAGGCTTAAAAATTATCCACATTTCAAATGAGTTGCATTCCTAAGTTGCAACATGTTAAGAAAGTTATAAAGACTTTGTTTATATGTTGTAGGAATTTGAACTAGCATTTGTCTAGTCCACATTTTGATCTCCACCAAAAGTCAATTCAAAGAATCTACTAAGGTACATTTTTATGTTAGATGTTAAGAATGTGTGGTATGTTAAATTACATTAATGAGATTATGGCCTTGTGGAACTGGATATGTGAGCTGTAACTATGTTTTTCTGCCCGTTAATATATGCTCTGTGAATTCTGTTGCGGTGGGCTGTGGAAATATAGAGTTGATTCTGTTTATATAGTTTGCTATCCATTTTTATGTTAAAAATAGAGGGCCTAGAGCTTGGGAACGTTCATTTTGTAGTTGTTATGCTGCCGATTTTTTTGTTAAAAATATAAGGTAACATCATGGGGTGGCTACCTAATGATTAAATCATGATGTACATCTTACCGCCACTTTCTTTTAGTAGGTTACCATGTTGGATCGAAAATGGATGTCTTGTGATCGGCGTTCAAAGGAATATATAGATGGAGCAAAAGAGTTCATTGAATTTGCTGTTGAGCATGCAGAGAATACTAACAGAATTGTATGCCCTTGTATGTCGTGTTTGTATGGAAAGTGTCTCCATCCTCTTGACTTGTTAGGCCATTTAATTTGTCATGGAATCGATCCGTCTTATACACGATGGACAAAGCACGGTGAGACCTATGAAGATGAATGCGGAGACCGAGTACCTGATGTTAGTAGTGCTTCAAATGTTGTTGACACAGACATGTGTGATGAGAGTGATGATCTTGAAGAAATGTTGAACGTGATGGGTGAGGAGAATCCTGAAATGTTTGAGACACTGAAGAGCGATGCAGAGACGCCATTATATGTGAGATGCAGCAAATACACAAGGCTGAGTGCGGTGCTTAAATTGTATAACCTGAAGGCGCGATACGGTTGGAGTGATGCAAGTTTCACCACGCTGATGTTCGTTCTGCGAGATATACTCCCAGAAGGGAATGTACTCCCCTCGAAAACATACGAGGCAAAGCAAATTCAACGGTCGACTGGTATGAAATATGAGAAAATACATGCATGTCCCAACGACTGTGGATACTATGTCATGCAGTTTATGAGAGATGTCGTTACACATGATCGATGTAGCATTCCATTGACAGTAAGTTTTATATTTTGTCAACTCTAATTGTATTTGAACTTGTTATTAGAATTCAAGTAGATTTGATTCCCATTATTTGTTTGTACAGTATTACCTAGACGCACGTTGCTCGATGTTGTCGAGGGAAAAGATGAATGCGCTAATTGAAGAATGGTGCGCGTATGTACTATCTCTTGTTCAATAAGTACAAATGTAGATAGTATAGCTAGTGTTTTTTTCCCAATTAGAATGGTGCATTGCTCTCTGGATGAGTTATTGGTGTATATTCGTTGCCTGGAACTGTGTATAGAATAGCTGGTATTTATCTGATGCAGGTGGGGTATATATAAATTTTAAATTAAATATTCTAAAAAATCAATAGCAACACTTATTTCGTTATAAGCGCTGCTATAGGTTTTTTTATTAAAAAAATAAGTAGCCTAAAGCAGCGCTTAAGTGCTGCTATAGGTGTACCTAAAGCAGCGCTTATTAATCTATATACCTAAAGCAGTGCTTATTAATCTATAAGTGCCGCTTTAGGTCAGATAATTTTAAAATAATTAAATTTTGACTGACCTATAGCGGCGCTTACAATTAATAAGCACCGCTTTAGGTACACCTATCGCAGCACTGGCTATTGCGGCGCTTATAAGTGCTGCTATAGGTCCAAAATAAGTGCTGCTATAGACAATTTCTGTAGTAGTGCATGTTAGGCTTGAAATTTATGGTTTTAAATGGATGGTTAGTTGATAACGTAGAGATATAGTTACTAACCTAACATTGTCAATAGGAGGTTGGTTGGGAAACATAACTTGCATTAATTGTGGCAAGAGATTGTGCAATTAATGCAAGTATAAATATGATTTTGACTTGAGAAAGCTTTTTCAAATGCAAAAGAACTTTAGACTCACACATAGTTTCTTTAGGATGCTAATAAATAGGGAATTTAATTAGTTCATGAAGTAAAACGGGGATAAGTAGCCATAGGCCTTTTTTATATTTGACTAAGTGTGTTTTCCACTATTTTTCTATTTTGTCAACATTTGCAATTTAATCTTTATTTTAACTCTATTTTGAAAGTTTTCCTACTCTTTTCCAATTAAGAACTTAATTAGTGCTAATTAACTTACTCAAATCACAATCCTTGCGGAATAACACTTTTTCCACTATACTACTTTTTAACGATCCGTTGCTTACGGTAAAGACTACAAATGGCCGACAAGTCACAACCATAATGGTGTTCATCCACAATCAATCATCCAAAATATAAATCCTTTCACTAAGGCAATCGATCCTTAACCATCTACCATGAAAACATCCAAAATAATAAAAAGCACATAACAACAAAAGTTGAATCCTAATGCTAATTTCTTCTCAAACTATATGGAAATGTCATCCAAAATCTTTTCTTCCTTATCAAAGTTCTCCTTCCGACACAGCTCTCAAGTGTATACTAGCATTATGAGCATCTCTTTGCAGCTGCCCTTAAATAGAGAAATAATAATTCTGACTTCTTAATTTTGAAATTCTCCTTTTTTTTCAACCAATTTCTTTACCTCTTCAAATGCTGTAGTGTAGATAGACATGTTGAATGAATTTACCAGTTCTTCCTTATTAAACATGTAGAATTTTGGGCGTACCTGGAATCCGATTGACTCGTTTGATAGCCACACAAATTGAAGCACCAATTTGGATCTCGATTGATTATACGACAGATGCACCAGAAAGGATGGGAAGAGAGTTCAAAGAGAGGAAAATGGATACAGGGGTTATTTTGTTGTTTTCATCTTATGACTTATTTTGTGCAAAACAACTTCCATAAATAACGTATGAAAAGTCACAACTTTTCAATTTCAAATATTAAGGAAAAATACTCATTTTATCCTAAGTCTCTCCATAATTACATATTAGCCCTAATTCTCATTGGGCTTGGGCCCTAACCCACCACTTGGTGGGTTAAATGTTAAGGGTCAAGTCTCTTTCTCTACATCCTTCTTTCATACTAAGTGCTCTATCGAACTTCGTGGGCATGACGTGTCCTTTTAGGTGTCTTGTACTAGTAATCCCTTTTACAGGGACCAGCACAAAACAACCTTGCAGTGCATCTCGATCATTTTCATATAGTGCCTCAGATATCCTAGATTTACTCATATACTTTTCTCATAAACAATCTAATCCCTTTTGAGTCAAGATAAAACTCAGATTGCTTTTCTTATATGCATAGTGTCCACACTTATGGAATTAGCACACTAACATCATAATGGACCAGTCTCATACACTAGCATAAGTGTGTGTATTTCATTTAATCTTCCTTTCGCCCAAATATGACTTCAATATGAATCAACCGCTTTCCTAGAATAAAACCTTTAGATCGCATTTATCATGACCATAAGATATATGCTAAGGTAGTAGACACTAAAACATATTTCCATGAAATTGTCAAAGTCAAAGGACATCAAGAAAGTATGGAACCTTTCTCGGACTCACACAGCAATGAAACAAGGATCCATTCATTTGCTTCCAGTTTGCGGTAATTTTAGCATAAACCGTATGAATCGCATACTACGATGTTACTCTTTTTTTATAAGAGCGAATGTCAATTTGATTGTATCATTAACACCGTACAGACTTCAGTCTAGACACACACAATATCTTAACCCAAAATTCTTCAACTCTTCTAGAATTGTATGACATCAATTTTGAAGAATTTGTTGTCTAGCTACAAGTATTATGGACGTAGGAATCCATAATTCGATCCATATGTGTGTAACCACAGATCTCATCTCGACTTGCCATACTTTAAAGTCAAGGCGACATATAGTTTGTGTTTCTTCTCTACCATATCAGTACTATCACTACTTTTCTGGTGAACATATTGTCTCATCTTTGCACACTTCTCCTAAGTGTCAAAGGTGGTCGCTTGTGTGAGAGAACCAACCTCATCAACCTGTACGACATAGTAGACATTGTATAGTATCACAAACATAGGTAAAGCCTTAAAGAAGTATCCATTACTTCATATCCTATGCTTGCTAAAGGACTTATCATGTTTCCCATGTATATCCTTGGCCACAGGCTCAATTAGGAGACTTTGCATATGAACTTATTGTTTAGTAACAACCTTATGTGCTACAACATATCTCACATATTTATCTTTGTATTTTACTCATGCTATGACACTTAGGGTCTTTTATTTAGGCAACGGCCGTGGTGTTTTCTTAATGCATTAACACTGGGTTTGAATTCTCATTTCAAATCCAAGATGTTCTTCTAGACACCCTCGACCATATAGCCATATGTACCACCACAGTAAGTACTTTTAAATGCGCATAATTATCATGTCCTTCAAATATCTTTCAGCATTTTTGTGGAGCCACTAAGTGTCTCTCACAATGGTTGGACTAGTACCAATTTACAAGTCCTACCACTAAAATGAATATGTGATATTTTATACACCACTATGTATATTAAACTACCAATAACATTTATATGGAAACCCATTGATTCAGTTTAGGGATATTTGTCAAGACTCAAATTCACTCTTGAAGTCATTAAAGTATTCATGGGATCACATTCATTCACATCGGACCGCTTAAGAATTTCCATAATATAACTTTCTTGTGACAGAGAATGGATTCTTTTTGACCTATATCTTTGGATCTTAATTCCAAAAATATACAATGATTCACCCATGTTCTTAGTACCTTTCGTTAATAGGCACTATTGAAATCAAACTATTTTGGTCAATAGTATATCATCTACTTAAAAGATAATATCACAAACTGCTTAGTTATAATTTCTTCAACCATAAAAATAAATTATAATAGGTTACCACTCATACGGAACCTTAAATACCATTGTTTGGATGATTACTTTAGTCCATGAATTGACTTATGCAAAAATATGTAATGTAAGGTTATCACTTTGTAAACCTCAAATATCTATTATAGTGAACCTAAAACAAAACAGTAAGCTATTTCCAAAATGAGTATGATTTTAAGCACATAATATATGAGAGGATATTCTCACAATGTATACCTATGTATACCCTTTTGTAACTGAAAGAATCTTGTGTTGTTAATTGATCTAACTAACTTGTTCTTAATCTTGAGAATTCATTTGGTTGCAAATGAGGTGGATCAAATAACTCTCAGACTTGATTCTTTCTCAAAGAATTTACATCCTTTAATATTACTTTCTTTCATTCCTTCTAAGAAATAGGTAAGGCCTCTTATACAGAACATTTTTAGGTCTCTTTGATGACCTTTCACAAGCTCCCACTTACATAGGCAATTGAGGAATTTAGGGTTGTTCTGTATTGCCTTGTCACTATGTCTCATAAAGAGATACAGAGAAATAAAATGTGATGAGATTCGCCATTGTTTGGAAAACTCATCCATAATGAATATGGTTCCTTTCAATTCTTTTTAGACACAAATTCATCTTTATTTTCACTTATGAAAATGTAACCATAATAAGCTTCCACTTACAACGACTATGAGATCGTATAATTGACCTTTATGGTCTACGGGAACTCAAAAAACTTGATTTGCTCTTTGACCATAATTCATGTTATTTGGAAAAGACCACTTAGAAGGGCACATGGTTAAGTATAAAGTTAGTATTTCCCTTAAAGAGAAAACCATACTTGATTAATAAAAAAATGTACTAATCCACCAAAGATGTACTTGGTTACACTCTCCCATTCACTTTTGGTGGGTTAGCTTGAATCATTTTATACATGACCATGTTTAGTAACATTTTATTACGCCTCCTAATAACTCCATATGGTGACAGAGTGCGAAGGATCATTTAATTGAATAAATATCCCTTTTTCTTCATGAAGCTCATTGAAACTAGTCAGGAACAACCTCTATTAGTGCGTAGAATTCTTAAATTCTATATACACTTTATTTTCAACTTTATTCACTTATCGTCTAAAGCGTTTGAACTTCAAACTTATGTAAAATAAAGTAATGATAATTACGTGAGTAAACATCAACTAAGGTAATATAACCTCCGTGTTATGCCCTCACATTCATTGAACCATATAAAATCGGATGGAAGAATTGCAATGTTTTCTCTATCTCAATTCCCTTACTGAAAAAACTTTTCTTATTGCTTTACCTACTAGACACTTCCCTATTGGGTAATGAACATAGCATCCTTGAAAATGCTAATTCAATTTATATACCCATGTCTAGCATGACATTGTTATCAAGTCAATGATTGAATTAGGAGTGGTAAAGCAGTCAAGCACGCAAAGATTACCAACAATGTTGAAAAACAAAGAAATCTCAAGGAATTGAAGAGTGAAACACAAACAGTTGATTTCTTCATGAAGATGAAGATAGTTCACTTAGAAACCATAAGACTGTTGCATGAAACATATCATAAGAATTAAGGTTGTTTTTCAATGAAAAATGGACTTGTAGGCTCTAAAGACTTTCACCTAAATCGTCACGTTGTTACCAATATATAAAGCCTCTTGCTTAAATTTGATAACCGACAACATTTCATAAATTATCTTTAATCCTTATTTTTTTGGTCTATGGAGATTGAGTCTTTTCTGCTCACTATTGATAGTAAAAGAAAATCCATCCTAAAATGGTTTATTCTCTAGTAAGAAAAGTATTTGACTTTTCTAAGGTCATTCTTTTCGTCGAAGAGCTTATTATTCCTATGAAGTTAGATTAGTCCTCATTTCCCTTTTCTGAGGTACCTCTTAATCTTTTCTCATTTGAGTTTAGAGTGTAGAGAACATATTTCCTTTGTGTATACGCTAGCCCAAAGAGGTGGCAAACCTCTAGACATCCATGTTTAAGCACCAAGTGCTTTGATAGATCATTGAAAGAGTAACAGAGGTTTCACTTTGATTTAACTTGACTTTCATGTGCTGCCAATTGGAAAGGAGCGCCTTTATGAACAACTTCCACTCATTATTCATTTGACAATATATAATCGACTTCCTTCAATCTCATTGTCTTGTTAGTTATTCTCATGTAAATGTTGTCTCATAGAGGGTGTTAAGCCTTAAGTAACATGTGTCAAACTTAATTGACAACCTTATTCTTGTGTAATGGCAGTTATGCGAAAAAATTTTCCTTTTACAATAGACAAATAATATGTCTAAAATGCTCTTTCATAAGCCCCTAAAAGGAAGAGGGGAAATCTGGAATTTTTTTTCATATATATGGACTTTGGGCCCAACAACCTAGGCCCAATCAAATATTAAAAAAATATTGTTTAGGGCCCTAACTGACAGCCCATGTGAATCTTTTGTTTTGTTTTTTTAATTTGGTTTGGGTCAGATACCCAAAACCAGCCCAATAGCCCAAGTTCAATGCATCACCCCTTTAATGAAACGCATAGTTTCATTATGTGCACCGTTTTTTTATTTATAGATAGACACACTAAAACAACGTCGTTTGTAGATGTGGGTCACCCCCAACCTCCAGTCGGATTGCGCAGACCTGGATGGCTGGAAATGGGTCGGGCCCGATGGACCCGACGTTCTCTCCTCCATATCTTCGCCGTCTGGTGTACATTTTTCGTATTCTAGTAGCCGATTTTCATCCTTTTTTCGTGTTCTACACAATGGGATAGTTTTCAGGGCCTAAATCTTTCTATTTTCACTTACCCGATCCCGTTTCCTAAACTATTCGATTTTGGTAGTGATATATGGTGTTTTGTTTACTTTGTGCCTTGTTCATGGTTCCCTACACTATCTATTAATATGTGGAGCACACATACATATTCAAATATAGGCACAAGTAAAGAATTTAAAAGACATCCACCATGAAACCACAAAGTACCGAAACTGAAAAATAATATATGAATAATTCATAAACATATATATATATATAAAATAACCCAAAACACATATATTCATATACACAACATATATATAAATATATATCCAAATTTGCACTCTCTCATCGTGAACAACACAAATGCATATAACCAAAAATTAAAAACACGGCACATCTGATAGCATTTGCAAAAGACATATGATCATGGTAAGAACAACACCGGGAATACACACACATAACATATATACAGCAAAAGCATAAACAATATGGCATTGATAAAAAAATTGCTCAAGATCAATTAACGCTTTGATACCACTGTAGGATTTTGTGCGTACTTGGAATACGGTTGACTCGTTCGGTACCCACACGAAATTGGAGCACCGATTTGGACGCCGATTCGTTATACGACAGATGCACCAAAAGGATGGGAAGAGAGTTCAGAGAAAGGAAAAAGGATATAGGGGTTATTTTGTTGTTTTCATCTCATGACTTATTATGTGCAAAACAACTCCCATAAATAACGTATGAAAAGTTACAACTTTTCAATTTCAAATATTAAGGGGAAAATACTCATTTTATCCCAAGTCTTTCCATAATTAAATATTAGCCCAAATTCTCAATGGACATTATATATTAGCCCTAATTTTCATTGGACTTGGGCCCTAACTCACCAAGGGTAGATTAGGTATTTCCCTACAAAACTCTTCATTCATTTGCAAAATAAATTATTATTTGAAGCAGTGGCCCATCAATAATCATTTTATATAAAAAAAATCAAAATCTATGATGAAGAATTACAAAAAAAAAACCATTTCTATGTCACAGATCAATCCAAAAGTTAAGCAGCTTCTTGTTGTTGCCTTCTTGGTTATCACAATCATTAATCATATCCACTTCAACAATTGAAAACAAATATAATGGTGGAGATGTTAAGTTGAGAGGAAGTGGAGAGGCCCCTTACATTAAAAAATATGAGTAGAAATTTATTTAAATCTAATGATCTTCGTTGTCGTGGAAAAATGTTGCTAGAATCAGAATAGGCCTTTTAGAATAAGATAATTTTTGAAAGGATGGATTTACTATTATTAATGATTAATTAATTATCATATGATATGATGAGAGATTTGCTCATTCTAGCTAATTATATTGTCTTATGATATTATGAGATCTTCTAATATCTTCTAATAATCATTTCCATTCCTTAGAAGCAGAATAAGGGTTTTAAGGGGCAGGAAATCATAAATGAATAATATAATGTGTGTGTGTATATATTGGGTGATATGTATTGACATTGTTGAATGAAAAAAATGAAAGGATTAGCCTCAAATCCAAAGTGGGTTGGTGATATTGCTGAAAAATCAAACGAAAAGAGAAGAAAAGAAAAACAGGGGGACTGAGGAAAATGGAGAATAGAATTGCGGTGGATGAAGGCAATAGGTGGTTTTTCATGGGAAAGCATATTTTGTCACTGAAGCACAAATGATTTCTTTTAGGGGTCAGGAGGACAAAGAAGAATATTTCATAATATTGATTGTGAAGGTTTTCATCGTAAGGGAGAAAGATATATACTAAAGGATTGGGAAGAATGTGGAATTCAGGTTTCTGATGAATGATTACTGTGATAGGATCAACATAAAGGAAAGTGATTTGAATTTTTTGTTTGAGGGTAGGAGGCTGCAATTGGATCTCATCACACCAAGGATTACAACATGCAACATATTGTGGTGTTATTGATGCCTGGAAAACCCCACGTGGGTAACGTATTTTGGGTTTTAAGCTACGTCCTCTCATTTTCATATGCTGTTAAGTCGTTTAAATATGAATTGTGTTATGCTTACTGAATTTCATTATGCATAAGATTTTGTTTAGGATTATCTTTGGTACTATTTGCTTATCGAGTAATTCCTTGTTTAAGCTTTTAGTTTAATTTTGTTCCCACTCTTTTGTGTTATACTTGTTGCTGATTCATAAGCTTCTTCTAATTTATTATTACTTTTATAACAGTATGGACTCTAGTAGTCTTTTTTGACACATTGGACACTACTGGAAACTTGAAAGTTTGCGAATCATATTGTGGGAAATTACAATTTAATATATTTGATTTTTATATGAGATATTAGTAGTGTTTATTTGTGGGAAGGTAGGTTTATTTTCCTTTTTTTTTCTTTTTAACTAGAAGGATAACAATCCTTTTTTGTTAATTTAATTTAATAAATCATATTGGTGAATAATTTTAAATTTTATGCTCCTACATTATTTTAAGAACAAAACTTACCTCCTTCATTGTATTAGATCTAGTACGTCCACTTAACTAATAATATGTTGCCACATGTATTATTTTGCCACTTCAACATTTAACTCCGTTCAACCATGGACAGCCTCCTCAAATATATGGAAAAATCATTTTTTAAAAAGAAGCTCTAGATAGGATCCGTATTATGAGAAATTCTTGGGTGCACCTAGTGCACCACCTATTGTGCACTGACCAATGAAATTAAGACATCTCATGTATTTTTATCATATGTATCAGCCTTTGTGTCATTTCCTTCTACTCCGCTCCTCATTAATGATATGACTTACTTTTTCAATTTTGAACATCTATTAATAACAAGAATAAAGTGGTAAAGAAGCAATTAATGTGTCGGTTGGTGCCTTATATTAAGAACTTTTATTAGTTTGTGCCTTATAATAAGGATAAGAGGGAGTATCTCTATTTTCTTTAATATTTTTCCTAGAAATTTTTGCATCTTTGATGTCCCTTTTCTCTCTTCTGTAATGTTTTCTTCTTGAAAACTTCAACTTTACTTTCCTCCATTAAAGCCCCCTCCCATCCCTCTTCCCCACGAAGCCTCGCTCCCCACCTCAGTCAGCCCTCACCCTCACTGATAATGAAAGTTATCTTTTCATTCAACAAACTCTAAGCCCTTCAAATAAACCATTCAGTTTTTCCATCTTCTGAGCAGAGGATACGACTAATTGTTGAAGAAGACAAAGATGGAGGTAAAATTTACTAGAAAACACAAAGGCAGAGGAGAAAGAGGATAAGAGATAGGGGAAGAAGAACAAGTAGAAGAAAAGGAACTAAGGGATCAAAATCGAAGAAGAACAATAGGTGGGTTCATGAGATTTGAAGCATTTGATGATAATGAGATAACCATGGCAGAAGGGAGAAGCGAAGTCTTCCAATGGGAGGAGGGGAGAAGAGAGAGATGGGAGGGGCAATAATGAAGGGGTTAAAGTGGAAGTTTTGGTTTTTCAAGAAAAATCATAGAAAGAGAGGGGAGGCACATATTTCTAAACAAAAAATATTAAAGAAAATAGAGATGAAAAGAAATGACACATATAGCTGACACATATGATAAAAATACATGAGGTGTCTTAATTTCATCAGTCGCACAAATTAAGTGGTGCACTGGGTGCATCCAAGAATTTCTCCCGCATTACACGCTCCTGATCACCCTACCCAATCGTTTCTTTCCAAATCTTGGTTGATTCGTATCCTTTCCTTCATATTGATTGGTTGATTTAGTTGGTACTTTATCTATCGGCTTTTTAAGCTCTCATGCTCTGTGCTTGTATCAAATCTTAGTGTTTCTTTTTTTTTTGGTTTTATAATGGGTTTTGAATGTAATGGTTTGTTTCATTAACCTAAACTAGGATTTTGTGACGAACTTTGTGGAGTTGATTCCTTCTGTAGTTGTGGGCTGATTGAAGAATGGACTTGATGCTTTAGAAAGAGCGAGAATGAGTGAAGGAGTGAAAGGCAGTGTGCAAGGTAATGGTCAGGTCAATGGGAAGGAGTCGTTGGAGCCAACCAAGGAAAAGCAGGATCTACTGGATAGGAACACGAAGAAGCTTAATGGGGATGAGACAATGATGGATTCGCAATAGGGTATGGATAAGCAGAAGAGCTTGAATGACGAGAAGATGGTGGATGCAGAAAATAAGGAAGACACTCATGGAGGCCACAAGCCCCCATCGTCGAGCCAAACCCCCCAGAGAACTCAGGTGTTCTATAAGTCAAAGCTAACCAGGAGGGACGAACAAGCTTTTTCCCAGGAGTTTGAAGTTCAAATGAAGGAATGGCTTAAAGAGGAAGAGGATATCTCCCCAAATCTGACAGAAGAACAAAAGAAAATGTTTGAGTCTTTACCTAAACTAAGTATGTCAGATGAGAGGCTTAAAGAACTATGCAGACCCTGGAAGGATGCACTGATAATTACATTACTGGGAAAGGAAGTTAACCTGAATATGATGAAGGACATAGTAGCCTGGATTATGAAAGATCGCTCTTTTGAGCTTATCGACCTCCCCAATAACTACTTTGTCTTCCGCTCGTCTAACGAAGAATGGGGGCTAAAGCTGCTGTTTGAAGGCCCTTGGTTGATACAGGGACATTACTTAGCGGTCCAAAGGTGGAGCCCCAACTTCAATCCTTACTGTAATAAGGTTAGAAAAGTAGCGATTTGGGTGAGGGTCCCCACCCTACCAATGTATATCTACTCAGAAGAATGTATGATGGAGCTAGGAAACATGATTGGTACTGCCTTAAAGGTCGATATTAACACTCTGGCTCAACATAATCAGAACACTATGAAGGTGGAAAGAGGGAAATATGCCCGGGTTAGTGTAGAAATAGACTTGAATAAGCCCTTGCAGTCAAGATTTGTGTTGAGGAGGAAACTTTATGTTGTAGAGTATGAATCTCTGGACCTAATCTGTTTCCGGTGTGGACGATATGGGCATAAACAGGAGGTGTGCCCTGATAATGGTCATCCGGTTCAGCAAACACCGGAGGTAGGGTCACCGGAAAACCAGAACTCCTGCCACCCGAATGTCACAGAAGAGAGAGGAAGGAAGAGACACCCCTTGTTCAGTGTGCCAGGGGTCACATCAGAAGAGCAATATGGTACATGGATGAAGGCAAAAAATACCTTTAGGCAGAAAATATAGATATCTGACGCTACCAAAAATATGCCAAAATCAGCTTTCAATGGGAAGTTATCGCAGAAGGAGACAAACCCAAGCTCAGGTACCAGGTTTGACATACTTAAAGAAGATGAGGATACAACCAAACCAGGGAGTAGCAGTACGAAAAGCACAAATAAAGTACCTGTCAAAGAGTGGAGGAAAAAGAAGGGAAGGAACCTCTTGGTAAAGAGCAAGCTTTTTCTACCGTTGGGGAAAAAAACAAGAGTGCCGTGAGCTTTGGAGAGGGAGAAAGTAGCAGACCTGCTGTGGAACCCAAGATGGTCTTCACTGCTGCAGATGGGATAAAGAGGACGGCAGATGTGTTCAAAAGTAAAGGGAAAAAGACAAGGGCCACAAAGAATAAAAAGGAGACCAAAGAGAAAGAAGTGGGCTGCGATATTTTGGTTGAAGGGGCCCAGGACGTGGACAAGAAAAATTTGGTACTAAGAAGAGGCATGTGGGCTCTAGGCCTATTATTATTTCACCCCTTTTAAGTAGGAAAAGTAGCTCAAGAATGCACCAAATTGTTTTTGACCAGAATTTCCCACAAGGCCCATTAAACTTTGAACCCGAGTTAAGCATGAAAGCACAGAAAGTCACCACGCAAATGGATATAATAGGATCTGATCTAAGGCCAGGAAAGGTGGTGACATTAGCGACCCCTACAACTTATGTGGCACAATTCATTGAAGAACCAAGCAAACCTCCAGACCCGAATTACATTAGCTTGCAGAAAGGAACGAAACTAGAACATCAGGACACTAATGAGCTTTGGTACGAAACTCAGGTTGAGGTTAAAGGGGATGGTGAGGAAGAGGATGAAAGTATGGAAGTCGTTAATCCTTCTCTGCAGCAGGTTTAAATTGTTACTCTGTCTACCCTACTTAAAATTATTAATTATGAATATTATTGCTTGGAATTGTCGGGGTGTTGCATCGAGAATTTTTCCTGGAAGGTTACATGATTTGATGAAAGGAATTGAAGTTAATGTGCTCTTTCTTTTAGAAACTAGAGTAAGCAGGTATAAAGCTAATAGAATAATTCGGTGTTTAGGTTTTAATATGTGGATTCGCCTTGAAGTTACGGGTTATGCAGGTAGTATTTGGATGTTGTGGAATGACGAAGAAGTATTGGTTAATTATCTTACATCCTCAACCAAATTTATTCATGTGTACCTTAAGAGTGTGAAACTTCATCACCAATGCTTAGTGACTTGTGTGTATGCTGAACCTGAAGCTAGCCGTCGTCAAACCTTGTGGGAGGACTTGATTAATCTCAAAGTGAATACAACTGAGCCTTGGTTAATCCTAGGTGATTTTAATGCTTACCTTAAATGTGATGACAAGATAGGGGGAGGTAGGGCAAACATTAGATCCATGAAACAGTTTGGTGGGTGTGTGCAAGCTACTGAATGGATTGAAGTTGAGTGCTCTGGGGACCGCTATACCTGGGATAAGAATTTAGTTAAAGAAAAGATTGATTGGGTGTTTGCAAACAGACCTTGGTTTGATTATTTCCAATCTGCCAAAGCTTTCCACTTGAGCAAATTTGGGTCCGATCATAGGCCCCTCCTGGTTCAATGTCTTCTAATTAGTAAACCCTACAAGCCTAGACCCAGTTTCAAATGTGAGGCGGCTTGGCTCCTGGAGGGGGACTTCTCTAATATTGTCAGGCAGGGTTGGGCTAGCCCTAACTGGAATGAAAATGTTGCAAGATTCACTGATATGGTGGGAGTATGGAATCAAAACAAAGTGGGGGAACATTCCAAACAAGAAGAGGTCCTTGCTGAAGAGGATTGAAGGAGTGGAAAGATCCCCAAGGAGAAGAGATAGCCAGCACCTTGTTCAAACCGAGAGAGAGTTATGGATAGAATACAACAAAGTTCTAGCTCAAGAGGAACTCTTATGGTTTCAAAAATCTAGGTGTCAATGGCTTAAGTGGGGGGATAGGAATAGTAAGTTCTACCATGCATCTGCAATGATTCGGAAAAAGAGAAACAATATTGATGGATTGAAGAACCTTGATGGTGAGTGGGTCTTTGATAAGAGAATTCTTCGTTGCATGGCTCTGGAATTTTATCAAGAGTTATTTCGCTGTGATTTTCCTACTAGAGCAAGCCTGAGAACAAACAGAACATTTCCAAGACTCATGCAAGAGGAGATATCTAGTATCTCGGCTGACTTTAGTATAGAGGACATTAGACAGGCAGTTTTTGATCTTGGTGCATTCAAAGCCCCGAGTCCAGATGGGATTCATGCTTTCTTTTACCATGAGTTTTGGGATGTCATTGGCGATTCGTTGTGTGGCTTGGTGGAGGAGATTATGATAGACCCAAAGTTGATTGGTTCTATTAACCAAACAAACATTGCTCTTATTCCCAAGATAGACTGTTCAGAGCAATTGAAAGATTTCAGGCCAATTTCTCTCTGCAACGTGAGCTACAAGGTTATTACTAAAATGATCAGCAAGAGACTTAGAGTAATCATGGGAAAACTGGTTGGGAATCATCAATGCAGTTTCATAGCGGGTAGACAGAGTAGTGACAACATAATCATAGGCCAAGAAGTGATTCACTCTATGAGAACAAAGCGGGGGAAATCTGGATGGTTGGCAGTTAAAGTGGATTTAGAAAAGGCCTACGATCGTCTGGATTGGCAATTTATTCGAGATACATTAAATGCAGTAGGCCTGGAGGGGAAGTTATGCGATTTGACATTGGCTTGTGTTTCCACCTCCAACCTTAGAGTGTTATGGAATGGGGAGCTAACTGAGGGCTTCCATCCTTCGAGAGGCATTAGACAAGGTGATCCCATCTCCCCCTACATTTTTACTCTGTGCATGGAACGTCTGCACTACATTATCAGTGACGTTATAGGGGTAGGAACATGGACCCCCATCAAGCTTTCTACGGATGGGCCGCCCTTATCCCACCTTTTCTTTGCTGATGACCTTATCCTTTTTGAGGAAGCTTCAGAAATGCAGGTTGAGACCATGATGAATTGTATGGAGACTTTTTGCGCTGCCTCTGGTCAAAGAGTAACTAGAGACAAGACTAAGGTTTGTTTCTATAGAAATGTTCATATATCTAGAGCCCTTGTGATGAGTAGTCAAATGGGAGTAGGCTTAACAAGTGATCTGGGTAAGTATTTAGGGATTCCCCTAATTCATAAGAAAGCATCATATGTTACTTTTGCCCCTATTCTTGTGAGGACCAAGCAAAGAATGTCTGGTTGGAAACGAGGCTGCCTGAACTTGGCTGGTAAACAACCTTGATAAAGTCTGTCTTAGCTGCTTTACCTACATATTACATGCAGACGATCCTACTCCCCAAGCGCCTTGTAAAGGATTTGGAAAAGAACAATAGGAGTTTTCTGTGGGGTGAGAATGAAAATGAAAGGAAACTTCATCTCCTCTCATGGGACCAAGTGGTTTAGGAAAAAAAGAATGGAGGTCTAGGGATTAAAGATCTCAGGAAGCAGAATGAGGCTTTCATCATGAAACTCTGCTGGGGACTTATAACTAGGAAAGACTCGCTGTGGGCTCAAACCCTTCGCTCCAAGTACCAATGTGGGGATCATGACATGCCATCAGTTAAAAGAAGGAAAGTGGCTTCCTTAACCTGGAATGACATTTGCGAAGTCTGGAAAACTTTCAAGGCAGGAGTAGGTCGAAAAGTGGGTAATGGAAGATCCTCCTCATTCTGGATGGACAATTGGTCTGAGATAAATGTGCCCCTTATCAACTTCATCCCTGGAAGGGAAAGCCTCATTGACTGTCATGATTGTGTGGTTAACTATAAGAGGGGTGATGGTGAATGGGATAGAAGGAAAATGGGTACCTGGCTCCCGACTCATATCATTGACCGAATCGTTATAGCACATCCACCCCATGAGGAGAGAGGCGAGGACAAACACTATTGGAAACCAGCTTCTAACGGTTGTTTTTCTGTTAGTTCTACCTATTCTTTTTTGTTTACAGGTCCTCGACCGGAAGCTGATAGCATATAGAAGATCCTGTGGAGGTGGAGAGTGCCAGAGAAAATCAAGTCCTTTATGTGGCTAGCAGCTCATGGGAGGATTCACACAGCCCACCTGAGAAGAGAAAGAGGTTTGGAGGAGATGGCGAACTGTCCTCTTGGTTGCCATCAAGAAGAAGATGTTATTCATCTACTTTGGGACTGCCTTAAGGTAAAGGAGTATTGGAAATTTATGCTCCAACCAGATAAGTGGGACATCTTTTTCAACTTGCAAAGGATAGAATGGATTAAGTGGAATATTACAAATGATGCTGGAATGCCAAGAACACAAAAAGTGGCATGGTCAACTCTGTTTGGTTATTTGTGCTGGGATATATGGGTCTCACGCTGTAACAGGTTGTTTAACCCTCAAGATAGTATCCCTAACTTGAATGTGGACCATACCTTTTTCAAGGCATGTTCAGACCAAGATTTGACTAAAGTTGACCATAGTTTACGAAGGAGTGATCATAGGGGCAGACACAGTAGCGAGCAGATGGAGGGAGCAGTCAAGCTAGTAGTTGATGGCTCCGTTTTGGAGGATGGCGGAAGTGGCTGTGGTGGATATGCCCAAGATCACAATGGGAGATGGCCAAGGGGCTTTAGTTGTAAACTAACTATTGTCCCTCCGGTATTTGCTGAGTTACTTGGAGTTGTTCATGGGCTTAACTGGTGCTAGGATAGAGGATACCGAAAAGTTACTCTTATGCTGGATTCGATTGAAGCAATCAATTATATTCTTAGGGGGTGTGATGTTGACCACCCGTTTAAGGATATCATTGATGAAGCTCGGTCTAGATTTCATAGAGATTGGTTTGTCCAAATCTATCATGTATTAAGAGAAAACACTATAATAGCGGATCGCTTAGCTAAACATTCACATAGGTTAGTAGATACAACCTCCACCTTTCCTTGAGGGGTTGGATGGTGCTAGAACCTAGGGGTAGTTGTTTTGATGTCTTGTTGATTGCCTTCTAAGGCATGTTTTCCAGGTTTATGCAAAAAAAAAAAAAAAGAATGGACTTGGTGCTTGTGTTGCTTGATCTAGTATTTCTTATCATTTGTGGTCGCCTTTGTTTGAAGTTGGGATATTGTAGGTGCCTAGGAGGGAATCTTCTGGAGAGAAGGAACAGAGTGGAGATGTGGTGGATGCGCATTTTAGATTCTGATGGGTGTAAGCTAAAATGAGACAGAGGGACATTTACTAAATGGTTAAACAAGGAGGAGATCTCGTTAGCAAAAAAAGGGTTGCAGGTTCAATTAAAGATCTTCTATAGGAACTTTCGAACTGTTAACGAACATGAAGAAGAGAAACGGCGTTAAATGGTGATACATGTGGCAGCATCTTATTAGTGAACTGGATGAACTTGATCTAATACAATGAATACAAGTTTTTTTCTTATTATCATCCTCTGCATTGCACGAGGCCTATACTAATTCCGCTTAATAGTGATTTTTTTTCTTGAACGCTTAATAGTGGTATTTCATACAATGAAATAATTTTAAGTCAGCACTAAAATATAGTCATTGATATATTTTTCACTAAATTAAATTAATGACATTTTTTATTAATAAAAAAATACTCTCCTTGCTCTTTAGTTACATAGTAGGAAAAATTTCACTTTACCCCATTAATAGAAAATTAACGTCAAATTCCCCGCAAAACATTCTAAAATTTCACTGCACCCCGAAGGGGCTAAAATGAAATTAAATGTTTCAGCTAAAAGACTAAAATGTCCTTATTAAAAGAAGTACAAACGTTTTGAAAATATCTCATATGTGTCTTGAAAATATAGTTGTGAAATTTTGGTGGCTTTAATGTGTCTTGAAAATTTCCTATAAATGTTTTGGAAATTCTCCATATGTGTATTGAAAATTTTATTGTGAATTTTTGAATGCTTTAATGTTGGATTCCATGATTTTTGAGTAATTTGCAACAAATATATGTTGCTTTTTTAAAACATCCTTTTCAATCATAACTACCATTGAATAAAAATCTCTTAATATGTGTTATACTGTTATTAATATAAATACGTTAAAAATAATTTGAATTTAAGAGATAAAATGGATTGATATCTATACTCTCTCTTTCTAAATATGTGACTTATTTGACTTTTTTGGAAAATCTTAAAAAAGTAAAATAAGTTACCATAAATTGAATCCTGAATTTTTCTTTAAATTAGTTTATTTGACTTATAATTTAACACATAATCTAATAATACATAAAACACCTTATGATTAAGTACTTATTTAGTTTTCTTAATTTCTCAAAATGTAATTCGAGGAGGAGAAGTTCAGAAATTGAACTAGTTCAGCGAAAAATGTGCAGAAACCTTTTATCAAAAAAAAAAAAAAAAAGTGCAGAAACCAGAAAGGCGTTTTAGATGCTTTATTATCGGCAGATTCTGTCAACCTATTTGCCTTTTTTTTGGGGACTAAAACATAATTGCCTTTTTAAACTTTACATTAATTGCCTTTTATAATTGGCTCCTTCACTCTTCTCTGTTTAATACCCACATCATTCATTGCAAAATAAGCCTATTCAAATTCACATCATTAACATCACAACACTTACTGGCCTATATGTGGCCGAATGTGAGCATTTCCCAAATTTTACACAGTTTGACTGGGAAATGGCGAGACGTGTGAAAATGGAAGAGGGAGAAGATGTTGAAGAGAAGACTGGACTATGTTTCATGGAGGATTTACGGTGTCGTTTTGGAGCTTTGGTTGTTACAAAAGCAAGTCCTGTCTGTGTCGAGAAAGAAGTGAATATGATCACTTTAACTGATATGAAGGATGGTGATGAAGATGAGCATATAATCATAATTGTGCAGAGCCAATACAACGACGAACTTTACTACAAGATTGGGAAACATATGAAGTTAGGTTTTTTGATGGAGGATTACTGTGAGAGGAAGGAAGATCCAACTATTAGATTCCTTTTGGACGGTGTTCATTTGAGAAAGGATAAAACCCCAGAGCAGTTGGACCTGCAAGATGGCGATATGATTGATGCATTTTGTTTTATGGATGGTGGGTAAGATTTTAGTTAAATCTTGTATGGTGGAGTATATCTCATCTTATATGTTGGAGTACTCTTTGGTGCCTTTTATTTTTGCGGTTTAATTTCAAGTTGTCTTTACAAATATATGGTGTACGCAGTTTATATATGTTTCTTAGTGTTTATTTCATTTTCCTCAGTTGCAAGTATTGCAAATCAAGTTGGGATTAAATGAAGCCTTTGGATGAGAAAGTGGAGTTTTATGTTCTATAAACTAATATGATATTCTAAATAGACATTGGCAATTCGTTTTCGTGGTCTCTATTACACGAGGAATCAGTTTTTAGTGCTGTCATTTTCATGATTGGGCTATATACGTAGTGCTCCTTCTGGCCCTTTCTTATAAGCAACAATCTTTCTTATAGGACTGTGTCTAAATATAAAGAACAAATCACTCTTCATTTATTATCAGGTTCCGAACTTGTTTTTCTATTTTAAAATTGATAATTAATTAATCGCATGGTTTCGAAGAAAAATGAGGGTGCAGGAAACAGAACGGCATTTTAGGTTCTCACTGAGTAGCATTTGGTGTTTCAAACTTTGCATTAAAACTAGCCTCTTCACAACTGGTTCCCTTCACACTTCAATATTTAATGTTCACATTGGTAATCTCAAAACGAGCCTCTATAATCAAATCAAATCCAGATAGCTAGATATAAACTTATCTGGTCGTATTTATAAGACACTTCTAATATGCTCAAGCCAAGAAAAATTTTACTCAAGCCAAGAAAAATTTTAAACATCATTAATTTTGCGTTAAGATATAATAATTTTTTAATTTTATCCCTATTTAATATCCATTATACTACAGAAAAATATAATAAAGTCAATTTATAATAAGTGAATGGGCAAAATTGTACATTCAAACGAAAAATTTAATGTGGGAACTTATAAATAGGACTAAATGAAACATTATCTCTCTGATCTATAAATAGGACCAGATGAGAACTCCTTATTATACATCTATTTTAACTAATTATCATATACTAAGAATCGTTAGTTAGATTATTAAATACTCCCTCCGTCCCATAATATAAGGTCTTTTTAACCGAATTGCGGGTTCCTAAAAAATTAATTAGATTTAATTAAAAATAATAAATGTGTAGGAAATATACCATTTTGCCCTTATTTATGAATGAGTAAGAGAGGGGGGTAATTATGAAAAGAAGATGAAAGAGAATGTGTGGGAAAATTAATGCATGGGTAAAATGGGGAAAAAAGCATTTATTACTCAAATAAAGTTAAATAGAACCTTATATTGTAGGATAAGATCATTAAAAAAAAATGGACCTTATATTATGGGACGGAGGGAGTATGTGTTATATTGATAAAATTTTTCGATGCTATCTTTATTCAAAATATCCCTCTCTCTACATTTATAAACCACTCTCATATCTATCTCCTATTTCTCTCTTCCCAACAAGAATTAAATAATATTAAAGTTGGAAAACAGTAATCAATAATCTCTAAGTGGATTTATATTTAGGAACAAATTTTATTTGTTTGTTGGACATATAATAAGGAACGAAGTGATATAGTTGTACCACTTTGTTCCAATTCTTATCTAATTCACACGTACTAACGAAAGGTAGTTAAGTCATTGTAAATGTTCACGATCAATCTTTCCAATTCTACCCCAATTTAAGAATGAATATTATATTCTCATTCTACATTTATCAAACTTCTCTCTCATTAATATGGGGGAAAATTTGTACCACTCACACTAATTGCTCCTAAAATGGACTTATATTAAGGGAGAAATTTTTTTCACAAACAGGACGTATAAATAGGAACATGGTGGTATGTGAAATAGGAAAGACGGCACAAATTAAGACTCGCATAATCAGTGAATAGAAAAATGGAGCGATCAATAAAAATGAGGAATATAGACTTTGGAAGAAGGAGTTTGTTCCCATACTATACTCTCTCTTTCATAATGTTCATTTATTACATATTTATTACTATTATCTAAGTCTAACTGTTCTATTATATCGTGTAAATTAGTTGCCATGTTTTTATAAAAAGAACCAGAGGGACTCATTCACGGTTTAAAGTTTCATTATATCATGTAATTTAGTTATCATGTACACTCTCTTTAGCCCTAATTATTATATTATAAGCAACGTTCAAAACACCGGTTTTTGATCAGGTTGACTGGTTTAACAAGAGGCTCACCAAGTTGACTTAGTTACTAATTTAGCATGAGAGCTGAAATAGTTCACATGTTTCTCGATTGAACCAGCCTGAACGATCCTTTTTCCTTGCTTACAAAGCATCACCAGCCGGCAATTCTTGTCAATTAATGAATGGTAAATAAGTCATTAAATATATTATAAATTTAAAGTTTTCTAACTTTACCCCTTTTCAATGATGTGGTCTTCGAGAAGCCTATTCAACAAACATCAAACATCAAACATCAAACATCAAGTAATGACAAAGAATAAAGAATAAAGAATAAAATGGGAAAATGTAACTACTGAGATCATTGGTGACATATATTTACGACCAATATTTTTTTAGGTATACCTTATAATAAATATTATGAGGAGTTTTCCCTATGCACTACATAACTCAATAGTTATGGAAGTACAAATATATTACCTTCGTCCCTATATATAAAATCCAAAAATTTCAATTGTTTTATCCTTTTTTATAAGAACCTACCTAAATTTGTCAAAGTATTTAATGAGTCTTTTCCACTTTACCCATCATTATTCTCTCTATTCACATTCCCTTTCATACTTATTTATAATACTATTATCACATTTCTCTATCTCTCTCTCTCTCTCTCTCTCTCTTATTTATTCAATTATAAATAAGGGCAAATTTGAGAAAACAAAATTGTTTAAGACATATTTATCTTTCTTAGCTATTTCCTCAATCCATTTAGGCCTCTTCCTATTTTATTTCCAATATTGTGTGTGTGAGTGGCTGCCAATTAAAAATAAATAAATAAATAAAAAGAAACCTCAATCAAATCAAATAATTTTTTTGACATATTGTTATGTTTTAATTATCTTTTGTAGCTTTCCTATTTTAATTTGAAATAAGATATTTTAAAAGATATCTCCAAAATAATTTGTCAAATTAATATCTTATTATATCCCAACAAAATCTCTTAATTTTTTAAATTGATGATTCCCCAAATACAATAAAATATTTCTAAAACTCTACTAAATATGGGGAGTCATCACTAATTGATAACAATCAAATCACAATAAAAATAAAATATTTCTGTAATAGTTATAATTATAGAGAATATCTTGAAAATTCCAACAAATCATAATTTTTTGATCTCCATATACCATCTCAAAGACCACAAACTTCTGGGTGATTCATACTTGTCATTTAATGACGTTGAAAAATAAACATATTCACATTGGTATCGTTTGATGGAAAACGAGAACATTCAAATTTGGATCATTAACTGCGCAATGCTTGCGATACACACACACACTATTGTTCAGTCAATATTATCTTTTGCCCAGAAACCAGAAGGGCGTTTTAGATACTTTAGGTATAGTAACTCGGTTCATTGGAAAATGGATAGAGTGATAAAAAGGGAGGAGATAACTGAGGAGGAACATTTGGGAGGCTGTTTTGTTTCTCAAGCAACCATTGTTTGTTTCAGTGGCGAGAATCCAGGAGAAGAGCAAATAACCATAAAAGTTCTGAAGCAAAAAGACCAAGATCTTTACTATAAGGTTCCCAAAAGTATGAAGTTAGGGCTTTTGATGAAGGATTACTGTCACAGAAAGGGCCTTGTTGCTCTACGATTCACTTATGATGGTAATCTTTTGGGAGAGAATCAAACCCCCCAGGAGTTGGAAATGGAAGATGATGATAGTATTGATGCTTGGAGCGATCAAATTGGTGGCTCAAATAATAATAGGTAAAGTCGGTTTATTTTATTCATCCAAAATCACTTTTTTTTACCAGCATCCAAAACCACTTTATTAGACTCTTAATTACTTCTTTTGTTTTTTTTCAATTTCTTATGTCATGAAATGGCCTCGTAGCCGCACGATTCACTTTTGATGGTAAACTTGTGGGAGAGAATCAAACGCCACAAGAGTTGGAAATGGAAGATTATTATGATATTATTGATGCCTGGACTGAACAAATTTTGGCTCAAATATTAGGTAAATTAAGATGATATTATCATTACTCATCCAAAACTATTTTAGACTATTATCTTTTTCTTTTCCAATATTTGTCATAGTATTGGAGATATTAATGCAGTTCTTATAATACATAGTGACAAGTCGGTGGCTCTTAATGTGTTATTCTCTTTTTTAAATTTTTGTCATGGAAGATATTGGAAAGTGCTTAAAGTAGGAGTCCTCGAAAGTAAGTTAATTCCTTGAAATTTTTTAACCTCGCTTTATAAAATATTAAATTACATTCGCGGAGAGTGGATGATGGAGTACGGAATTAATCGTTCATTCCCTTTAAAAAAATTGGGGCTTTAATTATCTTTTGGAAGTTGTTTTTTATACAAGAAATTTTTGAAAAGGGGTTTGACTCACCCACGATCCAAGGATAAGGCCCCTAACTCATGATCCATTGGGGCCTGTCCCTGTAGGCTCTTAGTCAGCAAGTCATTCAATCCACATAGGTAGATTTCGCCCGGCTTCACTTAACTGTGGAGATACCTCCACAAGCACTGCGACTGGAACTACAACAAAGTGGTCATACCCAGAAATCGAACTCTCGTCAAAGTGGTCAAAAGTCCAACCCCTTCACCAGCTGAACCAACGGTCTATGGGTATCTTTTGGTAGTTCTAGCTGGTGATGTAGGGAGTTTAGTCCTTTTAGAGTCAACCTCATAATATATAGTTCCTATGCAAATTTAATATAATTAAATAAATATATTAATATTTTCCCAAGAAAAAAAATTACAAAACAGCAATATAGCAATCATAAATCGTTCATTTTCTTAAAAGGTAGGGTTTCAATTACCTGTTGGTTGATCTTGCTAGTGATGTCTTGGGTTTGTTCCTTTTGAAGTCGTCCTCATAGTACGAAAAACAACAACATCACTATATTCAACCACTTGTATTCTAAGTTTTTTTTTTAACTGTCAAACTCACAAACATATAACTAAATGAAAATTTTATGCAAACTGAAAGCATAATTATTTTATTCAATGATATTCTTAATCGCTGATTTATAGATTTAAGGCTATATATATAGTCTCAGGATATTTTACGAATATTCTTATATCATAATGGGACTTGTATGTGTTGCTATAATGAAGAACTTTTTAATGTTGAGGTGGTCGATGCTTCTTTTCATTGGACAAACCCTTGAAAACCATTTGGATCATCATCTGCTGTGATAGTTTTTGAGAAAGCAAAAATTGAAAGAAAAAAGAACACACACACGAATGTTAGTTTTAACACAGAAAATTTTATGAAATTTAAACAATCACTGTAACAACAAAATGATTAGTTTTATATCCGATGAAAGATCTAGCCCCTTGCGTACTTTTAAATAATAAATTTTGTTTGTATGAGATTTTTAGTGATCTTTCCTATTTTCAATGATACAACAATTTTCTTCCTCTTTTTTATGGCAATTTTCTAAATGAGGCCTTTTTATTGGGAAAGCCTCTTCTCTTCTTGTACAGTTGGCATATCATAAAAATATATTAGTTTTAAAATTAGAATAAAAAATTTTAAAATATCCACAACACATATATGCATGTATATTTTCATAACGTGTTTTTTTTTTTAATTTAAAATTACAACATTACTCTTTTTTGGGGTTTATAATGCCCAACTCAGAGAAAACAAGTCGCTACCAATCATTAACCACAAAAAAAAAATTAATTTGATCTTATAATTAGAATTGTGTGTGAGAGAGATTGAGTGGAGACGAGAGTGGTCGTGGGTATCGACTTTTGGGTTAGTTTGGGTGGAGACGAGAGTGGCCATGGGTTTTCAACTTTTGGGTGAGTTTGGGTGGAGACGAGAGTGGCCATGGGTTTTCAACTTTTGGGTGAGTTTGGGTGGAGACGAGAGTGATCATGGGTGAAGACAATAGCTGGGGTGAGATGGGTGTCGAAGAAGTAGGAGGTGATGGAGGAGGTAGCGGCAACGGCGGCCACGGTAGAGTAGTGGGTGAAGCAGAGCAGGTGTGAGACTGTGTGAGAGAGGATGAAGAGCATTGAAATAGAGGTTATCAGTGTAGTGTCGCCTCAGGTCTGCCCTTCAAGAAATCAAGGACCAAGGAGATAGTGAAAGCTAACCTCAGGTGTCATTCTTTTGAAGAGCCTAACACAAATGATATCCCAGTAACTAGGTGCAAAACTTGTTAAAGGCGGGTAAAAGCATTATCTTTGATTTTTTTGGTATAGGGTGTGAGAAAAATGGGATATGTTAAAAAACAAATTAAAATTGAATAAAGGGAGATTTGGATTCACGTGGGATAAAAATCATTCTTGATAAGTGAAAACTTTGGGATTCATTGTTTCAAAAGAATTTTAGGGAGTTCTTGTTAATTTTCAAAAGAACCCTAAAGGAACTCCTCTGGGCTGGACTTATGTTAACTTAATTAATGCCAGAACCTCGCATATTACTTAATTTAACCTTAGTTTATTAGGTTCAAAATCAGTAAGAACTAAGTGATTATGTAAGACTTTAAATCCACAATTTGGGCCACCCCACAATTGCACTTAATTTCTCAATATAACCCTAATTCAATAATGGCCACCCAAACAAGAACTAACGTTAAAAAAAGTGATTACCCAATATCTAAACACAATTAATTAATTCCCTATGCTATCTCATTCATGCAAATCACTCGACACCTTTAATCCACCAACCAAAGCCACCTTGAATTGACACAAAATATTCATCAAGATAATAACAAAATCATAAACCTATAAATTTTATTAAACTCACAGTTAATGTAGCACAATGTCTAGCATTCAATAAGAAAGAAACAACATAAAAATAATTTCTAATCCTTATACATCATGTAGAAATTCAAGCGCACAACTAAATGCCATAAATATACTCCTAGAACCCTAAAAAAGCATAAATACAACAAGAGGAACAATGATTAGAACTAAAACTCCCTATAATTTATTTATTTACTTAATATATTTAATTCTTTTAAAAAATCACTTGTTATTTTATATATTTGAAAAGTAACAATTAATATCTAATTTAAGTTATTTTTTATTAAATAATATTTTTGTCAGTGTAACATCTAATTTAAATATAATTTTTTAAATATAGAAGTGATGGTATTTTAGTCATTAAATATTTACTCATTTTTTTCTTCTCAATTTTACTCACTCATACAAGTAATAAGATGATTTTTTTTTTTTATAAACTAAGTAATAAGATGATTGAAAACAGTTCATTTTCACTTTTCTCTCCTCCCCATTTTCTCTCCCCCCATTTTCTTTCCTCTCAACTTTTCGTCTCATCCTAGCATCGTGTTACATATCGGCATTGGTTGGGAGAGAAGATGAGAATAAGAGGTTCTGTGGTATAAGAGGCTAAAAAGATGTGTATAAATGGTTGGAAGAGAGGGTTTTGTGGTTTGTACATTCATGTAAGCTTTAAAAACGCAATGTTTATTTCAATTGATATTTATGCCTCGGCAATGGTCAAATATTAAATAGATTCAGATGAATTTTCGCACGTACATCCTCCCATTTTTTTCATTTGAACCAACTATTTAATTTGCAATTGCGCCGTTGACTGATTGAATTTCAGTATTAATAAGTCTTTAATGTAGATTACAATATCAGCGTGAATTTTTAATAATAATATTTCAATTCGAGAGCTTATAAGGAGAGAGGAGGGTGAGATGTAGAGAGAGAGAGGGGCAGGGGGAGGGTGGAATGGAAGGCTGGAAGCTTTTGCATCTGATTTTGTAATTTAGTGTTATTTTTCTTACTATTTTTAAGTAGCTGATTTTCTTCCTCGAAATCCCTTTCAAAATTAAAGTGTGAATCCCGGAAGGTGTACTTTAAAAGGAAATTAATGGCAAAAGGTTGTTGCGCCCGGATCACATTCTACGTTCATCCAAAAGGATGTGCACTTAACCTCCAACAATGATTCATATTCAATTATTGTTTTGTTTAGATGATTTTTTCTTTTAAAAGATACATACTTTAAAATAAAAAAATAATATCATAATTGATACCTTTATAAATTACAAATTTAAATCTAGGTTATAAATAGTTCAGATTTTGTCATAACAATAATAGCAATTAGTGATTAGTGATTGTAGCTTGCATATCTTCTCTAGTCCTATTGTCGTGTATCGGAACACAATAATCTGACCCTATGGAGGTCCACTTACCAACGAGAGTTACTTCTATATCTGAAGGTTAAATTAGATACTAATAAATGATTAAGAGGTCAAATTACTTGGCAACAGGATCAACCCTCGTCAGTCTGATTGAACAACTGGTGATAAACACTATGATTGAATGTGTTTGCATTCTTCTTTACAAATACATACAGTACTGGAAAGGAAACACCCTTTTTGAGGGGTAAATATTTTTACTATATATGAAAATATTTACTCCTCATCCTTTTATCCTCTCTTCATCTCATCCCATCTTTAGAAGAACAAATCAACAGTTCAAATTTAATATTTTATTAAATTATGATTATAATTACATAAAAATTAATAAAATTTATTTATTAAAATTTAATCAATAAAATTTATAGATACAGATATTATTTGAAATAGAAAAAAATAACAGTATTTGATGACATACTAAATACCGACTGTTCATTTGTTAATCTACTGTTATGAATCAAGTAAAACTAAAATTGGATGAGGATGATAAGATGATCCAAAATCCGCATCCCATATTATGTGTGTGCTTTTTCAATCGAAGAAGCTGTATTCGGGGAGAGTGAATGATGGAATACGGAATTAATCATTTATTTTCTTAAAAAATTAGGGCTTTAATTATCTGTTGGTAGTTCTAGCTGGTGATGTAATGAGTTTGGTCCTTTTAAAGTCAACCTCATAATAGTTCCCATGCAAATTTAACAAAATTAAATAGATATATAAATCTTGCTAGTGATGTATTTGGTTTGTTCCTTATGGAGTCGTCCTAACAGTACGATAAGAACAACATCACTAGATTCAACAACTCGAATTTTAATTTTATCCAATTGTCGAACTCACAATCTTACTAAATGATGAAAATAAAGTTTATGGAATTGTCAAACTCAAAGCATGATAATTTTACTCAATGATATTCTTACATTCTTACATACTGATTTTACAGCCTTAAGGCTATAAATATAGTCTCAGGATATATGGGGAACATACTTGTAGCATAATAAGATCTATGTTGCTAATCTGAAGAACTTCTTTAATGTTGAGGTGGTTGGTTCCTCTTTTCATTGGACAAATCTTGAAGACCATTTGGGTCACATCTGCTGTAATAGTTTCTGTGAAAGCAAAAATTGCAAGCGGGGTTAAAAAAAAAAAAAAACGAACACACACATGCATGTTAGGTTGAACACAGAAAATTTTGTGGAATTCAAGCAATCACTGTAACAACAAAAAGATTACTTCTATCCGCTGAAAGATCTATCCCCTTGCGTACTTTTGAATAATAAATTTTTTTTGTAGGAGATTTTTAGTTATTTTTCCTATTTTCAATGATACAATGAATTACAATTTTCGTCCTCTTTTTTATGGCAATTTTCTAAATGAGGCCTTTTTTTTTTTTTTTTTTTTTACGGAAAGCCACTTCTTTTTATTTTTTTTCTTTTTATAAATCAATTGATAATCAGTCCCTTTTTCTGGATCCTATTACTCGGTATCTGACCAATCAACTAGTAATTGGAGTCTTTTTTAGGATTCATACTTGAGACCTCAAGGGATCTTACACCTCTATACTAACTATGTGTTTGTAAAAGCCTCTTATCTTCTTATACAGTTGTCATATCGTAAAATATATATTAATTTTATAAATAGAATAAAAAATTATGAAATATATATCCACAACCCCACATTTATATTTTCATAATATATGTGTGTTATTTTAATTTAAAATTACAGCATTACTCTTTTTTGGGGTATGGATTACCCGGTTAAAGAAAAACAACGAGTTCCAATACTCATATCTCAAAGTACCTTGTGATGGTGGTTGTTTTGGGTCTGGCCCACCAGGACTTACTTTCATTATAGTTCCTGCACAATTTTCACAAAATTAAATAAATATATCAATTTCAAACTCAGAAGAAAAATTACAAAATTAACCTCTTGGCGGGCTTGGACAACGAATTTGTTTTGGTCATATTGACCTAATCTTTTAATTTCAATTCATGTTCATAACAAGTCAGATCAAGTCCACCAATCAATTTACCATTGATTATTTTCTAATACCCTTTATTAACATTTGTTTATAGTTGACTGATTAACTGGGATATGAATGTGCCAATGACTCATTTTCGAATTACCTGGTGATGGTGGTTGTTTTGGGTCTGGCCCACCTGGACTTAATCTCATGATCCCTCCTACACAAATTTCACATAATTAAAAAAACCAATTTCAAATTCAGAAGAAAATTACAAAATCAGACCACCACTGTCTTTCTTAAACAAAAGGAGTAGGTATATTAATCACCTGGTGCTGCTGGACTTCTTGTGAAAAATGTGTATATATGTGGGTGTGTCAAAAGAGAAAGAAGTCTCACATTGCTTAGTCTTGTGGGAATACTAGCCTATATAAGTTAAAACACTTTATGTGCTAGTAACATGGGCTTGAGAGAGTAGTGGGCTCACGCGGATGACAATGGGCCACCTGTGGGAAATCCAGTTGAAATCCGGTGATTTCCCCCTTGTGCGCGTGTAATATGAGGTTTGGCACCTTTTGGCGAAAAAATATTTTTGGTGGTTTTCAGAATATTTTTTTTTAGTATTAATATTATTTAATTAATGCTTACCTTTGCACGAATCACTCTAAGGACAGTGCAACTTTGCGCGACTCAAATCACCAACCTTTCTTTTCCAGGTTTATATCCGTCTGTTCTTCAACGGGACTTTGATGACATTTGGTGTGTTTGGATGGACTTCTGAAAAAGTGACTTATAAATAAGTCAAACTGAAAATAAGTGAGATTGTGTAATGAGATTTATGTTTGGATGGGCTGTTAAAAAAAGTGACTTATAAGTCATAAGTCATATTGTGTAATGAGATGTATGTTTGGATGGACTTTTGAAAAAGTGATTTATGTTTGGGTTAGTTGTGATTTGATGTGCAAAATAAGTTAGAATTGTGGGGTCCACAAAAAAAAGTGATTTATAAGTCATAAGTCATAAGTTGAAAAAAAGAACTTATACTTATTTTAACTTATAAGTTATAAGTTACTTATTTTTATAAGTCGAGACAAACATACTCATAAGTCCTTTTCTGAAAATAAGTCATTTTGGCGAGCCAAACACACCCATTATCAGCCAAAAGTATTATGGAAGTTTATACTTTGATAGCATACTTGGAAATTTATTACTCAACGCCATTGATATTCGTATTAAACCAGAGGGCTCTATTTATATGTATAACAAAATCAAAAAGTACGAGATCCAAATATAAATAATTTTATTGATATTTGGATTATTTTGCATATGCAAAAAGTGCACTGCATATCCTGTTCTACTTTTCAAATCTAAAACATGATTTGCTTGAAATTTAATTTAAAGCATTAATATTTTTGAAGACATAAAGTTCTTTTCGACCAGAATTGTTAAAGACACTGTTTACGTGTATACCTATGTTTGTTTCATAAATATTCAATACTATTAAATGTATATAGAAAAATAAAAGATTTAATGTTTAAAGATTATACGGAAAAGAAAATGCAACTTTCAAGAACAATAAATAAAAAAATGAGTTAATAATTTACGTGGTTATTTAGCATATATTATTTTATATTCAATCATTGTATAATAACAAAAAAATAGTTTTCCTTTATTGGATATACACTACCACTACTTATGAAAGTCAATTTATGTATTTTTGAATCTCCAGTGATAACAATATAATTGCTCGGATAAATTATCAAAGGATTGACACATGACTTAGTTCCAAATTCATTAAACTTCATAAATTCTGATTATTATTTGTGAAATGATTAATTCACCAATAGATAAATAAGTTTGTATATATAAGATACTGGAATACATCACGTTAAAGAATAAGCAAATAATTATGTGTTATAAATTAAAGTCATTTTTTCTAGGGAAAATCCACTAAAATACCTTTGAAAATGTAAAAGGATATATCAATCCCTTAGCTTAAATTTGAGAAATTCCAATTCAGACCAGACCATTGGGAGAAATACAAGATTTTTATGTATTTCCAAAAGACACAAATGCGCTTAACAGTTGAAGTTGTGAATTGTTAACATAAATTTGAAAATTGTTATGATAATTTGAAAAGTTTTATGTTTAACTTGTGAGGGATTTCCCATTATATGTTTTATAAATTCTAATGGAAACCGTTGAAGTTCTAAATTGTTAACATGAACTTAAAAATTGTTATGTTGAACTTGAAAATACTTATGTTGAACTTGTAAATATTTATGATGTATTTGACAATTATAGGGTCACATTTCTATCTTTTCGGAAGATATAGAATCCCAAATTTATCTTTGAGTCTAATTTACTTTTTTAAAATTTAATGGACTTATTTGTCTTTTCTATTTTTTTTAAAGTATTCGTGTGGGATATGATTTTCCCTTTTTTCTACCCCAGATAATTTATTATTTATTGTTGTTTTTGTCATGGTGGTTAAAATGTGTCCTTTCTGGGTTTAAAAATCAAAATAATCAATAATAATATTTTTTGGCTTGTTAACTATTGTCAATCTAATTATTTAAAGGATTAAGGTGTAAAAATACCTATAATTTTTTTATTAAAAATACATTTAACACCATATATTTTTTAAAAGTGAAAAAATACTTATAAACATTTAAAATAGAGCGAAAATGTTGGTACCAACAAACAATCTCTAACACCGTTGTTTTATGTAGCGGGCCCCACAAAAATTTATGAAAGTACCGAAATGCTCCTGCTAATTAAAAAAACCCTACCCCCTTCCATTAATCCGGAATGCAGCCCAAAATTGAGATAAATTTTGTAGAGTGATTGATTAGTCACATAATGGATCTTATATATATTGAATAAGAAATCTAAATAATAAGGCAGAATTAATATGATTTTTGGAGTGAAAAAAATAATAAATACTGGGAGTAAAATTTATGGTTTCCTCAAATAAATCAGAGTATGTGTTTTACTGAGATTGAAATACAATGTTAGAAAACAAGGACTGGATATCAAGCACACTTGATAGCTGATTTGACCCCTCTCAATCTGCAACAAATAGTTTCCTTGGTTATCAATCATTATTGCATATTAGATTAGGAATTGGTTTTCTGATTGATTGCAATTTCGGATTGCTCTTGATTGAATAAGGCATCTGACTCTTTATACACTGACAATTATAAACCGGATAAGATACAGAGGAATACTTTCTCTATATTCACTCATATGTTTATTTATTAATCATGATTCCTCTAAATGATCCAGTAATTTCACACAATAACTCCCTTAATAGCCCTTTAAGTGAAAAAAAAAATCTTATTGTGATGCTTGGGGCTAAGACAACCTCCATATTTGTTCTGGAGCTCTTGAGGCACGTTAGAGTGAGTGAGTTGGATTTGTGTAAAATTCCTAGTGAGAGAAAGAGACTCATTTGCTTTATTAATTCTTGGCAAATGTTTCGCTATACATCCCTACTTAGGATGAGAGACTGAAATTTTTTAACAACAATGCAATGATAGAGAAAGAAATATAAGGTTGAACTAAACCATTGAGGAGAAGCTCATGTATTATTTATTGTTCTACTATAGAAAAATGAATGCCACACATGTTGACATCTCCAAAACTCTTTATTCTACGTCTAACTATTTGTTGCTTGTGCTATTTCACCTTGGCAAGCTGTTCAAAAAGTATGACCAGCTTTTTTTTTTTTTTTTTTTTTTTGTCTTTCCTATTTTCTTTAAGCAAAAATATGAAGTATTTGGCTATTTGGTTGCATCTTTCATTTACAATATGTATACTTCAGTTGACCATGTTAAGTTAGCTAATGTCATTGACAATTTCAACGTGTGCTTTTATGGATATTATTGATGAGCATTCCAATTATCGTGTTAATTAAATGTGAACTGGCTTGTTCAAGTATTTCTCATGTCAAAGTTAAATATATGACCCTTGACATTTCACCATGTTTCAGGGAAAGCACTCAGATGCAAACTCACAGTATACAAGGAACTTTTTGTGGCCAATTTATATATATAAAAAAAAATTTAGTTGATATTGAGGGAAATTGTATTCAGAAAAAAAAAAATCAAAATCAGTTGAGATAACTGTTTTGGAAAGCTTAATGGGAAAGGAAGTGAAACATGTTTAGTTCCTTACTTTTTTTAGTCTGAAGACAAGGTTTCCTCGAATTCGGAGGATCGAATTTTTTTAGGGGTAGAATGAAATGACCCTAAAAATAAGAAGGGTTATTATTTCATTCTTAGTCAATATTTTATTTATTTTCTTAAAATTTTCTTAAGCCTTGAAAGTAATATAAAATAATTATTAGGTCCTTTAGTTAGAAATTTTAATTATTTCTTTTTAATTTGTAACAAAAGTTTATTGATGGTATGTTTTTTTTTGTTGCCTGGTTGGGAGCCCCAATATTTTTTGTGTTGACAAATATATGGTTAATAGTTAAATATGTGCAGATTTTGGATAATATGATATAAAATAAACATATAAATATTTTTATACCTATTGAAATACTTTTTATTATTTATTACTCCATCCGTCCCATAATATAAGGTCTTTTTAACCGAATTGCGGGTTCCTAAAAAGTAAGTTAAAGTTAGTTAAAAACAATAAATGTATAGGAAACATACCATTTTTTCCAAAAGTACCCTTATTTATGAATGAGTAAGAGAGATGGTAATAATGAAAAGAAGATGAAAAAGAATGTGTGGGAGAAATTAATGCATGGGTAAAATGGGAAAAACCGCATTTATTACTCAAAAAAAGTCAAAGAGGACCTTATATTATGGGACGGAGGGAGTAGTTAACTATGTATTTATTTATTTAATTATCTTTCTTCTCAATTGATCATGAGATAAGGCGGAAATCATACTCTTTTCACATTCCTTTAACCTTGCAGGATAAGTTACAAGATTATAAAATAAAAAAAGGGAACGACATCCTACATGAATATTTTGTCGTATAGAAAAAAAAATTATAACAAAGTCCTTCTTTAAAATATAACAAAATAATAAGTAGATACTCTCATTAGATTTTTTAGGTCTCTCATCCTTCCCTCAATAGAATTTCAGTCGGTGAATGCTATTTGGAAAAAAAATTCTGGAATTCTCTCAAGCTTGAAAACGCTAACCGACCTTCTCTCCTATGGGGGCTTCGTCTCGCCAAAAAGCGCCTCTTCTATTTTCTTGGTAAAGCAATCATCCTCCTTCTCTATTATGATTTGTAGGTGCTATTTCTAATAACTTAGGTCCTCTTCCTAGCTTTGCATGATCGAGTTTTCATAAGGTACATTAGTGATTCTCACAAATAGAAAGAAAAAGATTTCTCATATTCAAGCACCATTAGTAGATGAGCTAGATACAAAGCGCTTGTCATCCGTAGCCTTCGAGCTGTACTTGTTATTCGTGGCCTTCGGGCTGCGCTTGTCAATCGTGGTCTTCGGGTTTCACTTGTCATTTGTGGCCTTTGGGTTATGCTTGTCATTCGCGGCCTTGAGCTGCGCTTGTCATTTGTAGCCTTTGGGTTGCATTTGTTATTTGTGGCTAAAGCTGCACTTGTTAATCGTTTTGTATCTGCTCCTCTGATAAAACAAGGTTTTAGAAAAGAGATGTTGTCATTATTATTTGGTACTATTAAAAGAAATTTTGAGTTGAAATTATGAATATTTTCTATAGCCTCCAATTTTAATAAATATGAGCTTCATTATGAAAAATTTGAATCAAGTTTCATACATATATGAATGGCAAAATTTAACTTTCATAAATTTGTAGAAATAGCTTTGTAGCTGCACACATTTATTTCAAGTGTTCGAAATATTTGAATAATTGAAGTTTGTCTCTCTGTTATTTTGAGAATTAATAATGATTCATTATTTCATTATATATCCACATACTCACTACAAAAAAAGGTCAGTTTGTAACGGTTAAAATCGTTGATTTGTCACGGTTTTACTAACCGTGACAAAACCATCCGTAGCAAACTGGTTTGTAACAGTTTGAACAAACCGTTACACGCGGTTTGTCACGGTTTTGACCTTGACAAACGTTTGTAACGGTTTTAACCGTGACAAATTGGCGCAGTTTTCCAAAAAAAAATTGTTTAATTAAAATATTAATTATAAATATTTTTTAAGTAATTACATATAGAATTACTTTCATGTATTTTTATGTAGATGAATAACCATCATTGTTAAAAGATAAATACCCTGCAACAAAAATATAAAAAATTAGAAATCATTTAAAATAAATTCGAATTGTATGGGAATAAAATAAATAGTACATCTGATTTAAGGAAAAATTAGCAAGAGAAGATGCAACAACAGAAACATATATACGTAAGTGGAGGAGAGGAAATGAGAGGAGAGGAGATTAGAAGAGTGTGTGTAAAATGGGGGGAAGGGATTTATATAGGAGTTGGCATACCGTTTGTCACGGTTTAGCTCCCAAAAACTGTGACAAATGTTGCACGAAATTATTAAAAAAATCAGGCATCATTTGTCACGGTTTTGCCCCAAAACCGTGACAAATAGCCCATTTGTCACGGTTTTAGGCTTCAAAACCGTGACAAATCTTAGCCAAAATTATTAAAAAAAATTGGCAACATTTGTAACGGTTTAAACCGTTACAAACCATTAGTAACGGTTCGACCGTTGTAACGGTTTAAACCGTTACTAACGTGTGACTTTGTCACGGTTTGCACACCCGAACTGTGACAAATGCCCAACAATTTTTTTTTAAAATATACTTTGTCACGGTTTGCATGAGCAAACCGTGACAAATGCTTCCTTTTTTAAAAAAAAATTATGCAGCTTTGTCACGGTTTGATATGTTAATACAGTGATAAAGTGTTTCCCTCTACATGGTGGGACGACATTTGTCACGGTTTTTTACATGCAACCGTGACAAATGTGTCAAATTTTATGTTTGTCACGGTTTTTTTGTCTAATCATGACAAATTGCACACATTTGTCACGGTTGTGTACAACTGTGACAAAAAAACTGTTACAAACTGGTGTTTTTTTTGTAGTGACTCTTAAATTTTTGTTATTTCTTTTTATAAGTTGATTAATAAAACTTTACTTGCTTAACGAGTTATAAAAAAAACCTAGTCATTCATTTGCATTATGAAAGTAAATTACTACTTGTTGGATAGTTGTGTCAATTATTATTATAGAATTTATTTGACAATAAAATTTATATTTCTTTGTTATAGATAAAAGCTGCATCAGAAACATTATAGACACATATCTCTCTTCCACTTTTGGGTAATTATGCTTAGATTAAAGGACAAAGTATCATATGTTATAGAATTTGGTTGACTGATTGTTGTACAATTGTGGAAAGTCCAAAAAGTGCAAGGAGTGTTTTTTTTAATATTTGTACAAATATTTGTGTATGAATAATCTAATGTCGATTGACACTTTATATTCACGTAGTACATCTCACCGATTGTAAATAGAACATATTAATTTAAATGGGCTTATGAAGTGAGTTCTCCTTACACTTTGTGCCAGTCATGCTTTATATGTCGGGTGACAAATCCTTGGATTTGTATGCTTTTGTGTGCTTAAATTGAGGTAATTAACATAATTGAGATACAATATTGGTCCATAAATATTTAAATAATATAGATCCTTACGTAAAAGTAGCATGAAAATATGATTAAATTGCCATAATTGAAGTTCAATTAGCATTAATTGATTTTTAGGGCTCTTTGATTCTTATTTGTTACATATTTTACTTGTAGGGTTATTTGAGGACCAAATATGAAGAATTCAATATGAGAAGAAGCAAGAAAAATGGGGCAAAAATATGAAAATTCAAGAGAAAAATCAAAATACAAGTTTTTGGATAAGTTGTGAAAATTACAGAAAATGACCCAGAACTTTCTGAAAATTACAGATATGACCCAGAACTTTTTGAAAGTTTGCATTTTAGTCCCTCCTCACCGTGGGACCCCATGGCGAGGGTCCGAAAGTTTTCTTGACTTCTAGCCTTAGCCATGGCGCCTCACAGTGAAGCCTCAATTCTGCAGAACTGAAGCTGTCATTTTGGACCAAACCGGATCCAATTCATTTACCCACTTCTTGACCCGACTTTGGTGATACAAAACACGAAAATTAGCCCCATTTAGGTCATATTGGAAGCCACCTAAATCCTAGTTCCTCATTCTCTCTCAACTCTCTCATCTCCATCTTCATCTTCCACCCCTTTTTCCCTTTCAAATTTCCATGGCCTTGACTTCCCCACTCTTGGTTGTTGTTCCTTCCATGAAGAGCACTAACTAAGCTCTATAATGCTTGGTGATGGAGGCAAATGACATGATCTTGGACCTTCATTAGGGGAGTTCTTGTTCTCCCATTCTCTCTTCCTTATGTTTAAGCATGTTTCTAGGATTCAAGGGCTTGTTTCTTCATTTGGTTGTAATTTTTATGAATTATCTTTTGTTAGAGAGTGGTAGAACCATTTGTAGCTTGTTTTCATTTGTTTATGTTTGACAATAGCTCTTCATTAGCTTGAACTTTGTTTGAATGTATGGATTCATCATTTTGAATGAATGTTTTAGTTAATATTTTGTGCTATTTGGAAATTCTCATTTAGTAGACCATTTTGTCAAGCATTTGCATTTGTGAATTGGCTATTGAATTTGTCAAATTGCATGAGTGGCATTGGACTTAAATCCTAGTGTCTTAATTTATTATGTGGGATTCCAATAATTAATTAAACCTTAGGATTAATCAAGTGACAATTTGAGATTTCGGTTGTTGGACTAGGAGACCCTTACAATTAGCAAATTCACTTTGGTTTTTAAGCTTAATCAACTTGGTGTTTGAGAGATTAGTAAGTGGGATCCCGGTATTAATCCACCCAACCCAAGCCTAGCCTAGGGGATTCCTCTAGGGGTCTTTTCAATTAACTAAAGAACTCCCTAAAAACAAATTGAAGCGATGATTGTTTAAGCCTTTAATCACCAAGGGTTACTTACTCACATTGATTCAAATCTCCCTTTTTTCCAATCTTTTTATTTTCATTTCGAACATATCATACTTTTATACCAACTTCATGCTTAAAAATCAACCAAAAAATGCTTCTACCTATTCAAATGTTTGCATATAACTATTAGGAACCATTTGCATTTTTAAGCTCCTCAAGAGAATGACACTAGGGGATAGCTCTCACTATCCCCTTGGACCCTAAGTTTCTTGAAGAGAGGGCCTGAGGCGGCACTGCACCACACACACTCGAATATGGTGCTCTTCAAGTGGCGCCATTGCCGGGGAGCCAAGTAATTGGTTCCCTAGTAGCCGGTTGTCAAATTTGCTTTGGCCGGATCTACCTTCTAGTTGCATTTTAGCTTAGGTGCATTTATGTTTAGTTTTTACTTTTGCATACCATACTTTGAAAACCCATAAAAATTAGTGTAGATACTTGCTCTTTGCATTTTCTTTGCTCTTTGACATACTTGTGTGCTTGGTTGCTTTAGTGGTAGTTTTATTGCACTTACTTGTGAATGCTTGCTTTTGCCTTGTTCCTGGTGCTTGATGCTATCCCCCCAAGACACATTTTTGGTGCTTGAAACATACTTGTTCATCCCATGCCAATTTGAACACTTAATACACATGCATACACTTCCATACACCACATACCATTCATTTTGCTTGACTTTTGTACATTCTAAGTCTTGGTTGCTACTGATAATCCACTTGTTATCTGTGCCTTGTGTGACTCAAACTTGACTTGTTCTTGAGGGAGAATGAGAAGAGAATCAAACCTTCCATCCATTAACCTTGTGATTGAGCACAACTTTAGTCAACTTAGGAGAGCCAATCAAGGTGGTCCCTCTAGCCCAATTTTAGAGGAGTGTTCTTCTAGGGAGTCTAGCATTTCCTCTCACTCAGATACCGAAAACTCTATCCATATAGAGATTCCCTTAGATATCCCATAAATGGCCCATCGACCACCTAACAACAATATTCCCAATGCTAACCCCCACCCAATGGTCATAACGGAAACAATGGTGAGGGTGAGGGAGTAGGAAACCATGATATTCCTAGGAGGAGGAGTATTAGGGAGGTCACATCTAGTGGTGTCATATTTGATCCATTTCAAATTGCATATCCTGCTTTACATGCTAATATTGAGATTAAAGGACCTTTAATCGCAGCTTTACCTCATTTTGCAGGTTTGGAAGGGGAGAACCCATATGCTTATCTATATGGGGTCCACCTCGCATGTTCTAGCATGAAGCCGGTTGGAGCAAATATTGACGATGTGCAGTTGAAAGTTTTCCACTTGCCGCTTGATGGGAAGGCCAATGAGTGGTTCAGACTATTGTCCAGATATGATGAAAATGCCCTTACCTCTTAGGCAAATTTGAGACGAGTATTCCTAGAGCACTACTTCCCAGATGTAAAGACTGAGGATCTGAAAAAGGACATTTATTCAATTAGACAAGATCCTTCTAAAAACTTCTATGAGTATTGGTGCCAATTTCAAGAGTTATTAGCTAAGTGTCCCTACCATCAGATCATTGATGAGCAGTTGATTCAATACTTCCATAAGGGGCTCTTACCTAATGAGAGAGGCATCAAGGATGCTAGTGCTTATGGTTCTTTGGAAGACTTACCTGCTGCGGAGGCTTGGGCTATGATAAAAGTGAGAGCAAAAAACACCCAACAATACAATCGGAGAGGTTCCAAAGGGGTGTTTGAAGTAAGTTCCAACCCGCAACAATCTAGGAGGATTGACTCATTGGAGGCTAAGGTGGATACTTTTAGTTCCCAACTCACTTCTCAGCTTGCCTTTATCACATCTGAGTTGAGGAACCTTAGCATGCAACAATGTGCTCCTTCCACCTCCAAGGCCTTAGTTGCACCTAGTTGTGAGCATTGTGGGTCGGTGATGCATATTAGTAGCCTTTGTTCTAATGAGCTGGCAGATGTTAGTGCCATGTACCAAGGGAGGTCCAGCTCTAATCCCAACAAAAAATGGGATCCCCAAAGCAATACCTATAGTGAAGGGTGGAGGTCACACCCTAACTTTTGGTGGAGGGAAAACAATACCACCACCATGACAAACTTCAAAGGGAAATCTTCTTCTCCAAGGGCTTTAGTTCTCCAAGATTCACCAAGAGGGGATTATTCATGTGACCGAATTCTCAAGAGCATGCAAAGGATGCATGAGGACATGAATGCTCGTAACGATGCGAGGTTTGCATCTCTTGAGTCTAAGATGGAGCAATGGGAGACTAGAGCTACCAACCTTCAATCCTTTGTGACCCAATTGTCGGATGGTTTGAGTGACAAGAAAGCAAGGTCAAGTGGAGCTTCTCCTTCCAACACTGTGATCAACCCAAAGTCCCTTAATGCCATCACCTTGAGAAGTGGCAAGAAGGTCAAATTCCAAGATCTTGAGGGTAATGAGTCCGATGTTGATGAGGAGATCGTTTTGATAGACTATCTTCGGGTATGGGGGAGTATTCTAACTCCAAGACTATTGAGGAGTGCTCCTTGCCTATACCAACTACTCTGGTCCAAAGTGAGAGCAATAAAGAGAGAAAGCTCCTAGCTACTCCACCTTCTTCAAGGAGAAAGAGAGATGTTCGCTTTGCAACACATGATTCACCCAACCAAGAGTCACAAGAAAAAGGAAAAGAGGTAAAAGTTTCTTATCTTCCTTTTCCTCATTCATATTTGGCTAGTAAAAGGGTTGCGGATGATAAATGTGGCAAAGAAATGTTTGATATGTTTAGCAAAGTTGAAGTGAATTTATCTCTTCTTGATTTGATAAAGAAAATGCCCAAGTTGGCAAAGTTTTTGAAAGATTTATGCACCAATAAGAGGAAATACAAGCATAGTGAAAGAATCCAACTGGGGTCTAATGTTAGTGCCTTATTTAAACTGTAATTACCTTTGAAATGCAAAGACCTGGGTTCTTACACTATTTCTTGTATCATAGGCAAGACCACCATTTTAAACGCTTTACTAGATCTTATTGCTGTTATCAATGTCATGCCTACCTCTATTTTTGAGTCTTTGGGTACCCAATCCATTTGGGAAACAGGTGTGGTTCTCCAACTTACGGACCGAACTATTCGGTATCCTAAAGGCATCTTAGAAGATATCTTGGTGCAAGTGAAAAGTCTTGTGTTCCCAGCTGATTTTTATGTGTTGGATATGACTAGTGACAACCATAGTGATAGTACTTTGATTCTTGGCCGCCCCTTTCTTAGAACGGTCGAAACCACTATTGACATGAAGCAAGGTACAATCACTATGGGGATTGGGGACCAAGAGGTCAAATTTCTGTTTTCTGAGACTATGCGCATGCTAGTGATGATTGTACTTACCTAGGAATTAGTGCAATTCCTTGTGTGGATGATGACATTGATAAGCTTTGTGATTCTATATGGTTTGATTCGATTGAGCATGTTGATCCATCCCCCATTATTTCCTCCTCCTACACAACTTGAACTTATTGGGTGTAACACCTAAATTTTTCTACTATACTATAGCATTTTAATTGAATTATAACCACTATTTTAGTGCCAAAAGCCCAAAAATACGAAAAATTTAAAATTTTTTCTTTCCAAACATTAAACTAATCTTCTTTATGTTGGAATGGGCTTTTCTGACAAATTGGACAATTTAAAACTCTTTCTAAGACAGAGTGGTTTATAAAACAATTAAAAGAACATTAATCCTCTTAGGGTATCTATCCCTTATTTATAGTACTTAGGGAGCCCAAAATAATAATAATTCTAAAATATCTATTTATATGTAACACTATCTATCTATCATATGTATAACTAATAACAACTTAGCTATCTCAGTTGATAGCCTATCACTAGTACTTGATGTTGGACCTCCTTCTGGAGGAAGGATACAACAAAAATAATAATTATTTAAATAAAAATGATTTAGTCAAGAACAGGTAAAATAAAAATTCTATAGATACCATACTAATACAATGAAGCTAGCAGGTATTCCTGCTTCTCAAACTACTACCTTATGCACACCGTCTCAGCAACTTCCATCCCAACAATCTTACCTTCTTCCAGCTTCTCTAAAATAGCAATTTAAGGCAGTTTATCTCATTAACTTTATTTTCATGCATGCATTGTCATGTATACATTTTATAAACCTGTACAAATAGTACACTTACACATACTTCCTGCGCTACATGCTTTACCTGCCACTGTTAACAATATATCCATTAACTAGTGGAGGCTTTACCTGCAGGGTTTCTCTTTCATAACAATTAAGTTATGATAACTAATCTCGCTAGGGGTTGCGACCCACCTAGCATTGGAGTACTCCATAAACTGGGGAGTAAAACTTCCATACAGGAATTAATAAGGTTTATCACCTTCATGCATAATGTAAACTTGCAACAAATATTGCAAAATTATACATGCAATTTAATTGTTATTGAAATAAACTGCTACCTGGATATTGAATCATTGTCTTGAACCAATTCCTTTCCTTTCTGTTGCCTTGATGAATCTTATACTTATATATTTATATTTAACGTCTCTCACGGTCCTAATGTAATTAATACTACCCCATTCTTTGTATAAGTGAAAGATTACAATTTACTATAACTATCTTAACCTCTTTAAAATTGAAAGGTCAATTATAAATAATCTATTCCTATTAATCCTTCTTATTCTCAATGTTTGACTAATTAATATCCTATGAATCTTTTCTATTCTATGGTCAAAATAAAACTTCCATACTATAAACAAAGTTTTCCTTGATAGAAAAAGTATTATCACGGTTAATAAGCAAATCTTAATAATATAATCACTATCATGGATAAATAAACACCTAACCATGTTAGAAAAAATTTCCCTAACATGGTTAATAAAGTTCACATATACATACAAGCATTTCATCAACAAATGCATACAATATAACCATGTTAGAAGGAACTGATCTAACATGGTTATTTGAACAAACCTGCCCATATCCAACTATACACATATGCATTGGGCTACGGGTCTAAACTCCCAGATTTATCATACATGGCCCCGTCTCATGTAATAATCATACCATTCACATCATTCACTAAGCATTACATAGCTAATGATGCAGAAGCGAATGCAAGCCTAATTAAATTGGTAATATACATATTCCAATATAAAAATACAGCCGTTAACTTACACCGTCAATACGATTCGACGGTCACCTTCCCTTGCTCCCTCTGCAATGCATGATCACCTGCAAAAATATAAATAACCACGGGTGAGACAAATATGTCTCAGTAACCACAACTCAATATAATACAAGAGTGATAGTAGATTAGCAGAGTGTTTAAAAGGGTACTAGGAAAATCAGTTCAACAGTTCATGTATCACAGTTTTTACAAAATTGTTCAAAATGCATTCAATTCAATAGTTCATGTATCACAGTTTTTACAAAATAGTTCAAAAACACATTCTTCACAACATCACTAACGTTCACCCTACAAATCGTTAAGTTGTCCCCTACCATTAGGTGGACCAGAGTGGAACTCGGCGGGGATCTCAACCTGTACCCAGTACCACGGAGAACTGGAACTCAATGGGGATTTCAGCCATACCCAACACCACAACGGGGGTAATGCTCGAAGGGGACTACCCATACCAAGCACACCGAAAAGTAGTACTCGATGGGGCTACCCATACCCAATACCACAATGGAGGTAATGCTAGATGGGGGCTACCAATACCCAGCACACCTAAAGGTAGTACTCGATGGGGGGCTACCCATACCCAGTACACCAATAATATAATTAGTCCCTGTGAGCCAACAGGGTACCTCATCACATGATGGCAAGAGTATCCAAGGCATCGATGCTAGCTTCACGATCACATACATATGCATTACAAGCAACATTATCAATTTCACCACAATCAGGCACATGGCCTTTTCAGTTTTTCCAAAAACTCATGAAAAAGATTTTCAAAATCATATATATACCATTTCCATATTTGTGATGCAATACATAGATATATCTATATTTCAAGTTCACCAACATAGCCAACCAGGATAATACATACATAATGACAAATCTCTTTGATATTATTATATTAAAATAGTTGTGATATCGAAGGGTCCCCAATAGACTGTTTTAATATGAAAGTAACATGTGAAATCTATTCTCATAGTAAGCATATATACTTATATCGAAAAGATTTGGAAAATCCCCAACTAACATCATACACAACCAAGTAGTAAGGTGAGAGTGGTTATCTGAACTTGCCAAAAATAAAAGAAAATACGAGGAATGCAAAGTCCTCGAGGTCAGCTCGATTCAATGGTATCTATAACCACCACAAACATACTTACACACAGTCAAAACACAGCTCAAGTGGCATTAACCTTACACTTCAGAATTTAGCCAAAAAGAAATCCCAATTACACAAAGAGATCTAATGGCATTTATTTGGCTTTGTTAAGTTAAATTAAACCCATACCAAGCCTATAAAACATCCATCCTCAATAATCTCATCTTGAATCAAGAACTCCTCTCTTTAATCTTAGCCACTTACCCCAAATTAACCTCAATTCACCAACCATGACTCTTTCAACTCATTAAATCCGATGGAATTTCTAAAACCATCATAACAATTTCAATATCCCCCGTTCTCACATAAACACCTAAATCTTCCAATCATAATCAATCCCAAACATAACCAAACTAAACTAATTAAAACCATTATTTAATATAAACAATTTCATAGGGACAATCAATTATTGTAAAACGACTATAATAACATAAACTCATCAAAATATGTATATACTCTAATCCTTTTCCCATTGCATCACTGTATAATCATTTACTAGCCTTATTTACATATCATAACCACCAATTTATTTACAAACCACATAAACCCCAAGAAGTACCAACCATTTCTTTATTGATGTACCACCTCCTATAACTACTCAATTTCCTCTAGAATCTTTCTAAAGCAAAGTTCATTACCAACCTACCTGAACATAATCCCACTATTTTATTTCCATGATTCGATTCATCCTTACACATCCATCATAAAAGAAAATCCAACACATACATCTCCCATAAGCACCCTAAACTTCAAAATCTCATCCTACTCAAGTTTCAACCAATTTAACTCAACACACATTATCGTTGAACCCCCAATAACCCTCTAAAAACCATAAATCAAATTTACAAACTCATATTCAAAGGATTTCTTGTTATAAACCTATCTTAATCCAACTTTAAGCAAGCAAAATCTCATATAAGACCAAATCCAACAAAACTAACCAAATTACCAACACTATATGACTTAAACAATCATGAAAGAACAACCAATTTGCCCAAAACAACTCAGATTTTAAAGATCATTCAAACCCTAGAGATTTCTATTGGAAAAATCAAGAATAAGAGAGGAGATGGAAGAAAGAGCATTGAAAGTGGCAGGAATGCACAAGAGGGGGTGTGAATTGTGCTAATTAAAAATTTAAGGCACTAAGATATATACACAGCTTATACTAGTTCAGCCCAACTCTTAGCCTACGTCTAGTTCTCCAACCTCAGTTAGGTTCCACTAAACTTCAAGATTAAATCAGGCTCTTGATTGCCTTTACAAGTGATCTCTCAGTAAACTCTCTCTTATAGATCATTCCCCCTTACAACTTGTAAGATTACAACATACTCTTAAGATCCCACTATCTTAAGAGTAAACCTCACTTGAAATGTGATTACAAGACTTGTTCACTTAAATGAACTGATTTTGATACACACTGAAGTACAATAGTAATAAATGAATATATCTGAGAGAAGGTGAGTATTGAATGCAGTAAGTATAACTCTAAGGTGTATTCAATGTAAGTAATCAATGTTCTCCACCAACTTCTTCACCAATGCTTTTATATGTGTTTCTGGTTTTTGCCCGTTGGTGACCGTAGCAGTTGCTTGATCCTTGATGAGAGATGGTTAATCTGATGGAGTGTTGAGATAAAGATGTTCTGTGTAGCATTAACTTCTCTGTACTTAGTTTGCTTCTGTTCTTCTCTCTTCATTAATTGCAGAAAGTAATTATTGTTTCAAACGGCTTAATTCCTGAGTCTGTTAGTGTAACGTAAACTTCCCAAAATAGGCTTAACACATTCTGCACATAAAAGGCTTAACCATTCAAATCCATCGCCAGATCGATTACAATACTCCATTCAATCACTGCCTCAGTTGTCTGATCTATCACACTTAGATTAGGCTTCGATCATGACCTGTATCACTTGAATATGAGATTAGATAAACACCTCACCTGATCGATAACAGGGGCCCTGATCGATTAGGCTACTATGATCGATTATGCTTAGATTACTTTTGAGTTAATTCCATACTTCCATGATCGATTACAGGACATTACTTACTACTCTATGATCGATTAGTCATCTCTGATCGAATAGGCTGAGATTAGACTTGAATTACATTTTAGACTTCATGATCGATCATAGGGTGTCACGATCGATCATACCCAATTGTTTGATCATACTAAGTTCATTTCTATTTCTCTAATCAATCACACTGAGATTACTTAGTTTGTTTTTCACTTCTCTAATCGATCATAGGGGTAGCTTGATCAATTAGGTGGCCAACTTATAAATTGAACTCATTTTGATCTTATCCTGATCGATCATTGCCTTAGATCCTGATCAAATGGGAAATAACTTAGCATTTCTATCAGATTATTTCTAAGTTCATTCCAGTTCTAAGTCTAACATTTCTTTATGCCTAAATTATGTTTAGTCATCATCAAAACTCATTATTCTAACAAGAATTACCCCAAATTCAAGTGCTCTTCCCTTTGCCTTCATGACAGACAATCGCTCGCCAGAATCCCGCCTTCGCCGCAGGCCAAAGCCTTACTCGTCTCCTCCCTCCTTGCTCCCTTGTGTCGCCTATAAGCACTAAGGAAGAGGGAAGAAACAGTTATGGGAGAAAGATGGGAGGCTGGGTATCCTATTCGCCGTCGACAACACTGTTAAGCGGCGGCCTCCATCCGCCCTTGTCTCTCTCTCTCTCTAGCTAAAAGGAAAGAGTGATGGTGAGTGTGTGTGTGTGGGCGTTCGGTTCAACAGGGAAGAGAGGAAAGAATGAGAGGAATATAAGAAATAAATATGATGGGGAAAGACTAATAAGCCCCTTAACCCTAGAAAAAAATATTTTCTTCAAGCAAAAAGTTAACCTTTTAATTCCTAAAAATTTTCTTCACAACAAGCTAAGAATTTCCTCCTACTATAATCCCTTTTGGGTCTAAAAATAATTCATTTAACTCTAATTTTCCCAAATTAAGGGAGAAATTAGGCATTTAAAAGTTTCCTAAATACTTCTATTTTCATGAATTTACTTATAAAGCTCTCCAAATTCCTTAATTAATCCCAAATTAATTATTAAATTATCACTAATCATTAATTAAATTTCTGGGATGTTACACACATAACTGTACACTTGCACGCGGGCACACGTAGCGCAAAATAGGAAGATTAAGTGTTATTGAGACCTTATCTCACCCCACTGTTCATTTTTTGGTCCTAGTATCGACTCTAGACGGGAGGGTAAGGAGCATGAGAGACTCGTTGACATGTGAGATCTTTTAGGTCATATCTTTGTTATGTATATTACCAATCACTATAGGCATGCTCTTTCTAACATGGTATAATTTCTTTTGAGGTTATTCTTTTCTAACTATATTAGAGCCTTTTTTAACATAGTTAGGCTAAACAATTTTAAATAACAAATTTTTACACCATGTTAGTAGTTGTCCTCTTTCAACATGCTTAATTTTCTCAAGTTATTGCAGTCTTTTATTATCCGTGATAGGTGTTTTAAAGGATTTAGAAAATGTCTTTTTCTATCATGGATAAACCATTTCAATAATCATCTTATTTTCTAATAACTATGATATATTGCTTTCTATCATAGTTAGGATTTGGTAAATGACAAATCTTTTTGTTAACTTCGATAGAATCTTATGATTTAATATTTTCATTTTTCTATCGTAGTTTAGACTAAATTATTTGATTAAACTCTTAAATAACTATGATAGTGACTTTTCTATCATAGTTAGTTTTCCACTTGTAGTTGAACCTTTTCTAACTATGATGGATTTATTGTTGTGAGTGGTTTCTTTTTATATCATAGTTAGCCCTGAAATCTAGTTTTAAATGGATTAGTTGTGATGGTAATGGGATTTGAAAATGATTAGTAAGGAAATTTCACACCTTTAGTTGACATCCCAAAGCTCGTTTTGTCGTTTCTACCACCGAGAACAAAAGGATTTGGCTACTACAACTCATGGGAGAATTAGCAACAAGATTTTGAGAAAAGGAAGACATTGAAGAGGTGGGGAAAAAGAGAAATGTAAGGAAGGGGATTTGAGAGAGAATGAGAGAACTAAGGTTTGTGGCCTACAAATATGTCAATATCCGACCTAAGTCTCATTATTTATAGGTTTAGATCGGGTTAAATGAGGATAATCAGATTGGAGTCGTGGTTCTATCTTACAATATCATATTTTTATTTACAGACCTAGGTCTCGTTATTTATAGTTTTAAATCGGGTTAAATGAAGGTAATTAGATCTAGTTCGTGGTTCTATCTTAAAATAGCATATCTTCATTTACTAATATCATGGGTTCGCTAGAGGAAGCCCACGACGAACTCCTTTTTTCGGCTCGCCGAGGCTTCACTGGAACGAGGCCATGGAAAAGGTGGATTCATGTAAATGGTCACCCTCTTTTGCGCCATGGGTGAGTCTAGCTCTTTCTTCAATGTGGTGAGGCTGGCAGCGAGTCTCTCTTCTGTATCTTCTTTAGTTTACTTCCGTTCACCTTTTTGGTCTTCTTTCTTGATCTTCTAAAATTAACAACACTAAACTCAAATACCATATTAATTATTACTCTCTCCCACTACCTTTATTAAATATGAGCATAGATGAAAAACATATTTAATGCTTCTTGGAAAACTAACAAGTGCCTTATAAAAAAGACCAAATGAACTTGTTAGTTTGTGTTTTATAATAAGGAACAAAGGGAGTATAAAGGTAAAATTGAAAAACCATAATAATTTTACCCATGATAAATTACTCCACTACGTTTCTTTAGTTTGTATAAGATGGTTGACTGTCTTTATAATGTGGGACGGGGGAGTATCAAAGTTGTTAGAATCTTAAGTTTTGATGAAGACGGACCCCATAAATAACATAAGCAAATGAGAGCAAGTTACCTTTGATCTAAACGAGTAAAATCTAATAGGTAACAGATCACCATTGCAAGAGTAAAAGATAGCAGATGGAAACTTAGCAGAACAAAAAGAATGAACATCTCTATCGCTAAGTGTATCCCTACAGCTAGTAGAAAAAGAGCAATAGCAAGTGAAGACTTAGAAATAACAAAGTTAATATCTATCGCTAAGTCTAGAACTATCGCTAAGAAAGATCCTATCGCTAGTAGTTCATTAAGAACATGAAAAATAAAAGGAAGTATAACCAGCTGAACAATGAACCATGTCCTTGAGCTAATGCAATCAGCTAGCGATAACAGAGTAAGCTATCAATAACAAAAGTGCTTCAGATAATGGTCATTCAGATAGCTAGTGCAAATGAGTCAAATGGGCTAACATAGTTGCTAGCGCTAACTCGGTTAGCTATCGATAGAAGGATACCTTGGAGCTAATGAGCAATCAAGTAACTAGCGATAATAGAATTAACTATCGATAGAGAATGTGTTTGAGAATACATTAGCTAATATATTGTCTCTATCTTGTGAAGCTAATGAAATACCCTATCGATAACATTCTCTGCTTGAGTATTTGTTTCAACTAACAGCTTAAGTGTAGGACTCACTGTCAAGATAGCGATAGCAAATCATGCTAGTGCTAATGAAAAAGCTGACATGAAAGTACAGTGGCAGGTAGCAGCAGGATAACGTTACTTACAGTCTCTGTCTATCTTATCTCATCCTCTGCAAAATCAGTTGAAGCATGAAAAGATAGAAAAGGTGCCAACGGCTAGTTCTCCAAGTCTCCAACGGATATAAAAGTATATCACCATATATAAAGACTAAAAGATTTCGGAATCAGTGCGCGCGAATATACTAAGGAATTTTCATAACGAGATGATGCGAGATGAAAACAAGAGGCTCTGCTCAGAGTATTAGATATATTTTAGTAAGCCCAGAAATGATGAGTTGAGTGGAGTATAAAAGGAGAGATAGAGAAATACATTATTCAGATTATTAAGCTCTAAGTTGTATTCCATCATACATTTATCTGTACTTAAGTGTTTATCAAAATCAGTTCATTAAGTGAACGTACTTATTGAAATCCTCTACTGTTTGAGGTTGTTCTGAAAGCTTGGTGCTTTAAAACAGGGATATTGCCTCACAGGTAGTAAGGGGGAGTGTTTAGAGAGATTCTAAAACTCTGTAAAGGTTGGCAGGTGAACCTGTGTTCGTAAAACCTGTGGTAGGCTTCTCTTGTGCCAGGTTTAAACAAGAGGGTAGTTGAAATCTCAGGTGGAGCCTGAGGACTGGATGTAGGTCTGGTTTGACCGAACCAGGATAAACTCTGTGTGCAATATATCTTCCTTTAACTCTCTTAGTTTCCAGCATACCAAAACTAATTTCAGTGCATTTCATGTTTTGAAATATTCTCTGTGATAAATCTTGAAAAGATTTCAAAGATTGACATCTCTTGTATTTTATTGAAAGAATCAAAGGTTTTTATTCAGTCACCCAATTCACCCCCCATCTTGGGTGATAGCCAGCACTAACAATTGGTATCAGAGCTGGTCACTTGTTTAAAGGATCCAACGATCTCAAGTGAAAAGATCATGACTGATTTTGGGTGTAACATGTTTCCTGAAGGTTTTGATCATACCATTCCACCTCTCCTTGAAAATATTGATTTTTCGTTTTGGAAAGCTAGGATGAAAAGTTTTATAAAATCACTTGATTATCATATGTGTAATGTTTTTATAAATGGTTTTGATCTCAAACCTAGAAAGGATTGGACTGAAAAAGACAAGAAAAAGTTTTCCTTAAACATTAGAGTTATGCAAATTCTGCATAAAGGCTTAACTGAAAAAGATTTTTAAAAAATCAGATTTTGCTCTAATGCTAAAGATATTTGGGATACACTTGAATCTATGTATATCACTAATCATCTTGTTGAAACTGAAAGTGTTGACAGCTCATCTGAATTTCAAAGTTGCATATCTATGGTTGATGAGCAATTGGAAGCTGAAATTGAAAAAGGAGAAATCGTAGAGCCCTTCCAAGATTCAATCAACACAGAAGGTCAAGAAAAGGATGACTGCCAAGAGCTCTACCTGAACGAGTCTGATCAATCATTCTCTGGAGCTCAAGACGCAGCTATGGGATACTGTTCCAAGTCCTGTGGTTTTGAGAAAAACAATGTTAATCTGCATAAAACTGATTTATTACCTATCTCAGATCATATTTCAAGGATTGGAAATATTTTAAATCATGTTGGAAAATGTTTTGGGAAGAAAGATCATTCAAATGAAAACAATTTGTGTTTGCACTTCTCTGACCATCACAATAATTGCATAAAATCTCATGTTGTACCTCATTCTATTATTTGCTATTATTGTGGTAAATCTGGTCATATCTCTCACACATGCAGCATTAGAAGAAATTCAAATGTGAGAAATAAATTTGTTTGGGTTCCAAAAGGACATGTAAGGTCAAATACTAACACTGAAGGACCCAAGTTCAAATGGGTACCAAAATGTCCATTTAGTGCTTTATGTGTGCAGATAAATTCTAGAAGAAATGGACATCATGATGCAAAGACAACAGAGAAGAATCCAAGAGTTTCACATACTCCAAGAAAAAGTTTCACAGAATCTATATATAGAAGGAGAACTCAGGGAAAAGCCACTGTTGCTACATCTGGTTCAAATCATAGAAAGCAGTGCACAATCACAAGAAGAGCATGTTCCACCTCAAGAATGAGTTACAACAGAGTGCCATTAAATCATCTTGAGGAAAACAGGAGAAATAGAATTCCTCATTTATCAAGAAGAAGAAGAATCTTGAATTCTATTTCACAAAAGAGATTCTTGCATCCTAGAGCTAAGCATGTCAGAACCACTTGGTAAATCTCACTATCACTAGCATACGTAGAACAGAGCCAAGATTGAATTGATTGCCATCAAGAGCTCTATCGATAACAACTCTCATTACCGATAGCAATGTTCTTCCTAGTCAAGTGCAGTTATGGTGATATCATTCTTACCCTATCTTAAATGAATATAATATTGTTTGGATTATGAATAATTATTTCTTTTCTTTAGCAATTAAATTATCTGACAGATTGCTATATGATTAATTGAAATTGTGTATAGTGTTATCTTATGAGGAATCTCTGAAATGAAATTCAAATTTGTTTAAATTTTAAATCAGCATGTTTATAAGAGTGTATTCATATGTTTTTGAAAGACTTGTTGGATTTGGATAAAGTTGAAAATGCATGTATTATCATTATGGGAAGAATTGCCAAATTAAGTTAATTTACATTAAATTTCAGATATTAATATCCAAATTTATTTTTGTCACCTCCTTGTATAATTAACAACTATCTTGCTCTATAGAATATGTTCAAATGTTAAATCTTAAGTTTTGCAGTTCTGATCCATCGATAGTGAGCTTCATTATCGCTAGCTATGTGTAGAGCAAAAGCTTGAGTCAAGATTGCAATCGCTAGCCAAAAGCATTATCGATAGCAAAGTCAGCTATCGATAGATGGAAGGAGTAAGTAGACTGAAATCTAAGTCACTTGCTCAGCGTGGGATCATGCCCGCTAGCGATAGCTGATCATATTAGCGATAGCAAGTCACTTACACAGGTCAGAATACGAAACGTTAGTTGATGTACGTCACTCATGGTAAAACCCTAAACCCTAAAACTTATAAAGGTGGATCATTTTGCATCTGCATTCATTTTGCATTCATTCTCTTCTACTCCAAACACTGTCTGAGTACTCTCTGAGCTCTTTCGAAAACATTTTTGCATCTTTGAAAACCTTAATCCAGCAATGTCCAGAACCAAATTTCCAAATGTGAATGATCTTGAGACCACCTCTAGCGCTAAACCCTTTTCCCAATCTCCTAGCAAGAGGTCTAGAACCCAGAAAAGTGTATCATTCTCAAAAGAGGTGATTGAATCAGGCCGGAAGCGTAAAAAACGAACGTCCACAGATTTGTCTTACGCATCATAACCTCTAGAAGCTCCCAGCACCTTCTTTGCAGAAAAAGAAACCCTAGACAGGACAGCAGTTTGGGTTGATTTGAAGTATTTCAAGGAGCAGCGTTTTGAATTAGACGCTTGGTTACTGCCATACCAGAATTGGGTGAGTGTGAAGAATGACTACAATGAAGACGTTCTAAGATCTTTCTACTCAAACCTGAAAGTCATCCCAGTTTACAAGAAAGGGCTTCTAAGGGACGTATCCTTTGAAGCCACTATCAGAGGGAGAAGCTTTGGTTTTGATTGGTCTGCTATCAACAACATGTTGGGGATTTCTGGGGCAGATTACAACAAGTGGTTCATGACTAAGCAATATACAGATGAAGAACTTGCTGAAATATATGAGACTTCATCCAAGAAGCCTGCAGATATGCCTGTGCTCAAACGAATCCTTCACTACGTATATACCAGGCTCATGACTCACAAGTCTGGGAACTTCAGCAGTTTTGCCAAGATTGACAATCCTTGGTTGGCCAATCTCATTCAGAAGATTCCCTTAAATCCAGGTCAAATAGTATGTATGGAATTGCTGCGATTCATGTCTGAAAAATCTACCAATGCTCCTCTTCCATACCCTCAGTTGATCTCTTTACTTCTGGAGCATTCCAAAATCAAGTCTATCGGGGTTGGAGAGAATAAGAAATGCAAGCAAGTCACAATCTCCACTCTGAAGAGGATAGGGATCTCAATTGGTCCAATCAGAGGGATTTCTGGCTCTAAGTCTAAAGCTTCTCATGTCTCTGTCTCGACTGCTCAGCCTGACTTCCCAGAGGAAGAAGCTCAATCCAGAAGAGTTCCTCCTCCTCCTTCTGCTGAAAATCTAACTATAAGGTTCTCCAAGGAAGCTGTGGAGGAAATAGTCTTCAGACTCTCTGCCGAGTTTGCTTTTGCTCTGAATGCACAAAAAGAAGAATTGCTGAAGCATATCCAGGAGCTTCAGGCTCAAGTAAGGAATCTAGAAGATAGTCTATGCATTGCCCCTGTTAATGATCATCAAGGTACATCATCATCACCACCACTCTCACCTATTCTACACTCACCCCATCATTCACCAAATCATTCATCTACTCCTTCTTCTTCTCACAGTCCACCACATTCTCCTCTCCATCTTCACTCACCCTCTCATTCCTCTCTACAACAATCACCCTCTCTTCATCTTTCTTATTACCCCTCTCCTTCTACCTTCACACATCCGAGCGATAACGCTTATTCACGAGCTCAAACACCTACACCCTTAACATCAGTCACTCCTAGCCCTTCTCTTTATCTCTGTAATTATCCATCTCCTCCCACATTCAAACATACTAGCGATAGAGCCCACTCACAAGCCAAAACACTTGCACCTCCACCCTCACCACATTCCAATCAGCCAACACCTCCAGAGACTCCTATCGCAAATCCCTCCCCTAGCGCTAACCCACAAACAACCCCTATCGCTAGCACCATCCCTAGCGATAGCAATCCTACTTCACCACCAATTCAGCCAACCTCTATCGCTAACACTATCACAAGCCCTCACTCTCCTCCCATCTCTTCTCAAAATCCTGATCAACCCTCTTCTCTTACCCGTGTCTATGATGATGACAAAAAGGGGGAGAAACATGTAGAGAAAAATGTGGAGCAACTACTGAAGGATCCAATGTTAGCAGAAGACGCTGAGAAAGTTATCAGACAGATTGCACGCTGCTACATGGAATCAGAGGATCACAGAACTCCTCCTCCTCCAGAAAAGAGAACAAGTCAAGGTTCAGCAGAAAGCCTGAAAGGGAAAAGGACCAAGAGAAAAGCAAGGAAAGAAATGTCATTCAAGGTCACTCCCAAGACCTCAGAAGTTTCTTCAGCCAGAGCTCCAAGAATCAAAATGACAGCTCCAAAGCCAAAGCCAAAAGCCAAAGCATCTGAAAAGTTGTCTCTCCCTCCAGAATTGTCAAAAGAAGACAAGAAAGTAATAGCTGAGATCTTAAGGCAAGATAAGAAAGAAGCAGCTAAGGCCAAGAGGGAAGCTGATAAGGCAGACAAGAAAGTCATAGATGAGATCTTAAGGCAAGATATGAAAGAAGCAGCTAAGGCCAAGAGGGAAGCTGCTAAGGCAGATAAGGAAGCAATAGCAGCACTCTTAAGGCAAGACAAGGAGGAAGCCAAAAAGAAAAAATCAGAAGATGAAAAGATGGCTGAATGGAAGGCTGATTAGGAAGCAAGAAAGGTTAAGTTGGCTGCATGGAAAGAAAAATATGAGGAGCAGAAAAAGGCTGAAAAGGTGCCTGCTCTTAAAGAAAAATCAATAGCTACTTCTCGCCCTCGAAGAATGACAAAAGAAGAAAAGAAAAGGGCTGAAAAAGAAGCTGCTAACAAGAAAGCCTTTGAAGAGGCTGAGAGAAAGCTCAAAGAAGCCCTTGAAAAGAAAGCTGCCTTTAAAGCAAGAAGAAGGGCAAGAATAGAGAGAGATGCAGAGGTTGCTGCTCAAAGGGCAGAAGAGAGGAGAAGAAATGAAATTTCTCAAGGAAAACAGGTGTGGGAATATAAGAGAACATTTCACAAATCAAAGGGTGGCTCTTCAGGCATTTCTATCAGTGAACATGTTCAGAAAATTGAAGAAGAAAGAGCTAAGGGTGGTCCCAAGAGCATTGACCAAGACAAATTCTTCTATCCAGACTCTGAGCTGTCTGACGATCCTGATAAGGAGTACATTGCCACAACTTCTGGAGTGAATTTTGAAAATAATTACACCCTCACCTTTAGAAATACCTCTGAATACAAGTCATACGTAGCCTCTTTTGATGACCCACCTCTTTTAGATTGCATGCTAGATATTCCTCCCATACCATTCATGCATGATTTTGACTCTGATTCTGACAAGGAATATTCTGAGGGTACTATTATTCATACTGACCCTAACTATCTACCCTGATGTATTGCAATAATATTACTTATTGTTGATTTGAATATGTTTTATCTTACATACTTTTACTTATGTTTTTGTCATCATCAAAAAGGAGGAGAATGTTAGAATCTTAAGTTTTGATGAAGACTGACCCCATAAACAACATAAGCAAATGAGAGCAAGTTACCTTTGATCTAAACGAGTAAAATCTAATAGGTAACAGATCACCATTGCAAGAGTAAAAGATAGCAGATGGAAACTTAGCAGAACAAAAAGAATGAACATCTCTATCGCTAAGTGTATCCCTACAGCTAGTAGAAAAAGAGCAATAGCAAGTGAAGACTTAGAAATAACAAAGTTAATATCTATCGCTAAGTCTAGCACTATCGCTAAGAAAGATCCTATCGCTATTAGTTCATTAAGAACATGAAAAATAAAAGGAAGTATAACCAGCTGAACAATGAACCATGTCCTTGAGCTAATGCAATCAGCTAGCGATAACAGAGTAAGCTATCAATAACAAAAGTGCTTCAGATAATGATCATTCAGATAGCTAGTGCAAATGAGTCAAATGGGCTAACATAGTTGCTAGCGCTAACTCGGTTAGCTATCGATAGAAGGATACCTTGGAGCTAATGAGCAATCAAGTAACTAGCGATAATAGAATTAACTATCGATAGAGAATGTGTTTGAGAATACCTTAGCTAATATATTGTCTCTATCTTGTGAAGCTAATGAAATACCCTATCGATAACATTCTCTGCTTGAGTATTTGTTTCAACTAACAGCTTAAGTGCAGGACTCACTGTCAAGATAGCGATAGCAAATCATGCTAGCGCTAATGAAAAAGCTGACATGAAAGTACAGTGGCAGGTAGCAGCAGGATAACGTTACTCACAGTCTCTGTCTATCTTATCTCATCCTCTGCAAAATCAGTTGAAGCATGAAAAGATAGAAAAGGTGCCAACGGCTAGTTCTCCAAGTCTCCAATGGATATAAAAGTATATCACCATATATAAAGACTAAAAGATTTCGGAATCAGTGCGCGCGAATATACTAAGGAATTTTCATAACGAGATGATGCGAGATGAAAACAAGAGGCTCTGCTCAGAGTATTAGATATATTTTAGTAAGCCCAGAAATGATGAGTTGAGTGGAGTATAAAAGGAGAGCTAGAGAAATACATTATTCAGATTATTAAGCTCTAAGTTGTATTCCATCATACATTTATCTGTACTTAAGTGTTTATCAAAATCAGTTCATTAAGTGAACGTACTTATTGAAATCCTCTACTGTTTGAGGTTGTTCTGAAAGCTTGGTGCTTTAGAACAGGGATATTGCCTTACAGGTAGTAAGGGGGAGTGTTTAGAGAGATTCTAAAACTCTGTAAAGGTTGGCAGGTGAACCTGTGTTCGTAAAACCTGTGGTAGGCTTCTCTTGTGCCAGGTTTAAACAAGAGGGTAGTTGAAATCTCAGGTGGAGCCTGAGGACTGGATGTAGGTCTGGTTTAACCGAATCAGGATAAACTCTGTGTGCAATATCTCTTCCTTTAACTCTCTTAGTTTCCAGCATACCAAAACTAATTTCAGTGCATTTCATGTTTTGAAATATTCTCTGTGATAAATCTTGAAAAGATTTCAAAGATTGACATCTCTTGTATTTTATTGAAAGAATCAAAGGTTTTTATTCAGTCACCCAATTCACCCCCCTCTTGGGTGATAGCCAGCACTAACAAAAGTTTGGGAAGATATAAACTTCAGCCAAATGAGTCATTTGAAATATTTTTTGGTGTTATTTATTATTTTGTGATGTAGTCTTGGTTAGTGGGAATTTTAATTTTATTTCAATTAACATGGTGAGAACAAAACTCAATGGATCTCTGAAAGTTTCCTCGTGATAAGTGTTTCTCCTTTTTTCCCTTCAACTTCTCACTCAGTATTAAGGTTTCTTGGTTACATGTTCCTTTCTTTTCCAATCTCACGTGTTCTGGAAAAAAAGAAAGAAAGAAAGAAAAATTCTCGTGTTATTTGGATCTCAGGCCTCTAGGTGTTCCTTTTTCTATTTGGGCCTTCAGAAAAAATGACCTAGGTGACTCCAGATTTAAGTGATTCACCTAGGACATGTCATCAGTTTTTGATTTAACCGGCCGATCGAGTTCAATTTTCTAAAATAGAGCACTCCCGCTCTTTGTTATTATAAGAGTCCAAAATTAAAATTATCTCAATATCTCCATCCTTTTTATAAGATATCACTAAGAGTTATCTAAGCATTCAATGCCTTTTTAATAATCTTGCCCCTAATTAATTATATTACCCCTCTTCATCGTTTACCAATACTACATCCTCTTTTTATACATGCTCTTACTCCTGTGATCATATTTATAGGATAGAGAGAGAAGACTTTATTTGGTCCTATTTATAGGGTACTTCATTAAATTTTGCATGTAGATGTATAGTTTTACTTTTCACTTATTGTGTTGACTTTATTTTTATGTGGTGTAGTAGATATTAAATACTCCCTCTGGTCTTAAATATAAGATCACTTTAACTTTTTTTGGATATTAATGAAGCAAAATAGACCACTTAATTTTAACATATCGTACATGTAATTGTAGTATTCGATAGTTTTTAAGTAAGGTAAATCAGTTTTGAAAAAAATAACTATAGACATTTTAAAGTGATTAATTTTTCATCCTTAATTTCTTCAAAAAAAGTTAAAGTGACCTTATAATTAGGACCAAAAGGAGTATGATTAATGTTTGAAAATTGTCAAATTCTATGGTATAATTTAATTATGTTTAAGGTTTTTTTGGTCTGCGTGAAACATGCTGGAAGAGTCATATAAATAGGACCAGAGGAGTATTATTACTATGTTTCTCTTTCCTAGTTACCCCCTCATTAAAAAGGAAATGGACCGACAAAGAAAAAAATTTACTCCCTCTATTCCTAAAATAAGACATATTTAAATCATATTTACCTAATTTGATTAGTTTAAATATGTTAGTTTAATTAGTTAAAATGATCAAATTATGTTAGTTAAATTAGTTAAAATCAAATGATATTACCAAAATGCCTTAAACATATGCCTCTATTCCCACCTACACTTTCTTACTGGTTTACCACTGAAGAATATTAATAGAGATAATTTGAAAAACTATTAAAAAAAATAGAAATATGTGCTATATTTAGGAACATGCTCACCTTCCCTATATCTAAAAGCAACTGGAGTACTTTTTTTAAATGTTGTCATTTAGTTTATTGAGCTAGAGAGAGAAATAGAATGAAAGGGAGAGAATAACTTCTATAGCTACCTCTCTTTTTCAGTTTTCTCAATTTCATTTGGATAAGACATGGCTTCTACACTATATTACAAAGGAGTTTCAGTTTTCTCAATTTTTATTTGTCAGTTTCAATTTCTAAAAGTAACACTGAATTACAAAGGAGTTTAATCTCCAGAGACTCTACTAAAAATCTCAAGTTCCAAATGTAGAAATTCATATTATAAACTATACGAAATCATGATAAACATATAAACAGACATATTATAAAGGTAACTCATAACTCAACCACATAATCTATCCTCTATCATATTTCAATTTTAAATATTGTTTAAAAGAATTTTACTTTTAATTCATAAAAAATAGTTAGATTAGATATATTTTAAATATTTTCTTACGTCAACATTAAGATTTTACTCATTGATTGTATTTTATCTTTCAAAATGCCTTCATCAACCCACGCCAATGCCTGAATTAGTATTACTATACTCTTTATTACAAATGACTTATGACTCATTATTCCACAATCTTAAGACATTTGGAGGTCCCCTTCTGATATGTAAGTTTATGCAGCTTATGGGAGGTAATGAAGAGACTAACATATCAATACATAGAATGGAAATTTCAAGCTCAAAACTAACACTGAATTACAAAGGAGTTTAATCTCCAGAGACTCTACCAAAAATCTCGAGTTCCAAATGTAGAAATTCATATTATAAACTATACGAAATCATGATAAACATATAAACAGACATATTATAAAGGTAACTCATAACTCAACCACATAATCCATCCTCTATCATGATTGGATGTTATTATTATAGATAAACAACATCATTATAGAAAAAGCATTTTATTTTCATGGTGAACAACAGAGAACACCTTATTGTTTAACCCATTCCACAAACTTCATGAAATTCTCAAATGAGAGGCCCCCTTCAGATACGTTACTCATTATAATCTCCTTCATCCTCTTGGATCTCTCCCTTATGCCTTCATTTTCAAGCAACATATCCACTTTTCTCTTGATTTCATGACGTGAGATAAGCTCTTTATCATCAAAATCCAATCCTATTCCCACCTTCCAAGCATCACATATGTAAGTCTTATCAAAAAAATGGTCTGCAAAATATGGCCAACATAGAAAAGGCACCCCATTACTTAAACCTTCCAAGAGAGAATTCCAACCACAATGGCTAACAAAGCATGCTATTGCAGGGTGCCCCAAAACTTTCTGTTGAGGTGCCCAGTTGACAATTTTCCCATTTTCCCCCTTAAACTCATCTGGGTATCTCACTTCTGTCCCTTTATCTTTCTCATTTTCCCTTACAACCAAAAGAAAAGGCCTTTGAGTAAGTTCAAGCCCCAGAGCTAGCTCTTGAAACTGGCTTGTATTAAACTCAGTGAAGCTACCAAAGGCAACATATATGACAGAACAAGGTGGTTGTTGATCTAGCCATCTCAAGCATGACATGTCCTCTTCCCAGAATTGTCCAAGCGAGTGATTATTATGATCAGCACTTGATGGGCTATTCATTATTAATGGCCCAATGGGGAGGATTTTGGGGTATAAAGAGAAAGTTCCAGGCTCAAGGTCAAAAATGGTATTGCAAAGCCACCAGTCAGTCAAGTGTGAAGCTCTTACTACCCTTGCAATGTGATCAAATATGATCTTTTGAGAGCTTGATGAGTGTCCTATAAGACACCATGGAATGTGGGCTGTATTCATCTTAGGAATCTCTGGCGATATCTCAAATTCTCCTTTAACAATTGGGGTTCCTACGGTGCCAACAGCATACATCATTAAGATAGGTCAATAGATGTACCAACAATCAATTAATACACGGTTAAGGCCCTTAACTACCCAAGAAGTTTTACCTAAGAAGCTCCTAGCACTGGGAATTTTTTTTTTGAATTTTAAATACCTAGAAAGTTTTATTTCGTAGCATTAATGCCCAAAGTTAACAAAGAGAAAAACGGATGTTTTCCACTTCAGATTGAACGTCATGTCAGAGTCAACCCTTGTTGAATGGATGATGACGTGGCTTGGGTTAAGGTTCTTAAATGTCTCAAAAGTTTTCTCGAAGGAGCACCCAGCACCCCGAAAGTTTTGCTTTGGATCTTAATGTCCAGGATATTTAGGATCAAAAATGAAACTTTTGGATGCTGAGTGCTCCTTCGAGAAAACTTTTAGGTTATTTAAGAACCTTAATTCAAGCCATGTCATCACCCATTCAGGATGATGTGGCTTCAGTCTGACATAGCAAACGTCCGTTTGCATCTCAGTTAACTATAGGCATTGATGCTACGAAATAATACTTCCAGGGCATTTAAGATTAAAAAAAACTTCCCGGTACTAGGAGCTCCTTAGGTAAAACTTTTTGGATATTTAAGAGCCTTAACCCTTAAATATACTCACCAAAATCAGTAAACAAAACTACTTGTAAAGTAGGATTTGGTCTTAAATAATAATATAAGGCCTTATTCTATTTTGTCCTATCATATTTATCATTTATATCCAAACTAAATTGCCTAACTTATAAGCTAATATATTCTGTATGCTCAAATATATATATAACTAATCAAATCTTATAGATCAAAATATTTTTTAAAAATTACTTAAAAGCATTGACTGTGTAAGAAATTTAGTTGGTTTTCAACAAATACACACTGACTATGAGTGAGAAAGAGAATGAGTGGAAAAAGACATGAGATAAGCATTTAATTAATTTAGGTTAAAATTTAAAAAAGCATTAAATTTTTAGACAAATGTACAAATTGTTGCTTATATAAATTGGACCAACTCTATGTGTATTGGACTGGAGGTCATAATCAAACGTTAATTACATAGGGTTATTTTTCAGGGATATATATCATGTCACATTTGTTACAATTAACTAATTCATCTTATTTCCTTAATATAGCTCTTATCTATTAAGGATGAGAATATATTAACTACAAGAAAGAGAAACAAAAATATGCATGTCAACAAATAAACATAAATATTGTATGTGAAAAAGAATGAAGGGAGGGAAAAAAATTATATAACCACCATGAGGATCTATGAGTCCATCTTGAATGAGCTTTGGAGCATGAAGTTTCAAGGCAAAAAGAGCAGCAGAAGCAGGACAGATGACAGCAGATTTAATACCAAGCTTATGTGAAACTTCCAAGGCCCATGCCATAGCAGCATCTGCAACTACACAAGTGATTCTATCATCACCTTTTTGAATAATGTTTTCTTCTAGAAGCTTCTCCAGCGCTGATCTCATGGTACTCAACATTGCCAAACATAACTTTGGAATGTCATTTCTGTCATCTTCAGGTCCCATACCATCTGGTATGTACACAAACTTGAAAGGAGGCCTCTCCTTAATCTCATCATCATCATTGGCGTCTTTCATTCCCCTCACCATTATTCTCTTGTGGTTATATTCTGAGTTGAGGAAGGTGATTTTGAGGCCATTTTGGGCTAATTTATGAGATAGGTTCATGAGACAATTGACATGACCTTGAGCAGGAAAGGGTAAAACCAGAACATTGTTATGGGGTCTGCTCATTATTATTCTGTGTGTTGTGCTTATCACAATGGCTACGTAAGTGTTGTGTGTTGAGAAGAGATGTACTATATTCTGGTTTATTTTATAGAGTTCAGGAGCTTGTATAATGGTGGAGGGGCATCATAAATGTGAAGAAATTTTATTTCTCTTTTCGAGTTGGCCAAGAAGAGTAGGTGAATAACTAATCAAGATTCAATGTGCGAGATAAAATGGTAATTTTTTGATTTCTCATGATTGTTTCTCCTTTGTTCCTATTATACATATAAGGCATTTATAACAGATTCATGCGAAAAAAGGAATAACAGTTAACTTGTTAGATATTTTTTAAATTAATAAAGTTTTCCAATTTTACTCCATATTATTGAGGTTTGGAGGGGGAGAGAAATACAGAGAGTCACATTTAAACATTAATAGGAATACGGGGAAAAAAAGGCCTTCTAAACTAGTTTCAAAATTGATCTAGATATGGAGTATAAAATCTCTTACTAATTACTTTTAATCAAATCTTTAAACTTTGATTAACCTTCCACAAATGCAATGATATATTGACTATGATAGAAAAAAGCTTTCACTTAACAAAAGAACTATCTCAGTTCAAAGCAAAAACAAAATCAAAAGAATTATCATAGTTAGAAAAAAATAAATAACTTACACAATCCTTAATAAATTCAAAATTTGATAGCCTAACTATGATAGCAAAATAAGGCACTTAATACATTGTTAAAAGCTATCATAGTTAGATAGTGTTTCTTCAAATCTATAATGGATATTAAAAGCTTTCTAATCACTACCAAACTATAAACCATACTAGAAAAAGAATAATACTAAGACGGTTATTAAAACTTGACTTACTAAAGAAAGCTTAACTATGTTAGAAAAAGAAAACACCTAAAATAGCTAAAAAAAATTACCTTATAAATTTAGCATAACTTTGTTAGAAATTAAAGAAGCGTTATTATTACCATAGTTAGGAAAGAGCTTTTCATAAAATCTTTAAAAGCTTACCATATTAAAAAAGGCTAACCTAACATGGTAAATAGAATAAAACTTCCAATTTCAATTATGCCTTTTATTTCAAAACCTTTCTTTTTTGTTACATAAGGGGCAAATCCCAAACTCTATCCTACAACTCTACGAGGCCAGCTGTGCCCCGCATAATTTTCTTGTAGAACCCTTTCTACTTGCTTTGGTGGCTGTTGCCAAACCACTTTGTACTGTGTTTGAAACACGCTTAATGCAGCCTTTTTGTTCGCACATCAATTGCCTTCTCTGTGAATATAAAGGAACCAGAGCTACCATGCTCTCTTCTTGAGATCTCACATCCACGAATACATGCTCTGTTCTCCAAAGCTTCACATACGTTCTTGGCGTCACTTCCCACTTCTACCAACTTTAGCCTTAGGTCCCAGCATATTCTGATCCCTTCCAAAATTGCTCTAACTTCTAAAATTGCTGGTGTTCCTCCTGCGAATTTGATGGAGAATCCTTATAGCCATTCTCATGTTTGGTAATGGGTGATACTGATTCATTAGAGTACCCTATATCAGAACAAACCCTTCAGTTATTGTTTGGTGCTTTAAATTCGACTGGCTTGGAAAAGTATTTGGAAATTCTCATAGACAACTCCAACTCTGCTTCTGGGCGTGCAGAGCTTGCTTCCAAAGGAGTTCCCCTAGCAGTGCTGGAGATAATTAATTCTGTGCCATCTACTTCATGGCATGATTTTGTTTCATATGTGCTGGAGAGGTTGCAAACCAGAACTCATTTATTGTTCTTAAGGGAACTGATATCATCTCAAATGATCTAAGGTTGGTGGCAAGTTCTTCAGACCCAGATCAGGGATTACTACATATGTGTTTGCAAGTTTTGGCAAATGTTTCGTTGGCAATGAAAGAATATCAGCTTGCTATATGAGAAGAAGTCTATCCTAATGGTTTTGTATCTCTAGCGAGACTTCGGAGTAAGGGGACTTGTGATTGTGTATGGTAATCTATACATGTTATGGCGGAAATCCTGAATTGGGTAGAAAGTTGTATAGTGAAAGTGGGTGGCCTATAATGGTAGAAATTGTTCAACTACTTCTTCTGGTAAGTTAAGATCTATTTGTTTGTATAATATGCTAGTTTTCTCTGTTGTCGTAAGGTTCTGAGAGTTTCTTAAGTTTGTTGCACTGATTATATTCCTTCTCTTTCATTCTCTTTATTCATTGGTTTCTAATGACCTAGTTGGTTTTGGAGAGGATTGATTAAATTTACCCCTTTAATTTCAAAAGTCTGCTTGGAAGAATCTCTGTTGCCTATATTGTTCTTTAAGTTGTGGTCTGCGGCTGCTTCCGAGGGTCAAGTTTCTGAGTTCATATATGAGCATTTATCATCTGAACAAGCATTTGTTATGGGAACTCTGGCAGAAATCGTTAATGAAAGGATCCCTGATGTTGCTGTTATAAAGGATGTTGCCTTGTTTGTCTATGAAATATTGAAGAAGTCAGTTGGAGCTCTCGAGCATGCCCCTAAAGCCAAGTCTGGTATACCTATAGGTTGTGCTACTATTGACGTTCTTGGATATTCTATCAGCATACTGAGAGAAATTTGTGCTCAAGATGATGTAGAAAATTAAGGTAGGCAAGGGGATGCAAAGGATGTTGTGGATAAAATATTATCTCACGGCCTCATTGATTTGCTTTTGTCTTTGCTTCATGATCTTGAACATCCAACAATAATCAGGAAAGTAATAAAACAATTCAAGAACCGAGATGGAGCCGAAGCATCTAGGTTGTGGTAACCCTGCATTTACAAGGGATTTAAGAGAGACATTGTTGCACTCGTTGGCAATTATGTGTATAGAAGAAAGGATGCACAAGATAAGGGAGAAAATGGAATTATGCTCCTATTACAACAATGTGTTACTGATGTGGAAAATCCATTCCTTAGAGAGTGGGGAATATGGTCAGTGAGGAATATGTTGGAGGGAAATGAGGAGAACCAAAGGGCAGTTACAGAGTTGGAGGTTCAGGGATCTGTTGATTTGCTAGAAATTTCAACACTTAGGCGTAAAGTTGAAGTTGATCGGAAAACTAGACGTGCAAAGCTTATAAATGTCCCCGTGAAAATTTTACCTTAAATTAGCTGTCTTGTGAAGGAAATGCATTTCTTATGAAAATAAAGACTTGATATTTGAAGGTAGCATTGAAGCGAGGATAGAATAAAAGGGACCTCTTTATGTCTATTTTTAACCCCTCACTTCAGTTATAGTTGAACTAATATTAATTTTGGCTAATTATCTTATTTGGGTTTGTTTTCTAGTCTACATCTTGAGTAATTGATCACAAAGGATGGATAGTGAATTGTTTAGATAGCCAACGGTAGATGAACTGTATACAAGGTTGAATAATACTATATACTTCCTCCAATCTTCTATAAGACTTATTTGGAGAGAATTGATTTTGGTCCTAATTATAAGGTCTATTTTTAATTAATCAAGTTTTACCCAAATTGCCCCAATTGATAGTCTCTGAATAATATTTAAGAGATCCTTAAGGAATACAGTTGGAGTGTTTGAAAAAAAAAGTCTTATCAATTTAATTTAGCTAATGTCTTTAATATGTCATGTATACTTAAAGAAGAGAATGGGTAACACTTTTTCTTGTTTAGGACGTGCAATGCAAATAATTTGTTCTTTATACATGCTTATATTTTAGATGTATTTAAATTTCAAACTGTACCACTTTACAAAGATTTAAAATTGTACCACTCTAACCCTAAGTGCTGAAATTTCTGGCAAATCAACAAATCCGTGAACCTCCAACTCTGCAACTGCCCTTTGGTTCTCCTCATTTCCCTCCAACACATTCCTCACTGACCATATTCCTGAATCTCTAAGGAACGGATTTTCCTCATCAGTCACACACTGTTGCATTTATCTCCCTTATCTCATCTTGTGCATGCTTTCTTCTGTACACACAGTTGCCAACGAGTGCAACAAAGTCTCTCCTAAATCCCTTGTACATGCAGGGTTTCCATAACCTAGATGCTTCGGCTCCGTCTCGATTCTCGAATTGTTTTATTGCTTTTCTGATTATTGTTGGAGGTTCAAGATCATGAAGCAAAGACAAAAGCAATTCAATGAGGCCGTGTGATAATAGTTTGTCTGCAACATCCTCTACATCCCTTTGCCTACCTCTATTTTCTACATCATCTTTAACATGTCATAGCAAGTCTGATGTCCTCACTATGAAAACTATTTGATATCATGTCATTGACAATTTAAAATGAAATCTGGTCAAAAAAATAATTTAGAATGAAATAAAAATAAAATGAATTGAATCAACAAATTAGATGAAAAATAATATTTTTATTGAAAAGTGAGATATAATAGTAATTAAAAATCTTAATAAGATTTAAAATGAAAAATGAGGTTTAAATTTGTTAAAATGCAGTGTTAAGAGGAACTCAGATATTGTCCTTTTTCTACCTAAACAATTATCAAATTATAGATATTTTAAAGCTTACAGTATATTCTATCACTAAGGGCAACTGTTCTTCTAATAAAATCAATTACAACATGTAAATAAAAGGTCAATCATGACAAAACACATCATAATTTATTTGCCCAATCACATTGCGTAATGTTTAAAGATCAACAATTACAGACTTTGAAAGTTTACTAGTCCTCTAGATGAGAAAATCAATCATAGCTCTAGTAATTACAATATTCACATGAACGGACACCAGACATGTAAGCTAAATACTTCTGTAGCTAGTAGGCTCTCAAATTTTCCTCCCAACAAGGCAAAAAAAAAATAACCAAAATGAGTTCTATGATACAAAAACTGTACACTATCTTTATCTTCAATAAGTATAATGTACTTAAAAATTGTTTGCTCTTCTGTGGTGTAAATTAATTCCCAAAAACAATAAACCCTCTATATTGCAATTTACATTCATCTTATTCTAATGGCTTGGGGGAAGATATGAATGGTCATCAAATTCATTAAATGGTAAGATTCTCCTTAATGGAAAGAAATGACCCTATTATTTTGCCTCCAACATCAGGGAAATTTTCATGGCCAGTGAGGGATCTAACCTTCCCCTTTCGATCAACTTCTACCGAGTATTTGAGTAGGTGCCCTTTCATCTCTGTTACTTCAAGTGCTGCAAATAGTTTCCAGTTCATTTTACCCATTGCTTTTACTCTTCTTACATATTTGAGGCTCTCTGGTTGCAAAAAGCAGCTTTCAAATTTTGCTGTGTGTTCTACCCAGAGAGACATCCTATATCCATGGATCTACACAGTGCGGTATCATGAAGAATGGCAATCAAGTCAAAGTTGTTACAGGAGTCATAATGCACCAAAGTGATATGAAGGGAAAACAAATTAAAACCAACATAGTAAAGCTTTATTGGTGAAGTTGGGTATAAAAGAAAACATAATCTCCAGTAGTTGGAAAGCTATCTATAAGTTGACTGAGCATAACAAATTAAAGTTAACATATAGGTTTCCAAGTACTGGGAAAAAATAAGATGTTTATATACCATATGCCACCTCAATGATTCTTTTGTAATCCCATAATGGAAATACAGATCTAGAGGTATTTAGAGAGAAGATAAAGGGAGTGGAAGCAGGTCCTGCTGGGCCTCATCCTCCCTCTTCTTTGAATACTTTACTAACTTAAACACACACTCATGTTCTCAAACATTTTTTAACATCTTTTAAGACTTCTCGTTACGTGATTAGTGTGTTATTAGTAATTGTAACATCATAAATTTTAATCTAAGGATTAATTGGTGTGTCACCTAAAAATTTGGAAGAAAAGAAATAATGAGTTATTTAAGGTCTTAAGGTGTCTCTTAAAAATTTAAAAGCCTAATAAATAAATTTGCAAAGTTCAAAGTATTTTTAAGATTTACTCCCTCTAGTCCTCCTTTTTACAAGGCATCAACTATCAATTCTCACAAACCAAGGAATGATAGTTGGGTCCTTAAATTTAGGCTTAATTGACCATTTTTTTCAAACTTCACCCCTCATTAAATGATATAACTTAACATTTTCAACTTTGAACACCTATTAATGACAAGGATAAAGTAGGGGGAAACAATTAATGTAGTGGTTGGTGCTTTATGTTTGGGACCTAAAATTTTGTTAGTTAGTTCCTTATAATATCATATAGAGAGAGTATTTCCTTTATAAATCGAAGAAAAATATTTAGGCATTTATTTTTAATTTGAAAATAAATTATTTTTTAGACTTAAAAGAAATTATGGTGGAAAAAAATCCCTAAATTGATAAATTGATAGAAAGATTACTAGAAAATGAAAGGATTGATATGCCCTTGGTAGAAAAATCTGTTGATTCATAAAGTGAAAGGCATGCTTGTAATTCTCTTTTCCCCTTGCCTAACCCTATTCCTTTTCCCCCCTTCACTCACATAACCCTACCTCTATTTGTTATCTTCAACCCCACCCTCTATTCATTATCTTCATCATCATCATCACCATTGCTCAGCTTTAACACCATCACCGTTCTTCTTCGAGTAGCCAGCCAGCCAGTGCGAGGAAGCCATAAAACTCACCGGAGTTCCAGTGAGCACCACCGTCGTCGACCTTCCTTCCCCTTAAAACCCGAACCCCCATTCCTAATCGTCTTCATCATCACCTCTGCTCACCCAGGCAGCTAGCCAGCCAGAGAAGGGTTCATCGTGGGAGAGTAGAGGAGGGAAGAGGAAAAAGTAGTGGAGATGACCCACTTCCACAAATCACACGATGCACAGTTCAAGAATTCCTCTTCCCTTTCCCCTTCACTCGCATAACCAACGCCGCATTCTCTCGCATCACCATCGCCCAGCTACCTTTCACCCTCACCACCATCACCGCTGATCGATCAATGGAGTGCGAGGAAGCTACAAAACTCGTCGGAGTTTTTTCGATCATCACTGTCGTCGGCCTTCCTTCCCCCTCAAACTCGAACCTCCACTCCTAATCTTCTTCATCACCACCTCTAACCAGCCAGCCAGCCACTGCGAGGAAGCCACAAAACTCGCCGGAGTTTCAGCAAGCACCACCGTCGTCGGCTTTCCTTCCCCCTCAAATTGGAACCTCTATTCCTAACAGTAAGCCACCAAAACTAGACTCCACGACCTGACAGAAGACAAAGAAACCAGACTTCAATGTTGGTAAGTCCTCACGAGACTGTTAACTCAAAAGGTAACCCGATGACCGTTGGGTACCTCATCACGTGAAGGGGGTGAAACCAACTCATAATAGGCGCCAATACTAACCAAACTGCAATAAACAATCATATACAGAATTATCATGCTTTCACAGGTTAGTAATTCAATACAATATGTTCTCTTCATAATTTAACAGCAGCTATTCAGAATCAAAAACATGTTTATATAACAATCTTCATCACAAATCCAATTACCACAAGAACCAGATTCCAACACATACTATTTCCCACATAACAATGTAATGGAATAAACCTTCATAATTACCTTATAGCCGTGATTGATCCCAGACTCTATAGCAATCAACAATACAAGCATACCATATCAATAAATTGAGTATGCACAACAAGGTTATTCAAAATAACCCAAAGCCCCAGACTCACATCACAAGCTATTCTAAGACCATTGCCGACCACAATATTTAATAGCCATGATTGATCCCAAAGTTTCGTATTCATATCTTCACTCTAATTTGACCATTAAATCCTCGATCATCACTAATGCAATTCACAGTCATCATTAACTCTCTAATCTAATCCTTATTCATTTAACCATAATCCACTTCTAGGCCATTTGCATCAATTGTACATTAACCCAAAATTATCAACATCTAATCATTCCAATACCATCAACCAATTCAGATTAACTTACTATAGTCTTTAAAACACCCAACACAACAATATCTTTCCAAATCCCTTCGATAAGATAAGTTTCCAAAACTTAATAGAAGCCAAAATTTGAATCAAGTGATAAATCAAGAATTCGAGGCCTCAAAAACCTTTGTCCAACTCAAATAAACTCTTTTAAATCATCAAAACTATTTAACTACACTTCTCTTCAAAAAAGATTACAATTTCTCATGATTTTTGAAACTTTGATAAGCCAAAACTTAATTAAAGCAAGACCCAAAGGATTTCAAGGTTTAGAACTCTTCAAACATCTCAATATATGCTTCTTAAAAATATCAAACAACTTCGTACAACACACATTTTCAAGATCTTGATCAAACCCTAAATTTTCCCAAACTTTGAAATGTGAAATCTTTGTTCCAAGTTAAAATTTAATGACCCATGGCATCAGAAATTGTAAGAAGGTAGGAATAGGCTCAATGAAACAAGTAATCCCCCCAAATATCTTGAAATTTCGGACCCCACTTAAAATCCTCAAAAACACATATTTTAAATCACCCAAATCATGAACAAATCTTCTTCCAACAAGGGAGACCATAATAGAACCTAAGAAGGGTTTAAAATCAATTCAGAAGCAAGAAAAACCACCCAATAAAGTCATATTTTCGAAATATATAAGAAGCCCAAAAATCTACCATAAAAACCTCATGCAAGGACAAGAGAATCTTGAAGAAATGGGGGTAAAGGAAAGAGAGGGAGATGAGACAATTACTTAGAGGATTTGACCTTCAAAGTGCTCTTAAATCACCCCGAAACCAAAAGCCGAGCACACCCCTTTCTTTCCTCTCTTTTTACCGCCAAACTGATTCCAATAAGGGGGAGTAGGACACTGATTTAATCAATTTAGGAGGATACTCCACCCTCCCCCCCCAAAAAAATGATTTAAGTGGGCAGCCAGAACGTAGCACGTGGTTGTTATACACATAAGGCCCATTCAACAAATTGAATGGGTATATAAATATTTTTTTATTTATTTTATTCTTTGTATATATATTTATATAAAAAGATTAAATTTTAATATTAACTTGTAATTCTACTAAAATTTAAATAACTAGCTAAGTTTTGGGTCATATCTAATTATTTTTATTTTGCAATAGTCAAATGATTTAAAATGCCTTGATTGTCATCTTGAAATACACTCTCAATACTTTTATTTAATCATATATAGCTATCTTTTATTTCATTTCAAACCTCATAAATTTTATTTATCAGGTTTTTCAAATCCCTTAATCAATCGCATACTTAAACTTAAATTACTAATTACCTTTAATTAAATTTTGGGATGTTACACCCTACCCTCCCCTCCTCTCATTAAAATTTTAACCCTCCCCTCCCCTTCCCTCCATCGAGCCAAGCCAAACGCAACGTAAGAGTTTGAATCACAATAAATACACTTCTAATTGCATCTGTTGGGATGAGTAGAAAAATTTTGGACTCTAAACCTGTAAAAACTCTTGATCACTCTTGATTGAACTAAAATAATATCATCCATGATTTTGTAACCTTTTGTGAATTATACCGTAAATCAACTCGTATCCTTTTGGATAATATAAGTGGAAGATATGTACAAATAGTTCTAAATGAATTTTTGTATTCTTTTTTTTTTAAACAATCCGTTGTTGATTCTATTGAATGGCCAATCCATCACAAATTATGTCGTTAAAATTGGCAACGTTGTAACTAGGGGTGGAAATAGACTGGCCTGGCCTGTTGTATAGTTGATTGGCCTGAGCCTAACCTAAAGCCTGTAATAGGCCTTTTCTTTAGGCCTGAGCCTGACCTGTTCATAGACAAGGCCTGGCCTGAAGCCTGTCAAAAAGCCTGTTATGATAAACAATGGTATGATACTTAGCAACAATGCAAGAACACAAATCCAATGCAAAAGCAACAAGATTTTAAAAGACAAAGGAAATACAAAGCAATAAAACTAATAGTCTGATACAACCAACAAAAGAAAGGGAAACATTGAGAATTAGTGAAAAGTGAAAACACTTAGATAAGAATGGAGGCGCCACTGAGAGTGAGTGGAAAAAAACCTAGATACATGCATGCGTAATTTTATTTTAAATGAAGAGTACAAATGTAATGTTACTAAAATATTTTTTAAAAATATAACATGCATAGGCCTGTCTATTAGTCCTATTAGGCTTTTTTAAAAGGCTTAGGCCTGGCCTGTTTAGTTAAATAGGTTTTTAAAAAAGCCTGTGGCCTGTTAAGCCTAGGCCTGGACAGGCCTGGAATAGGCAAAGCCTAAGGCCCCTGTTAAGGGTCTGGCCTGTTTCCACCCCTAGTTGTAACTTTGTGAGTAAATTAGTGATGGATTAGCAACACAATTTTAATCTCGTAGTATTTCGGTGGCAGAATTTAGTCACATAATTTTTTTGTTGCTAAAATTCACATTCTCACTTTTAACTTTAGAAATTTTCGTTGGTTGTATCCAACGCTTCTCAAATTTTTATAAATAGTTCAATACTACTTTTGGTCATTTGATTTTGATTATAATCCTCAAACTTTAAAATTCGGTGGATTTAGTCATCAAAATTCCAATCAATTTTAGTTTTAGCCTCTAAACTTTAAATCAGTGGTTTTAACCCTTGAACTTTGTATCTTTTATGACTATTGATTCCTGATTTTTCAAGTTTGTTTTTAAAGTTCAGGTACCAATGGCCATAAAAGCCATAAAGTTGAATGACCAAAACCACTAATTTCAAAATTTATGTACCAAAACCCAAATTGTAAATTTAAACCCAAAACCTGATGGGTCAGCCATGATTTTAAACAATGGGCCAGTCCTTTTTTAATAAAGCCCAGGGCCCTAAAGTTCTTTGGGCTTTTGGCTCATCAAGTCGAGAAAATTCCAATTCTAGCCCTAAACTCTCTCGAGCCAACAATTCTAGATTCTACATCGTTGATCTGAGAGATCATCATCATCTTCTTCTTCTCCACCTCTTCCTGTTTAACCTAGAGGTTGCAGAAAAATGGCAAGCGAAGAAGATAATGGTGAGTTTTACTTGAGATATTATGTTGGGCACAAAGGGAAGTTCGGCCATGAATTCCTTGAGTTTGAGTTCAGACCTGATGGCAAACTTCGCTATGCAAATAACTCCAATTACAAGAACGATACCATCATTCGTAAGGAGGTTTACCTTACTCCTGCTGTTCTTCGCGAGTGCCGCCGCATTATTGCCGACAGCGAGGTTTCTGTTTTTCTTTTTTTTTTTCTTTTCTTTTTTTTTTTTACCGTCTCCGCTTATTTGAATCTTTTGATGTGATGTTTTGAATGATGTAGGAACTGAACAATTTTTGTTTTGTTTCGAGGCTTAAGTCTGAGCTGCTAGTTGGGTTTTTTTTCTTTCTGGTGGAGATTAGTTAATTTTCTAGGGTTTGTTGTTTTCTTACTTGGTGGTGGTACATAATGGGGTTAGAGATAGGAAATCTTAGGTTTTGTATCTGGTTTTGTTGTTCTTATTGCTTCTCTTCTCACATGAAGACTTGGCTCTACTTGTATGGTTGTTTATTTTTGCTATTCTCTTCCTTTCTAAATTTGCTAAGTGAAGTACAGTTGTTCAAACTTGTGATGTTTAGTGCGTTTTTATTTTTCGAAGAAATTACGAGGGAAACCTTTTTGGAACTGACTCTGCTCTGGGGTGTTTGGATGAGAATTTGAAAGATGAATTCTTTACGGTCCTGTAAGGTGTTAAATTGATTCTGGCTTCTTAACTGTTTGGATCTAAATGTAATTTGCTGGGTCGAGGATGATTATCAGTTAATGACATTTCACATTACATGAATGCTTAGTGTAGGAGTCTGCTATTAGAATTTTTGTCCTTATCCATTATTTTCAAATTGTAAGAACCATTACTGCTGTTAGTAGTAGTCAAAGAGATGAAAGTAATATAGCTAGTAGAATTCACTGAGAAGCCATTGATCAATCTAAGTAATAGCTAGTGCTAGGGATGGCTGGTTGCCTGGTGCCTGTTTGAAATTTAGTTATCTGAAATTAGATGTGAAGTATGTATCCAATATCCATATCCTATCTCAATGCAATGAAACTTCACAGTTTGCTATGAAAAGATCTATAACCAAAGCATTACTGCTGTTAGTAGTAGTCAAAGAGATGAAAGTAATATAGCTAGCATAATTCACTGAAAAGCCATTGATCATTCTAAGTAATAGCTAGTGCTGGGTATGGCTGGTTGCCCGGTGCCTGTTTGAAGTTTAGTTATCTGAAATTAGATCTGAAGTATGTATCCAATATCCATATCCTATCTTAATGCAATGAAACTTCACAGTTTGCTATGAAAAAGAACTATAACCAAACCATTACTGCTGTTAGTAGTAGCCAAAGAGATGAAAGTAATATAGCTAGCATAATTCACTGAGAAGCCATTGATCATTCTAAGTAATAGCTAGTGCTAGGGATGGCTGGTTGCCCGGTGCCTAAACCATTGCTGCTGTTAGTAGTAGCCAAAGAGATGAAAGTAATATAGCTAGCATAATTCACTGAGAAGCCATTGATCATTCTAAGTAATAGCTAGTGCTAGGGATGGTTGGTTGCCCTGTGCCTGTTTGAAATTTAGTTATCTGAAATTAGATCTGAAGTATGTATCCAATATCCATATCCTATCTCAATGCAATGAAACTTCACAGTTTGCTATGAAAAGCACTATAACCAAAAGTCCAAAAGGCACTACATGCTCACATGTAGCCTTTGTTACTAGCTAATTCCTTTCTTTCTTTGAATGGTTACATTATAATCTAAACTATTCTTTTTATTAGTATCATATCCATTCTGCAAATGTGTTGAGGATTTCTAAATGAATTTCTCCTGTTTCTTATTAAATTCTGTCTTCATTCAGATAATGAAGGAAGATGACAACAGTTGGCCAGAACCTGATCGAGTTGGACGGCAGGAGCTGGAAATTGTAATGGGAAATGAACATATTTCCTTCACAACATCAAAGATTGGATCTCTCGTGGATGTTCAGAGTAGTGCAGATCCTGAAGGTCTTCGCATCTTCTATTACCTTGTTCAGGTGAGTTAATTCATTGACGCATGATGCTGTTGATTGATATTTTTTGGTTTTGTCTGATTTTCTAATCTTATTCTGTATCTTCTCTAAAATTATTATATTTTACCTTTGATTGATATGCAAATTGACTGTACATTTTATTACTTTGCTTTATTTTTATGTGGCTCTAGTAGTGTGCATTGTTGTGTAACCGCATTTTTCTTAAGTTACATAACAAACTCAGGTCTATAACAATCCTGATAGTGCCCAACTTCTAACAACTATAATAGCTTTCTTACATTCATGACTACTTTAGTTGCTATATTATTACAAGTTTGGTTTAGTTTTATAGGATTTGGATTTCCACATTATGAGGCAGGAAAATGAACCTCATGTCAAAGCATATCTCCGCTATTTATTTTCTCCTACATTCTTTTTTCCTGTGATAACTTGGAGGAGCTTTGGATATGAAGTTATATTTGGGGAAAGGAGTAAGCTATAAAATGGATGGAAGGAAAAATTGGTTTTACTCTTATGAAGACGAAATGCATTATTTTGATGTGGATATTTCTGTGCCGATCAATTTAATGAATGGTGGATATATTCTAGGCAGTAAAATTACAACTTAATTGGGCAACAGGGGAATTAAAATTTTAGCAAACCTGGATATTGATTTTTGGGAATAAATGTTCTAAAGCTAGATATGGGCAAATCCTAGATATAAGTATCCTTAAGTTAGGCTACTTAAGGCATTGTTTGGTTGGGGGTTTTTAAGATGGGAAAGGTGGGATAACTTTTTCGTAATCCTGACAAATTTGCCCTGGGTATCTTTTTATTATTCCATTATCACCCCTCTTACCTTAAATCAATTTTTTCATGCTTCACAGAAACCACTGTCAGCTTTTTTTCCTTTTTTTGCTAGCATTTTCCCCTATTTATGTTTCTTGTTTCTTATCCTTTCATGTTTCACACATTTACTATGTGTATATGTATATATTTTATTTGTTTGTCTTATTAAAACATCATTCAAAATTGTTTAAAAACATTTTTCATGTGTAAGTGAGATAACATATTTTTGGATTAAAAAATTACAAAATAATAGTTTTTGATATAAATATTACAAAAGACTGAAGAAGGGTATATTTGTTAACGTATAATTAGCTCCCCTCCCCTCCCGAACCAAACAAGAAACCTTACCACCCTTCCCCTCCCTTTCAACCAAACAAAGCTTATATCTCCACCTCCCCTTAATTAGCCTCCCCTCCCCTCCCCTCCCCTCCCCTCCATTGAACCTAACAATGCCTAAAGGATTCCTTAGGGATCAGATTTCATTTAGGTATTCTATGGAGTTGATCCAGTTTAATAAAAGAATAACCTGCACACAGGGAATTCTCTGATTCGAATTGTGGGATCAAGTTGTGTGGCACAATACCAAGAATCTTGATTTTGTTACATGAAGCTTAATCTTGTATCAAAATGTAGCTTTACTGTAATATGAATTTGAACTGTATTGCAAAGTTCTCCCCTAAATAAGACACGAGATGCTTCAAATTTGAATCATAATACAAAAGTCACATAAAATATCAAAATCCTCAATCTGAAGACTGAATTTAATTGATTGATCAGCTTCAGTGCATCTATATATTGATTGCGTTTTTTAAATTAAAAAAAGTGTTTAATATATATTGTTTAAATTTGTCCATCTTTCAAATATCGATGCCTTGTAAGCTTCTGTATACTCTCTCCTTCCTTCAAATTACTTTTTAAACAAGTCATTGCATTGACATAATTTTTTTTTTTAGTGGTAATTGACAACAATTTATTTGCGTCATTTTCATTTGAAAAAATTATGTGCGTCATTTTTACTTATTTTTAGAGGGAGTAGGCTGCAGAGTATTTATCGTTATTTCTAATCTGTTCAGTACCTAACGAACGTTGGCAATTTTTTAGAGCACACGTGTTCTTTTACGAGCATGTTATTCCATAGGTTTGTTCTCATAGAAATTTTTTGTTTCTGCAGGATTTGAAGTGTTTTGTATTTTCTCTCATTTCGCTGCACTTCAAGATCAAACCAATATGATTGGATTAGAGTGTGCTGTTGAAATTTGACACCTAAGACAATTGTAACAACCATGGACATGTTTTCGTCTTGGTTGTGCTGGAAATTTAGTTCATTGAGTAAATGGCATTTTATATTGGGAAGTTGAGTGGATTGCTGTTTGAAGGAATGGGCATATCTTATAATTTAGTAGAGGATTGGACGGTTTGTGGTCTGTGGACCTGACATTATGACATTCTGTAGAGATTAATATGCTATTTTCTTTTCTTTTCTTTTCTTGTGTTTTAAATCCTTGTTTCACCATTTTGGGTAGGGTTTCCAACCCAATTTTAATATTTATTTAAATATAATTCTGTGGTGTAAGTTAGATTTAAATTAAATATTGCCAAAGGTTATATGCCAAAGTGACATCTTCCTCTAATCTTTGAAGGCATCAAGTCTTTAACTTCATTGAAGGAGTATCTCTTCATTCCATCCATTTGACTTTTGAGTTAATAAAATAGGGGATAAGTTTCAATGTTGTCCCAGAATTTTTTACTATAGAGTAGTGGGTATTTGGAATTTTTTGAGGAACAATCTCGCCCTAAAAGTTTATAAAACATTATAATTACGTTGTTCTGTCATTTTTCAATGTTAAGTTTGACTGTTTTTTTTTTTTTTTTGGTGAAGGAAGTTTGACTGTTAATATCTCCCATAACACAATCTCACATTTCATTTGTTAAGTGGCATAAGTGGCATTATGCCTCTTCATTTCTCTTTTTCTTTCTTTCTACTTCGCTCATTATGCAAACCTGTGACCTTGGATGAGTTGGATCCCCCGCTCGCACCTCTCTGACTATGAGGTGGTGTATTATGTGAGATGTTTGACTTGTTTAATAGTCAAACTTAACATTGGAGAGTGGTAGAGTGAATTTGTTACGTTTTGTAAAATTTTAGGGCGAAATTGCTAGTAAATAGACTTTTGGATACCCAATTGTCCTCATTGAAAACTTTAGGAGTAAAATTAATCCTTATCCCAAAAAATATTTCGTTTATTCATGAGAAATGCTTCACTGTTTGAGGGACGGATGATGAAAAATTAAGGTATCCAACATTGTTATAAATGCTTGTTGGGCCACTAAGTGGGCCTGTTCTACTGACTATTTTTTCTTAAAACAGAGTAGGGGGTCACTTATAATTTAGGCCTCTATTTTTTTAAAAAAAGGGAAAATCACATTGAGATTCAACATAAGGTTTTTAATCACAACCAGGTCCCAAACAATCACCAAATTATATGGCTGTCCCAAGGGAACTGGGTATAATTAAATTGAGTTGTCAATACCAGCTCATTGAGTTATCAATGCATAATGCAATAGTTGTCAATGGATTGTCAACTCAATAGTTGTCAATGCACACAAAATAGTTGTCAATAGCAACTCTTTGAGTAGTTAATGCACATCTTTCATTGACAAAGATTGACAACTATTTTGTGTGTATTGACAACTCAAAGAGCTGGTATTGACAATTCAATGACAAGCCATTTAATTACACTCAGGTCCCTTGGGACTTCAATGTAATTTGATGATTGTTTGGGACTTGGTTGTGATTAAATGCCTTATGTGGGACCTCAATGTGATTTTCCCAAAAAATAATATAGGCCGAGACTAGGTTTCCCAAGGCCTTGCTTGGATCACGTCCCGGTCCCAGATATTTCCCGATCGTAGGATTTTAAATCCTGAATTTCCTGCGATGAGAAATTCCAAGTCTCAACTTGTGGTGACTAAGAAGGGATGGCTAAGAGCAGGATGAAATTAACACCCCTAATCTCACGCAGCATTTTATAGACAAAGATGCTCATGATCACCACAAAACAAAGCATGCCCATGAAAATTCAAGCGATCACAAATGTGAAGATCATGTCCGCTTAAATTGTCGATCTCACCTTTAATGAAATATCTCCCTCAACATTAATCACCCCAGCACTATAAGACATCTTAACTAATTTGATTAAAGAAGATGAATACGATATAATCTTAATTATAAAAATTTGATAAAAGAAAATATCAATTTTTCAATTAGATCATACACAACAAGAGTAGTTAGGTGATAAAAGGAGTAAAAATTATATGTTTTAGTTTTGTTTAGTGGGAAAGGAAGGCCGTTGAAGAAGGCGCTGGCCAGTAAGAGGACAACGCCAGTGAGTATGGTGACCTTCCCTATAGGCTGGTTATGGTGGAGGATAGAATAGATAAAAATAAAGTATAAATACTGTTAATAATTGACGGTCAAATTTGCAATGTTTGATTTGTTGATGAGGCACGCCTTGTTATAGAATTTCTTCAATAAAGGATAAATGCTGCCTTCAATATTAGAATCATATGATAAGTTAATTCAAACATGTAAACTTGAAGAGATTGATGATGATAATAAAAATAAATTATCAACAATTGACCTGCAATTCACGTCAGAAAAGAAAGTTCAACAAAAAAAGAAAAGTAAGCTTATGCTTTGAAATATAAAACAAGTTTTTTCACTTAGCTTTGAAAATAAACAAATGCGGCAATTTCAAACTTACCGTCGTGATAATAACAAATATCTATTTTTTCCAAAAAAAAAAAAATATACCTATTGGTCGTTTTCTTAACGTTCGTCATCTTCTTCATAAAGTCAAAGAAATAATAAATAAGCGACGGAAGGTACTAAAATTGACTGCAACCGAAAAATTATTTTATGGTGGTAAATGCACCTAAAATTTTTTGAGAAAATCATAATCAGAGACCTTACAAGAGAATTAATCACAGCCACCAGATCTCAAACAATCATCAAATTATATTGAAGTTTCATGGGATCTAGGTGATATTAAATGACTTGTCATTGATAACTTAATAGTTGTTAATGACAGCTCCTTGAGTTGTCAATGATAACTAAGTTTTTAAAGAGCTACATTAACAATCCAAGGAGCTGTTATTGACAACTATTGAATTGTCAATGACAAACTATTTAAGAAACCCAGGTCCCTTAGGACTTAATATAATTTAATGATTGTTTGGGACCTGATTATAATTAATTAATTCCCTTATTAGGGACCTGAACGTGATTTTTCAAAAAAAAAATTTAGTGCTGGTTGCACCTCAAAATGCTTTTCGCACCAAAAAAAAATAGATCAAGTCTTTTATTATGCCATAAAATATTTTAATACGCTGATTACTCCGATCAAGAACAACGAAACCCTTTATAATAAACAAATTCATTTTGTAAGGTCGTTATTTATTAGGATTAGTTCCTAAAAATATTGTCAATGGTGATTGCACCTCTACTTTATTTTCAAATTTCATATGAATTAATCTATGTTGACTTTTTTTGGAGATTATAAAAGCAAATATATCACTTAATTTTTATATATGCTACATGTAATTAGATTTTATATTAGTTTATAAATAAAATAAATTAGTTTTGAAAGAAAAAGATAAATACAAACAATTTAAAGTTGTGTATTTTACATATTATTTTTTTAAAAAAAAAGTCAACTGAAATAAAAGTCAGAGTATTACTTCTATGAATTTTGAAGTGTGAACCAAACATTTGAAAACAAGAGTCTCGTTGGCCAAAAAAAAGAAAGAAAGTGTCTCACAAAAAAGGTTGAAAAACTTGAGGCCAAAATTAAAGACAAAACACGTGGCGAAGTGGTTAGTTGGGTAGTAGGCCAATATTTTCTCCTCACTCACAATCATTGGCCAACCAATTTTTCTCATATTCTTAATCAATAATCATCTTCTTCATCTGTATTTGCCACCCAAAATCACAATCACCACCTAATTAATTCACGTTTCTCCTCATTCAAAACGTTTCTCTCTCCCCTCTTTAAGAACATCTTTAAAGTTGTAACCTTTTCGGTTAAAGGAATTGTCATCTCTGCATTTTTTCTTTCAGGTCAAATTTTGTAGCTTTGTTTCTCTCGCTCTCCTTTGACAATGGCTGTGGAGCGCAAGGTTTTCACTCTCGCTGAGGTCTCTCACCACAATCACGCAAAAGATTGCTGGCTTGTTATTAATGGCAAGGTTTGTGACGATTTGATCTGGAATTTGGGAACATTGTTGATGGGATTTCGTTTTGGGTTTGATTTATCAATGATGAGATCTTGGGTTTATATGATGATTTAGGTCGATCTGGTGACGCTTATGTTGTTTAGATCTCATATGGGCTAGATTTGCAATTGTTTTTCCTATTGGGTATTTGGATGGTGTTTTGACTTTTGATTAGATTTTCATTATTGTGATGAGTTTTTGGATGGATTGTTTATGTTTTCTCCAAGAAAATGGGGTCTAGGAATTGAGGTTTTTGATAACGTGTGTATGCCTGGAATCAAAGGCTGCAATCCAAAAAGTGATAAATTTGTTTGTGAAAATGATGTACTAGGGGTGAAAGAGTGAACATTTACAATCTATCTAGGCATTATGCTTGCTTTAATATATTTTCAATTTATTTATTTAGTCTCCCTTCATTTCTTGAGGTCTATTCCTATCAAGAACAAGGTAAAACTCCTCAAAGTGAATTAAGAATGATGGTGGCTCTGAGACGTCTCCACACAGCAACCAATTGGGGTTTTTCTCTTAAATTAGTGGACTTGCACTAAAGTCAAATTGAATAAGCATTGTTTGATGAATGAAAGATTCATGTCATTGTTGAACATTTGGTGAAATTGGATCAGAGCTAGTCAGCTGTAATGCTATGTTTTTTTTTTTTTTCTCATTTTCTTTCAAGCTATGACTTGATAAGGTTCATCGATCTTCATGACTCCTGCATTTGTGTAGCGTTAGGGATGGAAATGGTCTTTTTCTCTTTGGATGATTACAGAACCTCTGAATTTTGGTTTTCTTGAGATGGTAGAGTTTTGGATAGTGATATTGGTCACTTTGTATGTTCTGAGTGTAGAATCATAATTTGGTCGCTCTGTAAATCATCCAAATACTTTTAGTAGGACATAACAAACATTTTGCAACTGATCTGGACCTGCTTCTTTAAAACAGGTTCTGTCAGAAGTGATGTGCTGACTTATACTCCTAGATGACTTGGATAGTATTGGCCTTTAGCAGAACATCTAAAACCTGGTTCTGATTAAACTCAAACCCAAACATGGTTCTTGATGTCTTACATCTCAAAGTTCAGAATTGCAGAATTCATGTCTTACGTCGTAGTTATTGATTTTTTTTTTTTTTTTTTTTTTTTTTTTGTGTTACAGAAAATCACCTCAGTTATACTCCTTTAACAAGTTTTGATAGTAATTAATATATATATATATATTTATTAAGTGATAAATCTGATCACCGAAGGGATGTAATGGGTTTCTGATCTACTGTTGTTTCATATAAAACAAAATATTACTGCTTTATTTTGGATCCAACCAGGATGTATTATTCAAGTGTCAAACAAAGTGCTTTTCATAACTTTATATTGTAGAATTCGGAACTTGTCAAAACTACTCAAGCTTTTTTTGTAAGAAACTAACCACCAAAATGTCTGATTCACATTGTCAGGTTCCAATTGCAAAGTTGTACATTTCTTGTTTATAAAACAAGCTCTGCTTTCTCTTGAGCTACATTCAAAAGATTTGGTTGGGATAGGGCACAATGATCCTATGCAGCCCATATAGCCGACCCTTCCTAATGGGTTAAGGCTGCTTGTTGTTGATGTCTTTGTTCTCTTAATACAGTTGCTGCATGGTTTTTCTCATATCAGTGGTTTCTGTTACCTTAAAGATTATTTCTTGTACAGGTTTATGACGTGACAAAATTCTTAGAGGACCACCCTGGTGGGGATGATGTCTTGATTACCGCCACAGGTATGCCAACCATATCCTTTTGTCTGTCGAACTGACTTGTTCATCAGTTTTGCTCTCACATGACAGAGATGTCTTTAAATTTGAGAAGCCCTTGTTCTAACTGTTGGTCTCACATGACTATGATTTCTGTAAATCTAATAAGCAAATATACTAACACGTATACTAGAAAATAGATGACAAGATATGGACACTTGGATACTTAAAAATGCAATATACAGACAAAGCTCAAGTTGGTATGAGTAGTTAGGGCTTCCATCATTTGAGCAAGTGATTGGGAATTCAAATGGCAGCTCTTACATATGTAGCAACTTCATCGGGAGGGGTTTATTCTTTGCCCATAGTAGTCGGGTGTGATTAGTCTCTGCTGTCGGTTGATTATACCCCTCGTGTTTCACCAAAAATATGTAACATCCTAGTTACTCAGTTCAATGTCTAATATGAACTTCAAACACTATATGGATCTATTCTGAAATATTGGAGTTGCATACTTGTAAATGCAAATGTATGCAGGGAAAGATGCAACTGATGATTTTGAAGATGTAGGACACAGTACCAGTGCTGTGTCAATGATGGAAGAATACTATGTTGGAGACATAGATTCCTCAACCCTCCCCAGCAAGGTTAAGTTCACCCCTCCACAACAAGCTCAGCATAATCAGGACAAGTCGCCAGATTTCTTCATCAAGTTGCTCCAGTTCTTAGTTCCCTTACTTATCTTGGGTTTGGCTGTTGGTCTCCGTTTTTACACAAAATCAACATAATCCTTGAAAATTGAGGGCATTAGAATAGACATTTGCAATAATGTAAACTTGCTTCCATAGAAGCCTGCCGTTATTTGTGCTCAAGTACAATTATGAATTATCCGAGGATATACTATACATATATACACATATTCGTGTGTTAGGACCAATCGTATGGTTCTTTTTTGAGATGGCACTCTATATCTCGATTTGTCTTTCTCTGGATATTGCATGAATTTGTGAAATTATATATCTGTTAGAATCCGCAGCTGCTTCTTGCTACTGCCTCCGGTCCTATTTAAGATTTATTTACCTAATTTGATTAGATTAAGGATGTTAAATTAATTAAAATCACATGATATTACCGATGCACCCTAACCATATATCTTTATCTCACCCTCTCTCTTACTTGTTTATTATTAATGAGTATTCATAGGGATAATTTTGAGAAATATTTGAGAACAATTAGAAAGAGGTCTTATATTAAATATCAAATTTACCTCCCCAAATATGTCTTATGTTTAGGACTGAAGGGAGTATATAATTGCCATTTCCAATGGCCCCCACATTTTGTCACTATTTTCTCAGCTGATGTTTCGGATAGGGTTAGAGAGACTCAAAATTCAGTTGGAACCAAAAAATAGTCCATTGTATACAGAAATATATGTTGGGTGAAAGTGCAAATTTGTCCTCTAAGTTTATGTTTAGAAGCTATTTTGCAATGGAATTTTATTTTTTTGGTTTAAAATTGCTTTGAAAGTTTTAAACCTAGAAATTTTGTCCTTTACAGCTAAAATAGTAACAATCAATGTCAATTTTTTAACGATAAATGTTGATATTTTAATGGCAAAAGATGTAATTGCTACGTTTTGAAATATCCTTGGCTAGTTTGAACCAAAAAAAAAAAACTTTGATGGTAAAATAGATCATCGACAAAAACTTCCAAAGTAAATTTGCACAATAATCCATTTATATTTGGTATAGTTTTTGGGGAAATAGCTAGTTTTATGAAAATGGAGAATATATGTTTGTAATAACTTTTGGAAAAATATATTGAAAAGTGATCTTAAAGATGAAGTTACATTTTGTGCTTGGGTTTTGGCTTTTTTTCTTCATACCTGAATATTTAAAAACTGACTTTTCAATATATTATTCAAACAATTTTATATCCTACTAATCTTTTTTAAAAAAAAAATTATTTGAATATAAATCACATTGCACTACTTAATTTTTATTTCAATTTCAGTTTGTAAAAGTCAATCAGTATGAAAAATTTATTTCTTAAAATGTTAATCCAAATGAATTCTCCACATCATTCAAAACTTTTGTGAGGATAAACTTTTTCAAACAAAAGGGGAAGATAAACTTCTTTTTGGGCTATAGAATCGATCTTGCAAATTGAATGCCTGTCACTGTCAGTAATGTAAACTTCAGTATAAATAATCACAAGATATAAAATCTTTATCAAATTGTATTATTCACACACACACACACACACACACACACTATACAATCTTTTTTTTTTTTTTTTTTGGAATGATAAAGTAGAAGGGAGCTAACTGATGAACTTAACTACTTTAATCATGCCTTCTTTTTTGCATGCGGAATCTTTGCTCTTGCCACTTTTCACTGTACATGAACGTAATGGACATTCAATTAGGGATTTTTACCATAATACTACACCAAAAAAAAGAATTTACCAAAATGCTACAGAAAAAAAAATATTTCCCCATATACTACACTTGAAGTCGTTCTTCAGGTGAACGACTTCTGAATAACGAAGAAGTCGTTCACGCGAAGAACGACTTCTAAAGTCGTTCACGCGAAGAACGACTTTAGAAGTCGTTCTTCGCGTGAACGACTTCTTCCATTTTTACTATTCACCCTATTTCTTACCTCTTTACTGCATGCAGCTATAACCTCCTAATTATTGACCTCCAAAATAAAAGACTTTCTACTACAAGTTGTTTAATTAAAATGAAGAACATAAATTAACTAATATAAAAGAAAAATTTCTTTTAAACCACCTTAATCATCTTTTATAATTTTCTCCTTTTTTTACTTGAGTATTGTTAAGGTAGTATTATGGAAGTAATTTAGGTAGACATTGAAAAATATTTACATCACATATTTTTAAGACTAAGATTAACTTTCTTATAAAGTCTTGTATTAAAAGGATAAGATAGTAATAGTCACATAAAACATAAATAATAGCACGTAATTTTGATAAGATTGAAAAGTATCATTTGCATGTGGTCTAACACTTGAAGACTTTCACAAACTTCTAACCAATCATAGTCGGTTTTCCCAAATGATACTTTTCAATCTCAACAAAATGACATGCAACAACAACGGCCACAACGTAGGAGGAGGGGAACCAGATGTGGTACAGGCAGTCACTATTTATAGGGTAATATATTTTTTATTTTTCATAAACTGTTATTAGTTTTAATTTATGTGTTATTTTAAATTTAAACTAATATGCACTTTATCAAAATTACGTGCTATTATTTATGTTTTATGTGACTATTACTATCTTATCCTTTTAATACAAGACTTTATAAGAAAGTTAATCTTAGTCTTAAAAATATGTGATGTAAATATTTTTCAATGTCTACCTAAATTACTTCCATAATACTACCTTAACAATACTCAAGTAAAAAAAGGAGAAAATTATAAAAGATGATTAAGGTGGTTTAAAAGAAATTTTCTTTTATATTAGTTAATTTATGTTCTTCATTTTAATTAAACTACTTGCAGTAGAAAGTCTTTTATTTTGGAGGTCAATAATTAGGAGGTTATGGCTGTATGCAGTAAAGAGGTAAGAAATATGGTGAATAGTAAAAATGGAAGAAGTCGTTCACGCGAAGAACGACTTCTAAAGTCGTTCTTCGCGTGAACGACTTCTTCGTTATTCAGATGTCGTTCACCTGAAGAACGACTTCAAGTGTAGTATATGGGGAAATATTTTTTTTTCTGTAGCATTTTGGTAAATTCTTTTTTTTGGTGTAGTATTATGGTAAAAATCCCCATTCAATTATTACAAGCGCAATGTTAAGATAATTATTTCTCATTACATTCACTTTCCCTATTCATCATTGCTCAACCTCCAATCATTAACTAAACACGTCCATTAGGTGAAGTAAAACTTTTAAAAGATAAATGCAAATAAGTGAATATTAATTACTAAAGTATATATAAATCACCCAACGATTTTAACATTTTTCACCCAGATAACCAATCATATAATTAGCTAATGCTTCAATTATCCTTCACTTGATGATGATGATATGATATAGTTTCGCCATCAATCATGGTGAGATTTTTCAATAACAAAAGTACATTTATTGACTTTGACTGTAAACTTTTTTTTTTATCTTAATAGAATTTCAGTGTTTAATTACTTTGTTTTTTATTTGTCATTTCAAAAAAGCTAGCTAGCTAGTTGTTTCCACGTCAATCTTGTTATGTATATTATCCAACAGTTGTATTTGTATAAAAACTAATGACACTATTTATTAATCACATGAAACTATAGACTCAGATTAAAGTTCAAGTAAAACTTGAATAACATAATTAAAAAAATTACAGGCACTTACTTAAAAATTAGGTGAGATTATAGAGATCTATAGATTAATTTTCACTATGTGCTAATAATAATAACAAAAATTAATATCCCTCATTTGTTCAATATTCTATGCTGTAGGATATAAATTATAAAGACATAATGAACAAGAATAACATTTTGTTTGAGGAACTTTAATCTTACAACTAAACCAAAAAACACAAAGAAAGAAAAAGAGAGGAAGCTAAGGATTTTAAAGTCAGAATTAATATCATAACCATTTGTTTGTTTTATATTATATGCTATTTAGCTTAGTGATTTTTTTTTTTTTGGTTCCATAAATTCACTAGGGGTGAAAATTTCAACTTCGTCTATTATTGTTTTGTCTTTGATAAATCCGAAGTTCTATGATCCTATCTGGAAAGTTCAACTTAAGATTATTCAACTCATTAATTAATTTGTTTAGTATCTTCTTCTTGATGCAATTATATATTTTTATGCGAATATTTGGACCTAATTGCGTGTTCAAATAGCTTATGATTTGAATGAAGAACATTTGAGAAGATTTATATATAAAATAGTCCTTGATTATGTCTCTAGATGTCCTTTACTAAAATAGGGAAAGAACTTGTGGAGTATATATAGATGTGCATATATAATTAAGGGTTAAAGTTTAATTTTGTCCAATAAATTTTTATATAAAAGCCATGATTGTTCCAAAGGTTATTTTTTCATTAGTCTCGATTTTTAGATATTTACAATTTATATATGAAAACTTCTAAAGCAAAATTAGATCTTATCCCTTTCATCAACTATACTATTGGGTTATTTGTGATGTTTATGACATATGAATATCATGATATTTTATATGTATATTGTATTTAAAATCAGACCCATCACTAAGTTCGGTGAGATAGTGTTTCAAATAGGGATCATCCCAGGATTAAAGCCGGTAATGATTTAAATAATATTTAAAAAATTGTATTAACCTACAACATTCATGTTTAAAGCACACATAATAAAAAAAACAGCCACTAAAACACAAATATGATGAAATACTATTTTTTTAATTAAGGAAAGAAAAAAAAGTTCACCAAAAATAGGAAATAATAACATAAAATTCAACCCAACCGACGTACCCAAAACTTGTAAATGGATTAGCCAAGAGCTGGTTCACCAATTCATTGGTATGACCAAGTGATCAAGTTAGATTTTTTTTTTTTAATACATAAAAGTTTAGGTGAGTTGGGTGCAGGGACTCATCAGGGCCAGAGTAGGCCTCCAGACTTAGAGCCCTTACTGAGGTACTTACAGATCGCTCACCGATAATATCCTTTATTGGATTCGAACCTACAACCTTATAGTTATAAGTCAAACCTATTTACCAATTGGACCAACCTTTGTTGTACCGATTTAGATTTTAACAATATGTGCGTGTGTTCTATGTTCTACCAGTACGTGGAATAGAGGACTAAAAAAGGCCACAAGAGATATACAACAAAGAAACGAGGATAATCTTCCAAGTAGTATCGTCTCTATAGGTAACTTAGTTATCAAATTGGGAATAAAATCAAATTCCTCGAACAAAATTCTCTTTCTCCAATGACAATTTCATAGGATTTCCCGCCATTTTTGTCACCAATATGATCAGTTGATCACTATAAATACACCATTTCTTATCACCAATCACTCTCCTTCCCCACCATTTTCCCTACTCACAAGAAACACACACAGAGAGAGATGAAAGCTTTGAGAAATGAGAAGGGTGTGCTAAAACTAGTTCATCCTGGTAGATACATTGAGATTCGTAGAGAGCCAATAATAGCAGCAGAAATCATGAGAAGAAACCCAAGACACTGCATTACAAGGCCAGATGTGTTTCAATTCCCATGGATTATTGTTAAACCTGAATCAGTTTTGCTTCCTGGTAGAGTTTTCTTCATAGTTCCCTATCACACAATCTATAACTTGATCAAATCCAAAGCACCCTCTTTTCAAAACCAACACTTTCTTCATCATGGCCATTCTTCATCCATGTGTTCTTATGATCATATGACCCCGGCGAATAGTGAAACTCACAAGAAATTATTCACCAAGCGTTTGCCTTGGAAAATGTATCTTTGTGTGACTGAACAAAAGCAATCCAGAATTGGGGTATGGCCTAAGGGGATTGGATACAGAGAAACCCAGATGTTGGAAACTGAGAAGCATTTACGGGAGGAAGAATCAAATGCAGAATTGAGCAGAGAAGATAGTGGGAAAGAATCGTCTGAGAAAAATGTTGATTTAGAGTTTCTGTATGAACAGGTTACTATGTTGAAATCATGTTTGAGAAAACCAGATAGCTTTCGCAGGTCACTTAATCTTAAGGTATCTTTTGATTTACCTGATAAAGAAGAGGAGAAAATGGATTACAATGAAGTTTTGCAAAGTTTTCTGGGTGTTGAGATTGGTAATGATAGTGATACCAGCAAATAGTGAAGCATGTCTTTTGTTTAATTGGTTTTTTTCCCCCTTCTTCTTACCCCTTTTAATGTCTTTTTTTCAAACAGCTAAGAGAGAAACGTTTTATGTCCTTTGTGGTTCTGTATGTCCCGCAGGTAACATGTATAGTGTTGACTTCTGAAATCACACACTATTGAGAATAGTAAGAATGCTATGAGGCTTCAGAAAATAATTGAGTTTATACCAATAATTACGTTCAGTGTGTACAAATTAGAACAGAATTGGACAAAAAAAAGTGGCATAATGTACAAGAATCCTACAAGGTAGGGTCTTTAAAAAAAAGTACCTAGTTTTACTTGAATAGATAGAAAGGTTAATTTCAGGATTTGAACATGTGACCTTCAGGTCACATGACAGCAACCTTATCATTTCTTTGGACTCACCCTCTTAGAACAACAATGGAATATTTGGGAAATCATCGATTTTCATTGCAGAATTCTTAAAATAGAAATTTATTCGAGATTTAATCTTAACTTTCCTTCTCAGAATTTTTCATACAGTTTTGACAGAAACTTAGTAAAATTAGAACTGGGAGAAAAATAGATAGATGACCAGTTATTGACAAATATGGAACAGAAAATTTCATAAAACATTTGATTACATGCTGGTGTACAGCATCTCTATATCTATTTCATTCAAAGCAAACTACGACATAAACCACCAGAATACTGATCTTACAATCAAGAGAGCCTCCTAGTTAATACAAAAAAGGCCATACTACTATACAATGTGGGGCCAGACATAAACAATTTAAAAAGTGAAAAAAATGAAGTGAACATGTCACCACAAACATAGTTTACAGTTACTCACTGAGTACAATGAAAAAAAAAAACAAGAAAAAGAAGTCAAGTTACACATTTACCTATTCTGTGCTAGCACAGGTTCTTTCGATCACCTTTGTCTCTGTTCTCTGAGAATTTTTTGAAGGAGAACTTGATCCTCTGGAGGAACTATGCCCAAAAAAGTTAAGTATACCAATCTTTTTCGAGAAAGAAGTCATGAATTTACGGGAACCAGACTTTGCCATATCTCTCTTCATGCAAACATGCTCTCTCTCCAAATCATTCAATCTCATTCTTAACCTTGCTAGCTCTAGTTTCAGCTCCCGGTTTTCTCGTCGCAGTGATGCATAGTTATCTCTTGGAGACATAGCTGCACTTAGTGCACCACTTCCTATGCGCCATGACTGGTGTTGCATTGGCTTCGGGTCATCTTCCCCATAGGAGCCACATAAAGAATTTCTAAGCCTTAATTGCTCAAAATATAGAACTTGAACTACTGATTGGATAGGAAGGCGATCATTTTGTGCAGCATGTGCTCCAGCTTCTGGTGTAAGCTTTTGGAAATCAATCAGTTTGCTTAATTTCTTCTTGTCTGAATCTGGCAAACCTTGATGAGCCTGTAAAAGATATTTTTACACCAGAAGAAACTTGCTGTGAAGGCAATCCCATTTGACATTCTTCCCATTTGCAAGCTTTAGAGAAAATAAAACACCTAGTGTGACATTCTACCATTTAAGTTTGTCTAACAAAATTTATGACAGACTTGTTTTTTTAGTGTTAAGTTGCATCCAACACCCTAAAGTATTTTTCATCAGCACTTGTTATATCAGACAAATTTTTGGTGCATTCACCACTATAAAGTGTTTTTCCATAAGCATCAAGTGTCTTAAAATAATTTTTGATGAAATTTTGCTCTTAAAGTACTTTTCTCAATAGTAACGAGAATCTTATACTTTAAGGTACTAGATAGTGAATGCTCGAAGAAGAAAAAATAGTCAAATATACTTGGTGCTAAGGAAAAAAATACTTGAAGAAGAGAATGCACTAAGGAAAGTAGTGAAAATGGTACACATAAATCAGAATAGAAGATGAAAAGCTTACTTTCAAAAATATATCAATTGCTCTGTATAACCCATCATGTGTAGTCCGGGCATGTGCTGGTAAGGTTTCTGCAATGACCAGAAACTTAGACAGCTTCAGGTTTGCATCGGGGGCGATTTCGGCGAGGTAATTGTCGACTAACTTAGCCACCTTGACTAATGCAGTTTGGGAAGGAGAATGAGGACTGTCGGATTCAAAAACAGAAGAAGCATCTTCTAAATCATCCTCACTATCATCCTCTTGCTGACAAAAGTTTACCAAAATCCTATGAACTGTGTCAACATCAAATAAGGTATCACTTGCATGCTTAAAAGATGGAATCAAGAGATCATCAAGTGTTGCAACATCCAACTGTGTCCCAATCCTTCTTTCTAAATCAAGTCTACAAGCAATTGCACAATCAAGCATCACTGCACTTCGCAATAGCCCGAAAAGAAAATTCATAGGAACAACAAGTTTCTCAATTGGCAATAGGCTCACAATTGTCTCCACCACAAGCTTCTCATGTCCTGTCAAATTTGAATCAACTTTAGTCTGGCTAGAAGGATTCCACAAGCTGGATTTCTTTGCTAACTCCTTCTGAGCATAATTCACAAGGGAAACACCGATACTCTCTGGGCGAACCCCACGACATTTCATGGCTAATATGACTCTCTGAAACATGTCAATCCTTAAAACAGAAAGATCTTCTATCCACCAATCACCTTCACATTTTGCTTGCCTGCTCATGTGAAGCCTACCTGAGCTGCTATACTCTAACCTTGAGAAGCTAGAAGCTATTTGTTCTGCACATGCTTTTGAGGCTATTGCATCTATGCAGCGAGTAACTATGTTCAGCTCATCAGCAAGAGGAAGAAGGTTTTCACATTGTTGCAAGACTTCAACACACATCTCAAGGCTCTTGCAAACAATGCTGTCCAGATATTCCTCAGCGCGAGAACCAAGGTTGTCTTTTGAGAACTCCTCGGTCATTTCCAGGTAATCACACATACAACATAGTTGAGCAACATTTGTTGATGTGATCTCAAAGTTTATGCCATAACAGAATTTTGCAGCCAATTCAAATGACTCTGCACCTCCTGGTAGATTCAGAAGTTCCACTCTTGAGATATCAGAATCCCTGTGTTCCGCAACTAGCTTTCGTATTCGCCCACTTCGAGAGACAAGAGGAAACTTCATATAAAATGTAAGAACAATCAGGATCACCAATAGGGTGGAACTAATTGTAATGACTTGTGTTAGTGTTTAGGATTATAATTAATTCATAATCCATGATTTATATACTTGCCTTGTGTAATGAAAACGATCCTCCATTCACTTCTATGGTGATATCGCTAGGTACATCTCGAAAAATCCTACAAAAGATTCAATCATATATAAGAAAGAGCTTACTATATTGAACTTCAGATCAACTCAAGAATTTAAGGATTCAATAGGGAAAGATGCTTCAAACAGAAATCAGCTTAATTCAGTTAATCAAACTAATTAAACAACAGAAACTTTTCTGATAATTTTTTCAGTAAAATTCACATGTCCCCTGCTCAGTTTCGAACACCAAAAAAAAAAAAAAAGAAACAAAAAAAAGAAAAAGAAACAAAAACAAATTATATTTACCACTTAATAGTAAGAGTTAAGTGTATAATTGATGCCAACAATGGAAAAACCAGAGTCAGAAACACATTCTCTGGCAATTATTGAAAAAGAAAGAAGTTCATATAGATATCCAGAAAGAATCGTTGTGTGATCAAGATGTTAAAGGTGACATTTCAGCAACCCAGAAAAGAAAAAATTTCTGGAAATATAGATCAGCAGGTAGCATGCACTAAGGCATATACTTACAGTTACTAAAAACAGATCATGAATGAGCTCATTCCAGCAAGAAGATCAGGAAAGATTCAAAGAAAAAAACTTGTAACGTTTAATAACAGTACCTCTCAAAAGAATCAAGTTGAATTAGCAAATAAGGGACAGTGCTCAGAGCTATATAAAAAAAAAAAAAAACAGAAACAAAAACAGGGCAAAAACTCTGAACTTGAAAAAACACAACAGAAACTCAGTCACCCCACAGAAAAGAACTTTTAAAACAGTATGACAAGAGAAGCAAGCAACCTCCAAAATCCTCAATGTGAGGAAAAACACAAGTGTGGGTAGAAAGAAGCATGTAAAAGCAGTGAGAAAAGAAAACAGAACACCAAAACAAACAAACCATTCATTGCATCGATGCCTGGCACTCTTGGCCAAGGACAATTGCTGAACCTGATGCTTGTCAGTACGGTCCATGGGGAGTGAGGAAAGAAAGAAACCCCAGGAAAGAAAAAAAAAATGGAGTGTGAAGAAGGAGAGATAGGGAGAGAAAAAAGTGTAGTAGTGTGAGTTTAAGGAAGTGTGAAGAGAAGAAAGAGACAGAGACAGTGTTTGAAAAGAAGTTGGTGATGTTGGAGAAGTTCTTTGGCCATTTTCGTCAAACAGGTGGTGCTCAAAGGCATTAGATTGCAATCTTCCAAAGCCATGCGCCTGTGATGTGGGTCATACTTTGCTTTTCGGCACCTTCCCCTTAAAATTTTGTTTCAAAAATTAAAATCAAAATCTCTTTGGTTGCAAGATAAATAATCATTTTTAACAAAAAAATAAGTCATCTCATGACATGAGTGCTTTGATCTGCATTTGAGCTGTATGTACGATGAGATTGCAGTACATATAAGAGATCTTAACATCCTATATAATCAATCAATTCCTCTCAAAAGCATTCATTATAATTCATTCTAAATGCAACATATGGACGAGCGATGATGTAAGTGAGCAACATAAATATGTTTTCATTTCCTGTACTGAGTATGTCTCAAGTCTTAACAAGCTCATTAGTTGTTATAAAATTTTTGGTTGATTAAACTTCTTTGTTAAGATTTTATAATGATTACCCGGAAAATGGAGAAATTTTTTTTTTTTTTTTGAACTGACCCGGAAAATGGAGAATTGCTATTAGGTCCCAAAATAATATGTATCTCTCATAAAGATTAAGATAAAATGAATGTAAACCGAGTTAAATTGCTAAACATTTACTCCTCTGTGTAGTAAATCCGGATTCCTTCACATCTCTGGACATATGGTACGCACATTTTACATGAAATCTTTAGATAAGAAGGTTTAGTACTACTCATATAATTTATATCGTTTTAGTAATATCAAATGATTTTTGAAATTCATATTGGACTCAACTATTTTGGGTTAAATTCAGTTAGATAATATGATCATGGAAATGCTTGTTTAGCAAATTAAATACACATAATCACTTGAAAATGCACTTTTACGTGAGACAAAACTCCCATTACAAACTTGTACGTACAATGCAAAGTCAGTTGAAATAAGTTTACTGTACCACCTCTCAAACTCAAAACCTTATTTAATAAGTAGCGAACTACTTGAACCAACTTTGGATAGATGAATTGATTTAAGACCAGTATGAAAACTCTTTAATGTTTTATAGACAAAACTCATGTTACATATTTACTCAACTTTATGCAGCATAAAACTACTTAAAATAAGTAAATCAAACAAACATTAATTAACAAAACAAAAATTAGAGTCCCTACCTATTATTTTGATTTGGTTGCTTTTTTCTTCTTGTGCATGCTTTAAGCAAGGATAGGGCCGGAAAAAAAGGGATGGAGACTGAAGAGTGCTTCTGTAGAAACAAATGTTTATGCTCAGAAAAGTCAATCATCTCATGAAACAAAGCAGCAACGAAAGTTGTTGCAGGCTTTGACAAACTTGTCTCATCCTTTTTCTTTCTGTCTCCTTTCCCCCCATTCTCAATAATTTCATTTTGGATTTTGTAGATATTGCTACATATTTAATGTTAGAGGTGTTTTTAGTTTTTGATACAAGTATTACTGAACACTTCTCTTCTTCGAAAGGGGAAATCAAACTTAATCGAGAAGGAGTAACTATTTGGGAAGAAATTTTGTTTAGAAATTTTATTGATGGGAAGGATTTGATGTATTTTTATATCGCTCATTATATATACCAAAAATCCTTTAAATAAAGAATTTGCACTGATTTTCTTTAATTATTTTCTTGGATAACTTGGACCACCGCTTATTTACTGTTTTTCTTTAACTGCTTACATACAACTCGGAAGCTTGTCCCACTGCTTACAACTCGGAAGCTTGTCCCACAAAGACAATCATATATCATATTATAAATGGAAATTAGGGAGGAAAATGAAAAATCGGAAGGCTTGAATTGATTGAGAGGGAGGGAAATTAAAGGGATTGAAAGCAACAGTAATTAAATTGGAAAGGTGAATTCAATCTGGGCAGTGTGCATTGTATCTCCCTTTCCACGTGAAATGAAAAAGAAAAGTAAAGATGCAAAAGGTCAAAAGGTGAATATCACCCTCAAAACTTGGATATACATGAATTATTCTATTATTTTATCCTTTTTAAGTTAGATCTTAGACATGTTTGGGCTGTGAATATACTATCGTGTACTACATATGATAGTATTGAAACCATTTCCCTATAACCGGTTCGGATTTTTTATTGAACCCATGTCAAAAAAATTTTATTAAACTTAGGGTGTCCAAGATGCAATCTATTTTATTTAATTTAAAATTGTTGATATAAATTACTACATCATATTCTTAATATAAAAGTTAGTTGATCTCTGTTGGATTTAATACTAAATTTAATATTTCAATATATTTTGTTCACTAAGTTTATAATCTTTTTCTCGAAGTATCTCTATTTTATAAATGCAATATGAAGGGGTTTCCATTCAAAGATAGACATGATTAATGAAAATATGATATTTCATAAAATTGACTCATACTTGTTGCAAATAAGTAACTTCATTAATATACCTAAAATAGTAATCTTTTTTTTTTGTGAACTCCCAAAAAAGTTATCTAACTCTTATATTAATAGTTCAAATAAGAACTATATATGTGTGTGGAGGATCATACTAGATTTTATATCATGAGATTTTCACATCTTATTTGTTCTTGTTTTGAAGAATGAAGGATCCAATGGTGTAGAGATAATATGTATAGTTCGAACATATATTCAAAAAAAAATTAGGAGTGCCCCACATATATACTATATTCATTTGTTGGTTGGTTTTTAAAAATAATAACTTAAATCAAATTATTTAACTCAAATAATAATCTAAAAGATATATCTATATATACACACATGGTGTTGAAGATGTGCACGCGATGGCTAAATAGGGGACTAGCTAGGAGTGTGGCCACTCTTTATAATATACGATCTATGATTTGATTACCCACCACCTCATGTGAACCATAACGAAATGTGGGTCCCATAAACATATTATATAATTAAAGTGATAATAATATGAAATCATTTCATCCACCACTAGCCACCTACTTACTATTACTAACAATTTTAAGAACAAGGAAACAAAAATGTTGTTTTTGGGTCCAAAGTCAATTTGCTTTTGAGGAGGCATCTGTGTGTGACATGTTCTTTTGGTAGTAGACATCTCTATGTTACATGTATGGAGGGCATTTCTCTAAACCCAAGCCCGTGCTATGATCATATATATATTTAATACTTTGGAGTGATAAAAAAATTTAGATAAATTGGCTCTGAAAACTTATCAAAATTAAATTAGGTTTCAAGACTCATGATCATTAAATAAATAACTAAATATACTTGCACGTTTCTTGTCAATTTGACCCTAACAAGTATATGATATTCAGTACTAGTATTACTCAGTTAAAAAAAAAAAAGTACTAGTATTACATTATATCCAATAATTTTTGGAATCAATTAGAAATAACTATCTTAATGTGATTTTTTGTTTTCCCATCTACAAGATTCGAATTTCTTTTATCTCTGTTTAACGAAATCAAATCCTTTCAATTTGACCTAACCTCTGCTGATTAATTTTTTTTCCATTTATATAATGCTAAAGGTAAATAAATTATGTTCTTAAATAGGAAATAAAAAATAATCAAGTGTATATACCATATTTGAATTTGCATCAAACCTACATATTATCAAAAGTTAAAAGAATGCATATTTTATGGGGTTTTCTCCTACACACACGACCCACTATATATCACGTTTGATATGAAAGTAATATATAGGATTTGCTTATGTAGAATATACAGTTATAGAGAAAAAGAATAGGAAGGTATGTGGTCCCGTTTATGCCAGATCATGTTTACCTTCTAATGCTCAAAATATCGGATAGGATTCCAACTTTGTATAAAAGGAGACATGATATAATCATATATATATATATATATATATATATATATATCTTCTATAATTAAAAAATCAGTATTTGAGAAGAAATTGTGTCTTGCTTTATTTTATAATTGAGAAATTGTGCCTTTTAATTAGAATATTGAGAGGGGGGCAAGCAAGTGGTTTGATAAAATTCAAAGATGATTTAATTATGACAAAAGGTATACACTCCATGATTATATTATAAGTTATTTTCAACTATATTATTAGAATTTAAGGAGACGTGATTAAGTCATTAAACTTGTTTGAAGAAAAAAATTATTTATATTTAAAACATTAGATTACATCGTATGAGAGAAAAAAAAAATCAAAATTTACGCATGAACAATTTCAAAAAATGTAATTGATAAGTTATTTAGTGGTCTATGACAAGGATAACACAGAGAGTTGTTTTATGGACTAGAGGGAAGTATGTTGTAATAAGGTAGAACATGAGAAAGTGATTTATAATTGGTGGATTCCTTAATTGAGGCAATGAAAAAGGATGTGTCATGTACTATAAGACAAGAATCAATTAATTAAGGTTGGAATTCACACACAATAATCAATAATAACATTCAATTGAAACTAATTGGTTGTATGCCCACAAATAATAAAAAGGGAACAAGAAAAAGCAAAGAGAATAAATGAAGTTGTACGTTGCCTAAAGTAGATGTGTGAGGTTATTTGTGGGTTTTCTGTAATTTCAAATTTTGATCTATATATTTTTTATAACTTTAAAAGTTCACGATTCGAGAGGATTATTGTTTCTTGTTATTAGAAAAAAATAATTTACAATGAAGTAACTCGTTCGTTATTGAATAAACAAATGATCGTTGCTAATCATATATTAGAAATATATTGGATAGTATAGTTGATAAATCTCTAGCCACTTCAATGTAAATTTCAGAAATTAACATTATCTTTGCCAATTTTAAATACATATTGTTAAATTTGTTGAACATGAAGTAATGGTTCAACTTGTAGTGACCATTATACTTCCATTATTAATTTGAAAAGAAAAAGGTTGTTTTTTTTTTTCAAATAAAAGAAAAGGGTTGTTGCTAAATCTTTTTCAAAATGAAAGTTTTTTTTTTTTTGAAAAACAAGTGGTACATATACTTCTAAATTTCTAAATTAAAGTGTATCGATAATAGTACTTTTGCACTCTGGGGGAAAAAAGATACTACTAATACTTATTTTGCAGAACGGCAAAATAAAAGAAAAGGGTTGTTGCTAAATCTTTTTCTAAATGAATTTTTTTTTTTTTTGAAAAACAAGTGGTACATATACTTCTAAATTTCTAAATTAAAGTGTACCGATAATAGTACTTTTGCACTCTGGGGGAAAAAAGATACTACTAATACTTACTCCTCTGGTCCTATTTATAGGGCAGAGAGAGAAGGTTTTATTTGGTCCTATATATAAATCACCTTATTAAATATTTAGTGTGAATGTACAAATTTACCGTTCATTTATTATGGGTTGACTTTATTTTCATGTGGTATAGTGGATATTTAATATGGGTAAAGTTGTAAATTTGGTAAATTTTAGTGGAAAGTTAATGAGTTTTAAGGCTTTCCTTGGTCTGTGTGAAATATGATGGAAGTGACTTATAAATAGGACCAGATGAGTATTTTGGAGAACGGCATGCCATGCTTCTCATGTCTGCTCGCTAGTTAGATTATCATTATCTGAATGGTTATGTTGTCTCCACGTAGGTCTCTTTAATCTCATCATAATCATGTTCAAACAATAATATATATGTACACTACCTTTAGAAGTGTTCGTGGGTTTGACTCATAGATTAATCATATACACAAAATTAATGATGGGGTTTTAACAATTTCGAATAAATACTCATTAATTAATATTAATTGATGAGAATTGAAGTTAATTATGTCAAGTGGGTATTTTTTTACTGGTAGTTTTTGATTCATTGAAATAGCACGGACCTATGAGTAAATAATCCAAAGTTATCAGTTCAAAAAAAAAAAAAAAATCCAAAGTTATCCTGATCAATTAAATATTATTGTGTAAAAATATAACTCCTTTTGGTCATTTAGTATAACCAAATTTGAAATCGTTGGCCATTAACAGGGATAGTTAAAAATAATAATAAAAAAATATTAAAGACGTATAAGATTGAGATTCTATTCCTTAATCAATAATTGAATTCAAAAGTATTATAATGTACGGAAAAGAGGGGGGAAAGGGTAACGAGACTACTAGTTTTTTATTACTATCTCTTTTTACAAGGATTCACACATGATTTTTTGCATTAATGTCATGTTAATTAATGATGGACTAGATTGATATAAGTATTAGATGTGTTTTGATAAGTTTTACGATGCAAAGATAATGAATCTTGGTATTCTATAATGTTCAAGTAAATTTAATGATCATACCCTTTAGTGTCCGTTCTCACATCAAACTTATATATCCAGAGCTTTTTTTAATTATCAGTTATTGTTGATGTTGATGTACTATATATATTCTAACCTTAGTATAAGATTAAATTAATTTATCTTATGGATTAAAATATTAAACCAAATTCCAGTTAAAAAAAGAAGCCAAATAAATACTTTAAAGCATTTATATCTATCGTTTTTTTTCAAACTAACTTCATAACTTATAAACTAGTATGTAATATATACTAGTATATATGTGTAGAATTAAATGGTTTATTTAGTTTTTTTCATCTACTCATTAAAGTAAACTTGATAGTATTATCTTAAGGACATAAGGGAGTATAATTTAAGAACATTACTGTCCTACTTGGATTGAGCAAACAATATATTAGGCAGCTTATAAATACTCATCAAAACCCTCAACATGGTGGATTTACCTGTTAGACTTAACTATGATTGTAGGCGTGAGGATGATGTAAGAAGTGATTAACCTTAGTTATTGAAGATGCAGGTAATAAAGCAAAATTGGGTCATTTTATATCCCTCTTTTTTTATATTATTCTTACCCTTTATTAGATCAATTTGAGCTCAACACTAAGATGTTAAAAATCAAACTTAAGAGAGAACCAATTGAGACAATGGTTTAAAGGTTAGTGGTTCATAATTGGATATTTGGATCAACTTAAAGTCAATTCAGTCATGACTAAACAACACATTCAATTAAAATAAATAAAACATAACTTCAGAAAAGTATATTATTTTAAAACACAAAAAGCATTAATCTATAGGTACATAAAATATTCATGAATAAATTATACTACCACATAATCCCACAAATCGAAGTTTCTAGTTAAAGTGTAAATATGACGTATTAGTATTTTCTTTTCTTATTACTAAAAGCAATAATCGTTTCATATTTAGGAAAACAAATAAATGCAACTTTGATCAAGTCATCCATAAGATTAATTGAATCAGTTTGAGAACTTATTCATAGTTTACTAACCTAATCGAACCAACCGTATTAGGTATTGATACCATGAGAAATTCATATTGTACTTTTCACTCTTATATTTCTAACAATATATTTGTAAAGGATCGTGAATTCTTTAGACAATGTATGTACTCAGGAAAGCTGATTGTAAAGATAGCAAAGAGGTAATAAAGAAAAATTACGCTATTTTAGATAGCACCCAACGTCTTTTGTTTTTAGGGCACTTAGCCTTTAGGCTATTGGTCAATTTGAACTCAACATACACTTCACTTTTCACTCTTATATATTCTTTCAGTAAATTTACAAAGTTGAGTAGATGGGAGTCATTCATTACTATCGCAATAATAATTTGGTGTTGTGAATGAGGGAATAGAGAGTGATGTAAGAAGAAAGTGATTGAGAGGGTTGCTTGACATGAAAGTTATAGGTAGAAAGGCAATAAAGACATGTGCCCCATCATGAACCTCATTGCACGCCACTTTGCCTTCCCAATCATGCACATTTTCCTTTTTATCCAGGAATCCCAAGTCACGCACTTATCATCTATTACTATTATATATGATTTTTAATATAAAATCTAATTTGTAATCTGAGTACAATTATATTAGAAATAAGATCTTATATTAAGGATAAGATGAAGTATTTTATTCACTACATGATATTTTCTTATCAAATTTCATATTTTTATCAACCCACTTTAATATATGTGTATATATAAGGTTAATATAGTATTTGACCCTTATAGTTTTTGGTCATTTAAGTTTTGATCCATATAAATTCAAACCATGGGGGTTGTCCGCCCAGGAGACAAAATAATTCATGTTTTTAATTAGAATATAGGAACTAATATATTAGACAGAAAGAAATTTTAAAGATTAAAACTAAAAAATAACAATCTATAAAAATCAAACATTATTATATTAATCATACAAATATATTATATATTAAATGTAACTTATACCATTTTTTGACGATCAAGCTAGCACATTAAAAAAAACATACCCAAATCACTAAATGTAAACATAGAACTTATGTAAGATATGTTATCCTAAAATTCTGCATATACAGCCAACGGGAAATCAAAAGCATGGACTTGCTACAGTGTAGACGTTAGAATGGTCAAAATAACAATAATATTACTTAAGACTAGCTAGACAAACGAACTCAGAGAAACCTTAAAAAAAAAGTAGGACGTCCTATCTAATCCATGGGACGTATCCTAGAAACCGAAGACAACCTAAAACACGTAAACATGACATATTCTAAGACGGCCATAAATCTATAGGCACTATAATAGAGACATCTATACTGGTAGTACAATCTTAATTTAATATCCTAACTTATTTCTCTTAGATGCTTCGTGTTCCTCTAATAGCAATGCACAATACAGATTGCTTATCCTGGATATGAGCCAACATTCAATCCCAAATTACAGGCAATCTTAATTCTTTGTTTAGTTCGATATAATTATTTGAAATTAAGGAATTGTAATTAAAAAAATAGGGTGATTTAATTATTGTACAAATTAATACTCTCTATGTTTCTTAGTATAAAATCAGGTTGATTCTTTTTTTTTTTTTTTTGGAAAAACAAAGGAAGCAAAATAAATTACTTTTAATTGTGTGTATTTTTTTTTTCTAAAAGTTAATTTATTTGACTTATAAACTAATATATAATATAATATAGTGTAATATATGTGATAATTAAGTAATCTATTTTACTTTCTTAATGTCCCCAAATAAAACTGAATTAATCTTACATTTTAAGAGCCGTAGAGAGTACTTCATATACTTCAGAGACCAATTGATCTCAGTACTCTTGTCAATAGTACTAAGTAATATAAGTGATTTATTAGTGTATGAAAAAACATTATGCTGGGGTATATTGAAGACTTTTTTTCGCTTAAAGATTGAGGACATAAGGGCAAGTTAATTGATAGTAATATTAATTAACAATGAATAATATGTTGTTTATAACATACCCAAAGAGACAATTCTAAAATAAAATATTTTTTGTTTGGATAAATTAAACAAACTAGAAAATTATGTACATTACGTAATAGTTGTTAATCTCTATAGTCTAAATAAATTATTGGGTTGATGGCACACAAAAAAAATTTGGTTAATACAATTTTTGCTCCCTCAAATTTACCTTAATTTTGTTTTTGTCTCTCAAAAGTTTTAAATAATAGGCTTTAGTCCCTCAAATTCCATTAAGTTTAAGACATTGATACAACTAAAATTTAATAAAAAAATGGACTATTTTGCCCATAAAGTAAGTAAAACCTATGATTTGAAACTTGAGAGTTGAGAGACCAAAACTAAATAAGGATAAACTCATGAAACCAAATATTGTATTAACCCTAAAATTATTACTGTTACTCTCAATATTAATATTATTTTCAATTTTAAATTTCATCAGATGCCGGATGACATACAAACAGAATATAAATCATAACGCCAATAATAGAGTGGAGCATTTTTTTTTTAAAAAAAAAATTCAGGTAACCAAAGGTAAGTTCCAATTGCATAAAGTTTACTGGTAAAAAAAAAATTGCATAAAGTTTGGCTGTTTGAGGAAAGATTAAAGAATGACTAAGCATGGGCTCGGGGTTGGAGCAGGCCAGCAGCTCGACTGGTAAGGTTTTACAACGCGATGGACCAGTCCAAATGAAAACTTAGCCCAGCAAAAGAATAGACTCAATTGTACCAAAAATATAAAACTCGACTCAATTCAACATAATTGAAAAAAAAAACTCAAAAAATAGATTGAACTACAAACGAATCTAAGTAAAAATGACTAATCCCTCTCAATGAATCAAGATTTGAATTTAGGAGAGATATTCACATTTCATGTTTGACAAGTAAAAATGACTAATCCCTCTCAATAAATCAAGATTTGAATTTATGAGAGATATCCACATTTCGTGTTCGACAATATTCGAACAAGATTGTCTCCAATAGAACTATGTCATTACTTACAAAAATATTATTGGAACATAAGTCATTTAAATGTAAAATACGTACATTAACAATTCATTCATGAAAGGCATCGCATAGATGTTGTTTTTGGCTAGCCATCTTTTGCATGATGCACAGTTCATTTCTTTACAACGCATGACTAATCTATAACAATGATCACACTAATCAACAACTCAATAGCTCCAACACAAAACTCCTAATTGTGGTTTTTTAAAGGAAAAATCACAATCAGATCCCAAATAAGGGAATTAATCACTATCAGGTGCCCGTGACAACACAAGGAACCCCCCATTGACAACTTAAGGAGTTGGATTGATAACTCAAAGAATTGGATTGTGATTAATTTCCTTATTTAGAACATGACTGTGATTTTCCCTTTTTTAATATTGGATACATACCAAATGATGGATTGCCAAAAAAACTACCCAAGCCTAGGTTCTTTCATCATTTTCCATTTCATAGATACAAGATGGATTATACTAGAGCCGGTAATATGGGCCCAAGCCCGTGGGCCAACCCGAAACCCGTAAAAAAATATGGTTATGGGTTTGAAAAAATATGGCCCATATTAAAATGGGTATTTTGGGCCCGAACCCGTCAAACCCGAGCCCGTGACGGGCTAACCCGAACCCATTTTCCTTTTTTCTTTCTTTTTATTATTTTAAAACAAAATCAAATTAAACCCTAATAGTCTAATACATTTCCCTTCCTGACTTCCTCACTTACTGTCCTTCATCTTACTCTCACGAACACGCCGCTGATCTCTCACTCACTGGCCAGTGAATCGGCATTTAGTATTGGTGCACGAGTTCTCATAAAATATAGGAGTTCTCTTCTTCCCGATAATGTTCAATCCCTTATTTGTACTCGTAATTAGATGCTTGGTTTCCCTACAGAGGAGGATATCGATGGTAGACTATTTATATTTATTCATTTATCACATTCTATTTTATCATATGTTGTACTTATGACTATTGACGTGCCTCTATTTTGTTCCAACAATGGCAGATGTACTAGAGCAATGTGAGAATGCTCAGGCTCAAGATACTCTTATCGCTTCAGACAATGCTTCAAGTTCAAATCTTATTAACATTGATTGATTGTTGATCATTGATGTTCAGGGATTTGCTGTATTTTGGAATATTTGAAGTTGAACAATATGTTCTATGTTTTACTATCACTTTTGTTATTTGTAATGTGTTAAAACCTTGAATTTGAATTTATAATCTTGTGTTGTACATTTGTATTATAATTATATTATAAAACCTCGGCCCTCGGGGGCTCATTCAAAGAAAGGAAAAAAAGTGATAAAAAAGGGGCTTAAAATGGGTTTTTTTGGGCCCGCCCGAAAGCCGAACAATATGGTCCGGGCCTAAAAATCAAGCCCATATTCAAAACGGGTTTTGTTGAGCCCGGCCCATTTTTTGACGGGTTTTTTTTGGGCCCGACCCGAATCCGACGGGCCCGCCCATATTACCAGCTCTAGATTAGACGTTGATAAAAGATATGATAATTCTCCATTATACTATGTGAGTTCTTTGCTAAATAACCAGCAATTCAAAGATCCTCTCTATTCTTGTGAATAAAAAAAACCGCCAGTCTCTATAAAAAAAAAAAAATCTCGTGGCCACATCAATAATATCAAGAAAAGGGAAAAATATTTTTGGAATGTGGCGAAATTCAATGGGGCACTATTGTCTAAAATTAGTAATAATCAGGGATATTTCTATTTTTGAAAATTTTCAATCCATGATTGAAAATATAATACCAGGGTAAGATAGGGTTGTCCAATCCCACCAGTGCATTACTCTTGTCCAATCCAAGGCATTACATACCCCAAAAAAAGTAAACAAACATAAATCTGCTCTCAATCTCACGCCCCCAATTTCATGTATTCCCTCCTATCCATATTATACCAAAAATATCCAAGTATTTTCACAAAAGTGTGTCTAATACCATATACTATTCTTAGATTCAAAAATAACCATGAACATTTTTAAATAGAGCCAAAATGCCACCCCATTAAATGTTGTAAACAGCTGTTACTTTTTGAGTCAGTGGGTCCCCAAGTATTTTCACAAAAGTGTGTCTAATACCATATACTATTCTTATATTCAAAAATAACCATGAACATTTTTAAATAGAGCCAAAATGCCACCCCATTAAATGTTGTAAACAGCTGTTACTTTTTGAGTCAGTGGGTCCCACATTATATTTTTATATAATTATTTTAATAAGGATTAAGTGTCAAAAATGCCCATAAACTTTTTTCAAAAGTATATCTGATACCATATACTATTTTTAAGTCTAGAAATACCCATAAAATTTTAACCCAAAAAATAAAAAAATAACAACAGTTTACATAAGTTAACGGAGGTGGCTTTATTGCCCCATTTAAAAAATATCATGGATATGGTGTCAAGCTCACTTTTAAGAAAAGTACATAAGCATTTTTTACCATTAACCCTATAAAATATTATAAAATATAGTCAACCATTTTACACAAACTTAAAAAACATAGTTGAATAATTTATTATGAGTAAAATTAATATAATTTTCTAATTTTACCGTTATATCATTTATTATACATCAACTATCTTCCTTTTTTACATTTAATGTGCAAGGGTAAGAATAGAAATCGAATATTTATTATTTTGACTTTCACACTTTAACTCTTATAATATAGACAAAAAAATTCTTATGTTATGGGTCCCAAGAGTCCCAAACATAGGCTTAATGGGTCTCAGTAAACATTAATTAGATTTGCAGCTTAACCCATATATGCCCTCAATCTTAAATATGCATCGATAAAAGATTAGATGATTTCCAGTTTGGAGTAATGATTGTAGCAGAAAACGGGTTGAATCATGAGCTGGTTCACTAGCAATCTCATGGACTTCCAGAAAGACCAAAACCCCAAATCCTCCCATTTAATAGGCACAGAGAAATTTAAATTCCTCCCATTTAATTCATGAGTCAGGTGCATCACTGTTTTATCAACATCAGGCATCCAAACTGCACAATTCTACAAACCCAGAGTTTTAGACAACTCAACCAAGGTGTAGTACAGAATTGTATGCCTATCAAGTGACTTTTGAATCTCTTGAGTAAGCATTCTCACATGCATTGCAGCCTCCTTTTGTTTCATTATAAGACCAACGTCTCGGCCAAGATCCCAAGTCTTATTTTCAGCATGGATTCTCTGACCTTCACTTTGAGAAGCAAGGGAATCAGAATGATGAGGGTGATAGCAGTGGCACATGATACCAAGGCAGTGAGAAATTTGAAGACAGTAAGAGCCACCATGAGTTGGAAAGAGTGGGTACCATAAGTCCAACCATTCAGCAAATGTGTCATTCCACATATAGTACTATGAAATTATCTACCTGGTCATTGAATGAGAGAACGAGATCATTATCAATTGGTAAAAATCCAAGAGTCAGGATTTGATAATTTTACTTTACTTGAATCTTAATAACCAATGACTTCTAAATAAATTTGAACATGTCCAAAATTATTATAAGGCTTTCACCTCAAACTCCTACATTCACTAATAGTAGCAGAAATAGTAGCTCAAACATATGAGAAGTATGTTGTAACACCTATTACACATTAAAAACTAAACCTCCACGTCATGCTCTTCTCTTCTAAAGGGACCAATGGAAATGGTCGGCTTGTGACACATATCACTGTTCACAAGCCGAACCCCATGTATTGGGCTACATGCTAGCCATGGCTTGCACCACGCAGGACACCTTCTTCCTCTCAAAATTCCCATTCGAATTTTACACTCTCAATTTCCCTCCGAAAGTCGACCTCCATTTTCATTTCAAAATCTGAATTTAAATCTCTCTTTTACCCCCATATTCCTCTTTATCTGTCCAGCTCTGGTAGTCATCCTATTCAAATCCCATTGTTCCTCCCTACTTTCTTTGGGGTTCAGAGACACCTTTTGCAATCTCTATTTTTCGTTCATATTCCATTCATTTCACTCCAAAGCCGTGTAGGTGATTTTCAACTCTATTAGGACATCGTTAACTTTTAATATAGAATGAGGTTTTCTTACTGTGTCTTTGTGGTGCTGATGGCAGTATTTATTAGTTTGTTGAGTCTAACCATGTTTGTCCATTCTACTTCTCGCAGGACCCCTGTTTTTACCATTCATCATTTTTCACACTCGACTATGGACCAATTCGAATAGGTCTACTTGTCACAGATCCACCTCTCCTTTCCCAATTTCAAAATCCCAAGCTCGCAAGGCCGTTCATAGATTAAAAAATTTGGATTGTTTTACTTCTTTGTTTGTGAGGTAAGCAAGACGGTGTTCGGATTTTTTGCTAAATATTCACCCAGCCTTTCAAATCATATGCTAAATGGTGTTCGTTTTTTTTTTTTTTTTTTTTTGCTGTATTCCATTTTTTGGGACTACAATAGTAGTGTTTGTTCTACTGGCTTATCTCCCCTTTTGTTGCTCTCACTTGTCTTGTATTCTAATTTTGATTTGTTGCATCAATATGTTAGTAAGGGAAATCCATTTCTAATGTAGTTACTAGCTCCTTTCAGAAAATGAGGGTTTTGAAAAATAACTTAGTTGGAAATTTTTCTAACATGGTTATCATATTTAAGTATTATCAAAGATTTTTTTTTATCCTTGATAGGCTTTACTTATTTTTATAACTTGTGTCTTTTTTACCATAGATAACTTAAAGTTTCAATCTATAAGTTCATTCCTTTGTAACTATAATATACCCTTTTCTTTCATAGTTATGGTTCTAAAGTAATTAAATGCTTATAACTAAAATATTGATGATGATGGCAGCTTGACTTCAAAAAAAAAAAGTGATGTGGATTGCTATTAGGGGTGAGCAAAACCGAAAACCAAACCGAACTAAATGGTTTTTGTTTTCAATTTCAATTTTTGCCAGTTTTTGGTTTTTCAGTTTTTGGTTTAAAACTGAACCGAAAAAATATGCCATTGGCCATGTACCATACATTATGCAAGTAATCTTTCGATATTTTTGTATCATTCTCAATTTGTAATATGTAATTTATTTGCTTTTGGTTGATTTTACAATTTCATTGTTTAAATTGCAAGATGTGCTCTAGAAGACGAAGTGAATGAACCAATTGAATATTATAATGTTTTAAGCATTTCTTTGTTTTGGACATGTTGAAATAATAGTTTATTCGTTTTGAACAAGATATAGAATTTGTATAACTATTTAGATATATTGTATTTGTTTATTTCCTTTTTTCTAATTGAATTTTTGTATGGTAAAAAAAGCCCAAAAAATCAAACCAAAAACCGAAAAACCGTAAAACCAAATTGAAAACAATCGGTTTTTCAGTTTTGTTTTATCGGTTTTTCAGTTTCGGTTTCAATTTTCTTCACTTTATGGTTTTTCGGTTTTTGGTTCGAAACTGAATCGAAAAATTGTTTGCTTACCCCTAATTGCTATCGGCATGGAACCCCTGCATTTCTCCACTCTCCTTTTTCCCTCATTTTCCCCAATCTTAGCCCTCTATTTGATCTAACGCTCCATAACAAATCACTCATCTCATCCCATTTTCTCCCACGAACTCCTTAGTGTCCTTTTCCAGATCCGCACCAAAATGGCTGAGACCCAAATAACATCTCCCATCCGTTCAACACAAACACCAATTCATGGCTCTCTTTCGCCTTCACATAACTGTACAGATCCTCATCGCCTCCCAAACCACCGACTTGACCAGTGCCATTACCTCTGCCACCGCAGATTGGGGAAAATGGAGGGCCTGATACGTATTATTGGTAACACTGAAGTAAGTCTTATCATGTTGCTTCAAGACATAAGAGGAATCATGCTTGTAGTAATTGATGTTGCCGTTGTTTTTGGAGAAGGACCAAGTGACGGGGACGATGAGGAGGGTGTTGTCGGCGATGGGGGAGACGTCTGAGATGTTGTTGGATTTGGAGATGTTATGGGTCGTTAGATCAAATGGAGAGTTGAGATTGGAGAAAATGAGGGAAAAAGGAGAGTGGAGAAATGCAGGGGTTCTGTGCCGAATTGCTATTAGGACACACCACGTCACCATAATGAAGTCAAGTAACTTTTGACTCTTATGGCTGTTAAGTTAAGTTATGGTGACATTGATCCATTTTTGTTACTTTTGAGGCAAGATTAATTCAAAAACAAAAACTTCCAGACACTCAGTGATCTATTGTTAAAACTTTTGGGGACAAATATCACCCATATCTCTTGAAAATATAATACTATGATAAGATATAAGGTTGTCCAATGGTGTAGTATTGTCCAATCCCAAGGCATCATATACCAAAAAACCAGTTTTCTCCCCCTCATGTCTAACTTTTGGGGTTGTGGGAGCTCTTCTCTCGTCGTCTTCGTGCGAGCTTTTTTCACGGTGTCTCCCTCCCCCGTTCTGGCCTAGGATGGTGATGTTCGTATTTTTCATTGGACTGCTTTCATTTTCATTTTTTTGGGTTTTCTATGATGGTGTTGCTTGTCTCTTCAAAAATAAATTGGTTTGAGGGTTTAGACGACAACAAATCTCATTGGATAGCTTCGATTTGTCTCTATAGGAGTCGAAAGTTGGTGGCTATAGTCTTACATATTATTGGTTCTATCTTCTATAAGATTATTATGGATTGTTGGCAATGGCGAATTCGAATCGTATTTTGGGATCAAGATAGTGCTGTTTGTTGTGCAGTCGACAAAGAGAATTTATTCTACCAAATCTTCATCTTTCATGTTGGTGTTTGTGAGTTCTTTTGTATCTATAAGATATGATCAAGGAGTTTCTTTAAAAACACCATTTTGGTTGGTTTATTGCCGATAAGAGATATGGAACCCATGTGATGGTTCTTCGAACAACTACTCTTCACAATGGTTTTGTTGCTGGTGACAACTTTTTTCTACCCATAAATTCTTATGAAAGAATGATGAAGACGGTAGGGTTCTTAGTGGTGACGGCTCTGACTTAACTTGACTTTTGGTGTCATTCCGTAAGCGTACGGGTCGTCAAATTTAAAATGTAGTATAGGAAAAAGTGTCGTTCCGCAAGGATTGGGATTTGAGCAAGTTAATTAGTACTAATTGTGTAATCAATTAGCAGTGAGTAAGCAAAGATTCAAGATTAATTTTTAAAACTAAAATTTAATGCAAGATGATATAAAATGGTGAGATGGGTTGAAAAACACTTAACAAGATTAATTAAAGCCTAGGGTTACTTATCCCCATTTCACTTCATGAACTAATAAATGCTTTTCTTTTTAACAACTTAAACAAAGCAATGTGTGTGCCTAAGGTTCAAATTCATTTGAAAGAGCTTTCTCAAGTCAAAATCAAATTTCTACTTGCATTAATTGTACAATCTCTTGCAACAATTAATACAAGTTATAAATGCCCACCAACCTTCTATAGACAATGTTAGGTTAGTAATTATATCTCTACACTACCAACTAACCATCCATTTAAAACCATAAACTTCAAGCCCAACATATTTTCATCCAAGTTCTAAAACAAAATACTCTTTCTCAAGAAATATCTCATTTAACAAAGCAAGTGGTGATCAAGCACTTGAAGAATAAAAGCAAGATGAAAATACACACATATACATTCATTCATTGCATCAAAGAAAGGAAATATAAGGTTCAATCCATGAAATGGTTCAAAGCAACCCTAGAAAAAGGATTTAGTTACACATAACTGTATCTAAACCTAAAACAAAAACTAACATGGAATTCATAGTACAAGAGAAGAGAAGAAGGAAGAAGAATGGAAACCACGGTGTAAGAATCTTTAATCTCTCCGGGCTTCTTTAAGTTTCCAAGCACTTCCCAAGCTCTCTCTTGCAACTCTTAGCTCCAAAAATGATCCAAAAATATTATGCCCTAACTGCTCTGTGTACGTTTCAGCTCACATTCAATTCCCTTTATTGCATTCAGACCACGCTAATTAATCAAAACGCGCAGTTTCAGGAGCCACGGCGAAACCCATGGCGAAGTCATTTTGCTTCTGGTCCTTTGCCTTTTTGTCATCTCTCATTCTTCATTCCAGCTTTCCTTGCATTTCTTTGGCTCTTTTTCTTTATCACCTCTTCCTATACAAGATTGAAAGAGGGTCGATGAGCTTTTAAAATTTAACAACATTCACACGCAAATCTTTAAGCAAAGAATCATTAAGCTTTAATTTTTATGCACAAACCCTTTCTTCTTCATTACGGATTTTCTTTGAATTTTTATGTCTATTTTAAAACACCTCTTTCAAAAATATGTACAAAAAATGGGGACAATTGTGGTGAAATAAGTGAAATTTAGAAGCTTATCACTCCCCCAAACTTAAGTTTTTGCTTGTCCTCAAGCAACACAGGCATTAAAAGAATTAGATTCAATAATTATCCCCTCAGTATCCACACATGATGATTTCCTCATTGGTTGCTCAAAATCTTATATTTAGCAGGAAAGAAGTGGAACAGATGTACATGCGCGAGTCACAGGTTAAAACAAAGTTCCTGTCAATTTTAAGAGTGTGTGTGTGCAGAGTCATAAAACAATTATCCTGCAATTGCCAAGATTAAATGCGACATTTCAACCTGTATAAAGCAGTCTCAACCTCAAAACTTAGTAAGCTCAAAATCTCCTTTCTCTACACAGCATAATGGTTTCATACACTTTCAAAATCAATGGGACTTTATAAGCTTGTAATGGGGCCTTGGGGCTAGGTTAAATGAAAGAAGGGTCAAAATAGGGATTCAAATATCTTGAGATAATTGACTTCTTGCATCTCCCTCATTTCCTTTCATTTTGCAAACTTATCACATGAGACAACTACTCCCCCAAACTTCTTTCAAATCAAAGTTTTTGTACTCTAAGTCTTATTGAGGTTTTTGGAATACCTTATTGTTTTCTTCTTTTCTTTTTCTTTTTCTTCTCTCCTTTTTTTTAGATGACTTTAGAGTGCAACTGTTTGAGAACCAACATACACCATTTATGTTCCTTCACCACTTTTGTATCATAATGACACTTAACAATCGTCCAACCCTTGCATTGCCAATTATCTTCAAGATTTGGGTATTTCATGGTTTTTCAGGTTACTCGGGTTAAGGTATATTGTGGCTCCAAAAATAATAACTCATATGGTTTTTCATTATAAGGTTCAGAAAGGGTGCAATTGGATTTATGTCACGGGTTGGCTTGAAAGGCTCAATCTCATTGAAATGAATGCCCAAATCATTTTTCAACAATGTATGAAAACACCGATTTGTTTCGAGAAGTTCAAAAATGAGTTCTACAGCTTTTAAGTCGAGAAAGGAAATACATGCCAATTTGCTACAAGATCCCCTAACAAAAACATTCAAATCATTCCATGATCTCTTGTGTATAGATTGTTTCCCAAAATTTGCTAGGAATTTAGCTTTAAAATGCAATTCAATCACCCACACATATTGACCACCATTTCCTCCCAAACATATTATCAAAGCAATTCTTCTATCATTGGATCATGCATTTATCATAAGGAATAATTAATCAACCTAATTAAACCTTCAACCAGAAAAGATCAAATTTCGCAAATATTGCTTCAGCCACAAAATTTTTCAAAAGTATGTCCTCAAAAATCAAAAGTGTCAAAAGTATACCCTCACCCCCAAACTTAAAATTGACAGTGTCCTCACTTGTCAATAGGGAAAAGTAAGGGCCTTCTTTCATGCAAAATTGTAGCATGAAAGGCTCAAAAATACCTGTACGAGATGTAATACGTACCAAGTGGAATCAAAAGCAACTATGTGAAAGTTAGCTAAAGCAGATGCAAAAAGAGCTAACTAGAATAACAGTTCACATGATGCAAAGAGAAAATCATCAGTTAGGAAATCCACTACCAAAATATGCATTGGTTCACATATCCTCAGTGTTCAACAGGTCACAATCAAAAGTATTTAACAGAAAGAAGTTTAAATTATTACAATCAAACTTAACATTCAAGTCCTAAAAACAAAGATTTAAACCATAAAAAGAAAACAAGAGAAAAGCGGTCAGTTATCATCCTCATCCCAGGAATCGCCCTCCTGCCAGCTCTCCTCTGAACCATCTTCATCCCTATCAGAGTCCTCCTTTACATCGGCATCTGCAACCACTGGTGCTTTACCGCGCTCGCTTCTCTCCCGGAATTCCTCCGACCCCTTCCAGCTAACATCTTGCGGCGAGGCATGTTCTATGGAAGCAAACCAACAAGCCAAAAATAGACAAAACATATTGAATGAGGCTAAGAAGGAGACACAATCACTACCCTAACAAAGTTTGAATCACAAGAAAAAGGCTATTAAACTGAGTCCAACAAAAGAGCCTGACCCCCAAACTTCAACTAATGTAATCCTTTAACACGTCAGCCAAAAATTCCAAGCCTAATCTTAAGCCTCACTGCCTTATCAAATGGCCCATAAAAGCCCAATAACTCCAAAAACAAAGTCCCGTGCAACACCAACATTGGGGTATGAGGGGACCACAGAATGTACTTTATTGACAACAAAGTTTCCACGTGAGACCCAAATTTGACACCAACATTGGTTCTTGTACATGTGGCCAGTGTAAATTGACTACACATGGGCCCAGATTTTTAGATGACATTCTTGCAGGCCCCATAACCCAGACTAAGTTCAGAGTATCCCCACAATTTAAACTAAACCTCGGGTGCCCCTCTTTTCAAGCCTAAAAACAGCATATTGAATTTGCACAATCCCACCAGCATTCAAACAGCAGATCAGAATAAGAAAACTATATAACCCCCTCAAAACTCACATGCAAAACCATTATCGCCCCTGTTCATCCCTATCAAACCCAATCAACCCCCATTGTCTCCCTAGTTCTTCAAGACTCTCAAAATATGTACATGATTCTAACAAAGAACAAGCAAAAGAGTGGATGAATCATACCACAAATGGAAGATGGGCAGATGAACTCGAGATTGAACTTAGAGAAGAGGAGGGGTGGCGAAAATCTTTCCTTGGTGCCTTGAGAGCGTTGGGAGACCCTTGAGACAAGGATACTGGCAATGGGTATCACTAATTGAGGACGTAGAAGAGTGGAGACGAAGATGAAGGAGGTTTCGTGGACGGCGAGAGAGAGATCTGCGTGGGAGAGGTGGTGAGGGTGAGGAGGGAATTGGGAATAGGGTTTAGGAAATGGGACAAAAGGTTAAGATGAAAATGAAAAGGTAAGAGTGAAATTTGAAAGGGTGCGATGAATGTGGACTGAAAATGGACTAGATTCAAAAGGGTAAGGTAGAAATTAAAGAAAATAACTGCCCAAGTATCGTGTGAGGCCGAATCAGGGTGTGCTCGCCGTATCTTCGCCGCGGCGAAGTACACGGCGAGAAATTGTAAACATGCAGAGTCAGAGGGAGTTTGCCGTGGGTTTCGCCGCAGCGAACCCACGGCGAAAATTACCAACAATGGCAGAGACAAGAGTAGCTCGCCGTGACTTTCGCCGCAGCGAAGTCCACGGAGAGCTTGATTCTTCTCTGCCAATCTCCCAGAATTTCTAAATTAATGCCCAATTCATTCAAAGCACAAAATTCACCAAAATCACCAAAATTACAGATCCATAATTACTTCATATTCAGCTCTGCACACCATTCCAAAAGTTAAATTCACTACCCCAAAATTTCTAATAGTTCAATTCACACTTTTCACAACACAATCCATTCCATAGCAGCAGTACACATCAATGCAAATCAATATTGTCAAATTAATCATCCAGGAAACATAATTTTTCACATCACACACCAAAAATTCATCAAGTGGATATTCAGTGAAATTTATCGGATAAAATAATGCATAATGGTGTTGTAAGAATACTCCCCTTTGTAGTTCACTTCTTGCTTTCAAAATTCCAACTTTCAATGACCCTCCACCTCTTGCTTCCATCCATACTTTGTAAGAACCACCTTTCCTCCTACAAAAAGGAAGAACAAGGATAAATCTACTAACCTAATAAGAAATGACTTGAAAACTAAAGGAAAGAGAAAAAGTTTAGAGCTTGGGTTGCCTCCCAAGAAGCGCTTAAGTTATAGTCTTTAGCTAGACTCTTCTCAGCATCATGTGTCCTCTACTAATGATATTGAGGTGGTTTGACGATCAACCTCTCCACCCCAATAATGTTTGATTCTCTATCCATTGACTTTGAACCGCTCCCCATCCATGCTTTCTAGCTCAACTTGGCCCTTGTCAAATGATTGCAAAACAGTGAATGGTCCCGACCACTTGGACTTGAGTTTGCCTGGGAAGAGTTTCAACTTTGAATTGTATAGAAGGACTTGCTGGCCCGGCTTAAAAGTCTTTGCCTTAATATGCTTATCATGCCACCTGTTGGTCCTCTCCTTGTAGATCATGGCATTTTCATATGCATGGAGCCGGAATTCTTCAAGTTCATTCAATTGCAATAGACGTTGCTCTCCAACTGCATTGTCATCAAAATTGAGCATTTTTATAGCCCACATTGCTCCATGCTCAATCTCCACAGGAAGATGGCATGCTTTACCGAAGACCAACTGATAGGGTGACATACCAATCGGAGTCTTGTAAGCGGTACGGTAAGCCCACAAAGCATCATCTAACTTCAAGGACCAATCTTTCGTTTTAGTGTTAACCGTCTTCTCAAGAATCTTCTTGATCTCTCTATTTGAGACTTCGGCTTGACCATTGGTTTGGGGATGGTAGGCTAGAGCTACCCTGTGACTCACCCCATATTTCTGCAAAAGCGAACGAAATTGTTGGTTGCAGAAATGAGTTCCACCATCACTGATAATGGCCCTTGGTGTTCCAAAACGATTGAAGATGTTCTTTTTAATGAATTTCACTACCACCTTGGCATCACTAGCTGGGGTAGCGATTGCCTCAACCCATTTCGACACATAGTCAACAGCGACCAAGATGTATTGATTGTTAAAGGAATTTGGAAAGGGGCCCATAAAGTCAATTCCCCAAACATCAAAAATTTCCACTTCTAACATGTTGAGGGGCATTTCGTCTCGCATGGAGATGTTACCAAGTCGTTGGCATCTGTCACAGGTTATGAAAAAAGCGTGTGCATCCTTAAACAGAGACAGCCAGAAGAATCCAGATTGTAAGACTTTAGCGACGGTCTTGTTTCCACCAAAATGGCCTCCATAATCGGAAGCATGACAACAGATAAGGATATCTAACTGCTCACATTCCGGTATACAACGGCGTATCATCTGATCGGCACAGTAACGGAATAAGAATGGTTCTTCCCAATGATAATACTTAACATCGTGTAGGAATTTCTTCTTTTGATGTTGACTCATTTCTTCAGGCACAATCCCACAAACTAGAAAGTTGACGATGTCAGCATACCAAGGTGCGTTAGACGCTATCACCATAAATAGTTGCTCATCCGGAAACACCTCATGAATCACCGAATCTTCATTCACTTGAGCTTCAACACTCAATCGAGATAAGTGGTCAGCAACTTGATTTTCACACCCTCTTCGGTCAACGATCTCTAAGTTGAACTCTTGGAGAAGTAACACCCACCGGATCAATCTTGCCTTAGAGTCTTTCTTGCTAAATAGATAACGCAAAGCCGAATGGTTGGTGTGAACAATCACTTTAGCACCAATCAAGTAAAGTCTGAACTTGCCAAATGCATACACAACTGCAAGGAGCTCTTTCTCGGTGGTGGTATAATTCTCTTGGGCATTATCAAGCGTCTTGCTTGCATAATATATGGGATGAAAGAGTTTTTCCCTTTTTTGACCCAACACAGCTCCAACGGCATAATCACTTGCGTCACACATGAGAATGAATGGTAAACTCCAATCCGGCGCTACAATAATTGGAGCGGCGACCAATTACCTCTTAAGCTCCTCAAATGCTTTAAGGCACGCATTGTTGAAATAAAAAACAACATCTTTCTCCAGTTGAGCACAAAGGGGCTTTGTAATTTTTGAGAAATCCTTGATGAACCGGCGGTAGAACCCCGCATGTCCCAAAAAGCTTCTCACACCTTTGACATTAGTGGGTGGAGGGAGTTGCTCAATCACTGAAATCTTTGCCTTGTCCACTTCTAAGCCATCCTTAGACACTCTATGGCCTAGCACAATACCCTCTTTCACCATGAAGTGGCATTTTTCCCAATTAAGCACTAAATTGGTTTCTTCGCATCTTTGCAAAACTCGGGCCAAATTTGATAAGCACTCATCATAAGAATCACCAAATACCGTGAAATCATCCATGAAAACTTCCATGGTGTGCTCGATCATATCAGCAAAAATGGCCATCATACACCGCTGAAATGTAGCCGGTGCATTGCAAAGACCGAACGGCATGCGCTTGAAGGCAAAGGTACCGTAGGGGCAAGTAAAGGCTGTCTTTTCTTGGTCCTCTGGGACTATAGCAATCTGATTGTAACCCGAATAACCATCAAGGAAGCAAAAGAACTCCCTACCCGCTAGCTTGTCAAGCATTTGGTCAATAAATGGGAGCGGGAAGTGATCCTTCCGAGTTGCAGAATTTAACTTGCGGTAATCCATACATACTCTCCACCCGGTGACAGTTCGAGTGGGAATGAGCTCATTCTGGGTGTTAGCCACTACAGTCATCCCACCTTTCTTAGGTACACATTGGACTGGGCTCACCCATGAACTATCAGAAATTGGGTAGATGATACCCGCATCAAGCCACTTAAGGATTTCCTTCTTCACCACCTCTTTCATGTTGGGATTTAGCCTTCTTTGGTGTTCAATGGAAAGCTTATGATTATCTTCAAGGAAAATCTTGTGCATACACATAGAAGGGCTAATACCCTTGATATCAGCAATGGTCCACCCGATGGCCCTTTTGTGAGCCTTAAGCACTTCTACCAGTTGGTCTTCCTGTTGAGAAGTTAAATCAGAGGCAATAATGACAGGAAGAGTTTCTTTTGGACCTAAATAGGCATATTGCAGGTGAGATGGCAAAGGTTTCAGCTCAAGAGAGGGTGGTACTTCCAAGGAGGGTTGCAACTTTGGTCTCTCAGTGGATGTAAGATCTAGAGTCTCAAATGAAGGACGAGACTTGGGAAACGAAAATGATGCATTCATTAAGGCCATACATTCTTCAACATTTTCCTGCTCCAAATTAACCCCGATCAAAACAGCCTCAATTGGATCTTTTATGCAAGTCAAATCAAATTCTTCTTGAACCACCCCATTTATCACATCTAGGGAACAACAATCATCATGCACACTGGGAGTACGCATCAATTGGTTCATATTGAATGTGACTTCTTCATCAGCTACCCTTAAGGTCAATTCACCTTTTTCCACGTCAATTAGAGTTCTTGTCGTTGCCAAGAAAGGTCTCCCTAATAGCATAGGCATGTCTTTATCTGCCTCAAAATCCAAGACAATGAAATCTGCGGGAAAAATAAATTTGTCTACCTTGACCAATACATCTTCTATAATACCCCTAGGGTAGGAAATGCTCCTGTCAGCTAGTTGAAGAGTGACGGTTGTAGGTCGAGCTTCTCCCAATCCCATGGTGTTGAAGATAGAGAGGGGCATCAAGTTGACACTGGCACCCAAATCGCACAAACCTTTACCCAAGAATTTATCCCCAATATGGCAAGGGATAGAAAAACTTCCGGGGTCCTTCAACTTAGGAGGGATCTGCTTAATCACATCAGTAAAGCTCTTAGTTACCGCTACAGTTTCGAATTCATTGAACCACCTCTTTTTGGTCAACACATCCTTCATAAACTTTGCATATTTCGGCATCTGTTCAAGAGCTTCAGCAAAAGGAATATTCACATGTAATTGTTTGAACATGTCAATGAACTGCCGGAATTGCTTGTCTTCCACATTCTTCTTAAGCCTTTGAGGAAATGGCGGTGGAGGTGCATACTTGGGTGGCGAAACATGAGTCTTTCTCTTCTTGTCATCAAGACCTTCATGGGATGCATTTTGCCCAATCACCACATCATCTACAGATTCATCAGCTTGCTTTCTTTTCTTGCTCTCCTCTTCTTCATCAACAACTGTTTCATTGCCATCCCCTTCAATATCTTCTACCTCAAGAGGTGTCTCTCCTGATTTTGGAGAGGTCTTACTAGAGCTAAGAGTATCATCAGTTTTTTTACTACTCCTCAAAGTGATCACCTTGAGCTCTTCCTTCCCATCTCTTTTGGGGTTTGGAACGGTGTCACTGGGCAAGCCTTGTCGCCCTAGAATGTTCATTTGGGCTGCAAGTTGACCCATTTGAACTTCAAGATTTTTAATGACAGTGTCTTGAAGGGAAGACTTGGCATTTGCAGCTTCTTGGTAAGCCATTAATTGGGTGAACATCTTTTCAATCTTTGATTCGTCAATGGGCTTTGATTGTTGTGGTTGTTGTTGTTGCACAAAACCAGGTGGAGCATTAGGTCTACTTGAGGAGGCACCATGAGATGGATTAAGACTTGGCCCATTCTTCCATGAAAAATTAGGATGATTTCTCCACCCTTGATTGTAAGTATTGCCATACGGATTCCCTTGAGGGATGCGATTTTGGTTGCTCATGTAGTGAATAGTTTCAAGAGCGTAGGGACAGTTCTCTGCTCGATGATCTTCTCCACAACTACTACAAGTGAGCAAGGGAGCTTGCAATGCATGGACACCTCGAGGTAAATGATTGTCAAACTTCATTTCAAACTTGTCAAACCTCCTGTTTATTGCCTCAAGTTGAGCACCAAAGTCACTGTAGCCACTGGATGATCCTCTAAATTGCATAGTGTTAGTGGCAATATCCTCAAACAGCTGTTGTAGTTCAGAACATTTCATCTTACCTACTCCTCCTTGGGATGCCGTATTCAGCATCACTTGGTTGGCTTCACTTAACCCTTTCTGAAATGCGTCTAGCAGAATCAGTGTTTGTTGACCATGGCTGGGACAGTTTCTCCACATATCCTTAAATCTTTCCCATGCCTCATAGAAAGTTTCACCGGGTTCTTGCTTGAAATTGAGCAACTCTCCTCTTTGAATGGCCCTCAGACCCGGAGGAAGAAACCTTGTTTTGAACTTAGTGGCTAACATATCCCAAGTAGTGATGGAATTAACCGGTTGCGCATTGAGCCAAGCTAGCGCCTTCCCCCCCAAAGACATAGGGAATAGGCGTAATCTCAGCGCATCATCAGATACTCCAGGAGTCTTGAAGTTATTACACAATTGCACAAACTTAGTGAGGTGATCGACCGGATCATCTCCCTTGAGACCCTTGAATGTCCCATTCATCTGAAGCATTTGGAGCATCACTGGTTTCACTTAAAAACTTCTAGCAGTGATAGCTGGGTACTGGATACTAGAAGAGTAAGTGAATTCCTCTCGTGCAAGAAATTCTTCCATTGAGATATCTTCCTCATCATTGTGGTTTGCCATGTTGTTATGTGGAACGGGTGTTACTAGATGGATTGGTTGTCCGGGTTCCCAGTCAAGAAATTCTTGCGGATCTCCTTGCATGCAGTAGGCACCAGGACCTACAAATTCCACACAATCCAAACAGTATCAATCTTATTAAAAGGAACAAACAGAGCAACTTAGGTAATGTTATCTCTATCACTCAAAGTAATTAGAAACAACACGCCTAAATTCACTAAAAGAAATTTGTACTCAAATGCAACTAAACACACACTTAGACTAATCAACTAGAAAAATGACTCAATTCACAATCCCCGGCGGCGGCACCATTGACTTAACTTGACTTTTGGTGTCATTCCGTAAGCGTACGGGTCATCAAATTTAAAATGTAGTATAGGAAAAAGTGTCGTTCCGCAAGGATTGGGATTTGAGCAAGTTAATTAGTACTAATTGTGTAATCAATTAGCAGTGAGTAAGCAAAGATTCAAGATTAATTTTTAAAACTAAAATTTAATGCAAGATGATATAAAATGGTGAGATGGGTTGAAAAACACTTAACAAGATTAATTAAAGCCTAGGGTTACTTATCCCCATTTCACTTCATGAACTAATAAATGCTTTTCTTTTTAACAACTTAAACAAAGCAATGTGTGTGCCTAAGGTTCAAATTCATTTGAAAGAGCTTTCTCAAGTCAAAATCAAATTTCTACTTGCATTAATTGTACAATCTCTTGCAACAATTAATACAAGTTATAAATGCCCACCAACCTTCTATAGACAATGTTAGGTTAGTAATTATATCTCTACACTACCAACTAACCATCCATTTAAAACCATAAACTTCAAGCCCAACATATTTTCATCCAAGTTCTAAAACAAAATACTCTTTCTCAAGAAATATCTCATTTAACAAAGCAAGTGGTGATCAAGCACTTGAAGAATAAAAGCAAGATGAAAATACACACATATACATTCATTCATTGCATCAAAGAAAGGAAATATAAGGTTCAATCCATGAAATGGTTCAAAGCAACCCTAGAAAAAGGATTTAGTTACACATAACTGTATCTAAACCTAAAACAAAAACTAACATGGAATTCATAGTACAAGAGAAGAGAAGAAGGAAGAAGAATGGAAACCACGGTGTAAGAATCTTCAATCTCTCCGGGCTTCTCTAAGTTTCCAAGCACTTCCCAAGCTCTCTCTTGCAACTCTTAGCTCCAAAAATGATCCAAAAATATTATGCCCTAAATGCTCTGTGTACGTTTCAGCTCGCATTCAATTCCCTTTATTGTATTCAGACCACGCTAATTAATCAAAACGCGCAGTTTCAGGTGTTTTCGCCGTGGCTTCGCCGCGGCGAGAGTCACGGCGAAAACAAGGGTAACAAAGCAGAGGGTTCTTACACTCGCCGTGGGTTCGCCGCGGCGAAACCCACGGCGAAGTCATTTTGCTTCTGGTCCTTTGCCTTTTTGTCATCTCTCATTCTTCATTCCAGCTTTCCTTGCATTTCTTTGGCTCTTTTTCTTTATCACCTCTTCCTATACAAGATTGAAAGAGGGTCGATGAGCTTTTAAAATTTAACAACATTCACACGCAAATCTTTAAGCAAAGAATCATTAAGCTTTAATTTTTATGCACAAACCCTTTCTTCTTCATTACGGATTTTCTTTGAATTTTTATGTCTATTTTAAAATATCTCTTTCAAAAATATGTACAAAAAATGGGGACAATTGTGGTGAAATAAGTGAAATTTAGAAGCTTATCAGGCTCCCTCCTACCTATGTTAGGGTTATATTATTTTTAGGGTTTCTATCCATTGTTATTTGTATGTCTTTTTGTAGACCTTTTTATTTTGTGTCTTGTATCTCTTGCCCTTAATTTAATGAAATAATATATCCTCTTTTTTTTATAATAAAAGGTTTAGGTGAGTTGGATCCCAAGACTCGCTAGGGCAGATCTCTAGACTCAAAAAGCCCTTGTAGATATACTTATAAATTGCTCACTAACAAAGTCCTCACATCGGAGGGATTTGAACCTACAACCTTGTAGTTATGAACCAAATCCCTTTACCAACAGGACCAACCTTAGTTGCCAAAATAATATATCTTTTTTTTTTTCAAAAAAAAAAAAAAGTACATACAAGAAAAACACAAATTTGCTATCAATCTCATGCCCCCAGTCCCGTGTACCAAGCATGAGCTTAATGGGTCTCAGTAAACAATTGATTAGATTTGCATTTTATTCGCTATGCCCTTATTAATCTGAAATATGCATATCTTACAATGCGTATAATCGATAACTAACATGCATCGAATCGAGTTCATTACCTTTTTAATTTAGACCTGAATCAAGTTCATCATCACCTTCAGCGTTCACTGTTAAGTACCATCCGTGTTTCCCAGTTTGGAGTGGTGATTGTAGCAGAAAACAGGGCGAATCATGAGCTGGTTCACCCGCAATCTTACATGGACTTCCACAAAAACCAAAACCCCAAATCCTCAGACACAGTCAAATCCCAAAGGGGAAGACGAAGACCAATTGTATGGGATTACTGAGGATTTGATCAATCACACCAAGTCATTCACGATTGATACATTTAAAAATTTCCCAATCCAAGGTAAGCCTTTTCTTTCTATCGGGCCTGAATTCAGTTCCCAAATGAAGAAATTTTGAGAGAAATTATGTGGGGTTTGTTGATTATCTTTAGATTTCCAGTTGGGTAGTGATGCTTTAGGTAAGCCATTTCTTAGGTTGTTAATTTTGATATTTATCACTATCTACAATATGCCATCACGAATGATAAAATTCTTTAATCTCCTTGTTGAATATTACTGGATTGCTTGGCTGTATAGAAAGAAAGTTAAAAATTGGGGATTTAGGAGTATCAATTTTCAGACGGGACAAATGTGTATATCTATATGGATAGATTGATAGAGATATATATATATATATATATAGATATTGATTGTTAAACAAATGAATTGATGTATAATAGCATTCCATATGGAGAATCCTGTGATGATTTTTATCTTGTTTATCTACTCATTGTATGTTGTCCAGATGAAGATGAAGCTACTTGTGCTGAAGACAATCCAATGAATTCAGCCAGGACTAGGAAGGATCTCTCTCAGTGGCAGGAGAAACATGCCACCCTCATACTCTCAAGAGTCAAGGTTCGTTTTCTTTTGTTTCTTGTGGTGTCGAGGTTTCTTTGTAACATTCTTGCTTATGCTGTTGAACAATTAGATAGTGAATAATAATGTTCATATATAGATATAGTTGAATGGAAAAGTCGGATACGCGGATTTAACATTTGAATCCCATGTATTACAGTGTAATTTTGACAGCCCTTTACCTTGAAAATTTGATCCATGGAAATGGCAATGCTGTGCTAATCAACCAACATGGTTACAGGGCACAGGTCTGTCAGTTAGACTTGTGGAAAGAAGAAAATGATCTATAATTTGTGGCAAAGATAATTATGTAAGAAAGTAAGTAAGAGAGCACGTTCTATATGTATATTTGTCTGATGTGAGTGTCACAATATTGATGTTTATAAAGGAAATTTAGGGGGTTTTGTTTTTTAAGAGTCTGTTGTGGATGAACTTTATATCTCTGAGTTTCATATTATGCTGCATAACACAACTTGTGCCATAGACTGTTAGGCTTAACTGCAGTTATCATTTCAGACTCTTATAAAATGCCTTTGAATAGGAAGTTGAGCTGCAGATAAGGAAATCTTGTGCCACTGTAATTATCTGGTTTCTGGTTTTCTATTCTTCTTTGTTTCTCTTCAATGTTGTTCAGGGGAAAATAGTAGCAGCTAAAATATTCAGGTTTTCTCTTCAAATTTTTGTTTATAGGATGGTACAAAGGGAGAGGGTAGAAAACTAATATTTCTAATTTTCAATTTTCATGCTGAGACTGAAGTTCAGTTTATAATTATATCATATATTGATAGAATGATCCAATTATGTTTTTCTTCTCGCATGCTTTTGTACGTTGGTTAACAGGTTGATAGGAAATACACAGAAAGTCATTCCAAATGATACCAATAATTGAAAAAAGTCTGCCAATTGGTTCAATATATAGGATAGACTTTGGTTAAGTTGTTGGGATGTTTGCTCTGAGACTTTCTTATGAAAATAGCACAAAGGTATTCTTTTCTTGCTAATCATCATATCATTGATTGTTTTAAAAAAGCAGCAGATAAAAAATATTCCAGGTCCTAAAGTTATTGGAAAATCTTGCAACAAACACCTACAAATTGCATTTAAATTTCCTTAATTATCTTCCAGGAACTCTCTCATGTTAGATATAAGCTCTGCCCTGGCCGTTTGAAGGAAAAACAATTCTGGAACATATACTTTAAGCTTGTGAGGAGCCATGTAATGGAGTAAGTTCTGCAAATTCTTGCCTCTTGGTGGATATTTATATTATAGGATCATTTAGAGTTTGTTATAACTTGAGCTCTCTACAAAACTAATTAAGTAAACCTAAGGCATCCACATTAATGAAAAAAGATATCTTTTACTGCCAATCAGATATGAGCTACGTGCAATACAACTGGAGAAACTAAAAAGGATGGCCATGGAAGAAGAGAAATCTTCAGATAATAATGCAATCGAAGTTGAAATGTCAGAAACAAAACACGGAGAAGTGGTAGAGTCTCCAGAGTCATAGAAGGAAGCCTTGACTCTCGCTTGCTAGCATGAACAGAGTGAGTATAAACTTTTGTTGTTAAATCAGTATGATGAAGCATCACTACTTCAAAAACAAAACTGTACTTGTCGCACAAATTTTACTAGTATATACAATTCAGCACATCAAATTTTGACCAGTCCCCATATCTATATCATATTTTGTTCTATTTTGTCATCAATATATATGCTTTTGTAGATCATACCTTGTGCTCATATTATTCAATTATTGTTTATGTTGTACTAATGTCTGGTCGAAGGGGGAAGAATTGGATTTCCCTTTATTTTTCTCTTGACAAAGATAAAATTCTTATAGTTATGGTACATCCGCTTTTATGCTTTCTGTTTCATGTACTAAACACACCATAAGTATCTGTCTATGATGTGTAGTTTAATCATCTTATTTTCATGTGACTATCTGATTGGATTAGGTTCAAACATTGTATGACCCGATTGAGGGTAGCTATCTGAAAGACATCTTCTCCATTCACCTCGACTCGAGCTGCAAACCTCCTGCTTAAGCTGTCATAGTCCCTTCTATAAGGACCAACACCTGTTGGAGGTTTAATTGTGTTTTACACATTGCGTAATTTTACAGATTAGATGTAAATAAATGTTGGAGATGGCAGACCAAGTGTGGTCACTTTTTGTTGCTAATGATGATTGGGTTAAATGAATGGGAAAATGGTTTCCTGACTTCGGCTCAAATCTTGTAGTTTGAAGAAAAAAATTGGCTAGACATTGTCCTAGACTTCGGATGTCCAATGTTAAATACAATTAACAAATAAAAAAAATTAAGAAAATGTATCACATCCTTTAAACTATTGTTGTTAAAGAGTCATGATATAGGGCTAGACTTCGGATGTCCAATGGATTTTCGTTGAATTAAATATATCACTTAGAAAAATTTATGTAAAACTTATATTTTATGAATGTTGAATAAATATTCTTGAGATTATTTTCATTTATAAGAATAAATTATAACTTTGCTTTTTAAAAGTGAGTGAGAATTATTCAGAGTTTGAAAACAGTGAAGCCATTACAGGTTCAAAAAGTTATACTATTCATAAAATGAGCCTAAAAAATATTACTTGATAGAGTATTATAATATAATACTCTATCCAGTAATCTTACAACTACTTCTTAAATTATAATGTGATTATTTTTTTCGGAAATTTACTATTACTTCAAGATAATAATATTTTTATAAGCAATTTAGTAAAGTTAAATAATAATTTTAGGGAAATATCCATGAATTTCCAAAAATATGTTTTTTAATTGAGTATAATGGCATCATGCCACTATATAGCAGACCCTACGTGTTGGAACAAAGCTAAATTGTTTTTGTTTAGGGTAAGGGAAATACTTTTAAATACTCAGGAAATTATACCTATGGAGTTGTCAACATCAGGAAGTATTTTTTGGTTTTAAATGCTTGTGAAGTATTATTTTCGTAGCATTAAATGCCCAAAGTTAACAGTGAAGAAAACGGACGTTTGTGACGGCAGATTGAACGCTACGTCAATGTCAGCTCTTGTTGAATAGGTGCTAATGTGGCTTGCGTTAAGATTCTTAAATGCCCCAAAAATTTTCTCGAAAGAGTACCCAGCACCCATAAGTTTTTACTTTGAAAGTTTTCTTGAAAGTGCTCATTAACTCAAGCTACGGCATTACGCATTTAGTTTAACGTGGCAATCGTTAGTTTTCCACACCGTTAACTTTGGACATTAATGCTATCAAAATAATACTTTGTAGGCATTTAACATAAAAAAAAAAAAAAAAAAAAAAACAATTCTCATGCTGACAGCTCCTTAGTTAGATATAACTTTCTGAAAGTTTAAAAGCCTTAACCCTTTTTGTTTATCTGTGAATTTTTGTCTGTAGAATAGATTATTATTGTTGTTGTTTTTTTTTTAAAAGAGTTAAACCCTAAACCCGAATTTTTGCTTCTTCCTATTCTCCATTGTTCACTCTCTCCTGTTGAAGTTCTCCTCATCGCTTCTTGATCTACACGTCGCAGGAACCTGCGGTTGCTCTCATCTCACCTACACCTCAGTGAATTCTTCGCCTTCTCTCTTCTTTCCTCTTCTGTTCTTTCACCATCGCAGCCTCCAATTTAATGTATATAACAAATATTTTTGATGTATTGTTTAAGATAGATGCATATGTTTGATGTGTATGATGGGAATTCTTTCTTGAATTCAAATCTTCCTCCTTTACTTCATTTCTTATTTTCCTGTACTATTTAGCTGTGATGTTTATTCCTTAATGTTGTGTCTCGTTCTACAGTTGTCGCCGTCGCAACCTGATCCGTCGTATTACATCGTCGCCGTCATCTCTCCCGTAGTCTCGTTCGTTCTATAATCTTTGTTTTCATTCTTGTTCTTCATTCAGGTGGGTGTCTTTATTCTTGTTTTATAATCTGCGTTTTATAATGAGTGGCTGATTTTTAGCCGTATCCCAAGTTTTGCTGTGATGAGCTGATAAATTCTATGATTTGTGAGCTTCTCAAAGGTTATCTGAGAGAGTGAAAACTAAAATCAAGGAATTGAATCCTTTGGTTGCATTTAATATATTTGAATGTAATACCTGAAGGATGTAGAGTCTGTAGTTACAGCCTCTGCTAAACTTGACTTCCCTCTTTTCCAGGGTATTAATTCAGCAAATGTGAACATCCAGCATGTAGCGGGGTGTGTATATGCTGTGAAACATGTAAAACACTTTATATTTTGCTCAACGGTCAACACAAGCCAACTGAAAGTGAAATTGCACTTGTGATGCATGGCTTTATGCCTCTACACAATTTTGGCCGTTTTTTTTTTTTTTGGGTTTTCGGCATGATGGTAATTTGTGTTTGATTAGACAAAGGAAACTGAAAATGGAAGCAAATGTTGGTGATCTGTGACATGATGATAAATGGGTTGGGAAGAAGGAAGATCATTTTCTACTATCAAATAGAAAGTGAAAGCAATCAGAAAAGAAGCACAAAGGATTCAGTCAATAATATAGAGGAGTGGAAGTGAGACTGAGTGTTCAAATATTGAGTGACTTACTCATATGATGACTCAGAGTTCTATGATGATATTGACTATTTTTTATGATGGTGAAAATAAAAAGGAAGGGGATGATTATTTGGATTGTAATATCCTGGAGATATGGAAACACCAATAGCTGGTATAAACTTTATATGCTATTCTGTGGGTGTTTGACAAACACTATTTATATGATAATGGAATATCATGCTTCTGTAAGTTATAAATTTGTTGAATCTGGTTCTCAAGCTTAATTTTTAATGCTTATCTATCAATAGCTGTATGCATATATAGATTTAGTGAAGGAAACTTCATTTAGTTTGTAAAAGTAGTGGTTTTAGTCTTCATTGTATAGAATATCAAATGCTTTCAGTTGAAATCTCTGTTTGGACAAAATCATAATGCATCAAGATGTCCTTTTCCTCCTCACTTATAACAAATCTACATGTTCTTATTTTTTTGTTGTGGTAGCAATTCTCATGTACACATGTTTTCTAGATTCAGTTTCTGCACTGAATGATATTTATGGCTTTAATTTAACTTGTCTATTTGCGTATATGTACTTCTAACAATTAAACGTTAAGAGTAGTTGTTTGCATGCTTGTATGTATGTATCTGGCTGTTAAGAGTAGCTGTTTCATTTGTTCTTAAATAGTAGGATGCTTGAAATGTTGATTGCTTATGCAATTATCTTCTATAATCAATTGCAGAACATCATTGAAAGAGGGGCATGGCAACAAAGCCAAAAGATGAAAATCATCAAGCAACAAATTCCACGCCTGTCCAGAAAACTGACGAGGGCCATGTAGCCGCAGGCCCTTCCGCTGCCAGTTTGATGGAAAGTTTAGAAAATCAATATTACAAAATTAAAGAGCACGCTGAAACTTATCCTTATGTATGGGCTTCCTATATTGTTGTATATGGTGGCTTTGGTCTCTGGACTGCCTATCGATGGAGAAAGCTCCGCAGAACTGAGGACAGAGTTCGAGGTCTTCGGGCAAGGCTTAAGGAGCTTGTTGAAGCTGAAGAATCTTCTGCTACTTCTACCATGGCCAAGAAGGCTCCATCTTCTTCTGAAAAGCCTGCTAAGTAGCCTGTAATATCACCCTTATTTAGTTTAATAAACAGCCAACTACGTTATATTTCCATGACCAAATGTGGATGCCTCGTTATCTCCATCCTCCAATTCTTTTGAAGGAGCCAAGGACTACACTAACAGATCTGAATTTACAATAACATCTCAAGTTTCTATTTAACCTTCTGTGATAATTTTTTTGGCACAATTATTATTATTTTTTGAGATACAAAGACAAGCCATAGCTTGGGTGAGAAAGCTAGTAGAACTTCCTAGGCTATTCCCTCAGAGAGGAGCATAGCGTTGAAGCTAAGTGCAGCTTTGTTTATCTTGCATATACATTCTGATGCAACCTTTTGGACACAAGTATTTGTAGCATTTCTCCATGTACTGTCTTTTGTTCATGATAATTTTGGTAGGCAGCTGTGCGCTTTGCTGTGAAAGCATATTTCAAATGTGACCTTGTATATTGCATGTTTTCTGATATATCACTGAAATCTAGTTATTTGAGAAGCCCATTAGTTTAAATTCAGTTGGATTCATCAGGGAGCCTTTTCGTGCTCTCTCTGGTTCGGATTTGACATCAATGAATATTATATTTATCAGTTTTTTTTTTCTTTTTTGGGTTAACAGTTTGCGAGCTTGTTGATTAATTGGTATTGGTACATCTTTGAAATGGTTTGACAATTAAAAGTGACCCTTCAGTCTTCGAGGTTAGGGCCTTGAGTCTTCATAACCAAAGGGCAAGCCGAAACTTGAAAAAGAAAACAAAGACCCAGTGGGACAAACAGATTAGCCACTAGTGATATTCTCTGAACGCCACGCCCATGTAATTTAATTTGATTCAAGGTGTATACAGTATTGTGAAGTATTTTTTGGTTCAAAAGTACCGACGTAGTTATCAAAATGATCAAAAGTGCCTATATAGTTACTAAAATGGGTCAAAAATGCTAATGCCATCAATATACACCAATGGCGTTAAGTTTTTCAAGGTTAGAGAAAATAAAATGTGCAAAAATACCCATAACATTTGGCTCGAAATACACCCAATACCGCAAACTTTTTTTTGGCTCAAAAGTTTCGACATAGTTATCAAAATTGTTCCCTCAGTACCTATGCCGTTACTTTACACATGGTAGATAAGAAACTTTTATAAGAGGGGGTGAATTTGGTATTTTAATAAAATATTTTTCAAAACATTAAGTTCAAAATTAATTTTCAAAAACAAATAAGAAAGAAACATAATATTGAAATCTTAGGCAAATGCTTGCAGATCAAATAGAGTATATGATAAACACTTAAGCTCATAAAAATTTAGAGAAACAGAATATGAAGATTTGAAGTCTTAAGCATACTTGTAGCTCAAATTTTTCTCCATAATTTTATACTTCAATCTTCCTTATCAATGGATATATATATAGGCCTTTGAGAATACAAACCAACATTGTGTAAAATTTGCCTAAAATTTCAGTACTCTGTTTCTTTCCTATTTGTTTTTTAAAATTGTTTTTGAACTTACAGTATTGAAAAATATTTTATTGAAATACAAAATTCACACTCCTCTTATGTATTTCTCCTGCCTAACATGTGTAAAGTAACAGTATCGGCACTAAAGGAACCATTTCGGTAATTATGTGGGCATTTTTGGGGAAAAAACTTCGCAAACCAAACTTTATGGGTATTTTTACACCTTTTATTTTCCTTAACTTTAAAAAACTTAATGCCGTTAGTGTATATTGACGGCATGAGTAATTTTGACCAATTTTTGAAACTACATGGGCACTTTTGAGGGGGGAAAAAAACTTCGCGGTGTTAAGTGCACTTTAGACCAAACTGCATGAGCATTTTTGTACCTTGGCCCTAACTATAATCTATTTTAAGTTTCTAATGCATTAAACAGGCTTCACGAGTCACAAAATGATTTTTTCAAAAGAAAATACAAGGTTAAATTTTAAGAAGCATACTTGATGGGGGTAAAAACCATTTACACTCTGAACATTGAAAGAGATTTACTTTTGACTTAAAAAAAAAAACCAGGCCAAGTGTCTATCATTCGTGACAGGAGAAGATAAAGAAATTTGTTATTGAAATATCTTAAAAGGATTTCATTTGTCATATTTATTTTATATTCAGTTTAGATAATTTAATAACAATAAAAATATCGAGATAGTATGATATGATTAAAAATTGAGACTGAAATTAAAGGCAATCATTGAGTGCAACTAAGACAATATTCGAAGGCAAGTTTCCAGGTTGAAGACACTGTATTTTTATTAATACATGACTAATAGGCGAGGTGTTGGTCCTCATTAAAAAAAAAAAAAAAAAACTATAGATGTTTTAAATACAAGGTCTAGAATTTGAGTGTGTATGCATGGGTTATAAATCATAATTTGTGGTCTTAATGCCACATTCATCTTTTATTTCTTTTTGGCAAAATGTCATATTTTTATTTTATTATATAAGCATTCGATGCTAGATTTCCAAATGAAGGTACAGAAAGATAGCAAGTCATGTCATTGAATTCTCTACTTCACAAAAGGTTCGTTCCTACTCCTAACTATGAACATACAATGAACATACAAGTTAAGAAATTACATTAACTACAAAAGCCTAACATATGCAGAAGAAACCCCTACAAATTCCATACCATATCCCAACCTCCATCAGACCCTTCCCTTTTATTCTGATGAGATAGGGCTTCCTTCCATTATCTAATTGGTTAGCACTTTCAATTCCTTGATGGGCTAATGCAATTACATATGAACCTACTACATGTTGCTAAGTTACATCTTGAAATGCATAGATGGGAAAATTACATCAAAGACCACGCAGATTTTGTAAATTCCAAGTTAATATATTTTAAAAACTATAGTTATTTCCTTGGGAAAAACCAAAATATTATCAAATTTTAAGAGAAAGTTACCCTTAAATCTCATGTACATCATAATTTTGATTGACATTATGAGTAACTTTCCCCAAAATTTAATAATAGTTTTATTTTTCAATAATAATTATAGTTTTTAAGATTATTTAATACAAAATTTACAAAATCTCACTTAGCAATTTTCCCTCAACACAGGCCCCCAATGGGATTGGCCTTGTGAAGTACTTGGACCCACTCATACCGACCTGAGAGAGGTACATCGTTCACAATGTCAAAGTTGTACCTGCAAAATAAAACCCATATTAATTGCATATTCACATAAGACAACACTTGAAAGGGATAAACAGTTTTATACAAAAAAAAAAAGGGATAAACAGCAACTAAAAAGAAAAATAGTACTGATTATAATCAGCATATTAAATTTATACCATAAGACATTGGTTCTTGTCAAGAAACTTTTTATTTTCTTTTAAATAATGTAATTGGAGACTATAAGTTGTAATTTGAAAAGATAAAATGTACTTCTCCAAAAGAAAAAGAAAAAAATAGTGATAAAGACTGAATACTTCTCCATAAAGATTCTGTGATGCTGCTTTTCAGCAAAAGCAAAGAACTCCTCAATCTCGTAGGCCATTGGAATATTCCTTTGCACATGTTCACATATAATTTTCTTTGCGGATGATGCAGGGGTGCTCGTAGTATAAGAGTCCCTTGTGAAACTACAAGGGGGGCTATCTCCTGTACTCCTGTTTAACCACCAAAAAAAAAGGCCAACCAAAAATTATTACCAATAACAAAAAATCAAAATAGTAAGAGAAAAAAATTAAAGTGATTCTTCAAATCCATCTCTTCCTCATTGTTGTGTACTAATATTTCTTTTCTCAGCTAATTATAGGGATTCGAATTAGTCAAATACGACTTTGGTTACAAATAAAACTATTGGCGAAGAGAATCCAAAAGTTTCTGCACCAGAAACATGTGTGATGCTAGCTGACAGCATAACAAGTCACTTGATGTTGATGAAAATTGAAAAAGTGAACATCTTTCCCCTACAAACTCTGTTCAAGTTGAAACTAAAGACAAGGAGCTATTCTAAAAAAGTATAGCTTGCATTTAATGAGACAGGGTCTGACACAGTGGGGCTCAAGCATTATGGGAAATATGCAGAGCAAGAGACGGCCAAAATCTTTCTCATTCATTACAAACAAGGACAATCAAAGGTGAAAAACATGATATGGAATCACAACAGAAAGTCAGTAACAATTACCTAGATTTCTTTGACTAAATTATTGCTTTCAATCTTTGAGAAAAATATCATTCGGACCTTCATAACGCAAGTTCCCTAAATTTAATCCTTCAAAAGTATGGTTAAAGATACTAATTATAACACATGAATGGGTCCATTTAACCGGTTCCATACCATTGGAAAAGATAGAACTTTCAAAGAAGAATCAGGGAAAGAGGCATCTAGTCTAGCAGCAATAAATAACCCTTCCGGGGACAGGACATTATTGTTGCAAAACCTCTCACAGGTCACAAATGCCAAAACTTGACCAACCCTTGTGACAACTGTCCCTTTCCTTCGTGCTCAGGGCACAAAAGATTTTAGAATGCAGTAATCAAACGAAAGCGAAAAAACACGAGACAAGAGTTTCACAGACTGAGACCACTCATGAGATACACAAAAAAGGTCATGGTAAGCCTTCATGTAAGTAAATCTAAACATTAATGTTCATGAAGTCCTTTTCCCCTTTTATTTATGGTTGTTTGCAATCATGACTTTCAAGAAAAAAAAAAGCTAACAATTAATGGCCAAAAATAACCTACACATGAAAAAAAAATACCATAACACACCAAAGAAATGGACAAATAAATCTAGAAACACTTGAAAGTAAAGCCAAGACTATTGATTTCCTTGTCATATTTCCATCTTCTCTCCTCATATTTTTCCTCTTCTTCTCTTCTCTTCCCCTAAAATTCTCCCTTCCTCTATCATTTCCCTTATGTTGATTAAACATCAAAGATAAAACACAGCGTTTAAACAAAAAAAGAAAAAGAAAAAAAGAAAGTAAAAACCATAAGAGAAATCAGTGATAATGAGATTTCAAAGTTGAATTTAAGAAGCATGTAAATAATACCTATCTTTTTCTTCAACTTCAACTTCAACTTCAGAGACATTTTCTCCAAACGAACTCTCCTCCATACACAAATCAACATCAACATTCTCCTCTACATCACTTCCCTTAGCAATTTCCGCAAGAAATTCCCCCTTCTCACAAATTAACGACCCTGCCGATTTCACCGAACCAATTTCTCTCCCCCTCGAATTCGAATTCACGCCACAAGAGTTAGAGTTAGGGCTTCCCCTGCAACAGTCACCATGAGACATTCCCGGCGGCGGCGGCGGCGGGCCGCCGGCGAAGACCTTGGGGAGGCGACGGCTTCGGAGTTGGAGGTAGGAAAAGGAAGAAGCATCGAAATCATCGAAATTGGTGTGTGAAGCAAGGGTTTTGGCTCTAGTACGGACGCCATGGGAAGACTGAGATTGGACCTTCATGACTGCAACATCACCTGAGATTTTGGGTTTCTTCATGTACTTTCCCATGGTGAAATTGTTGTGATTGTGAGAGGCAACAAGAGTTTCATGCAAGAAGAAGAAGGAGAGTGAGAAGAGGATGCAAGAACTGCAACGAAGAAAGAAGTTGATGTAAGAGAGAGAGAGTTGAGGAAAAGGTAGGGCAGAGGAAGAAGGTGAGAGAGATTTAGGGTTGGGGGCCATATGAGGGGACAGGCACCCTTATAAATATGCAATTACTACTTTTTTCTTAAAAAAAAAAATTAATTACAAGTAGGCACCGTTTTTTTTTTTTACCTGTACAAGTAGGCACCTTGGTATATTCTTCTTCTTCTTTTTCTTTTTTAGTTTTTGAGGAATAAGAGTACAAGACACCTTCAATAAAATGCAAATTATAATTATGATTTAAAAAAATATCAAAGTTTGATTAATTAAGGAGCATAAGAGTATTAGATTAATGCAGTGTTTTGTTTTTTATATATATGTAATTATGTATCCTTATGTCATTTAATAGAATTTTAACCACTAAAAAGATGACATTGACGTTAAAGAACAAAATTGTTAGGTTTTAAAAGTGACAGAATAATTTTGAACTTAAAAAACCTTTCACAATAAAATAGCTCATGAGTAGAAATGTTTGAATCAAATTTACACCATAACACTTTTTTTTTCCCTAAACACCTTAACCCTATGATATTTACACTTTTAATGATTTTAGGTTTTAGTCCATGTGTCCTTATTGGATTACAACAACTAATATTTTAAAAAACAGAAACTATAAGGATAAAAAACTATGTATTAAAACTATGGTAATCAGACCCGGCCCGGTCAACCCATAACCCACCAACGCAACCACTCAACTGGGCCGGGTTTGATACTAACCTGGGATTCCAGTGACCCGGTGGGTCAGTGGGTTGGCTGTTTTTTTTTTTAAATTATTTTTTGCATGAATGGTAGAAAGCAATATTTGTTGAAATTAATGACAATTTTAATGGTAATAACTATTAGTTTAGTGATTAAAATACTATGAGTAAGAATATTTTGTAATCATTTATCTATTTTGATGATTATTATGTGAAGAATATTTAGTAATTACTGATTTTGGTATCATTTGATAGTGGATTGATGCTATAATGTCAATATGTCAAATAAATTATAAAGAATGTTGGATGAGTATGATATGTTGTTAGTGATTTAAGGTAATGAACTAATATTTAGTTAGTTGGCAAAAAAAAAAAAAGAATTAATATTTAGTATTTGATGGAATAAAGAGAGTCTAATTTTTTTTAATTTTTTTATTCCCCACCGATCTGGCTCCCTGGCTGACTCCGAGCTAACTCACTAACCCTTGACCCACCACCTCCACCGGTTCAGACTCCGGTCCGGGTTTGATTATCTTGATTAAAACTATGGAAACTATTGGCAAAAAAAAAAAAAACTATATTAACTAATATCAAAATTTCATAAAATTGTAATCATTAACAAACGTATTGATTAACAATTGTAATGAGTTATTAGCTTATACACTACTATTAATATGACAATGTATATGTACATATATACTATATAAATATCATCATATTTTCATGAGTTACATATGGCTAAGGGATATGCACTAAAAATTTGAAACTAAAAGCGAGATTAATCGCATGATATCTTATTTACAAGAGAGCTCTTGTGCCACACTACGTACTTAAAAGGGATTGGAAGTCTGAGCACTTTCAAAAGCTTAAAATGAATATAGGTGGTCCATGTATCTTATTGAAGAAGCTTGTTTTTAAGATATTTAATTTGCATGAACATCATTGGACAATGGAGGGGATTTTCCATTTTCGCCCTGCCACGTTAGAATTCAGAGTCCATTAAACCTTTTGTTTTTCTTGTGCCATCTTGAAAGCACGCACTGCTATGTTCTGCGTCTGCTTACCTCAGTTTGGGTACTGATTTGACGACACACGCATGCACTATTTCATTTTCTAATCTTACTTTTTCATATATCATAATATTATGCTTTCGAATTGGATGTCTAATCCCTTGAAATTCTATAACAAATAAAAACATGGACATCCAACAACTCTTTTTTTTTTAATTTATTCACCCATATCTATATCTGACACTAATAATAATTAATTAATCTGATTTGTAAGAATATTAACCCATAATATACCTAGAACTCAAACTTAAAAATATTATTAGTTAAATTAGAATAACTCAATACAGTTATTTAATCTAAGTATTTGGTGGTGTTCAACAATTTATTAGTACTACATTCTATTCATTTTTCTTGAACTCTTTATATTCCTTTCTACAATTTTGTAATGATTTTCCATTTTGCAATAAGTATTCTTAATCTATCTCACTTTAGTAGAGAATTTATTGAGAGTTTAAATTGTTCGGAACTTAAAAAAATTAACAAAATTTTATCACTGAATATTTAACATTATTAAACTTTTACAAGGGCTGCTAATTAAACTAAGCACCGGGCGGTTGGCAAATGTCTATTTTACTCACTTTATAGCAAACATAACCGACATTTATATATCCTCTCACAAACAACACTTTATATAAGTTTATTGAAGAAAAAATTGAAAGCGACTCCTTAATTTGGACGGTCTTTATAAGAGATTGTAGAGGACTGGTAGTAAAATGTTGCAAAATTACTCTGATCACTATTTGACACTGCATATCTATGTTGCACAATGTGAACCATATTCATGTGAGAGTAGCTTTGCTTCAAAAATCATAACATCACTTTTCTAACATATCCAGACATTACTGTAAAATGTAGAGGAGAATTGGAGAATAAAGATATATGGCCGTCTAATAAAACAAATGAAAATGTTTCATCAAAAAATTTGCATACCTGCCTCTCACCTTGGCTGAGCTTATAAAAAAGTAGGAATTTACCCACATGAATGCATATAGATGAAGGTTTTTATCCCAATTAACTTTTGTTAACTGAAATTAGGATAACAATCAATTAATACTAAGTGATTTATATTAAGATAGATTTTTATAAGCTAAATTATAAAAGCCCCCATAAACTTTGGAATAGTTGCGCATAACCTCCCCAACCTTTGTAAATTTAAATTAAGAACCCCTAACATTTCATGTTTTGACTCTCAACTCCCCTATCGTTAAAATTTCCGTTAAAGTTAACGGTTTTTATCTTATCCAATTTTTTCACATTTTTTTGTGTAATATGTCATTAAAAATAAGTCTTTTCATTTAATATAAACAATAGTAAGTATATTATAATTTTTCATTTAAAAAAAAGACATGATCAAATAAATATTTTGCATTCATTTTAAGTATTTTTATTTTTAAGACATTATATTTATAAAGTGTATGGTCAATAAAATATTTTAAACCCTTTCTGTTAAATATTTTATATCTTTTTAAATATTTTAAAATACTTAAAATTATATGTCAGTTGTTACTAGTTATTTTTAGAATGACATGCTATATAATAAAATAACGTCAAAAAGTGTCAATTACAAAAACCGTTAACTTTAACGGTAATTTTAACGGCAGGGGAGTTAAGAGTCAAAACATAAAACGTCAGGGGTGCTTAATTTAAACTATGAAAGGTCAGGGAGGTTATGTGCAACTGACCTAAAGTTCATGGGTGTTTTCCATAATTTAGCCATTTTTATAAGAAAATCGTCACTTCAACATAAGCTTATTTAAAATTTAAATGATATTTCACTAAAAAAAATTTAAATGATATATTAAAAAGTAAGTTTCAAAACGCTACAATTCTATAAAAAAATATAAAAGTCAGAAAAAGTTGCTTCATTCCAACATGTTTTCCAACCGGAAAAAAAAAATCATTTGTTTATGCTAATATATCAAACATGCATTTTCTTACTCTCACCCAACGGTGCTCTTTCTTATTCTCATTCAGCTGACTTTCTTTTTATCCCGACTCACTTCTCCTTTTCCTAAACATGCACTCATTTCATTCAATGATTTCATGAAGACTTTCTATATTTGTTAATGGTTTTGCTAATTACATTTATCGTTATAAGTGTCTTGCATAAAAAAAGTATTGGATGGTGTATAAATATTAAACATGTTTTAAAAATGGTGCGAATTTAATAAAACCGTTATCTAATTAAGTGGGACCCACAGAAAAAATGTAACAAAAGTTTGGTTATAGATAATGGTTTTGTTAAATTCACACCATTTTTAAAACATATTTAGTATTTAAACACCATCCAATATGTTTTTGTATCAGACGCTCATCACAATAAATATCATACTTTTGACTTTTGATTAACAGTTAACAATATCAGCAACTTCTTGATGCTTTGACTAGACCGTGCATATAGAAGCAAATACATACACAAAATGACTCGCTTACCACGTGCATAATGTGAAGTCAAGATTTTATGTTTTTTTGGGTCGATATGTATAACAAGTTTGTCTTCTTCTGTTCTTGACTAATTTTCTTGCACCGCTTCATACATTACGTACTATTATTCATGGGGAAAGAAGAAAGAAAAAATAAAAAATAAAAACCATATTCTGTAAAATCCCCCAGCACACATATATAGGAGGACTGAATGACTTATGGGAATTCAAGTTCAATTCATGTCGTCATCACAGGATTATGACAATCACAGGGTAAAACGCCAGTTTAAATTGGAAGCAGACTGGAATTAGTTGGCCAAGCTAATCTCATATGATTTTGGTCAGAAGTCAAAACTAAAAGCAAAACCAACAGATTTCTAAACATACATATTCTGTCAGCCAAGGGAAAAAAACACTTTAGTCATTTTGATTTTGGAAAATGATAGAATCCAAAGATACCAAACTACAGAAGCCTATAGAACAGTATTTGATAAACCATACGATAACTCTTCAACATTATTCACCACTTTGAGCAACCCTAAGAGTAAAACAAAAAATCCCCAATACTTGCCTGTCACCATGTACAACCAGATTGGACACTAAAGTTCAGTTCACCATCAAGGCCTAAGCTAACAGATTTGTCTGCATACTTTGTATCCTCACATTTCAAAGATAAATTTAACTGTGTACATTTTGAAAAGAGAAATACAACAGACTTGGGATTCCCATCTCAAACAAAACTCACCAATCAAGTCTCCTTCATTTAACGTCCCTCTGAAATTTACACTGTAAATCGTCTTGATATTATAGAGAATCCTGAGGATGCTTTATGGAGGGCATGTTCATCTGGGATCTCAAACACCAATAAGGCCGTTAAATGAGATTTCAACTTTCACACAGGTGATAACAGGTCATACAGGTATAGGACTTTTATTGCAGAATGCCATGAAGCAAAATGATAATAATTAAAAAAAAATCTCTAAATAAATCAAAAACTGATCTTCTCAATACATCGGTTTCTTACTCGTGCAAAGGAACTATTTTTTGGCAACTTGAACAACTTAATTCTTACAAGAATGTTTAACATTGTCACTACCATTGAACGTAAACACTCTTGTAACATGCATATGATCAAGTGGACAATGATAACCTATTTTTATTGTTCCTGAGACTGATTCTGATTTTTAAGGCCCTTCTCTGTCATTAATTTCACTCATGGTTCCTCAACTGTCATTCTCCAAATAAACCATCGACTGATTCCAAACCAAGACAGCAGCCACAGCAGCAGATTAGCTTGGGAATTTTGTCAATTCAACTCTTCAATCGGTGCCTTCAGATTCATCCTGGGTATGTTCTTCATCACCCTCAACAACCAAATTGGGATCTTCGGATCTGAACTCTATGCCTTCCAGAGGCGAATTTTCAATGGAACCATCTCCTAACTGTCCAGTAACCAACCGCATTATGTTATGGATAAAGTTAATTTGTTTAAGCTCAAACTCATGATCTGGAGTGTGCTGCTGATTGAACCGCCCGGGAATCTTGCTGCGAATTTTATAACAATCAGCGCAAAGATCGAAACCAACGCTCTCCTTACAGTCTTTGCACCTGTATCTATCCCCAACAATTGGAAACATCTGAAACATACAAGCCACATGTTACTACACTAGAAAACAAAAGTATCAAAGAAACTGACAGCAACTTAGACGGTAAACAAAAATAAGGGGAATCAAGGTGTGGGGGTATTTTGATTTCTGATGTCTTGATTTTGTTTCTTCTGCATAGTTTCTTGCCAAGGCCTTTGTATTCCAACTGTGGGAAAAGATAGGGAAAAAAAAAAAATCTCAAAGGGTTCCACTTTATTCATAAAGTCAATCATATTTATACAATAGGAAAGAAGATTCTAGAGCAATTACCTAAAATAATATCTAAATTAATATTCCTAATATCTCAACTAATATCCCTAATTAATAGGGATCCTAATTTGATTGAAAATAAAATATTTCCTAATTCTTAAATATTTCCTAATACTCCAACACCAACAAAAATAAATAAATAAATAAAATCTGATCTTTCATGTAGGAATATCAAGTAATTAGCTTAGCCAGGCAGTCAAATTAGAATAAATATGACTTATAGATTGCAAAAAAAAAAAAAAAACAGAGGAATCCAAGGAGAGATAATATCATAACCGTAGCATTATGAAAATCTAGCTTTAACTTGATCATAATGACCAATTAAAACCATATAAATCATATTTTTAAAACCAAAATGGAAGCCACCTGGGGCTAGCCCGACGATCAAGGTTCAATATGAAAAAAGATTGTACTGAAATCTATTACCAGATAAAGGTCTTTAACTGTATCATATATGTGAATGTTATGCATATATTTGATTAAATTATTCTTCTGATCCGTATAATATTCACTGAATTTTTAATTTAATCTCTTATTTTATGAATCTGACAATAAACATTAATAGTGTCATATATGCATATAAACGTAAGTGCGTGTGCATACTAATTTAGCCTATAGAATTAAACTTCCACAAGTATGTCATTAAATTTGATGAGCCGGCTAACAGCTATATACCGTATTGAAATTCTGAATATGCATGATTTATACTAATAAAAAGAGCCTAAATGATGAACCAAAACTAATTCACATATGACATGATACAAATTATGTTAAATGATTAGGGTTATTTGACTAGAAACAATGAATATTTAGATTACCAAAATAACATATCATTGACCCCATCACAAAAATTATGGCACACTGCTGAATGATCATTACAAGAGATTAATAATTTTTTTTAAAAAAACATACGAATTATAACAAATTTTCTACCTATAATGGGGATTTAGTTAGAGAACTTGAAGGGCAAAGGTGTTGCTCAATCTATATTTATAAATAAAAGAATCCACAAAAAGAACGAAGCAGCATGAAGGATTAGGACAGGAAATCCTCCTACTTAAACAAAAACTATAGTTGTTGTTTTGTGGGTGGGTGGGTTTTTTTTTTTTTTTGGGGGGGGGGGGGGGGTTTCAAATCAAAAGAGCTTTCTAAACATCCTACAAATCTGCAACGCAAAGTCCTTAGCATTATTCATAAACCAACGCCCCAATGGCCAAGAGATCAGATTTAACACAGAAAAGAAGAAAGTAACGTCTCAACGAAAAGTCTAGCCTTAGACTTCTTTCATGCACTGAGAATCCAAGCAGTACTCCTCATCAGTCATTTCAAAGCATCAGGGGCTAAAATTACGACTCCGTGGTTGCAGCAGGAACAAGATACAGTCTAAAGACCACAACCATGCAGACTCAATAAAATATGGTTTCTACAAGGACTAGTGTTTAATGCTCACGACCATAACAGCCCCAAAAATATAAATATTAAGGGAAAAAAATACAAAAAAAAGTTCAGGAAAGCGAAGATTAGATTCTTTACCCCACAAAAATCACAACCAACTCCAACATGTACACTTGAGTGAGGATCAGATAACCATGCCGTTTTTCCTCCTCCACCCTTGTTCCCAGAACCTGGAAGCAGATACCAATACGATGGAATCAATATTATTAAAGAAACACCAAAGTGAATCGAAATTCAAATGTGGAAGAAAGGGAGAATTGTTACAGACATGAGAAGGAAAAAAAATTCTCCAAACATAAAATTTAAAGACAGTCAACCACACACAATGATACATACAGATATAAATCATTTCATACCCTCAAAATACACCAAAAGAGCCACAAAAGCACATATTGGCAAAAAAATTTGGCCTCTTTATTCAAACCAAGACCTTTAAAACTCATCATGAGAAAAAAAGTTCAAGGAAGGTGAAGGGCACCAAATGTTCACCAAGAAATCCAAACAAATTAATCCAGGGAAAGCTGATGAAAGTAAACCCCGACAATGTTGCATTAAAATAGGGAGTTTCTATTTAACTTAAGCTCACAGATAACAAAAATTAGGAGGAAGAGCCACACGAGTCTGCAACTCTACAACCAGCTATGTATATTTGTTTTATTAACTATCAATATCCAAGTAAAAGAATATACCAAAGAAGAATTTATAGATTTCCATATAGACTTGTCAAGCATGAACCCTAAGCGCTACCTATTAAAAAATGATAACAATAGAGGACTAATAAGATTAAACAAGAACAAAAGAAGTCCAAATCCAATCATCCAAATTATTGAGGAGGTAATAAAATTTAAAATGATGAGATGACACGACATTCCATAAATCAAGTTATTGTAAAAAAAAAATGAATATTACAAGAGAATGATACTCTGACCATAATAAAAATAGAGTGTCGATATTTTTTAAGGGCTTTACATTTTTAAATTCAAGGGGGGACAAATATTCCACAGGAAAAAATGAAAAAAGCTTCATGTGAGAATTATCATCCTGTTAAGGGAACTGGAGAGAGATAGTAGAGAAGAGAAGAGTCAGCCCCGCTAACAATGTATTTACACTTTCATGACACATGCACACTCAAAGAAATTCATGATTGAATACAAGCACATTCCTCAAGAATAAACTTGGAAGGATTAACATGAGTGGCAATCACTAGGCTACACTGGCTAAACCACATTAGGGTATCAGCCAGAAGTTTGGAACAATAAAATAGAAAAGAGGAGAATCAATGATATGAAAAACGGGGTCGGAGGAGAGTAGAAAGGATGGAGGTTGATGTACTCTATGGTTATGGCCTGCATCTGATCTTATACAAGATGAGAGGAGAAAACAACTAGAAGAGTCCATGCATCTTCCTAAATCATAGCAGTCAATTCTCCTAACCAAAACAGCTTTGTTTTCTATTCTTTAACAATCAACAAAAATAGTTGTTAACTTTGTTTATGAAATACACATAGTTTACCTTATAGTTTATGCATATGCTGATTGATACGATTTATTTTGAAGGATAAATTATCCTAAGTTTCTTAAGGGAATTTTTTCCTTATAACTTCACTCAACATTGCACAACCACAATATACTTAAACCAGGCAACGATACATACAAGAAGGGGTCTCGGATTTATCGTGGGTATGCCTAAGTTGAACAGCATCTCTTTGTTTTGCATATTCCTCAGGAAATTGTTCCTTTATAAAGTGATCAAGCTCCAAACAAACTTTCGGAAATCCCCTTGGATGTGGAAGTTGACAAATTTGGCATCTAAGCATCTCATCATCTGAGTTTTTGGTACAAGACTCACAGAATACTGTGTAGAATGAAGGAAAAGCAGAGAAGTCATATATCAACCTATTAGATTTTCTATGAATGATCTTAATAATTAGAAATGAGAGATAAGTGTTGTGCATAAATACCATGACCACAGTTAAGAACAACAGGACGAAAAAGAAGTCGCTTGCATGATGAACACATTACATCTGCAACTGATATAATCTGTCGCCTATAATTCTGAGGCATCATTTTTACTTGAGCAGAAGTCCCAAAAGCTTCAGGAGTTCCCCCACAAACATCTTTAGAACAGCTTGTGACCTTATGTTGCTTTTGAGTTTCAGATCCTGATTGCTTGTTCCTTGCAGAAAGTCCTGCATTCTGCGGGCTGGAAATCAGATTTCCAGAATAGCAGGAAGATGAAGTACCAGGATTATCACCATCAAATTGAGGAGAGTAGCAGTCCTGTTTCTTTTCTTCCTCTGGAAAAAGGAGATAGACAAACCATTGCTTCAAACTTTACCAAAAGAAGGCAAAAGGAAAACTTGTCTTTTTATATTTTATGCAAATGTACTTGAAAGAAAGTGGCAAAAGGCAAAACCAAAGTTTACAAAAAAAAAAAAAGGGAGAAGGTGCAAAAATACCATTCATAAGTTTCAAAAGTGCAGCTAGCACCATAATAAAAGTTTAGGTGCAAAAATACCACTCGTAAATTTTTCCGTTAAAATGAGTAACGTTGACCGCGTTAATGTGTATGTTGACTGATTTAGGTGACATGGCAAGATGATGTGGCAAAGAGAAAGTGTGACAATTCATCTGCCACATCTTCATACTAACGGAGGGTTAAGTCATACAGACGGAAAAAGTTACGAGTGGTATTTTTGCGCTGTTTTAATTTACAAATGGTATTTTTGCACCCAAACTTTTATTATGGGGCCAGCTGCACTTTTGACAACTTACGAGTGGTAAATTTGCACCTTCGCCCAAAAAACATAAAAGGATGATGCAAGAATCAGAAACACAGAAAAGGTTTTACATGTTAAACCAAACAGGCATACATATAACACAATTTTTACATGTTAAGTCGGGGGGGGGGGGGGGGGGACAAGAAGCCTCCAATAAACAGTGCAGCAGAAACTTATAAATCTACACTCTGCTTCAGAAATTTGACCTCCAGGAAGTTCCCTTCATTACAATTTACAGTCATCACATTCACTTCAAACACATGTGATGAATTTATGTTTTCCCTTAAAATGCATACCAGAAAGTGCAAAATAAAAGACTTTTTAATTTGTCAAGAACTATTTTGACTCAACAGTTTAAAATGTCAAACGAAGGTATATTAATAGTCAACATTATAATTTTTCGCAATCTTCTTTACATAAAAGCCTCTTGACCTCAAATTATGGCCAAGTCAAAATTCAAATGATCACTATACCTATTGCAGAAACATATTTTCAATTAAGAAATCAGATCATCTTACTCAACACATGTTGAACATGTGACCTGAGGGACAACAGACACCAGCATCAATGACTTGGCTGTTTTTCCAAACAGAATGTGCTAAATCTAGCATGCAAAACAGGTTCTCCCCACAAATTCCCCTCTAGCAGAATTTGAACTAATTGGTGGCGTAAAGTTCAGCATGAAGTAAGCATTTTGCACAATCACGACATTGACAGCAGTAGAACATTCTAAGTTGCCATTTCAATAATAACCACAATATGTAAAACAGGTTCTATGACCACCGACGGCCACTATTAACCATCATGAATTCAAAATTAATCTGGACAATTTGAAGTAAGAAATTATACCCTTAAAAAAACTTCCAAACAAATCTACTTTGTTCAAGTGTTAAGCAGAACATTCTTATCTACGTTCTCAAGGTACTAACAGTGCAAGCATCATACCAATTCTAATGATCTACTATATCACCAAATATGCCATAATTTTCAGATGCAACTTTACCTTTTTCTCTTATTTGTTAACAATTTTTTCCTTCTCAGAGAAGATAGGTGAAAAAGGGAATGACTAAAAATGGAAAACAGCACACGCATAAACATGCTCATGCATTAGGCCCCAGATAAAAGCATACCAAGAGTTTGAATTTCTCTTCTCTTGTAAGCAACAGGATACATCTTCAGAAGCAAAAAGTGAAGCATCCAACAGATTGTTGGAAAGTGATAATATGAATTCCGACATATTGGACAATGAGACTCACAAAGGGGGCTCATTGAATGATGGACACACCAGAAGCACGATATGTGACCACAAGCTGAAAATGGGGGAAAAAAAACATTTCAAATTTGGATTGTAATCAGGGTGATACAAAACTAATTCTTCCTCGATGAAAATAATGTTGACTTACACAGTACAATGGGCTTGTATAATAGATCCCTGCATGATCCAAGTAGACTAAGATTTAGTATATAAAGCCTTAAAAGGAGTAAAAAGGCCAAAAACCAACTAAAGTTGAATTAAGCCAAAAACAAGCCGCCCTTTGTGTTATCTTTTCTTTTTGTCCTTTTGCTTTTAGGGGGTTAAGGTATCATTTGTAAATTTAAAATGACTGATAAATACTAAGAGAACCTCAGTAAGTCCAAACAGGACCAAAGTTTGTCGTCAAAGATGTGCACACAATTACAGACACCTGGGACCAAAACTTAATTTCCAAACACTGCATTAAAATTAAGAAAAATTTTGACTTTAACTAAATCAGAATCGTTACTAGCTCTTTTTCCCCTTCTAGTCACAACATTTTCAATTCGGTGGGTTTCAACATGACATTCACCAACCAGTATTTAATTGAAGTATGTAGCAAGATAAAAGAATCTGAATTCCAAATTATCAACTCAAAGTGATGGAAAAGAAACTTACAAACAAACGCAACAAACAAAGGAATCGGAGAATTCTTCTTGTTCACTGTCGGTGATATTCGTATCTCCGTTTGCGTTCTCCGTTCCCTGCGAAGCCATAATTTCCGGAGCAAGGAACAGAGAAAGAGAGAAGGCTAATTCCAGATGATTAGCCGAATCAAGATGAGATTCCGAGAACTCTAATTCACAAAATTAAAAATTTTTGGCACTTCAACATCTGTTCATAAGATCTTTCGAGACAAACTTAAATAGTAAGAAACTTGATAGGTACACCTCCGGTAATTAAATAGGGCAGAAAAAGGTTTTATTTGAATAACTCACTTCATTAAATAAATATATTTTGATATGAATGTATAAGTTTATTTTCAATTTATTGTGTGTTGAATTTATTTTTATGTAGTATAAATATGGATAAAATTGGAAATTTCTTGCCTTCTAATGGAAAGTTAATGGGTTTTAAAGTTTTCCTTGTTTTATGTAAAATATGTTGGAAGTAACTTATAAATAGAATTAAAATAGTATGTATGTATTAATAAAAAAAAAAAGAATAAAGTAGTATGTATATAGTGTGGATATTGAAGCAGGCCTTCACGGTAAAAGAAGAAAATAGAAACAGGCCTGACAAAACCTGGGTTGGAAGTGCACTCCAGAGAGAATGTTATTTAGGCTCGATCCTAAATGATATTCTAAGGACGGACAACGACAAGGCCTACTTGAAACCCCTTTGAATTGACATTAACATAAGGCCATTTAGTCCATAGAAAATATCCGAACGGAATGGAAATGAAAAAAAATGGATGTAAATGAATGGAAATAAAATAAAAGTCGATTTGTTTGGTATGCACAAGAAAGGAAAGAAATTGAATTGAAAATTTTATATTTAGTTGGTTGAAAATGGAGGTAAGGAAACTTATAATTATGTGAAAATGATCATTTTACCCTTAATGAGTATTTATTAATTAAAATCACTAATATTAAATTTTAAAATTATATTATCATAAAATAAATAAATTATTTTTACTAATTATAATTTTAATAAAAAAATTTAATTTGCATAAATAAATAAAAATATTCTCGGTAAATATAGCAATCACATATATTTTAATTAAAAAAATACTACATAATATTTAAAAATATCACTAAAGATGCTAAAGATATTTGCAACCATATCCCAAAAATTTCTCACCCATATTCTCTGAGTTTTGACTGCTTCAATTTGTAAAAAAAAATGATCTCTTACACAAACTCTCATTAACAAATTTTTAAACACACATCTCAAGTCTCAACTACTTCTCATATATTTTTTTGGCCAGTTTGAGCAGTTAAATTCAAATTTGGTAGCTCAAATTCGAATGTAACTGCATAAAACTCTGCAGAATGTCATTTATACTCCATAATATCTAGATTTACGATAAAAAATCACAAACTCTAGTCAATCTCACAAAGGCAGCAAACTCAAGTCAAATTTGAATAAAAAAGCTAGAACAAACCCAACACACGTTGTCAATCTCACACAGGCAACCTTTTTTTTTGTAAAAAAAGTAGTCCCTTTATCCCTTCTTCGACATCGGCAACCCCATTGTTAAACACCCAACTGCGGCGGCTACAACACCAGAGAAGATTCGGCACTGTCACCCACAGAAGATTTGATAGCATCATGAAGGGATAGATCGAAATTTCTGTCATCCATGTCCCATATGAGCGACTATTTTTTGAGAGGGCGAGAGAGACGGTGAGCGATTTGAAACAAGAGTGGGTATATATGTCATTTATGGTTTCTAGTCTGTGATGGAAAATGGTTGACGTCGATTTTGGTGGGAAGGCAATTTCCCATGTTTAAAGGAAATTTGAGCGCCACCGGAAAGTAGCTTCCCAGGAAATTTGGCAACCAAACATGTTCTCGCCGCTGGAATCGCCTGATTTCCCTTTCCCGCCTCTGAAATCAATGAAGCAAACGGACCCTAAGCCCTAGTGGATGAAATACTTGACATAATACGATTAGGTTAAAGTATAAATTTGTTGGTTGATGTTTGCATCAATTTTTATTTTTATTTTTGAAGTCTGAAATGACATTTTTGTTTATTTTTGTTGTTGTTAGCTATATGAGTTTTATTTAATAGAAATTGCTAATTCTATAAATTTAAACGATGCATTTATAATTAAATACTGATAAAATATGTTTTAAATTTTAATCCTTCAAGATAGTCATTTTTATTTAAATTTAGCCATTTTTATTCGTATTAAATTAGAGAAACATCATTTGTTGAGTTACTATTTTTCATAAGTTGAAATCAACAGTATTAACCAAAAAGGACCAAAATACACTTTACAATTTAAGAAACTAATAAACTAAAACTTTGTGCAGATATAAATGAAAAAACATATACTATAGCCTATCCATTAAATATCTAAAGGCAGCTCCAGCGGCTGGTTCATAATTGTGTCTGAAATGAGAATACATATAGGTAAAAATAATTCCTTATGCAAAATTTTCTCGGTCATTATGTTACTTATTCTCTCTATGCCTTAAAGATTTTGTGTACCTTTAGCAATATAAATATATAACAGATGCAGTTTTTCTCAATAGGATTTCTCAGTATCTTTTATAAGAATTATTCATCATGTCTATCCAATCAATATGAATGATTAGAAAAAATACGTGTTCAACTTTTGTCACTAGCATTCTCACAAGCATCCATGTCGTCAGTCAAAACAATCTGAATGGTTTGAAAAGGCATATCATAAAACTTTTTAAAACTGCATATCTATGTAAAATAATGAGGAGATCAACTTTCACAAAAAACGAAAACTTCTTAATGACAATTAATGATTCAGGTTTGCTTCTTTAGGGATATTGAGGAAAAAATTTACTGAGGAGGTCAGCTTTTAAAAAAGACACCTCACATAACTTTTAAAAATTGTACTCCCTCCAATCAATCTGAATGGTTATAAAAATATGTTTTTGACTTCTCTCAATAACAATTCTCTTAGCATTCCTCAAAAGTATCCATCATATCTGTCCAAACAATGTGAATGATTAGAAAAAGACACATAACATAATTTTTTAAAATTGCACATCCATATAAAATATTGAGGAGATCCACTCTCATAAAAGCAAAAACTTCTTTATTATAATTAATGATTCAGATTTGCTTCTTGAGGATAGTGAGGAGATATGCTTTTGAAAAAGACACCTCACTTAACTTTTCAAAATTGCATGTCCATTGAAAATAAAGAAAAGTCCCGCTTTCATAAAAAACAAAAGTTTTTTTTATTAAAATAAATAGTTTAGATTTATTTATGAAAAATAATGTAGAAAAAGATATTGAAGAGACCCATATATAACATGGTATATGTTTTGTGGGAAACTTTCTTTTTTTTTGTAAAAGTGAGTTAATTTTTCAACAGTTTGTCTCTTAATTTATAAATTCACATTTCAATATGTTACCAAGCAAACCTTATATAGTTTACACGAAAGTTTTTCCATTTATCTTTTTTAAGTAAGATTTTTCTCCTTCTACTTGTTAATATATGATCCGATTATCTTTTTAAGAGATTATGGAAGTCAAATAAATTATTTAATTATAATATAGTAATATTTTACATGTAATTAGAGTATATATATATATCTATACATATATAATTTATAATCAGATAAATTACTTTGAAGAAAAATAATATAATACATATAAACACTTTAAATTGTTTTGTAAAAGGCGCTTCAAATTTCTTTTTCTCTACATATATGTATGTGTGTGATTTTTAAATAAATACTGAATTACTTGGTGTTTCACTTAGCCTTATCCGATTGGTCAGTTGAGATAATCTCTCAGCAGCTCTACTCTATGATGTTTCACTCAACCTCATGTTAGTCAACTCCTCCGATTAGAACCCTTAATAGTGTTATTTGGTTGTTGGCCGCGTTTTGATGAAAACACCATTGTAACAAATATAAAGTCCCTAATAGAACCACATCTCAAAAGCTAATTGTTGCAATTGGTGAGCCTAAAACTTCATAAGGTCTCTCTTTCAAGAAGATTCTCCTAATGACACTTGTTCCTGTGGAAAAAGACTTTCAATATGAAGAAATAGGTGACTTGAAAGTCTCCGGATTATCAGTGGACTAACATAAGTATCACTTAGGCAGAGCCGTTCAAACACCCTACTCTTGAGTTGAGTTGAGCCTGAACCCCTACTTAAAATGTTTATATATATGGTTAAGGGTAAAAAATACATATGTGATTTTGTCAAAAGTTCATCCAGCACCAAATGTTTTTTTTGGACCAAAAATACACATGAACCTTCAAATTGGATCAAAAGTCACATTGATAGTTATATTCCAAAAGGAAATGCTTGGTGTTGGACGAACCTTTTTACAAAATCACATGTGTATTTTTTATCTTAATTTAACTGTAAATATGTATTTTTAATCCAATTTAAAAGTTCATGTGTATTTTTGGTAAAAAAAAAATTTGGTGCTGGATGAACTTTTGACAAAATCACATATATATTTTTGACCCTTAACCCTTATATGTATATAAAACTCCTAATGAAAAAGGATAAAAGAAAATGTTGATCTTGCGTAGTGTAGATTCTGTGCTTCGTCCTATTTGAATTCTATTATTCCAACACCAAGTCTCAATTACAATTAGAGCTGAGATTTCGAGCCCAACCCATCGAGCTGGGCCCGATTAGGACCAAAAAAATCGGTCCTGGGCTGAGAAAAAAAAAGCTCGAAACTAATCGGGCTTCTTCAACCCGAAGCCCGATAGTTTCGGGTTAAATCGGGCTTAACCCGTCGGTCTGACAGGTTAGCCCGATATTGTTTTTTAAAAAAAGCAGAGTCACTCACCTCACCCGGCCTCCTGACTTCGATTCATATTTCACAATCACACACACACACACAAAAACACAAACACACTATTCCTCTATACTCTCTCCGGTCTCTATGAACCCTAGCAGACCATTTCTTCTCTCGGCCTCTTGCAGTTGCAGACCATCACCTCTCCCTCCATTCTTCCTTCTTCGTTCGTTCTTCCCAGTGCCAATAGCTACATCTTCTCCGTTCTTCCCTTTGTTCGTTCTCTCGGCCTCCATTTTTGCTCCTCGCTATCACCAAGCAGCTTCTTGGAAAATAGGAGAGATGCTTGACAAAGAATTCCTCAAGGAGGTAATGGGATAATTAATTTTTAATTTGGGGATATTATTTTTTGGTTTTCTTGCATTGGTTTTGATTTCTTATACTTGGGTTTTGTTATGTTTACTAATCTGTGTGTAATTTTTAATAGAGACAATATATGTGAAACTTTACAAGCCTTGTGAGTTATTTGTGTTTGCTTATAGACAGCTATTCTGTTTACGGGATATAGTTGAAGAATTGATATTAAATAACCTGATTTGGAAATTTTCCTGGGAAGTCGGTCCTTTTTCTTTTTCAGGATGAAGTTTTTCATATTGTGTTCAATGCTTTTTGTGATTTTAAAATGTTTAATTGTATGGTAGATGTTGCATGCTATAATTATGTGCCTAGTTTGCTGTTTTAGGTTTAGAATAGGCCTCCGACCATTGGTGAGAAGTGTCTCTGTTCTTCACTTCCTTTGTGATGTGACTCTCATGTATTACCCTTTTTATTTGAGTTTTTGCCATAGGTGAGAAGTGCATGACTTTTCTTTACTAGGTAGAACCGTAGAAATATTAATTCCTTCTTTATTCATTCCCAATGATTGTGCTTATTGTCCCCTCTCCAAAGTCCAAACTTCAATTGTTGTCTGTCTTATGATTTTGTTAAATAGGTGCTAAAGCGTTGCCCCTTAATTTTTTAAATTTCTCTTTGGTTATACGAAATGTAAGGAGAATGATTTTGACTATTTAAACCTAGTGATGTAACAGGTCATTGTTAATATGTTATTGTTGTTGCAATAGAAAATGGCTTCAACATCAAATAGGGAGAAGAGAAAAAGGCATATTATTGGCAGTGATGATGATGACGACATTGACAATGAGAACAACAACTCAATTGAAGTTGATGATGATGCTAATGCTATTGTGGTTGAGCCAAAACAATTGGGACAACAATCTTGTGAGGGAGAAGATGGCGAAGGTAAAACTAAAAAGGTAAGAAAAAATACTTCTGAGGTTTGAAAATACTTTACAAGAATAGGCAAAGTATATGGGAAAGAAAAAGCTAAATGTAATGCATGTGGACAAAAATATGTCGTGGGAAGTAAGGATTGTGGGACTTCTACGCTTCGACGTCATTATTTAGGTTGCAAAGACACCCCAACATACATGGATGTTAAGAACATGATAATAGATCATGCAGGGGCTTTGAGATCTAGGAAAATTGATCATATCATAGTTTGAGAAAAGATTGCTTATTCTATCATCAGACACAATCTTCCTTATTCTTTTGTTGAGTATGATGGCATTAGGGATTTGCACTCATATTTGAATCCTGATTATAAGAGCATTTGTAGAAAAACTGTTGTGGCTGATGTTTGGAATTTCTACCTTGATCAAAAAGCGATCCTTAAGAAAAAGTTATCGATGAGTTGTAGTAGAATATGTCTAACTTCTGATTGTTGGACTGCAATAACTGGTAAAGGATATCTTTGCTTGACTGCTCACTTTGTTGATGAGAAATGGCATCTTAATAGCAAAATGCTTTCCTTCTCTAGGATGGAGCCTCCACACACTGGTGTTGAATTGGCAAAAAGAGCTCATGAGATATTGGTAGATTGAAAGATTGAAAAGAAAGTCTTCTCTATTGCTTTGGATAATGCATCAGCAAATTTCATCATGCAAGAAAGATTGAAGAGAACTTAAATTTGAGTAACAGTTTGATTTGTGATGGTGATTTTTTTCATGTGAGATTTTGTGCCCACATCTTACATCTCATAGTTTGAGATGGTTTGAATGTAACAGATGATGTTGTGAAAAAGATTAGAGGAAGCATTAGATATGTAAGGCAATCAGATGCGAGGATAAAAGAATTCAAAAGAAGGGTTCTACAAGTTGGAGGTATTGATAGTTCTGTGGCTTTAAGGTTGGATGTCCCGACTAGATGGAATTCAACACATGCAATGCTTGAAATTGCTATATGATATCGTCGTGTTTTTGCTAGCTTAGCTTTGAATGACTCCAACTATATTCATTGTCCATCTAATGAAAAGTGGGGTAGAGCAGAGGCGATGTGTTCATTCTTGAAGCCATTTACTGTGATTACAAACTTAATTTCTGGGTCAACATATCACACTTCTAACAAGTATTTCTCACAGATTTCAAAGATTGAGTTACTATTGAAAAGGAATTTGAATCATCCTGATTTAGTAATTTAATCTATGGCTAAAAGTATTCTTATCAAGTTTGACAAATACTGGAGTGAGTATAGTGTCATTCTCTCACTTGCAATTATTCTTGATCCTCGCATGAAGCTTGAAGGCATCAAGTATACATTCACAAATACTGATCCTTTAAATTCTAAAGAGAAGATAGAGAACATAAGGAGCAAGCTCTATGATGTTTTCAATGAGTACAAATGTGCGGGATCATCACCATCCTCGTCCCAAGTTGATGAGAGTGCATCAGCATCAAATTCTACCCACAACAATGTGTTATCTAGTGGGCCAACGATACAAGTAGGATCAAGTTCAAATTCTTTTATGGATGAAGACATGAATGATAATGATATTTTTGGGGTAAGTTTGAAAAACTTGTTTGTTGATTAGTTAAATGTTTATTTTTTTTTTCATTGAATGCTAGTTTGAAATTTCAGTGACAAATAGCTTACACTTCCTTTACATATATTGTAGGATTTACTAACATAGTGTTCTAATGAGAGAGCAATTGACAAATCTGAATTGGATTACTATTTGGAAGAAGGGACACTTGATTCTAGAATTTCTACAAAATTTGATGTGTTAGACTTTTGGAAGGCTAACACGGGGTTGATTCCCCTGTCTTTCCAAGATGGCTTGTGATATTTTAAGCATCCAAATTACTACTGTTGCTAGTGAATCAGCTTTCAGCATCGGCTCTCGAGTTCTCACAAAATATCGAAGTAGTATTTTTCCAGAGAATGTTGAATATCTTATTTGTGCTCAAAATTGGCCTCTTGGTTTTCCATGGAATGGTAATATCAACAATTATGTTTATTTATCAAGTATGTATTGATTAATGTGATAGTTTCAAATAACTATGGTTTATGTGGCAGAGGACGTCGAGGCTGAGAAAAAGGAAACCGCTCCTGTTCCAATTTTTGTAGCTTCAGAGAATGCTTCAAATACCATTGATTGAAGAATGAAGATGATTATGATTTATTAGATGTATTTTGGAGTTTTGGTTTTGTATTAGTGACTATTGACTAGTATATTAGGATAAATATTTGGTATGTTTGGTGTGTGGCACCTTGGTAGGGAAAGAGCCAAAGAGACTCATGTCATGTGTGTGTGATTGACATCCCATAAAAACTCTCCCATTTTTGTTACTTGTTAGATGCTCTTTTTCATGTGTGCTTGTGTGGGATTAATTATTATCATTTGAAGGGATGTTTTGTTATTTTCTACTATATTTGTCATTTTCTCAAACTTTCAAAACCCCAATTTGAGACTTCTTACTTTCATAGGGATTAGTTTAGTTAATGATCCATTTTGTCTTATTATATTTATTAGAGTTTTTTATTGTTTATTTCCAACAAAATACTTTATAACTTCTTGTCCTTTTTTAATTTCTTCTGCCATAATTCATTTTTGTTTTACGTTTTCTTTAATTCTACTTTATTAGTTGATATGTTTAATCCTTTTTTTCCATTAAGTTTATAAATTAATCTAAATGGTTTTCATGTTCATTTCCATTATTTGAAAATATTATAATATCATGAATATAAAGTAGGGACAATTGCACATAAGTCCCAAGCAAGAGAATTAATTTCAGAGAGGTCCCTAGGAGTTGTTAATGATAGCTATTAACAACTGCAATAGCCTTGGTTAACAAGTGAAGGAGTTGTTAATGGACCTGTCTGAAATTAATTCTCTTGCTTGGGACCTATTTACAATTCTCCCTATAAAGTATTGCAAAATCTCTAATAGTAACAATAAGTTAGATACATATTCCATTCATATAGTCTTTTGGACTTTTGAAGCATGGGCCCAAAAAACAACTGATCTGGCCTTTTTTTTAATAATATATCGGGATAGCCTGGTAGCCCGACAGCCCGATATATTCAGTCCAGGGTCAAGAGGACCCTAGACCGAATAATCATTTCAGGCCAAAAATGGGTAAGGCCGTTTAGCTAACAGGTTGGGCCGGGTTGGCCCGAAATCCGCGGGGTGGCCCGAAATCCCGGCTCTAATTACAATTCCGTATCTTTTACACATACATATATAATCAAACCCCATTTCTTGTTATTTTGAATTACCTAACTTATTATTGGCAAAAACAAAAGCAAAAGAATCGCCTAACCTATTTTTAATTCCCTTCCTAAAGTCTTGTGAAGTTAATTTAATATGACTTGTATTTTGAATCTAAAGAAATAGTTTATCATAACCGAAGTTGACTTGGAGTGAACACCTACCTCTTGTATTTAATATAAGATCTAGATATAAATTAGTATGTAGATTTTAATAACATTATTACTTGTTAAGTCAGCAATTTAGAATAAACATGTGTTTTAATTTGTTTTCCAAAAATATGATCGCTAGTCATTGTATTAGAATTACCTTTTGATTGAACCCTCTGATAATACAATCACTAATGATAATTAGGGAGAGAAAGTGGATGGAGATATTTAACCAGGTCTTATATATAGGACCATATAGAGTATATATGTGTAGAACCAAACTTTGGTCAACTACTAACTCGATTGAAGTGATTTTATTAATGGTGGAATGAAGCGGGTCATCAACAATTGTGAGTACAAAGTAGTATTAAACAGAACTCAAATAACAACACAGAAAGTAGTGCAATTTGTATACTCTCTCTGACCATATATTAAATCACAATACGTGTTAATGAGGGTTGGTCGGATCAGATCCATATCGAATGTTATCACCCACGATTTGTACTCTCACCTGCCATTTTTATATGTTTCAAATAACTAAATTATACAAATAAAAAAGGAAAAACAATTCAAAAAATTTTAAGCTTAAAAAGAAAAAAATTGATGGGATATGGAAATTAGGAAATTATCATTTACTGGGATCTCAAGATATTCTCTGTAATTATCATTATTAGAGAAATAGTTGTTTTCAAATAGTATTTATTATGATTTGCATTTAGTTTTAATTTCTAGAATGTTCTAGTTTTATTTTGATTTGATTGTCAACAATCAGCATTAATTATGATTTGCATCTCTAAAATATTCTGTCGTCAATTCCTAGGGTTTGGTTGAGGCCTATAAATAGCACCTCAACTATTTGTTTTGTACGTCTTATGGATTTAAAAGATAATATCAGCTTTCTTAATTTGTCTCTGTCTCTGATCTTGTTCTATATATCTCTCTCATTTCTTCTTGCTCTATCTCTTTCTCTCTTCTCTTCTAAATCCTCCTTTCCCATATCTCTTATATTCTCATATATTCTCATTCATCTCCCTTTCCCCTTACCGTTCTGCACCAAAAACCCAATAGCAGGTAATGCATGGAGGATGGTGGAGATTGGTGACCACATATCCACTGGCGATAACGTAAACACAAGATGATGAAGGATGGGTGAAGGATTGACAAAGAATCTGATCTCCTCCTCAATGAATTTGAATTGGAGATCAAGATGCATGTAACTTGAAGGAGAAGAGTGGGGAGTAATAGAGAATAATGATACAAAAAAGACGAAGAAGATGGAGTAAGAGAGTAATAAGTGAAAATCACTCAAGTAAAAAAAAGGGTAAAGGGTAAAAAATGACCATATATTTATGTTCAAGGTGCATCTGGCATCTTGTAGTTTTTTTGTTTCAAAATTGTCCATAAAATTTCAAATTCAGGTTAATAATGACTTTTCCACCACACTGGTCTAACCGACGTTTCAAATTCGGGCCAACAATGACTCATCCATCAAACTGACCCAACGGAAGTTTCAAATTCGGGCCAATAATGGCTCATCCGTCAAACTGGCCCAATTTCCGTTACTTTTTTATGGGTAGGTTCTACACTTAAATTTTACAGAAATCTAACTTTTGTTGGGCCAGTATGACAGATGAGTCATTATTGACCCGAATTTGAAACATCCGTTAGGCCAGTTTGACAGAGGAATCATTGTTGGCCCAAATTTGAAAAGTCCGTTAGATCAGTTTGACGAAAGAGTCATTATTGGCCCGAATTTGAAAGTTGATGGATAAATTTGAATAAAAAAAGTACAAGGTGCTAAATACACCTTGGACATAAGTGCATGGTTATTTTTGACCCTTCATCCCAAAAAAAATCCTAAAATAAGCTCGTTGGTTGGACTAGTACTGCCTTCGGTACATGTTATAAGAGATAGCCATTTTACGCAGACAAAGAAAACGTAGTGGAGTCATTCATTATGGGTAAAATTAATACGGTTTTTTAAATTTACCCTTATATCATTTATTATATACTTACATTCTATGTCCTATTTATATTTAATATGTAAGGACAGAAATGAAAATCAAATATTTATTAACTAGACTTTTATATATTACCTTTTATGATGTGGACTGAAAAGATTTATATATTACCTCTTATATTATAAATTGGAGGAATTTTCGTTAAACTTAGAAATTTGCCTTGAGATTGAAGTATTTCAAAAGAATATTAATCTGCATGGTCCCAAAAAAACTCGGGGACCACATGCAAAAAAAAGTTCAATGTTGACATGCATTGACTTACAAGTTGACCGTTATCAAATCTCCAATAAATTCAGAGTCTATATAATAGTATATCATTCCAAGAAGGCAGAACGACCAAGACACTGATCAAAATGACTTCTCTTCTCCACACATAATCAAATGGGACAATTGCACATAGGTTCCAAGTAAGAGAGTTAATTTCAGAGAGGTCCCCAAGGACTTGTTAATGACAATTATTTACAACTGCAGTAGCCTTGGTTAACAAGTGAAGGAGTTGTCAATAGACCTGTCTGAAATTAATTCTCTTGCTTGGGACCTATTTACAATTCTTCCTAATCAAATCCCACATTTATTTCTATTTTATTTTCCAATCTAATATCATTCAATAGCTCATATGGCTATGTCATCAAGAATCCTATACGTTCTTCTCTTCTTCTCTGTATTTTCATTGTTCATCATCATCGTTACCAGCACTTAAAAGTGGCTTCTCTCTCTCAGTAGAGAAACCAGAAGATAATGTTATTCTCTCACCTAATGCCGTCTTCTCTGCTGGCTTCTACGCCGTTGGAGATAACGCCTTTGTCTTCTCCGTTTACTTCACCCAAAAACGCACTGTCGTTTGGACAGCAAACCGTGACCAACCAGTCAACGGAAAAAGGTCAACACTTTCCCTCCATGATACCGGAAACCTTATCCTCTCCGATGCAGGACAGTTCAACGTGTAGTCCTCCAAAACGACATCGTATTCACCTTGGACGACAATTGAATCTTACCAATGAAGGAAATCTATTATTCTATAAACTTCAATTAAATGGAAGCAAAATTATTTTGTGGCAGACCTTTGATTTCCCAGCAGACATTCTACTTCCTACACAACAACTCACAAGATATACAAATCTTGTCTCTTCTAGAAGCAATACCAACTATTCTTCTGGCTTCTACAAGCTTCTCTTCGATGACGAAAATGTTCTGTCTTTTATACGATGGCCTCTATATATGTCTCTAGCAAATATTGGCCTCCCACCTGCCTTTTGAGTTGGAGTGCAAAAAGAATGACCTTCAATAGTACGAGAATCGCAGTGTTAGATTCCCTTGGATGTTTCATTTCAACAGATAATAATACATTCACAACTTCTGATTATGGGATTGTGATACCAAGAAGATTGAAGGTAGATCCTGATGGTAACATTCGAGTGTATAGTGTACACAATAATATATGGGAGTGACGTGGCGTGCCATATCTGATGAGTGTAAAGTGCATGAACTTTGTGGGGCTAATAGTATGTGTGAGTATGATCCTACAGAAGGAAGAAGGAAGTGTTTGTGTCTTCCTGGATATAGTGAAGAATCATAATGATTGGTCTTATGGGTGTGAACCCAATTTTGAACACTCATGTCATAAAAATGAGTCTACTTTCTTGAAATTACCCAATGTTGAGTTATATGGGTATGATGTTAACTATGAGAAAAACATCACTTATAGTGATTGGGAGAAAGAATGCTTACAAGATTGTGAGTGCAAGGCGTTTCAGAGTTCATTTGACAGATATGGTTTGTTTCAATGTTTTATCAAAGAGTTAGGCTCAATGGTCGTAGATCGCCAAACTTCAGAGGAAAAACTTACTTGAGACTACCAAAATATGTGATAAAAAATGATGGTTTGTTAAATGGAGGAGAAGAAGAAGAAGCTGGTGAAGAAAAGGGTCATGTTTGTTTGGTAGACCTCTAAAGAGCTTATACCAAGAGACACGTCAGTAGTTTTGTGAGGTTTTTTCTTTGGTTTTCTGTGGCAATTGGAGTGGTTGAAGTCCTCTTTAGTTTTATAGTTTGGTGTTTTTTGTTTAGAACCAAACAAAACTCGGTGGAAATAAAAAAGGGTACAACTTTATCTCTCCTTTCGGGTTCAAAAGGTTTACTTACACAGAGCTAAAACAGGCAACCCAATGGTTCAAAGTAAGAAATTGGAAGAGGCTCAGGTGGAGTAGTGTACAAAGGAGTATTGGCTGATCAAAGAATTGCAGCAATCAAGAAGCTGAATAATAACATGGTTGGAGCCAAACAAGAAGAAGGAGAATTCTTAGCTGAAGTGAGCATAATTATATTGCTAGGCTTAACCACATGAGCTTGATTGAAATGTGGGGCTATTGTGCTGAGGGAAAGCACAGGCTATTGGTGTATGAGTTCATGGAGAAAGGTTCTTGATTGGCCCAAAAGATACAACATTGCTCTTGGAATTGTAAGGGTTCTAGCCTACCTACATGAAGAATGCTTGGAGTGGATTCTTCGATTTAAAACCACGGAATATCCTTCTAGATTCAAATTACCAACCCAAGTTGGCAGATTTTGGCTTATCTAAACTTCTAAATAGAAGTGAAGAACACACTAAAAGCATGTCAATGATAAGAGGAACAAGAGGATATATGGCATGGGTTTTCAACCTTCCAATAACTTCAAAAGTTGATGTTTATAGTTATAAGATTGTTGCGTTGGAGATCGTAACAGGAAGGAGTCCAACAATGATGGGAATTCAGAGCGGTGAAGAAGGAACACAAAGTGGGAGGCTTGCGACATGGGTGAGAGAGAAGAGGGAGAAAACTGCGTCATCTTGTTGGTTGAAGCAGATAATTGATCATGCCATTGAATCAGAGTATGAGGTTGAGAAGAGGAAGATGGAGACTTTGGCTAAAGGGGCTTTAGGTTGCGTGGAAGAAGATAGGGAAGCTAGGCCAACTATGAGCCAAGTTTTAATTGAGATGCTTCAAAGCCATGAACATGATGCTTCTTAATCTGGCGGCTCATGAATTTACATCTAAGTCTCTTCAATGATATTATTGCTTCTTATGAATGTGGAAGAAAGCATGATTATTGGTCTATGTGTTAATTAATTGGGTGGTTGGATCAAATCTTTTCACAAAACACCGTCACGTGTATGCATTTTAAATTTTTAAATAATGGCATGTTGGTAGTTCATAGACTAGTTAGCATCAGCATATGAATAAGATCAATGTTTGCAGTTATTTCCTCTTTAGCAATTAACCTCTAATTGATACATGTTTTAGCAAAGGTACTTGATAACTATATATATATACCATAAAATAGATAAATTGCTTTTGAATCTCACTTTGTTAAAAAGGCTTTAAGGTGAGGTATCCTAATTGTAAAGTCTCAATATAAGTCTGTTGCTCGGATAGTTAATATGATTAAGATGAAGTGTTAGTAGGTTACCTTGATGCTCTTGTCTGATTACTTGAACTGGAAAAGGCTGGAATACACTACTGCTCCTATAGCTGCATTTTCTTTTAAAGTTCTAGTTAAATTAAGCAATTACTTTGAAGGTCACGTATGATAGACCACTAATTAGGTCTCAAACCAAATTCCATTAGTTGCTGAAAGCTGTCCAACGTGTGAGTGGGAAACGAGCTCATCACAAAGATGATCAATGAGTTTCTCATCTTAATCTGGACCATTCATATTTATTTTAACGGTTCAGATTCATTTTAATTTATTTTCATATTTAAATAAATTTTTATTTAAATAGATACAAAATCAAAAATAAAATTAACCTCATGACTGTCATTTGTTAAAAAAACTAAATTTATCTTTGAAAAAAGTGTTCATTTAAAAATTTTAAATATGGACCATCCATATCAAATTTTGAACGATCCAGATTTCATTTCAGCGATAAAAAGTGACTTCTCATCACTGTGAAGCATTGAATAGGAAGTGAGGGCAAATGAGAACGTTCAAATTCAAAGGTCATTACAAATTATTACACTTGTGGCGCCAAATGCAAAGATTCAGAAATGGGACACCATTCTAAAGTTTATGGAAATAGCCAATTTAAGAGAGAGAGAGAGAGAGAGAGAGAGAGAGAGAGAGAGAGAGAGAGAGAGAGAGAGAGAGAGAGAGAGAGAGAGAGAGAGAGAGAGCAGGACAAAATATATTTGGTTAAATTGTTGAAAAATCCTCCATTACCAAATTTATTATCCAAAATGCCTGAGAACTTTTGTCTTTGAGCGAATGCAACTCTTTGTCAATCATGTGTAACATATATTTATCTATATACAAATGTCTTATATTTTACACATAATTAAGAAAATATTGCACCAACATTTGAAGAGGACTTGCATTTGTTTAAAGTAGGTTGCATCTCGGTCTTGAACAAATTTCATGTGCACTTTTGAGCAATAAATTTGTCAAGGTAGATTAAGAAATAGGACAAAAACATTGACTAAAGTATCTCTAAAATGAAAAATAAAGCAGAAATAAAGTTAACAGAAACTTAAAAAAAAGACATGAACTAAAGAGTCTACATATAATGTCACACTAGCTATTTGGTTGCATTTGAGTGTACTACAAAAACACAGCTAATTTCTGATGGAATTATTAACGTAATTTCAGATTTTCGACGAAATTTCTAACTGATTAGTGACGCAATCATATTTCCGACGGAATTTTTTCTGTGCCTAATTTTATAGTTTCTAATTAATTTACCAAACACAATTTATTTTATTTTTTTTGTGCCACATGGCGGTCTGCCACCCTCCGCTGGTGGACATTACTGCACACGTGTTGATATCTTAATCAGTTGAAAAAGAATGAAAAATTTTAAGAAAATTACCAACGGAATTCCATTGAAAAAATTCGTTAGTAAACTCCAACGGTAAATTCCGTCGGAAATGCGTCGTTATCAACAAAATTCTGTTGGTAATTTCCGACGGAAAATTCCTTTGGAAATTAATGCTTTAAAAATGTCAAACAATTTTTATGTCAAAAAATTAAGTCACTAATCAGTCAGAATTCCGTCAATAATTGTACTGAGAAATCAACACCCATAAAACTTTTAGATCTTCATACTGAGAAATCAAAACCACGGAGAAGATAACTTTCATGTTGTCCAACCCAAATCTGTAGAACAAGGGCGTAGTGTATGGAAATGAAAAGATGAAATTAAAAAACTGAGCATGTCTCATAGAAGCCAATTAATGGAATTAGGAATTGACATCATTTAGATTATACATAGAACCCAATTCTAAGCCTCTAAATTGTATCAAATATACAAGCACATGGAAATCAATTCCATTTCCATACATCTCAATTTTTTCATATATATCAAACGAGGCATTATCTTAGCATACACAGTATTAAGTACTGCTACTATCTAAGCGTGTCACCAATATATATATATATTATATATATATATATATATATATATTATCTAAGCATGCAAATTCTGTCAGCAAAATGAAAAAAAACAAAAAAACAGTTTATAGTAATTTGGATAATGATCGAATCCATAGATACCAAACTAGAGGAGCCTAAAGAACAGTATCAGATAAACCATATCATAACATTGTTGAGTCATGACTCCAACATTATTTACCGCTTTGAGCAAACCCAAAAGTAAAACAGAAAATCCCCAAACAGATTGGACATTAATGTTATCCAACAAATAAACTATTGACTGATTCTCAATCAAAGCAGCGGCAGATGAACTTGGGATTTTGTTGTCAATGCAACTCTTCAATTGACATTCGTGGCATGTTCTCCATCACCAGCTAAATTGGGATCTTGAGGTTCCAGAGGCAAATTTTCAATGGAACCTTCTCCTAACTGTCCAGTAACCAACCTCATTATGTTGTGGATAATGTTGATTTGTTTAAGCTCAAACTCATGATCTGGAGTGTGCTGCTGATTGAACCGCCCAGGAATCTTGCTGCGAATTTTAAAACAATCTGCACAAAGATCAAAACCAACCTTTTCCGTACAGTCTTTGCATCTGTATCTATCCCCAACAATCGGAAACATCTGAAACATACAAGCAACATGTTACCACACTAGAAAACTAAAGGTATCAAAGCAACTGACAGCAACTTTGACAGAAAACAAAAATAAGGAGAATCAAGGTGTGGGGGTATTTTGATTTCTGATGTCTTGATTTTGTTTCTTCATCATAGATTCTTGCCATGCAGGGTCAATAAAATAGGGCTTCTACCCGTAATAATTTACATTCAAACAGTCCCAAATGTAAATAAACATTAAGGATAAAATACAAACAAAAATTCAAGAAAGCAAAGACTTAGAGTTATTACCCCACAAAAATCACAACCAACTCCAACATGTACGTTTGAGTTAGGATCAGAGAGCCATGCTGCTTTGCCTCCAACCTTATTCAGAGAGCCTGGAAGCAGAAGATAAAGAGTAACAGGGAGATACCAACAATATGGAATAATAGTGTTATAGAAACACCAAAGCAAATCGAATTTCAAATATGGAAGAAAGGGAAAAATGATAACAGGTAATATTGTTACAGATAGGAACATGAAAAGGAATTCTCCAAACATCAAGGCAATAAGAGGGAAAATTATTTTGAAGGATATATTATCCGGGAGTTTCTTAGAGGAAATTTGATCTCCTAATGAATTACCCTCGATGTTGTACAATCAAAATATACTACAACCAGTATGCAAAGATTCATACCAGAGATCTCAGGTTTATCATTGATGGGCATAAGATGAACGGCATCTCTTTCCTTTGCATATTCCTCAGGAAATTGTTCCTTTATAAAATGATCAAGCTCCAAACAAACTTTAGGAAATTCTTCAGGATGTGGAAGTTGACAAATTTGGCATCTCAGCATGTCATCAGCTGAGTTCTTGATACAAGACTCGCAGTACACTGTAGAGAATAAAGGGAAAGCAGAGAAGTTATACATCAACTAATTGAATTTTCTATCAATGATCTTAATATTTTAGAAATGAGAGGCAAATATTGTGCATAAATACCATGACCACAGTTAAGAACAACAGGATGAAAAAGAAGTTGCTTGCATGCTGAACAAATCACATCTGCAACTGATATCTTCTGTTGTCCAAAAGCTTCAGAAGTTTCACCAAAAATATCTTTAGAACAGATAATCATCTTATCTTGCTTTTGAGTTTCGGACTCAGATTGCTCCATACTGGCAGACGATGAAGTATCTGGATGATGAAACTTGACTTCTGATGCAAGACTATCATGATCAATTTGAGGAGAGTAGCAGGCCTCTTTGTTTTCTTCCTCTGCAGAAGGTGATAGATTTTGTGGGTATTTTGGTTACACTTAACTTCTAATAAAAGAGATATTTTTTGATTGATTTTGGGGTTTCCCAAACCGGCACAACCCATTGCTACAAAGTTCGCTAGAAGAAGAACAAAGGAAAACTTGTCTTTTATACTATAAGCAGATGTACTTGAAAAGGAGTGACAAGAAGGGGAAACCTAAGCTTACAAACAATACATGAGGATGAACCAACAATCAGAAGAACACAAAAAAAAGTTTTACATGTTAAACCAAAGAGGGTATTCGTATAACTTGAGGACAAAAAGCCTCCAATATACAGAGCAGCAGAAACTTATGAATCTACTTTCTGCTTCAAAAATTAGGCCTCCCGAAAGTTCTCAACCTTGGAATTTACAATCATCACTCACTTCAAACACATGTGATGAATTTAGGTTTTCACTTTTTGCTGCATACCAAGAAATGCAAAAGAAAAGACTTTTTGATTTGCCACTAACTGTTTTGACTCAGACGTTTAAGATGTCAAAGAAGACCTCCTTACATAAAAGCCTCTTGACCTTAAATTATGGCCATGTCAAAATTCAAAGGCTCAGCATAACTTGAGCAGAAACATATTATTTTATCGGTACAATAATTATGTCAATCATACTAATATACCATATTACAAAATATGCTATATTTTTCAGATTCAACTTTATCTCTTTCTCTTATTTGCTAACAATATTTTCCTACTAGGGAAGATAAATTGTAAAGGCAACAACAAAAAATGGCAACAAGAAAAAAGCAGACCAAGAGTTTGAATTTCCCTTCTCTTGTAAGCAACAGGATACATCTTCAGAAGCAAGAAGTGAAGCATCCAACAGATTGTTGGAAAGTGGTGATACGTATGCCCACAATCTGGACAATGAGACTCACAAAGAGGGCTCATTGACTTATGGACACACCAGAAACAGAACATGTGACCACAAGCTGAAAATGGAAAAAAAAAATATCAGTGAAACAATACTTAGTTTTTCCTCTATGAAAATAATACTGACTTACATAACACAATAGGCTTGTATAATAGATCCCTGCATGATCAAATTAGACCCAGATTTAGTGTGTGTATATATATATATATATAGCCTTAAAAATGAAGTAAAAAAGCTAAACAGCAAATAAAATAGAATTAAGCAAGAGATAAGACGCTCTTAATGTTCTCTTTTCTTTTTGTCTTCCTGCTTTTTGACTGAATGATACTAAGCTATGCATGCTCAGCTGAAAACAGGGGACATACAGGGACTTGGGACCAAAACCTAATTTCCAAACACAGCATTAAAATAAAAAGATTCTAACTTTCACTAGATCAGAATTGTTCCTAGTTCTTCTTCCCCTTATAGTAACAACAATTTTGATGAAGCGGGTTTCACCAACGCATTCAGAAACCATTATTTAATTGAAATCTCTTGCAAGGAAAAGAAAAAATCTGACACCTAAATTATCACAATTAATTCAACTGAATCTTCGAAAAATGAAATTCCAAGATCATTTTCAATTATGAAAGAAGAAATCGTAGATGGCTTAGGTAATTAATTGTAATGATGAGAAGAAATTTACACACAAACGCAGCAAACGAAGGAATTAGAGAATTCTTCTTGTCCATTGTCGGCAAGAATTGTATCTTCGTTTGTGTTCTTCGTCCTGTGCAAGGTCATATTTCCGGAGCCAGGAACAGATGGAGAAGGGCAATGCTAGATGACTAGAGGAAGCAAGATGAGTTTCAGAAAAGCTAAATGAGAGAACAAAAATTTGGCATTTGATGGTATGATATAGTAGGAGTCAACAAGTCGACGTGTGAATTATTAATGTAACCAAATAAGTTACTTTTGTAATAGAAATACTTAGATCATGTCCACTAAGTTATCTTAATTAGCCTTTAAATGCAAGCTGTACGCAACTGAATGAAATTCTCCATGTACGGGTAGTTGCTATAAATACCTGATCATGTAATATGCACTTTATCAAGTCAGTAAATAATAGAAAAATATTTCTCTCTGATACAATTAGACCCTTTCTCTCTCACTGTCTATTTTCATCTTGTTCTACCTTCGTCTTTGTGCTTTCCTTTCGTATTCAATGTCTGATAGAAAAAGACTTTGCGTCCCTTTTTGTATATGATTGACTTTGAGTCTTTGATATATTGTCCTGTATGTTTTTTTTTTTTTAAAGAGTTAGCATTAGGGCCGTTTTCATCGGTGGAAATTACGCTTGAAATTGGAAAATCCATATTTTCCTACGGTGACATGTGATTGATAGGCAGCTTTGTGGGAATTAAATTTTCGAGCGGAAAAGGATTTTTAGTCGTATGATGGAATTTCGATACCCACCAATTTTAGTAGGAACCAAAATTCAATCACCGGTGGGAAAATGCAAACGACTCATTTGCTCCTTGAAAACCCACCTATTGTACAACCTATGGAAATTCTAGTTACCATAATCATTAAGTTACCATAATCATTAAGGGCCTATTTGGTATGATGGAATTAGGGGAGATGGATATGAAAATAGAAGTTATTTCCATCACCAAGTTTGTTTCAGACAAAGAAATGGGCATGGGTATGGATTCTATGTTGAACTCAATTCCATCAGTTGGCCTCCATCACATAACCTATGGAAATCAAGAAAATTCCATGGAATTCTCTCTTTACCCTTCTTTCATCTCCTTCAACCCCACTACCCCGAACTCCTATCGTGACATGCCTCTACTATTGGCAACCTCTAGTGACTAACGGCCATCACCCACCTCCGGCGGCCGCCTCCCCTATCCACCGTCAGGTGTCGGCAACCTTCCTCAAATCTTCACTCTAGATGTAGTAGTCAAGTGTCGACCTTTTCTTGCTCATAAACTGTTGCCGCCTTAGCAGTCTATGGTGGATGGTCGACGGACCAGAGACCACCTCGATGGTGGATGGCCGACGGATCTTTTCACTCTAGATCTATTTCTTGTGACTTATCTCGTCCTTCATTCTTTCTTCCTCTTCCCCACTCTATATCTATTTCTTGTCTCTCCACAACTGACAACCTCCAGATCTATTGCTTGAGCATTCAACTTTCAGCTCTATGATTTTTTAGTTTTAATGCCACTAATTTGTGATTTTTTCCTGAAACATGGTGATTCTTGTTGATATGTGATGGAGGTCGGAGGTTTGCAATGGAGGACAGAGTGAGTGGACTGTGCTGGAGGTTGTGTGGTGGAGATCGACAGTGAAATGTCCTTTCTTATAAAAAAAACAAACACTTAACAAATTAATTTCACAAGCCACTACTATGGTAGAAAAGAGATAAGGTTATTGAAATACTACCATAATAGAAAAAGGAACAAAATTGAGTTTAAAAGATTAACCATGGTAGAAAAGAGTTTAACTACACTTTAAAAAAAACTGCCATGGGTGAAAGAGAACAACTACACTTTATAAACCTTAATCATGATAGAAAAGAGATAAGATATATTTTGAATACTATCATGGTTAAAAAGGATTAAACCAAATAAAGATAACCATGATAGAAAAGAAGCAAACTAATATACAAACACTATCATGGTTATGAAAAGGATTCACATCCGTTCAAACACCTCTCACAAATTTTCTTTGAATAAGCACAACATTCAAAATATGACTTAGGGCACAAAAGAACGCCCACAAGCCCAACATCAAATAATATCGGAATCCAGGGCAAAAAAACCAGCCTAGAAACCTACACAGCAACCAAAACACAAGACCCAGGGCATAATAGAATTTGGGTTACATAACACATCCCACAAGTCTATCATAGATAAACTGAACCCCACTTAGAGACATAGCAGTTATAGTTCATAATCTAAATATCCATGACATAATTAATTTTCCAACAGAAAAGTTTGAATGCAGCAGAGTTATCAAATAGAGTATAGATATGATGATCCTATATGGCAATATACAACACATGCACCATACAAAAAGGAGGCATAAAAGGCCATAAGTGTATGTGCCTCAACCTACTTCCCTTCTCGTTGTTCCAAATTAGAGGACTCTCCTGAAATATGTTAAATTCAACTGGATGAGACATAAAGTCTCAATAACCGAAATAAAATTACAAGATATACTAGAACGGAATGTAAGCCAATGAAGCAACTATAAATTTCATAATCAGTACAATCAAGTACATATACACACACCCACATACAAACATACATAGTATACATATACATTGTACGAAAGCAAATATGCAAAGGCCCACTTACCCACCTATCCACTTTACTCCACCTTATGACTTCTGACGTTAATCCAGACCTTTTGTGCTGAGTAATCTAGCCAAAGATTGCTCCACTCACATCAAATAAATGAGTCCCCTCATACCTAAACCCCCAATTGTTGGACTATGGTAAGATAGATCTCTGCCTTATTTGTACCTACACCGTCCATTATTGGACTATGATACGAGGGCTTAACAAGAGGCCAAACTCTATGTACGGTAATGTAAGCGTGCCGCGCAGGCTTCAAACAAAGTCCTCCCTTATCTTTTCCCAACATCCTCTCATATATGCAACAATAATTAATTCCATCAACATGCCACTATACACATAATATAATAGTCACATCATAATACTTCACAAACTGGTAATGGATCAAATCTTTAATTCATAAATAATCATGCCATCACAATTATTCAAAACACAGAGATATAGTTCCAAAGATTTGATTTATTCACACACACTGCTTCACTGGAGTAAGTTTAAATAACATACTAACATAGCTATATTTTTGTTTGAAATCACATTTCGCAACATAATACAATAGGAAAAATAAGTTTAAGAAAAACCATACAGTCCAAAAGCATGGATATAATGTAATTTAGTCCCAGTTACCTCAACTCCAAGTTTATTCTTACAAATTTTGAGGAATTAATGCACCACAACCACAATCCGATTACAAATCAAGCTACACAATAATGTAGATATAAATTTAATATAGAAATTGAACAGTTAACTTAATTATATAAATATCAAAGTTTGACATAATTCCCCAAAATTCCAATATCTCTATAATAACCCAAATATATATTCTAATGTCAATTTAAATATATCCTCCACATCAACAACTCATTTCAATTTCAAATCACCCTCAATTAATATTACATTCCATTGAACAAAATCTCTAACTTAAAGTTTAGGTTTTAACAATAAAAATTGTTAAATTAGAATTGTTCATTTCATTCAACATATAAATTGATTAAAACTTTAATAATACCTTATATATCTCGAATAAATTATTTAAACCAAGATCCATTGGTTCAAAACTCATATAGAGCATAAAACACAAACTTTTATACAAGAAAATTGATTTTAAATTCATATAGTCATCAAATAAAAAATCTGAGCTGATAAAAGTTATCTTCAAATTTAGCTCTATATTCTTATGGCCTTTTACTGTCAAAACTCAAAACATACTTATTTGATATGTAAAGCTTGCTTTAAGCTATATCCATGGGCTTACTGTTCGCCCAAAGAAGATGGGAAACGGTGCTCTTATTAGCTTTACTTAGGGGAATAAATTACAGTTAAAGACCAATGTTTTCTTTTTCCAAATTTTTTACACTTATTGATTTTATTTTTTTCTTTTTATTATTATTATTTTTAGAGTCCTTTTTTTCATTTGTTTTTAATAGGGTTATGAAACCCGGATCGGACCGACCGGTCTGGACCGTAACTCACCGAATCAGACTCAAGAACAATTCGGTTTGGCATAAGTCTCGGGGTTTAGATGGCTCGGCCATGACTCAGCCAACTCAGAGAGACCCATGACTAACTCAGGTGACTCGCCTAGCCCAGCGAGTCACAGAGTTAGTATTTGCAACTTCAGATCCAAATTAACAATAAGCGACGAAGACAAAAAAATGAGAAATGAAGAAGGGGAGGAGAAACTATCAGTGATTGTGGAAAAGAAACACATTAGTTGAGATACGAAATCTGTGGGTTCCTAGGACTCTGCTACTTTTGAGTTCTTTCTTGCTTTCATTGCTCTAGCGGAGGATCCAAGAGTTCTTTCTCGCCTTCATAGCTTACCAGAGAAGTCAGAAGCTGCAATCGTTTTTTGGCTCGTTAAAGAAGAAGGAGAAGAATGAAGGATTGATAAAGTACAAACTAGAAGATTTGAAGATTAGTTCACACTTACACATAAAAGAGATTCAAGGGAGAGCCTTGTGATTTTCATTTTTTAGTGGCTCCATAAATTGTGTCAACTGGCTCTACTGATTATTCTGAGAAAAGAGGAGCATCACGTGAAGAGAGAAGAGGATTAGGAAAAGACAAAAAAAACTCCATTATATGTTTTTGGCCTGAATCATTATCTCTTTAATATATTTGGGGCTCAAAATTAAACATCAACTTTTAAAATGGGCTCAATAATGTCTTCACCGTCAAACCCACCAAACTTTCGTTACTTTATGATTATGTGGATCCCACATTATATTTTTAAAATGAATATTTGATTTAAAAAACCTCACCCCTCCCAAACCTATTCTCTATCTTATGCAATATGGCTTATTCTCCTTCTTCTTCACTTCAGAGAAGCCACATTGCTTGTTTAATGAAGAAAATAAATCTAGAGCGTTCATCGATCTCACCGGACCTTGAAGAGCACCGAAATCGGGATATAATTAATGTAGTGCCGCCTTAGGCCCACTTTTCAAGAAATTAAACCCAAGGGGTAGTGGAAGTTATCCCCGGGTGTCAGTCTCAAGGAGCCCTAATGCAAATGATTTCCTAATAGCTAAATTTGAAACTTGTCAAAGTGGGTAAAAAGCATTTTGTTTGGTTTTGAGTATGATGTTTGTAAAAAAATGTATGTTCAAAGAAGAACTGAAATTGGACAAGTGGGAGATTTAGATTAAAGAGATGGTTATTCTTGGTAAATGGAACTTTCGGGAATCATTGCTTCTGAAGATTTTTGGAAGTTGAAAACGGTCAATTTTCTAAAGAACCCTAGAGGAATCCCTCTAGGCTAGGCTTAGGTTAATTTAATTAATGCCGAAACCCCGCACGTTAACTAACTTAACCTAAGTTGATTAAGCACTTGTCCCAATTAAATCTACTAATCATAAGGGACTTTTAATCCTACAATCGGAACCTCGAGTTGCAACAAAATTAACCTATTAATCCCAATTCATTGGTGGAACCACAACAAATAAATTGAACCTAATAGGCGGAAGCCCAATGTCACTCAAGAAATTAGTAGATTTACTTGTTAAGTTCTAAATACAAACACCAGACACCATGATCCACTAAACAAGAACCCTCATTTAACACAAGATTTTAACAAGAAAACATATATTGAATGATGAACCCATACAAATAAAATATGCTTAAGTCAATAGGTGCAATGTCAAGCATCCATACAAAAAAAATAAACAAGAAAGGTTGTTTCTACCACTCTCATACAAAGATATAAGATAAAATTACATCCAAATGCATAAAACAACTCCTAGAACCCACAAAAAATTGTAATACATAAGAGGAAGAGAGAGTGGAGAACAACACTCCTCTTGAAGCTTCAAACTCCTCCCTTGAAATCCATCACCAAGAATAAATGGGCTTAGTTGCTGCTCTTCATAGGAGAAGCATCAACCAAGGTGGAAGGAATGAAAGCCATGGAGGTTTAGAGAAGAGAAAGGTGGAAAATGAAGATAGAATGAGAGAGTTAAGAGAGAATGATGCTATGGTTTGTGTGGTGGCTCCAAATATGTGTTCTAGGGCTTCAATTTTCGTTTTATATCACCCCTAAGTCGGGTCACAAGTGGGTATTTTAATTTGGATCCGGTTTGGCCCAAAAGCTATTGTATGAAATCTGCAGAAACACGCTCCATCACCGTGGTAAGGCCACAGGGAGCAGCATTACTCTATAGTCTTTTTGGGGCTTACTCGCTGTGAGCTCACTGTGGCGAGGCCACGATGAGAAGCATGCTTTTCTGCCTCTTAAGGGCTCAGTTCGTCGTGGACTAGCCGTGGTGAGGCCATGGCAAACAATGAAGTGTTTTTCCCTTTTGTGTGGCATTCTTCTCTGTCCAGGATCCGATCTTTGGTACTTGGCGATCCTACAAGTAAAAACAAGACAGACAAGGATCAAATAGCCCTATAGCTTAATCAATACAAATTAATCTACAATTATGACCAATTATCCTTATTTCAATGCTAATTACACGTAAGAGTCTAAGATATTAAATAAGTACAATTAGACCAAATTTGCATTGTATTCATGTTAGTAGCCTCAATTTAAACATATAAAAATATACAAATCCAAGGATTTGTCAGACCTCCACTCCAACCATCCTTCTTCTTTCTTCGAACCTCAAACCATTTCAAGATCAAGCTCCAGCATAGTTCTTCTCCCTTTCTTCGATTCAAACCTCAACCCATGTTCTCTACACCATCAGCCTTCATCAATCATTTCTTTGTCATCGCTGTCAAATGCCACCTCCAATACTTTTTCTTCTCCAACCTTTTACCCCCATGCACCTCCGACGACCTTCCGTCCATTTTCAAAATCCCAGCTTCTAAAAGCTGATTGCCATTGTGTCCTTTTCTTTCTTCCAACTGATACTGCTGAAATCCTTTCTCAATATCGAATATCAGCCACTGTGTACCAACGATTCCACTGTCATAGTCGTGTTCTTTCCTTGGTTTTTCTTCTCCTTCCCTGTCGCCTTACCGCTGTTCATCTTCACTTTTTCTTTGCATTATTCATGAAGCAAGATTAATGACTTCTAATATCACAAAGTGGAATAACAAATACAGACAACTGCTATAATCGATAATTCATTTCATGAGGGAAGATTGTTTCTGTTTAACCATGGAGTCAATAAGTGAAAAGAAAAGCAAAAAAAGTATAGTCAAATCTGGGTTCATTAAAGAAGAGAAAAAGGAACAAAATGGAGAAAGAGAATGAAATGAAAAATGAATTGGATGGTTGAGAAACTTAGGGAATATGGAATAGGGAAAACTATAAGAAGAGTAGGAAGAGGAACCTGAGAACAAAGGAATGAGTTTGGAGGGAAATTAAGTGCGTGGATTATAGCTCCTAGTCATAAATATTCTGACAATGAAAAAAAACAAATATTCATTTTAAAAATATAATGTGCGACCCACATAATCATAAAGTAATAGAAGTTTGATGGGTTTGACAGTGGAGCCATTATTGAGCCCATTTTGAAAATTGATGTCCAATTTTGAGCCAAAAAAGTACAAGGTGCCAGATGCATATCGGAGAATAGTACATGTTCATTTTGACCTTTACCCAATATTATTCCCTCATGTCCCTATTATAAGAGGTAGTCAACCTTTTTACACATACCGATAAAATCATGTTGGAATAATTTATTATGGGTAGATTTAATAGAGTTTTACACTTTTATCCTTACTCATTTATTATACATATTTTCTCTCCCCTCCTTGCATTTACTACTATACAAGGGCAAAACTGGAAAAACATGCATTTATTACTTTGACTTTTGCATGTTACTTCTTATATTTTGGACTAAAAAATTTGACATATTACCTATTATATTTAGGACTGGAGGGAGAATGATCCATAATAATCAAATTATATTATTTTAGTTACTACCCGTTTAGCTCCTAAGTCGATTCATAATTGACCAATTAACCCTTGACCCACTATCTCGCCCAGCCTGGACTCCGGTCCGTGTTTAATTACCTTGATTTTTAATATATCATTTATGATTCTCTTTTTCCTAAAGAAATCATATTTTGGGTAAATACTATTTACTCCAGTAAATATTTAATAAAATCCTATTTATCATAAACAATTCTTTCCAAATGCTGTTTAACTTATGCTAATAAAATTTAGGATGTTACAGATAGCTTTGATTTGGGGGGGGGGAATAAAGCTCAAATGTTTGTTGAGTTGGAGAAGATTTATCTTTTGTTTTTTTATTCTGAAGGACAATTTGGTAATTTTATGTAAAAATAGGTCTCATTTCCATGACATGCCAAACACACTTTTAATTCATATTTCAATATCCATATCCATTTTCATTTCCATCAAAATCAATTTTAGTGTACCAAATATGACTTAAGAATGGAGTTTCCTAGACCCCAGAAATCCTTGTTCATTGGGATAGGTTAGAGGACATTTCTTGGGAGTTGATAACTGACATACATCAAGCTTACCCCACTTTTGACCTTGGGGACAAGGTCTCTCTTTTACTGGGGGTCATGTGATTTAAAGGGAGGTGACCCAGACCCAAAACGAGGAGACTGAGGGTGAGGTCTAGGATGTAGAGTTAGAAGACACTGGGCCAAGAAGGAGTATTCGCGTGAGAAGGTTCACGTGGAAAATGAGAGGAAAGTGAGAATACAAATATGTTGAGAGTGAAGGGAAGTTAGTTATCGATTATGTGAAATATCTCTAATGGATTCCCTCCTTCTGATTCTTCTGTACTCTTCTATTCTCTATTTGTATGTAACTTCTTCTTCTCTATTATGCAATTATGCAATTTTTGTTAATCCTATGTTGCTTATTATGATTGCTTGTTGATAGAGATAAACATTTACATATATTTCGATGATTAATTTTAGGCTTTTGTGGGATCTTATCTAGTATTTTGGGCATGATTAAATAGCAATTTGAGATTTGAGTGCAAAACTAATTGGGGAATTAAGATGGGTAAATTGATATATTTTAACTAATATATGTGATGCCCTTTATTCTTAAATTGTGAATATATGATATTAGCTTAGTGCACTTAAATATGTAGGTGTAGGTGATTTTGTTTTGTTCTAAAAAGAGGAAATCAATGGCGAAAGAGGAAATGCACAAGTGAAGATTTTATTTCTTCATAAAATACCGAAGGAATTGTTTGGTGGCTTGATGCTAGATCTACCTATGACCCTTAATTGCCCACTTTATTTTGCACTTCCAAACATGGCCTTAAACCATTTAACTCACAAATGAGACTTGGTTCATGTAGACATTGATTCCTGTCATCAATTCGATCACTCTCACATTTTCATTGGGATTTTTCTCTTAGATTTTCTACTTCCACCGTTGTTAACCTCTTGGAATTCATATCTTTTGGACACATTTTCCTTGGTTTTCATTTATTTTTGGAGCATTTGTACATCTTTTGGATACTCAAAGATAAGAAAATGTGCATAATGTTTTTGGTTGCAATTTTTGTTCAATTGTGCATAAGTTGAGCTCTCCTCCTTGTTTATTATGAACTTATCAAATTTATTATTTTGTAAGGCGTGTTTTGGAAAGAGAATTAGAGATAAGGCATTTGGGAAATCAAAGATGATGAAGGTGATGGCAAATTATGGATGGGATACTTCATTTGCAACAATAGAACTCAAATTCCATAAGCAAATTGAGCCGCATCTCAAAATCTTGGCCACAACTCACCTTTATACAGAAGAAAACTGAGCCGTAGCTCTAAAACCAGGCCACAGCTCATTTCAGGACAGAAGAAAACTGAGCCGCAGATCAAATTTCTGGGTCGCGGCTCATTCGTGATAGCAAAATTTACATCTTTATTTGGACGGGAAATTTAGATTTTAAAGTGGAGAAATTGATGGAGCCCGACATTATTCACTTCTTGGGCATTCTTAGGGGCTTTGTGTGCTAGGGTTTGGGTCTTGGAGGAGTTTGGAGCAAGGGATTGAAGTTTGGAAGAGATTTTGGCTTCAATTCTTGGTTTTTCTTCTCCATTTTCCTTTCCCTCTCTCTTGTTCTATGATGTGCTGATATATGTATATATTCTTTTGGATTTTCTGAACATGTGGAGCTAAAGATTTGATTTTAGGATTATTTTGAACCCTTGTATGGATTAACTCTTGATTACTCCTCTCATTTTGTGATTAATGAGATATATGTGTTTATTTTACTCTTTTCCTAATGCTTCTAAGTGATTGATCACCATTTAGATCTTGTGTTCACTTGATTGATGCTTGAGAGGGCTAGATTGAGTGTATAACTTGGGTAAAATAGTGTAAGAACTTGAAGTTTGCATGATGAATGGGTGGTTTTGTTGGCAAGATAGAGATATACTTGCCAACCTTGCACAGTCACATTAGGATTGGAGCTTGATAATTGGGTTTTATTAATTGTAATAAGAGATTGAGCAATTAATGATATCAAACACTTGTTCTTGACTTGAGAAGGCTGTTACAAGTACTTTGTGAATCCTAGACTAGTACATGATTTCATTAAGAACATCTTTAAGAGGAGGTTAATTGGATGTTAAGATACAAGCGGAATAAATAATCTTAGGTCCCATTTTGTCTTTGAAGTTGAAGAATCACTTCTTTATAATTTATATTTAGCATAGGTTTATTTCATAGTTACTCTTCAATCATGATATTTGTCTCACTCAAATTGGGCAAAAGTGTCATAATGCTATTTAATGGTGTTTTGGAACCAAATTCTCGTGGAACGATACTTTACTTATCACTTTATTACTTGGCGCAACCTGTGCACTTGCGGTGCAAACAAGTTTTTGGCGCCGTTACCGGGGATCAAACCCGAGTCGCCCACGTGACAGGCAGGAATACTCACCACTATACTACAACGACTATTGAGGATAATTTTGAAACAATTGAATTGGAGCCTACCATGTGCCATATTGAATTATGTTTCTTAAAATCACTTTTGATTGAGGGATCATGTAATTCTTGTATGAATGAATGCCCATTCTTGCTAAAACCTTGTCACTTGCAGAGAAATGAAGATAAGGTGATGTTTGTTTTTGATACGTATGATTAGCAATTAGTATTAGAAGTCTAGCTGGAGACTTTAAATTTAGCGCTTCTTGGGAGGCAACCCAAGCTTTGAATTTTATCTTTTGATTTCATTTGTAGTTTGAGTAGATTTGGCTCGTTCGTTTGTGTTTTGTAGGTTTGATGGGGTTCATGAATATAGCAATTGAAGGGATAAAAGCATGTGGAATTTCATTGACTTGAAGGATGGCAAATGGATGAGCATTTTCAGTGGAGTAATAACTATTTCAATGGTTACTATGATTTTAATATGATGTTGGAAGCTATTTTTGCTGACATGAATGGTTTACTTTGGCTAAAAATTGCTGATATTTTGGTTGTTGGCTTTTGTCATACCATGACCATGAGTGCTTTTGATTTGAAATCCATTTGTTATATCCATAATAAATGTAGTTAGGTGACTTGTGCTCATTTGTTTGTGTGTAATGGGATATGCTAGCTGGAGGTTTGTGCTGAAAAAAAACTGATGTTTTTGGGCTGATTTTGGAGAAGTGTGACATGAAGGAAATTGGTGGTGATTGTGGTTGCAATGTGACTTGTTTGTGTTCAAGTAATCAATCTTACCTCAAGGAGAAGAAAAATTTGGTCATTGGAATTGCTATGTTGATGTCAAGTTTTCACCACATTATAATGAATTTTTGTGATGGGATCATGGTCTTATGATGTTTTTGGAGTTTTATTTGATCTTCCATCAATTGGAATTGAGTGCCAAATTGATTCAAAAAGTAAGTGTGTGTGTATGTGTGCCCGCGCGCGCTCTTGTTTGAAATATGTCAATCTTGGTGCATGGGGTGTTTTTGTTGTTTTGTGCGGTATATTGCAGCAAATTGGTGATTTTACTGATAAATCTGATATTTGACAGTAAGAAAATAGGTCGCGGCCTAAATTTCTGAGCTGTAGCTCAGTTTTGCTCAATATAGTCTAAAGAGTATATGAGCTACAGCCCAAAATTTTGAGCTGCAGCTCATCATTCCTTTGCTAGATCCAGAGAGAAATTAAGCTGCAGCTCAAATGCATTTGAGCTGTGGCCAACCCACCAATAAAAAAAATTAAAATTACTATATATAATAACATAAACAAAATAAAAAAAAATCATTTTCCCCCTTTTCCTTGCTTCACTGAACCGAGGCTTAAAATATATATATATAATAACAATAATAAATAATAATGAAAAAATATTTAGGCATTTCAAAAAAACATTTCTCTTTTCTGCTCCCCTGAAACATCGAGTAATCCCCCCACAACCTTCAGAGTTCTTCGGTCTCTTCTTGTGCCCTAATCCCATTCCTCTTCATCTTGACCCAACCTTTCTCCTCCATGATTGGCGGTGAGATGCGTTCACTGGTGGCTACTGTTCTCTCTGCTACCATAATCTTTATCTCTACCTACCCTTGTTAGCCGTTCACTCTTCTCTAACCAGTGTTCACCGTCGTGCCGCCGCGCCCAGGGCTCTCTCCTTTCCTTCGTCGAGAACCTCTCAAGCTTCTTGTTTTCGCCGCTGATGTCTCCTCTGACCACCGTGGCTAGCTCCAGCCCATCGTCTCTCTTGTCCTGCTCAGCCTAAAACAATTCCTTCCTTCGACATGTTTCACGTCGTCACCTCTCTTCACCACTTCACTCTTGTTGTTGTCCGACAAAAAAATTGCATTGTGGGTGTTGTTGAAATTCTAGGCCATCATTTTCAATTGTTGTAGCCGTCAAGTTTGATCTATTCCTAAATCTTGCTCCAGTATAGCTTCTGATTTCGGTGAGATACCCCTGCATTGTTTTATTTGTTCTGTTCTGGTTTAAGGGTAAGATTAAGGCCTCTGGTAGCATTTAGGTGTTAGGATGTTGATTTATCCCTACAAAATTTCTGATCACTGAGGTAGCAAGTGCTTAATTTGTCAACTCTGCCTGAGGCTTTACATTGCTAATCGCATGATGGTGGTGAGTGTTTAAATAAAATGCATGAGGTAGGAAGTGTCAATATGATCAGTGATTTCTTGTTGCGATTGATAATGCTAATTTGGGGATTTTTCTGTTTATTGCACCTAAGCTTGGTGATTGAAAGTTCAATGATTTGGTTTGGTAAGGTGATTATTCATGGAAATTGTGCTGTTTGTGTTTTGCTTGAATGATTTGTCTTGTGCTTTTGTTGGAGCATGTGTATGTCTGAATTCTTGCTCTTTTTGACTGTTAGTGAAGTGGAATAGAGTAGTTGGTCTGACTTTTTGATCGTAAGATGATCTTGTGGATGGAATGTGCTGCTTGGTTCAAACAATTCCATGAATGTTATGGCTATATCTATAATTTCATCTTGTGGATTTAGACACTTGCCCTTTTTATTGTTAACGCGACAAAATTTTTGTGCCTTTCGTGCAACCTCTTTCTTTTGTGGAATGTATTGTTGCAAGGGAGAAGGCCCTTAGTTTTTCCCTTGTGACAGTGAGGACACTGTCCATTTTAAGTTTGGGGGTAAGGGCAATTTTAATTTTGATTTTAATAAATGGTTTTGCTGATTTGGCAGGATTCCAATTTTGGAAACTTGGAACTTGGACTCTTGCTTGTAACTTTGTGAAAAATGTGAGTTAGATTAAGTAATTATCTTATGAAGTTAGAGCATAATCCAATGATAGAATGGTTGCTTCGACTGTATGTTTAACAGGGAATGGTGGTTATATCATTGAATGCTAGAGTGGCAATGTAAGGCTTGTTTCTGACAATTTTTGTCCTTTTTACACACAAAAGCTGGGATGATTGAAATGCTCTTGTTAGGAGAAATTGTGACAAGTTGATGTGTATGTTTATTCTCAATTGATGGACTTTACAACCTATCTTAGAATCTCTTGAAGCAATTTGATGATCTCCCACAATTTTTTAAAAAAATGATTTGGGCATCCCTTTAAATGAGTTTGAGCCTTTTAAAGCCTACCTATGGCATTATTTCCACTTGAACCCTATTTGAGCCTTATAATGAAAAAACATGAGAATTTTCTTTTTGGAACCCACATGGGACCTTACCCTTTGTAACCTGAAAACATTGAATTACCTTGATCTTAAGATAATTGACATTTTACTGTAGTGAGGATTGGTATGGTTGTTAAAGGTGTATGTAAGTGTAGACTCATGTGTGAGAAGGGAAATAGTGTTTATAATTGTCAGAAATTTGTACTCCTAAGTTCAAAAAATAAAAAAAAATGTATATATAAAAAAATGTGTGTATACCCAAAAAAATGAGAAAAAGAAAAAAAAAAGAAAATCAATTCCAATAAGACTTGGAGTACATAGAATCAATTTGAGATAAGTTTGGGGGGAATAATTAGCTTCTCTAAAGAAAAAGTTGTGAAAAAAAATATATTGGAGTGTGGCCATTTATCTCAAGATATTTGAACTCTTTCTTCCCCATTCTTTCAAAGAGCTAAACACTTAGACCATTGGTCACATTACAAGCTTATAAAGTCCCATTGATTTTTAAGTTGTGTGAAATAATTCTTTGTGGAGGGAGAGGAAAATGTTAGGAAAATGAAGTCTTGTGGTAAGGATATTTTATACATATTGAAATGTTGCTTTGGATTTTGACAAATGCAACTACATTGTCTTCTATCTTCACACACACAGAGATTGAAATTGTTAGCAAACTTGCTCTGAAATTGTGAATCTGGCATTTTTTAATATTCTACTACTTTCCTCTTGAATTTATTTCTTGAGCAATTGATGAGGATAATATCATGCATGCATGCATAGTAAGTGGATAACTGACCAATCTAGCTCTTTTATCTTTGGTTTTACTCGAGGATGAGTAACCGTCGCGAGAACCACCATTCTTTTCCTTCTCTACAGTTGTCCGATTCTCCTTTACTTCAAGATTAGTGTGCAATGGCCATTGGAAGACCTGAAGCTTGGTTGAGTAGTTCTCTTATCATGCACGACTGATTTCTTTTGTTCAACAGTGATGATGAAGTTGACCAGAGTCTAAAGCACAATTAGGTGAGTTCCTTCTATCTTAATTTCATTTTCAACTCCTTCTAATGACATATTATGATTTATAGAGATTTCTAGAGTTGTAATTGATGTATGTTGGATTAAGGATTGTATCTAGGTTTCCAGTATGATTTGGAATATGAAAATTTTGTTGGATTTGTACTTTAAATGTTGATGAAACTATAGCATTTCTCTTACTATATGATCATCATTCTCTATTCTTTTGATGCTAATTGGTTTGCTAGGGTTTTATAGACTAATTAAATGCAAAGAGGATCTATTATCACTACAGAAAATGCCTTTCGTGGCCTTTTTATATATTCTTGCGGTGTTTTCAAAATGCCATGATAGCCAGCGCCGTAATTATTCTTGCGACGTTTTAAAATGCCAAATAGCCTATTACAGAGTTTTTTCAGGAAAATGCTATGATAGGCTACCATAACGCGGCGATTTCTCAGGAAAATGCCGCGATAGGCTACCACCTAACGCAGTGTTTTAACAACGCGTTTTTTTAAAATAAAATTTTTATTTTTGAATTTTTTTTATTTTCTGTAGTTCAAAATTTACATTATTCATTCATATTAGGTAATAGCTACAATATATAAATACTTGCCTGCTCAGTCAGTTCAGCAGTATAATATATATACATTTGTCACATAACACACACACACACACACACACACACACACACACACTCTGTCAATTTAGGAATATAAAGCCACAAAAAAGAATAATTTCATATTAAATATATATAATTCATCACATTTTTCCAGTTCTTAAGCTGCCTTTCTACTCTCTTCTCTAACCTTGTGTGAGGGCATCATAATTCACAAGAACGTAGGACAAATGTTTAATTAGCCATTAGAGTAGTAAAAAAAAGGACATCTAGCTATTTTCAAGTTAACATGCTCAAGCAAGATTGTCATGTGAACTTGGATTAAAAACACAATCATTTTGATGGCACAAGCATAATGGTGAGCCCAAAGACATGTTAAGCGACAAACTTAACTATGCATATAATGAAAAACATAATAACCATGGAGCCTGGTTGAATTGGCTTTTCTTTCAAAAGAGGAAATCAAATTAACTTAACGAGTTACAGTGTCACATCAATTACAAACTAGGGTCCTCCATCAAAATCCACCCTTTGGTCGAAAGGCAGAAGGGTAATAAATGGTTCTATGGATATTCTTAAATGCACGCAGAACCAAATACAAGGACTAGAAATAGGAAAAACGAATATGGGATAAAAGAGGGGCAATTGAGAACTCACTTCCATTGTAATGGTGAACTCCAACTTTAGCCAACATGGCATAGTACTCAATTTCTGACTTTCTCAAAGGTGGACAATTGTTGGCAATAATAATCAGTTTTCCTGCCAAGAGAAAATAATTTAACCTGATTAATTATTCATACATAAATAGTATATATAGGTAGCAAAATAATACGGACAATAGCAACATCCACCACAGTGAAACTTAGGGTTATAATCCTATGGCATCAATTTACATTCTTCCCCTTCGTAGCTCATATATAAATTCATTTCATTCTAAAGAATGAATCTCTATGGAAGATTCTAACAAAATTACCCTATAATAAACACAACGCGAAATTTCACTATGCAACCAATACTAATTAAGCTTTTAAGATCCCCCCAGCAATCCAGATTCCAAAATTTATAAGGAAATGTTTCATATCAACTACACCAACAACACCATTCTAAATTGCCCATCTACACTAAATGAAATTTCATTTCATCGCAGATTAATTAAACAAAATCCACATCAGAACCAATGAACAAAAAGCCGGACCGGACTGGCTGGCTGAACCGTGAACCAGCCATTGGTCCGGTCCGGGTGACATCTAAAACTGGGAGGGGCTTTGACACGGTTAAGACCCAGGTTGACCTGGGGAAACCGGTTAACCCGGCCAACCCGAGGGTTGAACCGGGTTAAGCCTTTTTTTAAAAAAAATAAATTTACTTTATTATAATTCACCTAATTACTAACTTTCACTCCACTCAATTTTACAAATTAGAAAACTATAATACTTTAAATGCTATTTTACTTGCATATACTTAACATTTAATTATTGTTACTCTTAATATTTATATTTTAGTCTGTGAATTGTAGAATAATATTTATTTTCACGTGTAATCAACTAATATTTTCTTTTTTTTCCTATATAGAAACATTAAAATATTCATATTTGATGAATCATGCATACCTATCTACATTTACATTTTGATATTAGTGATTATTAATGTTAATATCAATAAAATTTTATTATTTTAATATAACCGGTCTGACCCGGTTGGACCTTTGACCCTTGAACCAGTGCCTCTTCCGGTTTTTTGAACCTTGATCAGAACTACTTAACCTAGTTTTAGAGAATGCCAAAGTAGAAAAAAGAACAACTGGATCAAAGAAATCTTCCAATTAAAAATCAAACCTTTAGAGTTTATAAGGGATTTGAGGACCATCTTGTACCACAGAGTATACTTCCCACTCTTCATGATAAGAGCGAGCCTATTGTTAATGTTCTTATGGGTCTTCTGTGTTTGAGGGGAGGGCATAACCATCAACTACTAGCTATCCACATAGCTGAAATCTAGACATCTAAAATACATCACTACTACAGAATGGCTATAAGCGCCGCTGTAAGGTAGTGAAGAACCTAAAGCGGCGCTTATGTACATAAGCGCCGCTATAAGTATGAACTATCCCGTCACTTATACAATTAAGCGCCGCTATAGAGTTTACATTTTAAATTTTTTTATTTTTTTGACGTCTAAAACCTATCCCGGCACTTCTGTCTGTAAGCGCCGGGATAGGTTATCTTTCTTATTTTTTTTTTAAAAAAATTGTAAACCTATACCGGTGCTTAGCATTTAATCGTCGATATAGTTATTTACTACATTAATTAAATAAAATTTTTTTTGACAATCCCGTCGCTTATAAAAAAAGCGCGGTATAGGTCTATTTTTTACTTTTTTAATTTGTTTACCTATACTGGCGTTTTTTTCGAAAGCGCTGGTATAGCCCAAAAAATTGAGGGAAATTTCCCTCCTTTTTTTTTCCCTGAACACGCCTATACCGGCGTTTTTTACCAAAAAAGATGGGGGGAACTCACGCTCCATTTTTCTCCATGTGACTCTCTTCTTTCTTTTCTCTATATAAACCAGAAAAATGGGGGGAAACTTCCCGCCATTTTTTTTCAAGGAACACGCATATCCTGGTGCTTTTTGTGAAAAGCACCGGTATAGGCGAAAAAATTTCTGCACGTGACTCTCTTCTCTCTTCTTCTCCTTTATTTCTCTCTTCTCTCTTTACTCATCAGATATCTCCTCAAACGCAACATTGACTCTCCTTTCTCTCTTCTCTCTTCTCTCTTTACTCGTCAAATTCCTCATTCCCCTTATTCGTAGTCGAGAATCAGAGGCAAGGGAGGAAGTGAATAAAGTCCAGTGAGCATTTTCTTTCCATTTCCTCTACTCTTCTTTTCTGACCTGCGGCATTTTCAGATTGGGTTTGGGATTGGGTGAGAAAATGGTTTTTTTTTACTTAATCAAATTCGAGTTTCATTTAGCTTTTGGCCAGATTGTGAATTTGTTGATGAATGCTGCTGCTCTCTCTTGCAGTTTTCTTTGAGCATTGACATAAAACAATTCTCAAAACACCAAAGACTTACCGATTGATGTAAACTTGTGAATTTGCATTTTTTGTGGTTGTCTTTTAAAATACCTTCACAATTTTAGTTTCACTCTCTTTTCTCTTAAATTTGATAGTCGAGTAGTATGCTTTTATTTCTTAATTAGAATTGTCAGTTTAATTGTACATTGTTCTCTGGACGATTCACTGGTGTATATGGATTGCTTGAAATTGTATGGAATTGCTGGAATTTTTGCATTGATGGAGGTAGGTGTAAAAAAATGTAGATTTATTTTTTTAAAAAATAAAACCTATAACGATGCTTTTAAAAAAAGCGTCGCTATAGGCCTGCAAAATTAAAAAAAAGATTAAATTGAAGGCCTAAAGTGGCACTTTTTAATAAATAAGCGCCGCTGTAGGTAGCCTATTGTTGTGCTTATTCATTAAAAAGCGCCACTATATGTGACCTATAGCGGTGCTTTTAAAGTGCCGGGATAGGCCATTTGACCTATCGCGATGCTGGCTATAGCGGCACTTCATAAGCGTTGCTAAAGAGCCAAAAATAGCGCCGCTATAGGCCATTTCTGTGGTAGTGTGCATAAAGAGGATATGAGACTCTACCCCATTGATTTAAAAGATTAGCTACCAAAGGTTAATGACAAATCTCTGTTTTGCAGTGTTATTACATGATTACATTGAAGCAATTAACCTAATTAGGATGCAATTTTGGTCCCTTTGTGCTTAATTAAGACCATAGATCCTTAGGTGAGATTTAGCATGAAAATAAGATTAATTAGCATAATTGGAGATTAGCTTGCATCTTTTGATTTCTAGAGCTATTTGATTCTTGTTCTACTGTATTTTCAATTGTAGGGTCATCCAAAGACTAAAGGAGAAGGATCCCAGATGAGAGGTAGCAAACGTGCAAGTCCACAACGAGAAAAGCTTATTGTGCCATAGGTCCCCATAACTAGCCCCATGGCGAAGACTCAAAACTAGAATTGTACAACCTAATTTTTTTGACCTGATCGATCCAAATCAGATGCCCACTCACTTGAACCTAACACAGGACATATGAAACACAAAAAATGAATCTTATTTGATAGATTAGGAACCCTAGTTCATTCACTCTCTCATTTTCTCTCATCTTCATTTCTTCAATTCTCTTTCTCTTGGTTGATGATCTTCTCATGAAGAGCAACAACTAAACTCTTGTATTCTTGGTGATGGAGTCCTGGGTATGAGATTGAAGCTTCAAAGGGGAGTGTTGTTCTCCATTCTCTCTTCATCATGTGTTTTGCAATTTTTCTAGGGTTCTAGTAATTGTTCTATGCATTTTGATGTAATCTTATTCCATATTCTTGTATGAGAGTTGTAGAAACAATTCATTTTTGTGATTTTGTTTGTATGACTGCTTGACATTGCACCTCTTGATTTGAACATATTTTATTTGTATGGGTTCATCATTTAATATACGCTCTCTTGCTAAAATCTTCTGCTAAGTGAGGGTTCTTGCTTAGTGGGTCAATATGTCAAGTGTTTGTGTTTAGAAATTAGCAAAGTAAGCCTGTTGATTGCTTGAGAAACAGTGAACTTAAATTTACTAATTCTAATTCATTTATTGGGGTTCTATCAAGGAACTGGAATTAGTAGATTAATCTTGTTGCAATTCGGGGTTCTGGTTGTAGGATCAAGAGTTCCTTGCAATTAGCAGGTTTAATTTGGTCAAGTGTTTCATTAACTTGGATCAAGTTAGTTAATGTGTTTCAGCACTAATTAAATTAATCTAAACCCAGTCTAAAGGGTTTCCTCTAGGGTTTATTGGAAAATTGGCCTCTTTTACTCCCAATTAATTTTTGAAGCAATGATTCCAAAAGTTCCATTTACCATGAATGTCCATTCTCATTTGAATCCAAATCTCCCTTTAATCCAATTTTTAATTGGCTTTTGAACATATCACACTTTGCATGCAAACCTTATACCAAAAATCAAATACAATGCCTTTTACCCACTTTGCAAGTTTTAATTAGTTACTAGGAATCCATATTGCATTAGGTTCCTTAAGAGAATCATAGCCAGTGGTAGCTTCCACTATCCCCTTGGTCCCTAAGTTTTTTGAAGGGAGGGCCTGATAACTCCCCTTTTTAATTAGATTTTATACGTATTTGGGTATATTTGGGGAGTCATTAATTCTAAATTGAAGGGATTTGTAAAAGACTTTGATAGGATATCAATTTGGTGCTTGATTTGGGGATTTGATAATAAATATCTTAATTTTAATTTTAAAGAAATATTTCATCTCAGGTTAAGTTTTAAATAAATACACAATAGTTTAGAATCTAAAAAAAAACTTTAGGTGTTCCTATTATCATTATGTTGTATTTTTATGCCTTATTGTTATGATTTATTGTTATTTTACTTCTTTAGTTCAGGTGCAGCCACGTGTTTTGGCCTTTTGGGGATTAAATAGATTCAACCTAAAAGCGTAAGGGAGAGACCCGTGAGCTGCAGTGAGAAGGCAAAAGGGGTGGCGACTTCACTGCTGTAGATATATTCTTTGTAGTGCTTTATCATCTTCTAAAGCAACAGAGACGAGTGAGAACCAGATACCAAGCAGCTTCATTGAGTCAACTCCAACGCCCTCTCCTAACCCTCGAGCTGTGACCGAAAAAATCAGAGTGAGGGAGAGCAGGAGAGCTAGGGAGAGATTGGGAGCAAGATTTGGGGGCTTGGAGAAGAGAAATGCTTGGAGATTTCAAGATTTCTTGGTGGTTTTCTCTCTTTGTTTCTCATTTCTCTTTAATTTCTCTTATCTAATCTCTGGATTTTGGTGTTGTGCTGAGATGAATGAGTAGCTAGTTTATTTGTTCTAGGTTATTTGGAAGCTTTGTATGGATTGATTCTTGAACCTCTTTCTCTTTTGATGATTAATGAGTATTATGTTGGGGATTTAATTTGTGCTTAATGTTTTCTAAGTAGATGGCCAACATTTAGATTGTTTGTTTAATTAATGGCTGGAGTGAGCATTAATTAGGTAAAGAACAAGATTAAATCCAAGCTTGTCTTGCAATTCTAATTTATAATTGGAAGTGTGTTAGTGATATAGAGATATTCACTAACCAATCTCTATGAATTCGAACTGGTTTTTTTTAAAAAAAAAAGACTAATTGATAATAGTGTAATAAGAGATTATGCATACTAATATCAATTAATGCTTGAATAAGTTTAAAAGAGCTATTTGAATACAAGAAACTTCAAACAACAACTTAATGTTCATTAATTATCATTAGAGGTGGGTTAATTAAGCATCTTAAAATACAATGTGGATAAATGATCTTAGACTTCTCTTGTCTTAAATTAAAGTTTCAATTTAGTTTCTTGTCAAGTTATTTTTATTTTGGATTTCAAAATATATAAATTTTCACTCAACCTAATTGATAATATAATTGTAATTATTAATCATTTTTTTGCCTTAGTCCTTGTTAGAATGACAACATTTTCTATATTACTTTTGACGACCCATGCGCTTGCGGATACGCTAAACGATGGACAAGTCAATGGCGTCACTGTCGGGGACTAATGGCAAAAGTTTGTATGGTTAATTATTGTAATTGTACAATCATTTACTGTTGAGTTTTTCTTTTCAATTTTTTTTTTCACATTTTGTTTTGTTTTTCTTAGTTAGTTTAGTTAATTTTGTTAGTGTTGTGATTTTTTCTTCGTTATTTGCTTGATTTGGATGTTTGTTATGGATTATCCTTGGTCGCTTAATGAGACAAATGGTGGATTTGAGCATGAAAATGAGTATACAAATTTCTATTATAAATCTTTTGCTTATGAAGTTCCATTTGAGTACATTTATTGCAATTATTGTGGATATAATTATTTTAGTGAACAATGTCCCCATATCTCAACCTTGGATTATGTGGAGGATGGTTTTGTTAGGATTCAAACTCATGTGTATGATGATAATTTTAGCCTTAAGTTGAATCATGAACAATCATTGTTTTGGGATCCTAATTGTTCTCTTTCTCCATGTGCATCACATTTTGAGTTATCACTCACTTTTCATGTTGATGAAATTAACCTCATCTATAGGGAGAAGCCTACAATAGATGATATGCTTTAGTGTCTTCTAGATAATGAAAATGAAATTAATGCCAGGCAAGAAAGGAATACATTAGCTTTTCAAAAGTTAGCACTCCAAATAAGTGAAATTGCTTCTAACATTGAGGCTTTGAAATAAAAATTTTAATTTAACCTTAGCCTAGAGGGCCATAGTTTAACTCCCTTTATCCTAACAATGATTGCACCTAATATATTTTTAAGAGGCTTACTTAATCCATTTTCCATTCACCATCCTATTTTTGTGAAAATACAAAAAATAATTAGTTTAGGATTGTATTTCCATTCTTGCATTCGCATTCATTTATAAGAAAAAAATTTTCCTTGTTCATATTGCATTTCATGGCATTTAGATCACTTAGGAACCAATAAAAAGTTCCTCGATATAGAGAACAACCCAAGGTTGTGCCTTATAGAACAATCCTTGGTTTATTTTGCATTTGATCCCAAGGCAGTAAGACGACGGTTGAATCAAAATGTGAATGTAAGAAGTTCCGTGATGTTAGGATGGGCTACAACTATGTTTATTCTGAGGGCTTAGGATATTCGATGGCGGCGGAGGCAGCTGGGTTTCAATGGCGGAGGCTTGCGGAGGGCAAATAATGCTGGTGGTATGGCTTTCGACGCTTGCGGAGAGATCAGCAAAGTTAAAGGCAATGACGGTGGAGGACTGGGAGATTTTAACAGCGAAGAAGGGAGATAGGGGGAAGGTTGAGTGAAGGAGATGAAGTGTGGTGGTAAGATGTGACAAATTTGGTGGCTAGGGTTCAAGGAATTTATAATTCATGACCATAATGCGGCGTTTTTCTTATTAAACACCAAATTAGGTTATATATATACATATATACATTTTTTGAAAAAGTAAATTACTCTATCGCGATGTTTTTTCAAACAAACGCCGCATTATATGTTCACTTCCTGCGGCGTTTGTTTAAAAAATGTCGTGTTAGATTGTTCTTTTCTTAAAAAATTATGCTCTTCTTGCGGCATTTTTTAAAAAAAAGCTGCCTAATTGGTACTATAACACTACCACAGAAATTACCTATAGTAGCACTTATTTTGGGGAGATGATCCTCTCCTCTACCCCAAATTTTTTTATTTTTGGGGTCAAATTTTTTTTGTTTGTTTTCATCATTATCATTAGATTCTACATAAAATTAGTGACATTTTGATATCTTATGGACAAAAAATGGTTTAGTTTTCAATTTTATATGATTTTTTAAAGATTTAATACTTAAAAATCTGTATTTTTTAAGTTAAAGTTTTAAATTTTTGAAAAATCATATAAAATTGAAAATTGAACCATTTTTTGTCTATAAGATATCAAAATGTCACTAATTTTATGTAGAATCTAATGATGAAAAAAAAATTGACCCTAAAAACAAAAAAATTTGGGGTAAAGGAGGGAAAATGAGAGAATGGGAAGAGGAGAGGATCCTATTCTCTTATTTTGGCCCTATAACGGCACTTGTAAGCGTTGCAATAGCCAGTGCTGCGATAGGTTATTAAGCCTAACGCGGCACTTGCTAAGCGCTGCAATAGGTAACCTAAAGCGGCGCTTATAATTTAATAAGCGCTGTTTTAGAGTACCCTACAGCGGCGCTCATTTATTAAGCGGCACTTATTTATTTATAAGCGCTGCTTTAGGTAATTTATTTTTTAAAAAAAATACTTATAGCGGCGCTTATGAAGAAGAAGCGCCGGGATAGGTTATTTTTTTTTTGAAAAATATTGTTAATTTATAATACCACCCTTGCATCAATTCAAAATTTATATACATTTTCGATATATATACACACCAAAAAGTCATATATCCAAAGATTAAATACATTTAAAGCAAACATTCTAATGAATTAACTATTATACACTACAAGTTAACTACTATATACTTAAAGAAAAGTATCCGACTAAGTAAATTAGAACATGTAAGTGCACTAAATATTTTAAAATCAACTATACTCCTGCCACAATAGTTACAAGTATATAGATTCTGTAGCATTTAGTCCACTCAGTTCTAAAACAAACAGAAACATCAAGGTAGGACAAAAGTAAGACTATTATGCTCACTCCTTTGTCCTTCCAGCCAATGCTTACTTGTGTGCTATATGAAGTTTAGATCCCTGGGGATGAATGAAAAATATATGTAGAAAATCTGAAGCAAGAAATGATATAAAAAATAAAGAAGAAACACTATATAACAAATGGCTAAAACTAAAAGAGGAACCTATGAAGTTTCTGCAACTTGCTGCAAATATTGAATTACTGAAACATTGATAAAGGGTTGGACCCAATAATATATAAAACTAGATAAACCTTGAAGTAAAAAATCCAACAATAATAAAAGTATAGGAAAAATTCAGTACAGTCGCACGATGCTGAGATGACCCTGTGATGGTTAAACAAAGGCAAAGATATCAGAAATTTAAAAAAAGATAAGCAAAAATTGAATATTTAAGCTCAAATTTGCTAATAGTGATACAGATTATAGTATTATACATATGAAGGTTTATTGTACATCTAATCTAATATCTATACATGTAAATACATTGATTGATGCAATTTCGTGCTTTTATCATATTGATGGTTTATGATTATGATGAGAACAAGAATTCCTCAATGTCATGTAGAAGCACACTAGAAACGTACTTAAAGTATATTGCTAAAGTAACTTTCAAAGAAATGTCAGCACAGTAGCACTTCAACACTGGTGCACATAACAAATGGTAACATGTTTCACCAAATAAAATACACGCATAGAAGTCACAGTTAATAAACTCTAATCAGCGCTAAAAAAAAACTTTGGCCCAAAAAGGAGCCTCCAAGCCCCGTTCGCATGAACAAAGAGTTGAATAAATTTGCTCGAGCAATTGAAGAACTGAATGAGCAGTAACTACTGCAAAACATTTTGCTCAAAAGGTCTAATTACAATAACAACACGCCTGAAACAACATAACCCAGAAAAATATTTCACTGAGAAAGAGCAAGAATCTTTCCCTACCCTTCTGCATGACCATGAAGCAACGCCTGATTGGTCCAGCTTAGCTAAACGTCTCCTCAAGCTGAAATTTTTCACAAAAATATATACATGAGCAGGCAAATTCTCATCGAACTCTCGGGTTCAGAGTGTCACACTAACAAGGGAGTACTGGAAAGCATATACCTGAGAATTGGTGAATGAACAATGGATAAGTCCAGAAAACCTGCAAATTTTACATAGGCAGAGGCAGTTCGCCAGATCAAAATAGAAGTATAGGAAAAATTCGAACTTCATGCAGAAACCGAACACATCAAGTATGATATCAATTGCACCCGCGCAAAAACGAAAAATAAAAAGAACGATCGTTCAGATGAAATGATTTAGCATTCAAAACCTATATATTAACTCAGCACAGTCAAGAATGAAGGGCAAAGGGAAGGCTTCTCTTTCATGTGAAATCATCCGTTTTTCGTGTGAAATCACCAAATCTACAAATTTCATTAACCACCCAAACTGCAGAGAACACGACAAGAAGAAGCGAACTGTGACTGGCCGATTCATAGAAGCCGATGGAAGAAAATGATGAAGTTCTGCCATACCTCTTCTTCGCCATCATTAGATCCAACTCTTCTCTCGCTGCAACTCTCTCTCGCCAGATGAAGGAAATGGGGGATGCGATGGTGATGAAGAGGGGTATGTCGGTGCGGAGGGAGGAAGAAGAGGCAGGGTTTTCAATGGAGGAGGGCATATGCCAACGCTTGTGACGTGTTAGGACATGCCCTTGAGATTTAAATTTTATTTCAAAAATATGTAAAACAAATTTTAAAAATACTGAAACATTTTAAAAAAAGTCAAAACTCACTACTGTAGAAAAGGATTTTAACATCTGTTATTAAAGGGTTTTAACATCTGTTCCGTAGGGGATGTCAATCTCAGTGATGTTAAAAAGTCTACCTTTTAACATCTCCTTAATTAAATAACAGATGTTAAATATCAGACTTTCAACATCTCATATTATACCAATTAAGAGATGTCAATAGTCCAGGAAAAGGCTCTCTTAAGACATTGTTAGAGACTAATGACATTACACGCTAAAAAATTAAAGAGATGTCATTTCTGCCTTCAGAGAAACAACATCCCCTATCACATAATAGGGAATGTTTCTGTTTTTCGACATCTCCTTTTATGTTAACAAGAGATGTCATTTCAGCGGTTAGAAAAACAACATCCCCTACTATATATAATAGGGTATGTTGTTTCTATTTTTTGACATCTCTTTTTTTCTTAATAAAGAGATGTCAAAACTTTTCTCCCCATTTCATATTTTAGTTTTATTCATTTGTTATGGTTTCCCGTTTCCATCTGCATTTTAATTTGCTGATCACAGTTACACGTATATACTCATACAAAGAGAGATAGATACCTACATCAACAGAATTAATACATTATTCACCAGAAGTTTATTAACACATCAACCTAGCTAATTAACTAATCAAACTAATTAACATATACATTCGCTTCAGCTCTTGCTACCTCTGATTTTGGATCATGTGTTTCATCATCATTTCCAGGGTGTGCGTTGTTATAGCTTGAATAAGGTGATTTTGGAACTTCAAATCCTGCCACAATAACTTCACCCTGCAGGTAGGTTATACATTAGGCCAACTAATGACAGGTGGTTGCTGTAACTATTAGAAATGAGTCACTTACATGGTCTTCAGAAGATAAATTGTTCGTCAGACAAGAGGAATCCATCACTAGCTTGTATAGTGAATGCATCAATTGAAGTGCAGCTCAGATTGTTAGAAGCCTGAAAAATACCAAATTTGCCTTCATAAGCATGCAAATTAAGCTAGAAAAAGTTCTCAAGGTAAGACATAAAATGTAAGATAGAAAAGTAAAGAATAAAAAGCGCTTTTCTAGTATATCACCTAGAATCCATCAAATAAAAGCTTTAGTGAATACCAGTAAACTGGAAATTCTTGTTCATGTCCTAAAAAATACAAGTTTTTTACTCATCTTACTCCAACCAAATCTTTTCATTAGCTTAGAAAAACTTTTTTAGCAATAGATACATAGAAGAAAGCCCAAGACCAATGGGGATCCATTTATGAAGGAAGGACAACATGAAAAGGCATTTTCCCAACAAAGTAAAGAATTGAAACAGAATAATAGAATGTGTTAACTAAATCAATCCGCCAATAGGTCTGCCAACACCTAGGGACTCATTACTTCAACTGAGAACACTAAATCCTGCATCCTACATTGAAATCCACACAAGCAAGTTCCATTATGCTAAACGTAATCCAAAACAATTACTCTAGAATTTGATGTGCATATTATGAATATATTTACCTTATGCCAAACTCAAATTTCAAGAAAATCTAAATCTTGCGAAAAGGTATAGGCAAATATAAGCATCCAACTCCTCGGCTAAACTCTTAGTTCTTTTGATAAAATTAATGGCCAAAAGAAAATATGACAATATGGATGTAATACAATGTTTCATATCTCATCTTTCAATAGCATAATTTGGGGAAAGATAAGCAGGAGAAAGAAAGATAATCAAAGACCTCCCACACTCAAATTAAAATAAATCTCAAATTTCCCAACATGCATTACTGGATTAATATTTTGAATCAAATTAGGAGTGAAATCTCAGGTGTCAAGAACAATAAGATCTCCTAATATTTAGAATAACAAGCTGGTGAAGTATCAAGAAAACAATATTTAAGAAAGAAAAGAAAGAAAGTGAAGAGAAAACTAAACAACTATGAAATATCTCATTCACATGAGAAGTAATTTGTAGAAGAACATGCTATACACACACTTCCCACGGCCATACCACTAGTGGGTCCCAACAGAACGACCCCTTCCTTACATACCAAACCCTAAATTGCCATACCCTACGGTTTTCTCCTCCTCACAACGATTCAACTTGCCTTTACTTCACCAATCTCGCCCTCAAACCATGAATCTCCCAAATGCTCAACCTAATACTTTAATACTCAAATACCCATAATTCACACACTATCCAGAGCAAACAAATACATTAAAAGTTTTTCATATCAGAAGTTATTTAAACCCTATACCATCACTCTCCTGAACCCACAACTTGTAACGCCAAATGCAACTCCTCCAACAACAAAAATTTCAGAAAAACACACAATTCATAAAAAATTGAATGGGTTGATAATTGCTCTGAGAATTTGAGAGAAAGAGAATGTGAGTTACCTTGCGCCTAACCTAGGGGAAGTAGAAGAAGCCATACAAAGAGCAATAATCTCAGACCCATTTCCTCTAATGACAGTGGGCTTCAACGCAGTAAAGCTAAACCCCAACAAATGAACTATAAAACACTACAACACTTAAGAAATTAACATAAAGCCTGTCTCAACGTATAAAAAAATTTAGCAAAGCAATTCAAGAAAAAGAATAATAGAGAACTGAATAGAATGAAAAACACAGCAAAAAAGAAAAAGAAAAAGAAAAAGAAATTGCATGTGAGCTTACAGTATTTGAACAGCAAGAGTTGCCAGCTAAAGATCCGATTTGAACATCCTTAACCCTTGTTTTTCAGTTAACGCAAACAGAGCATCAACCATGTATTCAAGCATGTTTCACAGCTCTAAAAGCCACCATTATAAGTCTTAAATCGATCATCCCCTTACTCAGAACAGAAGCAAAAACAGAGCAGCAAGGAATTAGCCCAAGATCATCATGTAAACCCTCAAAATGGACATACACACATAGAAAACAACTTCAATATACTCATAAGGACTTCTAAACATTGATTTATCTTGATTACGGTCAGAATCTTAAGGCTTTCATCCACAACAACAACAACAACAACAAAGCCTTATCCCACTAAGTGGGGTCGGCTACATGGATCGCACGACGCCATTGTGCTCTATCGGTAACCAAATCTTTAGATATATTATTTATTAAAAGGTCTCGCTCTACAACTTCATTGAGTGTAAGCCTCGGTCTCCCTCTTCCTCTCTTAATCGGACTCCAGACTATTTGATCTACCCTCCTCACTGGTGCATCTAATGGCCTCCTTTGTACATGTCCAAACCACCTCAAACGATTTTCTACCATTTTCTCACTAATAGGTGCCACTCCAACTCGTTCTCGTATATGATCATTTCGAATCTTATCCTTTCTTGTGTGACCACACATCCATCTCAACATCCTCATTTCAGCTACCCCCATTTTATGTTCATGTTGACCCTTCAAAGCCCAACATTCACTACCATATAATACTGCTGGTCTTATAGCAGTGCGATAAAACTTTCCTTTTACCTTATGGGGTACTTTTTTATCTCAGAGAACTCCAGTAGCTTTCCTCCACTTACACCACCCAGCTTGAATTCTATGATTAACATCGTCATCAATCTCACCATCTTGTCTTATAATTGATCCCAAATACCTAAACTTCGTCACTTGAAGGATTGTTTGCTCTCCCAGTTTAACCTCTAAATCACCTCTAAGTTGCCTATTTGCAAAATTGCAATGCATATATTCTGTCTTACTCCTACTTAAACGGAAACCCTTCGACTCCAGCGTGTTTCTCCATATCTCTAATTTATCATTAATTTCCTCTCTCGATTCGGCCAGAAGGACTATATCGTCAGCAAAAAGCATGCACTTAGGGACCTCTTCTTCTATAGGATCAGTTAGAGCATCTACTACTAAATTAAACAAATATGGGCTCAAAGCTGATCCCTGATGTAGGCCAATTCTTATAGGGAAGTCTTTTGTCTCACCTCCCGCCGTTTTAACCTTAGTCAACACCCCATCATACATATCCTGTATAACTTTAATATAAGCAACACATACTCCTTTCTTTTCCAAGGCTTTCCAAAGTAAATCTCTCGGCACGCGATCATACGCCTTTTCTAAGTCAATAAAAACCATATGTAAGTCTCTTTTTCTACTTCGATACTTTTCCATTATCCCCCTTAGTAGATATATCGCCTCTGTTGTGGATCTCCCTGGCATGAATCCAAACTGTCTCTCAGAAATACTAGTTTCTAGTCTTAACCTATGCTCAATCACCTTTTCCCATAGTTTCATTGTATGACTCATAAGCTTAATTCCCCTATAATTTGCACAATTTTGTATATCACCTTTGTTTTTATAAATCGGAACTAAAGTACTTTTTCTCCAATCATCAGGCATCTTCTTGGACCGTAAAATCCTGCAAAGGGGGTGCAACACGAGGACTTCCCAGGAGGTCACCCATCCTAGTACTACTCTCGCCCAAGCACGCTTAACTGCGGAGTTCTGATGGGATCCGGTGCATTAGTGCTGGTATGATCGCACCCAAGGCTTTCATCCATGAACAGTAATTCCAAACTCAAAGGTCCCAAATCTGAACCCAACTCAGATGCACCTCGAAATCACTTTGGCAAAAGCTATGATTTATACTTTATCTACATTTTAATCGGTGGGTTTCCCCCAAACTCAAACTTCAAACGGACCCCCACACCATCGACTATTTAGAGTGGAGAACAAAAGATTAGAAAAGAGTGCAGGAGACTCACCCTAGCTTGAATCGACGATTTCGTGTGAGAGAATAACCTTCGACGGCGGCGGCGAGCTCCGATGAACTTTCTCCAGATTTGATAGTTTCAGATCTCTTGAGGAATGAGGGCGGCGGTGGCGGGTTGGATTTTTCACGAAGATGGCGTTGAGGGCAGAGGTTTCACGGAATGAGGGTGTCCAAAACCGGACCGGGAATACATATTCCCGATTCCCGTTTCGGAATGGGTTGGGATTAGATTTCAGTCCCGGTCCCGGTCCCGGCGAATTCCTGGGAATTTCCAGTTCATTTTTTTATAAAAGAGAAAACAGAAAAAAATGGGCTTTAAATCCAAGGAAAAATTCCAAATAAATACTCCTCGGATATCAAAAGAATAAAAATGTACCTCCAATATAAAAAATGACATAAAAGGGATCGTTCCCAATTTGGGATAAACAATTTTAAGGCAAAAAGATCAAAATGCCCCTGTCTCCATTTACTTTCAAAGTGAAGTGGTTAATAGCTATACTAGAGTAGTTAATCACTATACTGAAGTGGTTAATTGCTATACTAAAGTGGTTAACGACTTTCACAAATATAAGAGTATTTGAGCCCAACCAATGAATAAGTGACGTAGTTAATGTCTATACTGGAGTGGTTAATCGTTATACTGAAGTGGTTAATTGTTATATTAGAGTAATTAACAACTTTCACAAAAACAAGCCTAACTAATGAATCAGAAAAGTGGTAAATGGCTATACTAGAGTAGTTAATCGTTATACGGGAGTGGTTAATGGCCATACCTGAGTGGTTAATGGAGACAAGGGAATTTTGGTCTTTTGCCTAAAAATTGTTTATCCCAAATTGAGAACGATCCCTTTTATGTCCTTTTGTATATTGGAGGTACCTTTTTGTCGTTTTGATATTCGAGGGGTATTTATTTGGAATTTTCCCTAAATCAAAACAAAGTACTTCATATATCAACTAAAAATAGATGTCAAAGAAACCATAAGAAATGTAAAGAAAATAGTGCAGATGGGATTAATTACAAGGGAATCTGTTGTAACTAGTTTATTTTGCCATTGGAAATATGATCACCAAAATTTGCACAGCAATTGGGCCATTAGCATCATGGGCCTGATATATTGCCAGCCCCTTCATTTGCTTGTCTGGTTTCTTCAATACACATCTCAAAGAGAGCAGTAAATATAAGAGATGAAATGAAATGGGTTTGAGGAACTATTATTGACAAACAACATCCCTCGTCCCTCGTTATTAGAAAATATAAGAGATGCCGTAGGTTATGACATCTCTAGTTAAAAATGAGAGATGTTGTTTCTAACAAACGACATCTCTCATTTTTAACAAGGGATGTCGTTAATTATGACATCCCTAATTTTTTTAATTAGGGATGTCTTTTTTTTCTCTGCATACCATTTAATTACAAAACTGTCACCACATTTTTTTCAACATCTGCTTCATAATTAGTAGACATTAATTAGTGATGTTAAAAAGGTTTTTTGCAGTAGTGTACTATTTAAAAATACTTAAATATGCATATCCCAACGCTTATGACGTCAGAAGCGTTAGGATAGGCCTATTTAATTAGTCATAAGCGTTGGGATATGCCTATTTAAGTATTTTAAAATAGTTTTGACTTTTTTTTAAAATGCCTCAGTATTTTTAAAATTTGTTTCAAATATTTTTTAAACAATATTTAAATCCCAGGGGCCTATCCCAACGCTTATGATTATTAAGTGCTGGGATATGCTTATACCTATACCGTCACTTTTATTTCTAAAGCGCCGGTATATGTCTTCTTATACCTATCACAGCACTTGCGTTTTGTAAGCACCGCTATTATTGCGCTGCAATATGGTATTTCTGTAGTAGTGTAGTAATCATATTTTGTAGTAGTGTATGAATCTGACATGAGCTAACTACTTCAAGATATTTCTAATTGATCAATTGAATCTAGGCTTAGATGATATTGGGATGTTAGGAATATTGATAAATAAGGGTTCTTGCTAGTCCTTATGTTTAGTTGAGTAAAGAACTCAATATAAAATTGGACAGTGAAGGTTAGTGGATTAAATCACCTAGGACATTCATCTCATATACTTCACATTTACTCATCCATCATATACTTGTAAATACAAAAACAATAGTTTAGTTAATTCATAGAGTAAAAGGACTTTCATATTATTCTTTGGTTAATTTGATATTTATACTTGACTTGATTATCTAGGAAATAAATATAGGCTCTACCTAGAGATTCGGCCTTGGTTAGTTCTAATGTATTATTACATTTAGATTAGTTTAATTTGGAGACTCCACACATGGCCTTATCACTTGTATTCACTTGAACTTGAACTTCATCGGTCGTATTTCCTCATCACTAACAGTTTAATACATTCAGATTTTCAGTCAATTTCTGTATCGTGTAGTGGAATTATTCTATTATATTTTTAGGATATTACAAATTTCTAGGGTTTTGTCAACATGCCCACCATGAACCAAGTTGTTGAGATGCTTCAGATCAATTGATGTATGAGTTGGATGGCTCAATCAACTCTTCTCACAACACATGTTTCACATTGATGTATTTATTAGGTCAAATAAAAAAGATATAATTATCAAAAAGTACTTATGACATATGAGCAATATATGCCTAATTAATGTTATATTTTCTACATTTGAACTAGTCATTTCTTACTCCTCGCTTACATCTTTTCTTTAGGAACTGATAGAGATTTTCCTCTTAAATAATACCCTTCTGGTCTTAATTATAAGATTAAGTTGACTTTTTAGAAAAATTAAGGATACAAAATTAATCACTTTAAAATAATATTTATCATTTTTTCTTAACACTAAGTCACATTTCCTATAAACTACCATATAATCTAATTACGTATAATATATATTAAAATCGAATTGTCTATTTTGCTTCCTTAATCTAAAAATAAAAATTAACTTGATCTTATAATTAGGACCGTATAGAGTAGCATTTTGGAGGGTCATAGATTTGATTGTAAGCAGCATATCATTAATTTCAATTTCTGTAGTTATTTTTTGGTTTAGTGAGCTTTTATTAATATAATACAAGGTACACTCTTGGTACAATCACTACTACAAAAAGTACTTTTAACGTCACAAATTTTGGGGGTTTTCACGTCACTTTTTCAGGGGACATTGAATCAAGTGACATGAAAAATGGACTTTTAACGTCACATACACAAGTGACATAGAAAGTTAGAGAAACAACGTCACACATAATATTATGTGTGACGTTGTAAGTTGCTCGGAGAAACCACGTCACACATAATATTTATGTGTGACGTGGTTTCCAGGAAACCATGTCACACAAGATATCTTGTGTGACGTGGTTTCCTGGAAACCACGTCACACATAATTTATGTGTGACCTGGTTTCCAGGAAACCATGTCACACAAGAATCTTGTGTGACGTGGTTTCCAGGAAACCACGTCACACAAGATATTATTTGTGACGTGGTTTCTTTTTTTTTTTTTTTTAAAAAAAACGTTTTTAATTTTTCTATTCCCCGTTGATATTCAGCAATTTGAGAACAAAAACCTATTCAAACCAATTTACAAGACTTATAAAACATTTTGGCAAGTATGCAATATTTGCAGCAATTACAACGTAACAGCATTTGCAAACCAATTTACAATTGAACATTAAACATTCTATGGCAGACCAATTTACAAGACTTACAAAACCATTAAATATTCTATGGCATTTTTTGCAATTTACAATTGAGAAAAAAAGGCAGCAGATTTAATTATCAGGAAAAAAAAGGAAAAGAAGGAACCTGGATGAAGTGAAGCTGCGAACGGAGGCACGATTGAAATTGTTGAACCCGATAGGAGGAAAACAGAGCTGAAAAAAAACCTTGAACAAGTAAAAAAAAAGAACCCTATAGAAATTGCATATTTAATTACCAGAAAAAAAAAGAAAAAAGAAAAGAATAAATGAACCTGCAGGTGGAGGGTGAGGGGGATGGGGGGCGTCTGGGGGGAGTTGTGGGGGGAGCTGTGGGTTAGGGGGTGGGGGAGCTGTGGGCACCAGGGGGAGCTAGGGGTGTTGGAGGGGGGAGCTGTGGGCGTTGGGGGGGTAGGGAAGCTGAGGACACGGGGGTGTGGATGAGGGAGAGTTAGAGTTGATGTTTTTGTTTTGGGGGGGGTGGGGGTGGGAGACAGCTGGAGTTGATGGTTTTTATTTTGGGGGGCGCGAAATGAAAAAATTAAAGTGGGGGAGCGGGAAATAAAAAAAAAGGAGGGGACGGGTTTTCCACGTCACACCAAAATTTTGGTGTGACGTGGAAAACAACTTTCAACGTCACACCACATTTTGGTGTGACGTTGAAAGTGGTTTCAATGTGGGAGGGGGGGGCGGGAAATGAAAAAAAAAGAGGGACGGGTTTTCCACGTCACACCAAAATTTTGGTGTGACGTGGAAAACAACTTTCAACGTCACACCACATTTTGGTGTGACGTTGAAAGTGGTTTCAATGTGGGAGGGGGGGCGGCAAAAGAAAAAAAAAAAGAGGGACGGGTTTTCCACGTCACACCAAAATTTTGGTGTGACGTGGAAAACAACTTTCAACGTCACACCACATTTTGGTGTGACGTTGAAAGTGGTTTCAACGTCACACCAAATTTTGGTGTGACGTTGAAACCTTTTCCATGTCACACCAAAATTTGGTGTGACATGGAAAGTGCTTTTCAATGTCACACTTAATTTAAGTGTGACATTGAAAAGTTTCAACATCACACTTAATTTTAAGTGTGATGTTGTTTCTTTCTTTTTTGTTTTCAATGTCACATTTTTAAATAAGTGACGTTAATTGGTGACATAAAAAGGGCTTTTTGTAGTAGTGAATGGTCCTATTTGTGTAATTTCCTTTGAAGTATCCCGTGAAGCAAATTGGTTTGAACAGTAGCAATATAATGTTAATTATTTCAATGTCCAAAAATTTAAGTAATACAGTTTGTTTAAGTAATATCATGTTAATTATCTAAATTTCAATTTCTGCCATTTTTTTCTTGTTTAGTAAGCTCAAATTAATATAATTAAGGTACACTCTTCGTGCATTGGTCCTATTTGTATAATTTCTTTCGAAGCATATATCTTGTGAAGTAAATTCGTTTGAACAACAGTATCTCAATGTTCAAAATAAAGCTTGGTTAAATGATGACTCCTTAGTATATTTTTAGATATATTTTATTATATTTGGGGCGTTATTAATTCAAAAATTAAGAGATTTGTTCTTATTTGAAAAGATACTAATTTGAGCATTATTTGAGGATTTGTTTTGGAATCTTATATTAAATTAATATAGGAAAGTTAAATAACAAAATTAAAAAATAAGAATATGTCAAAAGGAAATAAATAAGTTTTAGTTTATTGTTATTACTATTGTTGTTAGTGTTATTATTTTGATTTGATTGACCTTTCCTCTTTTGTTTTCATTGGCAGCCACTTGGGCGGATTTTTGGGCATTACTAAAGGAGACCTAATTGAATAATCCTAGGGGGCACGCAATATATACACACGCGAGGTCAAGCAAGAGGGAGATTCGGTCACTGTTCAATATTCCTCATCATCAGGGAAATCACGCAGGGAATTGCATCATCTTCTTTTCAGTCCCTTTGGCACCGAACAAGTAGCAGAAGGCGAAGAGCATTTTGGGGGTTCTTATTCCCATTTTCCTTTATGATTTTGGGCATTCAATCTAATTTTGATCAGCTGATTTTGATGATTTTGATGGATATCATGTGTGGCTAGATTTTCTTTAAAACCTAGGGCTATATGAACTTGTTTGTGACTTAGAGATTTTTTTCACTAATTAGTTATGCTTAATTTTAATTCAACTTATTTAATCTTGCTTTTATTGATTATTGTTTAGTGATTGACCACCATTACACATATTTTAGGAATTTAGAATTGAACTTGACGGAGGGAATTATAAATAGATCATGAGATTAAATAATGTGGAATCAGATTTTACTCTAAGGATTTAGATTTAATCTAATTTATGTCTATGATAGACATATATCTAGAAGCTCTGCATAGGCAAATTAGAATATTACCAATATAAATTGTATTTAGTTAATTTGTGTAAGACATTACATAATTAATCTAGGTAATGATATAAGTGGACCAACAGACATTTATAGACACTAAAACTCTAGATTGACCGATTAAGTTAAGGCATAATTAATTTAGTGGGAATAAATCTAAGAAGCAAACAAGGGAATAGTGACTCTAGGTATCTCTTGAATTTAATATGAGTGAAAGTTCTTTTTTTTAGATCGTAGTTAATTTTTCTCATTCATTATTAATCAATTTTGTTTTACTCAACTTAAACAAAAAATAGGAAATTTAATGCCTAATTATCAATTATCTTGAGTCTCTGTAGGATCGACCTTGATTCATTTACTATTTTTACCGCCAATACACTTGCAGAGGTTTCTTTAAATTTTGGTGCATCATTAGACATATGTATTTTTAAATTGGAAGATAATTCCAGATCGGGTATTAAAAATGGGTACATCTCCCAAGAAGCATTTAAATATTCGTTTACCACATTACAAGGGAGTAGTCCCTAATGTCATACCTAACCACAATGGTTGTTCAAAAGCTTTTAATGCGATCTTCGAACGCATGTATTGTTGTGAAAAAGGTGTATATATGTGGGTGTGTCAAAAGAGAAGGAAGTCCCACATTGCTTAGACTTGTGGGAATACTAGCCTATATAAGTTAAAACACTTTATGGGCTAGTAACATGGGCTTGAGAGAGAAGTGGGCTCGCGCGCACGACAATGGGCCATCTATGGGAAATCCAGTTGAAATCCGGCGATTTCCCCCCTGCGTGCGTGTAATATGAGGCTTGGCACCTTTTTGCGAAAAATATTTTTGATGGTTTTCAGAATATTTTTTTTATTTAATTAATGCTTACCTGAAAATCGTGTTTTTTGGGATTCAAAAGTTGAAAACCCTTTGGATCCGAAAATATGCGTCTGTGGGTGGGCAGAACGGTTCCTAAGCGTTTTACCGTTTCTTCCGAAGTGTAACATACCCGTTCTCATCAGACGTGTACTTCGGATCAGAAGGGGTGTGTTCCCTGATGCGTCTGCCTTTCCTCATCTATAAAAGGGTGGTTGTCTGTGACCGAGATAGATATAACTTTCCCTGCCTCTCTGTTCCTTTCTCCCTGTTGCTTTACAATGAACTTCCGTCAGTTCTTGCTTCCTTGCACCGCGCGAGAGGGATCTGTTTAATCCTGGGGGGTGCCGCTGCCAGTCTGCCGGTGGTAGCGCGAATCACTCTAAGGACAGTGCAATTTTGCGCGACTCAGATCGTTAGTTTTGCAGGTTTATATTCGTCTGTTCTCCTACATGTATGAGTACCAAAAGTGGTCTCTCTAGGACTAAGGCCAGGGAGAGAGACAAGGAGAAAGCTCGTGGAAGGTGTTAAATAGAAGAAGTGAGTCTCTAGTCAAGTCGTAGCTAATTACTTTGACGGGTCACGAAGATCGAAGGGCAACTCAAACTATCGCTGTGAACTTGGAACATTCGTTCTCAGTGCTTACAGATTCAAATGCAAATAATCGAACTATCTGTCCAACGTGTGAGTGAGGGAAAGATGAGAAGGCTCAAATGAAAAAGCCATACAAATTTCTAGAAGTTAGCTTTCCTGAATATTAAAAAGCCATACAAGTTGCAAGGAGACACTATAAAAAGGGCAGAAGAGGGAAAATTTTTTTATTCCCATTGATAAAAGTTGGCTATTAATGAGCTTTGTAAGCCTTTTTTCCCCCTTCATTAGTCATGCCTTCCTTAATGAGCTTTGGACAGAACTCACAAATATTTTCATATAAGAAAAAGACCAGAAAGAGTTTGTATATACATCAATTTTTTTATTTATAGGTAGTCTTTAATTAATTCATTAAATTCAGAAATTGGTTGGTGTTGTTAAAAGAGTTAATATATACAAGCTTTGCTCCCTCAAGTTTTCCATTTGTTTTGGTCTCTGGAAAGTAAAATGATCCAGAATTTTATTCAAATTAGAAGGGCCAATGTTTTTAATGAATAAAATTTTAGGGACTAAAACCTATGGTCTAAAACTTAAAATACTAAAACAAAATATGAGGGTAAATTTAAAGGACCAAATATAATATTAAAGCCCCGTTAAAATTCTCTCATTTTTACTATGAAAAAAAATAAAACTTCATCAAATATAACAAAATTTAAGAACAATATTACTTACAATTCTTATTGCCTATCATAATCCCTAATGCAACCCCCACTTCTTAATACAAGATTTCTACTATAAACTTGATCTTACGTTAAGGATAAGAGTGATAATATTTATATGAGAGACACTAATTTAAAACATTACGTGTTTGATGGTTTTGAGAAAATCTGAATTACTGGTCTGGACGTATAGGAAGTTTAGTCGTACATACCTTCATAACGGAGGCAACCTTCTAGAAAGCCAAAGCTAATAGTCATGTCAAATTCAGAAGCTGAACCAATACCAACAATTCGTCATCTTATATACTCCCTATTGCCCTCACTCTAAGTTTCAATTGACTTTTTTGTGGAGATAAAAAAGAGTAAAATAGATCACTAAATTTTAATATACGCCGTATATAATTAGATTATATTTTAATTTATAGGTAAAATGAATTAGTTTTAGGAAAAAAATATAAACCATTCAAAATGGTGGACTTTACATCCTTTATTTTTTTTTTAAAAAATCAACTGGTTCTTATAATTAGTACCGAAGACTGTATATACCTTTATATAATCATCACTACATGTCTATTTAGCAATCCAAAATGGTGGTTTCATTAACCCTTCACATTCCTCTCCTCTTATCTCTCCTTTTCCAATCTTCATCTTCATTATCATATAACACTCACTTCTCTCTATCAGTGGAGAAACCACAAGATGTTATTCTCTCACAAAATCTCATCTTCTCTGCTGGCTTCTTCGCCGTTGGAGATAACGCCTTTGTTTTTGCCGTCTGGTTCATCACTGAAAATCCTACCGTCGTTTGGATGGCGAACCGTGACCACCCCGTCAACGGAAAAGGGTCATCACTTACCCTCCGTAAAACCGGAAACCTCGTCCTCTTCGATGCCGGCCAGTACAAAGTGTGGTCAACTCATACCACTTCATCTTACCCAACACGATTGACTCTCAACAACAATGGAAACCTTGTACTCTATGAGCAACAATTACAAGGGAACATAATTTTATGGCAAAGCTTTGATTTCCCAGCACACACCCTACTTCCTGGGCAACAACTTACAAGATTTACAAACCTTGTTTCTTCTAGAAGCGAAACCAACCATTCATCTGGCTTCTACAAGCTTCTCTTTGATTGTGAAAACGTTCTTATTCTTATGTACGATGGTCCTGATGTGTCTAGCATATATTGGCCTTCCCCTTGGCTTAAGTGCTGGGACGCTGGAAGAAGGCCCTTCAATAGTAGCAGAATCGCAGTTTTAGATTCCCTCGGAGGTTTCAACTCATCAGATAAGTATCACTTTACAACTTCTGATTGTGGGATAGTGATACCAAGAAGATTGAAGTTAGATTCTGATGGTAATATTCGTGTGTATAGCTTGCACAATAATACATGGGAGGTGACGTGGCAAGCCATATCTGATGGTTGCATTGTGCATGGAATTGGTGGGGCTAATAGCACGTGTGAGTATGATCCTAGAGAAGGAAGAAGGAAGTGTTTGTGTCTCCCTGGATATAGAGTGAAGAACCATAGTGATTGGTCTTATGGGTGTGAACCCAAATTTCGATTCTCTTGGGATAAAAATGAGTTTAGTTTCTTGAAATTACCTAATGTTGAGATATATGGGAATGACTTGGTTTATCCGACAAGCATCACTTATGGTGAATGTGAGCGTAAATGCTTGGAAGAGTATGAGTGCAAGGCATTTCAGTACTCTCCTCGCTATGAAGGCTTTCTTTGCTTTACAAAAGGAGTTTTGATCAATGGTCATAAATCACCAAGTTTCACAGGAGCAACCTATGTGAAACTCCCAAAATCCCTAATAAGCAACAATAATGGTTCGTCCCATGAAGAAGAAGAAAATGATAATCTTTGCTCAGTGAAGCTCGAAAGAGTCTATACCATGAGACACGTCAGCAACTTTGTGAAGTTCTTTCTTTGGTTTACCGTTGCAATTGGAGTGATTGAAGTCCTCTTTATTTCTACAACGTGGTTTTCTTTGATGAGAACCAAACAACACTCTAATGTGAATCAGTTACAAGCAGGACACAATTTCATCTCTCCTTTTGGGTTGAAAAGGTTTACTTACTCTGAGATGAAACAAGCAACCAAAGGGTTCAAAGAAGAAATTGGAAGAGGCTCAGGTGGAAAAGTGTACAAAGGAGCATTGGCTGATCAAAGAATTGCAGCAATCAAGAAGCTGAATAATAACATGGTTGGAGCCAAACAAGAAGAAGGAGAATTCTTAGCTGAAGTGAGCATAATTGGCAGCCTTAACCACATGAACTTGATTGAAATGTGGGGTTATTGTGTTGAGGGAAATCATAGGCTATTAGTTTATGAGTTCATGGAGAAAGGTTGTTTAGCAGACAATCTCAAATCAAATACTCTAGATTGGACCAAAAGATACAACATTTCTTTTAGAATGGCAAGGGTTCTAGCCTACCTACATGAAGAATGTTTGGAATGGATTCTTCATTGTGACATAAAACCTCAGAATATTCTTCTGGATTCCAATTACCAACCAAAGGTAGCAGATTTTGGCTTATCTAAGCTTCTAAATAGAAGTGACCAGAACACTCTAAACTTCTCAATGGTAAGAGGAACGAGGGGTTATATGGCACCTGAATGGGTTTTCAATTTGCCAATAACTTTAAAGGTGGATGTATATAGCTATGGTATTGTTGTGTTGGAGATCATAACAGGAAGGAGTCCAACAATGATGGGAATTCAGAGTGGGGAAGAAGGAACACAATGTGGGAGGCTTGTGACATGGGTGAGAGAGAAGAGGAAGAAAGCGACCTCGTGCTGTTGTTGGGTGGAGCAGATAATTGATTCTGCCATTGGATCAGAGTGTGAGGTTGAGAAGAGGAAGATGGAGACATTGGCTAAGGTAGCTTTGGAGTGTGTGGAAGAAGATAGGGAAGCTAGGTCCACTATGAGCCAAGTTGTCGAGATGCTTCAAAGTCATGATGCTAATTCTTCTTAGTCATGAATGGCGGCTCAAGAATTTAATTGCAATTGCGTCTATGGTATTGGCTGTTTCTTGTGATGCCTTAGCTAAAAGTGCATATAGTGTCCTAGTCCGTGCCTTTATTTTACCCCTTTTTTAAATTTTGTTGCACTGGAATCGTCTTATTTTTTTTTTTTTAAAAAATAATAATACAACTTCGTCTCCTTGATATAAAGTTCATTTGATTAAGTTAAAAAGATTAAAGAATTTAATAAAATTTATCTAATGTTAGTGGGTTATTTGAACTCATCACCTTATATAGGCTTTATATACCTCATATATTCACATAGATATATTTGAATTTGCACTTCTCAGTTTAATTTATTAAGCTATGAATAAGTTAACAAAAAAAAAAAAAACTATGAATAATATTTAACTTATGTCTTTGATTTCTTGTGAATTAAAGGCTCATAGTTATTTCGTTATAAATAGGGTTAGGTACAAATTTGTCACCATGGTTTTAAAATGAGCAATTTTACCTTTTTTCCGTTAAAACATTTACAGTTAATTTCATTTTTTTAACTATCAACATTGATATTTTAATGAAGGGCAAAATTCCTACGTTTTGAAATTTTTAGAATAATTTTTTTTTAAAAAAAACTTCCGAATCAAAATAACTCTTGAACGAAAACTTTCAGGATAAATTGACGTCTTAACCCTTATAAATATTTAGAATCATAAACACGTAAACTTGAATTTAACATGACACATGAAAGAATTTCAACATGCCATTTATCTCCCGCATCAAATTCTCAACCAACTCCAAAAAGGCCGATCCTTCTTTGTGAGGAAGAGAAGGCTAAATCGTGCCTGCCTTTTATTTTCAAAATGGCCTTGATGTTTCGATTTCAAGTTTTTTCCTGGGCAATTAATTTTTAGAAAATAATTGAAAAGTCCTCGAACCAATTTCAGTTCAGAGCTCCTTGATACCGTAATATCTACACAGTTCGAATAGAATTTCAATTATCCAAGTTAGGATTTTTTAAGTAATGATTTTTAATAAAACTTGTTTTTTTTAAAAAAAAAAAACTAACAACAATGATATTAGTTTTTGAAAAAATAAAAATTAAAATATTATCGTTATTTTATATTATGTACACTGGAAATAAGCTCTTGATACTTATCATCATCATTGCAATAAGTGCGGAGCTCGTTTCAAAAGTCCCTGAATGAAAATTTTTATTTTTTATGAAGACCTTATATGTTTTACATGTAAAGAAGTATTTGATACTACATGATTTCATACACAGAAAGTACTAGTAATTGAATTTTGGTCTTTCTTACCAATTAATTTTTCTAATATAAACTTTTCACCGATTTTCTATGAATTTTTTTATATTCATGGTTTTATTTAAAAATTAGCAACAAAATTTTACTCCCATTTTGTGCATGCATGTATGAGCTATGTATATAACCCATGTGTATATTTACTCAAAATTTTTAATGTTAATTAGTTTAATGTACGAATTAATATAATTGGCCATACAAGGGTTTCATATACGAAAATAAAATTTAGATTTCGCATGACCCACTAGCGATCATGCGAAGTAAATCATGTACTACCTCCGGTCCTAATTATAAGAGTTAGTTGACTTTTTTTTGGAGAGATTAAGGAAGCAAATTAGACCTCTAAATCTTAATATATGTGACATGTAATTATATTATATGATAGTTTATAAGTAAAATAACTTAGTTTTGAGGAAAAAAGATAAATACAAACAATTTAAAATGGTGTATCTTGCATCTTTAATTTTTGTAAAAAGTCAACTGGCTCTTATAATTAGGACCGGAAGGGGCATTTTTTTTTATGAGTGTGCTTATTTAACGATAATAAAGAAAAAAATTATTATTTAGATTAAGGTTGTACTACTGCAAAAATTGGCTGTTGTGGCGTCAATTAAGTGGCATTTTGTAGGAAAAATGTCACAGCATATATAAAAAAGAAAGAAAGAAAACCTCCTTTCATGGAGTTCTTTTTTTTTAAAAAAAAAAAAAAGACAAAAAGCCACAGGAAATATTAACCTATCATGGCGTTTTTATGAGAAAACGCCATCTTAGGTTAGCCTATCATGACATTTTTAATAAGCACAAGAACTATCATGACATTTTTAAAATACCACAAGAACAATTCCTTCTCTGGCTAATGTGGCGTATAAAAAAACATCACAAAAGACATTTTCTACGGTAGTATTGGTTAAAATAATTATTATCTTGATTTACATAAATGTCACATTGACAAATGAAAATAGGGGCTATCTGGCTCCCAACAAGGGAGATGGAGGGCTGCCGAAACAAATCTTGCCGTGGAGGTAAGGGATGAGTTCAAATTTCTTATGACCCACCAACGATCATGCGAAGTAAACCAAGCATGTTTTAAATATGAGTGCACTTATTTAATAAAAAAAGTATTCAAATTAACGTTCACAAAAAGATAATGACTTCAATCACGAGTTACAGCATGGTCAAAAAAAAAATCACGAGTTACAGGTCACTTTCATGAATAAAGACATGGTTTACACGACAAGGGAGATGGAGGGCTGCCAACAGCAACTTTGCCGTGGAGGCCAAGCAAGGGAGGTCTGAGGAGTAGACATAGGGTGTGTTTGGATGGACTTCTGGAAAAGTGATTTATATATAAGTTAAATTGAAAGTGACTTTTATGTTTGGATGGGCTGTTAAAAAAATGACTTATAAGTCAGTTGAACTTTTAAATATGTTTGGATGGACTTCTTAAAAAGTAAGATTAATATAAATAAATTAAAATTATCCATTAAATCTTTGAATTATGATGATTTTGAGTGGAAAATTTAAATTATCTGAAAAATAAAATGGAAATTTCATTATAATTATTTGCAAAAAAATTGAAATGTAAATTTAATTACAATTATTTGCAAACATAATAAAATGGAAACTTAAAAAATATATTTAATGGATAAAAACTCATATGAATTAGAAATCATACAAACATAAGTTTTTTAGGTAAATAATGATACATATAATAATTGGATCATATGCTTGCTACAATTTGAGCCCTAATTGTATCACGAAGTCGGTTCATTTGTGGTGAAGACATCATTGAGGTTGAATTTGACGATGACGCCTCATGATTTTGTTGTCGATTGTTATGTTGACCATCAGCCCCTTCATCTCCAGCTTCTCTAAAATGAAAATCTGTTTGGGAGTTTCTCCTGATAAAATTATGTATGGCCATTGTTGCACAGACTATGCGGACTTGTGTTGGGTGAAAGAAGCAATCGCACAAGAGGGGGGTGAATTGTTCTCTCAAAAATTAAAATGATGACAAATACGATTAACTCTGAAACTTTATACTGGTTCGGCCAACACTGCCTACGTCCAGTTCTCCAACACTACGTTGGGTTCCACTAACCACAGGTTTTACAAGCACAGCTTCACCTGTCAACCTTTACAGAGTTTTAGAATCCTCTAAACACTCCCCCTTACCACCTGTAAGGTAATATCCCTGTTCTAAAGCACCAAGCTTTCAGAACAACCTCAAACAGTAGAGGATTTCAATAAATACGTTCACTTAATGAACTGATTTTGATAAACACTTAAGTACAGACAAAATCTCTAAGACAATAAATACAAGAAAAACAGAGAGCAATGAATGAGCTTGTGAATATTCTCGTTTTTCGTCGTTTTTCAATAAATGCCCAAGTTCTGTATTTATATCTCTTCTCAGATTTTGCCCTAGCGTTCAATCTTCAAGAAGCCGTTTGAATTTAGTCGTTGGGAGCTCATAGCCATTGGCATTTAATGCAACTTCTTCATCGGGCTTAACTTTCTGCTCTAGCTTCAACTACTTCTTGCGTAAGGTGAGCTAGGAGAGAGATAGACTTAGCGTATTGAGCATTTGTACGAACTGTTCTTTTTGGCAGCTTTTTCAGTAGCGCTAGCTTGATCTGTTATCGCTAACTACATAGTGTGAGTTCTGCACTTTAAGATGTTAGCTGATCAAATAATCATGTAATGCATAGAAGATGTTATTGCAAGCCTAGTCTATTCTTTATCGATAGACATAAACATTATCGTTAGCATATTCTTCTATTTCAACGTTCAGCATACTAGCTATATCATCTTTATAAACAATCTTCTATCGATAGCTAATCTTATTATCGCTAGTTACTTGCTTGTTCATTTGTTAGAGGATACTTAGCTTGCTGAATATTCTAAGTTGTTTTAAGTATCCAATTATCGATAGCTATATCTGTTATCGTTAGCATCCATGTTATCGTTATTATTTAACTCATTTTCTCTCAGGAATTAGCTATCTGGATGTTTATCCAAAATGCTTCTGTTATCGATAGCTTAACTTGTTATCGCTAGCTGATTTCCTTTGTTCAGAGACTTGGGTTACTTTTCTACTAGTTATTTACTCATGTTCTTCAATAAACTTCTAGCGATAAGATATTTCTTAGCGATAATGCTAGACTTAGCGATAGATATTAACTTTGTTATTTCTAAGTCTTCATTTGCTATGACTCTGTCTATTAGCTATAGAGATACACTTAGCGATAGAAATATTTATTCTTAGAGTTCTGCTAAATTTCCATCTGTCATAATTGATTCTTTTAATCTGTTACCTATCAGATTTTACTTGTTTTATTCCAAAGGTAACTTGCACTTACTTATGTTATATATGGGGTCAGTCTTCATCAAAACTTAAGATTCTAACATTCTCCCCCTTTTTGATGATGACAAAACATAAGTAAATCATATTCATTAAAGCACGTTCAGAACATATATCAGTATTAAGCATAAAAGAATAATAAAGCATGAATAGAGTATGTTCAAAGCAATTATTGAGATAAAGAAAATGTTAATTTGTATCTTGTATTGCAAAAGGAAATACTACATATAAAGTATGAAACTGTTAATCATTCAGTTTATGTAGGATGCATATGAGAATGGTTTTAGGGAATGATTCAGGCTTTTGATAGATGCTTTTGATAGATCTCCCTTTGCTCCCTTTGCTTCTCCCCCTTTTTGTCATCATAAATGGAGAGGAAGGTGGCGATGAATAATGAACTAAACCACCATCACATCCCACTGGAACCCTGGACGAACAGTACCCCTTATCCAGTACTAAAATCAGCAGTAGCATAATCTTGGACAGGAGCCACTTCGTCTTTCTCAAGTTGTTTGGTCTCCTTCGGCTCTTTGTAGAAGAACAAATCCACCAAAACTGCAACCCTACCTAGGGTTTTTCGATTTGCGAAGAGGGCGGTTTGAGCTTGGAAGGATTTTTCTGATAAGAGCAAATCAGAGGAGGTTCGCTTTTGACGATTGGTACTTGATTCAATCACTTCTTCGGACCTCTTGCTAGCGGATTGAAACGAGGGTTTAGCGCTAGAGGTTGCCTCAACATCACTCATTTTTGGAATTTTGGCTCTAGCCATTTTTAGGGTTTAGGATTTTGAGAGAAAGGAGGCTTGATTTCTCAAAGAGATTTTGGAGATGAAGAGACGATCCAGGTGAATAATGAATGCAAAATGCAAATGACCTACTTTTATAGGTTTCAAAAATTACCATAAATGATGAATACTTGCTGATGTTTCGCATTCTGAGTCTTTTAAGTGACTTGCTATCGCTAGGAAGAGCTGCAATCGCTAGCAGGCATGATCCCACGCTGAGCAAGTGACTTGGACATCACTTTCTCCTTCCAAGTTTCATCTATCGAAAATTGACTTTGCTATCGATAATAATTTTAGCTAGCAATGGCAATCTTTGCTCAAACAGCTTATGTTCTGCATATGCTAGCGATAGTGAAACTCACTATCGATTGGTCAGTCATGCAAAAACTTAAGATTTGGTACTCCGATGCCTAAGTTAGTAATAATTCATATGAATAATCACTAGAATAAATCAAGAATTATATAAAATATTCACAATTCATTTGGATTTACCATTCCTAGCTCTCTTCTGATATAGAGAAATTGATCAGGCTCAAGAGGCTTGGTGAATATATCAGCAAGTTGCAGATGAGTTGATATAAATTCCACCTTAACATCCTTCTTCTGAATATGATCTCTCAAGAAGTGATGTCTTACATCAATATGCTTGGTTCTGGAATGTTGGACTGGATCTTTGGCCAAGCTTATTGTGCTGGTGTTGTCACAGAGAATGGGCACTTCTGGGAATTCCAAACCCAGATCTCTTAGTTGATGCTTAAGCCATAAGACTTGAGTACGATAACTTGCTGCTGCGATGTATTCGGCCTCTGTTGATGAAAGAGAAACACAATTTTGCTTCTTGCTCGCCCAAGTGACTAAACAGCAACCAAGAAATTGACATTGACTACTTGTACTTTTCCTATCTGTCTTATAACCTGCATGGTCAGAGTCTGTATAAGCAAGAAGGTACTCTTGAGTTCCCTTGGGATACCACAGCCCAAGCTCTTGAGTCCCTTGCAAATAACGCAAAATCCTTTTTACATTTGTTAAATGAGATTCTTTAGGATTCGCTTGATATCTAGCACACAAACCTACACTAAATTGGATGTCAGGCCTACTAGCAGTTAAATAAAGTAAAGAACCAATGATTCCTCTATAATGAGATTGATTTACTACTTTGCCTGGAGCATCTGCATCTAACTTGGCAGAGGCACTCATAGGAGTGTCCTCTTCTTTTGATAGATCCATCCCAAATTTGTTGAGAATTTCTTTACAATATTTGGTTTGGGATATAAAGATGCCATCCTTCTTTTGCTTTATCTGCAGGCCTAGGAGGAATGTTAGTTCTCCCATCATAGACATTTCAAATTCTCCCTGCATTGTCTTAGCAAAATCCACACAGAGTTTTTCATTAGTTGCACCAAAAATAATGTCATCAACATAAATTTGCACTATGAGCATGTGATTATTTTTATGCATGATGAATAATGTAGTATCTGATTTTCCTCTAGAAAATCCTTTATCCAGCAGAAAAGTACTAAGTCTTTCATACCAAGCTCTAGGTGTTTGTTTGAGACCATAAAGAGCCTTTTTAAGTTTGAAAACATGGTCAGGCTTAGATTTTTCTTCAAAACCAGGAGGTTGCTCTACATATACTTCTTCCTTAATATAACCATTAAGAAAAACACTCTTAACATCCATTTGATAAAGTTTAATATTTTTGATGGATGCAAAAGCTAGAAGAATCCTTATTGCTTCAAGTCTTGCAACTGGAGCAAAAGTTTCTTCATAATCAATGCCTTCTTCTTGGTTATATCCCTTGGCAACTAATCTGCCTTTATTTTTGACAATTTGTCCAATTTCATCAAGTTTGTTTTTGAAAACCCATTTAGTACCAATAGTAGGATAATTTCTTGGTCTAGGTACTAAATCCCAAACTTGATTTCTTTTGAATTGATTACGTTCTTCCTGCATTGCAACTATCCAGTCACTTTTAGCAAGAGCTTCATCAACGCAAGTTGGTTCAATTTGAGAAAGAAAGCAAGAAAATTCCATTTCATTTTGTAGTTGCCTTCTTGTTTTAACTCCTTTTGAAATTTCTCCAATAATCTGTTTAGGAGGATGATTTTTAAGATGTCTAATGGAAGATTGAGGCTCGTTCGCTTCATCTAGATCATCTTTATTTTTATCCTGATAATTTTCAGCATTGTTTTCAGGATTTGCTATCGATGGCTGAGGTGCTGTCGATGGAGATTGTTTTAAAAATTTTGAAAAATCTTCATCCTCTTCAACAGATTGTTGTTTTTCTTGAGATATTTCATCAAATGCTACATGCACAGATTCTTCAACAGTTTGACTTCTTTTATTATAAACTCTATATGCTTTACTTCTATTTGAATAGCCAATGAATATGCCAATATCAGATTTAGGATCGAATTTACCTAGATTTACCTTTCCATTGTTGTGGATGTAGCATTTTGATCCAAAAATTCTCAAATGACTGATATTGGGCTTCCTCCTCTTGTAGAGCTCATATAGAGTCTTCTCCATCCCCTTTCTGATATAGGCTCTGTTAGAAATGTAGCAAGCTGTGCTCATAGCATCTGCCCAAAATATTTGAGGCACTTGTTTCTCGTTCAGCATGCTTCTTGCCATTTCAGTGAGCACTCTGTTTTTTCTCTCTACAACACCATTTTGTTGAGGAGTACGAGGGGCAGAGAAATTGTGTTCAATTCCATTTTCATCACACAGCTCCATGAACTCTTTATTTTCAAATTCTCCTCCATGATCAGTCCTGATGGCTATAATCATTGAGCCTTTCTCATTCTGCAATTTCTTAGCAAGCACACAAAAAGCATCAAAAGTTTTATGCTTAGAGGCAAGAAACATAGTCCAGGTAAATCTTGAGTAGTCATCCACAACTACAAGAGTGTATAGACTTCCTCCTAGACTTTTCACTCTTGTTGGCCCAACTAGATCCATATGAATTAGTTCTAGTGGCCTACTAGAGGAGACTGGTCCTCTTGATTTTAAAAGAGGACTTTGTTTGTTTACCTCTTTGACAGGATTCACAAATCAAATCATGCTTTGACTTAAAACTAGGGATTCCTATGACTAATTCCTTCTTAACTAGCTTATCTAGTTGAGTAAAGTTTACATGTGCTAATCTTTTATGCCATAACCAACAATTTTCATCATTTGATAGAAAACATTTTTCTTCAAGTTGTTGGCATAAATCTAAAGTGTATAAATTTCCATTTCTATTTGCTTTCATCTTACACTTCAGACTAGACTTGTTTATATCTAAGTCATTTTTATCAACAATGAGGCATTCATTTGAATCAAAAATTACCCAGTTACCATGATCTACGCTTTGGCTAACACTTAGCAAATTGTGGCAGAGACCATCCACTAGGTAGACATCCTTGACTGGACCTACTTCACCCACTCCAGTGGTTTTTCCACTTTGATTTCCACCAAAACTAACTTTGGCTCCATCCTTTATCACTAGGTTGTTGATTTTGTCCTTGTCACCTGTCATGTGCCTTGAGCATCCACTATCAATATACCATTTTCCTTTACTGGATGCTTTAAGACATACCTACACAAACTACACAGATTTAGGTACCCAAACTTTCTTGGGTCCTTTAAGGTTAGTCTTGTGCTCTAAGTTTGTGAAACCCTTAGGCACATGAGTTCCTTTAGGAACCCACTTATAAGAGCTACTAATGCCATATTTTCTGTGATTGCAGATGGACTACGTATGGCCTTTCTTGTTACAATAATTGCAAAAACTATATGGTGAAGAATTTTCAGAAGATTTTCTAAAATATTTCATGTATGACTTCACCTTGGGTTCAACCCATCCTTTTGAAAACTTTTGTTTAGGCTCATAGCCAATACTAGTTCTGTCTCTAAAAATTTTTTGGTTGCTTAAAATCACATTTAAAGTTTCTGAGCCTTTTGTAAATTTTTCTAAAACATGTGAAAGCTTTTCCTTTTCCTTCAATAATTTTTCACAGTTGGAGCAATTTCTAGAAGTTAAAGAAGTTACTATCGATAGAGGCTCAACTATCGAAAGTTCTTTTCTAGGAGCTTGCGATAGCTCCTCTTCTATCGATAGAGAAGAAGAATCTTTTTGTCAAGAAGAGTTTTTCTGAAGATCTTTGTTTTCTCTTCTTAGTCTGACTACTTCTTTAGCAAGTTTCATTAATTCTATGTGCATTTCATCATACAAACTTTGAAGCTCAGAATAAGAAGGTTCAGAGTCAGATACCTCAGAATCACTTTCCTCTTCTCGAGCAACTAGGCAGAGGTTGGCGCATTCCTCGCTATCGCTAGCTTCTTCATCAGAGCTATCACCCCAGATAGATGACACGTAAGCTTTCTTCTTTCCATAAGTCTTCTTTTTCTCCTTCTCCTTTAATCTTTGAAGACTGGGACACTCAGCTCTGAAGTGACCAGGCTTCTTGCATTCAAAGCATACAGAAGTTTTGTCTTTCTGAGAGTCTTTGAAGCTAGGACCCCCCTCTGGAATCTTTCTCTTCTTCTAAAGAACTTTTTAATTTTATGGCCATAAGAGCTATGTCCTCCTCATCAAGATCTTCATCATCATCATCAATTTCATCTTTCTCTGAAGCAGCAAGAGTGAGTGACTTCTTTTTGGAGTTTCCTTGAGCTTCCCTTTGAGCTATCAGGGTTGGCTCATATTCAGCAAGGCTGCCAAACAGGGCAGTGATGGACTTAGTTGATTCTCCTTGCATTTCTTGTATAGTAGTGACCTTCATGAGCCAGTCTCCTTTCAGAACTTTCAGAATCTTGTTGACTTGCTCTTTTTCTGTAATTTTCCTCTCTAGAGCAGCAAGATTATTGATGAGATGAGTGAATCTGATCTCTAGGTCTCTTATCTTTTCACCTTCAGTCATTTCAAATTTGTGGAACTCTTCAATTAGCATTTCCACACGTCTATCTTTTACTCCAGTAGTTCCTTCGTGGGCAATCTGCAGGGCTTCCCACATTTCCTTTGTAGTGTCCAAATGGATCACTCTGAAGAACTCAGTTTGATTGAGAGCGCTTTGGATCATGATGACTGCTTTACTGTTTAGCTCTAGATTAGCAATATCCTCTTCTGTAAATTCATCTTTAGACTTTGGAATGCCCAAGGGATCTTTAGGCACAATATCTCCTTCTTCAATAATCTTCCAGAGCTTGTATCCATTTGCTTTGATGTAGATTTTCATCTTTAGTTTCCAGAAGGTGTAGTGCTTCCCATCAAAGCCTGGAGGTTTATTAATGGAGCTTCCTTCATGTAGAATATTTTCCAGCGATGCCATAATGATCTTTACTTCTCAGATTCGTTGGAATCAAACAGAGAAGACCGGCTCTGATACCAAGTGAAAGAGGCAATTGCACAAGAGGGGGTGAATTGTGCTCTCAAAAATTAAAATGATGACAAATACGATTAACTCTGAAACTTTATACTGGTTCGACCAACACTGCCTACGTCCAGTTCTCCAACACTTCGTTGGGTTCCACTAACCACAGGTTTTACAAGCACAGCTTCACCTGTCAACCTTTACAGAGTTTTAGAATCCTCTAAACACTCCCCCTTACCACCTGTAAGGTAATATCCCTGTTCTAAAGCACCAAGCTTTCAGAACAACCTCAAACAGTAGAGGATTTCAATAAATACGTTCACTTAATGAACTGATTTTGATAAACACTTAAGTACAGATAAAATCTCTAAGACAATAAATACAAGAAAAATAGAGAGCAATGAATGAGCTTGTGAATATTCTCGTTTTTCGTCGTTTTTCAATAAATGCCCAAGTTCTGTATTTATATCTCTTCTCAGATTTTGCCCTAGCGTTCAATCTTCAAGAAGCCGTTTGAATTTAGTCGTTGGGAGCTCATAGCCGTTGGCATTTAATGCAATTTCTTCATCGGGCTTAACTTTATGCTCTAGCTTCAACTACTTCTTAAGTAAGGTGAGCTAGGAGAGAGATAAACTTAGCGTACTGAGCATTTGTACTAACTGTTCTTTTTGGCTGCTTTTTCAGTAGCGCTAGCTTGATCTGTTATCACTAACTACATAGTGTGAGTTCTGCACTTTAAGATGTTAGCTAATCAAATAATCATGTAATGCATAGAAGATGTTATTGCAAGCATAGTCCATTCTCTATCGATATACATAAACATTATCGCTAGCATATTCTTCTATTTCAACGTTCAGCATACTAGCTATGTCATCTTTATAAGCAATCTTCTATCGATATCTAATCTTATTATCGCTAGTTACTTGTTTGTTCATTTGTTAGAGGATACTTAGCTTGCTGAATATTCTAAGTTGTTTTAAGTATCCAATTATCGATAGCTATATCTGTTATCGCTAGCATCCATGTTATCGTTATTATTTAACTCATTTGCTCTCAGGAATTAGCTATCTGGATGTTTATCCAAAATGCTTCTGTTTTCGATAGCTTAACCTGTTATCGCTAGCTGATTTCCTTTGTTCAGAGACTTGGGTTACTTTTCTGCTAGTTATTTACTCATGTTCTTCAATAAACTTCTAGCGATAGGATATTTCTTAGCGATAATGCTAGACTTAGCGATAGATATTAACTTTGTTATTTCTAAGTCTTCACTTGCTATGACTTTGTCTATTAGCTATAGAGATACACTTAGCGATAGAGATATTTATTCTTAGAGTTCTGCTAAGTTTCCATCTGTCATAGTTGATTCTTTTAATCTGTTACCTATCAGATTATACTTGTTTTATTCCAAAGGTAACTTGCACTTACTTATGTTATATATGGGATCAGTCTTGATCAAAACTTAAGATTCTAACATTGGGAACCCGTATTTGAGCATTCTTTGTAAAATTTCAAATCTATTCTTCCATACCCCAAAAGTCCTTTCTATAGTGCATCTCAAACTTGAATGATAATAATTGAAGGCTTGTTATGATTTCTAAATCCTGGTTGACGCTGAATTGTGAAAGGTGATAACGCTCTCGTCTATATGGACCAAGATATCCAACTGGTGTTGGATACCTAGAATCGACCAAATAATATTTTCCTAATGAAAGATGAAATAATTTTTTTCATTGTCACAAGTAATTAAAATTGAAATATGACATGAAGATATAAAAGGTCTAATTAAATTGGAGTTGTCAAAAATATACCTTCAGGTGGATGAGGAAAATTCATTGAAGGAGTCGAAATAGCAGCATGAAACACACAAGCATCATGTGCAGAACCTTCCCATCCCACACGAATGTAAAACACATATCCCAATCACATACAACCATTACATTCTGTGTAGGCTATCCCTTCCTCCCAATATATTTATCACGCACGGGCTGATTAACCACGCATTGTACGTGAGTTCCATTAATTGCTCCAATTGTGTCCTTGAAAAATGGGTAATATCGCCGATCTTCCCGTATTTTTGGGTGACAGTCTTGAAACATAGGGTCACACAGTTTGATATTTTCTCGGGCTAGATTAAGGCATGCCTCTAATACTTTGTGAAAAAGCCTACTTGCAGTTTCTCCAGAATGTTGAAATCTTTCTTGTATCAATCTATTACATTGTCCATGCCCAACAGTGTGCAAGAACATGACAACCATTTCTTTAACTCCAACATACCTAGAACCCTCCAACCCATGCTCAACCAATTTATAGCATAACCTATAGAAAACATGTTTTTCTACTCTAAACATTTCATAACATTTAGAGTCGTGCCCTGCCAATATTTCTTGCACCCATAGATGACCCGTTTGCTTACTGTTGTTACGTGGTTCTTTGCACACATACGGCGTCATATATTGACATACCAACGCACATACTTGTTCATACTCATCCAACTCTTCATTTATTAGGGAAATGAGTTGAGATTGTCCGTCTTCCTCAATCCCCTCTGACATGAATTGATTGCTCCAAGATGCCATAGAATATTGAACCTGCTAGTTTCATTAAAATCTAGTGAGTATCATCATAAAATTAATACTTTTTTAAACATCCAAACATATAATAAAATTATTGGCGACCCATTACATGTTTTCATAAGTTACTAGCATCATAATGCATCCATAAAAAGAAAACATAGTCCAGAACTGCAAATTACATGCTTCTAAGTGTCATGAAATGTAAAACATAACTCACAGAAATACATTCATAATGCATTCAGAATTAAAGTGTCATGAAATATGGTTCATGTTGGTGGAGGACTGTTCCCTTCTCGGTTATATGCCATATCTTCCAACCATGATATCAAATAGGGCCGATTTTCTTTGAGTGAACAAAATATTTCCCGATTTCCCCTTTCCCTTATAAGTCTAATACATCGGTTTCGAAGGCGATCGTTAGTTGCAATTTTCGGAATGGAAGTTAATTCTTTCACAACCTCCATTAATGATGTCCCTTTAATTTCATTTAATATTGATGTTCTGTCTTTAGATACATTAGCTATGGCACTGACTGCATCTACAATTTGTTTTGATGCTGCAAGTTTTTTTTCTTGTTTTTTATGGAACATTCACCAACTTTCCTCTTCCCACGACTCCCTGAACCGCTAGGACCAGTAGGTACAGTGCTTGTTGTTATGTTGAAGTCTTCCAAATCATATGTAACTCCTGCACTGGCTCCAATATTAGCACCAAAATCCTCTTCTTCGTTGTCCCCTAATCCTTCTTCTCGGTCTATGCTGGGTATGTACACATCCTCATGATCATCCTTACGTATTTGAGGTTGTGTACAAGATGGTGCATACATATCATCTCCAGATGCCATAACGTCCTTGAATGTGAACTTCAATTCCGTTTCAAACATCAACCCTTTGTGTCTGAACTTTTTGTAACTTGGATTCTCCTGCATGCATATATAGGAAACCACAATTAAAGTTAACATGAAATAATCAAACAACATTATGAATATTTACTATCACAATTTCAACCATTGCAATTAATGTACCTGCATTTTCCGTGCCCACCACTCATCCGATGCAACTACTGCATTTGTGACAAGGTCCCGACCTAGACCAGTCTCTTTAGAAATTAAATCATCCCAAATCTTCCAATCTTTCCTCAAACACTCAAACTTATTCTTCACTTGTTTCTTATCATATGGTTTCCCAGTTCTTTCTTTGAATGTGTTAAAAATATTGTTCCACCCAGGCACTGTAAAAGAGGCTGCTCTCCATTCTTTTGCATATATTTGCTCAATACATATGTTGATGAAAGTCCTTGTTGACTCAATATCCCATTTTGCTTTACCTTGGTCCATAATTCTATGGGATAAATTGCAATATAGTGCAATGAACCCACATATGCAATGAATCCACATAACAATAGCATATCATTCAATGAATTATAAAAACCAACAATTCACATTACAAAAACCAATAAATCAACAATAATTTCCACTAAATCAGTAACCAAACATTTCATATATCATAATTACAAATTCTCTCTTTAAGAAACATATAAGAATCATTTCTTATGCCTTATCATCCCACTAAAACCTTTCAACATCATTAAAATTTAACCTCAATAATAAAAACTAAACTTTATCACATAATTAAAAAGTTCCAAATCATAATTTAAAACTAAACTGAATAAACATCCGAGATAAGAACTTTACTTGAAAGATATGGGCACAGAAATCAGAATGATGGCTCAAATGTAGAAACTGTTTTACATCTTAATCATTACATGGACCAGAAAAGGATAAGCCATATGCATATCATAAACCCAGTCCCTTTCAAATCTAACTACTTATATGTAATGCTAGTTTAAGACTAAAGATTTTGCAGTTAAGAGCTTAAACTATATTCAACATGACTAAATACTACTCATTATCATCTAGAGGGGGGAAACTAGGTAATTCGAGCTAATGTCATTAGATTGACTCGAGACAAAAGTAGGAATAATCATGTACAAAGCATTGTAGCTTTAGAAAATTAAAGCCAAAAAGGTTCCAATGCTTAAATAAAAATCTTACTTATTGAAATACAATATAACAGAAACAAATCACAAACTTAGAAACCAAGAGCCATCAAGGATCAACAGAATCAAACATGAAAAAACTCCGAATTCAACCATTCTTACAGCCAGAACAGGGAAACAAAAGAACAAGGGAAAAGAACAAGAAGCCCGACGGTCTGTGCGTGCAAGGGCAGGGAAAGAAGAAGAAGAATAATCAATCCAAAATTACAAAATTAAGCATGCAAGCCATTAATCTAATCAACTTTATCACTATCAACACTTCCTCATCAGCATCTCGCCAATCAAAGGACCAGAGGAAGACCGAAAATGAACAACGCCAGAAATAGGAAAATCTGGAACCATGGAAAATCCTCAACATACAACCTAATTTCTTGGTCCAATCATACTCTTAAACACGCTAGATTAAAGTTTCAAGCTACATACACCCAGAAATCAATGTAAAGAGACTCAGATGAACAGTACCCGAGCCAGTCCCTGAACCAGATCGGACCAAACAAGCCTTCATTCACAAAATCATTTCAAGAATACCCTTAACCGAGTCTTAAGCTTCATTTTTATACATTTACAAGTTTCAAAAATCCTCCCAAAAATTCGAATCACTCCCCCAAATCCCACTCAAAATCGGCCCAGAAAGAGGAAGAAAATGAAGGAACAACTATACCTACGGTCAAATCAAGCTTCCCTTGCGGTTTCGCTTCGCCTCGCCGCCGTTCACCGATGAAATCGCCGGAGCTCGCCGCTGCTTGTCAAAGGAATAGAGGGATCCAGAGAGAGTAGAGAGAGAGAGAGAGAGGTCTGAATGGTGAATATTTCAGGGAGAGAGAAAGTGATAAATGGGGCAGATGAATAAAAAAAACATGTGGGCCCCAGTGTCCAACGGTTATAAGTCAGTTTGCACCCAAAATAAGTTGTTTCCATCGACTTGTGCTTATTGGGTTTGGGTTGTTATAAGTTTTTTTTTTCCAGCCCAGCCAAACAAGACCCACAACAACTTTTTAATTTTAATTCCTTCTTACCCAAAATAAGAACTTCTTTTGCCCAAAGTAGGCCAGCCAAACAAGCTCATAAAAGGATTGGAACTAGTTTCTCAACTAATAAAAAAAATTAAAATGAGTATGAAAAGATATGTGTATCTAGACCGTTTAGATCTCGTCTAAACGGTCTAGATTTATTTCAGATTGTCCATATGAGATCTACTCGATTTAGATACTTTTAGCTCTCCCTACCTATCTTTTTATGAGTAGAGAACTAGTAAAGATCTGAGGTTCAATTAATGTATCAGTGATGCTGCGTGCCAGATATAAGATGGAATGATGTAATAATTTATTTTTGGGTTAAAGAGCAATTTTACCAACAGACTGTTGTCCAAGTTGCAGATGGCACAATTGACAATTGAAAGGGTCGGAAATACCAATGGACCTTTTAAACAGGGGCAGATTGGCCAACGCCGTTAAAAATACCAAACGGCTGTTACGTTTAATATAAAAAATTGTGGCCTACAATTTTTTATGGGGTTAAAGAGCAATTTTACCAATAGACTATTGTCCAGGTTGCATATGGCACAATTGACAATAAAAAGGGCCGTTATCACCAATGGACCTTTTAACCAGGGGCAGATTGGCCAATACAGTTTTACTTATGGATGTTAACTATTAATTTTAATTTGGAGATGTGACAGATAACAAGTTGTTGTGTGGCACATTTTAGACTGTGACATGGATTTATAATAGGAAAATACCAAAATATCCCCAAGCAATTAAAAAATACCCCCCACTGTGGCAAGTTGCCATGTGGCACATTTTAGACTGTTGAGGGTGGGTGAGAATGAGGGTGTCTGTCGTCCGTTGCCGTTCGCCATCCTCGAGTGTTCTTTCGTCCATGGTTATGGCGGGGGCTCTGTTGTCAAGTGTGAAGGAATGTGAGGATAGGTTAAGGTAAGGGTAAGGGTGAAGGTGAGGGTGGGTGAGGTGAAATTATGTCTCCCATGTGGAATTCACCAAGCTTCCAGGTGGACATCATTGCGCCAATTGTCCCACAACTAATGGCGGGCTGCATAAATAAAATAGTATTGACCAATCTGCCCCTGGTTAAAAGGTCTGTTGGTGATATTAACCATTTTTTATTATTAATTGTGCTATCTACAACCTAGACAATAGTCTGTTGGTATAATTGCTCTTTAACCTCACAAAAAACTTTGGGCCACACTTTTTTATATTAAAAAAATGTGGGCCCCACTAAAGTTTGTAACGGACGTTTGGTATTTTTAACGGCGTTGGCCAATTTGCCCCAGGTTAAAAGGTCCATTGGTATTTCCGACCCTTTCAATTGTCAATTGTGCCATCTGCAACTTGGACAACAGTCTGTTGGTAAAATTGATCTTTAACCCTTTATTTTTACTTTTAATATGTCAGCAGTGACGTTGGTGCCACATCATAATAAAGGGTTTTGTTAACAAAGACTAGCATACCTTTCAACAATTAGATATATAAGAATTTTATTTTGAAAAGAAATCAAATTATGGAGGCAAAATACAACATTGACACTAAGTAAGTTATAATAAGGACCTGCCAATTAATTTTTCGTATATTAAAATTAATCAGTTGTACCTAAGGTCTAGTGGGAACAATATTTCGATAACAAATTCTTTCTGTGCATTCAATTTAAGATTATGGGTTTCACACTTTTGAGTCACTATCATTTGATTATAACAAAATTTTATATGGATTGTGCTTCATTAAAAGGTTGGGTTACTCCAGTATTCTCTTAAGGTTTCTGATTTGTTTACTTTATTTTGAACAAGAAAAAAATCATTAGTGTGGGTTTATTTTTTTTATTTTTATTTTTTTTTGCTTTTGAATAATTGCAATTAAAATATTATTAGATAGGTTAAATAATAAAAGTAATATTAGAATCACAATTAATTACATCATTAAGCGATCATTGTGCCATAAGAGTAAGGCACTCAACAAGTCACCTCATGGCACTTAATGTTACACTTGAAAAATTTAAAAATTATTTTTAAAAAAAGAAAAGAAAAAGAAAACTCAATCTCACCCTCCCCCTCTAGTTGTTTTCATCCCTAACGCCCTTCCCTGTAATAATTACCGGTGATGCTTTGACTTTGATGGGTGTAAAGTGCATGGACTTTATGGGGCTAATAGTATATGTGTGAGTATGATCCTAGAGAAGGAAGAAGGAAGTGTTTGTGTCTTACTGAATATAGAGTGAAGAATCATAGTGATTGGTCTTATGGGTGTGAACCCAATTTTGAACTCTCATGTCATAAAAATGAGTCTACTTTCTTGAAATTACCCAATGTTGAGCTATATGGATATAACGTTAACCATGAGAAAACATCACTTATGGTGATTGGGAGAAAGATTGCTTACAAGATTGTGGGTGCAAGGCGTTTTAGTGTTCATTTGACAGAAACGGTTTGTTTCATTGTTTTACGAAGAGAGTTTTGCTCAATGGTCGTAGATAGCCAAGCTTCAGAGGAACAACTACTTGAGACTACCAAAACATGTAATAAAAACGGTTTGTTACATGGTGGAGAAGAAGCTAGTGCTCAAGAAAAGGGTCATGTTTGTTTGGTGAAGCTCCAAAGAGCTTATACCAAGAGACGCGTCAGCAATTTTGTGAGGTTCTTTCTTTGGTTTTCTGTGGAAATTGCAAGAGAGGGCAGGGCCGTTGTTAGGGGAGCATAGACCAGGTCGCCTACTATGAACATCCTTGGCTTAACCAGTTTATCGTAGTGTCGCTTTATTGTTCTTGATATGCTTGAAGATGCTTCCCTGGCATTTGTTTTCTCTGATTTCATCGGTGGTTGAAGTCCTCTTCATTTTTACAGTTTGGTGTTCTTTGTATAGAACCAAACAAAACTCAAGTGGAAATCAGCAAGGAAGATACAACTTTATATCTCATTTTGGGTTCAAAAGGTTTACTTACACTGAGCTAAAACAAGCAACCAAAGGGTTCAAAGAAGAAAATGGAAGGGGTTCAGGTGGAACAGTGTACAAAGGAGTATTGGCTGATCAAAGAATTGCAGCAATCAAGAAGCTGAAAAATAACATGGTTGGAGCCAAACAAGAAGAAGGAGAATTCTTAGCTGAAGTGAGCATAATTGGTAGGCTTGACCACATGAACTTGATTGAAATGTGGGGTTATTATTGTGCTAAGGAAAAGCACAGGCTATTGGTGTATGAATTCATGGAGAAAGGTTCTTTAGCTGACAGTCTCAAATCAAACTCTCTAGATTGGACCAAAAGATACAACATTGCTCTTGGAATAGCAAGGGTTCTAGCCTACCTACATGAAGAATGCTTAGAGGGAAATTATTCATTGTGATATAAAGCCACAAATTCAAATTACCAACCCAAGTTGGCAAATTTTGGCTTTTCTAAGCTTCTAAATAGAAGTGAAGAACACATTAAAAGCATGTCAATGGTAAGAGGAACAAGAGGATATATGGCACCTTAATGGCTTTTCAACCTTCCAATAACCTCAGAAGTTGATGTTTATAACTATGGGGCTATGGGATTGTTGCGTTGGAGATGACAACAGGAAGGAGTCCCTCAATGATGGGAATTCAAAGTGGTGAAGAAGGAATACAAAGTGGGAGGCTTGTGAAATGGGTGAGAGAGAAGAGGGAGAAAACGACGTCATCTTGTTGGGTGAAGCAGATAATTGATCCTGTCATTGGATCAGAGTATGAGGTTGAAAGAGGAAGATGTGGAGATTTTGGCTAAAGTGGCTTTGGGACGTGTGGAACAAGATAGGGAAGCTAGGCCAACCGAGCCAAGTTGTTGAGATGCTTCAAAGCCATGAACATGATGCTTCTTAGTCATTTATGGCGGCTCATGAATTTACATGTAATTCTCTTCAATGATATTATTGCTTCTTATGAATGTGGAAGAGAGCATGATTATTGCTCTATGTGTTAATTAATCGGGTGGTTGGATCAAATCTTTTCACAACACACAATCACGTGTGCGCATTTTCGAGTTTTAAGTATGGGAATGTTGGTAGTTAATAGATTCGTTGGCATCAGCATATGAATAAGATCAATGTTTGCAGTTATTTCTTCTTTAGTACTAAACCTCTAATTGATACATCTTCTAGCAGAGGGTATTTGATTTAGCTATAGAACAACTAGATAATAAAATAAAATAACTGTGTTCTGGAATGTCATTTTGTTATAAAAGGCCCTAAGATGAGGCATATCTTAACAGTAAAGTCTCATCTAGCACTACTGCAAAATAAGCATTTTAGACCACCCTTTTTAGACCGTATATGGAGGATAAGGTCTAAAAATTGTGGCCGATGGCATTTTTGTAAATAAGTCTAAATTATTTAAAACTGATTTTAGTATATAAGGTCTAAAAAGTGTGCCCAGTGGTACTTTTGTAAATATATTTAAATTATTTAGACCTTATATTTAAATATTAGCTCTAAAATGTGTGATTTTTGGCATTTTTATAATTATATATTTAAATTTTTTAGACCTAATAATTACTTGTAACTTCTCAACAACTTTCCTACCTTCACGGCACGATCACCCATTCTTTCTCATGCATCCATTTTTTTATCGCACAACATCAGCATTCCATAATCCTTCTTCAATATTCCAGTAACTTAAGTCATCAAATATCACCGCTGAAATAGATCATCAGTGCCCAGTGAACAGCACGCGGTTGCTCTCCTCTCCCTAGCGAACAGCGCGCGATTGCTCTCAGCCCAGCAAACAGCGCACGGTTACTCTCCTCTCCCCAGCGAACAGAGCGTGATTGCTCTCAGCCCAGCGAACAGCGCGTGATTATGCTCTCCTCACCAGCGAGTCCAGTGAACTGAAGGTTTGTGAACTTCATCTTTTAATCTTGTTTTTTTTGGAATGTATAGTCTCCTTATCTTTCACGCCTCTCTTCCTTTGAATCTAACCCCTTTTATGTATTTATTTAATGGAATCATTCTCTGCCTTTTGATTTCAGGCCTTAATCCGTTTCTATTTTTTTCTTTTCTTTTTTTCGTTATCAAGATTCTGTACTTGTTTCTGATTGCTTTTTTTTTTTTTGCATTATCGACATTCTGATTCAGTTGTGCTTTCATCTTTCTCGCTTCTGGTTTCTGCAATCTAGCAGAAGGCGGTTGAGTCTGTATCCGTTTCTGGTTGCTTTTTTTGTTGTTTTTTTGCATTAGCGACATTCTAATTCGATTGTGTTTTCATCTTTTGCGTTTCTGGTTTCTGCAATCTAGCAGAAGGCGGTAGAGATTGAGCAGTTGAAGATTGAACCTTGTTTTCTGGTAATTCATTCGTGCTATCAAGAATTTCTCCATTATCTATGTGCTTGGCAAATATACTGTTATTTCTTTTTTTTACAGACTTGTTATGTATTTACTTTTGTGGTTCATGTAAATGTTTGTTTTAAAAAGGAACATTGTAAAGAATTCATAATCTCCAATATTATTACTGAAGTTCACCTTAGTTGAACTTGGTCATATTACTCAAACAAAGACATGTTCATTTCCTCTGTAATTTTCTTTGGTGATGAAGTGAAAGTAACTAGAGGACTATTGTGGGCTTTCAAAGCGTATATAGTCTATGGATTCCATGCCTTGCAATTGTGTTGTCCTTTCCAATCAAAACACTCCTGAATAATGCTGGCTCTTGCTTCGGATCATTCACCCTAATCTATTAATTAATTAATTTAGATTAAAATAGAAGCTGGAATTTCACTTACCAAATATAATTCAGGTATTTCAAAAACAAATCAACTCTTTTTTTTTTAAGTTTTAAACCTGTAATTCAGCTTCATTTGCAATTGCAAGTGCCAATCTTAATTTATATGTCCCAAATACCACCACGTTATCAAGCTTGAACTTGATTTGCCATGTAGTTCCTTGGTAAGTTTCATCATCTTTCTTCCAGTATTATTTCATTCATCAATACCAACTTTTCTATTGAAAAACAAAATAAAAACAAAGGCATCTTTTAAGGCTCCCTAAAGAAAGCAACTTGAGTTATGACCTGGTCAGGAATGCTATAAAGAATTCTCCATTATCTATGTGCTTGGCAAACAAAAATTAATTGTTTTAAAAATTGCGTGTTTGTATTTTTACAGAATCAAAGTACTTTTGTGGTACACATTGAATCCATATGTTTTCTTCATCTTTTTTGTTTGCTGAATATTGCGTGTTTGACTACAGGAATCTGGTTATTTCTGGTTATCTCTGGTTTTTGGTGTATCTCCTAGCCAATAGAGGTTGGTTTTCTCAATTTATTGCTTTTTCCTTTTCTATTATTCTCTGGTTATTTCTGAATTTTAGAGATAAGATTGGTTTTTGTTGATCTTTGTAAAAAGGATTTAAATCATTTTGTTATAATTATGCTGGTTAACACATTATATGCTGGTTACTTCTGGTTACTAAACTTCGAATCTTTAACGAACATAAACACATAGAAGCTCATTTTCTGGTTATGTCAATCTTGATTTAAGTCTATCTTGATTATTGTGTGTATAATAGTTAGTTAGGCTCCCATACTTCCCAATAATAATAATTGTTTATTAAATTGCCTCCGCCCTCTACGTCCCTTTCTTTCTTGCACGCTTCGTTTTTTTTCCTTTTTCCTTGAATGTGAATTCAACCACATTCAAAAATGAATCTGTTGATAATAAACAATTCTACTATCTATGTTCATGTTTAGGAATTATAATATGGACCGTAATTGGATAAATGCTAAAAGAATGAGTGCTGAATATGATAAAGGGGTGAGGGAATTTTTGGAATTTGCTAGAAGAAATGCTGGTGAAGATGATGGGAACTTTTATTGCCCTTGTGTAGAATGTTTGAATGAGAAACGACTAAGTGATGCGGACATATATACACATTTAATTTGTGAAGGATTTTGCAAAAGTTATACAGTATAGGTTTGGCATGGTGAGAAAATAGAAATGTCAGATAGATCTCAACAAGGGAATGATACCTTTGATGATAATGATATGGATGATCGAGTAGAGGACATTATTTGTGATGTTGGAGAAGAGGCTTTTATGCAATCACACGCATACGGTAATATGTGCAATGATGCAAATACGCCCTTGTACCCGGGGTGCGAAAAATACCAATTATTAAATGCAGTGCTAAAATTGGTTAGTTTGAAAGCACGATTGGGGTGGAGCGATAGTGGTTTTACAGAATTGCTAGAAACAGTGAAGGATATGCTTCCAAAAGATAATGTGTTGCCAAGTCGATACTATGATGCCAAGAAAATATTGTGTCCACTTGGCATGAAGTATAGAAGGATACATGCATGCCCTAATGATTGCGTTTTGTACAGAAAAGAGTTTGAAGACCATCAAAAGTGTCTGACATGTGAAACTCCAAGGTACAAATCAAATAATGCTCCAGCAAAAGTCTTGTGGTATCTTCCAATTATACCAAGGTTTAAGCGCATGTTTGCTAACGAAAAGGATGCAAAAAATTTGATATGGCATGCAAATGAAAGGATTTCTGATGGAAAGCTCCGACATTTGGCTGATTCTTCTCAATGGAAGAAAATTGATCGATTATTTCCTGAGTTCAGTAAGGAACCTAGGAACCTTAGGCTTGGACTTAGTACAGATGGTATGAATCCTTATGGTAGCCTTAGCAGCATACATAGTTCATGGCCCGTTCTCTTAGTTATTTACAACTTATCTCCTATGTTATGCATGAAACGTAAGTATATTATGTTGTCTATGTTGATTTCGGGACCAAAACAACCCGGGAACAACATAGATGTTTATCTAAAACCCTTGATTGAAGACTTAAAAGAGTTGTGGGACAATGGGGTGGATGTATTTGATGCAAATAAGAAGGAGATATTTAAGATGCGAGCCATGATCTTTCTTACTATAAATGACTTCCCTGCATATGGAAACTTATCAGGGTACAGTGTTAAGGGCCATTTTGCATGTCCGATTTGTGAAGAAGACATGTGCTACCATCAATTGCAACATGGAAGGAAAACCATTTATCTTGGTCATAGGAGATTTCTTAGACCAGGTCACCCGTATCGTAGATTGAAGAAAGCTTTTTTTGGTGGCCAAGAGCACAAAGCTGCTCCGAATGTGTTAACCGGAGAGCAAGTTTATGAAAAGGTGAAAAATATCAATGTTACCTTTGGTTAGACTACAAAAAGTATGAATGAAAAAAATATATGGAAAAAGAGGTCTATCTTCTTCGATCTTCCATATTGGAGTCATCTTGATGTAAGACATTGTATCGACGTCATGCATATGGAGAAAAACGTATGTGACAGTATTGTTGAAACACTTCTCAACATACAAGGAAGTTTAAAGGATGGTGTAAAGGCAAGATTAGATTTGCAAGAAATGGGAATACGAGAAGACTTACATCCAAGGACAGATGGCAAAAGAATTTATTACCCCCCAGCTTTGCATACTTTATCTAAGGATGAGAAAAGAAGTTTTTGTGAGTGTTTACATGGCATCAAAGTGCCCTCAGGGTACTCTTCAAATCTTAAGAAGCTTGTGTCGATGAAAAAATTGAAATTAGTAAGGACAAAAGTCTCATGATTGTCATGTCTTAATGCAACAACTACTCCCAGTGGCTATTCGAGGCATCTTCGAATATGATCTGCAACACATTTTGACCAGACTCTGTTTCTTCTTCAATTCTATTTGTAGCTGATGGGTACTGACAGTGGCAGCTATCAGCCCAGCATGTTGGACACCCCAGGGGCCCATATGAGCTCACCCTGGTGTTGGCAAGCCCAACTCAGGTATTGTAGGGAGGCCCAAGGCCCTCTCGGTACCACGCGTCCCCACGCTGCAGCGTGCCTGGGCAGAGGCATCGAAACTAGTCAAATGCTTGCCCAGAGAGATCGAGGTCGAGACCTCCCACTTTATAGGCACCTTAAGTGCCTCGCTTATCACCAATTGACCTGCAGGTCTAGTGGTGATAAGCGAGGCACTTAAGGTGCCTATAAAGTGGGAGGTCTCGACCTCGATCCCTCTGGGCAAGCATTTGACTAGTTTCGATGCCTCTGCCCAGGCACGCTGCAGCGTGGGGACGCGTGGTACCGAGAGGGCCTTGGGCCTCCCTACAATACCTGAGTTGGGCTTGCCAACACCAGGGTGAGCTCATATGGGCCCCTGGGGTGTCCAACATGCTGGGCTGATAGCTGCCACTGTCAGTACCCATCAAAAAGGCGCTTTTTGGGGGAAGCACAGCAGTATACTATACTCCCCGAATGGGCCCCTGCTGCCACAGTACTGGGCCCCAACTTACACGAGGTCCAATGCCCCTCTCGGTGGCCACGTCCCCACGCTGCAGCGTGCCTGGGCAGAGGCATCGAAACTAGTCAAATGCTTGCCCAGAGGGATCGAAGTCGAGACCTCGTGCTATCATCCCACTTAAGCTGCCACTTAAGGGGATGGCCTTTACCACTTGACCTGTAGGTCAATTGGTGAAAGGCCATCCCCTTAGGGGGGTGATAGCACGAGGTCTCGACTTCGATCCCTCTGGGCATGCATTTGACTGGTTTCGATGCCTCTGCCCAGGCACGCTGCAGCGTAGGGACGCGTGGCATGCGAGAGCTGCCTTGGACCTTGTGTAAGTTGGGGCCCAGTACCGTGGCAGCGGGGGCCCATTCGGGGAGTATAGTATATCGCTGTGCTTCCCCCAAAAAGCGCCTTTTTTGATGGGTACTGACATTGGCAGCTATCAGCCAAGCATGTTGGACACCCCAGGGGCCCATATGAGCTCACCCCGGTGTTGGCAAGCCCAACTCAGGTATTGTAGGGAGGCCCAAGGCCCTCTCGGTACCACGCGTCCCCACGCTGCAGCGTGCCTGGGCAGAGGCATCGAAACTAGTCAAATGCTTGCCCAGAGGGATCGAGGTCGAGACCTCCCACTTTATAGGCACCTTAAGTGCCTCGCTTATCACCACTAGACCTGAAGCATCTATTGTTCAAAAATATGTTTCTGAAGAAGCTATGGAGTTTTGTCAACATTATTTGTCAAAAGTAAGACCAATTAGGCTTCCTAAACGTCGTGATGAAGATGGTGGTAGATGTGGGGTTGCGGTGAAGAGTGTGGATATTGATGAATTGCAAAAAGTCCACCTATACATCTTGAATAACATTGATGAAGTTCAAGACTACATACTTGCTCATAAAGAACTCGTAAGGAGAGAAAACAGTCGAATGAAAATGACAGAGCAAAAGTTGATTAAGGAGCATAACAAAACATTTGTGCGTTGGTTCAAACAAAATGTTGAGAGAGATGATTGTGTTTCTGATACAATTAAATGGTTAGCACGTGGTCCTGAGATTGATGGTTGGACTTCATTTGAGATCAATGGTTATTCCTTTTATACAAAGTCTCTGGATGATAAGAGTACCGTGCAAAATAGTGGTGTTTCATTGGTGGCTCAATCTATGCATTTCGCTAGTTCAAAAGACAATAAGCCTAAATTGGCGATCATGCCTTATTATGGGGTAATTGAAGAGATTTGGGAGGTGGACTATACTAAATTTAGAGTCCCAATTTTCAAATGCAAGTGGGTTAATGTTAATAATGGTGTTCAAATCGATAACCTAGGATTCACAGTAGTTGATCTTAATAGTATAAGTTTTGGAGATAAGCCTTTTATTATGGCAGACCAAGCAAAACAAGTGTTCTATATCACGGATCCAGTAGATAAATATTGGTCCGTGGTTCTCCAAGGAAAAAAGGTCATCGATATTGATGAGCCAGGTTATTCAAATTTTGATCTTTCTGAGACTCTTTCTTTGTTGAGAGGTTTACCTGAATTGAATGAAGATGATGAAATGGATAATGAATATGGCATAAGAAATGATCACCATGAAGGGATATGGGAGGATACCCTTATATGAAATTAGTTTGAAAGGTAGTTATTTATTTTCTTACTGAATATGTTTAATAGTTCTTTTGTTCTTATTTTTAAACTAACTGATTGTTTCTTTTATCTAAGCAGAACATGGAGGGTTCAAGCAATCTAGCTAGTGTTAATCAGAGTAGGCCTGACAATAGTTTAAGCCAGAATCAAAGCGAGCATAGCATCCAATCTACACAGAAGAAGGGTAGAAAGGGCACCAGGTTGAAAGATGTTCCCTTATCTCGGCAAGCTGGGCAAAAGATTCCAATTGAGTTTGATAGATATTGGAAACCGATTGGCCCTAATGCAACACGATATATTAGCTTCGTTGGCGTCCTCGCCCGTAACAAGCCTAGCATCTTGATAAATGAGTGGAAAAATATTAAACTGGATGTGAAGAATCAGATTTGGGACACTATACGGGTATAACGTGAAACAAGTGAAAAATACTATCATTTATGTTATTAATTATTTTAATATTTTTGTCATGCACTATTTGAATGCATTAGAGCTTACTTATGACGCTCCTGAAAATGAAGTCTTGAGGAAGAAGACAATGAAATTTTGTCGTAAACGTTGGAAGGCATTTAAGACAAATTTAGCTAACACTTATGTACATATCAATGTGAAAAATGGGGAGCCTTGTGCTAATCCTTGCAGCACTATTCTTTTATTGATGAAGAGACGTGGCAAGAATTTTGTAGGATTCGAACTACTCCAGAAGCCTTGGTGAGTTGAGTTAATTTGAATTTTGGAATAAGTATTTATGTTTTTATTATTAAATTACTTATGTTTTCATTTTACTTTTCTCAAATGATCCTATTTATAGCTAAAAAGGGAAAAAGCACAAGAGTATGGTAGAATGAATGATTGTCCTCACACAATGTCTCGTGGGGGTTATACAAAGGCTGAAAAGGACTTAATGATGGCTAAGCGGAAAAGATTAGAAGAAGCATCTCAATCTAATCCGTCTGTTCTTCATTCTCCGTTATCTCCAATACGTCGTGAAGAAAAATGGATTTATGCTCACAAAAAAAAGGAGCGGCTCTTATACAAGTGAAAAAGCTCGTATAGTTGCTGAAAAGATTGTGAGTGTTATTACTTCTTTTCTTTAGTAAATTAATTATACTTTTACTTATGTTCTTGACTATCACAGGATGAACTTAAAAAAAAACAAGACGAAGGATCCTTCAAGTCATCAGGTAGGAATGATATCTTGACTGTTGCTTCAGGCAAACAAGAAAATCCAGGGCGTGTTAGGGGAATTGGCGAGGTAGGCATAAGGGAATACTTCGGATCAGCCCCACGACATTCCCTATGTGTGGTGACTTGGGAGGAGATGGAAGAAAAGTTGGCAACCGTGAGAGCGGAGGCAAGGGAAGAAGCAGAAGCATCATTGGATGTGCTGATAGAAGATCGGTTAAACAAGATGAAAGAGGAAATGATGATTCTTTGGAGCACTCGTCAAGAAACTGGTGCTCCCAATACTTTATCTACTATACCTATTCCAAGCACTAAAGGGAGTTCCATTATTAGGCATTCATCAGAAGGTCATGCAATGCAACATGGTGAGCTTTTTGATCTATTTGTTGAGAATCCTCTTAGACAATTAGTAGCACGTGGCAACATACACAACTTAGGATCAACGGTCCACCATAAACATATAAAAGAAGATCAAGTAAGAGTATCAGTTACAGAAGTAATAATTGTAGATGCTCCAGTTCCATTCCCCAATGATGTTGTGAAGATTGTGGGTGATGCCAAAAATACATTTATATCTTGGCCAAAGAATCTTGTTATGATTCATTCTAAGACAACCCAAGTCGTAGACCCAATTTTAACTCCATCCAATCAACCCGTTTCACAGTCTCCATTGACTGTCATGCAACATGTGCTTTTGTTAGGATATGATAAATCCTTTCAACCAAGAGAGTGGCCAATGACTTCAGTTATGGGCAAGACAGGTGTACAGGTTAACCTGGAAGGGGATGACTTAGTTTCCCTTATAGATCCTAAACGGCAGCTTACGATTGCATGTGTCCAAATATTTTTAATGTAAGTATCTTCTTGTAAATTGAGCATATATATAAGAATTATCTCTTATATAACTCTTCTGATTATTTTGTTGCATTATTATAGGTACATGGATCGTGAGTTGGTTTCTTCAGGAAAAAGGAAACATTTTGGATTTATTTGTCCAATGCATATCCAAGAGAAAGTGACTACTGCTGCTTCAAGACATGCATATTTATCAGAACGGCTTTGTGAATCTACATGTGATTGTTTATTGGCGCCGTATGTGCATGAGTAAGAGAAAAAAATTTATATTTCATAACAATATATATATATAATGATTTTTGCTTAACTAAAAGTTATCCCATTTTTCAGTAATCATTGGCAATTGGTTGTTGTGTGCAAGAAGATTTATACTGTATTATTCTTATGCTCCATTCACAATAGACCAGGGAATGATTTGAGGAAGACAATGAACTCGTGAGTTTTCTTATACAAAAAAATGACCTTTGGATATGTTAAATAAGTTATTAACTTTATGACTTTCATGATAGGGCTATGAAAACATATAAATATGCAGCTTGTGATAAACATATGAAGGAGGTAAAGGAACCTAAATGGATCATTCCAAAGGTTAGTATGTATTTGTTTGCTTTATTAATTTTTGTAAATGGATCAGTTGGATAGATTGAAATTAAAGTTTCACAAGACTTTGAGGCATTTTAGGCTGAATATTGAAACGCTATCTATATTTGTTATTATGTTTCTATGACTGGTAGTAGTTAGGTTTGAACTTTTTGTAACAATTGAAATTCAATAAAGAAGGGCAGAATCAAGATGATTTATATGACTTTCCTTTTTTTGTAGAGTCATAAGCAACCACCGGATTCCAACTTATGTGGCTTTTATGTGCTGAGACACATATTTAATATTATCACTTTAGGCACAATTGAATTAACTGAAAAGGTAAATGTATTTCTAAAAGTTTGTACTATTTTTATTTTTATGGGCAGCAAGTTAATGTTTTTTTGTTTTTATGATATTTCAGATGTTTGATGTTGCTGATCCTTTTCCTGAAGCAAATATTGACTATATCCGGGAACGTTGTGCTGAATTTATTATTGAGCTTTTACAACATTCATGAGTTTGGCTATGCTCTTGTTTATATAGTTAAGAGATAGTGTGTTTTTTAATTTCATTTTCATTTGTCTATATATGTAGGAACCTTTGTGTGATGAATAGTTATGTGATTAAATTTGGGTGAATTTGAATTGGAAGATTGTTGGTTTATATTTAATTTTATTTGAAAGCCTTCATGGTGTAATTGGATATTTGAATGTTAGGAATTCAATTTATACTTTGACAGCGTAATTTTATTGCAGGAAAATGGGTTTTGAGGGAAAACAAATGAAAGAAAAAAAATGCATTATATTTAGACCTCATATAAAAATATGGGGTATAGAACATGTAAATTTTTAGACCTTACAAAAGATTTATAAGGTCTAATATGTGTTATTTTAGACTTTAGATGAATATATAAGTTCTAAAATGTATAAAATTTTAAACCTTACATGAGTGTTATGAGGTCTAAAATGTCAAACTTTTAGACCTTACAGTCATATATTAGGTCTAAAATATGCTTTTGAGACCTTATGTTAATAAGGTCTAAAAAGTGGTAGACTTTTTAAACCCCCTGAAACAAGACCCCATGTAGATGAGGTCTAAAAAGCCCTTTATATGAGGTCTAAAAGCACTTTTTTGCACTAGTGTAGATAAGTCATCTACCTCGCAATATGATCCAGATAAAGTGTTAGTTTGTGGTTACCTAGCTAGATGCTATTTTTGTGGTTGATTACTCAAACTGGGAAAGGTTGGAATAAACATTATCGGTTCTCTATTTGCATTTTCTTTTTAGTTTCTCATTAAATTAAACAATCACATCGAAGGTCACGTACGATAGAACATTAATTAAGTCTCAAAGTTCATTATTCCTCTGGTCCTTATTATAAGACACCGACTAATAAATTTTTTTATCTCAAATATAAGGCACCAACCGCCGTATTAATTACTTTTTCCCTACTTTACCCTTACTATTAATGGATATTTTCATAGTTAAAAAGATCAAGTTATATCATTTAATGAGAGGTAAAATTGGAAAAAATGGTCAATTAAACCTAGATTTAAGGACCCAACTACCATTCCTTAATTTATGAGAATTGATAATTGGTGCCTTATAATAAGGATAAGATGGAGTAGTTGCATGAAGTTGTGCACCGTGTGAGTGAGGGCAAATGAGAACATTCAAATGCAAAGGTCATTACAGATTATCACACTTGTGGCCCCAAATGCAAAGATCCATAAATGGGACACCATCCTAAAATTGATACAACAAGCCAAGTCTTAGTGTCGGAATAAAAAGAAAGAAAGAAAGAACCGGACAAAATATATGCCCCTTATCTACCATTCAAATTTTTCTTGATATATGTTTATTCTATCAAATTTATCCCGATTATATCTCATTTTCTATTTTATTTTCATTCACATTCTTAATCTTACTCTCTTATAAATTACTCCTTCCAGCCCATATAAGAGGTAGGTAACCATTTTATACAAATAAGAAAAACATAGTTGAATCATTTATTATTGGTGAAATTAATGTGATTTTTCAATTTACCCTTATATAATTAATTATGCATACTCCCCCCTCTCTTTACATTTAATATGTAAGGGTAAAAATGGAAATAAATCATTTATTATCTTGACTTTACATGTTACCTTTTATGGACCAAAAAAATTCTTGTGTTATTTCTTATATTAAAGAAATTGTTGAAAAATCCAGTTCCACCAAATTTATTATCCAAAATGCCTGAGAACTTTTGTCTTTGATCGGATGGGACGCTTTTTCAGTTATATGTAACATATATTTATCTATATGTAAATGTCTTATATTTTACACATAATTGAAGATATATTGCACCAACATTTGAAGAAGACTTGCATTTGTTTAAAATAGGTTGCCTCTCTCGGTCTTGAACAAATTTCATGTGTACCACTCGGTTCTTTATTATAAGTCCACCCTATCTACTTCTTACATACCAAGGAGTGGAAGTTATAGCATTAAATATCTCATATTTTTTAAAAAAATTTCAACTTTACCCTTATTTAAGAATAGGTATTGAAAAAATATTTTATGCATTATTACATCTTCTCTCTCATCTTTCCTATTTCCAACATAGGGGTAAAATAGTCACAGTTAGGGGAGAGCAAAAACCGAACCAAACCGAAAACCAAACCAGACCAAATGATTTTCGGTTTTTCGGTTTTGTGGTTCGGTTTCGGTTTTCATTTTCATCATTTTCGGTTTTCGGTTTATGGTTCGGTTTTTATAAAAAAAATCGGTTCCAAACCGAAAACCGAAATTGTTTTTAATATAAAAAAAAGCCCAAGCCTACTTCTATTTTCCCACGGCCCAATAAGAATAACCCAATTACCATGTAACCCAATTACCAAACCCTAGCTAACACATCTCTCAGGTCTCACTAGTCGCCAGTTCACATCATCACCTTCACGGCTTCTGCTCTCTCCATCAGACTTCATCTCCCTCTCCGGCTCTCCCTCAAAGTCTCATACCCTCAATCTTTATCTCCGTCGCTCCCACACACTTCGAAGTTCGAAGCCCGAAGCCAGATCGATTCGACCGTTGCCATTGCATCTCTTCTCCGTCCATCGCCAAGACTCATCATCGCCTCTCTCCAACCCTCGAGCTCGACAGCGACAGGCACTCCCTCGGCCTCTTCTCCATCTCCGTCTCCCTCTCACTCTTCATTGGCGCCGATTTCTCTCCCTCTTCTTCTCCGCCGCCATCTCTGCCAAAGACCTGATTTTGAACCAGGTGAGCCTCTTAATCCAATTTCTATGTTATTCCTCTGATCAGGTCCGATTTGAGTGAGCCAGTGAGGTGCGATTTGGGGGTTTAGGGGATTTTGAAATTTCTGAACAATTAAAATCAAAGTGAGCTTCATGCTTTAAAGATTGTCCTTTAACCTCACCATTTCTGGGATTGAACTGATATGAACAATTGTTTTTTGGTTGTTAAGGGATTGGGCGTGAAGATCGAATGGTGCAGTAGGAATGCTAATAAAGCGGCAGCTCGACTTGCTAAGGAAGCATTTATGTTGTCTGAAGGGGTGGAGATTTTTGTTTCTCCCCCAGCTTGTATTCTGGAGGACCTCATGCGATAGGATAGTTATGTTTTGTTTTGTGGTTTTGTTTGGTGAATCCAGTCTCATATTTTTGCACACCTTGACAAATATTGAAAAAAAGAAAGGCACAAAAAAAGCCCATCAACTCCTAGCAGCATGGGAGGATATCTGATGGGCCAACTCTTTTTTTTGTTGTTGAATTTTTGCATGGCCCAATTATACAACAAAAAAGCCCAAAAAACCGAAACCGAAAACAATTCGGTTTTTTGATTTCGGTTTTTTGGTTTTTCGGTTTCGGTTTCGGTTTCCTTTTTCCCCCTTTATCGGTTTTCGGTTTTTTCGATTTTAAACCGAAAACCGAACCGAAAAACCGATACTCACCCCTAGTCACAGTAGCATTAATTGATCCCAAAGTGGACTTATATTTTGGAACAAAAAAATTGTGGTAGTTGGACTTATAATAAAGAATAGAGTGGTACGTTTGAGCATTCAATTTGTCAAGTTAGCTTAAGAAATAGGACAAAAACATTAACTAAAGTATCTATAAAATGAAAAAGTGGTAATTAATTAGAGCTCATGTGTAAGGAATTTAATTAAGATGAGGTCCTACGAAATCGCGTAATGAATTTCTGGTCCCTGACACGAAAGTTGTTACCGCATGCTCGTTAAGTTGTTATCGTAAGCCAAACAGTTGTTATCATCTGGTCAAAAGTTGTTACGGAATTCTTAGTTACTAATAACTAAATGAGCATCCGATAACAACTTTTTAGTCTACGATAACAACTTAATGAGCATGCGTAACATAAGTATGACTTATGATAATGACTAAATGAGCATCTGTAACAAATGTTATCCAGTTACAACTTTTGAGCTGCCGATAATAATTAAATGAGCAGGCGATAATAACTTCGTAGAACCTGAGATTAATTACATGATTTCGTGTGGAACCTGATATTAATTATGCGATTTTGTAGGACCTAATGATAATTAAGTTCCTTACAAGGGACTTGTAATTAATTTTCCCAATAAAAAATAAAGCAATGATCTTAACAGAAACCGAGGAAAAAAGACATGAAGAGTCTATATATCATGACACACTATTTGGTTACATTTGAGTGTACTAAAAAAAACCAGCTAATTTTTAAGGAAATTAAATTACAAACATGATTTCAGTTTTCCGATGGAATTTATGAGGGATTAATGGATCAAATTCCATTTCCATACCTCTTAATTTCATCTTATATACCAAATTTGAGGCATTATCTAAGCATATACAGTATTAAGTACTACTATTATATATCTAAGCGTGTTGCCAACAAAAAGTATACTCCCTTCATTCCTAAATATATGACATATTTAAAGATGTAAGCTTGTTCATAAATATATGACCTCTTTATAATTTTTTTCAACATTTCCCCAAATTATCTCTATTGATTCTCTTCACGAGCAAGAGAGTGAGTGTGAGAATAATGGTAGATGATTAGGTGCTTTGGTAATATCATGTGATTTGAACTAATTTAATTAACTTTGTTAATTTAATCAAATTAGGTACGTAATTATGACTTATATTTAGGAACCGATGGAGTATTATCTAAGCATACAAATTCTGTCAGCAAAATTGAAAAAAAAAAAAAAAGACACAGCTTATAGTCATTTCGATAATTATAGAATCCACACATAACAAACTAGAGGGGCCTAAAGTACAGTATTAGATAAACCATACCAAAACAATGTTGAGTCACGACTCCAACATTATTTACCTCTTCGAGCAAACCCAAAACCAAAAGTAAAACAGAAAATCTCCAAATAGATTGGGCATTAATGTTATCCAACAAATAAACTATTGACCGATTCCCAACCAAAGCAACGGCAGATGAACTTGGGATTTTTTTGTTAATGCAACTCTTCAATTGACATTCCGGGCATGTTCTCCATCAACAGCCAAATTGGGATCTTGAAATTCCTGAGGCAAATTTTCGATGGAACCATCTCCTAACCGTCCAGTAACCAACCTCATTATGTTATGGATAATGTTGATTTGTTTAAGCTCAAACTCATGATCTGGAGTGTGCTGCTGATTGAGCCGCCCCGGAATCTTGGTGCGGATTTTATAGCAATCAGCACAAAGATCAAAACCAATCTTCTCCTTACAGTCTTTGCATCTGTATCTATCCCCAACAATTGGAAACATCTGAAAGATACAAGCAACATGTTACCACACTATAAAACTAAAGGTATCAAAGAAACTGACGGCAACTTTGGCAGAAAACAAAAATAAGGGGAATCAAGGTGTGGGGGTATTTTGATTTCTGATGTCTTGATTTTGTTTCTTCTGCATAGATTCTTGCCATGCAGGGTCAATAAAATAGGGCTTCTACCCGTAATAATTTCCATGCAAACAGTCCCAAATGTAAATAAACATTGAGGATAAAATACAAACAAAAATTCAAGAATGCAAAGATTTGGAGTTTTTACCCCACAAAAATCACAACCAACTCCAACATGTACTTTTGAGTTAGGATCAGAACACCATGCAGCTTTGCCTCCACCCTTATTCAGAGAGGCTGGAAGCAGAAGATAAAGAGTAACATGGAGATACCGATAATATGGAATAATAGTGTTATAGAAACACCAAAGCAAATCGAATTTCAAATATGGAAGAAAGGGAAAAATTAAAACAGGGAATATTGTTACAGATAGGAAAACGAAAAGGTATTCTCCAAACATCAAGGCCATAAACACAGCAATAAGAGGGAAAATTATTTTGAAGGATCTATTATCCGGGAGTTTCTTAGAAAAAATTTGATCTCCTACTGAATTGCACTGAACGTTGTACAATCAAAATATACTAAAACCAGTATGATAGGCATAAGTTGAACAGCATCTCTATCCTTTGCATATTCCTCAGGAAACTGCTCCTCTATAAAATGATCAAGCTCCAAACAAACTTTAGGAAATTCTTCAGGATGTGGAAGTTGACAAATTTGGCATCTCAGCATCTCATCAGCTGAGTTCTTGATACAAGAGCTGCAGTACACTGTAGAGAGTAAAGGGAAAGCAGAGAAGTTATATATCAGCTAACTGAATTTTCTATCAGTGATCTTAATATTTTAGAAATGAGAGGTAAATATTGTGCATAAATACCAGGACCACAGTTAAGAACAACAGGATGAAAAAGAAGTTGCTTGCATGCTGAACAAATCACATCTGCAACTGATATCTTATGTTGCCCAAAAGCTTCAGAAGTTTCACCAAAAATATCATTAGAACAGATGATGCCCTTATGTTGCTTTTGAGTTTCGGACTCAGATTGCTCCATACTGGCAGAAGATGAAGTATCTGGATGATGAAAAGTAACTTCTGATACAAGACTACCATAGTACCATGATCAATTTGAGGAGAGAAGCAGGCCCCTTTGTTTTCTTCCTCTGGAAAAGGTGATAGATTTTGTGGGTATTTTGATCAAACTTAACCTCTGATAAAAGAGATATTTTTTAATTGATTTTGGGGTTTCCCAAACTGGCACAATCCAATGTTACAAAGTTCGCCAGAAGAAGACCAAAGGAAAACTTGTCTTTTATACTATAAGCAGATGTACTTGAAAAGGGGAAACCTAAGCTTACAGACAATACATGAGGATGCAACAACAATCAGAAGAACACAAAATAAAAAAGTTTTACACGTGAGGACAAAAAACCTCCAATATACAGAGCAGCAAAAACTCATGAATCTATAATCTGCTTCAAAAATTACGCCTCCAGAAAGTTCTCAACCTTGGAATTTACAATAATCACATTCACTTCAAACACATTTGATGAATTTAGGTTTTCACTTTTTGCTGCATACCAAGAAATGCAAAAGAAAAGAATTTTTGATTTGCCAATAACTTTTTGGACTCAAAAGTTTAAGATGTCAAAGAAGGCCTCCTTACATAAAAGCCTTTTGACCTTAAATTATGGCCATGTCAAAATTCAAAGGCTCAGTATACCTTGTGCAGAAACATATTATCTTGTAGGTGCAGTCATCATGCCAATAATCACAACGTTATCTCTTTCTCTTATTTGCTAACAATATTTTCCTCCTCAGGGAAGATAAATTCTAAAGGCAACAACCAAAAATGGAAAAAGAAAAAAGCAGACCAAGAGTTTGAATTTCCCTTCTGTTGTAAGCAACAGAATACATCTTCAGAAGCAAGAAGTGAAGCATCCAATAGCTTGTTGGAAAATTGTGATACATATGCCCACAATCTGGACAATGAGACTCACGAAGAGGGCTCATGACTGATGGACACACCAGAAACAGGACATGTGACCACAGGCTGAAAATGGGGAAAAAAAATATCAGTGAAACAATACTTAGTTTTTCTTCTATGAAAATAATACTGACTTACACAACATAATAGGCTTGTATAATAGATCCCTGCATGATCAAAGTAGACCCAGATTTAGTGTATATATATAGCCTTAAAAATGAAGTAAAAACGCAAAATGAAGTAGAGCCTTGTGCACTTGGTGGCTTTTTTTTTTTGTGTTTTTTTGTTGGGGGGGGGGGGGGGGGTGGAATGGGGGTTGGTATTTGTATATTTGAAATAACTGAGTGATACTAAGTTATGCATGTTCAGCTGAAAACAGGGGACTTACAGGGACTTGGGACCAAAACTAAATTTCCAAACACGGCATTAAAATAAAAAGATTCTAACCTTCACTGGATCGGAATCTTTCCTAGTTGTTCTTCCACTTATAGTCACAACATTTTTGATGAAGTGGGTTTCACCAACGCATTCAGGAACCATTATTTAATCGAAATATCTACCCAGGAAAAGAAAAATCTGTCTTCCAAATTATCACCATTAATTTAACTGAATATTTGGAAAATAAAATTCCAAGAGAGACCGTTTTCAATTGTGACAGAAGAAATCGTAATACGTTTTATCAATCTTAATAGTAGATGGCTTGCGTAATTAATTGTAATGATGAAAAGAAATTTACACACAAACGCAGCAAACGAAGGAATTAGAGAATTCTTCTTGTCCATTGTCGGCAAGAATTGTATCTTCGTTTGTGTTCTTCGTCCTGTGCAAGGTCATATTTCCGGTGCCAGGAACAGATGGAGAAGGGCAATGCCAGATGACTAGAGGAAGCAAGATGAGTTTCAGAAAAGCTAAATTTTTTTTTTTTTGACCTTGAAGAAAAGCTAATTGAGAGAATAAAAATGTAGCATTTCATGGTATGATAGTATGGGTCAACTAGTCTACGTGTGATTTACTCGTGTAACCGAATTAGTTACTTCTGTAATAGTTAGATCAGTTAGGCCACCTGTCCACTTAGTTATATCTTGGTTAGCCTTTAGACGCAAGCTGTACGCGGCCGAATGAAATTCTTCATGTTCCGCTAGTTGCTGCAAAAATCTGATCTTGTACTATACACTTTCTCAAGTCATTGAATAATAGAAAAAATATTTCTTTAGTACAATTATATACTTTACCTCTCATTCTTTACACCTCTTCGACCTTTGTCTTTAGGGAAAAAGACACTAAAATACCTTTGAATATCATAAAGGATAATTCAGTCCCTTAACATTTACAAATTCCAAATCAGACCCTGGGAATGAATATGGGATTTCTAAATGTTGATAAAAGACGTTTATGCCCTTAAGAGAGGTAAGGAAAATGGTTAGGTTTGCATTCAAATGTTTCTGCCAAATTTCTGCTTCTCCCTCTCATCCCTTCATATCGCAAAACCGTCGCCGTCACCGCCGTGAGAGTGGAGGTCTGGAACTGTTTGCAACATTCATCATCAAAACCTCAGATTTTCTTCGTTGATAGGATTGTTGGAATCATCAAAGTGTCGGCAGAATTGTTGGGGATTAGGATTGTTCCTTCTTGTTTGCTTTTTTACCCTGAGATTTATGTTTAGATGGAGGGAAGTTGGTAGCTGATTGTTCTGTTTTTCTTCTTCATCGTAATTTTTTTCCTGTTGAGCCTTCTTCTTTAGAGATTCAGGATCATGTTTGCTCTAAGATTTGAGGTTCACGGAGTTTGAATCTTTGCATATTCGATGGTTCTTTTTAATTTATTGGTCATATCAGTGCAATACGGTTAGAAAGTAGACTCATCGGAGAGAAAGATTATGCAGGAGGAAGTAAAGAGTTCATAAAATGATGTGTCTGCTTGTTATTTCATTTTTTATTTGATGCTTTTAATTTGCAGAGAATCCATGGTGTCAAATGCTGCTCAACCAAGAGAACTAATCATGCTTCCTTGAACCCACAAACGCCTTCCCCTCTGGAAATAGCAGTAAGTGCAGTCACTGAGCTTTTGCATCCTTTCTCTCCTCAAGGCACCCCTTTTAACTCCTTCACTCTCCTCATCCTTATTATTTTCTCTTCACTTCCTCTCATTTTTTCTGTATTTGGCCTAGTGTCATATAGGAACAAGAAGATAAATCCCCAATTTAAAGTGTGGATAATGTTCTAAGCATCATTCAATCTGATTACGTGAATGCTTATTTTACTATAGGTTAACTCACCACTCTCGTTGCTTTATTTTGCTTACTGATATTGCTTGCATCGATTCCATTAATTGATGGACATAGCTGATTTTGTTTTGAATTGTTCATTGTCTCATGTAAATAGTGAATTTCACGCCTTCTATATATGTGCATCTTTGAAGATCCAACTATAAGCTTTCGGTCCAGGTAAGTATAATCATGGGGAGAAAAATTAGTTTGTGAGTGCAAATTTGGGCAGTTATTAAAACTAATGATGCATGGCCATGAATTCAGGTAGGGAGTTGTATGCACGCAACTTGAAATTGCTTGTTCCTTTATTTGACTCTCCATCAATTACACTTCAAAACATTGAAAAGGTAGTTTTCCCCTCTGAATTGCCATCTGATTGATTTTTGGCTGCTTATAACCAAATAAAGATGATTCGTCGTTTTAGGGACATCAATGTGTGGCCTGGCATTGCATTTTACTGTTCTGGTTCATTTTCATTATTTTGTGCTTTTAATTCTAGTAGATAAGACATTAATTAATCTCTTGAGATTAACTATTTATAATTCCTTTTTTTTTTTGCTTATTAGAAGAGGCAGATCCACTTATTACAAGCTTCACCCATGATTTCAAATGGTATATATGAAGCTTCTGACACAAGTTTTATTGTGGCAACCTGGAAACTAATGTACTCAAACTGATTTTTTTATCTTTGTTAACTTGACATTAAGTTACATAGTCTTAACTCAAGTTGAATTATCACCATTAGTAAATCCCATGTCTTCGTCTTTGTTTGACTTGCAGGACTGAATTGAAGCTTCCTTGGATTTGCGTGTATGTCATAACTTTTGATTTTCTGATTTTTGGAAACTCAGAATTTTTCTTGACTTGAGAAATTTCATGATATTATAACATTCTAATAATATCTTCCAAAGTAGGTGGGTTAATGAATGGAGTTGTTCATGAGCTAGCTCTGTTTAATCTAATGAGTTGTTGTAATAATTTCATGATATTTGCGTGTATTTTGTGCTCTGTGCCTCTTTGGGTGAATTGATGTTTAACTTAATACGTAAAGTGACAGACCCCAAACTGACCAGCGTTGTGGAATTTAATTAATGTTTGTACTATGGGTTATGAATGAGTATTGTCTAGGTTGATGATATTAAATTGTTTCTAACACTTTGAAGTGAGGAAACATAGATTATCCTGCTGTTATGGATGTTATACTAAATTGGTGTGATCTAATATCTTCATTCTAGGATAGACTATGAGGAGCGAAAAAGGAGATTGTTCTAAAAGAGTGTCGGATGAAGAAGAAACTAGTACTTCTACCACTAAAGAGATCAGTCTAAATCCTCGGCACAGTGGGTTGAATTTATATAGAAAGCGATGGTTTAAGAAGCATGGAAAGAAGAAAGCAGAATCAATGTTAGCTAACAATGAGGAGGTCCTAAGAGAATGGAAAACACTGGGTTGATTATACAAATGTTTGTAACTCTGATTTCTTGAATATATGTTTTTGTTTAAGTAAGTTGGGTATTACATTAACTTGGGTTTTTCATGTATTTAGGGGGATGTAGCAAATTTTAGGCGAGATGTCATGTGGTGGCTGGTTACTCATCATCGGAATCAAGTAAAGGATAAAGCATTGGCTTTTCTTCAACAGCCAACCAATTCAAAGCGATCTAGAGGACAGGGAAATTAACAAGTTGCTGTATGACTTGTGTTAATGTTAAGTGAATAGGGAAATTAACAAGTTGCAATTGTTGAATATGTATGTTTTGATGTAGTATTGGACAAAGTTTGCCTTTACAATGAGCACGTATGGAAAATTGAATATGTATGTTTCATATAGTATGGGACAAAGTTCCATTTTCTCTATGTTTCTTGTTGGCATATTAACAGGTCTATTTGCATATGTTTACTACATAACAAACAAGTTGAACCATTTCTCTTGTCAGCATTAACAACTTCATCTTCGTCATTAACAACTCGATCACAGGAATTAACAACGCAAGAATAACAATGAACAACTCAGACCCTTGTTGCAATGTGAGCATTTTTTGGCCCAGCCATTAACAACTTCATCTTCGTCACTAACAACTCGTAGGTAGGAATTAACAACGCTGGAATAGCAATTAACAACTCAGACCCTTGTTGCAATGTGAGCATTTTTTGGCCCAGCCATTAACAACTTCATCTTCAGTATTAACAACTTCATCTTCGTCATTAACAACTCGTAGGTAGAAATTAACAATGCTGGAATAGCAATTAACAACTTAGACCCTTGTTGCAATGTGAGCATTTTTTGCCCCCACCATTAACAACTTCATCTTCACCATTAACAACTTGATCGTAGTAATTAACAATGTTGGAATAGCGATTAACAACTTGCCTATGTCCAAATAAAACTAAACTTGTTTGTTGATAACACAATAAAGTAGCTACATAAAACCACATTCTTCATTGACATAGAGTTTTTTTACATATTCAATGACAAGTTAACATTAAGACCATCATGCCACTTAATGTTCCCTTGTCACTAAACCAAAAAACATCATTTAAAACATGACAGTTGCTGTCAGCGTTAACAATTTCAGCGTAGGAATTAACAACATATTCGTAGGCATTAACAACAGTGTCATACATATTAACAACTTCTACAATGCTGACAGTAACTGTCATGTTTGCAGTTGCCCATATCCAACTGAAACTAAACTTGTTTGTTGATAACATAGTAAAGTAGCTACATAAAACCACATTCCTCATTGACATAGAGTTTTTTTACATATTCAATGACAAGTTAACATTAAGATCATCATGCCACTTAATGTTCCCTTGTCATTAAACCAAAAAACATCATTTACAATTCGCTGCCATGGTATTCACAAAAAGGCCAGCACAGTGCCAAACCGAACTCCTAAAAATATGAGTCGGTTCTTCAAAAACAAAATACTTCGCTACTTCGTGACAAACTTTAGCTTGGGTTGGGATTTTTGCAGGTCCTTCTTGTGTGACCGGCTTGATGGCATTTTGTACAATGATAAATCTTCTTATCTTGAAATTGTGACTCCCACCTTTTACTTTTCGGCCTACCAGCTGGTCGGGTGGTCATAGGTGGGTGCAGCAACATTTGTGACAGTATGTTAGGCAACATGTAGTTGTTCACGTCTGGCTTATCTATGGTGACAACTGGAATCATGCTACGGCTATAGATCTTTTGTTGGGATGTTATTTTGTAGTATTCATGAACAAAATCATATACATTTGGATGCAAAAACTTGATTGCAGTATAAGCGTGTGGACAAGGAATCCCCGACATTTGTCAAGCTGCACAAGTACATTGATGTGACCGTACATCCACCATTAAAGAACCATTCACTGTATGGATGCCGAACTTGTCACCTCCATATGGTTCAGCCCTCATATTTTCAGTTTTCCCAACATGTTCCTTCACCTTTGATTCTATTTTTGGACCGACCCCATTTTTCCATTTATTCATTGCTAAACTTGCAGCATACATCTTCTTCGCAACCTTCTCACGATGCTCATGGATAAGTTGACAAACATTATGCCTTCTCTCCTTCACCATCCAAGCATTAAAGGATTCCGCAATGTTTGTGGTTATGTTGTCCCAACGTTGGTATGGAAACTTGCTTCTGGCCCACTTTTCAACCTCCCCATGATTGATCAACCACTCATACATCTCTGGAAAGGAACTTTGCATGTGTTCCATTACCCTTTCAAAACCAATTCAACCCTTGCATATGCAATGTTGTCTAGCAACGTTAGCACATGTTCCTTCATTGCTTGAGTGCACCGCTTACCTCTGTTTAATCTTATCATCTCTAAACTGAAATTCTCTTTCACATGCCTATAACAATACGTATGCCTCTCACTTCCAAAAATATCCCGAACAGCTCCTTTGATTGCTTGGTGACGGTCTGACATAATTGTCAATTCAATTGACCCAACTATCCTTTTTATCATGTCTAAAAACCAAGCCCAATCGTCTCTTGTCTCCTCCTTCACAATTGCTATTGCAAATGGCAACAAATCATTGTTTGCATCATAAGCGGAGGCTGATAGTAACGTTCCCCTATAGGGTCCACTTAAGTGTGTTCCGTCTATATACAACACATAATACTTTTAATTCTCTTGAGCCACTATCAATTGCCATTTTTTCACTCTTCCCTGCAAAAGACAATTATTTTTTATTATATCACTTTCCAGTCCATGTTCAACGTCATTACATATTTTGTGAAAAACAATTGCTAAACCCTCTATTAACAACTACATAGTAGGTCTTAACATTTATATCCTAGGTATTAACAACACAATCCGTCATAGTTGATAGGACTGAATTCAAGAAAAATACTTTACCCAAAAGAAAGAAAGAAAAATAATGATGATGACTATGGAAACTATGATTTGTTCAGCCCTCATATGGGTTTATTTTTGTTTGTGTGTGAACAAATCAAGATATGTAAAATGTGCAGCTAATTTCAGAAAAACAGTTTCAAAATCGTATAGATATTCATATAACTTTATGTGAATCAAAATAGTTCAAGTGACTAGGTAATTGCTTTTCTTAAGCAATATATCATGTTCACGTTATATAGGTGGAGGGAACATAGCACAAAAGTTTTTTTTTCTTTCTAAATGTGGGCTACAATCAACATTAACATGCTTAAGGGATCATTTAAAAGTTTTTTTATCCTACAACTAATAATCCACAACAAGCATTCATGGTTGGCAAAAAGAAAAAAGAAAAAAACAAGAAAGCATTAATGGTGGTTTGTTCCTTGTTTCTAACTCCCAAAATTGTGAGGGGCCTATGCTACCTTTTAATGCATGTGCAGAACAAAAAGTAGCCAATACCCAATAAAGGAATCTTTTCCTCTTTCACTGCACGTATAGCAGCAACATGTGAGGGCATTAAAGGTGCTTCATTTTAACTCCCAAATTTGGAATCTTTTCCTCCTTCACATACTGTGCAACAATCAGAGAAGCACTTCCACCATGAAATTTCAACCATTATCACCCCATCTTGGTGAATTTTTCCATACGATTTTTTTCCCAAAAAAAGGCTTTTATTTACTAAATCTCTACAAGAATGATAAACCCATATGATTTACTCCGTTTTCCCCTCACCTCTGCTTGCCGTTGACTGTGACGTCATCTCCATCAGCCCCTCATCACCCATCAGTGTTTCTTCGTGCAGGAGAGGGAGACTAATTATGTGCTGTATTGTGTCTTCAATTTTCAGCACATTGTGGGTTTTCTAATTTTCATAAAAGAGGGGCATATTTGTCTTTGACTAACATATGGAAATCCCAAATTGCTCCCTAGGGACTGACATGGGATTTTCATTTCTTTAGGGACTGATTTGTCCTTTAGTATATTGGAGGGGATTTATCTATCTTTTTCCCTTGTCTTTATGCTTTCCTTTTCTATTCAATGTCTAATAGAAAAAGACTTTGCATCTTTTATATATATTTATATATATATACACACATAGAATTGGCTGAGCTTTTGATAATTGCTCTGTATGTTTTCTTAAGGAATTTGCATTAGGGCCGTTTTCACCCGTGAAAATTATGCTTAGAATTGGAAAATCTATATATTTCTACCGCGGCAGGTGATTCCGGAATTAAATTTTGTAGCAGGAAGTGGATTTCAGTTGTACTCCATGTGGTCTTCAAGGCACCAAATATTAATTTTCACAAGCCAAAGGAATGATAATTTAATCATTAAATTTACGTTAAATTAACCGTTTTTTCCAACTACACCCTTCATTAAATAGTAAGTATAACTTAACATTTCTAACTTTAAACTTTCATTAATGATAAGGGTAAAGTGGAAAAAAGCCATAAATATGGTATTTGGTGCATTATATAGAGCCAAAAAATTTTCTAGTTGATGCCTTATGATAAAAACCAGAGGGAGTATAATAAAATTTCGGTATCCACTGATTTTGGAGGGAACTGAAATCCAATTGTGGGTGAGAAAATGCTAACGCAAAACATGTTACGACCTAACATTTCTGAAAAAGGAATAAAATGTGAAGTTAAAGCGAAGAAGGAAGGAAAAGAGCAAGGTTTCAACCAACGATGACAACATGGAACTAGAGTGGGTTTAAGTATCTTATGCAAAACCTATGTTGTTTCTCAATTTCTTCATGCCTATTTTGTTTTGATTATCCCCGTCTATCTGAGGTGAGTAGTGGCTATGTAATGTGTATCTTTCTTTCTGATATGTCATTGTTTCAAATGGCTAGTACAGGAGTAGTTGGCAGATGGTTTTATTCAACCAAATACAAGTCCCTTCTCGGTTCCGGTTATTCTAGTTAAAAAAGAAGGATGACACCGTGACAAATCCCAATATTTGCATATATTCTATATCATTTGGAGGTCTTTTATCATATTATTTGAATATTATTACATATCTTTTGAAGAAACTAGGTTACTTAGTGGTAAAAAGGAAATTTTTAGAATGTTTTTGTGATTACTCTTAATTTAATTGATTATTGGGAGCTATTCATTTGGCTTGAGATTATTTTATATTTTAGAAATCTTAAGAAGGGGAGAAATTGGAGCAAGAACCTAAAAAACTAACCCACGTTGAATTTGTGAATATTATAGAAAAGGATCCAAAACTTTTTAAAAATTATGGAAAAGCCTCAAGTTCACTGTGGACAAAAAACCCAAGCAAAGTCCCACTAACTAAAAACTCTGAAAACCCGTGTTTTGTTGGTTTTAGACCTGGCCTCAAACATGCTCCAATCTCATATATTTTGAACCCTAGCTCATCCTTATTGATCCTACAACTATCAAAACAAAAATCCTCTCTTCTCTTCTCTTCTCTTCTCTCATTTCTTCCAATTCCCTTCCATTTCCCATCAATTTCCTCTGTCCTATTACATGGCTGCACATGTATTGGTGCTTAGAGTTGTTGGGTTCTCTTCCATGAGTAGCTAGACACCTCACAACTCTTGGGGATGATTGGAGATAGCTTGCGCTCATGGGCTTCATAGAGGAGTCTTGTTTCTTTACCCTTATTTTTGTATATACGAATTTCTATGTCTAAGTTCTTCATATAAGATCATACATATGTCCTTGTGATTTTCATTGATTTCTCTCTATATATACATGGCCATGGTAGATAGTTTGAATTAAATGGATTGTCAATGGATCTAATGCATTACTAACCATTAATCACACTCTAGGGTGCTAAATAATGCCTAATTGAATGTGTTCATGAGATTAGATGTTAGACTTGCTTATTGGTGAGGTTTGGTATTCTAGGAAACCTACAGCAAACTCAAAATACTAAAAGGTTTAACAATGTTTAATTATATGCAAACTCAAAATACTAAAAGGTTTAACAAAGTTTAATTATATGTGATTCCATTAATTTGGTATTGGACCCATAGGTCAATGTGGTTTAGTATTTTAGTGATTCAGTGCCTCTTATTCCCCAAATATCTTAATTAAGTAAGGATAGCCATTTAAGAATCAATTTCCAAAAGTATTTTCATCATTTTATAAAAAATCACTTTCGTCCCACTCTTTTAACCAAAACTCGAACAATATCTATTTCAATTACATTCAACCTTTGAAAACCAACTATAACATGTTTTTACCCTTTTCATATTGCATTTAAGCATTTAATTCACTATGTAGTTTAGTTAAACATTAACTCTAGAGATGATTCAGATTGCACCACTATTGTTAAGCCCTTGCAATTTGATTTATAAATTGCATTTGACCTAAGGGCGATATGACGACGGTCGAATCACATCTAGCATTTTTGTGTGGACTACAGAGCATTGAACTTGACTATTGTTAAGAATTCATTTCCGATGCCTATTATGGATGAGTTGATTGATGAATTAGGGGGTTCAATTTATTTCACTAAATTAGATTTATGATTGGGTTACCATAAAATCTTGATGCATCCTTTCGATCAGGAGAAGACAGCTTTTCGAACACACTAGGGGCTTTGTGAGTGGATTGTGATGCCATTTAGGCTTACGAATGCGGCAATAACATTTCAATCTCTCATGAATTCCATTTTTTAGAAACTGTTATGGAGATATGTGCTCATTTTCTTTAATGACATCCTCATATGTAATGCCTCTTGGTCTCAACACTTGACGCATGTTGCAGTAGTTTTACAGATTATGGCTGAGCATTGGTTATTCGCCAAGTTGTCCAAGTGCTCTTTTGGGTGTACCCAAATTGATTACTTGGGGTATGTGATCTTTGCTGCTAGAGTTGAAATGAATTCCTCAAATGTTACTGCAATGAGGGATTTGCCAACTCCGTAATCAATCACTGAGTTGCATGGCTTCCTTGGTTTGTCGGGATATTACCGTCGATTTATTCACTGATATACTATGCTGGCCAACCCATTTACAAAGATACTAAACAAAGTTTCTTTTTGCTAGTCTGTTGAAGCTCGTACTACCTTTGAGGCATTGAAGTCTCCTTTAATTGAAGCATCCATATTAGTTCTAGCCAATTTTACGTTTCCTTTTGTTTTAGAAACAGACGCTTCCAGCACTAGTATTGGAGCAGTGCTGAGTCAAGAAGGGTATGCCATAGCATATTTTTGCAAACAAATTTCAGCTAGGATGAAAGCTCAATCAGCTTATGTTAGAGAGTTGTATGCTATCACCCAAGTACTCTTCAAGTTTTGGAATTACCTATTTGGCCATTGCTTTGTTATTCGAACGGATAAGGAGAGTCTCAAACATATCAATAGCCAAGTTATTTAGACTTTGGATTAGGAGACATATCTCCCAAAATTAATGGGATATGGTTCCATCACTGAATATAAACTGGGATCAATTAATCAGGCAGCTGATGCTCTGTTAAGAGTCACACACATGTCTTTACTTACTGTAAAATCTTCGTAAATGGAAGATTTGTTATAGTCACCATGCACATCCCCTGCCATTCAATTGCAAATTCAGCGTTTGCACCAAGATCCTACGGTTTTACATGGTTTTTCCAATAAAGAGGGGCTGGTTGGTGCTGCCTAATATTGCCTCAGAGCTTATCAACCAATTGTTGCTTGATTTCTATTCCTCCCTAATATGCGGACTGACAAATCTCAGATTTGTATGGTTTTTATATGCCTAATTTGAGGAAATTAACATGATTGAGATGCAAGTTTGGTCTAATAATATCTAATTGAATATCTCAAACTCTCAAGTGAAGCGAGTGTAAAATTAGGATTAATTAGCCATAATTGTAGATTAATTGCATTGATTAATTTATAGGGCTATTTGATCTTGGTTTTGTCTTATTTTTACTTATAGGGTCGTGCAAGGACCAAAGATCGGATACCGGGCGAAGAAGAAAGGCTTTTCAAAGGGCAGAGAAGAAGAGAGTTCGTCGCCGTGGCGAACATACGGCGAGAAGGCACTCCAATAGGCAGAAATGAATGCACGTCGCCGCGGCCTCGCCGCGAGAAAGCCAGAAGCATTGTCACCTCGCCACGGCAAGAGGACGGCGAGCGGGACGTTCTGCAGCATATCAGTTCGCGAATTTTGGGCCTGATTCGGATCCAACTCATTACCCACTCACATGACCCGACTTGGGGGACATAAAACACGAAAAAACACACCCCCTTAGGCAGATTTGGAGTCCCAAAACCCTAGCCTCCCATTTTTCTCTCATTTCCTCTCATCTCCATCTTCATCTTTCTCACTTCCTTCCACCCAAATCCATGTCCTCTTTCCTTCCTACCTTGGTTGTTGTTCTTCCCATGGAGTAGCAGCTAGGCTCCACCATTCTTGATGGTGGGAGCCAAGGGATGAGCTTGAAGCTTGAATAGGGGAGTTTTCTTAGTTCTAATCCTTCTTCCTCTTGTTGTATTTATGTTTTTCTAGGGTTCTAGGAGTATATTTATGACATTTGGTTGTGTTCTTCATTTCTATATGTTGTATAAGGGTTGGAAACTATTTTGTGTTGTTTCTTTCTTGTTGAATACTTGACATTGTGCTATATTAACTTTGAGTTTGATGAAATTTATGGGTTCATGATTTTGTTATTCTCTTAGTGAAAATTATGTGCTAATGCAAGGTGGCTTGGTTAGTGGACCAAAAGTGTTAAGTGGTTTTGCATGAATGGAATGGCATAGGAATTAATTAATTGTGTTTAGACATTGGGTAATTACTCTTTTCAACCTTAATCTTTGTTTGGGTGGCCATCAATGAGTTAGGGTTAATTGAGAAATTAAGTGCAATTGTGGGGTGGCCCAAATTGTGGATCATAAGTCTTGCATAATTAATTGGTTCTTGAATTTTTCAAGTTGCATGAGTGGCATTGGACTTCAATCCTAGAGTCTTGATTTATTATTTGGGGTTCCAATAATCGATTAAACTCTAGGATTAATTAAGTAGCAATTCGGGGTCCCGGTTGTTGGATTAGGAGCCCCTTACGATTAGCAAATTCATATTGATTTTGAACTTAATCAACTTAGGTTAAATTAAGTAATGTGCGGGGTTCCGGCATTAATTAAGTTAACCTAAGCCTAGCCTAGAGGGGTTCCTCTAGGGGTCTTTTGAAAATCAACAAAAACTCCCTAAAAATCTCTAGAAGCAATGAATCCCGAGGTTTCCATTTATCAAGAATGATTCCATCTTCATCCCCCTCCAAATCTCATTTTTTATCATATTTTGTTTTACTTTTGAACATATCATACCTTTTGCATCTTTTCTAAATCAAAAACCAAATACAATATTTTTACCCGCTTTATCAATTTCTGCATCTAGCTATTAGGTCATCTTTTGCGTTTAGGCTCCTCAAGTGAACGACACCCGGGGGTTAGCTTCCACTATCCCCTTGGTTCTTATTTTCTTGAAGGGCGGACCCAAGGGCGCGCTACACGCACACACACTCGAAATCCATGCTCTTCATGGACACGTCGAAGTCGTTCGCACTTTACATCGTTTGGCAGCTTTGTTATATTTGCCTCGAATGAGGAAGGAGATTGCTGCTCCACTAAGTATTGTACTATATGCCAACAAGCTAAGGGAATGCAATCTTATCCAGTAGGTTTGCTTTCACCACTTCCTATTCCCATGAGTATATGGAATGATATAGCCATGGATTTTATCACTACTCTACCTTTTTTTCGGGGATATCCTATTATTTTTGTGGTAATTGGTTATTTATCGAAATATGTCCATTTTATGCCATTAAAATTGAATTATTCTAGACGGAGTGTTGCTGAATCATTCATTCATTCAGTGGTGAAATTACATGGTTTCCCTGTAACCATTATATATGACAGGGACAAGGCTTTTGTTAGTTCATTTTGGAAACATCTGACCAAGTTACACAGCTCTGATTTACACATAAGCTTTGCATACCACCCACAAATGGATGAGCAGTCTAAAATCTTGAATAAATGTGTTGAAATGTATTTATGTTGCTTTGTTTTTTGACTGCCCAAAACTGTGGCTCAAATTTTTGCCTTGGGCTGAATATTGGTACAATTCTTCATGCTATACGGATATACAAATGCCACCTTTTAAGGCTGTATATGGGAGGGATCCTCCTACTTTACTTCAATTTCAAGTGCAGGATGATACACCTTAAAATTTGGCATCTCAGTTGTTGTTACAAGATCAGTGACTTGCCAAATTGCTGTAGAATCTTCACAAGGCTCAGGTTTGCATGAAACGATTTGCTGATCATGTACACTCGGTTTTCCATGTTTCCATGTTGAAACGTTATGAGGGGCCTGACATTACTCCTTATGAACCATTACCACTGCGGACTGAACCGGAAGGCCCTGTTGTGCAACCTGTGGAAATTCTAGATACCAGAATCAATAAGAATGGAGTTTCCTAGACCTCACAAATCCTTGTTCGTTGGGATGGGTTAGAGGACACTTCTTGGGAGTTGATCATTGACATCTAGCAATCTTACCCCACTTTTGACGTTGGAGATAAGGTCTATCTTTTATAGGGGTTCATGTGATAAATACGGAGGCGATCCAGACCCAAAACGAGGAGACTGAGGGTTCGGCCTAGGGTGCAGAGTTAGAAGACATTGGGCCCAGAAGGAGTAATCGCGTGAGAAGGTTCACATTGGAAAAATAGAGGAGAGCGAGAACACAAATATGTTATATGACAAGAGTGGACGGAAGTTAGTTATTGATTATGTGAAACATCTCTATAGTTATTGATTATGTCAAATATCTCTATTGGATTCTCTCCCTTTGATTCTTTTGTACTCTTCTCTTCCCTATCTGCCTGTAACGTCTTCTAATATGTAATTATACAATTTTTTTAATTCTCTGTTGCTTATGATTTCTTGTTGTTAGAGCTAAATATTTACATATATTTTTTATGGTTAATTTTAGGCTTTTGTGGGATTTGGTTGAGTATTTTGGGCATGATTAAATATTATTTTGAGATTTGAGTGCAAAGCTAATCTGGGAATTAAAATGGGTAAATTGATATATTAATTAATATTTGTGATGCCCTTAGTTCTTAAATTGTGAATATATGATACAAACTCCGTTCCTAAATATAAGATCTATTCGGGGAGGTGATGTTGTTTCTAAATATAAGACATCTTTATAATTTTTCTCAATATTTTCTCAAATTAACCCTATTGATACTCCTCATTAATAATCAAGCAGGAGAGGGAGGGTGAGAATAAAGACAAATAAATCTTATATTTAGGAACGGAGGGAGTATTACTTTGTGCTGTAAGTGATGAAATGGTTCTACTTGGATTAATGAAGTGCAAAAGAGGAAATACACAGATGCATATTTATTTCTTCATAAATTCTCTAAGGAATTGTTTGGTGGCTTGATGCTAGATTTACCCATGACACTTAATTGCCTGCTTTATTTTGCACTCCACAAACATGGCCTTGAACCATCTAACTCACAAATGAGACTTGATTCATGGAGACATCGATTCCCATCATCAATTCATTCATAATCGATCATTCGCACATTTTCTCTCGGCTTCATCTTCATCATGATTTTTCTCTCGGCTTCTTCGCTTCCACTGTTGCCGAAACCACCATTCCACCTCCATCTCTGGCATTCTTCTACCACATCTGCAAATTCTTCCCATTCTCTGCCACTGTCCGATTCTCCTTTACTTCAAGATCGGTGTGCAATGGCCATTGAAAGGCCTGAAGCTCGGTTGAGTAGTTCTCTTGTCATGCACAACTGATTTCTTTTTGTCCTACACTGATGATGAAGCTGACCAGAGTGCAAAGCACAATTAGGGGAGTTTTTTCTCTCTTAATTTCATTTCCTACTCCTTCTAATGACAGATTAATTATGATTAATAGAGGTTTTTTAGAGTTATAATTGATGTATGTTGGATTGAGGATTGTATCTAGGTTTCTAGTATGATCTGGAATTTGAAACTTGTGTTGGATTTGTACTTTAAATGTTGATGGAACTAAAGCTTTTATCTTGCTATTTGGTCATTATTCTCTATTCTCTTGATGTTAATTGGTTGGCAAGAGTTTTAGAGACTAATTAAATGTAAAGACGATCTATTATGAATCTAATATGAGCTGACTACTTCAAGATATTTCTAATTGATTAATTGAATCTACGTTTAACTAACATTGAAATGTTAGGAATATGAGTAAAATATACTTACCTCCCTGTTTATTTTACCTTAATTATAAAAACCTCTATCTATTTTGAAAACGTATATAATCATCCCTTAAAATTAAAAAATATGTTACATAAATTTCCCTTCTATATTTGGGATTTTATTTCCATCCATCCAAACCGTTAGTTGACCGTTAAGTTTAACTTTTAAAATTTGTGTAGATCAAATTACCCTTTTAAAAATAATAATTATTTAAACATGTATATTTGTCAAAATTATTTTTTATAAAATGAAAAATTAATTCTCACACATTTTTTTCAACGATACTCACAAATATTTTTAATTTCTAATAAATTTATTAATTTTTATTCAATAATGAACTTTCATAATTTAAACTTTTAAATACATTCATTGAAAAATATTTATTTTAATTTACTTTAAATTTCTAAAAAATATTTCAGTTATGTTTCTATTCATAATATAGTAAAAATTATAAAAAATTTTGAGATTCTATAATTCATTTAAATTTATAATTTAAATTATTTTTTTGGTAAATAATTCAAAATTTTTAAATAGATATTTTTTCCCTAATATAAAACATAATTTTTGTTACAAACCGTAAACACACTTAATCAAGGAAACATTTTTTAAAATGAAAGAAAGTGAATTTGTAATTAAGTTGCATTACTTAATTTTACATTATATACAAGCAATGAAATTTTTGAAACCAAAGAAACTATATAATACTCCTATAATTTAGGGGTTTATCAGAATGTAGGATAAAATAGTAAATTAAATATTAATTAAAGTTGAAAATCATATTTTTATAATCTCTTCGGAATATTTCTAATGGTGTTAAATAATTGAAGTAAACTTTATGTTTCAAAATGAAATAGAGAGGGTTTGTGTAATTAAAGAAAAAGGAAAAGGAAAATTACTCATTACAAATGAGCAATATATGCCTAATTAATGTTATTTTCTACATTTAATGTTATGTTCTACATTTGAAGTACTCATTTGTTACTCCTCACTTGTAATGAGATTTTTTTGGCCATTACATTTTTCATTTAGGACTTGATAGAGATTTTCCCCTTAAATAATAGCGCATTGGTGGGTTATAGATTTGATTGTTAGCAGCATATCTGTAATTTCAATTTCTTCAGCTATTTTTTCGTTTAGTAATGAGCTTTAATTAATATAATACAAGGTGCACTCTTGGTACATTGGTCCTATTTGTGTAATTTCTTTTGAAGTATCTCGTGAAGCAAATTGGTTTGAACAACAGTAGCAATATAATGTTAATTATCTCAAAGTCCAAAAGTTTCAGTAATATAATTCGTTTAATTAATATCATGTTAATTATCTTAGTTTCAATTTCTGCCGTTATTTTCTTGTTCAGTAAGATCAGATGAATATAATTTTAGGTACACTCTTAGTACATTGGTCCTATTTATATAATTTCTTTTGATGTATAAACCTTGTAAAGAAAATGCGTTTGAACAATGGTATCTTAATGTTCAAAAGTTTGGTTAGACATATGCATTTTTATATTGGAGGTAATTCTGTTAGATATTCTATTAGGTGTTAAAAATAGGCATATCTCCCGTTAAGAATTCAAACATTCGTTCACCACATTATAAGGGAGTAGTGGTCCCTAATGTTATACCTAACCACAATGGTTGTTCAAAAGCTTTTAATGTGATCTTCCAACGCATGTATGAGTATCAAAAGTGGGTCTCTCTAGGACTAGGGTCATGGAGAGAGACAAGGAGAGAGATCGTCGTAGAAAATGGAAGCTCTACTTAAGTCGTCACTAAACTTTGAAGGGACGAAGGAGAAGGACAACTTAAACGATATAGCTGAGAACATGGAACTTTTGTTCTCAGTGCTTACAGATGCAAATGCAAATAATCAAACTCTTTCTGTCCAACGTGTGAGTGAGGGCAAGATGAGAAACCCCCAATTAAAAGGCCCTACAACTTTCTAGAAGTTATCTTTTCGGAATATTAAAAAGCCATACAAATTGCAAGGACGCTATAAAAAAGGGCAGAAGAGGGAAAAAAAATTTAGTTCAATTGATAAAAAGTTGGCTATCCCCATCTAATGAAATAAGGTTAGGGAGAGGAAAGCCTCCTTATCCCCCATTTTCTTTCTTAATAACCACTAGTTTTTCTTTCAATAGTTCAGATTTGGATTTATAAAAAATATATTTTAATTAATTTTCAATAATGATATTATAAATATCAAATCTGAACCATTGAAAGAAGATCTAATGGTTGTTGTTGTTGATAAAAAGTTGGCTATTAATGAGCTTCGTAAGCTGTTTTTGCTCCATTAGTCATGCCTTCTTTAATCAGCTTTGGACAGAACTCACAAACATTTTCATATAAGAAAAAGACCGGAAAGAGTGTGTATATACATCCATTTATTATTTATAGGTAATCTTTAATTAATTCATTAAATTAAGAAATTGGTTGATGTTGTTAAAGTGTTAATATACACAAGCTTTGCTCCCTCAATTTTATTTAAATTAGAAGGGCTAATGTTTCAAATGAATAAAATTTAAAGAACTAAAACCAATAATATTAAAGAGCCGTTAAAATTATCTCATTTTTACTTTCAAAAATTAAAACTTCATCAAATACAACAAAATTTAAGAACATTATTACTTATAATTCTTATTGCCTATCATAATACTTCATGCAACCTCCACTTCTTAATACAAGATTTCTAATATAAACTTGATCTTATAATAAGAATAAGAAGTGATAATATTTATAAGAGAGACATTATTTTAAAACATTACGTGCTCGATGGGTTTGAGAAAATCTGAATTACCACTGATCTTCACGCAGGAATTTAGTCCCAATCAAATGAAAAGGACCACAGTACATACCTTAACAACTGGGGCAACCTTCAAGAAAGCCACACAAATAGTCATGTCAAATTCAGAAGCTGAACCAATACCAACAATTCCTCATCTTAAATACTCCCTTGATCCTCCTTATTATGAGGTTCAATTAATTTTTTTGAAGATTAAAGAAGAAAAATAGACTACTAAATTTAAATATATGCTATATATAATTAGATTATATGTCATTTTATAAGTAAAATAAATTAATTTTGTGAAAAAATATAAATAATTTAAGATGGTGTATGTTATATTTTTAATTTTTCCAAAAAAAATCAACTAAATATTATAATTAGTACCGTGTATGCAGTATATGCCTATATATAATCATCCCTCTTGAACTATTATGTGTCTACTTAGTAATCCAAAATGGCGGTGTCATTAATTCTTCACATTCCTCTCTTCTTATCTCTCCTTTTTCAATCTTCATCGTCATCATCACATAACATTCACTTCTCTCTATCAGTGGAGAATCCGCAAGATGTTATCCTCTCACAAAATCTCATCTTCTCCGCTGGCTTCTTCGCCGTTGGAGATAACGCCTTTGTCTTCGCCGTCTGGTTCTCCGGCAAACACTCTACCGTCGTTTGGATAGCGAACCGTGACCACCCTGTTAATGGAAAACGGTCATCACTTACCCTCCATAAAAGCGGAAACCTCATCCTCTCCGACGCCGGCCAGTACAACGTGTGGTCAACTCATACCACCTCATCTTCCCCGACACGATTGACTCTCAACAACAATGGAAACCTTGTACTCTATGAGCAACAATTACAAGGAAACATAATTTTATGGCAAAGCTTTGATTTCCCAACACACACTCTACTTCCTGGGCAACAACTTACAAGATTTACAAACCTTGTTTCTTCTAGAAGCGAAACCAACCATTCATCTGGCTTCTACAAGCTTCTCTTTGATTATGAAAATGTTCTTAGTCTTTTGTACGATGGTCCTGATGTGTCTAGCATATATTGGCCTTCCCCTTGGCTTAAGAGCTGGGACGCTGGAAGAGGGCCCTTCAATAGTAGCAGAATCGCAGTTTTAGATTCCCTTGGAGGTTTCAACTCATCAGATAAGTATCACTTTACAACTTCTGATTATGGGATAGTGATACCAAGAAGATTGAAGTTAGATTCTGATGGTAATATTCGTGTTTATAGCTTTCACAATAATACTTGGGAGGTGACGTGGCAAGCCATATCTGATGGTTGCATTGTGCATGGAATTTGTGGGGTTAATAGCACGTGTGATTATGATCCTAGAGAAGGAAGAAGGAAGTGTTTGTGTCTTCCTGGATACAGAGTGAAGAACCATAGTGATTGGTCATATGGGTGTGAACCCAAATTTCAATTCTCTTGGGATAAAAATGAGTTTAGTTTCTTGAAATTACCTAATGTTGATTTTTATGGGTATGACTTGGTTTATCCGACAAACATCACGTATAGTGAATGTGAGCGTAAATGCTTGAAAGAGTATGAGTGCAATGCATTTCTGTACAAACCGGGCGATGAAAGTTTTTTTTGCTATACAAAAGGAGTTTTGATCAATGGTCATAAGTCACCAAGTTTCACAGGAGTAATCTACGTGAAAATCCCAAAATCCCTTATAAGCAACAATGGTTCGTTCCATGAAGAAGAGGAAGAAGAAGAAGATTATAACGTTTGCTCAGTGAAGCTCGGAAGAGTCTATATCAGGAGACAAGTCAGCAAATTTGTCAAGTTTTTCCTTTGGTTTACCGTTGCAATTGGGGTGATTGAAATCCTCTTTATTTCTATAGCCTGGTTTTCTTTGATGAGAACCAAAAAAAACTCTAATGTGAATCAGATACAAGCAGGGTACAATTTCATCTCTCCTTTTGGGTTCAAAAGGTTTACTTACTCTGACCTGAAACAAGCAACCAACGGATTCAAACAAGAAATAGGAAGAGGCTCAGGTGGAGTAGTGTACAAAGGAGTATTGGCTGATCAAAGAATTATAGCAGTCAAGAAGCTGAATAATAACATGGTTGGAGGCAAACAAGAAGAACGAGAATTCTTAGCTGAAGTGAGCATAATAGGTAGGCTTAACCACATGAACTTGATTGAAATGTGGGGTTATTGTGTTGAGGGGAACCATAGGCTATTGGTGTCTGAGTACATGGAAAATGGTTCTTTAGCTCAAAATCTCAAATCAAACTCGTTGGATTGGACCAAGAGATACAGCATTGCTCTTGGAACAGCGCGGGTTCTATCCTACTTACATGAAGAATGCTTAGAGTGGATTCTTCATTGTGACATAAAGCCACACAATATTCTCCTAGATTCGAATTACCAACCAAAGCTTTCAGACTTTGGCTTATCCAAGCTTCATATTCGGAATGACCAAAACTCTCAAAGCATGTCAATGATAAGAGGAACAAGAGGATATATGGCACCTGAATGGGTTTTCAATCTTCCAATAACTTCAAAAGTGGATGTGTATAGCTATGGGATTGTTGTGTTGGAGATGATAACAGGAAGGAGTCCAACTATGATGGGAATTCAGAGTGAGGAAGAAGGAACAGAAAGTGGGAAGCTTGTGACATGGGTGAGAGGGAAGAGGAAGAAAACGACGTCGTGTTGTTGGGTGGAGCAAATAATTGACCCTACCATTGCATCAGAGTATGGGGTTGAGAAGAGGAAGATGGAGACTTTGGCTAAAGTGGCTTTGGAGTGTGTGCAAGAAGACAAAGGTGCGAGGCCTACCATGAGCCAAGTTTTTGAGATGCTTCAAAGCCATGAAGATGATGACAATACTCCTTAGTTAGTCGTGCATGAGTATTAATTGCTGTCTATGTGTGAGTTTAAACTACTGTTTGATGTTATTATTGATTGCTTCCTTGTGATATGTCTGTGTGAGTCTAAACTGCTACTTTCTCGTGGGTTCTTATTCAAAAGCAATATTCTTTCTCATAGGTATTGTTCTTTTTATAAGCAACAATTTTGTTTTACGGCGTACCTGTTGTTACTCTTCACCTTGAAGCTTCATGGAGACAGCAGACACAACCTTCTTGTATGCAGGTGGGGGAGATATATTTTGGGTTATCTCTCAGCTCTGTCTTTCTTTCGAGTTTGCCGGTGATGAATGTATTGTGTATATGAAAACAGGCCTATTTAGGAGGCTTAAAAGAACATCTTTGTTAGTCTATATAGGATGCTTTTATTTGGGCTTTCTGATATGTATTATTATAAGTGTATAACCTTTTTATATAAGTAATATAATATTGTCGTTTTATATAAAAAAAAAAAAATTTGTATTCTCTGCAAAATGTATGCATTTTTTCCGGTTTCAATTCACCCCACAATTATTAATTGCATGTATTTCCTGAGGTCCATATATTATAAGAGTTCTCTATCTAGATCATATATAGACCAAAAAGTGGTAGTTAAATGATTTAATACGTATAAAATTGGTATGATCTTCTTATTGTACCCTTATATAACTTATTATATACTCCATTCAATCCTTATTATAAGAAACCTTTAGTGAATAATGTAATAATACAATAATATTAATATGAGTAATTAAAAGAGGGAAAAATGAGAACTCCGGAAATTTAAGACGTTCCTTAAATGTTTCTTATAAGTGAGAACAATTCATATGTGTAATATTATTTTTAAATGTTTCTTATAAGACGTTCCTTAAATGTTCCTTAAATGTTTCTGCTTGTATATATGCATGCTCCCATGGAGTTGTTGGACATGAGGGGCTAAATACTTTGATTCTAAGATTATTTTGAACCCTTGTATAGATTGACTCTTGATTCCTCCTCTTATTTTGTGATTAATGAGATGTATGTGTTTATTTTACTCTTCTCTTAATGCTTCTAAGTGACTAATCACCATTTAGATGTTGGGTTCACTTGATTGATGCTTGAGAGGGCTAGATTGAGTGTAGAACTTGGGTAAAGTAGTGCAAGAACTTGAAGTTTTGCATAATGAATTGATGATTTAGTTGGTAAGATAGAGATATACTTGCTAACATTGCATAGTCACATTAGGATTGGAGCTTGAAAATCGGATTTTATTAAATTGTAGCAAGAGATTGTGCAATTAATAAGATTAAACACTTGTTCTTGACTTGAGAGAGCTTTTACAAGTACTTTGTGAATCCTAGATTAGCATATGGTTTCGTTGAGAACATTTTTGAGAGGAGGTTAATTGAGTATTAAGAACTACAAGGGGGATACATAATCTTAGGACACATTTTATACTCGAAGTTGGAGAATCACTTGTTTATAATTTTATTTTCACTTAGCATATGTTTATTTTCTTAGTTAATTTTCAAACTCAACATTTATGTCACTCAAATTGGGCGAGAGTGTGACAATCATTGTTTGACCGGGTTTTGGAACCAAATCCTCGTGGGAACGATACTTTACTTATCACTTTATTACTTGACGCGACCCGTGTAGTTGCGACCGGTGACGAACAATTATGTATTAATATGGAGTGCTCATAGCACTGGAGGAGATTAAATATGCTACAAAGTCACCACCAAGTGTGTTGCTATGCTAAATCAGGATAAGATGGACTATTTTTCTGGTCTATGCAGACCAGGTTAACTTGAGTCTTGTTATGTAAAAAGAAAAAAATATTTTTGGGTCATTTTTTTAATTGAAGAAAATTTCAGTACAAGGTCTGTCCCATCCCGTCCTGATCGGGACCGAGATAAGTTCAAGATGAGACGGGATACAGGGCAGGAACCCCATCTTGAATACTTTTTTTTTGGGACGGAGTCTTCCCGATCCCGTTCCTTCCCGTGAACACCCATAGATGGTGCCTTGGGAATACACGAAACCATTATAGAGTAGTTCACGAATCTAGTTTTTCTATTAAGCACTACTAAGTACTACATGAATCCAGTTTCAATTTACCCCGCAATTATTAGTCAGATCTAGACCCTCTAATTCTAATTTGGATAGTTTAGATTTAATTTTTTTGAAAAAGAAGATTAATTTTTTTTGAGTATAATATTAATTATTGAAAAAAGTGATAATTAAAAGATTATCTTTATTTTATATTCTATATCTATTAAAATAATCTTTTTTAAAAAAACATAAACTTTCAAAAATCAAATCTAGAGCATACTAATCAAATTGAAGGATCTGATTAGCTCTACAAAGTTTAGTAGAAAAATTGGTCATACTAAATAAATGAGAAGTCTACCGATCAACAACTGAACCACCATAATCAATTCCTCATCTTCTTCATATATTATATACTCATCTTCTCAAAACCGGAAACCTTATCCTCTCCGATGCGGGACAATTCAACGTGTGGTCCTCCAAAACGACGTCCTCTTCACCTTGGACGACACAATTGAATCTTACCAACGAAGGAAATCTAGTACTCTATGAACTCCAATCAAATACAAGCAATAATAATATACTATGGCAGAGCTTTGATTTCCCAACAGACACTCTTCTTGCTGGGCAACAACTCACAAGGTACACAAATCTTGTCTCTTCTAGAAGTGAAACCAACCAATCATCTGGCTTCTACAAGCTAATCTTCGATGATGAAAATGTTCTTAGTCTTTTGTACAATGGTCCTGATGTGTCCAGCAAATATTGGCCTTCCCCATGGCTTAAGAGCAGGGAAGTTGGAAGAAGCACTTACAATAGTAGCAGAATCGCAGTGTTAGACTCTCTTGGAGGTTTCATTTCAACAGATAAGTATGGGTTTGATACTTCTGATTGTGGGGTAGAGATTGAAAGAAGGTTGAAACTAGATTCTGATGGAAACATTAGAGTTTACAGTATACAGAACAATCAATGGGAGGTGACTTGGCAAGCCATAGCTGATGGTTGTATTGTGCATGGACTTTGTGGGGCTAATAGCACGTGCCAGTATGATCCTAGTGAAGGAGGAAGGAAGTGTTCGTGTCTTCCTGGATATAGTGTGAAGAACCATAGTGATTGGTCTTATGGGTGTGAACCCAAGTTTCAACTCTCTTGTGATAACAATGAGTCTATTTTCTTGAAATTGGCAGATGTTGAGCTATATATATGGGTATGACTATTTTTATGAGGAGAGTATCACATATAGTGATTGTGAGAATGAATGCTTACAAGATTGAGAGTGCAAGGCGTTTCAGTACTCTTTTAATGATAATGGTTTGTATCAATGCTACACGAAAAGAGTTATGCTCAATGGTCGGAGATCACCAAGCTTCAGACGAACAACCTACTTGAAACTCCCAAAAATCTTAACCAACAATGCTTCTTTCCTTGAAAAAGAAAAAGAAGCTGCTCAAGAAAATGGTCATGTTTGTTTGGTGAAACTCGAAAGAGCCTACACCAAGAGACATCTCAGCAGTTTTGTGAAGTTCTTTCTTTGGTTTTCTGTGGCAATTGGGGTGGTTGAAGTCCTCTTCATTTTTATTGTTTGGTGTTCTTTGTTTAGGATCAAACAAAACTCAAGTGGAAATCAGCAAGGAAGATACAACTTTATCTCTCCTTTTGGGTTCAAAAGGTTTACATACACTGAGCTAAAACAAGCAACCAAAGGGTTCAAAGAAGAAATTGGAAGAGGCTCAGGTGGAAGTGTGTACAAAGGAGCATTGGCTGATCAAAGAATTGCAGCAATCAAGAAGCTGAATAATAACATGGTTGGAGCCAAACAAGAAGAAGGAGAATTCTTAGCTGAAGTGAGCATAATTGGCAGCCTTAACCACATGAACTTGATTGAAATGTGGGGTTATTGTGTTGAGGGAAATCATAGGCTATTAGTTTATGAGTTCATGGAGAAAGGTTGTTTAGCAGACAATCTCAAATCAAATACTCTAGATTGGACCAAAAGATACTACATTTCTTTTAGAATGGCAAGGGTTCTAGCCTGCCTACATGAAGAATGTTTGGAATGGATTCTTCATTGTGACATAAAACCTCAGAATATTCTTCTGGATTCCAATTACCAACCAAAGGTAGCAGATTTTGGCTTATCTAAGCTTCTAAATAGAAGTGACCAGAACACTCTAGACTTCTCAATGGTAAGAGGAACGAGGGGTTATATGGCACCTGAATGGGTTTTCAATTTGCCAATAACTTTAAAGGTGGATGTATATAGCTATGGTATTGTTGTGTTGGAGATCATAACAGGAAGGAGTCCAACAATGATGGGAATTCAGAGTGGGGAAGAAGGAACACAATGTGGGAGGCTTGTGACATGGGTGAGAGAGAAGAGGAAGAAAGCGACGTCGTGCTGTTGTTGGGTGGAGCAGATAATTGATTCTGCCATTGGATCAGAGTATGAGGTTGAGAAGAGGAAGATGGAGACATTGGCTAAGGTAGCTTTGGAGTGTGTGGAAGAAGATAGGGAAGCTAGGCCCACTATGAGCCAAGTTGTTGAGATGCTTCAAAGTCATGATGCTAATTCTTCTTAGTCATGAATGGCGGCTCAAGAATTTAAGTGCAATTGCGTCTATGGTATTGGCTGTTTCTTGTGATGCCTTAGCTAAAAGTGCATAGTGTCCTAGTCCGTGCCTTTATTTTACCCTTTTTTTTTTAAATTTTGTTGGTCTGGAATCGTCTTTTTTTTTTTAAATAAATAATACAACTTCGTCTCCTTGATATAAAGTTCATTTGATTAATTTAAAAAGATTAAAGAATTTAACAAAATTCTAATTATACTGTATGTTACAAGATATTTATGAAAAAAATTATATGTAACATTAGATTATATATCATTTAATAAGTCAGACAAATTAGTTTGGAGAAAAATAATAACTATTCAGTGCCAAAATATAAGACCTAGTTGACTTTTTTTAGAGAGATTAAGGAAGTTAAATGACCCACTTAATCATAACATATTTTGTGTATTATTAGATTATATGTTGACTAATTTAGCTTTTTTAGGATTTTAAAAAAAGCCAATTATATCCTATATTTAGGAACAAGGTACATAAGTAACTATATAACGGATAAAATGAAAAAAAGCCTTATACTCCCTACAGTCCCAAATATAAGATTACTTTAACTTTTTTTGTGGAAGTTAAGGAAGCAAATTAGACAACTAAATTATAACATATGTCATATGTAATTAGATTATTTGTTAGCTTATAAGTAGAATGGAGTAGTTTTGAGGAAAAAAATATAATTATAGACAATTTAAAATGATTAATTTTGCATCTTAAATTTTTTTTGAAAAAGTCAAAGTGATCTTATAATTAGGATAGGAGGGAGTAATTTGCACCAAAAGTTAACTCAAACTAGCTTTTATATTTAGAATTAGAAGTTAATCACTATTATGTGTAAAATCTTTTTAAGGATTTTGAATTTTTTTAGAAAGAAAGTTTAGGAAAGTTAGCCTCTAAGTCTCATCATAATCAAGGCATTGACCCGCTATTCAAAGAACTTTATAAGGGTACTTATAAATCATTCACCAAAAAGATTTATCTATTGTCAGTGGGATTTGAACTCATCAACTTATATAGGCTTTATATACCTCATATACTCATATAGATATATTTGAATTTGTACTTCTCAGTTTAATTTATTAAGCTATGAATAAGTTAACAAAAAAAAGTTATGAATAATATTTAACTTGTGTCTTTGATTTCTTGTGAATCACAGGCTCATAGTTATTCCGTTATAAATAGGGTTAGGTGCAAATTTGTCACAAGGTTTTAAAAAGCAGCAATTTTACTCATCTCATGATTTTAGTTCCTCAAGTGGAAATCAGCAAGGAAGATACAACTTTATCTCTCCTTTTGGGTTCAAAAGGTTTACTTACACTGAGCTAAAACAAGCAACCAAAGGGTTCAAAGAAGAAAATGGAAGAGGTTCAGGTGGAACAGTGTACAAAGGAGTATTGGCTGATCAAAGAATTGCAGCAATCAAGAAGCTGAAAAATAATATGGTTGGAGCCAAACAAGAAGAAGGAGAATTTCTAGCTGAAGTGAGCAAAATTGGTAGGCTTGACCACATGAACTTGATTGAAATGTGGGTTATTATTGTGCTGAGGAAAAGCACAGGCTATTGGTGTATGAGTTCATGGAGAAAGGTTCTTTTTAGCAGACAGTCTCAAATCAAACTCTCTGGATTGGACTAAAAGATATAACAGGTTCTAGCCTACCTACATGAAGAATGTTTGGAGTGAAATTCTTCATTGTGATATAAAGCCACAAAATATCCTTCTAAATTGAAATTACCAACCCAAGTTGGCAGATTTTGGCTTATCTAAGCTTCTAAATAGAAGAGAATAACACGTTAAAAGCATGTCAATGGTAAGAGGAACAAGAGGATATATGGCACCTGAATGGGTTTTTAACCTTCCAATAACCTCAGAAGTTGATGTTTATAGCTATGGAGCTATGGGATTGTTGAGTTGGAGATGACGACAGGACGGAGTCCAACAATGATGGAAATTCAAAGTGGTGAAGAAGGAATACAAAGTGGGAGGCTTGTGATATGGGTGAGAGAGGAGCGAGAAAACGACGTTGTCATCTTGTTGGGTGAAGCAGATAATTGATCCTGCCATTGGATCAGAGTATGAGGTTGAAAGAGGAAGATGGAGATTTTGGCTAAAGTGGCTTTGGGACGTGTGGAACAAGATAGAGAAGCTAGGCCAACTATGAGGCAAGATGTTGAGATGCTTCAAAGCCATGAACATGATGCTTCTTAGTCATTTATGGCGGCTCATGAATTTACATGTAAGTCTCTTCAATGATATTATTGCTTCTTATGAATGTAGAAAAGAGTATGATTATTGGTCTATAATTAATTGGGTGGTTGGATCAAATCTTTTCACAACACACAAACACGTGTGTGCATTTTCAAGTTTTAAATATGGGAATGTTGGTAGTTAATAGATTCGTTGGCAACAGCATATGAATAAGATGAATGTTTGTAGTTATTTCTTCTTTAGTAATTAACCTCCAATTTATACATGTTCTAGCAGAGGGTATTTGATTTAGCTATAGAACAACTATATAATAAAATAAAATAATTGTGTTCTGGAATGTCATTATGTTATAAAAGGCACTAAGATGAGGCATATCTTAACAGTAAAGCCTCATCTAGTTAAGTCATCTACCTCAGATAGCTGACAAGATGATCCAGATGAAGTGTTAGTTTGTGGTTACCTAGCTAGATGCTATTTTTGTGGTTGATTACCCAAACTGGGAAAGGTTGGAATACACATTATCGGTTATATATTTGCGTTTTCTTTTTAGTTTCTCATTAAATTAAGCAATCACTTCGAAGGTCACGTACGATGGAACATTAATTAAGTCTCAAAGTCCATTACTCCTTTGGTACTTATTATAAGGTACTCATCTGGTCCTATTTATAAGTCACTTCCAGCATATTTCACACAGACCAAGGAAAGCCTTAAAACTCATTAACTTTTCACTAAAATTTAATAAATTTACAACTTTACCCATATTAAATATCCACTATACCACATGAAAATAAAGTCAACTCATAATAAATGAAGGGTAAATTTGTACATTAACACTAAATATTTAATAAGGTGACTTATATATAGGATCAAATAAAACCTTCTCTCTCTGCCCTATAAATAGGACCAGAGGAGTATCAACTAACAAAATTTTTTTGTCCCAAATATAAGGCACCGATCGCCTTATTAATTAACTTTAATTTCCATACTTTACCCTTATCATTAGTGGATATCTTCATAGTTAAAAAGGTCAAGTTATATCATCTAATGAGGGGTAAAGTTGGAAAAATAGTCAATTAAGCCTAAATTTAAGGACCCAACTACCATTCCTTTATTTGTGAGAATTGGTAGTTTGTGCCTTATAATAAATACAAAATGGAGTAGTTGCATGAAGTTGTCCACCGTGTGAGTGAGGGAAAATGAGAACATTCAAATTCAAAGGTCATTACAGATTACTATTACACTTGTGGCCCCAAATGCAAAGATCCATAAATGGGAGACACCATCCTAAAATTGATACAAGTAGCAAGTCTTAGTCTCGGAATAAAAAATAAAAAAAGAACAGGACAAAATATATGCCCCTGATCTACCATTCAAATTTTTCTTGATATATTTTTATTCAATTAAATTTATCCCGATTATATCTCATTTTCTATTTCATTTTCATTCACATTCTTAATCTTACTCTTTTATAAATTACTCCTTCCAGCCCATATAAGAGGTGGTTAATCATTTTACACAAATCAAAGAAACATAGTTGAATTATTTATTATGAGTGAAATTAATGTGATTTTTCAATTTATCCTTATATCATTTATTATGCATACTCCTCCTCTCTTTATATTTAATATGTAAGGGTAAAAATAGAAATAAAGCATTTATTATCTTGACTTTACGTGTTATTACCTATTATAATGTGGACCAAAAAAATTCTTAGGTTACTTCTTATATTATAGAAATTGTTGAAAAATCCTGTGCCACCAAATTTATTATCCAAAATGCCTGAAAACTTTTGTCTTTGATCGGATGGGACCCTTTTTAAGAATATGTAACATATATTTATCTACATGTAAATGTCTTATATTTTACACATAATTAAAGATATATTGCCCCAACATTTGAAGAAGACTTGCATTTGTTTAACATAGGTTGCCCCCCAGTCTCGAACAAATTTCATGTGTACGTTTGAGCATTAAATTTGTCAAGTTAGCTTAAGAAATAGGACAAAAACATTAACTAAAGTATCTATAAAATGAAAAATAAAGCAGAAATGAGCTTAACAGAAACCGAGAAAAAAAAAAGACTTGAACTGAAGAGTCTATATATATATATATATCATGACACACTATTTGGTTACATTTGAGTGTACTTAAAAAAAAAAACAGCTAATTTTTAAGGAACTTACGAACATAATTTCAGTTTTCCAATAGAATTTCTGAGGGACTAATGGATTAAATTCCACTTCCATACCTCTTAATTTCATCTTATATACCAAGTTTGAGGCATTATCTAAGCATACACAGTATTAATAAGTACTACTATTATATATCTAAGCATGTTGCCAACAAAAAGTATACTCCTTTCATTCTTAAATATATGACCTATTTAAAGATGTAAGTTTGTTCTTAAATATAAGATCTCTTTATAATTTTTCTCAACATTTCCCCAAATTATCTCTATTCATTCTCTTCACAAGCAAGAGAGAGAGTGAGTGTGAGAATAATGGTAGATGATTAGGTGCTTTGGTAATATCATGTGATTTTAATTAATTTAATTAACTTTGTTAATTTAATCAAATTAGGTACGTAATTAGGACTTATATTTAGGAACAGAGGGAGTATTATCTAAGCATGCAAATTCTGTCAGCAAAATTAAAAAAAAAAAAAAGACACAGCTTTGAAGCATTAATTTATGAACAAAAACACCATTAATTCCTTTGTGCATGTACTTATTTTTATGCTAAATAGATTTATGAATCCATTTTGTAATGATGCAATTAAAAAAATGGATAATATAATTGCTCCCTCCGCATCGCGCGGGGAGAATTGGCTAGTTTCGATAATGATAGAATCCAAACATACCAAACTACTAGAGGTGCCTAAAGAACAGTATTAGATAAACCATACCATAACAATGTTGAGTCACGACTCCAACATTATTTACCTCTTCGAGCAAACCCAAAAGTAAAAAGAAAATCTCCAAATAGATTGAGCATTAATGTTATCCAACAAAGAAACTATTGACTGATTCCCAACCAAAGCAGCGGCAGATGAACTTGGGAAGTTTTTGTTAATGCAACTCTTCAATTGACATTCCGGGCATGTTCTCCATCAACAGCCAAATTGGGATCTTAAAGTTCCAGAGGCAAATTTTTGACGGAACTATCTCCTAACCGTCCAGTAAGCAACCTCATTTTGTTATAGATAATGTTGATTTGTTTAAGCTCAAACTCATGATATGGAGTGTGCTGCTGATTGAACCGCCCGGGAATCTTGGTGCGGATTTTATAGCAATCAGCACAAAGATCAAAACCAATCCTCTCCTTACAGTCTTTGCATCTGTATCTATCCCCAACAATTGGAAACATCTGAAACATACAAGCAACATGTTACCACACTAGAAAACTAAAGGTATCAAAGAAACTGACAGCAACTTTGACAGAAAAAAAGGGGGGAATCAAGGTGTGGGGGTATTTTGATTTCTGATGTCTTGATTTTTGTTTCTTGTGCATAGATTCTTGCCATGCAGGGTCAATAAAATGGGGCTTCTGGCCATAATAATTTCCATGCGAACAGTCCCAAATGTAAATAAACATTAAGCATAAAATACAAACAAAAATTCAAGAAAGCAGAGATTTATAATTTTTACCCCACAAAAATCACAACCAACTCCAACATGTACTTTTGAGTTAGGATCAGACCGACATGCTGCTTTGCCTCCACCCTATTCAGAGAACCTGAAAGCAGAAGATAAAGAGTAACAGGGAGATACCAATAATATGGAATAATGAACACCAAAGCAAATAAAATTTCGAATATGGAAGAAAGGAAAAAATTATAACAGGGAATATTGTTACAGATAGGAAAATGAAAAGGAATTGTCCAAACATCAAAGCCATAAACACAGCAATAAGAGGGAAAGTTATTTTGAAGTATCTTTTATCCGGGATGTTTCTTAGAGGAAATTCGATCTCCTTAGGGAATGATACATACAAGAAGAGATCTCAGGTTTATCATTGATATGCATAAGTTGAACACCATCTCTTCCCTTTGCATATTCCTCAGGAAATTGTTCCTTCATAAATTGATCAAGCTCCAAACAAACTTTAGAAGATTCTTCAGGATGTCGAAGTTGACAAATTTGGCATCTCAGTATCTCATCAGCTGAGTTCTTGATACAAGACTCGCAGTACACTGTAGAGAGTAAAGGGAATGCGGAGATGTTATATATCAACTAATTGAATTTTCTATCAATGATCTTAATATTTTAGAAATGAGAGGTAAATATTGTGCATAAATACCACGACTACAGTTAAGAACAACAGGATGAAAAAGAAGTTGCTTGCATGCTGAACAAATCACATCTGCAACTAATATCTTCTGTTGCCCAAAAGCTTCAGAAGTTTCACGAAAAACATCATTAGAACAGATGATGCCCTTATGTTGCTTTTAAGTTTCGGACCTAGATTGCTCCATACTGGCAGGAGGTGAAGTATCTGGATGATGAAACTTAACTTCTGATACATGACTATTATGATCAATTTGAGGAGAAAAGCAGGCTCCTTTGTTTTCTTCCTCCGGAAAAGGTGATAGATTTTGTGGGTATTTTGATTCAACATAACTTCTAATAAAAAAAATCTTTTTTGAATTTTGATTGATTTTGGAGTTCCCCAAACTGATTTTGATTGCAAAGTGATTCCTGGGCATGGGGAGACCGCTCAACATAGACTTCTAGTTCTTGATGTGAGAATTAAATGTATAAGACAAAGGCGCCGGGCAGTTTTGAACCGAAACATCAAGTGGTGTCAGTTAAAGGGGGAAAAGCGAGAGATTTTTAAGAGAAATCTATTGGATGAAAGGGTATGGGAGCCACAAGGAAATGCTAACAGCATGTGGAAAAATATGGTTACGAAGATTGAAATGGTTGCTAAAGCTACTTTAGGAGAATCAAAAGGTTTTGGACCACGGGATAAGGAGACTTGGTGGTGGGACAAGGATGTCCAAGAAAAGGTGCGGAATAAAAAGAATTGTTTTAAGGCTATACACTTATGTAATAATACTGAAAATTGGGAAAAGTACCGCTTAGCTAAAAAGGAGACTAAGAAGGCAGTGAGTGAAGCTCATGCTAAAGCATACGAGGGGTTTTATAAGGAGTTAGGGACAAAGGCTGGGGAACAAAAGATTTACAAGATGGCAAAGAGTAGGGAGAGAAATTCGAGAGATTTGGATCAAGTAAGATGTATAAAGGATGAAGAAGGTAAAGTTTTGATTACTGACAAAGATATTAAGGATAGATGGGAGGCCTACTTTTCTAAGTTATTCAATGATGGAGGTGAAGGTCTATCTTGTGAGTTGGGGGATTTGATAATTAGTGAAGATGGACTTAATAGGTCGTTTTATCGTAGAATTAGAGTTTGGGAGGTTAGAGAAGCTCTTAAGAAAATGGAAAATGGTAAAGCGGTTGGACCTGATGGTATACCGATTGAAGTTTGGAAATCTTTAGGGGAAGAGGGTGTGTTATGGTTATCTGAATTGTTTAACGAGATTTTACGGTCCAAGAAGATGCCTGATGACTGGAGAAAAAGTACTTTAGTTCCGATTTATAAAAACAAAGGCGATATGCAAAATTGTGCAAATTATAGGGGAATTAAGCTTATGAGTCATACAATGAAACTATGGGAAAAGGTGATTGAGCATAGGTTAAGACTAGAAACTAGTATTTCTGAGAGACAGTTTGGGTTCATGCCAGGGAGATCTACAACTGAGGCGATATATTTACTAAGGGGGATAATGGAAAAGTATCGAAGTAGAAAAAGAGACTTACATATGGTTTTTATTGACTTAGAAAAGGCGTATGATCGCGTGCCGAGAGATTTACTTTGGAAAGCCTTGGAAAAGAAAGGAGTATGTGTTGCTTATATTAAAATTATACAGGATATGTATGATGGGGTGTTGACTAAGGTTAGAACGCCGGGAGGTAAGACAAAAGACTTCCCTATAAGAATTGGCCTACATCAGGGACCAGCTTTGAGCCCATATTTGTTTAACTTGGTGGTAGATGCTCTAACTGAGCCCATAGAAGAAGAGGTCCCTAAGTGCATGCTTTTTGCTGATGATATAGTCCTTTTGGCCGAATCAAGAGAGGAGATTAATGATAAATTAGAGATATGGAGAAACACTCTAGAGTCAAAGGGTTTCCATTTAAGTAGGAGTAAGACAGAATATATGCATTGCAATTTTGCGAATAGACAACTTAGAGGTGATTTGAAAGTTAAACTGGGAGAGCAAACAATCCCTCAAGTGACAAAGTTTGGGTATTTGGGATCAATTATACGGCAAGACGGTGAGATTGATGACGATGTCAATCATAGAATTCAAGCTGGGAGGTGTAAGTGGAGGAAAGCTACTGGAGTTCTCTGCGATAGAAAAGTACCCCATAAGGTAAAAGGGAAGTTTTATCGCACTGCTATGAGACCAGCAATATTATATGGTAGTGAATGTTGGGCTTTGAAGGGTCAACATGAACATAAAATGGGGGTAGCTGAAATGAGGATGTTGAGATGGATGTGTGGTCACACAAGAAAGGATAAGATTAGTAATGATCATATACGCAAACGAGTTGGAATGGCACCTATCAGTGAGAAAATGGTAGAAAATCGTTTGAGGTGGTTTGGACATGTACAAAGAAGGCCATTAGATGTGCCAGTGAGGAGGGTAGATCAAACAGTCTGGAGTCCGATTAAGAGAGGAAGAGGGAGACCGAGGCTTACACTCAATGAAGTTGTAGAGCGAGATCTATTAATAAATAATATATCTAAAGATTTGGTTACCGATAGAGCACAATGGCGTCGTGCGATCCATGTAGCCAACCCCACTTAGTGGGATAATGCTTTGTTGTTGTTGTTGTTTGGAGTTCCCCAAACCGGCACAATCCAATGCTACAAAGTTCGCCAGAGGAAGACCAAAGGAAAAGTTGTCTTTTGTACTATAAGCAGATGTACTTGAAAAGGAGTGTCAAGAAGGGGAAACCTAAGCTTACAAACAATACATGAGGATGAACCAAGAATCCGAAAAACACAAAAAAAGAAAAAAAGAAGTTCTACATAAACCAAAAGGGTATATGTTAAAAATGAGGACAAAAGGCCTCCAATAAATAGAGCAGCAGAAACTTATGAATCTGCATTCTGCTTCAAAAATTAGGTCTCCAGAAAGTTCTCAAAGGTGGAGTTTACAATAATAACATTCACTTCAAACACATATGATGAAATTTAGGCTTTCACTTTTTGCTGCGTACCAAGAGATGCAAAAGAACAGACTGTCTGATTTGCCAATAACTGTTTTGACTCAAAAGTTTAAGATGTCAAAGAAGGACTCCTTATATAAAAGCCTCTTGACCTTAAATTATGGCCATGTCAAAATTCAGAGGCTCAGCATACCTTGTAAAGAAACATATTATGTTATTGGTGCAATTATCATACCAATTATACTAATATGCCATATAACCAAATATGCTATAATTTTCAGATACAACTTTATCTCTTTCTCTTATTTGCTAACAATATTTTCCTACTCTGGGAAGGTAAAATCTAAAGGCAACAACGAAAAATGGCAAACTGCATGCACACATATATGCTTATGCATAAGGTTTCCTAGGAAAAAGCATACCAAGAGTTTGAATTTCCCTTCTCTTGTAAGCAACAGGATACATTTTTCAGAAGCAAGAAGCGAAGCATCCAACAGAATGTTGGAAAGTGGTGATAAGTATGCCCACAATTTGGACAATGAGACTCACAAAGAGGGCTCATTGACTGATGGACACACCAGAAACAGGACATGTGACCACATGCTGAAAATGGAAAAAAATCAGTAAAACAATACTTAGTTTTTCCTCAATGAAAATAATACTGACTTACACAGCACAATAGGCTTGTATAATAGATCCCTGCATGATCAAATTAGACCCAGATGTAGTATCTACAGCCTTAAAAATGAAGTACAAAAGCCAAAAACCAACTAAAATTGAATTAAGCAAAAAATAAGACGACCTTAGTGTTATCTTTTCTTTTTGTCTTTCTTCTTTTGGGGAGAGGGTGCGCCTCAGTGCAACCTTTGTCATATGACCTAGAGGTCAAATGTTCAGATCCTAGGAGTAGCTACTTCGTTTGTGGGGTAAAACTCTGTACATCTATTACTCCTCCCCAAAATCAACCTCGTGCGAATCTTGTACACTGGGTGGCCTTTTTTTGGGGGGGTTGGGGTTGGTATTTGTAAATTTGAAATTACTGAGTGATACTAAGCTATGCATGCTCGTTTGTGTTCTTCGTTCCGTGCAAGGTCATATTTCCGGAGCCAGGAGCATATGGAGAAGGGCAATGCCAGATGACTAGAGGAAGCAAGATGAGTTTCAAAAAAGCTAACTGAAAGAATAAAAATGTAGCATTTGATGGTATGATAGTAGGAGTCAACAAGTCAACAAGTCGACATGTGATTCATTAATGTAACCAAATTTGTTACTTTTGTACTAGTTAGACTTCGATCAGTTAGGCCACTTGTCCACTAAGTTATCTTGGTTAGCCTTTAATGCAAGCTGTACGCAACCGAACGAAATTCTCCATGTACGGGTAGTTGTTATAAATATCTGATCATGTAATATTCACTTTCTCAAGTCATTGAATAATAGAAAAATATTTTCTTTGATACAATTGCTTCCTTTCTCTCTCACTCTCTATTTTCATCTTATTCTACCTTCGTCTTTATGCTTTCCTATTCTATACAATGTCTAATAGAAAAAGACTTTGCATCTCTTTTTATATATAATCGAGTAATTGACTTTGAGTCTTTGATAATGTTCTGTTTGTTTTCTTAAAGAATTTGCATTACGGCCATTTTCATCAGTGAAAATTACGCTTGAAGAAAATCCATATTTTTCTACGGAGACAGGTGATTGACAGGCAACTTTGTGGGAATTAAATTTTCTAGCGGAAATGGATTTTTAGTCATATAATGGAATTATGATACCCACCAATTTTAGTAGGAAGATAAATTCAATCACAGGTGGGAAAATGCTAACGGCTCATTTGCTCCCTCAAAACCCACTTATTGAACAACCTGTGGAAAGTCTAGATACCAAAATCATTAAGAGCCTATTGATAACTTCTGGGAATTCATGTAATGTTAACACATTTTCCTTGAGTTTTATTCGATCATTGATAAATTTTGGATACTCAAGATAGGAAAATGTTCATTTGATTTTTGGTTGCACATCATTGTTTATTTATGTAGATTTTGATTATTTTTATAGTTAGTTTCTTATGTTGTTTTATGTAATTTTTGTAGGAACATTTTGATGCAATAAACAAGAGATTATAGCCCCTCCACCAAGCTCCCAAGAGAATAAAGTAAAGAGGAAGCCAGAGCAGCCACAAGGAATAAAAGGAGCAGAGAAGAAAGTACTCGCCACGGCGAAGTCGCGGCGAATAAACATTTGTTCTGCCCTATTTTTGGTTAGCTCGCCGTGAGCTCGCCGCGACGAAGCCATGGCGAGCACAATGCATTTCTGGAATTTTTGGGAGTTCACCGTGGGCTCACCGCGGCGAAACCCACGGCGAACTTCATATTATGTTGCGCGTTTTGTAAAAAGGGCGGACTGAGTGGAAATAAAAGCTAGGGTTTCGATCTCATTCGACATTCTTCGACTTCTGGGAATTCTTGGGGGTGTTTTGCTTTGCTAGGGCTTGGAGCTTGGTGGGGATTTAGCTTGGGCTTGGAGCTTCGAAGAGATTTGGGCTTCTTCTCTTGGTTTATCTCTTCCATCTTCATTCTCTTCTCTTGTTCTGTTTTGTAATGTTGTATATATATGCTCCCATGGAGTTTTAGAACATGAGTAGTTAAATACTTTGATTCTCAGATTATTTTGAACCCTTGTATGTATTGATTCTTGTTTCCTCCTCTTATGCTGTGATTAATGATATATATGTGCTTATTTTACTCTTCTCCTAATGCTTCTAAGTGCTTGATCACCATTTAGATGTTGGGTTCACTTGATTGATGCTTGAGAGGGCTAGATTGAGTGTAAAACTTGGGTAAAATAGTGCAAAAACCTGAAGTTTGCATGGATGGATGGTTTTGTTGGTAAGATAGAGATATACTTGCTAACCTTGCATAGTCACATTAGGGTTGGAGCTTGATAATTGGGTTTTATTAAATTGTAGCAAGAGATTGTGCAATTAATAAGACTAAACACTTGTTCTTGACTTAAGAGAGCCTTTACAAGTACTCTGTGAACCCTAGATTAGCATGTGGTTTCGTTGAGAGATTCTTTGAGGGGAGGTTAAATTGAGTTTTAAGAAGTACAAGGGGGATAGATAATCTTAGGACCCATTTTATCCTTGAAGTTGGAGAATCACTTGTTTATAGTTTTATTTTCATTTAGCATAGGTTTATTTTTCTAGTTAATTTTCAATCTCAACATTTGTGTCACTCAAATTGGGCGAGAGTGTGACAATCATTGTTTGACCGGGTTTTGGACCAAATCCTCGTGGGAACGATACTTTACTCACTACTTTATTACTTGGCACGACCCGTGCACTTGCGGCGTAGGGCGAACACCTGTTTGGTATGATGGATATGGAAATGGAAATTATTTCCATCACCAAGTTTGTTTGGTATAAAGAAATGGGCATGGATATGGATTCTATGTTGAACTCAATTCCATCAGTTGGTCTCTATCACATAACCTATGGAAATCAAGAAAATTCCATGGAATTTTCTCTTCACCCTTTTCATCTCCTTCAACCCCCACTACTCCAAACTCTCATTGTGACATGCCTCTAGCATCAGTAACCTCCATTGACTAGTGGCCACCACCCACCAGCAGCGACCATCTTTCTTAGCCACCGCCGGCGGCCGTCTTCTCCATCCACTGTTGGGCCCCGGCAACCTTCCTCAAGTCTTCACTCCAGATGTGGTAGTCAGGCGTCGAGCTCTTCTCACTCACGAACCACCGCTGCCTATGGTAGACGATGGTGGATGGCCGACGAACCTCTTCACTTTTGATCTATTTCTTGTGACTTATCTCTTCCTCCATTCTTTCTTTGTCTTCTCCACTCTAGATCTATATTTTGTCTCTTCACCCCGACAACCTCCAAATCTATTGCTTGAGCATTCAACTTTCAGATATGTGATTTTTCAGTTTTGATGCTATTGATTTGTGATTTTCTTGAAAAGTGGTGATTCTTGTTGATATGTGATGGAGGTCAGAGGTTTGCAATGGATGACAAAGGGAAGGGACTGTGGCCAGAGGTTGTGTGGTGGAGGTCGAGATCTATATTTTGTCTCTTCACCCCGACAACCTCCAGATCTATTGCTTGAGCATTCAACTTTCAGATCTGTGATTTTTCAGTTTTGATGATATTGATTTGTGATTTTCTTGAAAAGTAGTGATTCTAGTTGATATGTGATGGAGGTCAGAGGTTTGCAATGGATGACAGAGGGAAGGGACTGTGGCCAGAGGTTGTGTGGTGGAGGTCGAGATCTATATTTTGTCTCTTCACCCCGACAACCTCCAGATCTATTGCTTGAGCATTCAACTTTCAGATCTGTGATTTTTCAGTTTTGATGATATTGATTTGTGATTTTCTTGAAAAGTAGTGATTCTAGTTGATATGTGATGGAGGTCAGAGGTTTGCAATGGATGACAGAGGGAAGGGACTGTGGCCAGAGGTTGTGTGGTGGAGGTCGGCGGCTTTGACGGGGGAGGGGATGAAGCTTGAATGTTGGTTGAGTTGGAGAAGATTTATTTATTTTTATTTTGAAGGAAAATTTGGTATTTTTACATAAAAATATAATCATGCCTCATTTTCATGACATACTGAAGAGCACCTAACCGTTTGGGGTTTAGATTGGAGTAGTGCCGCCTCGGCCCTCTCTTCAAGAATTTTAGGGACCAAGGGGATAGTGCGAGCTACCCCTGAGTGTCGTTCTTTTGAGGAGCCTAAAATGCAAATGATAACCTAATAGCTAGATGCAAACTTGACAAAGCGGGTAAAACATTTTTTTGGTTGATTTTGGGTATAAAAGTTGTGTGAAAAGTGTTGTATGTTCAAGAAAGAATTGAGATTGGATTTAACGGGAGATTTGGATTAAAAGGGGATAAAAATCATTCTTGATGAATGAGAGCTTTGGGAATCATTGCTTCAAAAGGTTTTTAGAGAGTTTTAGTTGATTTTCTAAAGAACCCTAGAGGAACCCCTCTAGGCTAGGCTTAGGCTAACTTAATTAATGCCGGAACCCCGCACATTAATTAATTTATCCTAAGTTGATTAAGTTCAAAATCGAGAAATAATTAATTTGCAAGACTTTAAATCCACAATTAAGGCCACCCCACAATTGCTCTAAATTTCTCTCCAAACCCCAATTCATTGATGGCCACCTATACAATAAATTGTGGCTTGAAGAGTGTTTTGCCCAATGTCTCAACACAATCAACTACTTCTTATGCTATCTCCCTCAAGAAAATAACTTAACATCCTTAATCCACTAACCAAGCCACCTTGGATTAGCACATAATTTTCACAAAGAGAATAATAAAACTATGAACCCATAAATTTCATTAAACTATGTCAAGTATTTGAACAAGAAGGAAATGACATAAACATAGTTTCTAATCCCATTACAATATACAGAAATCGAGCACACAACCAAATGTCACAAATATACTTCTAGAACCCTAGAAAAGCATAAATATAACAAATGGAAGAAGGATTAGAACTAATAAAACTCCCCTATTCAAGCTTCAAGCTCATCCCTTGGCTCCACCACCAAGAATGGTGGAGCCTAGCTGCTACTCTCCATGGAAGAACCAACAACAAAGAAAAAAGGTGTGGAAGCCATAGATGGAAGGAAAGAAAGTGGGAAAGATGAAGATGGGGATGAGAGAGCTAGGGTTTGGGTGTGTGTATGGTGGACCAAATATGACTTCTAGGGTTTAGTTTCGCCTTTTATATGTCCCCTAAGTTGGGTCTAAGAGTGGGTATTAAGTTGGATCCGAGTTAGAAGCCCAAAAACGTGAACTGAAATTTTGCACAGCTTTCTTCTTGCCGAGGCCACAGCGAGCTAACAATGTCTCTGGAACTTTTTGGCTTGGCTCGCCATGGCCTTGCCACGGAGAGCAACCTTTTTTTGCCACTTCAGGGGTGTTCTCGCCGTGACCTCGCCATAACCTTGCCATAGCGAACTTTAAATGATTTTGCCCCTTTGAAAAGCCTTTGGCTTGGCTCGCTATGACCTTGCCACGAGCTCGCTGCGAGCACGCCATAGCAAACTTCAGCCTTTCTTCTTCGCCCGAAATCCGATCTTTGGTCCTTGCACAACCCTGTAAGTAAAAATAAGACAAAACCAAGATCAAATAGCCCTATAAATTAATCAATGCAATTAATCTACAATTATGGCTAATTAATCCTAATTTTATACTCATTTCACTTGAGAGTTTAAGACATTCAATTAAGCATTATTCGACCAAACTTGCATCCCAATCATGTTAATTTCCTCAAATTAGGCATATAAAAACCATACAAATCAGAGATTTGTTACATACCAAACAAAATTTTAATTCATATTTCCATATCCATCTCCATATCCATTTCCATCAAATTCAATTTCAATGTACCAAATAGGTCATAAGAATGGAGTTTCATGGACGCCACAAATCCTTGTTCATTGGGATGGGTTAGAGGATACTTCTTGGGAGTTGATCACTGACATCCAGCAAACTTACCCTACTTTTGACCATTGGGATAAGGCCTCTCTTTTACAGGGGTCATGTGACGAACAGGGAGGTAACCCAGACCCAAAACGAGGAGACTGAGGGTGAAGCCCAAGATATAGAGTTAGAAGACATTGGGCCCAGGAGTATTCGCGTCAGAAGGTTCACGTGGAAAATGAGAGGAGAATGAGAATACAAGCATGTTGAGAGTAGAGGGAAGTTAGTTATCGATTATGTCAAATATATCTATTGGAGTTTCTCCTTCTGAACTTTTTGTACTCTTCTTTTCTTTGTCTGTAGCTACTTCTTCTTCTATTATGTAATTATGCAATTTTTGTTAATTCTATGTTGCTTATGATTGCTTGTTGATAGAGCTAAATATTTGCATATATTTTGATGATTAATTTTAGGCTTTTGTGGGATTTTATCGAGTATTTTGGGCATGATTAAATAGTAATTTGAGATTTGAGTGCAAAACTAATTTGGGAATTAAGATGGGTAAGTTGACATATTTTAACTAATATTTGGATGCCCTTTATTCTTACATTGTGAATATATGATATTAGCTCTGTGCACTTAAATATGTAGGTGACTTTTTTTTGGTTCTAAAAAAAAAGAGGAAATGAAGGGCAAAAGAGAAAATGCACAAGGGCATATTTTATTTCTTCACAAATTACCTAAGGAATTGTTTGGGGCTTGATGCTAGATCTACCCATGACCCTTAATTGCCCACTTTATTTTGCACTTCCCAAACATGGCCTTAAACCATCTAACTCACAAATGAGACTTGATTGACAGAGACATTGATTCCCATTATCAATTTGATCACTCGCACATTTTCTCTCAGCTTCATCTTCATCGGGACTTTTCTTTCAGCTTCTCCACTTCCACCGTCTTTGGAACCATCATTCCACCTCCATCTCTACATTCCTTTACCACACCTGCCAATTCTTCTCCTTTTCTGCAACTATCCGATTCTTCTTTACTTCAAGATCGGTGTGCAACGGTCATTGGAAGACTTGAAGCTCTGTTGAGTAGTTCTCTTGTCATGCACGACTAATTTCTTTTGTCCGACAGTGATGATGAAGTTGAACAAAGTCCAAAGCACTATTAGGTAAGTTCCTTCTGTCTTAATTTCATTTTCAACTCCTTCTAATGCTATATTATGATTTATAGAGGTTTCTAGAGTTGTAATTGATGTATGTTGGATTAAGGGTTGTATCTAGGCTTCTAGTATGATATGGAATCTGAAAAATGTGTTGGATTTGTACTTTGAATATTGATAAAACTATAGCTTTTCTCTCACTATATGATCATCATTCTCTATTATTGTGATGTTAATTAGTTTGCTAGGGTTTTATGGACTAATTAAATGTAAAGAGGATTTATTATGAATCTGACATGAGTTAACTACTTCAAGATATTTCTAATTGATTAATTGAATCTAGGTTTAGATGACATTGAGATGTTAGGAATATTGATACGTAAGGGATCTTGCTAGTTTTGTGTTTAGTTAAGTAAAGAACTTAATATAAAATTGGATAGTGAAGGATGGTGGATTTAATCACCTAGGACATTCATCACATATACTTCACATTTATTCATCCATCATATACTTGAAAATACAAAAACAATAGTTTAGTTAATTCATAGAGTGAAAATACTTTCATACTGGTTAATTTGATATTTACACTTGATTATCTAGGAACTAGATATAGGCTGCACGAGAGATTTGACCTTGGTTAGCGTAAAATCCTAATGATAATCATTTGATAAACATACTTTAACACCAATTACTCAATTTAATATCACAAAGGTACCAACTAAAATAGTTAAGAAGTACAATAAGATCAAGGGAGCTATCGTAGTTAGAAAAAGAGATTCAGTTATTATAAAACCATAACTATTATAGCAAGGGAACTATCATAGTTATTAAAAGAGATTTTCTATATAAACAAGGGATAATTATGATAGAAAAGGAAATGTCAAATCTTAAAGTCTATAGTAGTTAAAAGGGAACTTAATCACTTAGAAAAGCTAACTATGATAGAAAATGATCTATCATATATAATTACTTAGAAAACAAGATAGTAAATGAATGTCGTTTATCCATTATAGAAAATATGTTTTTAAATCATTTAAAAGTACCTATCATGGATATTAAAACCCTAGCCACAGTTGTAATAACATGTCAGAGTCATCAGCATACATCAGCAAAGGCAGATAAAATATGTTTCTAAAAGATAAACACAGTCGCTCGTTCACAGGGTTACAAGCATACATCAACAAAATAACCAAATAAGACCTTTGGCCGCAGTCGTCAGAAGGGGACCAGTCTCAAAAACCAAAGGCACATACAATAATCCAAAATAATAACTAAATACTGAAGCTACATGCATAAATAACTAGTCTAGAGTATGTGGCAATATACATGACACCCAAAAACAATAAGGCGACAACCTCAGTGAGGATTTGCCGGCTCCTTGCTTTCATGTCTCCTCTTGGAGCTAGGTCCTGCAGCTGCAAGGTTTCCAAATGAGACAAAAGTCCTAGTAACACTTATTCTTCCTAGGTTGTCTCAAAATAAAAGCATACAGTAATGTAAGTCAAGATAATCAACAATAGACATATATATCAATTAGATAGCATATTTCATATATCATATAAGTAAAACAATTTGTGCATCATCATACAACCAAGTCCAATATGGAACGTATCAAATATCACATATAAGGTGGAAACAATTTACATAATGGTATAATCAAAATTTGAGGGAATTAAAAATCAAAATGCCACAACAATGTCCTTCAAAGAGATAATATCAATCCTGTGACCAACGAAAGCCACTAAAACCAGATTTCACCGCCGTCACCCAAGTGAAATCATACTCATCTAACCGTGAGTGACCAAAATCATACTTCATATCCCGCAAGAAGTCAACGAAACCAGACTTCACTGTCAGTAAATCCCCACGGGACACTAAACCAAAAGCTAACTCAACGGCCTTCGATTACCTCATCACGTGAAGGGGGTAAAATCTATCTCATCAAGCGCCATTACCAATCACAACCACACAGATATAACCACAACAAAAAGAGCTGATTTCACAGGTTGATATTCAGAGATAATGTGATTTATTTCACAATTTATCTTGCATGCTCAGTACAGCCACGGATATATATATATATATGTGTGTATTCATGCCAAAACATTACTAACACCTAATTTACAACCATCAGAATTTAGTACATATTATTATTATTATTCTTAAGTGATAAAATCATAGAATAAATAGTCAAAGTTACCTAGGTAAGTTGGCATCTTAGCCACATTCTCAATCTCAACAGCAATTCGAGTTACCATGCATCTCACACACAAATTAAGACAAGAAAGTGGTTACATCTTTGAAGTCAAACCAAGAATTAATGTAAATGCGTCCCCACGCTTAATGTCAAGAACCAATGTCTACAAACAATATTATCATACATACACCTAATTAGTAACTAATCAAGTACTATAATTTACAACTTAAGGATTTAGTCCCTTCAAAGCCCTTAATGATGCTTTGGTCGATAATATATGATTCTTGCATTTTTCATTACTTCATAAAATATTGATTCAAGGCCATTCCTTACCCAAATTAAATATAGCATTCTTATTTAACCTATAATAGAAATGATTGAGCACCTTCCCAATGTAACAATAACCTCAAGATTAAAACCACAGGTTTAAAACAAGATCCAAAACTTCAAGTTTAAGATATCCAATGACACCACTATAGCACATATAAACTTAAAATCATCTCTTTCTTATTATAACAACCATATCCTCAATCTGAATTTCTGAAATTTCCAAGTTCCATTTGTGTATCTCAAAGCTACAACTCAAAGTTATTTTATATCCATTCAAAACAACAGTATTGCTTCATTTTCCAGAATTTAGAACCATCATATTAAGTGACTTTCATCATATTTATCTCCCTCTTTTAAACTAACACCTTCCTAATAGCTACCCAAAAGTGCTTACCCTATCTTCCAATGCCGCACATATGAATGACCAAGTTAAACTTCATTTCATCTAGCAAATTCAACCAACACATAAACATAATTCAGCAAAAGAGCAATAGCTTCAATTTAGCAATTCCTATTACAAAATCACAACCGAACCTATACAATAACATTATTGATTCACTAGCCTCCTAATCACTTTTAATTCACAAAATTTCTCTTAATTAAGGTTAAAAATCTGACATTTTTACCCATAAACAGATACAGAAATACCAAATTAGAATTCTTGCCAAAACCTACATGAAAACTTTAATTTGTCCAGGGAACACCATTTCTCATTTCAGTCTTTAACTCAATCGATTTAAAACATCCAAAAATCCCAAACCCTTATAGACTCCAGAACCAAACGGCGCTAAATCAGAGAAGCAAGGGAAAGAGTAGAGATAAGAGGCTCACAGAGTTGAAGTAGGGTGATTACTAGGATGAACGGAGCTTGACGGCATCAGAAATCATGGCTTCTTCTTCACCGGCCGTTGCTCGTTGAGGGAGAACTGAGAGAGATAAATGAAGGGAGGTGCTGTAAGAGGGAAGGGGAAAAATGATGGTGAAGGTCAGAGGGGGCAGCTGATTGGAGATATAAGGAACGGAATTAGATTAAACGAACTGAATGACCAAATCGCCCTTCCTTATATAACTAAAGGGTATTTTTTTTGGAAAATTAATCTTTTGATCTTTATAGTTTTGACACAATTGTAACTCATTCCTCATATTTTGAATCGTCATGGCTCAATCCCTATACTTTTGACTCGGTTGTATCTTGGTCCCTATACTTTGAGTAATGTAAATTAGTCCCTGTATTTTAGAAAATAAAATGAAAAAAATTAGTTTTCAAATCCCCATATTTTTAGGGTGTTCTTATTCCGGATGTAAATTTTTTTAATTGAAAGAACTCCTTCTTTAAAACCCTTCATATCATTTATTCATCAATGCACCCAGAAAAAAGAGCAGCCGTTGCCACCGTAGAAGATGATACAGAAGAAGAAGATTACCGAATTGGCTGAGGCCTTCCAGAAATCATACTAAGATAGGTATGGAAGTGGAGCTGATTTCTGGTATGCCTTTAGGTGTTGAGATTATTGGAACCTTTGTTCTTGTTTACACATTCTTCTCCGCCACTGATCTTAAGAGAAGTGCCAGAGACTCCCATGTTCCTATATGCATTGATAAGCTCCATAATTTCATACATTTCCCCAAACTTGTAAATAATTTTGAGAATAGAGTTTTGAAAAGAATATAAAAACTAATTGAAAAAAGAAGAAAGAAAGATTTTGCATATGTATGAAATTTGGAGCTTAATGAATATAAACTTGATTTATTTGTAGAACTCATCAACCCTCTTTCTCTCTTGTATAAGAAGGGGTGGACAAGTGGAAAAAAAGCTAAGAAGAAACCAGAGCAACAAAGAAACAGAAAAGAATTGGGAGACAAGCAAACAGAACAACAAAGAGGAGTTGAAAGGTGCACTCACCGTGGACTCGCCACGGCGACTACACGATGAGCAACACATGATTCTCGGCTTCTGTTTTACATACTCGCCGTGGTGAGTCCACAAAGAGTGGCACTTGCTACTACGCGTTTTGACAAAGAAAGGTGGACTGAAAAGGGATATAACTTAGGGTTTTTGAGAGAACACGGATATAACACACTTGGGCACGATTTTGGGAGCCAGAGAGTTGCAAGAGAGAGCTTGGGAAGTGCTTGAAAACTTGGAGGAGCTTAGAGAGATTTAAACTTCATACATCTTGGTTTCCCTTCTTCTTCCTTCTTCTCTTCTTTTCTGCTATGAACTCTTGCCCACTTTTTGTTTTTGTTTTAGATACATTTATGTGTAACTAAAACTCTTTTCTAGGGTTACTTGAACTATTTTATGGATTGAACTTTGTATTTCCTTCCTTTGATGCAATGAATGAATTTATATGTGTGGATTTTCATCTTGCTCTTTCTTATACAAGTGCTTGATCACTACTTTCTTTGTTAAATGAAATATGGCTTGAGAAAGTGTATCTTGTTTTAGAACTTGGATGAAATCGTGTCGGGCTTGAAATTTATGGTTTTAAATGGATAGTTAGTTGGTAATGTAGAGATATATTTACTAACCTAACATTGTCATTATGAGGTTGGCTAAGCATTATAGCTTGCATTAATTGTGGCAAGAGATTGTGCAATTAATGCAAGCATAAATTTGATTTTGACTTAGAGAAATCTTTCTCAAATGTAATTGAACCTTGGACTCACACATGAATTCATTAGGATGCTAAAAAGGAGAGAATTTATCTAGTTCATGAAGTAAAATGGGGATAAGTAGCCCTAGGCTTTTATTAACTTGAACAAGTGTGTTTTCAATCACCTATATATAATATAACATTTTACAAGTAAACTTTTGTTTTAAACTCAATCTCCAATTGTTTCTTACTCATTTCTAAATAATTGCTCAATTAGTGCTAGTTAACTTGCTGAATTTATAATCCCTGTGGAACGACACTTTTTCCTATACTACATTTTAATTTGACGACCTGTACGCTTGATAAATCCTAGAAATTCATGTCATTTGAGTATATTTTCCTTGAGTTTTATTAAATCATTGATAAATTTTGGATACTCAAGATAGGAAAATGTTCATTGGATTTTTGGTTGCACATCATTGTTTATTTATGTAGATTTTGATTGTTTTTATAGTTAGTTTCTTATGTTGTTTTATGTAATTCTTGTATTTTGATGCAATAAATAATAGATTTTAGCCCTCCACTAAGCTCCCAAGTGAACAAAAATAAGAAGAAACCAGAGCAGCACAAGGAATAAAGGAAAAAAGGCAGAAAACAGAAGAAAAAGGACTTCGCCGTGGGCCTCGCGGCGGCGAAGTACATTTGCCTCTGCCCATTTTGGGCAGCTCGCTGTCAGCTAGCCGTGGCGAAAGCCACGGCGAGCATCTCTCAGTTCTGGAGCTTTTGTGAGCTCGCCGTGGGTTTCGCCACGGTGAAACCCACGGCGAATTGCATGATTCTGTGCGTTTTTGGACAGAACAGACGGACTGAGCTAAATAAAAGGAAGGGTTTCGAGTTGAGCCCTCATTCTTCGACTTTTGGGACATTTTGGGAGTGTTTTGCTCTTCTAGGGCTTAGAGCTTAGTGGGGATTTAGCTTGGGCTTGGTGCTTCGAAGAGATTTGGGCTTCCTCTCTTGGTTTATCTTCTCCATCTTCATTCTCTTCTCTTGTTCTGTTTTGTAATGTTGTATATATATATGCTCCCATGGAGTTGTAGAACATAAGTAGCTAAATACTTTGATTCTAGGATTATTTTGAACCCTTGTATGTATTGATTCTTGATTCCTCCTCTTATGTTGTGATTAATGATATCTATGTGCTTATTTTACTCTTCTCCTAATGCTTCTAAGTGCTTGATCACCATTTAGATGTTGGGTTGACTTGATTGATGCTTGGGAGGGCTAGATTGAGTGTAGAACTTGGGTAAAATAGTGCAAGAACTTGAAGTTTTCATGGATGGATGGTTTTGTTGGTAAGATAGAGATATACTTTCTAACCTTGCATAGTCACATTAGGGTTGGAGCTTGATAATTGGGTTTTATTAAATTGTAGCAAGAGATTGTGCAATTAATAAGACTAAACACTTGTTCTTGACTTGAGAGAGCGTGTACAAGTACTCTATGAACCCTAGATTAGCACGTGGTTTCGTTGAGAGCTTCTTTGAGGGGAGGTTAATTGAGTTTTAAAAAGTACAAAGGGGATAGATAATCTTAGGACCCATTTTATCCGTGAAGTTGGAGAATCACTTGTTTATAATTTTATTTTCATTTAGCATACGTTATTTTCTTAGTTAATTTTCAATCTCAACATTTGTGTCACTCAAATTGGGCGAGAGTGTGACAATCATTGTTTGACCGGGGTTTTGGACCAAATCCTCGTGGGAACGATACTTTACTTATCACTTTATTACTTGGCACAACCCGTGCACTTGCGGCCGGTGACGAACAAGTTTTTGGCGCCGTTGCCAGGGATTTGTTTCCCAAAACCGTCCTTGGTCAACCTTGATTAGAGCACTAGTAGCTTACGCTTGAGTTTTGTATATATTTGTTTGTGTGTGTGTTTTTCTCTTGTAACTTCTTCCCTTGTGTTTATATGTGTATATTTGTTCTCTTTGTTTGTTAGTTATTTTCTTTTAAATTTTGTTTATGGATGATCATTGGTGGACTAATGGGGCGAGTAGTGGATTTGAACAAGATAATGATTATCTACCTTCTTGCTATGAACCTAATGCTTTTGAAACTCAATATGAGTACATTTGTTGCAATTTTTGTGGAGATAATCATTATATTGAGCAATGCCCCCATGTCTCAACCTTGGATTTTGTAGGGGATGATTTTTCTAGGGTGCACACTAATTTGCATGATAATTCTTTCAACCCTAGTTGGAATCATGAACATTCATTGCCTTGGGATCCAAATTCCTCTTTCCCTTCCTATGCATCATATTATCAACCATCGCCTAATCATGTAGATGAAATCACTCCCATTCATGAGAAAAAGCCTACAGTAGAGGAGATGCTTCAGCTTATTCTTGATAATCAAAATGAAATGAGAGCTTAAACAAAAGAAAAGTTTAATGAACATGCTTTAGCTCTTAAAAATTTAGCATATAGGGCAAATGAAATGGCTTCTAACATTGAGTCTTTAAAGCAAACAAGTGTTTTCATTGATATTTCAAATGACTCTTATGTAGAAGATACCATTTCAAGTGAGAAATTGACCATGGGAAGTGATGATATGTTGTCAGTGGCTTGTGATACTTTTGTGGGTGATTGTGAGTTAGAAATGGAAGAGGGAGAAAGAAGCAGTGAGTTCCCAATTGAGGTTTTGAGTGGGGAACCTAATCTTTGTCATTGGGAGCAAGAGAATAAAGAGGAAATCCCTGCAATTTATGTTCAAAATCCTCCTACTGATAGCTTGACTCTTACTGATGGGAATCAAGTAGATTTTGTTAGGTTTTCAAAATACTTGGGGGCTACAGAGGATAAATTAGAAACCATTGACCTAGAGCCTACCATGTGTTGTATTGCATCATGTACCTTGAAATCATTTTTGATGAAAGGAACATGTAATTATTGTGTGAATGAATTCCCAATTTTGCTGAAACCTTGTCTTTCGAAGAGAAATGAAGACAAGGTGATTTTTGTTTTTGATACGTATGATTAGCATTTAGCATTGAAAAGTCTGGCTGAAGACTATAAACTTAGCGCTTCTTGGGAGGCAACTCAAGCTTTAGAAATTTAATATTTTTCATTGTTGTTTTTCTTTAGTAGGTGTGACCTCTTTTGAGCATTTTCAAAGTTTGTCATCAAATTGAACATGAGGCAAACGAAAGCAAGTTTGGAGCACAAAAAGCATTTATAGGGAAGTTTCTTGCATTCCCAATTTGCTGAGAACTGACTGAATTGATGATAGACTATTGATTAAAATTGACATGAATTTCAATTTTGAAAACTTGGATGATTACTTGTCATTTTACAATAAGCATGATTTAGATTGATTTAGTATCCACTGAACTAAAATGGGGGAATCCAATGATAGAATGGTTGCTTAGATTATATGTTTAAGAGGAAGTTGTGGTTAATGTTTTTGGATGCTGGATTTGCATTATTGAGACTGGCTTTCTGACCATTTTGAAAAATAAAATAAAATAGAATTTTTGGTACACTCGAGTTGGAAATGATTTGAAAGCCTTTGTTTGGAGATTTTGTGGCATTTTAGCATGTATTTTCTTTCTCAACTGATAGACTCTAGAACCTGTCTTGGAATCTCTTGAGGCTTTGTAATGATTTTACATGAGTTTGGAAAATGATATGGGCATTCTTTTCTATGAGTTTGAGCCTTTCAAGACAACCCATGATATACTCCCTTTTACACCCTTTTTGAGCCGTATAATGAAAAACCATATGAATTTTCTTTTTGGAACTCACAATAGACCTTAACCTTAGCAACTTGAAAAACCATGAACTACCCAAATCTTGAGATAATTAATGAATCATTGGTAGAAGGTATTTGATGGTTGCTAAATATGCAAGATGGTACAAAAATTGGTGTGGGGAATATAAGTGGTGCATGATGTTCAATAGTCTGTACTCCAAAGTCATTTCAAGTTTATATATATAAAAAAAGAGAAAAAAGGGAAAGAAAAAGAAAAAAAAGAAGAAAATAGTTTAATTTCAATACGACTTGGAGTGCACATACATCATTTTGAGATAAGTTTGGGGGAGTGGTTTGAATTTTGGAAGGGAATTTTGTATAGAAAAGAAAGATGAGCTACATATTGTCATTTATCTCAAGATATTTGAATTCTCTTTATACCTTTCTTTCTATGAGCTTAACCCTTGGCCACATTACAAGCCTATCAAGTCCCATTGATTTTGAATTTATGTAAGAAAAATTCTTTTGGTGGAGAGAGAGGAAGAGAGTAGGCATATGAAGTTTTGGATGTTGAGAGGGCTCAATATATATTGAAATGTTGCAATTTTCTTTTGGACATTTGCTGAAGAATTGTTCTCTAGCTTTGCACACACACAATTAATAATTGTTGGGAAGTTTGTTCTTAATGTGTGAGTTTTGCATTCTTCCATATTCCATTGATTTCCTATTGAATATATCTTCTTGAGAAACTAATGAGGAAAAACTCCCTGCATGCATAGTAAGTGGATAATTTATCAATCTAACAATCTCATATTTTGTTTTACTCGAGGACGAGTAAAAGTTTAAGTTTAGGGGTGTGATAACTCCTAGAAATTCATGTCATTTGAGTATATTTTCCTTGAGTTTTATTAAATCATTGATAAATTTTGGATACTCAAGATAGGAAAATGCTCATTGGATTTTTGGTTGCACATCATTGTTTATTTATGTAGATTTTGATTGTTTTTATAGTTAGTTTCTTATGTTGTTTTATGTAATTCTTGTAGGAACATTTTCATGCAATAAAGAAGAGATTTTAGCCCTCCACCAAGCTCCTAAGTGAACAAAAATAAGAAGAAACCAGAGCAGCCTAAGGAATAAAGGAAAAAAGGTAGAAAACAGAAGAAAAAGGACTTCGCCATGGGCCTCGCCGCGGCGAAGTACATTTGCCTCTGCCCATTTTGGGCAGCTCGCTGTCAGCTAGCCGCGGCGAGCATCTCTCAGTTCTGGAGTTTTTGTGAGCTCACCGTGGGTTTCGCCACGGCGAAACTGTTCACCCGCAAGAGTACGGATCGTAACGTAGTAATAAATTATCATCCCACAGAGATTTGTTTTAAAACCCCAATCAAACAACAAGCTAATGAACTCAATTAAGTTGAACAAATCAAATTCTTTTAGAAAACAGGTTTTGAAAACTAATTTTAAAATAAAAATAAAGAAACAAACAAGAAAGATTTAATTTATCAATGAACTAAGCCTAGGATTAATTCTCGCCGTTGTACTTCATGAACCCTAATTAATTTCCCTTCCTTTAGTCTTTAAATAACAATCTATGTTTGCCTAAGATTCTAAAGTACTTGAAACGCTCTCTCGAATCAAAATCAATTCTATACTTTTCATTAAACTTGCTCAATCTCTTGTTACAAATTAATGAAAGTATGCCTTAAGAGCCAACCTTAATCTGACAAAACTAGGTCGATAGATATATCTCTATTCTACCTGATAAACCATCCGTTAGTTGATTTAAACTTCAAGTCTAGTCTGATTTACCCTAGTTCTACATCTAAACTATCTCTCTCGAGTATAATTTAAATGAACAAATCGCTCTAAAGGGTGATCAGTCAGTTAGAGGCATTAAGAACAAGATAAATCAACATAAATAGTCATTAAATTCTAAAAGAAAAGGAAACAAATTAGGTTTCAATCCATACAAGGTTTGAATCAATCCTAGAACAAACGATTTAGCTACTCATGAATGAATTAAACTAGTAAATACAAAGAGATCCCATGTTTAATTCACAAAAGTAACAAAGAATTGAAGAAAACAAGAAGAATCTATCACTGTGGGCAAGAAATCCTTCCAATTTTTCTTCTCAACCTCCAATTTTGCAAACCCTAGCTCCAAAGATGTGTGCACCGATGAGTCTTATCGTTCCTAAGGGTTCTAGGGTTCAAAGGGGGCTGATTCTCTTTCAATTTTCGTGCCCTAGGTGATTTAAAAGGGTAAAAATCGAAGCTGTGCGTTTTGCAGATTTTTCAGGATTTTTGCGCAATGTCGCGACATCAGAACCAATTTTCAGCAATTTTCCTTAAATGATCTCCAGCTTTCTCCACGTTTTGCCTTTTGATCTTTCTCTCCTTCCTTGCTTAGAATGTCCATATTTGCCTATCCAAACATGCATAAATGTGAGGGAATCATGCCAATTAAATTTCCTAATAAATTATCATATTTTTCTTAAAATTAATCAAATTAAGTTCATATGACAGATTTACACAATTTTCTCTTAAAAACTCTTAAAATGCCCTTAATTAGCAACGATGACTCCCCAAATATATTCTAAATATGCCATAAATTAATGGTAAATGGGGAGTCATCACACCCCCACACTTACACATTTGCTTGTCCTCAAGCAAAAGAAAATCATATTCCAAATAAGGAGAGCCATACATATGAAATATCTAAACAAAGAACGTTAGCCCCACACTTTGATATTGCTATCAGTTATTATTTCAATTAATGATTAATCAGAATGAATTACCAAGCCAACAACCTTAAACAATTGTAATCATCAATCAACTCACAATGATAAAAGGAAAAGAACATAACAAGCACAACAATATAATTAGTAAATGAATACTAGGCTTCCTAACTCCTATAGAAAATTTAAATCCCCTTAATTAATCAAGTATGCAATGAACACCAAAAGGATCCTCAGGCTTCTTTTCTTTTGATTTTATTTTGTTTTTCTTTTTTTCTCTTTTTTTTTTATCTTAAGTTGTTGCAGGTCCCCTTTTGACGCGACCCTGCACATGGGTGGTGCAGCACCGGTTACTCAGTTACTCCAACAATTACTCAAGAGGCTTTTAGCCCAACTCTTAACTCTCTTTGATTTAACCGTTTGACGCGAGTGCCAACATTGGTGATGAAGTGGCCCCGGTTACTAAGTTAAGTCAAGAAAAGCCAGCGGAGTTGTGTACACATTTTTTTTGACTCTTTTTATATATATATATACATATATATTTTACCTGAATCATATCCTAACACAAACAACTAAATCAATCAAGGTAATCAAATTTCCTAGAGGAAGTAAGAATCAAAGTATTCATATACTAATTATTTGTTGGTCTTCTTATAAACTGCTCCTTTCCTCACGGTTCATCTCAAGATTTATACAAAAGGTTAAGGTATATGGCTTAGTTAGCACATTCTTCCCTCTTATAATGTATTAATTTGTTTTAAAATAGCAATTATCAAAGATGGGTAAAAGTTCAAAGCTCAGATCAATCATAAGCAATGCACTTCTTTTCAATTTTCTAAATCAATTTTCAATTACATACAAGGACAAGCAATGCAAGCATGATTTTCTACCCCTCCCCCACACTTAAGTTTCACATTGTCCCTAATGTGAGTAAAACAATAATACACATAGGAGAGAGGAGAATCAGTAAGGAAAAGTAAACTAATACTCCCCTGGATAGTTCTGGAAGGAGATGATTCATACTCCTAAGATAAAGGAATTCTCGTTCTTGCACCAACCGGACATCTGAAAAGAAAACTTGACCAATGGCACTCCTTTTTGATCGATTAGTTGCTTTAGGAGGTACCATTGGAAATCTGCAAAAACTAAGATAAATGATGTGAGATCAACGCAGAGTATGTATGATTGTCAAGGTTCAAAAAAACGGACCGGGCATCAAACCGGGTGAGGCACTGGTTCAAGGGTCAATTGTCGGATCGGGGTCGGACCGGGTCAAACCGGATTATATTAAAATAATAAAATTTTATTGATATTAACATTAATAATCACTAATATCAAAATGTAAATGTAGATAGGTATGCATGATTCATCAAATATGAATATTTTAATGTTTCTACAAAGGGAAAAAGAGAAAATATTAGTTGATTACACATAAAAATAAATATTATTCTACAATCCACAGACTAAAATACAAATATTAAGAGCAACAACAATTAAATATTAAGTATATGCAAGTAAAATAGCATTTAAAGTATTATAGTTTCCTAATTTCTAAAATTGAGTTAAGTGAAAATTAGTAATTAGGTGAATTATAGTAAAATAAATTTTTTTTATTTTTTTTTTAAAAAGGGGGCCAACCCGGGTCAACCACCGGGTTGACGGGGTTGGCGGTTGAACCCCCGGGTTAGGCGGTTCGACCGCCGGTCTGACCGGTTTTGACCCTGCCCTTGATCGGTTCAACCCCATTCCGTTTTTTCCACCTGATTCGGACCGGACCAGTGGCCGGTTCCCGGTTGAACCGGCCGGTCCGGTCCGAGTTTTTCATCCTTGATGATTGTGCATCACAAGAACTAGGAAAGATCATATTAATGTACATTGCAATTTCAAAAGCTTCTCATGTCAAGATAAGAGAGATTAATCCAAGCAAGAATCATTCATATTTTTCTTGAAAGTACTTGGCCAAGATACTAGAGAATAAAGTATTACTAGCCAACTCATTCAAAACAAAAACTCTCTCAAAGATATAAGTTTAATTGAAGCTTGAGAGTTGAAGCAATTTCACAATGCAATGAAAAAAATAATCCCACATTCCCACTGACACAAGAAGTGAAAATGGAACTATCTAAATTGTTCAACTACCAATGTAACCAAGTGATTTAACCTTTTCCTTACGCCTTGGGGTTAAAATCACAATAATTACCAAGGATTGTGTAAAGTGGCACAATCCCGGATCGTTTCACTTGAGGAGTCCTTCTAAACTACCTGAGCTAACTAAATGCAATTAAAACAATAAAAAGTATAGGGGTTTGATTTTGAAAATTCATTTAATGAAACTATTGACAAAAGCAGTTACTTGTTTTTTGGTATTTTAGATTAATAAGTGAAAAGTGAAAAGAGTTTGGATTACGGGAAATTGATAAAATGGGCTTTGGTAGTGTTTCAGTGGCTCTATCGCTTCATTAAAATTGATATTGGGAGTTAAAAGATGCACCAAGTATAATTGAAAAATCCCCAAGCAACCACTAGGGGTCCACTAGCCCTAATTAATGACTAATTAAGCAACCACTTTCTTAGCCATTACTTAGGGTTAATGTTAAGCTCCACTTGGTGTGTGTTGGAACATGAGTTTTGAAAACCGATTCCTCTCGAGAATGTGCAACCACAACATTCAATTGGATAAATTAAGCTACACAATCTAGCAACAACTAAAAATCATATAGCATCACAAACCCAATAGGAAATTCAAAACATAGACATCATTCGATTAACATAACTCAATATCCAACACAAATATTCCAATTTAAAGACAATGAAAGAGGAAAAACATGTCTCCAATCCAAATATACAAGAGAAATGCAACCACAAAACTCAATACATAAGGAAAAGAGCATGAGGAAACAAATAACTCCCCTATTTCGCCCATTGAAGCTCAAGCCACCTTCACAACACCAAAGCACCAAGATTCTAGCCTATCATGTCTTCAAATTCGAGCCCAAGAGGACCCATGATGATAGCCTCCATGAGTGAGGAAGATAGAAGGAAAATTAGAGTGGAAATGGAAGTTAGAAAGGGAAAGAACAAGAAAATCAGTGGAATTTAAGGTGAAGATGAGTAAGGATGAGAGGATTTGAGTGAGGAATGAAGGGAATGAGTGAAACCCTAGGAGAGCTCTTCAATTTCGTGCATAGGAGGCTTCGATTATGAAGGTGGGGGTGTTTGGATTTATTTATACTGCCCTAAAAACCCTAAAAACGCGTCAGATTTTTGCAGATTCTGGGGACTTCACCGTGGGCTCGCCACGGCGAGCTCATGTTGGTTCTGGAATTCTGGGTTCGTTCGCCGTGATCTTGCCGCGGCGAGAGCCACGGCGAGCTCATGTTGGTTCTGCCTCTTCTTGTCTTTCTCACCGTCAGTTCGCCGCGGCTAGACATTGATTCTGTTTCTCTCTTCACTTTCTTCTTCTGCTCCGTCCAGAATTCTTCACCGCAACTTGGCTTCTTAGTTTGGGCATGTTTCTTCTAAGACCTGCATATAAAATGGACCTAAGGTAGCATCAAAATGTTCTTGAAAATGGGTTGAAAAATAAATCATGCTAATTATGCCCAAATTGCCCTCGATTAGATCAAATTCCAACAAAGTGTGCAAAAGTCATAAATTAACCTAATTAGGTGCAATTTCCCCAAGAACATGCAATAATCTAATGATTTTATCAATGAAAAGTGTATAAAAATATGGTGCAATCACCAAGCAAAGCAGATGCTACATGAATATTCAAATGGACAAGTGTCTCTCTGTCAAATTAAGCGCATACTAGAGCAATTAAACGGTTCAAAGAGTCAGCTGCAAAATTATGCCCCATATTCCCAGAAATTTAGAGAAACACCAGTGCTCTCTTTAAATTGTCAATACAGTCACAAGAATAAAACGTTGAAATCAATTGGACTGAAAAAAAATTTCAAGTAGTTCTAAAATAAACAGAGTAATCATGAAGAGAGATAGTATGTACACCATATGTAGAAAACTCAAGCAATGTCAGCCCAATGAAATTCTGTGCCTCTTACTGCACAAGAGAAAATACCATACCTAAATATATCCATTCAGTTTCACAGTATTATGCACAATAGCGGACATAATGATAAAATGAAAGAACTTGCTCCATTGGTTGCAAATCATCACAAAATATAATATGAAATATCAGTATGCAATGGCGTTTGGACCAGAGTTTATGTGACACAAGGCAGGGAGCAAATACGAGCAACTCAATAATTGGATGAATCAGTTCAATTTCTCATATTCAAGAAGCTATCAAAATTACTCGTAAGGTGTAAAGAAAGTATTCCATCCGATTGGTCACAGAAGTATGGCATTGAAATCATGCGGAGTGAATACCATTGCAAACTAATGCTAAATAAACACAAATCCAACATGAAAAACTAGCTGATGTGTGCTCAATACTGGAAAATTCATTATAAACTCAGGTAAGGCACGAGATCACAGTACCACATTCCTCACAAACTCAATTTTTAAGGTCCAGACAATTTCAAGGCTCTAGAATCAGATTCAGTTGTATAGCTTAGAATGTTGACGAAAGAAAAATTCACCACAAAATCACTTTTAAAATCAGAGCAGTCATGGGCCATAGCAACAGTCACAGAAAGCTCAGAAAATCGAAACACAGATGCACAATTTGAGTTTAATGGAAATAAGAAAACAAAGACATACCTCTAGGTGGCTTAGGAGGAAGATGAACAATTGCAAATTTGGGGAAGCAGGGAAGGTGAGAAATGCTCGGGTGGAGGATGGCTGTGAAGTAAAAGAGAGGTTCAGAGGAGAAGGTCTTAGGGAGTGAGATCGAAGAGAGAGAAAAAGTAAGAGAGAATGTGATTGACCAAGGCGAAGTGGTGACGGTGAACGGCGGCGATGGAGGTGGCTGAGGACTTTGACGCACGACATTGGAGCGAATGGTGGCTAAGAACAAGGATGCTGAGGGATGAACACGATAATGTAGAAGAGGACGAAGAACTGAACGCCGGCGAAGAGGTGGAGGCTTGGTGGGATGCTCAACGGCAGGGGTTTGTGACGATGGTGAAGCTAGGTGAAGGAGAAACAAAGCTGAGGAGAGAAGGTGAGGGAATGTGAGCTTAGGGTTTTAGATGGTGATGGTGGTGGCTGGGGGAGGACGAAGGTGAACATGAGAAGGGGAATATTAGGGTTCAATGTGAAATTAGGGCAAAATTGAAATTAGGAATTTTTTTAGATTTGTTTGAAAAAGAAAAAAAAATAGTTAAGATAACTAAAAATTTAAAATTTTGAATTTTTTGTAGTGATTATTTTAAAAAAAAAAGTAATTAAAATAATCTAAAATTTTCAACTTTCAAATTTTTTTTAAGAAAAGAAATAAGAAAAATTGAAGCATCTCATTCAAAATTGGATTTTTTTTATTTTTTTAATTGAAGAAAGTAATTAAAATAATCTAAAAATTTCAAATTTGCTTTTGAATTTTTTTTTTAAAATAATTAGTTTCATGACATTTTAGGGAAATGTCGTAGTTCCAGATAACTTAGAAACCCTTAAATGCATCTTCACTGGTGTCACGACATTTTGGCAAAATGTCGCGGCATCAGAAAGCATGACTTCCTTTTTTGATAAAAATGTCACGACATTTTGGCAAAATGTCGCGGCACCAAAGAGCAAGCATTTCCTCCTTGGTGAAAATGTCACGACATTTTGGCAAAATGTCGTGACATCAGAGAGCATGTTCTCTTAAATAAATTGTTGGGTTCTAATTTTGTAAAAATTTTGTCACGACATTATCCCAAGATGCCTTGGCACCATAAAACAAAAATACTACATAAAAATATCAATGCAAAACAACCCCAATTTCCATTTTGCCCTACTAAAACATTGAATTTGACCACCTAAATGCCACCTAGATATGGTATTCCATCTATAAAATCCTTCATCACATTGAACTACACTTATATTACACAAGATCACACAAGCCAAGGCAATTCACATACCATTTAATCATTCATATTTGATCAAAGAATATCTAAATCACATCACATATATGAAAAGCAAAAAGAGATTCATAATAACTTGCATAATATAAGAGCAATGTTACTTCCCTGAAACTACAAGTTGCCTCTATCTTTAGTAATTGCTCTTGCTTGCCTCAAATTGATTCCACAGCATTCGATTTCTACCTACAAAATAGAAAAAGACCAAACATAAACCTACCTACAAAATTAAGAAAAATTGCAAATGAAAAGGAAAACTTCAGAACTTGGGTTGCCTCCCAAGAAGCGCTTGGTTTATAGTCCTCCAACCTGACTCTTCAGGACTTATGGTGGGTTCCAAAGGTAAATAGTAGATATCAGACAATCCACGTTTCCTCCCCAATAATGTTTTAAGCGTTGTCCATTAGCATGAAATCTTTCACCTTTCTTGTTCTCAAGTTCAACATTCTCTAGATCTGATGCTTGCACCACAGTAAATGGTCCACACCATCTTGATTTAAGCTTGCTTGAGAACAACTTCAGCTTAGATTTGTAGAGAAGCACTTGTTGTCCCGGCTCAAAACATTCAGGTCCAATTTTTCTGTCTGGTGGTTTCTTTGCCATGTCTTTATCGAATTCAGCATGCTTATGTGTAGTGAGTCGATAGTTCTCCTTCTCATTGAATTGCAGAATCTTGTTCTCAAGCATTCGTGGTGCCTCACTCGATGGCTTTAAAGAAGAACTCAATGCCTTAGAGGCCTCAAGTGGTTCAAAAGGTTTGAATTTGGTATGAGGGAATGCTCCAATACCGAATATCTCTTCACATTTGCCCTGCTTGGCATCTTTAGTATCATTTTGTCCAATGAAGAGTGCTTCCAAAGGATCTTTGATAACTGGTTCACGATATTCTTCTTGAATCACATCTCCCAACATATCAGTAAAGTAACACTGATTATGCTCATCCTCATGAAATTTTAGTGCTTGAGACATGTTAAAGACAACTTGCTCATCATTTACTCGCAAGGTAATTTCACCCTTTTCAACATCAATGAGTGTTCTAGCTGTGGCTAAGAATGGTCGTCCCAATATGATTGGGATTTTCCAATCCACCTCACAATCTATGACAATGAAATCTGCAGGGAATATAAACTTGTCAACTTTTACCAACACATCCTCAATGATGCCACGAGGTCTAGCTATGCTACGATCTGCAAATTGTAGTGTGACCGTGGTGGGTCGTGGCTCACCAAGCCCCAATTGATTGAAGACAGCAAGCGGCAAGAGATTAACACTAGCTCCTAAATCACATAGAGCTTTTCCGGCGAAGTTAGTACCTATATTACATGGAAAATAGAAACTTCCCGGATCCTTAAGCTTGGTTGGTAACTTCCTCTGAATAACTGGACTACATTCTTCAGTCAAAGCAACAGTTTCAAACTCATTGAATTTTCATTTCTTGGACAAAACATCCTTTAGAAACTTGGCATATTCAAGCATAAAGTCTAATGCTTCAACAAAGGGGATGTTTATATGAAGCTCCTTGAACATGTCAACGAACTTCTTGAATTGAATATCTTCCTCTTTCTTCTTGAATCGTTGAGGAAACGGAAGTGGAGGCACATAAGAAGTAAAGGATGGTGCCTTTTCTTGCTTCTTTTTATCTTCCCTGTGCTTTTTGGCTCTAGGATCCTGTTTATTCTCCTCTTGCTTCCTCTTTTTGATGCCATCCTCTTCCATGACTATTTCTTCAGTGAAATTGTCATATTTGTCTAGAGCGACATTATTAGCTTTGTCATACATCCCACTTGGTGTAGCCGTATCTAGTAGTTGCTTCCCACTTCCTACCTTGATTGCCTTACATTCTTCAATATGATTACTTTTAGGATTGGGGACAGTATCACTTGGAAGACTTCTGGTTGACATAGCATTCATGTGTGAGTCCAACTGTCCCATTTGCAATTCAAGGTTCTTAATTGATGTCTCATGAAGAGAAAGAGTCGCTTTAGTTTCAGCCCTTTCACTTTCTTGGTTAGCTACGATTTGAGCTAATATCTTCTCCATTCTAGACTCTCCTTCCTTAGTGGGAAATTGCCTGGATTGTACTTGAAAGCCCGGTGGTTGATTAGGCTTAACACTAGAAGAAGGAAGTTGATTCATGGTCTGCCCATTACTCCAAGAGAAATTAGGATGATTTCTCCATCCTGGATTATAAGTCTGAGAATAAGGGTTATTCTGAGAGTTTTGAAATTTACCCATGTAGTTGACAGACTCAGAAGCCATGTAAAGAGGGCAATGATCTGGCAGATGAACGTCATTACATTGATCACAAACAATAGGGGTAGCATAGATAGATTGTACACTTTGAGAGTTTCCTTGCTTCAATTGAGATTCCAAAGACTCAAACCGCTTATTTATTGAAGAGAGAATAGCGGTCATTTGAGATGAAGAGTCATCTTTAATGGTGGAAACAGGTTGTGTAGTCCTCTTATCAGTGCCTTGAGTATTGTTTGCAGATAGTTGATCCAAGAGTATGAAAACCTCATTAACAGGTACATTACGGTATCTTCCATTAGTCATTGAATCAACCATTTCCTTAGATTGAGGATTAAGGCGATTACAAAATATCTGAACTACTGCCCATTTGTCCACCCCATGATTAGGGCATCGCTTCATCAACATCTTATATCTCTCCCAAGCTGCATAAAGATGCTCATCTGGGTGTTGTCTAAAGCTTAAAAACTCATCTCGAGCTTCCACATATTTATCATCAGAAAAGAAACGAGCTCTAAACTTGGTTTCAAGCTGATCCAAAGAATTAATTGATCCTTCCAGAAGGTTGTTGAACCAGTCTCTAGCTGTGCCTTGTAGAGACAAAGGGAATAAACGAAGCCTTAGAACATCTTGAGGAACTCCGTTTTGCTTGAAAGAGTTACAGACTTCCAAGAAATACATAAGATGCTTGTTTGCATCTTCATTATAGAGCCCATGGAACATTCCGTGCAACTGCAGCATCGTGATCATAACAGGTTTGATCTCAAAAGAGTGTGCTGTCATCTCTGGCATCCGAATACAAGATTGCATACCCCTCAAATTTCGGCTTGCAAAGTCATTGACCGTAGCTCTATCATACTCATCGTCAACCATGATTTCAGCTTTGGATTCTGATTCAGATTCAGTCTCAGTTTCGGCTTGTGTGTTGTCAATGAATTCCACTCCTTCAAGCACCACTTCCAATCCGTCTGGATATATACGCTGCATATGCTGAATGGGTACCTAGAAGAAGAAAACCAAAACGCGAGTATCAAACTAGAAAAAGAATAAAAACAAAACAAAAACAACTATGAATGAAAATTATAAACTAACCTAACAGTTCAATCGAAATTTACTAACACTAGCCTAGGGTTGACCAAGAGATTTTTACAAATCCCCGGCAACGGCGCCAAAAACTTTTTCGCCCGCAAGAGTACGGATCATAACGTAGTAATAAATTATCGTCCCACAGATATTTTTTTAAAACCCCAATCAAACAACAGGCTAATGAACTCAATTAAGTTGAACAAATCAAATTCTTTTAGAAAACAGGTTTTGAAAACTAATTTTAAAATAAAAATAAAGAAACAAACAAGAAAGATTTAATTTATCAATGAACTAAGCCTAGGATTAATTCTCACCGTTGTATTTGATCAACCCTAATTAATTTCCCTTCCTTTAGTCTTTAAATAACAATCTATGTTTGCCTAAGATTCTAAAGTACTGAAACGCTCTCTCAAATCAAAATCAATTCTATACTTTTCATTAAACTTGCTCAATCTCTTGTTACAAATTAATGAAAGTATGCCTTAAGAGCCAACCTTAATCTGACAAAACTAGGTCGATAGATATATCTCTATTCTACCCGACAAACCATCCGTTAGTTGATTTAAACTTCAAGTCTAGTCTGATTTATCCTAGTTCTACATCTAAACTATCTCTCTCGAGTATAATTTAAATGAACAAATCGCTCTAAAGGGTGATCAGTTAGTTAGAGGCATTAAGAACAAGATAAATCAACATAAATAGTCATTAAATTCTAAAAGAAAAGGAAACAAATTAGGTTTCAATCCATACAAGGTTTGAATCAATCCTAGAACAAACGATTTAGCTACTCATGAATGAATTAAACAAGTAAATACAAAGAGATCCCATGTTTAATTCACAAAAGTAACAAAGAATTGAAGAAAACAAGAAGAATCTATCACTGTGGGCAAGAAATCCTTCCAATTTTGCTTCTCAACCTCCAATTTTGCAAACCCTAGCTCCAAAGATGTGTGCACCAATGAGTCTTATTGTTTCTAAGGGTTCTAGGGTTCAAAGGGGGCTGATTCTCTTTCAATTTTCGTGCCCTAGGTGATTTAAAAGGGTAAAAATCGAAGCTGTGCGTTTTGCAGATTTTTCAGGATTTTCGCGCAATGTCGCGACATCCTGGTGCAATGTCGCGACATCAGAACCAATTTTCAGCAATTTTCCTTAAATGATCTCCTTCTTTCTCCATGTTTTTCCTTTTGATCTTTCTCTCCTTCCTTGCTTAGAATGTCCATATTTACCTATCCAAACATGCATAAATGTGAGGGAATCATGCCAATTAAATTTCCTAATAAATTATCATATTTTTCTTAAAATTAATCAAATTAAGTTCATATGACAGATTTACACAATTTTCTCTTAAAAACTCTTAAAATGCCCTTAATTAGCAACGATGACTCCCCAAATATATTCTAAATATGCCCTAAATTAATGGTAAATGGGGAGTCATCAGAAACCCACGGCGAACTGCGTGATTCTGAGCGTTTTTGGACAGAACAGACGGATTGAGCTAAATAAAAGGAAGGGTTTCGAGTTGAGCCCTCATTTTTCGACTTTTGGGACCTTTTGGGAGTATTTTGCTCTACTAGGGCTTGGAGCTTGGTGGGGATTTAGCTTGGGCTTGTTGCTTCAAAGATATTTGGGCTTCCTCTCTTGGTTTATCTTATCCATCTTCATTCTCTTCTCTTGTTCTGTTTTGTAATGTTGTATATATATGCTCCCATGGAGTTGTAGAAGATGAGTAGCTAAATACTTTGATTCTAGGATTATTTTGAACCAATGTATGTATTGATTCTTGATTCCTCCTCTTATGTTGTGATTAATGATATCTATGTGCTTATTTTACTCTTCTCCTAATGCTTCTAAGTGCTTGATCACCATTTAGATGTTGGGTTGACTTGATTGATGCTTGGGAGGGCTAGATTGAGTGTAGAACTGGGGTAAAATAGTGCAAGAACCTGAAGTTTGCATGGATGGATGGTTTTGTTGGTAAGATAGAGATATACTTGCTAACCTTGAATAGTCACATTAGGGTTGGAGCTTGATAATTGGGTTTTATTAAATTGTAGCAAGAGATTGTGCAATTAATAAGACTAAACACTTGTTCTTGACTTGAGAGAGCGTGTAAAGTACTCTATGAACCCTAGATTAGCACGTGGTTTCGTTGAGAGCTTCTTTGAGGGGAGGTTAATTGAGTTTTAAGAAGTACAAGGGGGATAGATAATCTTAGGACCCATTTTATCCTTGAAGTTGGAGAATCACTTGTTTATAATTTTATTTTCATTTAGCATACGTTATTTTCTTAGTTAATTTTCAATCTCAACATTTGTGTCACTCAAATTGGGCGAGAGTGTGACAATCATTGTTTGACTGGGGTTTTGGACCAAATCCTTGTGGGACCGATACTTTACTTATCACTTTATTACTTGGCACGACCTGTGTACTTGCGGCCGGTGACGAACAACGCTTACGGTAAAGATTGCAAATGGCCAATAAGTCATGCACCTAAGCCCATCTCTCTTAATTCATTCGTCTCTTTTTTTCATTTTAATTCTTTTTTGGCCAATAACTTATGTTTTGGCAGATTTTGGTGTCAAATATTGAAAGGTCTGTGCACCACTTCCTATTGGATTCACTGTGTTCACGGTTCACTTGGCTACTGATTTGAGCCTTTCCTAATACGCCTTGGGGTTCAAATGCAAAATATAATTTTTACCAAGGATTGCACTATAGTGGTGCGATCCCGGATCGTCTCTCAAGGAGCCTAATGAACTATCCTAGGGAAACTAAATGCAATGAAAGCTATAAAAACTTGGGGAATAAGAGTAGAAATTTTTGGTATTTTTCATAAAGGGAATTAAAAACTTGTTTTTGGTATTTTTAGGATGAATATGAATGGTTAATGGAATGTGAATGATGGGATGCTCTCTTGGCTAGGGTAGACATGTGGCAAGCATATACTTCACACTCTTGGGGAATTAAGGGATAATTGGACCAAACTCATGCAAGTAATAAACAATTAGTCTTAATTGAAGGAATAGGTCGGTGACAACCCACTCAACCTCAATAGACCAACTGGGTTAATTATAGTCTAACATTAACTAGAAATAGGTTCCAATAGATAGAATAACTTGGGTCCCATCCAAATTACTCAATATCCTTCGGATCCAATAACTAATCAAAATTAACTTATAATCAAATCCTCATACGTGTAGAACTTTATCCAATTATTTCATGTGATTGTATTGAATCAATAGTATTGTTTCTTAGGTGAGATTAATTGATGGAATTACTTAATCATGCAAAGAAGAAACTCAACATCAACATGCTCAAACCCAATAAATCAACCAAAGGACATAATCAAGATAAAATAAATGGACTAAATCACCACACACAATAATAGGTAATAAAATCAACAAGTACTCATGAAGATAATGTCAATTGAAAGATAGATGGAACCAAACTAGATCCAATACAACACAAAGGTGAAATTCAACAATTACATAGCCAATAGTCTCAACATAATTGAAATCCAAACATAAGAAAACAAATGCTCAAGGAAATAGATGGAAATCCATGGCTACATAATTGGAACTAATGAAAAACTCCCCTAGAGTGGAAGAATAGCTTGCTTCACGTCATCCCGTCGTCCAAGAGAGCACTGAGCCGGATTAGTTCTTCATAGAGGAGGAGAAATCACCTGAGAGGATCTGCAACTCGAACTCCATGGTGAACCGGTGAAGGATTGTGGAATGGAGGAAGGAATTGGTGGAAGAGATGAAAGAATTTGTGTCTTGTTATGTGTATTTTCGTGCTCTCCTCTCCTAGGCACACTAGGCAACATATATATAATCCAAATTGGCCTAAGATCTCCTATTCTGACTAGGATTATCAATTAGGAAAGGATTGGGGAAGACCCAATCACTCAAACTTCAAGAAACCTAGTCAAGATAGGAAATAGTGAGTAGGATAATTAATTAGGAAACTTCCTAACCTCAATCAAGCATAGGGTTGCCTATTCTTGTAGAAATAACAAATAGGAAATATTTTAAGCAAACACAATCAATCAATCAACCAATCCTAGTTGAAATAGGAAGTTTCCTATTCTTGTTGATTTTACCAATTAGGAAGGATTATAGGCCAATCCATTAGGCTCAATCAATCAATCCAATTTCCTAATTAGTAATTTCTTGTTGTGTAGAATTTCCTTTTTCTTGTAGAAGTTTCCTATTTTGTTTTCTTCTTGCTTTGACCTTAATTCTTTTCACCTACAATGGAAATTTTAAGCACATGTGAAGTATTTCAAGTCCATAAAAAATAAATGCATGAGTTAAATTCCTAATATGCTCAAATTATAATGAAAATGCAATTAACTCTCTAATCTTGGACCCTAAGTATAAAAGTGCCTAAATCCCCATTTAATAGCTTAGAATAAATGCTAATTTCCTATAATTAGTGGATAAAAACATGTAATAATCAAGTGCAATCAGCTACCATCCCGGTTACTGTTACCGGCATAAACCCAGCAAGAAGTTTTGGTGCTACTTGCTATTGTTATCTACAAGAAGGACAAGATTTGGGATGATGCAGAATGCCCTTATGAGGAAAGAGGCCAAAGAAGAGCGTCCATTTTCTTCTGCTCCATCTTTTACGATGGCGGCTATTTTTTTAAGGGTGTGTTGATGAATAAATGACATGAAGGGTTTGAAAGAAGAGGGAGTTTTTTCACTACTACAAAAAACACTTTTCACACCTCTTTTTTGGGACTTTTCACGTCTCTTTTTGGTGGGACGTAGATACGGGGGACGTAGATACGGGAGACGTAGAAAGTCAGAACTTTCCACGTCTCTTTTTAAATGAGACGTGGAAAGTTGGAACTTTGCACGTCTAACATTTAAATGTGAGACGTGGAAAGTTGGAACTTTTCATGTCTAACATTTAAATGTGAGACGTGAAAAGTCCCACTGTCCACGTCTCTTATTTGAAAGTGAGACGTTTCCACGTCTCTTATTTGAATAAGAGACGTGAAAAGTCTTTTTTAAAAAAAATTTAATTAGAATGGTTAACTCCAATCCAAAAAAAAATCCCAATATTTTATCAAAATACTAGAAATACAACACTTTAAATGGAAAAAATGAACTAATTTTATTATCTATAGCCAAACTAATAATACAAAAATGTTAGAATAATATCTATAGCTACTTGACATAACCTTTTCCGTCTTACATAACTTAAACACACACATAAGATCTATGACTACATGACTGATAATAACCACCTAATAACTAAGTTTACGTAAAAATAAAATAAAGATAACTAATATTTGCATAAAACTACCCGTAACTAATGCGCCTCTTCCTAGAATAAACCAGATCATGGGTCACTGTATCAGTAGTAAACACAGCAAATTTAAAAAGCCTTAGCAGCACACTATCTGTTATTGATAAGCTCCTAAATTTCACATATTTCATCACATTTTCCCCATTTGTGTATATATTTTTGAAAGTGAAGTTTTGAAATGGACATAAAAATTCAAAGAAAAACCTTAACAAAGAAGAAAGATTATATGCATGAAATTTAGAGCTTAATGATTCTTTGCTTACTAATTTGTGTGTGTTATTAAATTGTAAAGCTCATCAACCATCTTTCCGTCTCGTATAGGAAGAGGTGATAAAGTGAGAAAGTCAAAGAGACACAAGTGGCTCTGGAAATGCAGAATGAGTGGGAAGAAACACAAGAGTCCAGGAGCAAAGTGATCTCGCTGTGGTCTCGCCGCGGTGAGTGGATGTTTTCTCTAGATGCCACAACTTTCGCCGTGACTTCGCCGCGGCGAGGTCACGGCGAAAATGTCTGAAGCTGTGCGTTTTACTTAAATTAAGCTGTCTGAAGAAGATAAAAGCATTGATTTCGAGCGGAGACGGGCAGAACGCATTTAGGGCATCATTTTGGACATTTTGGAGCTTGAAGGGAGAGTGGGGAAGAGCTAGGAAGCTTGGAGAATCTTGGAGAGATTCAAGTTTGTGATCTTGGTTTCTTTTCTTCTTCCCTATTCTCTATTTTTTGTCATGACTCATCTTTTGATTTCCGTTGTTTGTCTCTTATTTACTTATGTGTAACTAAATCCCTTTTCTAGGGTTACTTTGAACCATTTGATGGATTGAACCTTGTATTTCCTTTCCTTGATGTATTTAATGAATGTTTATGTGTGGATTTTCATCTTGCTTTAAAATATACAAGTGCTTGATCACCACTTGATGTGTTAAATGAGGTATGACTTGAGAGAGTATATTTTGTTTTAGAACTTGGGTGAAATCATGTTAGACTTGAAATTTATGGTTTTAAATGGATGGTTAGTTGGTAATATAGAGATATAATTACTAACCTAACATTGTTCATATGAGGTTGGTGGAGCATTTATGACTAGCATTAATTGTGGCAAGAGATTGTGCAATTAATGCAAGTAAAAATTTGATCTTGACTTGAGAGAGCTTTTTCAAATGAAATTGAACCTTGAACTCACGCATTAAATTCATTGGGTACTAAAACGGGAAGGAATTTATTAGGTCATGAAGTTAAAAGGGGATGAGTAACCCTAGGCTTTATTATCTAATTTGTCAAGTGTTTCTAAGTCATTTTTTCTTGTTTACAACCCTTATAACTAAAATCTAAAAAAAAAAGAAGAAACCTTTTAGTGATTTATCTTTACATTCTAACTCTTCAAACCAAAACTTTGTTTAGCTCAACTTAATTTAATACACTAAGCCTTCTGCTTGATCGCATTTGTAACCAAATCCCTGTTGGAACGATACTTTTCTTATCACTTTATTACTTGATGCGACCCGTGCACTTGCAGCCGGTGACGAACAGTTATAAACTTTATTGCTGTTACATCCTGTGCTGCCAAAAAAAGGAAAATTCTCAGCTACTATGATGAGGATCGATGAATATATTTACTTATATCACAGCTCAAATAATTTCATGTAGATCAAATGATAACATGGTTATTGCAATTTAAAGCATCATATGGGATGAAGAGCTATCTTAAAGAGAAGTACATAATGTAACATCTTGAAAAATTAATTTCAATTTAGTGATTTTTATCTATTATTTTAATAATTAATTTGGGAAATTATGACTATCTTATTGGAATTGAGGTTTGTTAGGGATTTCTAGTGTTAGTATTTTCCTTATTTTAAGAAACATAATTAATTATTGAATTGAAGGATATAATTTAAATTTTTGAAATTTAATTTGCATTTGAAGATTTTATAGGGGTTAGTTGGAGAGATTTAGGTGAAAGAGGAAATTTCTACTTGAATTAAGATTTATTAATAAGGATTTATTTCACAGTATAAGTATGATGAAGATAATTAGGAGCTTGTGTTAATAACTTAAATGAAATATAAAAATAGATAAGTTAGAAGACATCCTTACCCTTATATATTTAGATAAGGACCAAAGCTTAGCTAATTATTTAAATTTTAGGAAAGTTACTAAATTAATTATAATTGAGTGTTTTAGTATCTTAAATATATGTGTGTATATGTGTATCTAAAGATATATATTAAATATACAGTAGGACTAGGTGGGATACTTAAATTAATTGTAAATAAGTGATTTAATATTTTAAATGAATATATGTGTATGTTTATGTATATATATATATAATAAGTGTATATATATATATGGACCATGTGATCCGAAAAGGGAGGCTAACCCCTTGCATCCTTTAAAAATAATAATAATAAAATAATATATACACGCACTAACGTATCCACACACACATCATTTGGTGGTGGCCCACACCCGTGCATAACGTGAAGATACTCCATCGTCCCTTATTTGTTATTATATATATATTATATCCATAATGATCCATTTATTTTTGTGTGTGGGTGTGTATATATATATGGTACAGTACTTCTCTCCTCATTCAGCGCCGAATTGTATTGTTTTTCTCAGACGTGGGCGAGAGAGTGAAAGAGATAGGGAGAGGCTTAGGCTAGGGTTTGAGGTTGTGGAAGTCTCAAGATCTTATATTTGTTTCTTACTGGTAAGAGATCATTTCTAAGCCATTCTTTTTCCATATTTCCTTAGTTCCTTCTTATAATTTTCATGGGGTGATTTGGAATTCGAATTTAATCTTGTAGGAGATGAGTGTTAGATGGTTTCTAATGGAATTAAAGTATACCCATAATCAATTGATCAGGAATTAAGGGCTTGAGTTTGAATAATCATAGGATAGGCTTGAAATTTTTGGGTGTAGGCTTGAAATCTGAAATTGGAGGATTAAATTGTGATTTTAGTGTATCGTTGGGATTATCTAAGTTGGATTAACGTAAATGAGTAATTAATTAAGAGTAATATAGTGGTTTGTTTGTCGTACCATGAGCGTATAGGCTTGAATATGATAGAGTTGATGTTGAGGGATGTATGTGAGCATTAGAAATAGGTAATTGGGCTTTAGTATAAATTTATGCTTTCTATTTGGTAGATAGTAATTATGTGTAATGCTTGTAGAGTTTGATTCGTGCCAAGTAGCATGAGGGGGAAGCTGCGCTGTTGCGAAATCGGTGCAAGCTGCAGGTAACTGCTTCTGCTTGTTTGCGCGTGTGTGTGTGGGTTAGTAAGTTTTTGGAACTTGAGTTTTGTGAATTTTCTATGGAATGGACGAACATGAATTTGAAGATTTATTTTATAATATAAATGTTTGGTGGAGTATGTATTTTTAAAATGGCATGAAGGTGTGTACCTGTATAAATTTATAGTATATATTAAAGATATCTGCATGATTGAAATTGAGAATTTCTGGAATGGACTTTGTGCCATATCTTGGATGTGTACATTTATGACGTGTTATGCTGATTGTGTGAACACCGAATAAACAAATAAAATGCCATCGCGCGATGAGGTTCCTTGTTGGCCCACAAGGACTAAATAATATGAAACAAAAAGACGAATTGGGAAGAACGCGCCCGGTCTCAGGCGAGGGTTGTGAGTCCCTACTGGACCGTATGATATCGGTGTTATGGTTGATTGTTTAGATTTTACCTTGTATCGGATTATAACAAGTAGTGTTGAGATATATGATTTATATATGAGCTTCGAGGAAATTATTACGCGATCATGATAATGTGTGTAGAGTTATGTGATGTTGTGATTGTTGGTCCTGAGATGATCATATGTTTTGGGATGTATGAGTTGTCAATTAATGATGTGACTATGCATTTATTTGGTACTTGTCATATGATTTAAGCCTATATATATAGTAATACTCCACTGAACACCTTGCTAGCACACACTGCACGTAGGCGAGTAGTTAGTGGTTACCTGGGTCTACCCCCATTTTATCTATTTTTACAGGTCCTAGCAACGCAGTAGGAAACCAAGGGAAGGATCCGGGACCATCTCACTAAGCTAGTGAGTTCTGGACCGGTTTGACGGAAACTATTGCCACAAATAGGGATTCATATCATTTGTTTTGCTTCCGCTCATTTTTCCACATTTTGCTTCCTTATTTTCAAATTGAGGATTTGTTTTAGAATATTTATTTTGGTAACTTGATGCTATTTCCTTTCTGAAAGACCGGTCTAAATTTTAGTGGTGTTTTGATTATTGTGGTATTATTATGGACTATTAGGATTTTGCATATTTTAAGGACGTTGAATGGCTGACAGATTTGAAGTTATAATGATTTTAGATAATTTTCGTAAAAGTGTTTCAAATATGTTATTGGGTGTTTGTTAATGGGTTGATTACCAGGTGGTAGGTTGGCTTTATTTATCCATGTTAGCCATTGTTGTATTAGAGAAATTCTTTTTTAACATGGATATGTCTTGTTTATTATCATAAATTCTTTTCTAACCATGATAGCCTTTTAATAATAGAAATCCTTTTTCTATCATGGTTAGGGTATTTATATTATGTTGGATTCTTTTCTAATCATGATAGGCTTTTAGTAATAGAAAATATTTTTCTATCATGGTTAGGATATTTAATTGACATTTTTTTGAAACGACAAAAAGCATTTTTCTAACTATGTTAGTGTGTTATCTGAGTAATCTTCTCTTTTCTAACATAGTTAGTCAACAGATGATTTGGTTGGGGTCAATGGTAATTTAAAATATCTTGAAAAGTATAATTAGGTAGTAAGTGTTACACATAAAGCTTCCAAATACAGTTAAGAGCTTTGAAAGGTCAAAGGACCTGGTTTTTTAAAATCTTCAAATCTGATTGTGTAGCCAACTTCCTCACCAAGTTTGACAACCATCTCTTCAGTGACTCTGGATGAAACAGCCTGTAAAGCACCAATCATGATCCTCATAAGATGGATATGGTAAGCATCTCATTTGAAGACATCTCACACACTTTTTCCTCCATGACAATACAATCTTCCAAGTCACCAAATTTGCTCATATATTCTTTCAACCCCTCAGTATTGACGTCCCATGGAATACCCAAAACCTAAGAAGCAGTCATATGATTACAGGAAAGCATTAACACTTCAAGAAAACAAATAATCAAAAAGGGGGAAGACATGAAAAGGTTAGTCATTTCAATTCACAGGTAACATGGAAGAGAAATAAATGCAAACAAAAATTGAAAGACAGAGACTAACCACAAGTTTATGCTGTTCCATGAGGAACCTGGAGAAGATGCAAGGAAAGGGAACAGACAGTCGCATGGGGAGAAATCCCTAAAAGATAGAGAAAAAAAATAGGGAAAAAAATCTCTCCACCTTCTTCTCTCTCAGCTGAGCACTCAGCGTTCTCATCCCTCTCTCTCTAAAAACTCACACTTGATCCTTGCACATAATAAGCACACTTCTATCTCATACACAAATATCGTCATCATATACCAAATTAAAAGCACGTTTGGAGGGTGGGGTTTAACAGCGATTGAATTACAACTCATAGAAAAAGGAGAAAAATACATGAAAATATTTGGATTACGCACTCACTGACCTTGGGAGAATCAGGAAATACTAAAACCCTAGAGCGTAGATCCCCCTCTCAATATCCCTCAACCTCACAAGCTCGCGTCGCGAGGTTCTTTGGCGACTTCTCATCCTGCGATTTCAGTCCCTCCTCGATCTCACTCTCCCCATACATGAAACCTTCGGTGATGAGGGTTCGACCAGGGAACATTCTAATTTTTCGGCCGACGTACTCCATTTCGGGAACAATTTGGTGTTTCCGGGCTTGTGGTTTCGACGACTCTTGGCGTCAGCAAAGGAAGGTTTCCGGGCTTGGACTTGAACAATTTGCAGTTTGGAAGGCTGAGATTTGGATTTCAAATTAGGGTTCAGGTTAGAGGAATTGAAGGTGGTACCCTTGGCGGACTCTTTTCGCCCGTAGACAGCATTACGATCCGATTCTTGGTCCCTGGAGAAGCAGAAGGACTCAGGAAGGGAATCAGGGTTGATCTTGGGCCGATCCGCTTCCTCTGTGGGCTAGAGTCTTGCAGGCAATTTTGCGATCGACGGCACGAGCAGGGACCAATGTTTCGACCTGTGGCTTCGTAGTTGGTAAACGAAGAAAGAGAATGCTTGAAAGAGGCGAAATAGAGAAGAATGGTGAAACATGTAGGAGGTGTCTCTTCTTGTAGACGAGGCTGAAGCTACCGTCGATGGCGATAAAGGGAAGCTCTGTTAGGGTGCGATTGGGAGGAGGGGGTTTTGGAGGAGAAAGGAACCGCTTGGACGAAAATAAGAGGGAGGGTGGGTGTGACACTTATTCACGTCTCATGTCTGCATATGAGACGTAAAAAGTATTTTTTTCCACGTCTCACTTATGTTTTTGAGACATGAAAAATACTTTTCACATCTCATATGTAGATATGAGACGTCAAAAGTGAATTTTTTCCACGTCTCACTTATGTTTGTGAGACGTGAAAAATACTTTCCACGTCTCATAAATTTTATGAGACGTGGAAAGTTTTTTTTTTTAAATCCACGTCTCACAAAATTTGTGAGACGTGCTGCCTTTTTTTTCATCCTATTTCGTGTTTATCGCTTTGTTTTTCATAGAATCCACATCTCATAATTAAAAAAGAAACTTTTTTACATATTTACAATTTTGCCACCACCTTTTTTCTACATCTCATATTTAAAAAAGAGACATGAAATGGGGACGTAAATACTGTTTTTTGTAATAGTGTTTCGATTAAAAAAAATTCTAGAACCTGAATAAGAACAACCTAAAGATAGGGATTTGAAAACTAATTTTTTTCATTTTAGTTTCTAAAATACAGGCACTAATTTGCATGACTCAAGACTGAGTCATAACCTATTCAAAAGTATAGGGACTGAGTAATGACGTGTCAAAGTGTGAGGACTAAGTTACAATCGTATCAAAACTATAAGGAACAAAAGATTAATTTTCCCTTTTTTTCTCTTAGGGCAGCCAGGTAATTTAAATGAAAATTTTTTATATTTCTAAATTTAAATTCCTGAAAGCAATCTTTTATTTATTTCCAATTGAGATCCTCTTCCAAATCGAAATTCTTAAAATGATATTTCCTTCATATAAACTTTCACAAAAATTCTCAAACTAAAAATAAATACCTAATTATTTTTCTTCAATTTATAATGGAATTAAACCTTAAAACCTTTAAAAATACTTTAGACTTTATAAATTTATTTATTTATAAGGCTTTCAAATTTTTAAGAGACACCCTAAAACTTTAAATAACTCTATATTGCCTTTTTTCCAAATTTTCAGGTATCAATCCAATTAATCTTTAGATTAAAATTTAGGATGTTACAGTTAGTGCCACTGCATTATATTGCATTTAGCTTAGTTTAGTTTAGAGATCTACACATGGCTTTATCACTTGTATTCATCTGAACTTCATCCATCGTACGTATTTCCTTATCACTTACAGTTTAATACTTTCGGATTTTCGGCCAATTAATATATTGTGTAGTGGAATTCTTCTATTATATTTTCAGGATATTACAAATTTCGAGAGTAGTTTGTCAACATGCGTGCCCACCATGAACCAAGTTGTTGAGATGCTTCAGTGCAATTAATGTGTGAGTTGCATGGCCCGATCAACTCTTCTCATAACATGTTTCATACTGATGTATCTATTAGGTCAAATAAAAAAAATATAATTATCAAAAAGTACTTATATGGCATATGAAACAATATATGCCTAATTAATGATATATTTTCTACATTTATTTGAACCAGTCATTTCTTAATACTCCTCACTTGTAATGAGATTTTTTGGCCTTTACATCTTTTCTTTAGGAATTGATAGAGATTTTCCTCTTAAATAATAGCGTATTGGTGGGTCATAGTTTTGTTTGTTAGCAGCATATCAGTAATTTCAATTTCTGTAGTTTTTTTTTTCGTTTAGTGAGCTTTAATTAATATAATACAAGGCACACTCTTAGTACATTGGTCCTATTTGTGTAATTTATTTTGAAGTATCTCGTGAACCAAATTGGTTTGAACAACAGTAGCAATATAATGTTAATTATCTCAATGTCCAAAAGTTTAAGTAATACAGTTTGTTTAAGAAATATCATGTTAGTTATCTAAATTTCAATTTCTGCCGTTAGTTTCTTGTTTAATAACCTCAAATTAACATAATTAGGGTACACTCTTCCTGCATTGGTCCTATTTGTATAATTTCGTTTGAAGTATATATCTTGTGAAGTAAATTCGTTTGAACAACAGTGTCTCAACAGTCAAAGGTTTGGTTAGACATATGTACGTATTTTCATATTGGAGGTAGTTCTATTAGAAGTTTTATCGGGTATTAAAAATGGGCTTCTCTCCCAATAAAGATTTGAACATTCGTTCACCACTATAATGTGTGGTCCCTGATGTTATACCTAACCACAATGGCTGTTCAAAAGCTTTTAATGTTATCTTCCAACGCATGCATGAGTTCCAAAAGTGGGTCCCTCTAGAACTAGGGCCATGGAGAGAGACAAGGAGAAAGCTCGTGCTAGGTGTTAAATATAAAAGTGAGGCTCTAGTCAAGTCGTCGCTAATTACTTTGAACGGTCACGAAGGTCGAAGGACGACTTAAACGATATCACTGAGAACATGGAACTTTCAGTGCTTACAGATGCAAATGCAAATAATAATCAAACTATATCTGTCCAACGTGTGAGTGAGGGCAAGATGAGAAGCCTCCAATTAAAAAGCCACACAAATTTCTGGAAGTTATCTTTTCTGAATATTAAAAAGCCATACGAGTAGCAAGGACACTATAAAAAAGGGCAAAAGAGGGAAAAAATTTAGTCCAATTGATAAAAAGTTGGCAATAACCTAAAAATATGTAAGTTCAAACCATCTTTGTAAGCTTTCTTTGCTCCATTAGTCATGCCTTCCTTGATGAGCTTTGAACAGAACTCGCAATATTTTTCATATAAGAAAAGGACTGGAGAGAGAGTGTGTGTATATATTCTAATTCATCCATTTTTTATTTAGAGCTAATATTTAATTAATTCATTAAATTAAGAAATTGGTTGATGTTATTAAAAAGATTAGTACAAGCTTGGGTCCCTAAGTTTGACATTATTTTAATTTTGGCCTCTAAAAAACAAAACATTTCAGGTTTTTATTAAATTACAGAAATCAATGATTTAAACGAAATAAAACTTGGGGGACTAAAAAAATAACAAAGAGGGAAAACTTGAGAAACCCAAGATGATATGAATGGTTTAAATTATCTCATTTTTAATTTCTAACAGAAAAAATCTTCATTAAATGCAACAAAATTAAAGCACAATCTTACAAAATCTTTCTTATTGCCTATCATAATACTCCTACCTAATGTTACCTTTGATTATATAATATTTTTTTAATTGTAATAAATCTCAACGATTGAAAACAAATCTAATGGTTGAGACAGTAAATGGAGAGGAAATGGAGAGGCTATGTACATTGTTTTTTCATTTCCTCTCCACTATTGGATTTGTTTTTAATGATTGAGACTAATATAATTGGAAAATATTGTTTTCTTTTTATTATTGATTATATAATATTTTTTTAATTATAATAGATTTCAACCATTGAAAATAAATCTAATGGTTGGGACACTAAGTGGAGAGGAAATGGAGAGGCCTCTAACCGCTAACCCTTAATACAAGATTTCTGCTACGTAAAAATTAGATTTTAGGACAATTGCACATAGGTCCCAAGCAAGAGAATTAATTTCAAAAAGGTCCTAAAAAGTTATGAATTATAAGTATTGACAACTGCAATAATCTTGGTTAACAACTGAAAAAATTGTTAATGAACATGTCTGATATTAAATCTCTTACTTGGGATCATAGTGCAATTCTCCTGATTTTTTATATTAACTAGAAGAGGCCATAATATCTAGATGAGAGGCAGTATTTTTAAAAATTACGTGCTTGATGGGTTTGAGAAAATATGAATTGCTGGTCTTGACGTAGGAAGTTCAATCCCAATTAAATGAAAAGGATTACGGTACATACCTTCACAACGGGGGCAACCTTCAAGAAAGCCACACTAATATTCATGTCTAATTTTTTTTTTTTGGACTAAAATATTCATGTCTAATTCAGAAGCTGAACCAACAACTATTCCTCACCTTATATATATATATATATATATATTTTGCCATGGAAACTCACCTTATATATATACATACATATATATGCCTATATATATAATTGTCGCTCTTGAACCACAATTTATAATTGAATATGGCGGCTTCATTAACCCTTCAAATTCCTATTCTCTTATCTCTCTTTTTCCAATCTTCATTATCATCATCACATAATAGTCACTTCTCTCTTTCAGTAGAGAAACCACAAGATGTTATCCTCTCACAAAACCTCATCTTCTCTGCTGGCTTCTTCGCCGTTGGAGATAACGCCTTTGTCTTCGCCGTCTGGTTCACCGACGAAAACCCTACCGTCGTTTGGATGGCGAACCGTGACCACCCTGTTAACGGAAAACGGTCATCACTTACCCTCCGTAAAACCGGAAACCTCGTCCTCTCCGACGCCGGCCAGTACAACGTGTGGTCAACCCATACCACCTCATCTTCCCCAACACGATTGACTCTCAACAACAATGGAAACCTTGTACTCTATGAGCAACAATTACAAGGGAACATAATTTTATGGCAAAGCTTTGATTTCCCAACACACACTCTACTTCCTGGGCAACAACTTACAAGATACACAAACCTTGTCTCTTCTAGAAGCGAAACCAACCATTCATCTGGCTTCTACAAGCTTTCCTTCGATTATGAAAACCTTCTTACTCTTGTGTACGATGGCCCTGATGTGTCTAGCAAATACTGGCCTCCCCCAGGGTTTGTGAGTTGGCACGCTGGAAGGAGCAGTTACAATAGTAGCAGAATCGCAGTGTTAGATTCCCTTGGAGGTTTCATTTCAACAGATAATTATACATTCACAACTTCTGATTATGGGATCGTGATACCAAGACGATTGAAGTTAGATCCTGATGGTAATATTCGTGTGTATAGCTTGCACAATAATACATGGGAGGTGACGTGGCAAGCCATATCTGATGGTTGCACTGTGTATGGAATTTGTGGGGTTAGTAGCACGTGTGAGTATGATCCTAGAGAAGGAAGAAGGAAGTGTTTGTGTCTTCCTGGATATAGAATGAAGAACCATAGTGATTGGTCATATGGGTGTGAACCCAAATTTCAATTCTCTTGGGATATAAATGAGTTTAGTTTCTTGAAATTACCTAATGTTGAGTTATATGGGAATGAGTTGCTTTATCCGACACACATCACTTATAGTGATTGTGAGAGGAAATGCTTGAAAGAGTATGAGTGCAAGGCATTTCAATACTCACTTCGCACTGATAAAGGCTTCTTTTGCTATACAAAGGGAGTTTTGATCAATGGTCATAAATCACCAAGTTTCACAGGAGCAACCTATGTGAAACTCCCAAAATCCCTAATAAACAACAATGGTTCGTTCCATGAAGAAGAAGAAGATGATGAAAATGATAATCTTTGCTCAGTGAAGCTCGGAAGAGTCTATACCAGGAGACATGTCAGCAAAGTTGTGAAGTTCTTCGTTTGGTTTACGGTTGCAATTGGGGTGATTGAAGTCCTCATTATTTCTACAACTTGGTTTTCTTTGATGAGAACCAAACAAAACTTTAATGTGCATCATCAGTTACAAGCAGGGTACAACATCATCTCTCCTTTTGGGTTCAAAAGGTTTACTTACTCTGAGCTGAAACAAGCAACCAAGAGATTCACACAAGAAATAGGAAGAGGCTCAGGTGGAGTAGTGTACAAAGGAGTATTGGCTGACCAAAGAATTGTAGCAGTCAAGAAGCTGAATAATAACATGGTTGGAGGGAAGCAAGAAGAAGGAGAATTCTTAGCTGAAGTGAGCATAATAGGTAGGCTTAACCACATGAACTTGATTGAAATGTGGGGTTATTGTGTTGAGGGTAAACATAGGCTACTGGTGTATGAGTACATGGAAAATGGTTCTTTAGCTCAAAATCTCGAATCAAACACTTTGGATTGGACCCAAAGATACAACATTGCTCTTGGAACAGCAAGGGTTCTAGCTTACTTACACGAAGAATGTTTGGAGTGGATTCTTCATTGTGACATAAAGCCCCACAATATTCTCCTAAATTCGAATTACCAACCAAAGGTTGCAGATTTTGGCTTATCCAAGTTTCGTAATCGGAATGACCAAAACTCTCAAAGCTTCTCAATGATAAGAGGAACAAGAGGATATATGGCACCTGAATGGGTTTTCAAGCTTCCAATAACTTCAAAAGTGGATGTGTATAGCTATGGGATTGTTATGTTGGAGATGATAACAGGAAAGAGTCCAACTATGATGGGAATTCAGAGTGAGGAAGAAGGAACACAAAGTGGGAGGCTTGTCACATGGGTGAGAGAGAAGATGAAGAAAACGACGTCGTGTTGTTGGGTGGAGCAAATAATTGACCCTTCCATTGCATCTGAGTATGGGGTTGAGAAGAGGAGGATGGAGACTTTGGCTAAAGTAGCTTTGGAGTGTGTGCAAGAAGACAAAGATGCGAGGCCCACCATGAGCCAAGTTGTTGAGATGCTTCAAAGCCATGAAGATGATGATAATACTCCTTAATTAGTCGTGCATGAGTAGTAATTGCTGTCCAGCTATTTGTGAGTTTAAACTACTGTTTGATGTTATTTCTAATTGCTCCCTTGTGATATGGTAAGATTATGTCTATGTGTGAGTCCAAACTGTTTCTTCCTCGTGGGTTCTTTTTTACAAGCAATATTCTCTCTTATGTATATAATTCTTTTTATAAGCATCAATTTTGTATTGTCTGCATAATTTAATGCTCTTTTCCGGTTTCAATTCACCCCACAATTATTAAATCCGTGTATTTCCTCTGGTCCATATATATTATAAGAGTTCTCAAAGTAATGGTAGTTAAATGATTTAATATGTGTAAAATTTATATGATCTTCTTATTTTATCCTAATATATTATATACTCCATTCATTCCTTATTATCAGAAACTTTCAGTGAATACAATAAATAAATAATATTAATATGAGTAATTAAACGAGGTCAAAATGATAACTCACGAAATTTAAGATAAGAAACTTTTAATGAATGCAATAAATACAAGGGTAAAGGGTAAAAAATGACCTTGTACTTATGTCCAAGGTGCATTTGACACTTTGTACTTTTTTTTGGCTCAAAATTGTTCATCAACTTTTAAATTCAGGTCAATAATGACTTTTCTGTCAAACAAACCTAACGGACGTTTCAAATTCGGGCCAATAATGACTTCTCTGTCAAACTGGCCCAATGGACGTTTCAAATTCAGGCCAATAATGACTCATCAGTCAAATTGACCCAATTTTCGTTACTTTTTTATGGGTAGGTCCCACACGAGAATTTCACAGAGATCTAATTTTTGTTTGGCCAATTTGACGGAAGAGTCATTATTGACCCGAATTTGAAACATCCGTTTGGCCAGTTTGACGGAGGAGTCATTATATTGGCCTGAATTTGAAATGTTCGTTGAGCCAGTTTGACGGAAGAGTTATTATTGACCTGAATTTGAAAGCTAATGGACAATTTTGAGCAAAAAAAAATACAAGGTACTAGATGTACCTTAGACAGAAGTATAAGATATTTTTTTACCCTTTGCCTTAAATACAATGATATTAATATGAGTAATTATGTGAGGGCAATCCAATAAAAAAAATTAAATGAGGACAAAATGAGAACTCAGGAAATTCTAAATGTTTCTTACAAGTCATATGTGCAATAGTGTTTTATAAAGGTAATTTCATCCCTCTCCTCTCTCCAAACTTTATATATAAAACAAGTAAGAAGGCGGCTACTCCGAAAATTGACCAATAAGTTTTCAAAATTTCCTTATTAAATTTATTCTCAAGCAAAAACAAATCATTATTCTCCTTTCTGTGCATAGTACTGTTCAAGACAAAATAATATCGTCGCAAAACATTTCGTTATTTGTTTTCCTCCATTTATTTGTCACAATTAATTCATTAATAGGAAAATGACAAAAAAATCCCTTCCAATTTGCAAAATCCCAATAACAATTTTATGATAGGTATTAACAACTCAAAATTCCTTATTTGAGATTTTGCAAATTAGAATGGATTATTTTTGTTATTTTCCCTTCATTAATTTCCACTCTTTGTCGTGTATTGGAAATAGCAAGGTAATGAAACCCAAACCGGTGATCAGATTGGTCGGGGTAGTTGGTTAAGGGTCAGTGGATTAGATATGAATGGACTCGGAGCCAGACCGATATTAATTAAAATAGTACTTCCTTCGGCCTTATTCATAAGAGCCTGGCTGCCAAATCACGTTTCTTAAGAAAACATATGAAAATGATTAAATGTGTTTGGAATATATATCTTTTTTCAATATTATCCTTATTTATGATGAGTCTATTAATATAGAGAAATACTTTAGCATTAATAAATATGAAAGAGACTTAAGGGAAAAATAAGAAAAAAACACATTAAATGATGAGAGAATGCAAGATGAGCTATTATATTTTGGATCAAATCAATTCAAATTTCGTGATCTTATAATAAGGATCGGAGGGAGTATCATTTAATTAAAATGGATCATAATAACTATATTTTAATTATAAAAAATAATTTTTGAACACATATCTATCGGTATTCAATTATTTATGCATGAAATATTCTTTCGTATTTTTATTTTATTTTTTCTTTTTCTTTTTTTTTTTTATCCATTTTTAAGTTGATTTATTCAAATTCTTTTCTTATATCCATTATTTTCTCTTTCTTTCAGCCTTCTCTCCCACTCTTCTCTCTCCCATGTGATTTACCATCTTCAACACCCAATAGGCTAACACATCACGGATATCCAAAAGGCCTGAAGGCAAATAACCAATAAGACAAATGCTTCCCCTTTTTCTTCCTTCTCTTTAATCTATCAGACATTCAGACTTTAGACCTTACTTTTCTCAATCGTTCTACACGGCATCAGGTCATAAACTTCCTCCTCCTCTAGAGCAATAAAAAAACAGATCGTATCATTTTGGGTTCTCTGGTTACCGATAAATTCAAGAAAGAAGTAGCAGTGTCCAAAGAAATCCATGTCTCTCAGATCTCAACATTTGTGTTTCTTTTTCGCCATCACTATTATATTACTCATTTTCTTCTTATCTTCTTCATCTCTCATTCTTATCTTCTTGATCTCTCTTGTCCTTCTGGATCTGAGGTTGAAACTTGAAAGTATTGAACTCGGGTGACTCGTGGGTCACTCTGGTTTCGCCAAGTTAGTCGCGGGTGACTCCGGTTTCGCCGAGCCATGGCAAAGTTGCTCCAACCCAGGGCCATATGAAAAACCGGATCGGTCGTGTGCCCAATCTGACGAGTTACGGTTCGGATCGTCCAGGCTGGTCCGACTTTAATAACAAGAAATAGAAATAACTAAACATATTAGAGGAGCCCTCATGACTTGATGGTGCCTTGTACATGAATCTGAAACCTTCGAAAAGATGAGTAGAGGGAAGTAGGAGTATTTACACCGTCTAAATTCTAGATCACTAACAACTTTTGACCAGACGATAATAACTTCTGAACATTTAATTTGTAATAACATTATTAGTATCATTCATAACTGTTATAAATTCTTAGTCATTAACAACTTTTAGCGAAACTATAACAACTTTTTGAGCATTTGTAACATTATAAGTATCAATTACAACTTTTAAACTCTTGTTACTAATAACTTTCGGCTATATTATGATGACTTTCTCTCCAATACTAGGGACCTTAGTTTAATTAGGAGATTTTGTGAGATTTCATCTTAATTAAGTTCTTTCTATGGGATCTATAATTAATTTTCCTACAAAATTTAGATTTTACATGACCCACTAGCGATCATAGAAGTAAATGATACATTTTTAAATATGATTGTACTTAATAATAAAAATAAAAAAATTATTCAGATGCTGATTTGCCATTGGTAGGCAATGTGAAGCATGCTCTAATTGGCCATAAAAAAAAAATTCAGATTAACGTTCATATAAAAAGGACTTCTATCATACGTTACAGGTCACCTTCATGAATAAAGACATGGGTTAACCCAACAAGGGAGATGGAGGGCTGCCAAACAGCAACCTTGCCGTGGAGGCAAGGGAGGTCCGAGGAGAAGACACAAAGATTTGAGGTTCAGTTAATGCATCAGTGATGCTGCCAACTGATATATGGGATATTGATTTAATTGTTTATTTTAATTTTAAAATGTCAGCAGTGACGTTGGTGCCACATCATAAGAAATTAAAGCCCTTTGGGGGAGGGATTCTTAGGTGCACTGGGTGCATCACTTAATCTGTGAGCAATGGGAAATCATGACACTTCATTTATTTTTGTCTTATTTGTCATCCTACATGTCACAATCCCTCTCTCCATTATTTTAATATTTTTTTAGAAAAAAAAGGTACATCTCTCATCTCTCCTTGTACAATACAATATCTCAGATTCCCAAAAAACTTTTCCTCTCCTCCCTCTCCATTATCGCCTCAACTTCCTCTATATGTTTCATTCTTCTCTTCCTCTTTACATATCACACACTCCCCTACGTCCTCCTTCACCTCCGCAGCCAGCAGCCCTGCCAACGTCTCCGACGATGCCCCCATCGTCCCGCCGTCGCAGCTCACCCTCACAAGTCTCCAAATCTGACTCACCATATCTACGTAAGGAGCATAAGCTGTCCAATAACTCACCTCAACAGGAGTATAAGCACTTGTGCATGAGCTGACACGCTAGTCCCAATAATATTCCTCCAACACTGTGGGGTTGTATTGGTGGGTTTCACAGAAAAAATGTAGGAGGACAACGACGTCGAGGTCTCGCTGACGAGTGACGGAGGGAGAAGAGGAGGTGGCGAGTGATGAGAAGAGGGAGGCGGAGGAGAGGACAGGACGACGGAGAGGCGGAGGCGGCGGCGATTGGTGTGGTGGAGAGGAGGGAGAGATCGGAGAGATGTGAGGAATTGCCGGTGACAATTGAGAGAGGGAGAGGAAAAGTTTTTTTGGGAATCTGGAATATTGTACAGAGGAGAGAAGAGAGATATACCTATTTTTTTCAAAAAAATAAAATTAAAATAATGGAGAGAGGGATTGTGACATGTAGGATGACACATAAGACAACAATAAATGAAGTGTCATGATTCCATTGTTCAGTCAGTGAACCCAAGAATTCCTCAAGGGTTTTGTTGACAAAGACTAACATACCTTTCAACAATTAAATCTATAAGAATTTGATTTTGTAAAGAAATCAAATTATGGATACAAAATACAAAGTTGACACAACTAAATAAAAAAAAAACCTGCCAATTAATTTTTCATCTATTAAAATTAATTAATTAGGTGTACCTAAGATATAGTGGGAACAGTGTTGCGATAACAAACTCTTTCTGTGCATGCATTCAATTTTACATTCTGGGCTTCACACTTTTAAGTCACTATCACTTGATTATAACAAAATTGTAAATGGATTGTGCTTGATTAACAGGTTGGGTTACTCCTCTTTGGTTTCTTTTTTTTTTTTGATAAAAAAATTTTAGGAAGGGGTTCGGGCTTAACCCAATCCAAGGGCAGGGCCCCTAACTCATGATCCACTGGGGGCCTGTCCCTGTGGGCTCCTGGGCTGCAAGCAGACCCAATCCACACAGGTAGGTAAGGGACTTTCACCCTATTTCACGCCCCAGCTTCACTTAGCTGTGGAGATGCCTCCCCAAGCGCCGCAACTGAAGGCACAACAAAGTGCCACTCCCAGGAATCGAACTCATGCCAAGGGGGTCACCCAGGCACTCATCACTCGATCCCCTCGCCAACTGAACCCACGGGCGATGGGTACTCCTCTTTGGTTTCTGATTCGTTTTCTTTATTTTGACCAAGAAAAAAGGCATTAGCACGGGTTTTTTTTTTTTTTTTTGAATAATTTCAATAAAAGTATTATTAGACGGGGAAAAATAATTAATTAAATTATTATAATAATCATAATAAATCACATCATTAAGTGATCATTATGCCATAAGAGTACGATATATTTTCAAAACAACTATAAAAATTTATGTAGGTAAACTTAAGAGAAATATTTTTGGCAATAAAAAAAGTAAAAGAAATAATTGTGACATTTGGGGAGGCATATTCATAGTTAAGTGATGAAAATGGACGAAACCTATCTGAATGGGCAAAAAATGGGTTTGCTTGTGATGCTTCAGAGCCTAAAGGCACATGCCTCAATAGATCATGACTCACCTACTTTAAGTAAAGATCTTAAACTTCTTATAAGCCTATGATAGAATGATCTTCTAAGTTGATTTGAGAGTAGAAAATGACCCCAATATGGTGAGAAGAGTAATACACATATCCTTGAGAGACATTCTCTCTAACTCATCCCCATTGAGTTCACTATATTTATTATTAACTCTTTAGTATTATTTCATTTCACATTACTTGCTAGTTGAGAAGTTGCTAGATTGCATTGATTTATATTCACCCAACATGTTGAACTTCTCACTTATGCCTAAACTACCATAGCTCTTGAACTTTTGAACTTGTCTTTGTTCGGGAGTACTAATTTAACTGTCGTCTTATCGCCTTGGGGTTAAATGCAAAATAAATCAAGGATTATACTATAAGGCACAACATCGGGTCGTTCTCTCTCTGAGGACCCTTTTATTGATTCCTAAGTGGTCTAAATGTCGTGACATGCAATATGAACAAGGGGATAAATTAAAATTGGTTTTATTATAAATGAGTGTGAATGAAAGAATGGGAATAAAAATTTTAAACTACTTATTTTTGGTATTTTTACAAGGATAGGATAGTGAATGGAAAATGGATGAAGTGAATCTCTTGAAAATGAATTAGGTGTAATCATTGTTCACTTAGGATAAAGGGAAATAAACTAGGGCTAATTATCAAATTGACCCTAGAGGAACCCTCTATGGTAGGATTGAATTCAAATGATTAATACCGGAACCCCGCATATTAATCATTCCAATTCAATTTCATTGAACACTTTAGCTAATGAATGAACTTGTCAATTGCAAAAAGCTTTGATCTCACAACTGGTACCCAACATTACTACTTGATTAACCATAGAATCCTAATTCATTGGTGGCACCCCATTCAATGAATTGATACTAGAAAGCGAATGTACAATGCTTCTCATGTAACTAAAATGTTCATTAACAAACAATTTCTACTAAATCCCTTAATATATGAAACCTCAAAGCTAATTTTAAATCCAATGTCAAATTTATGGCCACCTATATCATTAGACATTATTAATCACCACTTAGTAAAATTGGGTTTTCTCTAAGTTCTTTAATATATCAAACCTCACCAACCGACAAGTATAATGCCTAAACTCATGGACCCATTCATTTTAGCATTATTAAAACCTCTTAGTGTGTGATTATGGATTAGCAATGCTTTAGGTTCAATTACAATCCCACTTAAATCAAACTACGTAGCAAACATGTTTAATAGAGAGAAATCAATGAAACCATAATGAAACATATAAAATATCATATATATTGAGGAGCACAAATCCTCATCACAAATCCAAACCACAAATTAGCATCCAACATTGATTACAAACATAACCAAAAGAGTCCAACTACGAATTACAAAATCTAGACCTAGTAATTGAAAAACCTATAGCTAGAACAAAGGATGAAACATAGAAAACTCCTCTTTAAAAGCTTGGAACTCATGCATCTTCACCCATCTTCAAGAGTTGGAAACCCTAGCCTCCTATGGCATCAAGAACAATCATAAATGAGGTGTAAATTTTGGCCATATAGGCTGGATATGGAAGGAAGTGGAGGAAATAAAAGATAGATGGAAGAAGTTGAAGAAGATGAAAGAACTGGAGGTTGGGATGAAGAAAATGGAAAAGGAAGAGAGTGGAAATGAAAATGGAGTGAAGTAACTTGTTAGAAATGGCTAGGATTCGACCATTTTAAGTCTAAAACAAGTGGGAGTCGGGATTAGAGTTTATTTAAGTCGGATCCGGGTCAACAAAACATCAACAATTACATTTTCAGAGTTGCTGTCATGGTCGTTCGCTGTAACATCCCTTCCAAAACCACCTTTAATTTCAACTTTCGTGTACTTTACCATGATAATAAATAAATTAAAATCAAAATAATAAAATTCACCAAAGTAGAAAAGAACAAATCTTATTTTTCTCAAGAGCTAACTATGGTAAAAAAGAACAAAGCTACATAGGAAATTTCTACCATGGTTATTTAGAAAACATATATTTTCTCCCAAACTTTTAATACACTGCCATGATGGAAAATGATCTACCAAATAGTTAAAAAAAATAGTTTATTAGAAAGCTAATCAAGGTAGAAAAGACAAAAATAATAAATTAGGGTCTACCTTGATTAAAAAAACCCACAATAATTTAGTAAATCATTTACTAATTAAGGTGTTCCATAATGTAAAAATAATTTTGGTGTCATGGCAATTAAATATAAAACGATATAAACGTGTTCAATGTGCATAACAGAGCCTTTAAAGCTCGCTCCTAGTATGTTCCCTTGCTTCCTACTTGATATTTCTCTTGAAAATGTTAATAATAGGATGAGATCTACATCTCAATAATTACTGAAAGCATCTAACATACACCCGCAAATCATGTACAATTTTGCACTAACTCTTCTATATATTTTTTTATATCTATACACAAAACAACTCATGGTTTTTCGCGTACATATTTCTCATATTCTTAATTTAAGATACAAAAATATTTCCTTTAAATTTAGTAGATACTTTGCTTATGAATAAATGCAGTATGCAATCTCCCTTATATCACCATCCATCCTTATTCCGCTGACAGGAGCCATAGGCCAACATATAGTCCAACAGAAATAAATCCATACAACTGGATTATTCAAAGCTCACCGTACTTGAGATATACCCAGTCAAAGGTATAGAGCTCAAATCTGAACTATGACTCCCCTCCTTAAAAGAACAAATATAAAGGGTTGTCACATGTCCCACAATTTTCATGCAATTTTGGCCAAATGAAAACATGGAAGAAAGGGCTTTGACAAGTGCCATCTACTGTGCACCAAGTGATGGCATATCACATCGTAAAAGAATTCATCTTAAAGATTTCTCCTCTAACCCCTATCTCATCACGAATGCACATGCTATGACATGTACATGCAATTACTAGCAATTAACATACCATTTTTATTAAAAATACCATAAACAAACTCCAAAACACTATATTACATCAGCAAGCATGCTTGAAAAGAAACAGACCACTTATCAATTCACATATTATGCGATAGAATATTTGGCAACAAGCATGCTTAAAAAAGAAAAAACTAATTAACAATTTACAAGGCATTAAAATATATTGTAATAAGCAAGCTTGAAAAGATTAAACTATATCCAAATCTATAAACATAAATATCTATATATATATATTATATTAGACTTTATTTTTAAATTTAATGATAACCATTCAAATAATAATCATACACAATGTACAAGCATACGAAAGAATTTTTTAGAGTTATCTGTTACTTCCAGCTTACAAATAGATATATGTGTTACTCCAAACCTCTCATTTTAAGAGTCTTATATCTCTGTCGAGGAATCACGTTGCTTTATGTTCATATCCTAATGCTTATATAAGTTTATTTTGAAAGTGTGGCACTGTTTTGGATTTTATATAATAAGACTGTGTGGGAGGAGTAAGAAAGATGAAGGAAGGAAGAAAAAAATAAATTAATAAAAGAGTAAATGGTGTGGCTAAGGACGAGGGAGATGATGATGATGATTATTATTATTATTATTATTTTGAATTGAGAGAGTAGATGACTTACTAATATACACACATATAGGCTTAAGGGACGAGAAACAGTGGGAGGATAACAACATAAACAAATAAATAGTAATTTATTCATATATGTTTATATATATAGATATTTAGATGAAAATGATTGTGTAAAGGACGCATATCAAATGCTATGAGAGAGAGAGGGAAAAAGTAAAAAATTTGAATAAACTAAGTATATTATTTTCTTTCTAAATCACAAAACATAGGATGGAAGTGAGATAAAACGAAGGGTAAGGATGAGAATAGCAACCTCATGACAATAAAGAAGAGGAAAAGGAATGAACAGTGAGCTTCTGACAATACTACTACTTGTAAGTTGTAAGTAAAACTGATGATTGATTGACTATGAAAAGACAGAGAAATAGTTCGTTGACTGGGGGAACGATAAATAAACACATGGAAGAGGAAAGAGGAAAGAGAAAAGAGGAGCGAGATGAAGAAATAGGAGAGACATTTTTGCTTGGCAGCAGGCACAATGAGAGTTGCGGAGGCACAGTGAGAGGTGTATATGGGAAAGGAAAAAGATAAGATGATAGTTTTACATAGTTGGGCTTTTTATAATTGGGCTTTTAAGGGACCCAGATTTTTATTTATATATTATTCTAAATACATTTATCTAAAAGTTATCAACGTATTAAAACTTAATTTGAATTGGTTAATATGCCTTAACCTTTTAAGCCTAATATTTTTTTTGGTAATTTATGTTTTTTCTGTGTGTATAATTTCTATGGTATTAACTTATGTCCTCATAAATACATACAGGTATACCCACATACTTATAGACAATTATTTAATGGAGATACCATGTACACACACATACAAGTACAACATATCCAATAAATTAATATCCATCCATTGAGAATATACTGCCACAACTCTCATTTTTTTTTCCTTAAAAAAAATGGGATGTTACATTCGCCATGGGTTCCCAAGGAGAATTTTGCTGTCAGTAACCACGGCGAATGCCAAGGCTAACGAGGGTCTTTTCTACAATTTTCAGAAAGTTTTTGGTCATTTTCTGTTATTTGCATAATTTGTCTAGAAACTTGTATTTTAATTTTTTTTCTTGGATTTTCAACTTCTTACCCCAATTTCTCCTCTTTTCAAGTTCTTACAATATAAAATAACCTCAAACAAGATGAATAGCTCCAAATAATCAATCAAATCAAGAATAATCACAAAAATATTCTAAAAATGCCCCTTTAACTACTAAGTGTATGTAATCACTCTAAAACCTAATTTCTTCACAAGATATAGAATATTACCCAAATAAAATGACAAAAGACCTCCAAAATGTTATGAAATATGTGTAAATCTTGGGATTTGTCAAATACAAAGGTTTAAGTGTGGTGTTGACAAATTCTCGGATTTGCATGTGCTTTATATGTTAAAATGAGGTAATTAATATGTCTTAGATGCAATTATGATCCAAAATGATTTTATTTAATATCTTAGGTTCTTAGGTGGAAATAGGATAGAATACTAGAATAGGGATTAAAAAGTCATAATTGGATATTATTTGTTGTCAATTGATTTTTAGGACAATTTGATCCTTTATTTTCACTTGTAGGGTCACTTAAGGACCAAAAGAGGAGGATACAAGATTAAAGGAAGCAAATTGAAGGAAGCTGCAGAGAGGCGTTTGCTGTGGCATTCATTATGGGTGGCCACGATGAACCCACGGTGACTGTACGGTTAGAAAGTTCCACAAGCTCGTATGTCGTGGCGAACGATAGAGAACCCTTGACACTGGTGCCAAAACCCTATTAAATAGCGATTATCACACTTTTGCCCAATTTGAGCAACACAATATCAAGATTGAAGAGTAACTATGAAATAAACCTATGCTAAATGAAAACAATATTATAAATAAGTGACTCTTCAACTTCAAGGATAAAATGGGACCTTAGATTATTTATTCCCCTTGTATTTCTTAAAATCCAATTACCCTCCTCTCAAAGATGTTCTCAATAAAGTTAAGTGCTAGTATAGTATTCACAAAGTATTTGTAAAAGCTTTATTAGGCCAAGAATAAGTGTTTGATCTAATTAATTGCTCAATCTCTTGTTACAATTAATAAAACACAATTTTCAAGCTCTAATCCTACTGTGACTATGTAAGGTTGGCAAGTATATTTCTATCTTACCAATAAAACCAGCTATTCATCATGCAAACTTCAAGTTCTTATGTTATTTCACCCAAATTGTACATTCAATCTAGCCCTCTCAAGTATCAATCAAGTGAACACATCTAAATGGTGATCAATCACTCACTACTATAGAAATACTCTATTGCAGTGCAACAATAGCAGTACTTACAAAACGCAAGTACTGGGATAGGTATAAGATGACATATACCAGTGCTTTAGAAATAAAAGTGATGGTATAGGTACAGGCCTATCCCAGCGCTTATGAGGTAATAAGCGCTAGGATAGGCCCCTAGGATTTTAATTTTATTTAAAACAAATTTTAAAAATATTGAGCTCTTTTAAAAAAAGGGAAAACAATATAAAATTACATAAATAGGCATATCCCAGCGTTTATAATGTAATAAGCGCTGGGATAGGCCCCCTGAGATTTTATTTTTATTTAAAAAATATTTAAAACAAATTTTAAAAATACTGAGGCATTTAAAAAAATGGAAAACAATATAAAATTACAGAAATAGGCCTATCCCAGCGCTTATAACGTAATAAGCGATGGGATAAGCCCCCTGGGATTTTATTTTTATTTAAAAATATTTAAAAAAAAAATTTAAAAATACTCAAGCCTTTTAAAAAAAGGAAAAACAATATAAAATTAAAGAAATAGGCCTATCCCAGCGCTTATAACGTAATAAGCGCTGGGATAGGCCCCCTGGGATTTTATTTTTATTTAAAAAATATTTTAAAAAATTTTAAAATAAAGGGAAAACAATATAAAATTACAGAAATAGCCCTATCCCAGCGCTTATAACTTAATAAGCACTGAGATAGGCCCCTTGGGATTTTATTTTTATTTAAAAAATATTTAAAACAAATTTTACAAATACTGAGGCATTTTAAAAAAAGGGAAAATAATATAAAATTACAGAAATAGGCCTATCACAGCACTTATAACTTAATAAGCGATGGGATAGGCCCCATGGGATTTTATTTTTATTTAAAAAATATTTAAAACAAATTTTAAAAATACTCAGACCTTTTAAAAAAAGGGAAAACAATATAAAATTAAAGAAATAGGCCTATCCCAGTGCTTATAATAAGCGCTGGGATAGGCCCCCTGGGATTTTATTTTTATTTAAAAAATGTTTTAAAAAATTTTAAAAATAGGGAAAACAATATAAAATTACAGAAATAGGCCTATTCCAACGCTTATAACTTAATAAGCGCTGAGATAGGCCCCCTGTGATTTTATTTTTATTTAAAAAATATTGAAAACAAATTTTAAAAAAACTAAGGCATTTTAAGAAAGGGAAAACAATATAAAATTACAGAAATAGGCATATCCTAGCGCTTATTAAGTAATAAGCGCTGGGATAGGCCCCTGGGATTTTATTTTTATTTAAAAAATATTTAAAACAAATTTTAAAAATACTGAGGCATTTTGAAAAAGGGAAAACAATATAAGATTACAGAAAGAGGCCTATCCTAGTGCTTATTACGTAATAAGCGCTAGGATAGGCCCCCTGTGATTTTATTTTTATTTAAAAAATATTTAAAACAAATTTTAAAAATACTGAGGCATTTTAAAAGAAGGGAAAATAATATAAAATTACAGAAATAGGCCTATCCCAGCGCTTATAACATAATAAACGCTGGGATAGGCCCCCTAGGATTTTATTTTTATTTAAAAAACATTTAAAACAAATTTTAAAATTACTGAGGCATTTTAAAAGAGGAAAAATAATATAAAATTATAGAAAGAGGCCTATCCCAGCACTTATGAGGTAATAAGCGCTGGGATAGGCCCACTAGGATTTTATTTTTATTTAAAAATATTTAAAACAAATTTTAAAAATACTGAGACCTTTTAAGAAAAGGGAATACTGTAACACCCCAAATTTTAAAAATACTGAGACCTTTTAAAAAAAGGGAAAACTGTAACACCCCAAATTTTAAAAAATAGATACAAGGAATTATTTAATCTTTTGGGAATATTATTTAAAATATTAAAAAGCATTAAAAATAAATTTATGATGTTTAGGCATTTTTAATAATTTTAAGGCATATTTTCTTTATTAGTTAAGGAAAAATAGTTAGAATTTGAATTTAAATAAGGGAATATTTAGAACCTTGGGGTACTGTTTAGTATTTAAAAAGTCTTATAAATAAATTTTGAAATTAAAACATATCTAGAGAAATTATGTTGGACTAAAGTCAGATTAATTTAATAATGGTAATGATAAATAAAATTATCAAGGAAGGGTAAAATAAGTAAGAGAAAGTAAAAATGACAATATCTGTCCTTGATCAAAAATATCCTGAGTAACAATCAGAAGGACAAAATAGTAAATCACCTATTAAAAATATTAACTCTTCCTTATCTTTATTATTTTCCCACGTACTCCTTTCTTTTTCATTTTTCTCTCTCAATTTCTCTCATCTCTCCCGTTCTCTCAATTCCTCTCTGCAAGCAGCGATCGCCGGCGACATCGAGGGCCATTTTCCGGCGATATGGAGCTCCCACAACGCATGCAATACCTGATTCAACATTAGGTGAGCTCCCTCTCTTCGTTTCTACCCTCTATTTTTAATAATTTGAATGATTTCTGAGGGAGGTCCGATTTAGGGTTTGGATTTATGGGGGTTTTTGGAGCTTTAAAACTCATGAAAATGAAGCTTGGGACTTGAATAAGAGTATTCTTCAAGTGGATTTTGTGAGGGAAGCTTGATTTGGTTGATTGCTCAAATTGTTCCTCTTCGGGTACTGTTCATTCGAAGAGAAATTTGGGGATTTTTTCTTGTTTGAGGAATATGAGCTTAGTTAAACTTGTTTAGGAGCAAGATTGATGCTATAAATGAGTCTTGTATGGTTGATTTGTTGAGATTTAAGCTTCTTGTTCTTCCCCTGTTCTTGATTCATACCGCCGGTAATGGTAGCTGATGGTGATGAATTTTATGCTTTATGGTTAAGGGTTTAATTTCCTTGTTTTAGTTGCTTGATGATGTTGAGTTGCTTGTTATTTGAGTATGAAGCTGTGTAATTTCTCCTTTCTCCTGGCTGTTCTGATTGACGAATTTCAGTGGTGGGGGAAGTGAATTTGTGGTGTCTTTCATGGGAATCAAGGCTATTGCACCGACTTTGATTTCCTTGTTTCTCATTGGTTCGATGTTCTGTTTTGCTTGGTGACTGAGTAAATGTAAAATGAAGATGATTTTAGTGACTGCATGAACTGATCGAGTCATTATAGGTCATCATCAAGAAATTGGTGCCACATTTTCTGTATTTGTTTGATGGAGGTTATATAAAATGCTTTTGAGTTGTCTGCTGGGTTTCTTGTGAAATTTGGATTTGTTTATTTCAACTTGTAATGATGATCATCTAGTGTTTACACTGCTATTGAATGATTCTTCACGCCAACCATAGTCTATAATAAAGACTTGGACCTCAAAATATGACCCCAAGGCATTATCTTCAGGTGCAGATTCATCAGACCTTGATTATGAGCCATAACGTATACAATACAAAAGTTTATGAACTGGATGAAACAGGAACATTGAAGATAAGCTGATCTTTGTGCTGTGGGCTTGCTCTTTGCTTTACTCCCAGTTTTGGGTGGCACCAGTGGCCTTTTACATGGAATAATTTCAACATAAGTAACCTCTTGTACTGGTGAAAGCTTTTCACTTGTTTTTATTTTTCTGTATGTTAAATCTTGGTAGAAACTGTAGTGGTTGAGGTAGCATTTTTTTGTATGTTAAATCTTGGTAGAAACTGTAGAAATTTATTTTTCTAAAACTGATGATGCAGCTGTCATCCCAGGTGATTCTCACATACGCCCATCCACACATACACAAGTACATTTTTCTGTGAACTATGAGCTTTATATTGACTTGTTTTTTCTTTTCTTGTACTCCAGACAAATGAACTTTATCAGCTAGCTGCTGTGGCATTCTGCTTACTATCAGTATGGATGAGATAATGCACCCTTGTTAGTATTTGTTTCTTTTTTGGGGCTTTTAGGTTGATTTGCTGATTCTATTTTAAGGAGTGTTTTGGTTGTGATAAAAAAAATGTTACATCTAACTAGAGTAAATATATTGTAGGTGGAACCAATTTGTAACCTGTTTGCAGTTTTCTTCCTCTCAAGTATTGGGATGCTTATACATGTACATTTCCTATGGAACCATGTAGATATATTGCTGGCATCTGTTGTCCTTGTTATAGTTGTTAAGACTGTTGTTCTGCTGTTGTTACTAAAGCCTTTGGTTATAGTGTTTTTACATCCTTTCTGGTAAGTTGCCTCAGCTTTTTGGACGATAGTTTGTTCAGTAACATTTTCATAAATCATGAGTACTGAATGGCTGTATTCCTGACTATATATGTTGGGATTTCACTTGCTGAGATTACGATATTTATGTTCTTGTGTGGCATTTCTTACCATGGTCTGGTAGTGGTTACATTTTATTGTTGATTTTGTTAGAAGCTACTAGCTATGATTATTTCTAAATGGAAACTGAGCATTTTTGTCATCGTGCTTTGCAGTTATTTGGAGCCAAGTTGTCAGAAGGTGTATTTGTTGGTTCCTTTCTGTCCATTTCATCAACAGCTGTGGTAATAAAAACATACTGTCATATATTTTCCCTTAAACTACACAAGATGTCTTATTCATTTGTCATTAGGACTTATTAGATTATAAGCAAGATTTTTATTCTTCTTTCTAGGAAATGTTATAAGTTAATTGCCTACATAAAGTGTTGTAAATGTTTTATTTTAACATGTAAAAATGAATTGATGTTGGATTTTATTGAGAAATTTGTGTTGGTTTTCTTTACAACAAAGGAAATGTGGATGTTAATGATGACATGAATGGGTAGTGGACTTTAAATGGCTTTATATGATACATGTTTATTTTTGGAGTTTAAAATTGGTTGTGCACTTTATTGTTATAGGTAGTTTTATGCATTGCTAAGCTGATTTTAGGATGAAAGTTGTATTATAACATTTTTGTAATGTTAGTTTGGATATAAGTAATAAAATTGGATCGAATGACTTTTGTGTTATAATAATTTTTGGATAATATGATATTGGATTGTGACAGTTACTTTGGAATTTTTGGATAAATGTATTTGATCTGTAAATATATGGTTTTTTGGTGTATATATGTATCGGAAATATATGTAATTTTTTAAATTGATGCAGATGTGGGATAATATTAAAATTTATTTTTTTAAAAAAAAATAACCTATCGCAGCGCTTTTTTAAATAAGTGCCGCTATAAGTATGCCTAACGCAGCACTTACTATATAATAAGTGCTGCGGTAGGCCTATCCTTTTTAATTTTTTAAAAAACTAAATGGCCTAGAGCAGCGCTTAGTAATTATAAGCGCCGCTTTAGGTTAGCCTATAGCCGTACTTACTACATAATAAGCGCTGTTATAGGCAACTTATAGCGGCGCTTAACAAGCGCTGTGATAGGTCAAATGACCTATTGCAGCACTGGCTATTGCAGCGCTTATAAGCGCTGCTATAGGCAACTTCTGTAGTAGTGACTTAGAAGCATTTGGAAAAGACACTACTACAAAAAACAATATTCACGTCCCCATTTCACGTCTCTTTTCTGAAAATGAGATGTAAAAAAAGGCGGTGGCGAAATTGTAAATATGTGAAAAACTTTTAACGTCTCTTTTTTAAATATGAGACGTGGATTCTCTGAAAAAAGAGCGCCAAGCAAAAAAATGTGCGAAAATATAGGCGGGAAATTAGTTTCCACGTCTCACAAAAAATGTGAGACGTGGAAAGATGTTTTCAACGTCTCACAAAAAATGTGAGACGTTGAAAACTACTTTCCACGTCTCACATTTTTTGTGAGACGTGGAAAGAAGGAAAATTTTTTTTTTAAAAAAATCTAAACTCTTTCCACGTCTCACAAAAATTGTGAGACGTGGAAAGAAGGTAATTTATTAAAAAAAAAATACTCTCCTACGCTCTTTCCATGTCTCACAAAAATTGTGAGACATGAAAAAGGGTTTTCACGTCTCACAATTTTTGTGAGACGTTGAAAAGGGTAATTTTGTGAGACGTTGAAAACCCTTTTCCACGTCTCACAATTTTTGTGAGACGTGGAAAGAGCTTAGGAGAGTTTTTTTTAATAAATTACCTTCTTTTTACGTCTCACAATTTTTGTGAGACGTGGAAAGAGTTTAGATTTTTTTTAAAAAAAAATTTGCCTTCTTTCCACGTCTCACAAAAAATGTGAGACGTGGAAAGCAGTTTTCAACGTCTCACATTTTTTGTGAGACGTTGAAAACATCTTTCCACATCTCACATTTTTTGTGAGACGTGGAAAGTATGTATTATATTAAAAAAAATTCGTCTGTCTTAAGCTCTCTCTTTTCTCACGCATCTTCACTTTCTCTCACTCTCACGTTTCTCTCGGTGAGCACAGCGGCGCGCCTCCGGCAAGGGTGAGCTCCATTGACAGCGAAGATTAGCTCAAAACTTTCATCTGATTTATGCTCCCATTTTGAGCTCCATTTGACATCAGGTGAGTGGTTTTTGAGTGGTTTTTGCTCCCATTTTTCGCTGTTCGATTTATGCTCTGATTTGGTGTTGCATGTTTAATCTTTCCCCTGTTTATGGTCAAACGATTTTTGCTTTGATTTGTGCTCTGATCTATTCTGTAATACCTGATTTCTGATCTATTGTTTTCGATTTTTGCTCCCATTTGGTGAGCTTTGACGAGCAAGAAGGGTGAGGGAGAGAGGGGCGAGCTTTGAAGAGCAAGGGTGAGGGAGAAAGGGGCGGGCATTGACGAGCTTTGCTCTTATTTTTGCTCTGATTTGTGCTCTGATCTGCTCTTATTTGTTGCTTTATGATTCTGTCTTCGTGCCAGTCCTTCGTCCCTGGGGTAATCTCTCTCTATTTTGTTCTCTCTATTTGAATGAAGGATTGTCTTGAGCTTGTTGCATTGAAGCCCACTGTTATTAGAGGGAATGGGTCTGAGATTATTGCTCTTTCTAGGGCTTCTTCTTCTTCTTCCCCTGGATTAGGCGCTAAGGTAAATTCTCAGAGCACTTATCAATCCATTCAATTTTGATGAAGGTCGTGTAGTTTTCTAAAATTTTTTTTGTTGGAGGGGTTGTATTTGGCGTTAGAAGTTCTGTGTTCAGGAGGGTAGTGGTATAGGGTTTAAATAATTTCTGATATGGAAAACTTCCAGTGTATTTATTTGCTTTGGATGGTGTGTGAATTATGGGTGTTTGAGTGTTAATGTATTAGGTTAAGGCTTTGGTTTATATCTTACTGATATCTATTGGAAGGTTTCCTGTTGAGTGTAGAATTTACTGTTTCATTGATTTATTTGGGAGAACCTGTCTCATATGATGCCCTTTCTACTTAGGAAGCAAAATCATAATTACTTGTTTTCGCTTGTCCCTTCTCTTTGTTTTAATCTTTTTGCGAGCCACTGAGCTGAACCTGAACTTGATTGGGAGGATAGTATGAGAGTGTTTTGGGGTGGTTTGAAGGTTTGAAGGTTAAAATCTGCTCTGATTTCTTTGATTATTCTGTCAAGAACTTCATGTTAGGAATTTGGGTTATAGGAATTAAGGGTCCTTATGCCATTTGATAAATGGGATGTGATCCACTAGCTACAATTTGGTTCTTGAACTACTTGCTTTAGCTTGAAGATAGCATTTCTTGCCTATTCATGTTATTTCTATTCCTGTAACTTCTTGCTTGTATTTTTGAGATCACGGAATCTGATTTTAAGGATTTTCTTTTTCATTACTGGTAATCAATGTGACATACTTTCAGTTCAAAAATAAAAAAAATGCGACATACTGTCATATAATTTGTCTTGCATAGAGTAGGGACAGATGGGGGAAAAAGATTTCTTAGTGGGGTAGCAGAGGTCTTGGTGATTGAAATGTGACTTTTTTTGGGTTTCCATTTACAATAATTTTGGTGATTAATTGGTTTGGTGGTCCAATGAGGGACTTAGTTGTTGAGGCAAACAAAATTAGATTTTATTTATTTTTTTTCTTGCTCTTGGATGATTATGACAAAGGCTGACCTGGAAGAAACTTTGAAATGGGATAGGGAACATGGCAGAACCAAACATGTGACGTAATTTTTGGTGGAATTATCACTAATCTTGTCACAATTTTATATGTGGATTTAAATGTGGAAAGCTGAAACCTTGCTTTGTTGTTATCCTACTTGTGTGTTCTTGAAATTTGGTTTTTGAGTCCATTTCCAGGTCTAACTTGAGGGATTACTAGCTATCTTCATCGTCCATCTCCAGGTCAAAAATTTTCATCTCTTCTTGTTTACTTTATTATTTTGATGGAAATTTGCTGATTCTTTGCGCTACTATCTAGCTGAAATTTTGCTACATATTGACTGCATTTTCAGTTGTTTTGCTGCTGCTTGGTGCTTTTGTTTTTCTTGCATTATTACTACTGTGAGTTGGCTTCTTAATTTTCCTTCCTTCATTTTCTTTTGTGTATGTTGTTAAGAAATTTCAGCTTGCTTGTTTTATGCGATATTGTAAAATGTTTAAGCTTGCTTGTTATGGTTATTTGCTTAATTGCTCTACCATCATTCCTCCTAAAAATAAATTAGTCTAACCTTTGGTCTAGTTACTTTTATGGGGAAATGCTGTCAACATTTTTGGATAATGTGCAAGCAATTCAATCACTTTGAGTTAGTGATGATCTAAACTTGACTTTTAATTTGTTGAATGTAGCGAAGGTTTAAATCGAATGGATCGTAGTTGGATGAATAAGTTGAGAACTAGTAAAGAGTATGGACTTGGGGTGGAAGAGTTTATTGAGTTTGCTAAGAGGAACGCTCCTAGTAAAAGTGGGATGTATTTTTGTCCTTGTGTGAAGTGTATAAATCAGATTCGAAAGAGTATTGATGATATAAGGGATGACCTTATTTGTTATGGAATCAATCTCCGGTATAGAAAATGGGTTTGGCACGGTGAATTAGGAATAACAACGCCTTCTTCAATGTCAATAAGCATGAAAGTTGTGGATGATATGGGTGTTGATAAAATGAATGACTTGATTAATGATATTGGGGCGGAGTCATTTACACCACTTCCTGAACATGATAAGTTACGGAGTGATACGGAGATACCGTTGTTCCCTGGGTGTCGTAAGTATACACGCTTGACTGCTGTGTTAACCTTATTGAACATAAAGGCACGTAATGGGTGGGCAGATTCGGGTTTCTCAGAGTTGCTTGAAGCTTTAAGTGATATGCTTCCAGAGGATAATGTCCTTCCGAATCGAATGTTCAGGCTAAAAAAGTTCTCAACAATATGGGTATGGAGTATAAGAAGATACACGCTTGCCCTAATGACTGCGTGCTGTATAGGAATGAATACAAGGGACTAACGGAGTGTCCAAAGTGCAAGACCCCAAGGTATAAAATCAAAAGGGATGTCTGTGGTGATAGGGCAAAGAATGGGTCACCTTTGAAGGTGCTGTGGTATCTGCCAATAGTATCGCGGTTCAAACGTTTGTATGCAAATGCGCAGGAAGCAAAGAATTTGAGATGGCACTGTGATGAGAAAATCTCTGATGGAAGATATCTCCGGCACCCTGCTGATTCATCTCAATGGAAGAAGATAGATGAAATGTTTCCTGACTTCGGCTGTGAGCCAAGGAATCTTTGCCTTGGTCTATGCACCGATGGATTCAGCCCTTTTGGAAGCCTAAGTAGCACACATAGTGCTTGACCTGTTCTCCTAGTCATTTACAACCTACCCCCTTGGTTGTGTACGAAACGCAAGTACGTGATGCTCTCAATGCTGATTTCAGGGCCAAAACAGTCGGGGAACGATATTGATGTCTACTTGGCTCCATTGATTGAGGATTTGAAGAAGCTGTGGGAGGACGGCGTCAATGTGTTTGATGCATACAGCCAAGAGACATTTAAGTTGCGCGCTATGATATTCACTACAATAAATGATTTTCCTGCTTATGGGAATCTATCTGGATATAGCGTGAAGGGGCATAGAGCATGCCCTATATGTGAAGCAAACACACACTACCATCAACTCAAGCATGGAAGGAAGACCGTTTATCTCGGTCATCGGCGGTTTCTTGATCGGTATCATCCTTACCGAAAGCTAAAGAAGAATTTTAACGGTTCGCCAGAACATGGATTGGTACCAAAGGCATTGACTGGGGAGGAAGTTTACAGCCGTGTTGTGAACTTAAAAGTGATATTCGGTAAGAAACAAAGGGCTGGGAGTGAGTCATACATGTGGAAGAAGAGGTCAATCTTCTTTGATTTACCATATTGGCATTTTCTTGATGTGAGACACAGTATTGATGTGATGCATGTGGAGAAAAACGTGTGTGATAGTCTTGTCGGAACACTTTTGCACATTCCAGGAAAGACTAAGGACGGAATCAATGCGAGATTGGACTTGGTGGAAATGGGAATAAGACAACGGCTGCATCCAAAAGTAAGTGATAATGGCAAGAGATATTATATGGAACCAGCTGCTTATACATTATCCAAACAGGAGAAAAAAGTTTGTGTGGGTGTTTGCGCGGGATCAAGGTGCCACAGGGCTATTCTTCTAATGTTAGCAGACTTGTGTCTGATGATTTGAAGTTGGTGGGAATGAAATCACATGATTACCATGTATTGATGCAACAATTATTACCAGTTGCTATAAGAGGCATTATGCAAGATGATGTAAAGAATACCATAACTAGGTTGTGTATGTTTTTCAATGCTGTATGCAGCAAAGTTATCGACACTGAGAAATTGGACGAGTTGGAAAAGGAAGGTTACATTATTCTGACCAAATTAGAGATGCACTTTCCTCCAGCGTTTTTTGATATCATGGTCCACTTGATCGTTCACTTGGTAAGAGAGATAAGATTCTGTGGCCCCGTTTATCTCAGGTGGATGTACCCTTTCGAGCAATTCATGAAAGTCTTAAAAGGATATTCTAAGAACCCCTATCGACCTGAAGCATCCATTGTGGAAAGATATGTGATTGAAGAGTCTATGGACTTTTGCAAACCATACTTGAAAGATGTAGAGGAAATGTCCAGACATGAAGACGGGATCGGTAAGGAAAGGGGCCTCAAAGTGAAGAGTATGAAACCTGAAGATGTCTTACAAGCTCACCTGTATATTCTAAATAATATGGCAGAAGTTCAGCCTTATTTAGATGACCACAAAAGAAGTTTAAGGGACAAGAACCCAAGGAAAAATGACAGACAAATAGCTAATGAGCATAACAAGACATTCATTGAGTGGTTCAAGGAAAACATTGCACAAAAGACCGATGTGTCGGATACAATTAAATGGTTAGCTGATGGCCCCCGTTTTAAAGTTGTCACATGCAGATATGATATAAATGGGTATTCTTTCTACACAAAAACTAAAGACGATAACAGTACTATGCAAAATAGTGGTGTAAAGGTTGTAGCCGAAGCTACCCACTATTCTAGTTCAAAGGATAAAAACTCAATAGTGGCTTCCATGACATATTATGGAGTCATTGAAGAAATATGGGATGTAAGTTACAACAAGTTCAAAGTTCCACTCTTCAAATGCAAGTGGGTTAGCCAAAACGCAGTCGAGATCGATCTTCAGTTTGGGTTTACCAGTGTTGATCTTCAGAGGGTTGCTTACAGTGATGAGCCTTTCATTTTAGCAAGTCAGGCGAAGCAAGTATTCTATGTGACTGATCCTGCAAATCCCCAATTGTCCATAGTCCTACAAAGTAAAAAACAAAAGGACCGTGGTCCATCTTCAAATCTATATGACACACCACCTTTCTCCTCAAACCCACCTCAACTGGGTGAATTAGAATTGATAGATGATGACCAATATGCTTTTAGGAATGATCATTGTGAGGGTATATGGGATAAAACATAAAGTAAGTACCTTAATGTTGAAGTTATTTTATGTTGATAGATGATGACCAATATGCTTTTTATTTTTTATATTTTATGTTGAAGTTATTTCAATTTTGTAACAGGTAAATGGAAGACAATTCTGACGATAGCTCACATGAGGTTCACATAAATGATGAAGAACAGCCACATGCCGATCCTTCCGAAAGAAAGCGGGGCAGGGGCGCCATCAAGCTTCCTGAGATCGTTCAGTGGCAAGGAACCTGCAATTTTGAACCCATTCGTGTTGATTTTAGTGAAAACATTATCCCACTTGGTCCAAACAGGAGCATATTTGCTAGTTACCTTGGATTTCTAGCACGAAGCAGATTAAGCATACTTACAGATGATTGGAGATTATTACACAAAGGTACTAAGGACATAGTCTGGACGGATATTTTGGTATTTTCTAAACATTTTATTTAAATTGATTGATGATTTGATTTATTTGTTACAATAATTGACTAAGCGTTTTAATAATTTGGCAGCAAAACTTCACTGTCCCTAACACCGAGGCATTTAAAAAGCATTGGCTGAGGGAAGTACGACATCGATGGAAAGATTTCAAGTCTACTCTTACCAGAAAGTATGTTCTAGGACCTAAAAGCAACAAAGATCCTTGTCTCATGTGGCCATATCTTAAACGAGAGGAGTGGATCAAGTTTAAGGCATCACGATTAGCTGAGGAGTTCCAGGTATATCTATTCTAACTTTGTTTCAGATAAACTTTGTTTACTAAGTACTTGTTTATTACGTTATACTAACTTTGTTTTCTCTGCATAGGAAAAAAGTAAAAAACAGCAAAAGAAGCAAAAGCTAAATGTGTATCCACACACAATGTCTCGCGGGGGTTATTTGTGGTTAGAAGAGAAAATGGTTAAGGAACATTTGAAGGCAATGGAGGAAGCAGCCCAATTAGACCCTACAATTGTTGTACAACCTCCCCCACGTATTCCACGTCACAAGAAATTTGTGGAAGGAAGGAAGAGTGGAGGGAAATTTGTAAACCCTGAAGTAGAAAAAATTGCTGAAAAGATTGTAAGTTATACTTTAATGTTTAATAATTTGCAATACTAACGTTTTCTTCTAAATAAGACCAAATGATTTTTTTCGTGCACCTTACAGGATGAACTTGAGGAGCAAAGTTCTCAAGGGTCTTTCTCTCAGACCGGTAGGATGGACATTCTTGCTACGGCAATTGGGAAGCCTGATCCCCCTGGGCGAGTTAGAGGGGAGTATGGGACAGTTGGTCTGAAAAAATATTTTGGCCGTTCCCGAAGCACTGCCCAGTATGAACCAAGTCAGGAATTTTTGGACAAGTTCGCAGAAAAAATCCGGGATCAGGTGATAGCACAAGTTCGGGGTGAGATGAGGAGTATGATGCCGCCTGGTGTTTCACCACAACGTGTGAGTATCTAATATTGTTTATAAATAAGTATAGATTTTATCTTTCAATGAACTTATTATCTCTGTAATGTCGTAAACACTACAGGAATCTCCTGGCTTTCGAAGCACAAAGAGCAGTTGCACTATGCCTCTCAACCCCTTGGTCCTAGTTCAGTAGATGAGGGACAACCCTGCTTCCTCCATTTGGATGTCCCAAATCTGCGACCAGTTGGCAAGGCTACTCAGTACCCAAGGGCTTCAACCATCCATAATGTAGCCATTGAGGAGGACCAAGTTAAGGTATCTGTTGGACTTCTTGTAGAGGGAGAGGGGTCTACACATATTCCGTTTCCTACTAAAGAGGTTGCCATGTTAGCCGAAGCTGTAGGGTTTTTCATTTTATGGCCTAGGTGACTTGTCTTCGATGCACCAATCACAGCCCCTCTGGATGATGATGACAACAACAAGTATACCTCGCTGGTAGTCCTATGCAGCTTTGTCTCTTCCCTACCTAACAAGATCGACTTCCACATGGATCCAGGAGTTGTGGGACCTGATAAGGCATATCCCTTTGGACTTGGGCGGAATGATGTCGTGGCATTTTTAACTATGGATGATTTGGACATTGGATGGCTGGAACTTGCAATTCAGTAAGTTTATTTTTTTACTCATTTTTACCTTTAATTTATGTACCAATATAATCATATGATGTTCTCATTCAAGTTCTATTTTAGGTACTTTCACCAAATGTGCTGTCAGGAGGGCTTCACAGACTACGCATTCTTAAGTCCAATGTCACTGTTAAGGAATACAACCGCAAAAGAAAAGGAAGAAGTTAAGGAATACAACAATATTATGGAGGCATATGTGGAATATCGGATTCCAAGTTGCAGAAAGCGCTGTTATTTCGCACCAATCCTTGATAGGCAAGTTCGTTCACTATGCATACCATTTAAGCTTGTTCTGCCTCTTCTAAATTTCTGAGTATTTGGTTCATTAGATGTGTATATCTATCCAATTGTTCATGTGTTAAAATCTGCTAGGAAAATTTCATTTGAAATTTGTGGTTCTGCATTTGTATGTCTACATTGAGAAATTGAACATGACTTGACTCTGCTGCACTAAAGGTCGTTGTTTTGGACTTGAATTTTGCTGCATCTTTGAACTTGCTGTGCATTCAAGCTGTCATATTGCTGGTTGTGACTTGATTTCAATCTACATTTGCTGAGATATTGTGTGTCACAATTTGTATGGTGCGCTGATTAGTTTGCTATCAAATTTGACTAGTAGTGATTTGTTGTCACATGAATCTTTTAACCTCTAAATGCACACTCTAATTAATTGAATTTATGAGTATCTTTGGTAAATTCAATTCTGTGCTTCAGGAGACATTGGAGTTTATGTGTTATCTGCCCTGGAGAACACCGTATTTATTGGTTTGATTCTTTGAATCGTGGGCCAATCAGTTTGCATAGAAGGATTTTCACCAAGTAAGTGTTTGGACATTTTGAATTAGTAAATATGAGCATAAGAAAATTATTTGCATAGTTCTTATTTTAATTTCATTGTAGGGCCATATTGCATTAGCATATCACATTACAGACAAAACGTGGAGCTAACAAAATTGAGACTGTTAGGAATACAGTAAGTCATTTAGATTGTATTTACTTATATATCCATCAATAATACCTTGGACGTTAGTAAATTATTTTCATATGTTCTAATTGTTTTTGTCTGATTTACAATGTCCTCAGCAACCTGGCAATACAGAATGTGGGTACTATGTAGCTCGATATATGTATGACATAATTATAAGTGGACTTCATGAGGGCTTGTCATATGTATGTTTCATTCTTATCATTATTGCATTTCATAATTCAATTGTTTGCTTCATTAATTATAATTAACTAATTGATGATTTATCGCTTATATGGTGCAGATTTATGATGGGGAAGAGCCTTTTGATCAAGATGCAATTGATGAAATTTGGGATAAATTAGCTGCCAGGTTTCTTCAAAATATGGATAATTAGAACTTACTTGTTTTGACTGTAGGACATATGAATCTATATGTGATGTATATATAGACAACTCTTTTTTGGTGAATTCTGAATATTAGGCTCTGTTTGTGGCGACTTGGACATTGTATCAACGTTTTATTTAGTGCAGATGTATATATTTTATGTGTGATCTATAAACTGGATCGAAGCCTTTTTTTTAAAAAAAAACATTCCACGTCTCACATTTGAAAATGAGACGTGGAAAGTTGGCAGGGAACACTTTCCACGTCTCAAATGGAAAAATGAGACGTTGAAAGTCCAACTTTCCATGTCTCATTTTTCTATTTGAGACGTGGAAAGTGTTCCCTGCCAACTTTCCACGTCTCAAATTGAAAAATGAGATGTGGAAAGTTGGACTTTCAACGTCTCATTTTTCTATTTGAGACGTGGAAAGTGTTCCCTTCCAACTTTCCACGTCTCATTTTCAAATGTGAGACGTGGAAAGTGCCACTTTCCACGTCTCACATTTGAAAATGAGACGTGGAAAGTCCCGACTTTCAACGTCTCCCTGATCTACGTCCCAGCAAAAAGAGACTTGAAAAGTCCAAAAAAAGAGACGTGAAAAGTGTTTTCTGTAGTAGTGAGAGTGAAATAAACACATATATCTCATTAATCACAAAATGACAGGAGTAATCAGGAGTTAATCCATACGAGGGTTTAAAATAATCCTAGAGTCAAAGCTTTAGCTCCACATGTTCAGAAAATTCAAGAGAATATACACATATATCAGCACAATCATAGAACAAGAGAGAGGGAATGGAAAATGGAGAAGAAAAACCAAGATTTGAAGCCAAAATCTCTTCCAAACTTCAATTCCTTGATTCAAGCTCCTTTAAGACCCAAACCCTAGCACACAAAGCTCCCAATAATGCCCAAGAAGTAAAGAATGCCAGCCTCCTTCAATTTCTCCTCTTTAAACCCTAAATTTCCCGTCTAAACAATGATGTGCATTTTGCTATTGCAACTTAGCTGTGGCTTAGAAATTTTACCTGCGGCTTAATTTGCTTTTGTACTGAAATGAGCTGTGGCCTAGTTTGGTTTCTGCACAAAGGTAAGCTGCGGCCCAATTTTTGAGCTGCGACTCACTTTGCTTTTGGAAAGTTCTTCTATTGCAAATGAAGTGTTCTATCTATGATTTGGCATCACTATGATCATCTTTAAATTATCAAATGGCTTGACTCTAATTCTCTTTCCCAAACATAACTTGCAAAATAATAAATTGGATAAGCTTATAATAAACAAGGAGGAAAGCCCAAAATATGCACAGTTGAGCAAAAATGTGCAACCGAAAACATCATGCACATTTTCCTATATTTGAGTATCCAAAAGATATACAAATGCTCTAAAAAGTGTATATAAACCAAGGAAAATGTGCCAAAGGACACGAACTCCAAGAAGTTACCAGCTAATCTCTTTCACTCCCGTCTTCTTCCAAATCTCCAGTGGATTTTGGACAAATCTCTCATTTGTAATGTTTTATATATGATTAAATTGAGGCAATTAACATGATTGAGATGAAATATTGGTCCATAAGTGTTAAAATAATAATGTAGACCTTTAAGTAAAAGTAGCATGAAAATAGGATTAAATTGCTATAATTGAAGATCAATTAACATTAGTTGATTTTTAGGGCTCTTTGATTCTTGTTTGTTGCACATTTTACTTGTAGGGAAGCCCAAGGACCAAAGATGAAGGAGCCTGGATGAGAAGAAGCAAGAAAATTGGGGCAAGAAGCTAAAAGTTCAAGAAAAAAGTCAAAATAAAGTTTCTTGATAAATTGTGAAAATTACAAAAAGGACCCAAAACTTTCTGAAAATTGCAAAATTTGCCCATTAGCTGTGGCCCTTCATTGCGTGGGCTGTGGGTGCCCACAAAGAGCCCCATAGTGAATGCAGGATATCCGAAATTTTTGAGACATTAATTTCAAACTCAAATCGGGTTATACCTGAAACCCACTAATCTAACCCAGCTCAAACCACCTAAAACACAAATTTAGAGTCCATTTTGCTCAGATTTGGGTCCCAAAACCCTAGTCTCTCATTTTCCTTTATTTTCTCTCTTTTTCATCTTCCATTTTCCTTCCTCCAAATCTATGGCATTCACTTCCTTCTTGGTTGTTGGTCACTTCCTTATGGAGAGCAGCAACTAAGGCTTCCCCATTCTCGGTGGTGGAAGTAAGGGATAGTCTTGAAGCATAATTAGGGAAGTTTTAGTTCTAATCCTTCTTTATCTTTTTTGTATTTATGTTTTTCTAGATTTCTAAGAGCATATTTATGGCATTTGGTTGTGTTCTTAATTTCTACATGATGTATGAGGATTAGTTACTATCTTTATGTCATTTCTTTCTAGTTGAATGCTTGACATTATGCTATATTAGCTTTGAGTTTAATGAAATCTATGGGTTCATGATTTTATTATGCTCTTATTAAATATTTTATGCTAATTCAAGGTGGCTTGGTTGATGGATTAAAAGTGTCAAGTGATTTGCATGAATGATATAGCATAGTGAATTAAATAGTTGTGTTGAGACATTGGACAATCAATTCTTTTAGCTTTAATTCATTGTTTGAGTGGCCATAAATGAATTATAGCTTTGAGAGAAATTAAGAGCAATTATGGGGTGGTTTAAATTGTGGATTTAAAGTCTTACACAATTAATTAGTTTTTTATTTTGAGCTTAATCAACTTAGGTTAAGTTACTTAATGTGCGGTGTTCCGGCATTAATTAAGTTAACATAAGCCTAACCTAGAGGGGTTCCTCTAAGGTCCATTTGAAAATCAATAAGAAACTCCCTAAAAATCCTTTTGAAGCAATGAGTCCCAAGGTTTTTATCTACCAAGAATGATCCATTCCCATGTTTATCCAAATCTCCTTTTTATGCAATCTTTAATTTGCTTTCAAACATACTACACCACTTTTATACCCAAAAAAGAAACACAAAGTTTTTTACCCACTTTTACATGTTTGCATATTAGTTACTATGAATCACATTACATTAGGCTCCTTGAGACTGACACCTGGGGATAGCTTCCACTACCCTTGGGTCTGAATTTCTTAGAGAGCAGATCCAAGGCGGCACTACATCAATAAACCCTATTTCGGTGCTCTTCAATTGTGCTTCGTATCTTCTTGTTGGTGTCTTCTCCATGGAGTTTAGAAACTAAGAAGTCATATTATTGGTGATTGAGGTTGAAGCATGAGCTTGGAGCTTTAATAGGGGAATTCTTATTCTCCCAGTCTCTGTTCCTTATGTTTAAGATTTCTTTCGAGTTGTAGAATTGAGATTGCGGTAGTCCATACACACCCGCCACACTGTGACAATCTGAGTAGGAATGAGCTCATGTTAGGTGTTAGCCACTACAGTCATACCACCCTTCTTAGGCAAACATTGGACTGGCTCACCCATGAGCTATCAGAAATTGGGTAAATAATACTCGCATCAAGCCACTTGAGAATCTCCTTCTTCACCACCTCTTTCATGTTGGGATTGAGCCTTCTTTAATTCTTAATTGAGGTCTTATGATTGTCCTTAAAAAGATCTTGTGCATACACATAAAAGGGCTAATACCCTTGATATTAGCAATTTTCCACTCAATGGCCCTTTTATGAGCCTTCAACACTTCTACAAGTTGGTTTTCTTGTTGGGATGTCAAATCAGAAGCAACAATGACCGAAAGAGTATCTTTGGGACCCAAGTAGACATATTGCAAATAAGATGGTAGAGGCTTCAGCTCAAGTGAAGGTAGTTCCTCTAGGAAAGATTGCAGTCTAGGTCTCTCAATGGAGGTAAGATCAAGAGTCTCAAATGGAGGGCGAGACTTAGGAAATTCAAATGATGCATCCATGATAGCCATGCATTCTTCAACATCCTCTTGCTCCATATTAATCCCAACTAACACAGCTTCAGCTGGATCTTCCACACAAGATAATTCAAACTCTTTTTGGACCACGTAGTTGATCACATCAATGAAACAACAACCATCATGCACTAGTGGGGTCCACATCAATTGGTTCATATTGAAGGTGACTTCCTCATCAGCTACTCTCAAAGTCAATTCGCCTTTTTTCACATCGATCAAAGTTCTTATGGTTGCCAAGAAAGGTATACCCAAATGCATATGCATGTCTTTATCCGCCTCAAAATCCAAGACAATAAAATCGGACGGAAAAATGAACTTATCCACCTTGACCAATACATCTTCAATAATACCCATAGGGTAAGAGATACTCCTATCAACTAGTTGAAGAGTGATGGTAGTAGGCTGGCCTTTTCCCAATCCCATAGTGTTGAAGATAGAGAGAGGTAACAAGTTGATGCTAGCACCCAAATCACACAAACCTTTACCCAAGAACTTATCCCCAATGTGACAAGGGATAGAAAAGCCCCCGGGATCCTTCAACTTAGGAGGAATCTGGTTGATCACATCAATTAAACTCTTAGTCACAGCAATAATCTCAAATTCCTTAAAGCGCCTCTTCTTGGTCAAAACATCCTTCATAAACTTAGCATACCTGGGCATTTGTTCAAGAGCCTCGGCAAATGGGTTATTCACATGTAGTTGCTTGAACATATCAATAAATTGTTAGAATTGTTGATCTTCTTGAGCCTTTGAGGAAACGGTTGTGGTGGGTCATTCTTTGGCGATGAAGCATAGGTCTTCTTTTTCTTATCATCAAAACCCTCACGAGATGTTCCTTACCCTCTCAACACATCATCCATAGATTCATCAGCTTGCTTTCGCTTCTTACTCTCCTCTTCTTTATCAAATGTTGCTTCCTTGCTAACCTTCTCACTATCATCCGCATCAATAGGTACCTCCTTTGCTGTTGGAGGCATCTTACTAGAGCTAGGAGCATTATCAATCTTCTTACCACTCCTCAATGTGATAACCTTAAGCTCTTCCTTTCATTCTCTCTTGGGATTAGGAACGGTGTCACTACGTAAGCTTTGTCTAGCAAGAATACTCATTTGGGCTGCAAGTTGACCCATTTGAACCTTAAGATTCTTTATAGTTGTATCATGAAGTGAGGACTTTGCATTGGCAACTTCTTGGTTAGCTAACAGTTGTCCAAACATCTTCACAATCTTAGATTCATCAAAGGGCTTTGGTTGTTGTTGTTGCCTAAAGCCGAGTGAAGCAATAGGTCTACTTGAAGAAGCAGCTTGAGGTGGATTAAGACTTGGACCGTTCTTCCATGAGAAGTTAGGATGGTCCCTCCAACCTCGGTTGTAAGTATTGCCATAGGGGTTTCCTTGTGGCATGCGATTCTGGTTGTCCATGTAATTAAGAGTCTCAAGAGTGTAGGGGTAATCCTCCCCTAGATGATCTTCTCTACAACTACCATAAATCGGCATAGGCACTTGCAATGCATGGACATCTCTAGGTAGGTGATTGTCAAACTTCATCTCCAATTTGTCAAACTGCTTATTTATAGCATCAAGTTGAGACCTAAAGTCACTAGACCCACTAGATGATCCATGGAACTGCATAGTGTTGGTAGCAATATCCTCAAACAGTTGTTACAGCTCAGACCACTTCATCTTATTTACTCCTTCTTTGGAAGCCATGTTCAACATCACTTGGTTGGCCTCACTCTACCATTTTTGAAAAGCAGCTAGAAGAATCAATTTTTGTTGACCATGGCTGGGACAATTTCTCCACATATCTTTGAATCTTTTTGATGCCTCATAGAAAGTCTCATCGGGCTCTTGCTTAAAATTGAGAAGTTCTCCTCTTTGGGTGGCTCTCAAGTCCATAGGAAGAAACCTTGTTTTGAACTTAGAAGCCAAAGTGTCCCAAGTAGTAATAGAATTAGTCAGCTGAGAGTTGAGCCAAGCTAGAGCCTTACCCCCCAAGGACATAGGAAATAGGAAAAGGCGCAATGCATCATTAGACACCCCTACATCTTGAAGTTCCCACATAACTAAAAAACTTGGTCAGATGCTCAACTGGGTCTTCTCCCTTAAGACCATTGAATGTACCTATCATCTGAAGTATTTAAATCATCACCAGCTTTACTTTAAAGTTTCTAGCGGTGATATTCAGGTAACGTATACTAGAAAAGTAAGTAAACTCCTCTCATTCCAAGAACTCCTCCATCGAAGATCTTCTTCCTCGTTGTGGTTAGCCATACCATTAAGTGGGTCAATAAACAGCGGTGGAGGATTTTGAAGTCATGGTTGATCCTCTTATAGACTGGGTTACACTTGACGGACTAGTTGGTCGAGCTTTAAGTCAAGAACCACTTGCAAATCTCCTTGCATACGTTGGAACCAAGACCTACAAGCACACAACAATCCAACAAGTATCAAAGTTATCAAAAGAAATAAACAAGGTAACGTACAAAATGCAATTTCTATCACACAAATGAGGTAGAAACAACTCACAAAGTCACCGATTAAAAATGGTACTCAAATCTAACTAAGGACACAATTAGACTAATCAACTAGAAAAATGACTCAAGCCACAATCCCTGGCGGCGGCGCCATTGACTTATCGGCCATTTGCGGTCTCTACCATAAGTGAATGGGTAGTAAAAAATTTGTAGTATAGAAAAAGTGCCATTCCACAAAGATTGTGATTTAAGCACGTTAATTAGTTCTAATTAGGTTCTTAATTAGAAAAGAGTAGGAAAATTTTCAGAAATTTAGTTCAAAGAGAAATTAAATTGGAAATGATTGTAAAATGGAAAAATTATTGAAAACACACTAAATCAAATATGAGAAAGACCTAGGGTTACTTATCCCCATCTTTATCTCATGAACTAGTTAATTTCCCTTCTTTTTAGCGACCTAGTGAATTTATGTGAGAGTGCAAGGTTCAATTGCATTTGAAAAAACTTTCTCAAGTTAAAATAAAATTTATACTTGCATTAATTGCACAATCTCTTTCCACAATTAATGCAAGTTATAATTATCAACCAACCTCAATTTGACAGTGTTAGGTTAGTGGCTATATCTCTACTAACCATCCAATTGCCAAAGTAGAGAAGCCTCGCCGTGGCCCTCTCTGTGTGAGGCCACAGCGAGGGACAAAAGCCAACCCAATTGTTTGTCTCCAGGTTCTTTGCTCCGCTTTTGTTGCTCCTGGTCTTTCTTTGCCCTTTCTACTGGTCCGTCTCTTCCTACAAAGAGGGAGAGAGTTTATAAGTTTTAAAATTCACTCATAAAAATATCATTAAGCTCCAAAATTTCACCTCAATGTGAGTGTTTCTTTGTTTATCTCTTTCTATGAGTTTTTATGTTCTTTTTCAAAGCTAAAATCTCAAAACCATGTACAAGTGTAGGAAAAATGTAATCAAGGTTCAAAAAACCGGACCGGGCATCAAACCGGATGAGGCACTGGTTCAAGGGTCAATGGTCGGATCGGGTCAGACCGGGTCAAACCGGTTATATTAAAATAATAAAATTTTATTGATATTAACATTAATAATCACTAATATCAAAATGTAAATGTAGATAGGTATGCATGATTCATCAAATATGAATATTTTAATGTTTCTATAGAGGGAAAAAGAGAAAATATTAGTTGATTACATGTAAAAATAAATATTATTCTACAATCCACAGACTAAAATACAAATATTAAGAGCAACAACAATTAAATATTAAGTATATGCAAGTAAAATAGCATTTAAAGTATTATAGTTTCCTAATTTCTAAAATTGAGTTAAGTGAAAATTAGTAATTAGGTGAATTATAATAAAATAATTTTTTTTAATTTTTTTTAAAAAAGGGGCCAACCCGGTTGGACGGTTAAACCCCCCGTGTTGGGCGGTTCAACCGCCGGGTTGAATGGGTTGACCCGATTCTTACCCGGGTCAACCTCCCCCCGGTTTTTCCACCTTGACCGGACCGGACCAGTAGCCGGTTCATGGTTGAATCGGCCGGTCCGGTCCGGTTTTTTTATCATTGAATGTAATTGAATATGTGAAATTATGGAGCTTATCATATTCCTTTAGGCATATTTTGAAATAACCAACAAAACTCTCCAAATATCTTTCTGAAGCAATGATTGTCTAAATCTCTCCTCCCACCAAGAATAATCCCTCCCACCATTTAATCCAAATGCCTTTCAATCCAAATCTCATTTTTTTATGAAAATAATCTCCTTTTTAAACCCTAATTTTGACCAAAAACCCAAATACAATTGTTTTACACACTTTTACAAGTTTTTGTTAGTTACTAGGTAATTAGTTACATAAAGCTCCTCGAGAATGATATCTTAGGGATAGTTTACCACTATCCCTTGGATCTTATTTCTTGAAAAGTGGACCCAATAATGCTACACCGAGAAAACCAAGGACTTCAACCACCCCAATTGCGTGCCATGGAAAACTAAAGGAAGAACTTCAAAAATCTGCTGACGTTTCTCTTGGTACAGGGTCATTGTTGCTTGCAGATTTTGGGATACTCAAGTAGGTTGTCACTCTTGAGCTTGGTGTCTTGGCGATCGACTACTGAACATCATTATATTATAATCAAAATTAACCCTGCGTATCAGATCTGGTTTCTTTTGAGAGGCCGCCGTCTTTTATTCAGGAACTAGATTTTTCTCCCCCGTGCGATGCACGGAAGTTAAAAATAAAAATGAAATAAACTAAAGAACAAAATTTTTTTGAGAAACTATTTCATGATTAAAAATGTTACTTGAAAACAATAAAAGTTGAATACATATGGATATAAATAATCTAAATCATCGATTGCAATTTTTTTGATAAAAGAGAAAATATGAATTATTTTTAAAAGGCTTATTGCAAAATTAGGAGTTATCAAAATACATATTTATATGTTCATTAGATATTTAAAGATGACAAAAGTTGGTTTCATATGAATATAAATGATTTAAATCGTTGATTGCACTCATTTGAATCAAACAAAAAATATAAATTAACTTTATATGGCTTGATTGCAAAACTGTGTGAGTTATTACAATGTAGATTTAGGTGTTCATTTAATTTTAATCATACATAAATAAGATAGGCAACTATTTGAGCAAGTTTGATTATTGAAAACAAACCAATAATATTGAAAATGCAATAATGATTTAAATCAGAAATAAATATGATTCAATAAGTGATTGAGCATGGTTTAAATTGTAACAGGAAAAAAGTGACTTTTTTTTTTGCATGAATGGGTGCAATTTATTTGAAATTTTCAATATGATATACTTTCCCATAAATTGGATTCTTTGCTTAGGTAATATTACATATTGTAAATCAAATATATATGTATTGATTGTTGCCTAAAATATAGAGATATATTTAAACACAATAATTAATTCCTATATTTCAAAACCAGAATATTGGAGATTAAAAAAATATATATGATTTGAATTTTTTATAAACAATAATAAATTGATAAGTATGTACGTAATCAAATATTCAAATAAGCACAATTTTTTAGAGTTATGGCATATTATAAATGAAATATGTATATTTGGATTATTGGCTAAACTAATGACCTATTTGAACACAGTTATCAATTTGTAAATTTAAAAAGCCAAGTATTGTGAATTGAAAAACAAAATTTGTGTTTTTTTTAAAAACAATAGTAGTAAATTAAGATATATGTACATGAGAATTAATTTTCATCGGTGTAGCTTTCTAGTGACCAATTTATTTTTGACAATGGAAATGAAAATTCAAAAGGAAAAATTTCCAAATAGAAAAATAATTAATACCATGTTGTCTAATTTATTGACTTATTTAAACACATTAATTATTTTATAAATTTCAGAAGCAAAATTAATAGTGCTGATTGTAAATCATATATATATATATATGTTTTAATTGTTGCCTGAAATAGTGACTTATTTGAAGAAAATAATTAATATGTACATTTGAAAAGTCAAATATTGCAGATTAAAAACAAATACATATGGATTGATTTTTCTATAAACAATATTACTAAGAGGTATGTATGTGATAGAAAAGAGAATTAATTTAGAATACCTTCTTAAAAGTATATATATATATATGTATGTATGTATTTAATCATTGCTTTAAATAGCTTTCAAAATTCAAAAAATTACCTTCCCAAAAGTAAAAATATATGATGAGTAATGATTAATTATTGGCAATGAAATTTGAAATTAAGAATAAAATTTTCCATTATGACTTTGATTATGCCAACATGTGGACCAATAATTGAGTTAAATGAAGATGATGTCATTGGACATGTGGACCAATAGGATTATTGCTAGGAGCTTTCAAGAAATATATAGATTATTGAGTGCTGATGTAGTTTTTGTTTAATACTTTCTCTTTTGTATTTCATTAAAAAAAAAAAAAAAAAAGACCTGCGTGCCTTGCTTTAATGGAAAAATCTGATTTAAATCCAATTGAAATAATCAAAACCAAAATCAGACATACATTATTAATAAATTCATAACAAGGCTAATAGGTTTAGCTCGGAATTTTTTTTTACAGTTGTTAAAATTTCAAAATACCCCTCTTTAGTTTAAATGGAAAATTGAAGGGATTTTAAGAAAAAAAATTATGAATTTATTAATCCAGATGCATACATAGAACTGGTTTCCCGACTCATAAAAATTATGAGTATAAAGAGATAAGGATGTCTGGACAATCTGATATAGATGGTTGATATTTGATTTTTGTAAAAAAAAGTGATACTTTTTTAAAAATATCATTTTTTTATACAGTAATAATTAAAAGATTATCTTTATTTTAGATTATATATTCATCAAAATATTTTTTTTAAAAAAATGTGCACTGTTAAAAAAATAAAGTATGGACAATCCGTATAAGGGTAGATGTCAACTGATAGGGTGTGGGGAGTTATTTGTATAACTATTAACCATAGGGATAGGGATGGGGAATTCTTTGAATGACTATTCTTTGCATAATCATACGATTCATTAGTAATATTCTTTGCAAAATTATAAGTGATAAAACAATTTTTAATCTATTCACAAAAAAAAAAAAAGAATTTCTATTCTACAATTTGAAATATGATGATATGGACCATCTATTCCATGATTTTTTTTAATAAAATGGCCAATTATATATTATATAAAATAAGAAATTATACAGATATAGTTTTTTTTTTTTTTTGAACTGAATACAGATATAGTTTGGGTCATAGGGACAAGGTAAGGTTGCGGCATTAGCAATACATCCTCATTACATGATTCAATCCACCATTTTACGCCACAATTCCTATCATCAAATTTCAGCTTCTAACCATTGATCTTGCATTCCTCTAACTCCAGCTGATCCATTTGTTTTCCCAAATGTGCGTCGCTTCTCATTTTGATATGCATCTAATTCAACGACCAATTTACATCACCATGGGAATTTCCATCAATCAAATTACTGACGAAAACCTTTTCCAAGATGTCAATATTTGGCTCATGCCTCATATGGATGGATAGGGTTCTCATAAACTAACTTATTTAGGGATTAATGGAGTTAAATAAATAACTTCGAAATATTTATATCTAACTTTTTGTAAAATTAATTTATGTATAATTAAGACATTTATTTAATTTCTTCGATCTCTTAATAAAGTTAACATGCTCTAAAAGAAGCTAAATTAAAGATGATGTGTCCACCCAGATTCTCAAGGAGAGTCGATTTTGAGGGCCCCAGTCATTATCCATGGATTCAAGGAAGGAAATTGGACGACTATACATTAGCTTGCATTGGGCTTTGTGTGTGTATTTATACATGAATTAATAAATTTATACAAAATTTTTCTAAAATCATTTCAATTTTCCATTTTTAATTACATTATAGTTTTTATAAAACATTAAAAAAAATACTAATTAGGCTTTTCTATCTTAATAGAAATTGTTAAAAATTTAGCTTAATTTCGGTTTTTGTTATGTTAACTGTATTTAAACAAGAGTCTGCCCTTTATAAATACTATCAAGCATCAAGTGGTAACTAACGCCATTTTTATAACTTATTATCATGTATTTCAATAATCAATTTCTTTATTTCAGAATTCGTGACTATTCTACTAATTCAAGTGTCCTCTTTAAGAGAAAACTCAAGATCCCAAGAAATTTAACGGGACACACCATTAGACCAATTAGACCAACTACACGTTTTATAATTTATATATATATATATATAAGATTTTGCCAATTTTAATTACAAATATAGTAATTTGTTACTTACATAAAAAGAAATACTTTTATGCGTCAAACGCCGCCTAACACGATGGTATTATAATATTACACGTGTGTGGTCCCAACCTTAATTAAAGGTTAAAGAAGAAAAATATACTCCCTTCAGTCATAATTATAAGTTTTATATTTGTGAATGGATTTGTCCCAAATTATAAGCTTCATTTTATGGTTGTCAAAACATTTATTTCATTTTCCCCAATTTTACTCATTGTTTATCTTTTCCTCATACATTCTCTTTTATATTTATTATCTCTTATTTTTCATTCTCTTTCATCTTTAATAATAAAAGCAAAGTTGAAAAATAAATTAGATTCCTCACATAATTATTGTTTTTAACTAATTTAAGTTGTTTTTTTAATAAAATAAAATAATTATTTAAAACTTATATTTATGGGAGGAAGGAGTAACGGAACAACAAGAAAAGAAACACCGAACACATTTTGTGGTTTGTGCTCATCATTTAATGAATAGTCCAACGGCTGATTCTCATTCGCTAAAAACAGATGAGACGCTACATTTTAAATTCTCAGCAGCCTAAATAAAATGAAAAATCCACCAATCAACGACCAAACCACAAAAGCAATTAATTCCTCATCTTCTCCACACACAGACATATATATATATATATAAACACAAATACACGCACACGTATATTAATCCAATATTTCTTACTTCGCCCATAGATATGCACATGGCTATTATTTCATCAATAATCTCACACGTTCTTCTCCTCTTATCTCTATCTCTTCACTCTTCTTCATCTTCTTCATCATCACTAAACAGTGGATCCTCTCTCTCAGTTGAGAATACTACAAAAAATTCCACTTTCAGCGGCGACAAAAGTCGCCACTGAAAGCATAAAAAGTAGCCGCTGAAGGTCTTCAGCGGCGACTTTTTGTCGCCACCAAGTCGCCGCCTATGTGACCGTCGCCGAAAGTATTGGCGGTGACTTTTTGGGTCGCCACTGAAAGTTGACTTTCAGCGGCGACATTTTAAGTCGCCACCAAAGGTAACCCTTTTGGCGGCGACAAATGTCGCCGCTGAAAGTGGTAAAAAAAAAAAATTACCCTTTGGCGGTGACATTTGTCGCCGCCAAAGGGTCGCCACTGAAAGCAGCAAAAAAATAAAATAATAAATTAAAGCCACATCAGCACCCTATGGCCACATGGCTGATGATGTGGTGACCCCTCACCCACTTGCCACATCGTGCCACATCATCCACCCTCCTGCCACTTGTCATGTGTCACGTTGCGCCACATCATCACTCTATGCCACATCACGCCACTTCATCACCTTTTATTTCACCTCCAAATGTGCCTCTCATAAGGTTCGAATCCATGACCACTTTGTTCTTGTGTAAAGCTTCTACCAGTTGAGCTGTGATGACCTTCCATCATATTACTACAATATTAAATATATACACACACACACACACTAATATTATATGCATATATTTAATATATTAATTTAAATACATATATTATTATAATATAAATATATTATCATATTACCTACATTTAATATTTATTTATATACATATTTATTTATTCATTTAAATATTTAATATATAGAGATAAAATATAATATAAATGTTTCTTTATTAATATAATATCATATTACGTTATTTTATTTTTCATGATAAAATAATTTATTTAACATTTTAAAATTTTAAATATTTTATATAAAATTAAAAAACAATATTTATTATTATTTAAAAAATAAACTACATGACTTTCAGCGGCGACTTTATATGTCGTCACTGAAAGGTCCCCTACCGTGGCGACTTTATAAAGTCGCCGCTGAAAGTCCCACTTTAAATATTCATTTAAATATTTAATATATAGAGATAAAATATAATATAAATATTTTTTTATTAATATAATATTTATTTTTAATAAATTAAAATGGTTGTATAGTTGATATAATTTTATTAATTTAAAAATTATTATTCTTTATTCATATATAAGATTATTTGATATATCATTAATTTTAATTAAATTAAAGTATTTACAATAAATTTAATAATGAATAAAAATTTAAAATATTACCTTATTTTATTTTTCATGATAAAATAATTTATTTAAAATTTTAAATATTTTAAAATTAAAAAAAAACAATATTTCTTAGTGTTATTTAAAAAATAAACTACATGACTTTCAGCGGCGACTTTATAAAGTCGCCGCTGAAAGTCCCAAATATTCATTTAAATATTTAATATATATAAATAAAATATAATATAAATGTTTCTTTATTAATATAATATTAATTTTTAATAAATTAAAATGGTTGTATAGTTGATATAATTTTATTAATTTAAAAATTATTATTCTTTATTCATTTATAAGATTATTTGATATATCATTAATTTTAATTAAATTAAAGGATTTACTATAAATTTAATAACGAATAAAAATTTAAAATAGTACCTTATTTTATTTTTCATGATAAAATAATTTTTTAACATTTTATAATTTTAAATATTTTATATAAAAATAAAAAGTAATATTTATTAGTGTTATTTAAAAAATAAAATTACATGACTTTCGGCGGCGACTAAAAAACTCGGCGCCGAAAGTACCCCTTTCAGCGGCGACTTTATAATGTCGCCACGGAAGGTACAACCTTCGGCGGCGACACAAAAGTCGCCGTCGAAAGTGAGACTTTCGGCGGCGACAAAAAAAGTCGCCGCCGAAAGGGGGACTTTCAGCGGCGACTTTTTTATGTCGCCACGGAAAGGTCCACTTTCAACGGCGACTTAAAAGTCGCCGCCGAAAGTGGGACTTTTGGCGGCGACAAAAAAAGTCGCCGCCGAAAGGGGGACTTTCAGCGGTGACTTTTTTAGTCCCCACTGAAAGTCGCCACCGAAAGTCTGTTTTCTCTGCTGGCTTCGAAACCGGAAGATGTTATTATCTCACCTAACGGAGTTTTCTCTGCTGGCTTCTTTGCCGTTGGAGATAACTCCTTTGTCTTCTCCGTTTACTTCACCCAAAACCCTACCATAGTTTGGACGGCAAACCGTGACCAACCAGTCAACGGAAAACGGTCAACGCTTTCCCTCCAAAACACCGGAAACCTTGTCCTCTCCGACGCCGGACAGTTCGATGTGTGGTCCTCCGAAACGACGTCGTTTTCTCCAACACAATTGGTTCTCAACAACTATGGAAACCTAGTTCTCTATGAACTCATCAATTTAAATGACACAAATACCCTTTGGCAAAGCTTTGATGTCCCAACAAACACTCTACTTCCTCAACAGCAACTCACTAGGTTCACAAAACTTGTCTCTGATAGAAGCCAAACCAACCATTCCTCTGGTTTCTTCAAGCTTTTATTTGATGATGACAATATTCTTAGCCTTTTATATGATGGCCCTGACCTCTCTAGCAAATATTGGCCTGTCCCATGGCTTTTGAGTTGGGACGCAGGAAGAATGACCTTCAATAGTAGAAGAATCGCTGTGTTAGATTCCCTTGGAAGTTTCAATTCAACAGATAATTTCGGATTCACTACTTCAGATTATGGGGTCGTGATACAAAGAATGTTGAAGCTTGATTCTGATGGAAACATTAGAGTGTACAGTTTACACAACAATCAATGGGAGGTGACGTGGCAAGCCATGGCTGATGGTTGCATTGTATTGTTCATGGAATTTGTGGTGCTAACAGCACGTGTGTGTATGATCCAAGAGAAGGAAGGAAGTGTTCATGTCTTCCAGGGTATAGTGTGAATAATCAAAGTGATTGGTCTTATGGGTGTGAGCCAAAGTTTGAACTCTCATGTGATGCAAATAAGTCTAGCTTGTTGAAATTGGCAAATGTTGAGTTTTATGGGTATGACTACTTTTATAAAGAGAACATCATATATAGTGATTGTGAGAATGAATGCTTGCAAGATTGTGAGTGTAGGGCGTTTCAATACTCTTTTAATAACGATAATGGTTTGTTTCGATGTTATACGAAAAGAGTTATGCTTAATGGTCGGAGAACGCAAAGTTTTAAAGGAACAACCTATTTGAAGCTCCCCAAGAATGGTATGTTCTTAGAAGATAAAGAATCTTCCACAGAAAATATTGGTTATGTTTGTCCAGTGATGAAGCTTGAAAGGGTCTATGTGAAGGAGAAGTCTAGCAGTTTTGTGAGATTCTTTCTTTGGTTTTCAGTTGCAATGGGGGTGTTGGAAGTGTTCTTCATTTTCATAACTTGGTTTTGTTTGATGAGAAGCAAACAAAACTCTGATGTGAATCAACAAGGGTACAATTTTCTGCCACCTTTTAGGTTCAGAAAATATACTTACTCTGAGCTAAATCAAGCAACCAAAGGATTTAGTGAAGAAATTGGAAGAGGAGGAGGTGGAATTGTGTACAAAGGAGTATTGCCAGACCAACGAATTGTTGCAATAAAGAAACTTCATGATGACAACATTGGAACCAAACGAGATGAAGCAGAATTCCTAGCTGAAGTGAGCATAATTGGTAAGCTTAATCACATGAACTTGATTGAAATGTGGGGATATTGTGCTGAGGGAAAACATAGGCTTTTGGTTTATGAATACATGGAGAATGGTTCTTTAGCAAAAAATCTCAAATCCAACGCTCTCGGCTGGACTAAAAGATACAACATCGCTCTTGGAACAGCAAGGGTTCTAGCCTACTTACATGAGGAATGTTTGGAGTGGATTCTTCATTGTGATATAAAGCCTCAGAATATTCTTCTGGATTCTAATTACCAACCCAAAGTGGCAGATTTTGGCTTATCTAAACCTGTAAATAGAAGCGAAGAAAATGCTAAAAGCATGTCAATGATAAGAGGAACAAGAGGCTATATGGCACCTGAATGGATTTTCAACCAGCCAATAACATCAAAGGTCGATGTTTATAGTTTTAGGATTGTTGTGCTGGAGATGATCACAGGAAGAAGTGCCATGATGATGATGGGAAGTGAGAGTGATGAAGGAGAAGAGGCTCAGAATGTGAGGCTTGTGACGTGGGTAAGAGAGAAGAGGAAGAGAACGACGTCGTTAGATGAGGAAGGGTCATTGTCATTGTCACCATGTTGGGTAGAGCAAATAATTGATCCTATGATTGGATTAGAGTTTGAGGTTGTTGAGATGCAAAAGGTAGAAACTTGGGCATGTGTGGCTTTGAAGTGCGTTGAGGATGCAAAGATCAAAGGCCAAGCATGAGCCAAGTTGTTGAGATGCTTCAAAGCCATGAAGATGATGATGCTTCTTTTTAGTTTTGCTTAGTGCCTTAGAAATTTACTTGCAATTTCGTCTATGGTATTGATTTTTTTCTTGTGATATGTGAGCAGGATTGTTTATAGGTCTGAGATTAAGCTTATCTTGTTATAATTTACCTGTAGTTGTAATGATAAACAATTATTTCTTCATGCAAGGTACTTTTTGAAAAATATGGTGGCCATTATTGTAATTCACCAATTGTGATATTGATAACGTTGGCAAAACAATGTGATATTAATTACACAATTTAAACAAATTAAGCCTAGTTTTTTTAAACAGGGAACTTGGAGATGAACCCTTACTTTTCCTTTTCCTCCTTTTATATCTCGTTTCCTCTTTATAACTATTAGATCAACAATTGAATGGTTCAAATTGAGTTCTATATTAAAATACTTGACTTATGTTCTTGTTGGACTATATGTCCAGGTCCGCCCTTGATGGGCCGGATCCTTTGAAAAAGGATCCGACGGATGAGAAGCGATCTGAGAGAAATTGACAGTTGACGAAATTCAAATCGTTTCCTTTTAGGGAAATGAGAGAATATGTCATAATGACTGATTGGCGACATTAATGAGAGGCAATTATGACGGTGGTATTCTTCCTTTCTGGCGTTCGTTCTGAACTCTATATAAAGGAGGTTCCCCTCATTGTGTTTCTCAACCCCAGCCAAGAGAAGTCTTTCTCTGACTTCTCTTTCTGCTTTCTTTCTGGTTATTTGCTGTGCAAATCCGATCTAGACTCTCGTAATCTAGATAGTGCGTGAGCCTTGAGAATCTTTTGATTCTCGGCTCCGATAATATTATTTGTTTGCTGCTTGTGTATCAGGTTACGGATCGTGAACCCGGTTCGAGTTCGGGCATTCGAGTGTTCGGGTGCTCGCGATACAACATTGGCATCAGAGCCGCTTGATTCTAAGTCTGGAATTCAAGTAGGCCTATCATTATTTTCCGCTGCGCATTATTTATTCAATTAAATATGCATGAAAAGTATATATATTTCTAAATTTTTAATTGCTTATTTTTGTGTTAATGCTTGCATGATGAACATATATACTGTGTTTATATATGAATATGAACATGTATAGAATTCCAATATGCAATTTATTTTCAGAGATTATGTGCTTTTCTGTATTTATGAATTTTTGTTTTGGGTTATTAAATTCATAATTCATTACTGTGTGTATGAAATGAACGCAGATCTGTTTTTTCTTTGCTTACTGTGTTCAAGTTAAAGCCCAGATCTGATTTGTGTTTGCTTACTGTGTTCAAGCTAAAACCCATATCTGATTTTTTCCTTCACTGTGCCCAGTAAGCAAGTCTTTATTTTCTGGAAATTTATTGAATGATTTGATAATCTGCCCGAATAATATTCCAGTATTTAATCATTTTTTCACATCTACTGTGCTTTGAGTTTATTCAGTAGAGAGAACCTGAATTTTTTCGAAGCCAATATGCTTCTGCCTCTGGAATATATGCCTCTACGATTTCTGGGTTTGTTCATACAAGAGGCTATTTTTCTTGTTTCTAAAAACTGCATTCGTGATGAATATGTTTTTAGTTACAGTTTTTGAAAACGTTATTGTTGCTACGTGCTTATTTTTCCAGATGGCCTAAGAGTATGCTTTATGTTTAGAAAATCATATGCTCCTGGTGTAGTTTATGTATTCCAAAGCACTGGAAATACGTGGCTGGTATATATATTTTGCCTTCATGTAGACAAACCCAAAATTAATTGCTTTTATAGTTTTATTCTTTTAAAAGTCCCAGATCTATACCCTTTCTATTGCTAATCCAAACTGTGTGATTTGAAAACATTATAGAAACAATAAATCTGGTCAAGAAAAAGAAAACTTAAAGCAAGTCTAAGGAGAAAACACATCTAAGTACGGTGTGCCGTCAACGATCGGCCGAAAGACACCGAAAAAAATGGGGTCTTCGAAATCTGGCATTTCAGGCCCAACCGAGGCATTGGATGTGTAGAAATCATTAAGACTAATCCAACGGCGTAAGAATCGCGTCAATCGGAGTCCGTATGAGGGAGAACGGAATGTTGGAAGTTTCGGGCCGCTTTGCCGCCGCCACCAAAAAACACAATCTGGAATTTTCAAAAATGAGCTTTTTTGAGCCATCCAAGTATATGGATGTGTAGATCTCGTTGCAACGATTCCAACGACACCAAGAACGCAAAAATCAGAGCTAAAACGAGGGAGATATGGCTCCTCAAAATTGGCGAGTCGCGATGATCCGCGGGGCTCCAACCGGGTCAAATTGACCCTGTTGGAGGTTAAGATGATGCCACGTCATCGAGTGACTTGGCGCCAGTTGGGCTGACTGGTCAGCGGTCAAAGGTTGACCGTTGACCGGATTTAAAAAAAAACTTTTACGTTTGGACCGGATTTGGGCCCATCCATTTTTTTGAAAAAAAAAATTTAAAAGGCTGCCAAAGGGTGAGGACTGGGCTGGTCAGTCTGGCCCAGTCCCTGAATAAAAAGAAATTAATTAATTATTTAATTAATTAATAATTACTTTTTTAAAAAAATAATAATTAATTTTTTTTAATTTCCTTATTTTTTCCATACTTCCTCCCAAGTATATGGAGGCCCAATTTTTTAGAAAAATAAATTAAACACAATTAATTGATTGAGAATCAATTTAATAAAGTATCTCTACTCTAAAATTTACAAAATTTTCATGAATTTGTTTTTGAAGCTACAAATTAAATGGTGTGGGCTAGTTGATAAATTTTGGGTTCTGTGTGGTCCTAAAATTTTTAAATTCATGTTTATTTAAATGGAATATGGTTGTATATTTGAAAGCAAATTTATGTGTTTAATTTATGGTTTATTTTTCTTTAATTTATGGGCCGTTTTTTAGGGAAATATTTTTTTATATTTGTAGAACTAATCATGAGTTTAATCGGTACTACAAGAGAACATTTTGGCAATGACCTCCTTGACCATTCCCCTGCATTAGGCAATGCGGGGTTTAATGCTACGAGCCCTAATAGCCGTCTCCTGTTTCCTCTATTGGATCCAATATTCCTATCAAGGAGCTACTTTATGAATGAAAGATATTCAAGAGTGATGATCCTGAGTGAGAGGTGAATGACCCTAATTGACAATTATGGCTTGAAGGAGATTAAGAGATCAACTCATAGAACAATTGCTAGAATTTGGCTTGGCAATTATGGCTTCAATGTAGCAAAGAATTAAAACTATGTTGTTTTGTTTCAATTTTTGACTATGTTCTTCAAATTTTGACTCGAGTTATAATTCCATCAGACCCAATATATTCTTACAGAATATTTTTTAACTTAAATAAATAGCATCAGTTGCCTTTTATTAATTTTTAATGTTTTATTTGAGTGGGAGTTTCTAGAACAATTTCTTGAAACTCAAAGGGGAATGTGTTAAATTAATATCAAAGTTAAAAAGGTAGTAAGCTAACTAGCATGAGTGGGATGGGAGTCAACATAGTTGTCTCCTAAACACAAAACTAGTAAACTTATTATCTAATTAACCTTAGTCTTATTTGAACAATTAAATAAATTGTATACCCATTGAAATGCGTAATCGTCTACGTGACTGAATTATGTACACCAAGTCCATTTAACTAAGCTTATGAGACAAGCTCTATAGAGATACATGTTGAGTCATGTACTCACAAATCTCTATACATTCTAGATGAATGGGACGTCAGAAACATCAAATCAAACAATGTTCTATATTGATGAACTGAAGCACCACGAAGAAATCAATAAGCTTAGAAAGAACAACATCACTTAGATTGTGTTATCTAGTGATAACATGTTGCTTCAACATGAACAATATAACTCCATTACAGTGGTATGGATAGCCTAGGAAGATGATATTGATAATCTTCTTCCGTAAAGCTGAATAAACTAAGTCAAGTTTGACGCTTGTGTACCAAGTCCTAACACATTCATTAGGCAACACTTAAAGTGAATGTTAAACAAGACAAATGTTTTAATGCGAAGGGCTATGTTCTTTCTGAAAAACAATGATTGCATGTTGCAAAAATGTTTCTCACATTGAGTGGGAGCATGCAAACAACTAATGCATGTTGTATCAAAGTCTCTCATAGTGAGTAGGAGTATAATTGTTACTCATGATAAGTTTATTGTAATCCTTCGGTAATGTGGTTCGCCACATTGAGCTTCTATCTCTAAGGCTAAGTGGTACAAGATTCATTAGCCAAAAGTGCTTAACTAAAGAATAGGAGGATATACCTCTAAGTCTAAATCTAATAAGGCAAGAAACTAATAAAAGTACCGCGACCTAGTGAAGGTTGGAAATAGTTTCTGCCAAGAGATAAGGTTATGATCATAATCCTTTAAGGATCATAGTGGAAACAAGCCACAATATGAAAGTTCTACATGGATTTTTATCGGTTGCCATCACAAAGCAGGAGGCTTCATGATGGGTGAAACTTAAGAATGTAAAAAGGATTGGGACCTGTATGTTAACACTACATGGTAAAACCACCCTAATTCACTCTATGAAGTACACAATTGATAAAATCATGATTGATGCACCTCTTTAGTTAACAATATGACTGAGATTTTCAAATCTTGTGTTAGATTTGATGTTCTCTTTCTTTCAGAAATATCTATCCATTCCTTACCATGCACAAATACTGATCAAGAGAAAAGGTTAGACTAGCAAAATAGAGTTTGCTAGGAGACAAGTTAAGAAAAACTAGTCTAGCTGGTAAGATAAACTAGGAAATCCTTTATGTAAGGAGAGTACGTAAAATATTCTCTAAGATTGGTACTCTATGATAATTATAAACCATTGAGTGGGAGGGCAATACATGAAGCATAGTTAAAACCAATTAGGGTAGACAACACCCAAATGAACGGTTAAACATGCTCTATAATTAAGAAAGCGATTGTTAGTCGCCTAACAATCCATGACGCTCCAAATGTGGGGGTTTCAAAAGGAAGAGATAGAACTCTTCTTAACATGGTTAAGTAAATGAAGACATAAATACAACTACCATCTCTATGTTGGAAGGTAAATTTAGCTATTGTCTCCATACTAAACCAAATGCACTCCATGATTAGCCACAAATATGCCTTTCATGTTATGGATATGCCTTAAACAAGGGTTAAGCATTTCAAGACCACAAACGGTCAACTGCTTATATCCATAATTCTTCCTATGAGTTTGGAAGATTAGGGCTATAATTCAAAAGTTATGTCTTTATGACACAACCTAAGAATTGAAAGAGATGCATCTTCATTAGTGAAAATGATGACGTCTCAGTGACTGATACAAATTCAAGGGATACAATATTCATAGAAGCCAAAGTTTCTAGCAGGAAAAGAGACATTGTTTACACCAAATCTTTTAATGAGATTTCCAGTAACAAGGAATACGTAAGTATTCCTAAGTTCACTGATCCGAGTGGGAGGGTTGAGCCATTTTCACAATTTTGGCCTCACCCATACATAGGAAGAGAATCCTGTGAAATCTACTTTGGAAAAGTGATAACTTTGTCCTCTTTATTAGTCTATAGGCTTGAAGTGTTTGAAAGACACTAAGCATACCTGCTAAGAAAAATGGCAAAAGGCCATACCAGAGGATATCGATTCCTTTAAAGACTGGCCAAGTGTATGGTGTATAGCTAATAGATTTGCCACCTAGCCGAAAGGCAATAGGGAACAAATGTGTTCTTAAACACAAAAGGAGGTAGATCAAACCTATGACACTTACTGGCTGAGGGGAATGTACAACAAATAAAATGAGTTGGCAAGCAAGACACCTTCTCGATTGTTGTACATCATAACTCTAAACGACATAATTTTGGCAACAACAATAAGCAAAGGCTTGATGTTGCATCTAAGGATGCAAAGACCACCTTCCAAAATTGGAAATTAGATTATTAACTCTACATGAAGCAACTTGAGTGCTTTGTAGAAATAATCATTTGGGCAATAATATATGAGGTTTCACAAAATGATAATCTCGCTACATGAATGCCAAATGGTCTTGAGATGATACTCAGTGATATCATTCCATTATGTCAATGACATAGTGTTAGTCAAAATGAGTCTCAAGAGAGTTAAAGAAGTTAAGGATTAAAGTGATCCTTGAACTCTAACATGGTGGGTAAAACAGTATGATGAATAGAGATTGCACAAGAAGCATACTGTATTTGTCATTAAAGACATGTAAGTTAATCTTCGAGCATCTCAATATCATAAACTGTAAACCCATTAATGCCCTTTGAAGTTAACGACACATCACAAGTGAGGTTATGTGTCATATAAGGAATCCAAGATGGATAATGTCCCATAATGAGAATATGGTTGGTAATATAACGTGCAATATATGTTGTGCACAAAGGCTAAGAAAAGTTGGTTGGACTTGGAAACTAATTTGGTACATCCCTAATTCCAAATACTAGGAGTTGTGAAAAGGATCATTGGAAAGACCATGGATTGTGAGTCGCTACACTTCAATGCAAAACCGAGTCTTCAAGCAAAAGAACTGGTGAAGCAAAGAAATAGACGGTATGTCTATGACATCCATGAAATCAGAACACATGGTCTGTTCTGCCACCATTTAAGAAGCCATACGGCTTAAGGTATTCCTGCAAGTGATTGGGAATGATTGGTGGAGAAATAGGGTTAAAAGCCAAGTAATGGCATCCTATAATTTAGATCCTGAGTCTCACAGCATGATGAAACATAAATATTTGTGTGAGTCATGTTTTTCTTTGAGTAGAAAACAATAGTTCAATGACCTTCTGTCAACAAAAGGTTGGCAGGTCCCCTTATAAAGCCTATAACTGGATTTTCATTGAGCAAGTGAAAATCTTAGGCTTATATGAAATATAAGGTCTTGAATCCATTTCTAGTATGTATGAATACATACATGCACGTGGGAGGTATACAATAACTAATATGTCGTACAGACCCCCAAGAAAGGTTGGTTTACTCACACGAACAATCGTCTTCCATGTACGCTGGGGGCATGAGAAGACAAGACTTACAAGTAACCATCATGAGACGATGAATACTTGCACACAAGTCGACCCAGTTAATCTGGGATGTGATTAGTGTAAATCACACAAAGGGATACATAAGTATTCCATCGGGTCTGTAGCCGGGCAAGGAATTCTCCCTAAAGAGAGTATGAGAAGTTCTGTGTCCATTCAAGGACTAATGCTTGTACGGTGATGTATAATATGAAATCGACATACGACAATTGGTCGATCACCGTAACATGTAATTCGTACTGCATGTGCTTAATAAACCGCAACCAAGGACGTAGAGGGAAAATCCCTGATCCATTACGGTGTGAGTCCCAAGAAGGATAACATCCTTTCTATTGATACCCTTAAGACTTAAACGACATCAAGAATGTTTGTTTTGGTGACAGCTACTCTAGCCGAAACTCTATGGTCATGAGAGATCCGATCTAACGAGTGATAGCTGGGAAAGCGACCAAATCAAGCAGGACTGGTGTTCAGTCAGAAAGGAAAGGCTTTAACTTGTCAACACACTGTAACACTGGACTTCCATGACATGTCCCTTACTAGAAGAGCTAGTAAGTGTGGATACCAAGTGTACATGAAGGCAATCTGAGTTAATAATAGTTTTAACTCGTGAGGGATTAGAAATGCCACAAGTGTGTGAGTTAGCCTAGGGAATCTGAGGCAACGATCGAGAAATTTACATGCGCTAGGTGTCCTTGCATTCTGATCCCACTCAAAGGATTTTTAGTTTGTAAGCACCAAGTTTGCATATGTTGTGCTCACGCGGTCACGGCAAACACCAAGCATGAATCACAAAGAAAGTAAATCGTATGATGGGACAGCCATCAAATGCGAGTGGGATATGTTGGACTATATGTCCAGGTTCGCCCTTGATGGGCCGGATCCTCTGAAAAAGGATCCGACGGATGAGAAGCGATCTGAGAGAAATTGACAGTTGACGAAATTCAAATCGTTTCCTTTTAGGGAAATGAGAGAATCTGTCATAATGACTGATTGGCGACATTAATGAGAGGCAATTATGACGGTGGTATTCTTCCTTTCTGGCGTTCGTTCTGAACTCTATATAAAGGAGGTTCCCCTCATTGTGTTTCTCAACCCCAGCCAAGAGAAGTCTTTCTCTGACTTCTCTTTCTGCTTTCTTTCTGGTTATTTGCTGTGCAAATCCGATCTAGACTCTCGTAATCTAGATAGTGCGTGAGCCTTGAGAATCTTTTGATTCTCGGCTCCGATAATATTATTTGTTTGCTGCTTGTGTATCAGGTTACGGATCGTGAACCCGGTTCGAGTTCGGGCATTCGAGTGTTCGGGTGCTCGCGATACAACAGTTCTTGATTATAATAATAAGTTATTCATATCAAAATTCATTAACTTGCATACCATTAATTATTTTTCTTTTTAGAATTTAGCAGTTTGATCACAAAATATAAAATATCAAATATGAACCATTCAATTGTTAATCTAATGGTTATAAAAAGAGTATATTAGAAAAGAGGAGGGAAAGGAAAATGGGTATCCTCTCCCATTTAAACTTGATGCATGCAATCTTTGTTTTTAATTATTCGAAAGCAATTCATAATTTCAAATATGTGTAAGTTTGTGAAGTATTTTGGAAGTTGGTAAATGGTAATGTACATGTTGGGAATCCCTTAACGGAAGTTGGGATTGCCTTATGTGAAGTTGGGAATCCCTTGAACGTTTCTGGGAACAAGGAGGAAGAGTTGGTGAAGTATTTTGGAAGTTGGTAAATGGTAATGTACATGTTGGGAATCCCTTGACAGAAGTTGGGATTCCCTTATGCGAAGTTGGGAATCCCTTGAACGTTTCTGGGAACAAGAAGGAAGAGTTGGTGAAGTATTTTGGAAGTTGGTAAATCGTAATGTACATGTTGGGAATCCCTTAACAGAAGTTGGGATTCCCTTATGCGAAGTTGGGAATCCCTTGAACGTTTCTAGGAACAAGAAGGAAGAGTTGGTGAAGCTTTTTGGAAGTTGGTAAATAGTAATGTACATGTTGGGAATCCCTTAACAGAAGTTGGGATTCCCTTATGCGAAGTTGGGAATCCCTTGAACGTTTCTGGGAAAATATTCAAACAGAATGAAATATAGTATATATATTACTTTTGTAATATATATCATGAGGGGGCTTGGTGGCCTGATGGTAAGACCACCAAGCTGAGGGGGTGGGTTCGATTCCCACCCCCTCACATTGTGTCCCTTTTTTTAAAGGGACACACGCCACGTGGAAGCCCCACAGCGCGCCACGTGGTGTGGTGTGGGACTGCCACGTGGCATGTGGTGGGCCCCGCCGCCACATGGCACGGGGGGCCCCGCCGCCGGCGGTGGCTGGTGGGTAAATATAAAAAAAAATTGAACCAAGGGCATTTTGGACTTTTCCTTTAAATTTGAAAAAGGAAAATTCAGTCACTGTACGGATTTGTACTGACTCGTCATTTCCGAAATTCGTTGTACTGAAATGTCCTTTTGCTAATTCGAGGGTCTTTTTCTGTCATTTTCCCTATCTTTTATATGTTCATACACAATTTTATATATACAATTTTAATTTCCGCATAGTCAATTGGATTGATGGCTGCTAACTGCAACAATCAAGATTAAATTGCAGTGTTAGTGTTGATATTGTTTTAATGCAATTAAATATTTCGATAAGGACAGAATATTCGGAAAAAGATTTTTGCTTTGAAGTTTCAACCTTCTTTAGGGTTAGACAGTTACGAAATAATTAAAAAATAAAAAGACCAGCTATAATCAGTTTACATGTTTTTATTTTCAAGCATCACATTTCAAATAATAATTAGAAGCATTATTGCTGTCAAACTCGTGAGTTGACTCTCCAATTTTACTATTTTTACGGTTTTACCTAACTAAAACATGTCACGAGTCACTTAAATTTGTACTGGTTGTAAATTCGGTAAAAACTCACGAGTTTACATGCCAAATTTACTGTTTTTACGTTTCTACCTTACGAAAAATCGTGTTAACTTGTTATAAGTCTCATGTTAATTATTTTTATTTGACCATATTCAATGAATTTATATACTTAAATCCGTACTGGCTGTAAACTCAGTAAAAACTTACTAAATTTATTGTTTTTACCTTACGCAAAATCGCGTTAGCTTGTTATAAGTCTCATGTTAATTATTTTTATTTGATCATATTCAACAAATTTATATATAAATTTCAAAAAAGTTTCTTTATTGAGTTAGATAAAGAATAAATGTTGATATATTTAATATCAACTATTTATATTTAAAATATACTCAAGTCAAGTTATTGTTATTTTTGTATTTCTTATATAATTATATACTGGAAACATTTATTTATTAAAAAAGATAAACTCTTATAGGTTTACGATTTGAGTTTATTATTCGATTTTACATTCTTTTCACGAGTTTAATTAAACTCACAAGTTTGACAACCTTGATTAGAAAGCTAAACTACATAAAACCTCTCATAAACTTTAGGTTTGTTGCGAATAACATCTATAAACTTTGAAAATTTAAATTGATTATCATAACGTTACATGTTTTGATTCTCAACCATTTGTTGCCCTTAAAATTATTGTTAAAGTAAATGGTGTTTACCCTATCAAAAAATTTACATATATTTTAATTTTATATTATGTGGTTTGAAAAACAACGCTATCCATTTGATTATAATTTTGAGTATATTATAATTGTTTATTTAAAATATGCATGATCAAATAAATATTTTACATACATTTTAAGTGTTTCATATTTTAATTTTATGGCATTTTTTTTATAAAGTATATGCTCAAGAAAATATTCCAAATCCTTTTTTAATTATTTTATATTTTTAAGTGTTTACTGAAGAGCACTGAAATCGGATAAATTGGTGTAATGCTGCCTCGAATCCACTCTCCAAGAAAATTATACCCAAGGGGTAGTGGAAGCTATCCCTAGGTGTCAGTCTCAAGGAGCCTATATGCAATTAATTCCCAGTAACGAATGCAAAGTAATTAAACGGGTAAAATCATTGTATTTGGGTTTTTGATATGAAATTGGTGTAAAAAGTGCGTGTTAAAAAAACAGTTAAAGGATTGGGCAAAGCGAGAGATTTGGATTGAATGGGATGGATATCCTTGGTAAATGGATACTCTAACAATCATTGCTTTAAAACATTTTGGGGAAGTTCTTTGGTTAATTAAAATGACCTCTAGAGGAATCCCTCTAGGTTAGACTTGGGTTGGGTGGATTAGTACCATAATCACACTTATTAATCCCTCCAACTCCAAGTTGAATAATTTTTAGATTGCAAGAGGTTCCTAATCCAACAACAGGAATCACAAATTGCCCCGGAATTAATCATAGGGTTTTAATTTATTATTGGAATCCTATATAATGAACCCAGACTCTAAAATTGAAGCTCAATGCCTCTCATGCAATTTAACACATTCAATAGCCAATTTCCAAATGCAATTACTTGACATCATGATCCACTAAGTGGGAATCCCCAAATAATACAAAATCTTAAATAAAACATTCATTCAAAATGATTAATCCATACATTTGAACAACATTCAATTAAATGAAGAACAATATCAAGCATACATAAATGAAAATATAGCTAATAATGTTTCTACCACTCTCTATCAAAAGATAAACAAGAGAAATTACAACCAAATGTAAAAGCAAGCCTTAAAATCCTATAAACAAGTCAAGACATAAGGAAGAGAGAGTGGGAGAACAAGAACTCCCATAATGAAGTCCCAAGATCATGTTGCCATCTCCATCACCAAGGATAGGACTCCTTAGTTGCTGCTTTCCATGGAGAAATCACCAACAAAAGAAATGGAAGTGGAAGCCATGGATGATTTGGAGTGAAGGATGGAAGATGAGATGGTAGGTTGAGAGAAAATGGAGTAGGAGATGAAGTTGAGATGGATAGAATTAGAGAAATGAGCAATTAGGTCAAAATATATGTTTGAAAACCGGGTCTTAGTCATTTTGGGTCGAGCTGTTTGAGTGGGTACCCTAAAAACACGAAAAAACCATTCGCGAATACATATTGATATGAGTGCTTATTAGCTTCTATCCAAGTCTTCAGCCTAAAGGCCTAGGCTCTATTCTGAGTGCTTAGGCCCTCATAGCTTATGTCCAAGTCTTCAGCATCAAGGGCCTAGGCTCTGTTTTGAGGGCCTGGGCCCATTTTGTTCTTCTTCTTCTTCTATTTGTTCTCCTTTGGTTTTTCAATGGTCCTACAAGTAAAAACACCATAGAAAATAGACCAAATGCCCTATAAATTTATTATTTCTAATTAACTACCAATTATGGCAAATTAATCCCATTTTTATGCTAATTTCACATAAGGATATAAGATATTAAATGAGCACATTTTGAACCATAATTACATCGTAGATATGCTAATTGCCTGATTTTATCATACAAGACCAATACAAATCCAAGGATTTGTCATTTAGAAATAATTAAAACACAAGTCAGATGGTAAGGATTATTTTTTTTAAATGACATGGTATATAATTTATAAATGCTAAAGTTGTAACTGAAAAAACTTTTAACTTTAACAGCAATTTTAACATCATTAGATTTGAGAGTCAAAATATGAAGCATTAAACTCTTTATTTTAAAGTTTTAAACGTTGGAGAGATTAAGTGTAACTTGTCCAAATTTTCTGGGTTTTTTCTTTTTATAATTTAGGAGGGATTCTTGCGTGAACCCAGTGCACCACTGATGAATCCCCAATTTTGGTTAGATTTTATATATATATTAGGTATATTTGGGGAATTATTGGCCCAAAATTAAAAGGATTTGTTGATATTTGATAAAATATCAATTTGATGCATAATTCGGGGATTTGATAATAAATACCTTAGTTTTAAAATTAAAAGAAAAAAATATTTTAGCTTAGGTAAAGCACTAAATAAATATACAATAGTAAAAAAGAAAAAGAAAAAGAAAAAGAAAAAGAAAAGATTAATAGATATTATTATTAATGTTATTATTATATTATATTATGGTATATGTTCATTTGATTTCTCCTCCCTTTCATACTAGCAACGTGGGCCACTGGGAGAGTTAAGTTGTGGGCCTTGATTTGATTAATGGACCACCAATGATGAAGTTCAAAAAGCCTAAAGCCACCTGGATTAAAAAGAAGGCTGGTGGGAGCACGGGAAAAGGAAGCCGAAAACCACTGTTGAAATCATCATCATACTGACTTCGTGGAGAGCACAGAAGAGGGAGAGGCGAGTAGTAACCACACACCACACATCTCAAAACTCATCTTCACCGTGAGCGAGAGAAGGGGAGGCGTGGCTTCACTGTTTACATTCATCACTCTTCTTCTTCCTTGAGCGCCCAGCAGCGAAAATTTCAGAGAAGAGAAGAGAGGAGTAAGCTTCGGCACTGTTCACCACCATCCTCAAAATCATCTTCACCGATCTGATTGTGCCAACAGAGAGGGCAGAGCAGCTACTACTGTAATTTCCTCCTCAGTTCTTTCATTTCTCTTGTATAATTTCTGGATGAGATGAATATGATGTTGAGTCTTGAAATTCCTTCAAATATACGTGTAGCTAAATTTATCTTCTAGGCCTACTTTAAAACTTGTATGATTGATACCTAGATTCTATTCCTTTTGTTAATTAATTACTGTTATGATATTATGGGTTTAATTTGTGCTTAATATTTTTTAAGTGGATGACCAACATTTAGATTGTTTGCTTAATTAGTAGCTTGAGAGAACATTAATTAGATTAAATCAAAGCTTGTCTTGAAATTCTAAATTGAGATTGAGAGTTAGTTAGTAAGATACAGATATTCATTAACCAAGCTTTGTAAAGTTGAGGTGGTTTGATTAAAAAAAACTAATTGATAATAGTGTGTAGTAAAAGATTATGCATACTAAATTCAATTAAGGTTTGAATAGGTTTGAGAGAACTATTTGAATATAAGAGATTTCAAATAACAACATAATAGGTATTAAGTATCATTTCGAAAGGAATAATTGGGTATCATGAAATACAAGTAGATAAATAGACCTATGCTTGTCCAATTGTGTTGAATTTATTCTAAGTGTTTTCTTTTGCAAGTTTCCATTTTTAATCACTTAACACGTGCGCTTGAGGTGGCAATTTTTGCGAACAACCACGTAATTTGTGGTCTGCTTGGGGATTTTTTTATAATGTCAGTTAGTTGATTTTTTTAGGATGATAAGTCAGATTAAAAATTCTACAGTAGACCTTATATGTTTATTTGTAATTGAAGTTAACAGTTAAAAATATTTGAAGACGGCCAGTAGAATAATGAAACATGGAAATTCAATTTTTTTTCCTATTTCTTCTCTTTTTTATGTTTATGAATAAGATCAGAGATCTTTCTGAACCGGGTCCTTCTTCAGATATTTTGAAATTATTTTAACATCATTGAAATCACTATATAAAAATTATTTTCAGCAATAAAAATATTAAATTTGATAAAATAATTATGAATTAATATGAACACAAACATTCTATTCAATTCCATTTATATAATATGAAAATAGATAATAAGGTCTGATTCGTTATATCTATTAGGTCGCTTCTCTAATCGCAAATTATTATATATGTTTCATATTTTTAAAATATTGTGATATATTTAACTATAAATTTACATAAATTGGATTTGATCTAATTTCTTAATGAAAATTTTATGAATATGGTAGAATAATAATTTTAATTATATATGAAAATATTTTTTTTCTAAAAATAATAAAATTATTATTGTTTGTTCATGTGAAATTTAATATTGTCCTCTACTTCCTGTTTTATGGTGTTCAATCTATTATAAGGGGGGAAAATCTAAATCCCAACTACTATCTTCTTTTAGTATTCGGTTTATATGTGATTTCGAACAGGCCTAGAAAATCTAGTTCTTATTTAGGCTAAAGTATACTTTTGATCCTTTATCTTTGCATCAAGTCTCTTTTTAGTCCATTAACTTTGGAAGTGCACTTTTGGTCCTTTTTCGCTAACGCTGTTAGTTTCATTTAACAGAAAATGTTGACACAGTAAATCTAAAAAATAATTTTATAATTAAATATTAATAAAAATGGTCAAATTTTAAAATATAAGAATTATTTCCTTTAAATGAAACTAACGGCATTAGCAAAACAGGACTAAAAGTACACTTTTCAAAGTTAAGGGATCAAAAGAGGATTTGATGCAAAGACAAAGGACCAAAAGTATACTTTAGCCTCTTATTTATTTTAACAAAATGTATACTCATCGTAGTGGACATTATTAATGGCCTCAAATGGCCCATAAAATCATTCCTAATATTTCAACTTTGATGTAGATATTGGTTTAATTTATATAGAATAAATAGTTAGGGGGAGAGATAGAAGGCTAAGGATATGAACATTGTTATGTGTAGTCCGCAGTAATGCTTCCTTAATTTCATAGATAAAATATAGACAAATACATAATGTATCTGTGTTCACACTATACCATATCCTCTTTGGATGCTCTTTATAATCCCTATATGTCGCAACTTTAAAAACATAAATATACATAGCTAGGTATGCCCCCTAATACTACCACCAAATATATATAAATATATATATATATATTAAGATAGCTGTGTTCAATTTGCAGAAATTAGATCCCATAAAATATTAGAGCTGGCTTGTTTATTAGCATCATAATTATGTTGGCTTTCATATGATGATTCAACATCATCATCGTCGTCGTCATCATAATCTTCAAGGAAGCTAAGGACACTCACTACATCCCTCATCAATGGCCTGTCAGCAGCTTCCTCTTTGAGGCACATGGCTGCCATAGCCACTACTTGGTTTAGTGCTTTTAAAGGGAATTTTCCTTTCAGAAGAGGATCTGTTAGTTCTGGATGTCTATGTGGGTTCTTGAATATTGTATGTGCCTGATTTATTGGGGTCAAAACAAAGACTTCAACTGTCAGAAAATCCAGCCAAAAAAAAAAAAATTAGCTTCTATAGAGCTTTAATGTTTTGGATAATTAATTTGCAACTCTCATACAGTGTCACATAATTTTTAATAATTCCTTATAATGTTTTTCATGTCATGTCCTTATTGTAGTGTCCCCTATTTTTAATCATGTTTTTATAGTATTTTTTCTTTTTTTAGGTTTTTATAGTTGCACCTAATTTGTAATAAGCTCCCTAGATTTTTATTTTTCATCATTTTTTTTATTAGTCACCAGAAACTACAACGACATATATAAGGCTCAGATAAAATGAGAAAAGAAACCACAGATAGATCTAATTTGAAGTAGGTGAAGCTGCAAGTACGTACATAACAAAAAAACTATAAGATTGATTAAATATTAGTTAAAACTATAAAGTCTCACATTTTAATCATCCCTTTACGTTTTTCTGCATGCACAAACTAATTTTTCGTAGTATTACCTATTCTTTAATTAACTTGGTAATCTTTAGTGCAGGCATACAAAACATAACATGATTTAAGAAACAAAAGCCATCTTGATATATAATTAAGTTTTAATTTGAAAATATTATGACCATAAAAGATTGTTAGTACTTAGATTGTATAAACAATTGTAGGATCAAGAGAAATTATGAGGGAAGTATATACTGGACTCACCCAAGTAATAAGGTTCTGTTCTCCTGTGGATCTTGTGGTGTCAATGACTCTTTTCCCAGTGATCAATTCCAGCAAGACAACTCCAAAACTATAAACATTTGATTTTACGGTGAGTTGACCTGTTCGTTGATATTCAGGAGCACAATATCCATAAGTTCCCATAACTCTAGAAGAAACATGGGATTTGTGTCCCATAGGTCCAGCCTTGGCTACTACTCCAAAATCTGAAAGTTTGGCATTGAAATCCTTGTCTAGCAAGATGTTGGCTGGTTTCAAGTCCCTAAAAATCACTGGTGGATTTATCTTTTCATGTAAATATTTTAATCCTTTTGCTACTCCCAATGCTATATTCATCCTCGTATTCCAATCTAGTGGCTTTTGATCAGGAGGCACATCTAAAAATTCAGTTCAATCACCACATTAGGTATAGATCATGCAGGGCTCTCTCTTTTCTTCTTTTTCTTTTTTTGGATCTAAACTGTGTTTGACTGGATTAACATTTGTAAAATTGATTTTTTTATCTCAACAAATTTTGCAAATTAAAATTGGGGTAGAATTTTGTTGACCTAATCTAATTATGTTTGGATATAATTTTCTTACACGAATGTCATCAGCTTGAACTGCCCATTTGGGTATTATAACATCCGAAGTTCCAAATTTGAATTTAGATGAACTTTCATGAAAAAAGAAATAATTACCCAAACATAACGTTTGGCCTCAATTTAGCTTTTAGGCTTTAATATTTTGACTTTTGAGGTTACAAAACCGATCTACCAATAATGATTTGGCCTAATTGAATGTATTAGTTATAGAAATAGTTTCCCTATTAACCATTAGTTTATCATAGTGTGACAAACTAATGTTTAAATTTTTATTAAAAAATGTGTCCACATTTAATGTCATGCAGTACTTCGACCATAAATGCTTACAAAATGAGGATACGTGTGCCAAGCAAAAGAAATGAAAGCCATTCCAAACTAGCTTTAAAAAACTTGCATGTTTAAGGATAGAATTGTGATACCAAGAAGATGATCCTCCAGAGATCCAGATGGTAAGTACTCGTATACTAAAAGTCTCTGATCTCCATCAGCACAATATCCAACTAGATTCACTAGATTATCATGATGTAAGAGGCTCAACATCAACACTTCAACAAGGAACTCTCTATTCCCTTGAAACCCATTCCTGTCAAGTTGCTTCACAGCTACATCCTATAAAGATAAATCACCACCTTCAAAACTTTTCAAACAACAAATAAAAAGTCTAATAATAAGGAGTTTAACCCATGTTATTATTGTTGGGCTTTTTACCTGGTTGGTTTTTTCAATTCTCCCTTTATATACCCTCCCAAATCCACCTTCACCAATTAGGGTTTCTTGCCTGAAGTTCCTTGTGGCCACCGCTAGATCCCGGAAGGTGAAATTCTGTGAAGCAATTTTATTGGTAGCATCGTTGTTTGTTTCAGGTTTTGTTGGCTGTGAGGTTAGCTTTCGATAAAAGTTATAAGTTTCTGCTGCACAACATAATGTTAAAAAATTAATTAATGCAACAATATTGTTATTACATAGAAATAATTGCATATAATCCGCGGCCTTGTAGTATAGTGGCCTAAGCATCTCTTGTAAGTGGGAGGTAACAAGCTCAATCCCATATATAAATTCAGTCTGTTCAGTGTTTGTCTTTTATATATAAAACAGAGAAAGAATTGTGTGTATACTTGTGTGTAGAGAGAGGGGAAATGGTTGGTGTTACGATGGCGTGGATGTGAAGAATTACCTTTAAATGGAGCAGAAGTTGTAGATGGAAACCACTCTGTATTCTTTACATGGTGGGATTTTCTTGACACTTTCTTTTCTGGTTGTGAAGAAAAATATGCGAATAAACTCATCTGTGCGTTGAATTTAATCAAATTTTCTTCGAACCGGAAGCCTAATTATAATTGTCTGCAAGAATGTCAATAATGTGTACGTATAAGGGATCATTCAATTCCTCGAAATCCCCTTGTTCCATGGAGAGCCCATACCTTGTACCTATACGTAGACGAAAAGAAAAGAAACATTAAAAAAGTTATCAGAGTTAATCATTTACATATATCCCCATTCAACAACTTTTAAAGAATAAACACATGCTGATTTCAATTCTAAAAAATAGCTGTACGTACAGATGATTAACGAAAAATTAATTCAAGAGGAGTTCCAGATTGAAGATGATGTTAAAAGTTAAAGCCATCAAAACATGGCTAGCCAGATGATGTAATTAACTTGCCATCATAGTATTTGGGATCAACTGACCCAACACTAAAAACCCTGGCATAGGGAAGAATGTACGTAATTAGATGAGAAGGTTTTTTGTGTGTTGGGTCAGTTAAAGGAACGAAAATGGGTGACACCATTTTTAATAAGAGGTTCCCGAACAAATTGGAGAGGAAAAATGGAAAATGAACAATGAACTAACTAAATTCAAAACCATAATTACAACAAATCTGATATTGTGCATATTTTTAGGGATGTACAAGTGTTAATATAATAATATCTGATATTGACTGTCCAAACTAAACCCAAAACGGATTTGAATAATTCAAAATTTTTAAAATAAAAAAATATTAAAACACAAAATTGTTGAAATTCGGATTTTCAAAATCAGATTTAGTCCCTGCAAATCTGATCTTTAAAGATATGTGGAGGATCTATGTTGCCATCTTGACCATGAAAGAGAAGGGAAACCGATTCAGACCAATTTGCAGAGTTTATGTTACTATGCTGTTGAACAGGACAAATAATTATTTTAAAATATTGTGAGTAAAATTAGATAGACACAAAACAGATATATTTGCCAACTAAATCAGTCATTATATATATAATTACTAATACCAAAAATAAGGATATAACTCGTGCTATGTTTTTAAAACACAACTAGTTATTTATTAAAGGTGAAACTTCTTTTTCTAAGATTATGTGCTACTTAGTATTTGATCAATATGTTTAAAGGTAACACTTCTTTATTTGTCCTTACATCAAAACCATAAATCATAGTACTTAAAAAGAATTGATTGGAATTAAGTTGTAGAAAATGCTGGTAGTTGAGAGATGCATCAGATTCTAAAGGAACTGTTTGGGAACTTCCATAACTCCTATAAATAGGAGATGAATCTCTCATATATTGTTTCAAGTCAAAGAACAACTTTTCTAACAGAAATCTTCAGTTTCTCTAATTATTATAAAGGGGTTATGGCCAGATTTCATGACTATAACTTTAAAGCCTTACATTTATAGGAAAGGTTGTTTTGAAAATTAGAGGATCATCAGCGCTGGGTCCGATTAGAACAATGCCACAACTGGCCAGAAAGCGAACTAATCAGAAGCGGTGAATCCGAAAACCAGTCATGAATTAATTTTTTATTAAATTTCCAATAACCTCAGACTATGTATATTTGATTATTTGGCTTATTTGTAATGGACAATAAGTAGTTTTATTATTGTAATTAGGGGTGTTCATGGGTCGGAACGGGACGGGACGGGCTTGTTCCGTGTCCCGTCCCGTAAAAGGCCGCGGGACAGCAAAGTTGACCCATGTCCCGTTCCATTACCTGTCTTGTCCCGTCCTATCGGGATCGAAACGGGATCGGGACGGAATCGGGATGTCCCGCTTTTTAAAAAAAACATTGACTTGTTTGATGGGTTACTTAGATATTTATTTTGTATTTAAAATATAATATATTTTCATATAAATAATATCTATATTAAAATAAATTAGTTGTATCATTAATAAAAAAGTTAGATATTTTGATAAAATTTTGTTAAGATATATGAGATATTTTAGGGTATTAAATATTTCTGTTATTTTGTATTAAAGATAAAAATAAATTTAATATGATAATGTTTTATTATACAAATAACTATAATATTCTCCCTACGTGGAATGCAGTGATGCATAAGAAATATATTAATATTCTAATTAATAACAGTTTATAATAATTAATTGTATTTTGACAAATTTGAGATATTGTTTGTTGACCTATTAATACTCCAACTAATAATATCTCATAATAACAAATTATACTAAAATAAGATGATAAAAAACTAATAGTTCAAATTTGGGTTTAAATAAGATTATATTTCAAATACAAAAGTTGAATAATTATTGTTTTTTAAATCTATTATAAATTTTATGCATCTCAACCATTTGACCTAGCTTTATCGGTTAAGTATTAAATTACATATGAACTTGGATTTATTGAATAAATGCTAATTAGAAAATAATTAATATTTTTTAACAGTAGGTGGGAGGAATATGTACATAAAATATAATTATTATATCTTTTAAAAATAAATATTTGGGACTGGACAAAAAGACGGTACGGAATAGTGCTCGTCCCGTGTCCCGTCCCGTCCCATTGATAATTTTGTCCCGTCTCACAATGATCGGGATCGGAACGGTACAGTCGAAACGGGACGAAAGTGAACACCCCTAATTGTAATGTTACTAAGACTGGTGATTATAAATTTGACATATGTGTAAAATATAAGGATAAATATGGGAAAATTGGGGAGATGGACCAAGAAAAAAATTAATTACTTCTAAGGAGCTTTTCACTTATACAAAAAATACTTTGTCCCTATTTTATGTCTATTTTTTTAAATATTAGACTTAGATAAAAGACAGTGATAAAAGTGTAAATATTTATAGACTTTCTACGTCTCATATCTATAAATAAGACGTAAATTTCTATAAAATAAGGGTGATAAGTAATTAAAAAAGCAAAAATAAAGGCTGAAAACTTTCAACGTTTCATGTATAAATATGGGATGTGAAAAAATATTTTTTCACGCACAAACATAAGTAAGGTGTGAATTCTCTTCTCTTCAATTCAAATCGGGCCCCCTTGCTCTCAAACCTTTCAAACATACCTTCTTCACCATTCCTCTCTCCGTTCACTCCCTTCTTCTCTTAGGCGTTCTACGAGAGAATGGCTGTGGTGAGGGCTATTCATGTCTCCAACGTGGTTCCCTGCCTTGAAAATGCCCCTTTTGCCGCCAGTTACTCCAATGGTTCGTTTTTCTGATCCTTTTCCGATTCACACTTCGATTTTCTTTTTTCCTTTGTTTTTGCTGAATGTTTGGTATTTGGATTTGGAGATTGGGGATTCCAGATTTGGTTACTCCTGAGATTGAACGTCCGATGCCTAAGTTCCCAGTTACTGGTCACAGAGGGAACGGTAAGTCAACCTGTCATATTTGTGTACAATGCATTTATTTTATTGGATGCTTAAGGATCAATGGATGATCCAAAATGTGATTCACCTCCTTGCAAACAGCTGAACATAATTTGTGGGAAAGGCTTGGTAATGCTGCTCTGTTGGACATTGAATGTAGCTCTCTTTCTTGGGAGAGGCTCTCTTTACTGCATCACACTGAACACAGCAGCAGCACCGAACATTCTTAGGATGAAATGAACAAAGCTCTTGAGGTTTGAATAGGCTGTTGCTAGCCATGCTCAGAAATATTTCCTCCGAAAAACCAACCTTAATCGCCGACGTCGTAGATCCAGCTTATTTGACATTACCACTGACTTGGTAATTTATTTCTTCATTATACTTTTTGATTGATCATTGATTCTCTCTTATTTACTACTTTAGCTTTTGTATTTAATTGCCCTTCAATCCTAGTTTCTTAGCTATCTGTTATTTGCTGGGAAGGAAAATGATAAGCAACATAGAAACTTCCCAGCCTAATTTTATATCACTATTTGTACACTGTAGCTTATGAAGCAGTGCTAGGCTTGCAAAAGGGGTTTGAATTCCTATGAGATTCCTAGTTTTCCAGATGCTGGTCAAACTGAATATACGTGGCATACATATTCTGTCAATTGAATGAATTTCTTGGCAATGGCAATAGAAGATAAGTTTGAAAGACTAGAATGTTTTGGTTCCCTGCATTTGAAAGAATTGACTGACCAAGAGATTATATTGAAAAGTATTTATCTTATGCTTAAAAAATTATGGTGTGTGCCTTTGGGAATAAGAAGTGGAGGAGAGGAAAAAGTTGGTGAAGCATATGTGGGATGTGTACATGCAAGCCAATACGATTCGGTTACCTCGATTTTGGTCGGCAGCTTTTGAGGCTGCTTGTGTGCTTTTGGTAAGCTATGCTTTTTTTAACTGTTATGTTATTCAAATTATTGCTGTTGCATCCTTTAATTACTTGGCGAGTGATGTCCAAAGTCCTACTGTGGCTCAAGCATATGACTTCTTTCTCACCAGTAGCTTTTCTTATTATTGATAACTCTACCTAGTAATGGACTGAATCTCTTCTAGTTATAAATTTTGCTTTTGGACTAGGAATTAACATCCTTCAGGGCAGAATGTGAAGGAGAATTAAGCAAAGCAAAGAGTGGCGTGAGCATTACAGTTGGCAGTGACAAATAACAAGAAACCTTTTCTACAGCGAGCATGGAAAGCGAAAACAATTAGCACAGTATTGGGTATACAGTCCAACTTTCATTGCCAATGTTGGTTGAATTTCTCTTGTTCAATGCTGCTGTTAGTTTTGTTTTGAGTATACTTTTTTCCTGAAATCATCTGCTGTTAGTTTTGTTGGTTAGAAATGAACGTTGCTTTTTAATTAATCTTGACTGGTTTGTGTCTTTCTTCTCTTGTGAAATTGAGCTTAATTACTATTTTTTTTTTCAGGGATCATATCTGCAGTGTGTAAAGGAATGTGCAGTTCAATACTCTAAATAGAATCTTACTTGTATTGTAGTATGTATTTGGATTTATGTTTCTTTTAATTGTATTAATTGTATGTAAATAACTTGTTTTGGTGAAATCTGTCCAAATTCTGTCAGTTTTGTATGAGGTTCAATTTTAAATTCTGTTCATATACGAAGGAGAGTGGATGTATGTGTTTTTTGCATATATTTTTTAAGAAACATATTCTATGTCTCCTTTTTTCATAGTGGAAAGTGCACTTTTCACGTCTCTTTTTTAAATATGATACGTGGAAAATGCTACCTTTCACATCTCATATTTTTAAAAAAGACGTGAAAAGTGCCTTTTTGAGCATTTTCAACGTCTACAAAATAAAAATGAGATGTGAAAGAAGGAGTTTTTATGTCTCATATTTATTAGACATAAAAAGTGCCAATTTTTTCGTCTTTCCTAAAAACGTCCCACATAATGAATATATTAAATTACCAAATTACCCTTGCTATATCTTCTCCCTATATCTCATGTTTCTTCTTCTAACCAATTAACTATCTCTTCCCACTTTCTCCACCCCCCTCACTCTATATAAATTTAATCAAAAAATTATTTCATTTCATTATAACTATTATAGAGATATTCAAAATCAAAATGTAAGTATTAATTTTACCTAAAAATTTTAACGCAACCAATTAGGAGGATCACAACAATATTATTAATATCTTTGACTAAAATTATAAAATTGATTAAAATTATGTATTTACAGCTATACACTCATCTGCGCATGTACGTAAGTTTTTTCTTTTAAAATATTTTTTTTTAAAATGAAATTTTATTTTTCATCGTTGCATTTATATTTGTTCAATCATATTACTAGGCTTATAAACAAATGACAAAGGCTCAGCACAAAACTATTAACCATACTGAATGCCTATCATTTGTCATATAAACATTTTTTCTTTTCAGATTTTATCCATCTCTTAATAATTTTAAATTTATGTGTTTCCTATCCCATTAATATTAAGATAATATTAAGATATAGTTTATTGGTTAAAAGATAAAAAAGTTGAGATATGGAGAGAAAATATAGGAGGGTTAATTTAGTAATTTAATATATTTATTTTATTTTTTATCATTCTAATAAATTATTTTTAAAAGTTTTGTAGGAGTAATTAGTCATTTAAGTTATACTTATTTTATTAAAAATGGTCTGACCATGTTCCCACCACCACTAAACCTTGAATCAATGCCTTGGCCAATATTAACGCACTCTTTGGTTCTTAAAACATTGCTTAGTTCTTTCCTTTTTTCTTTTCTTTTTTTTTTTCTAGATGCGGACAATAAATGTTAGTTTAAATTGTTCTATAAATTCTTTTTGAAAGAACTAATGAAAACTTGTAAATTCTCTTAGCTAGAAGATGCATAAAATGTTGTTATTTAGAAACTAGTTATAACTTCCATAAGAAGGGATGGTTCTCCCATTTTATATCAAGTCAAAGAAGAGCATTCCTAAAAGAAAGCTTCAATCAGTTTTTCATCAAAATGAAAAAAGGTATGGCCTCTTTAAAAATTTTGATAACTATACATGCATTAAAAAAGCCTTGTATTTGGTTATGCTGACACTCATTAAACGGAGTGAAACCTTTCAAGTAATTAAATACATCGTTTCATTTATTTAAAAATAAATATGAGTAGAGACATGAGAGCACCTTGATGTTTAAAAAAAAAATGGCCCCTATATTCCTTTTTATAAAATGTCATATGTGGGTACGACATGTTCACTTTTATAAGAGACATTTAGAGGTTGTCTCAATCTTTTTGTCAATTCTCATTTTACCTTTTTTTATTTTTTGACCTGACTCAGTTTACCTTATTTAATTACTCATACAACTGCATTTAATTCTCACACCTTCACTCTCCGTCACACTTTACCCGTTGTCTATCGTCAACATAAACAAAGGAATTGGCAAGAAATTTGATTTTCATATATTTATTATCTTTTCCTAAATTGAGCAAGTTTTATCAACATATATAATTTAGTTAATTGTATCCTTAAAAATAGAAACCGATGAAGAAAGAGAAAGTAAAAAAGTGGCTAAATTCCACAAAACTCTCATTAAACTTTGGGGCAGTTGCATATAAACCCCTCGACTATTCAAAGTTTAAATTTAATCTCATTGAAATTTTCTTTTTTTTTTTTTTTTACTATGGACCCCTACCACTAAATTATTATTATCTCTGGACGGAAATTGTCAAGTCACACTGACATAAGGCACATCATCATATCCTATGTGACATACTTTTATTTTTTGATGGCTTATGTGACATAATTTTAAGTTTACATTTGCATAAAACTTTGTCAAACTTTAGTCTGATTAATTATATCATCCCTGACATTTTAAAATGAAATTTTACCTCCTTAAAGTTTTATTCTTTTTAATATTAGGCATCTCCATTAGTTTTTTTATAATGTCTATTAAAGTAGGTACTGTACTTTTAGCATTTTCTTCTAATGTGAAGATAACATTTTTACAGTCTTTTTGATATTTTTGTTAGTGTTTTGTTGTCATTGCAACCATTGCAATATTATGTTTACTTTTAAACATCCATATTTTTATTTTGTTGACAGGTTTGGTTGAATTAGAGGTTGAGTTTTTGTTATTATATTTTTAATTAGTGTAAAATTTTTAAATATTATTCTTCTATCTTTCTGTATGAAAAAAAATGCTACTTTAATTCATAAATAAGATATACATGTATTATAAAAATATTAAAAAACTGTAAAAATGTTATCTTAACATTTGAAGAAAATGCTGTAACTAAAGTGCCTACTTTGATAGACATTATAAAAAAAACTATTGGAGGGGTGTAATATTAAAAAAATAAAACTTCATTAAGGTAAAATTTCAATTTTATGATGTAGGGAGGTTATATGTAATTATACTAAAGTTCATGGGAGTTTTATGCAAATTTAAACTTAAAAGTATGCCACATAAAATATGATCAAGTGTCTTGTATTAATGTGACATGAAAATTTCTATTAAGAGATAATGACAAAGGACCCATAATAAAAAAAATAAAAGTTCTGGGAAGTTATATTTAAACTTTGAAACATCAAAGGTGTTATATACTATTATCCAAAGTTCAAAGGATTTTTGTGGAATTTCGCCCAAAAAAAAATACGTAGAGATATACAGTGAAAGTTCCAATGGTCCCTAGCTTGTGATTGATGCTTATAAAAATGTTTTAATCTTTTAATTTTGTTTAAACTTGTATTCCCTTCAAGACAAAACTATTGGGCACATTCTTTATCAGTTCAACGTTTGCTTGTGTCTAGCTTGTATGCCATATACTCATCTGGTCCTATTTATAAGTCACTTCCAGCATATTTCACACAGACCAAGGAAAGCCTTAAAACTCATTAACTTTCCACTAAAATCCAACAAATTTACAACTTTACCCATATTAAATATCCACTATACCACATGAAAATAAAGTCAACACATAATAAATGAAGGGTAAACTTGTACATTCACACTAAATATTTAATGAGGTGACTTATATATAGGACCAATTAAAACATTCTCTCTCTGCCCTATAAATAGGATCAGAGGAGTATACTGCAAAAAGGAGAGGTGAAAATTAAATAAAACAATAATTGTCAAAATTAATGGGCCCAATTGAACCTTTTTAGATCCCCTATGTCACCAAATTAATCAAAAGATATAAAAAAATGATTAGTTTTTGTGGAATGACTTAGTGAATAAGTAAATCTAAATTCAACAAATTAAAAATATTTTAACAATATTAAAATTTCAAACCCAAAGAAGGTAAAACTTATGAACTGATCAAGCCTCCCTTCAAGGATTAAATGAATGTAATCATGCCTTGCATCCTAAACAAAGCTTTTCAAAGTTTTGACAGTTTGACTGGCTATTTCATAATAAAAAGGTGATGTTATAAACAGAAGTAAAGGGAGAGACAAAAACAAAAAAAAAACTTGCGTATAATAAAATCATATTTCACTTGTAAGGCTCCGTGACAATATAAGATTCATGACAGTCAATTTATCTATCAAACTAAACTACTCCCTCCGTCCCATAATATAAGGTCCATTTTTTTTAATGATCTTGTCCCACAATATAAGGTCCTATTTGACTTTATTTGAGTAATAAATGTTTTTTTTTCATTTTACCTATGCATTAATTTTCCCACACATTCTCTTTCATCTTCTTTTCATAATTACCCCCTCTCTTACTTATTCATAAATAAGGGCAATATGGTATATTTCCTACATATTTATTATTTTTAACTAACTCTAACTAATTTTTTAGGAACCCGCAATTCGGTTAAAAAAACTGTGTATTGTGGGACGGAGGGAGTATATGATAATTTTTAAGACTAACACCAAGTAGAAAAAAACCATATATACCCAAATGATATATAATTAATGACATACCACTGCTTATATTTATATACATATATTTATATATCTCTACGCTTGACACTTATTTGTATGGATTGATCCAATTCTAAAAATACTGTTTCAAAATAGTTCCAACAAGCTAACGCCGAATCTGTGCTAAGAAATGAACATTTTGGTCATCTACATTTTGCAATAATTATGCCTCAGACAATGCAAATAAGCCCCACGTCCGGGTTTATGCATTAGAAAACGACACAAGTCAAAAGGTGCAGCTTTACGAAAAGGTAATTTTGAATGCAAAACAGTCATGCTTTTCCTTTTCTTCAGAAAAGATGTCACTAATTATCTCATATATATATATATATATATATATCATATATTATATTTGTTTTTTCATGCCAGGTGTGGTCACACCATTTTTGGGATTTGTGAGGACCACCAAATCAATTTGAAAGGGCATCAATTCATTCATTCTAATATATAAAGTTAATATATTATATAGTATGTTAGATTTGCATATTTATACCATTATAGTTTTTTTTGAGGTAAGGATCGGCTCCTTCTGCTAATCCAATATCGTTGGTAACATAATTAATTTAAATTATTTATGTTTATGAAGTAAACTATCTAAAATTTTCTTGATAGTGTAATTATTTGACTCAATACAACATCCAACAAGTCAAACGGTAGTTTAGCTGCAATTCCAAGATTTTTATTTGAATTTGACAAAATAAGAGAGTGCATTGATCTCGTATAATTTTGCTTGGTGTGAACGAAGAAATTTTAAAAGACAATAAAGGGGAAAGAAGAAAGTGGAAGAGGGTAATCAAAGAGGGGGGAAAGAGTTTACATAATATTAAACCCTTGTAACGATTGGAGGGTCTGGAAAAGAGAAGAAAACAGAATGGTGAAGCTTCTATATAGGATAGGTTTCCCAAATCTCTTTTCGTCTCTTCAATATTAAACCTTTTTGTCAAATAAAAAAAATCATTGTAAAGATAAAAACGGTAAAGTTATTTTTGTTTTGTAATTGGAAAGAAGTGCAGCTGAATTAAGAATAGGGAAATGATACAGTTATAATTATCAAATCATGGACTCACTCATTACCTTTGGTTGGTGTCAGTCAGCTTTCTCGAGAAATGTGCTTGAGAAGACAAAAGCAAAGTCCCAAAGACGTAATTATATTCAAAATAATTTTTTGGTCAGGCAAAACAAAAGGTCCCAAGTCCTCTCACTGTTTCTGTGTCACTCAGATCTGACACCACTGCTTTTAATTTCTTTCATTTCACTGCCAATATTTCTCAGATTCCCTTCTTATCTTCCCTCTTGATTTTCCCTTCTTCTTCCTCCTTATTCTGGATCCAATGCGTTGAAAGCCATGCAAGCAAATCCCACGAAGTAATGATTCAATATTTTCTTCTTTTATGCTATACAGTTTCTCTCCTACTTTCCCTCATTCTTCTTTTCTCTAGTTTTTCCCTAGAATTGTAAGTTCTGTTGTGGTCTCCCTCCTCTCTCAGGAAAAAAAAAAAAAAAACTGAAGTTTTTTTCAGCTTATTATTAGAGAAATTAATTCCCTTCCATTTCCCTGCTTCTATTTACTCTATTGTTCTTTGCAAAGATTCCAGTTTATTAGGTGACACTATTAATTTGTCTGAGGGATATATAGGGTCTCCTTTATGTACGAACCAACTTTCACGGAGAAGACATTAATGTGCTTAAAGAAGCAAGAAGATATGGGAGAGATCAGAACGGAAAAAGTAAAAGTAAAAGTAAAAGACAACTTGCAACCAGATTGTTAAGATATTATTTAAAGAAAAGAAAGGATCTATATAGCACCATTTTAAAAATGCATAAATATCAATAACTTGTACTCTCTCTGTATTATATCAACCAATCCGATATCTAGAGGGGTAAAAATGAAGTGGAATAAAAAGCACTAAACTACACATAGATCGAGAGGAAGATATGAGCTGAGATTAGATTCTTATGCCACCAACACCATATATATTATCGCAGTCTATATAATAAGAAATAAAATAGGACGGTACATACATACAAACATACACAGAAAAATTATAGTGTCTCTCGCTATACATTTCCAGCCCAAAAGTTTAAAAAAAAAGGGAAAGGAAAAGATATAAAGCAAAAGTTCGAAGCTAACTAGTTATGATGTGGACGATAAGAACTAGACTATTATAACAAGCCTCTCACATAGAAATAAATATTCATGGCGATCGAACTGGATAGAAAGAAATAAAGGATGACAATTACAATACAACGTCGCCTTTAAATCTTCATTTCATCTTCTTCAAAGCAAGGTAGCAAGCTAGAGCCAAATCTAGGTTGCTATATATATATATGATGATCATCGTAGCTTTCAGACTTACCGATTTGAGATAGGGTTTGGACCACTTGGAACTTCATGAGCGTCAGAACCGAATTCTCTACCTTTTGCTGCTGATGATGATGAAGTATGTGAATTATGGGTTGTTTTAGGGTTTAAATTTGTGGTAGATTCTGAAGATGATGGTGATGATGATTTAGGTGAGGTGGTGGGATGAGAGGAAGCCATGGAAGGTGATTTTGAAGAAGGATTTAGTTGGTTATGAGATAGGTTGATGAGAAGAAGGAGGACAAAGAGGAAGGAGAGGAATTGAAGCAAGTTAGGGAGAGATTTGGTAGAGAGATTTTGTGAAGAAGATGAAGATTTGGGTTCAGCCATGCAATTAGAGAGAAGAAAACACCACCCCCCAAGAGCCCACAAGAGATCAATATCCATGAACCAGCAGGTGATAGATAAGGGTAGAGAGAGGGAGGGAGAGGGAAGAGAGAGAAGGGAGGAATGAGAAGCTTCAGCAAAAGTGATTGGAAAGTAGGGTTTTAAATTCGATGCACATTTGGGAGAGAAAACCAAAACCAACTTCACATTCAAGTTCTATATGAAAGGTTTTGTGTGGCCTTAGCTCATTAATTGAATTTACCAAAAGGCCCCTCACTATTAACTTTGGAGGGCAAAATTAAATGACAAACACAAATTACTACTGATTTTTGGAACAAATTCCCCTATTCATCAAAAAGAAGAGTAGCTTAGGGAGAACTAGAGTTTAAATATCATCTGGATGGTTTATAATTAAAATATTTTAATATATACACAATATAAAATCACATATAAACCGTCCAGATGAGATTTAGACAATCTAGATATGACAAGCTCTTTCTACTCAAAAGATTAGTAGAAAAACCGGTTTCCTAATTTTCATAATCATATATACCCCTTCAACTTCAAATTATAAGAGCCCTATATTAATAAATATAGTTAAAAGCATTTAATTTGTTATAAAATTCAAGTGATTTTTAATAATACTTCTATTAACTACACTAAACTCAAACAACATTATATAATTTTTACTCTATCTTATTACCCTTTTTCTAATGGACATATATGAAAAATATATATAATAAAACATCAAAATGTCTTATAAAAATGACAAAAAAATACCTTCTATAAAATACATATTATATAATGAATTGGAGGGAGCGAGGGAGTACTAAACACGAGTTGAAAAGGGATAATAATAGTTCTTAAAAAATGAAATCTTAATTGTTAAGACGATTATTCACTTCGACCATAAATTCTTAAGGAGTTTAGCCTACCAAATAATATTTGTTCAACAACATTGTTATTGAAAATAAAAAACCCAATCCCAATGCATGGGACAGGAATAATTCTAATTAATTAATTAATTATTAAATTTAATCACATTATCAAAAATTATTTTTGTCTCTTCATCACTGAGAAATTTCCGTTGATTAATAAAAAAGGACATGGATGTCATATAGTAAAGGCATTCATATTGCACTGTTACTTAATTTTGTTAAAGAAATATATTTATTTTATAATATAGAATCTTCAAAGGTACAGCTATATTGGCTTGACGAAAAGAAGACGATGGAGTGGTGAAAGGATGGTGTGGTTGCTTTTTCTTGTTTGGCTGCTTCCTCAAGAAATCTTTCTTTGACTATGAAAACCCTAAAATAAAATATACATCGATTTTGTTCTTTAATCCTTTGGATTTCTCAACCTTCCCTTCCAATACACAAGGTTAATCCTTTTCTCTGCGTGTTGCATGCCCCATTGGCTATCACTTACTTCTTCTTCTTCTTTTTATTATATATAATTCACATTTAACCATTTCACCATAATTAATGAAAAATAGTTAATTCATTAAATTATGTTCTGAAAAAACCTTTTTCATTGGTGTATTGAATGCCCTATATATAGGCTATCAGTTATTTACTTCCTATTTTTATTATAAGTCACTCAAAAATTTTTACAAAAATTGAAGAGAAGTATAGTTGATCCATTAAATTGTCATATAATTTTTAAAGTTATAACTTTATTATTAAATATAAAAAAACACGCGATATTAAACAAGTCATATAGAATCTGAATTAAAATAAAATTTTTGTTAGTAATTTGTAACAGAAATAAAATTAAAAAATAATCAATACCAATTTCTTAGGCGACTTATATCATCAAGACCTATAAATTTATTCTAGAAGACATCCCATTATAAGGATTGAAGAGCAAGCAACGGGGCGGGCATGCATGCGATACACTATTAATGGACAATAATGGTATGAAGGGAATTCGATTTGCTTTGGAAAACGGAGCAGTAATATTCCCACAAAAGCAACGGTAATAGTAATTTGCTTTACCTGTAAGACTCGAATATAATAATTTTTTTCTTCCGAACTCATATTCCCTCGCAATTGTTCTTTTTGTTTCTTTATGATGTCTTCCTTCTCCTCATGAAAATGAAAGGGGGAGGGAAAATATTCCATTGATATTGGACCATGTTGAAAAAATTTCAACGATTAAAAAATTTCATCCATATGAAACTCAAAAAAGATTATTTTAACTATTTATTACTGAAGTATTATTAGAAAGTAAACATGCATGATCTTGTCTTACAAATATAATTATGTCTCTAAATAAATAACTTTTACATCCCATTTGGACAATCTGAATTTTATATTTTACAAAATATATATTTTTTAAACAATGGAATGAAGTAATGGTATAGAGAATCTGAATTTGAAGAGGTAAGGAACTTTATTGTTTATGTTGTTTTCTTTCCTCACTGAAAGATTGAGAAGACATATTAGTTTAAAATGTCAAGAAAAAAGAACTAACTTCATGAAATAGAGAAAACGATTCAGAAAAGGGGGTGTGCTTTATTGAAGTTTGATGCATGGATTTCTGTATATTGCAGCAATTTTTGAAAATTTTTTAATAACATAACATTTTTCTGAAATCCAAGCTAGTTATAGAAGCAAATTAAACGTCTAAAAAGAGAGTGGCCAGAAATGACAGTTAGTTCTATTATTTTATCAAAAAATAAAACACAAAAACACATCCACATATAAGAGAACCACATATATATATATATACCCTTCATTCTTCAAGCTAGCTAATACACATACACACTTTCTCAATCTTAAACATAGAGTTAGATGATTAATTTATAGAGATTAAAAAAATCAGTTTAGATACTTATTAGTTATTTGTTAAAAAAATATATCCTCCTATCTTAAATATTAGGTGTCTTCTAATCTTAGTCCATATTATAAGTTTCTTGATGGGTTACTATTTATTGATGAACTTGTTTCAAATTCTAGGCATTACAATTTAAAATCCAACTTGTAGTGCAATTTTCCACCGTAAATTGGATCTTGAGGTAGTATTTCTCTATGATCTAAGGGGGAAATATCGGATATTGAGGTAGTAATTTATTAATGAACTTGTTTCAAATACTACGCATTACACTTTAGAATCCAATTTGTTGTGCAATTTGCACTATGAATTGGATCTTGAGGTAGTATTTCTCTATGATCCAAGAGAAAACGTAGTATTTTTATATTATTTTAAATAGTGGCACAATTAGAAAAATATTTTATTTTTAAACAAAGTTAATGTTTTAATACTCAATAACTTTTATTTAGTTCCATAGACTAGAATGAGATAGTTAGAGTTTTATAAATGAATAGAAAGGGGTATATTTAATTTCTTAGATTTAGAACTGAGTAGGAAAATATATATCTACCGGTTCTTAAATAAGAGTAACATGAAATTTTTTTTATCCACATTATAAGAGGTAACATGTAGATTCAAGATAATAAATGTTTGATTTCCATGTTTTATCCTTATATATTAAATGTAAAAAGGGGAGAGAGTGTGCGTGCATATAAATGATATAAGGGTAAAATTAGAAATCACATTAACTTTATCAATAATAAATTATTCAATTATGTTACCTTAAGTTATTTAAAATGGTTGACTATATCTTATAATATGGAACGGAATGAGTACATACAAGCCCATCGGGCCGCCCTTTTAGGCCCTGACCCTTGAAGGGCCGGGCTTTGATTTTGGAAGCTTAAAAAAGGAATCGGGCTTCACGGGTTGGCCCTGTAGGGCTGAGAGCTTCAAAGGGTCAGCCCTGCAGGGCCGAAGGCCGCCCCTTTAAGCCTGTCACATATATATATATTTTTAAAAAAATTAACTACAAAATAAAACAATTAATTAAAGGTAAAAAACCATAATACCTAATTCCCAATATTTATCATTATTTGATAATTTCTTAGTGAGTGATTTATTTATAAATATGGACAATATTTATTAAAATAATTAATTAAAAATAAACATATATTTTGTGATTTATATAAAAATATGGACAATATTTATCATTGCTTGATAATTTCTTAGTGTTTGTTGCTTATTGGTGTTTGTATTGTAAGTTAAAATTGATATTTATGTTGACAATAAGAATTTTTTTACTTTAGTTTTTTCTATAGAAAAATATTAAAAAATAGTGTATAAACGTTAATCGGGCCGGGCTTTGAAAAATAGAGATATTTACACTACCCAAACATTCCGGGCCAACCCTTTTAAGGCCCTGGTCCTTAAAGGGCCAGCCCTATAAGACGGACCGACCCTGATACACAGCTCTATTGGGGTGTTGGGTGTATAAATATTGAAGGGAGGAAGAAGCCAAAGGGGAAGACATGTGTGTCTGCCATGAAGGGGGAAAGTGGGACCTCACAAGGTGTAATTGTTAGAGAGAGGAGGAGAGCGATAGTACGTTGAGGTGTGTCCACTGATTTCACCATTCATCTACCACGTTTAATGACACCCTTCTTCCTTTATGTTTCATAGCTTTTAGGCTTTTCCCCTTTTGCCACCATATTTATTTCTTTCATGAGAGATAGTTAAAGCACGTCGTACATGAAAGTGAAATGGATTTTGGCATTTCATTTTCTTCCATTTATGACTTTGAGTGATATAATTTGTTGACAATTAAAATAAGCCAGAAAGTTGATGTAATTAATGCTATATATATTGATATGTTGTTTACTTTTAAGCTAGTTCTCTCTTAGGATATATATGTACATATATATGACTTAGACCAGTGATTTTTGAAAATTATAAAAAATTAGTTAAATTAGTTATTTGTAAATTAAAAAAAAATGTGTGTTGCCTTTTTTATATAAAATTTCCCTTATTTAACCGTTGAAAACTACTCATCATTTGATCCTATTTATAATATAGAGAGAAGATTTATTTGGTCATAAAATGTAAAATTTTACCATTCATTTATTATTTATTAATTTTTTTTCTTATGTAATAGAGTAAATATAAAATATTTGTAAAGGCATAAAGTTCGAGAACAAAATCAACAGATAATAAATGAAGGATAAAATTGTACATTAATATGAAACATTTTAGGGAAAATTGTTGGAAAAGGTAATGTAACAAGGACCCTTGAAAGCTCAAAATAACTAACAAGCCCTAAAAGACTTTAAAGTGATATAATGCGATTATGAAATTATACCATCGCTCATGCTGATGGACAAAGAAAAATATTAACAAGTATAGATGCATTGATGAAGAGTCCCGTTTGCTCTTGTAGTGCCCTGAGGTCCACCCTTCAAAAATTAAGAACCAAATTGTAGTGGTGAACTATTTCCAAGTTTATCATTCTTAAGGAGCTTAGTGCAACTAGCCCTAGTAACTAATATGTCAAACGTGCAAAAGCAGATAAAAATATTTTGTATTATGTTTTTGTCAAAAATTGGGTTTTCATGAGTGATTAAGTATAGAAAAATATTTGGATTCAGGGATTTGAACAAAATGGAATGGATTATTCTTGATTAGGGGAGGCTTTAGATTTCATTGCTTTGAACCAGGTTAGAAAGGGGAAATTTGGATTCGCGTCGCAGGTCACCTCAAAACGCAGTGTTTCATTTGCTAATATCGAGGGTTTGCCATGGGTTCAATGTTGCTAGCCATGACTAAGGTAGGATTGGAGTTCTCTATTTATCCTGCTGACGACTTCGCCATTGCTTCGTTGTTGGTGGTCACGACGAACTCCCCTGATGCAGTAGTCTTCAATTTGATTTTCTTCACCTTGTTTCCTCCTCTCTTGGTCCTCCATTTGTCCTACAAAGAAAAATATCATAAAACATTACAAAAAAACAATGATTTTGCGACGGAATTTCGTCACAAAATCGGGTTTTCCGACGGATTTCCGGCGGAATTCCGTCGGAAAAATTCTGACGGAATTCCCGACAGAATTTTTTCCGTCGGAAATTCCACCGTCTCAAATCGATTTACCGACGGAAAAAAAAATTCCGTCGGTAATTAGCGACGGAATTTCCGTCGGTAATTTAATAATATTATTTTATTTTTAAATTATTGTTTTAATTTAAATTAAATAATAAAATATTATTACCTCCGTCGGTAATTTTTTTAAATATTTAAAAAATTTAATCCGCCACATGTCGCTCTCTCGTGTCCCCACGTGTCCCTACCCCACACCCCACCACGTGTCGCTCCCACAAATTGCCTTCAATTTTGTCGTTGGAGATATTCGAACCCGCAACCTGTTGGGGCATGTCTGACGCCTTAACCAGTTGAGCTACGAATACCTTGTGAAATTATTTGCAAACTATTATATTTACAATATTTAAACTCCCATTATTATAATTATATTTAATCTTAATATATTATGAAATATTTTATAATTATTAATATATAATTTACATATTAATAATTCTATTATTTTTTATAAATAATTTTTATATTCATATACAATCCATTATATTTAGTATTTTCATTTTATATTATTAAATTATAATTATTTTTCATTTTATTTTATGACATTTTTAAATAATTATTTTATTACATATATTATTAAATTATAATTATTTTTCGTTTTTATTACTAATATTTAATTATTTATTAAAAAATAAAATATTGTTTAATAACAAATTAAAAATTAAATTTTTTAACAAATATATATCTATATTCGTGTATATATATTAATTTTTATTAAATATATTTTATTTATTTATAAAATATTTTTAAAAATAAATTAATATAATATTTTTTATTTTTTATTTTTTATTTATAAATTAAAATAAAAATTTATTTATAAAATAATAAATAATTAAAGTTACCGACGGAAAATTTTCCGTGTTAATAATATTTTATTATATTATTTATAAATTAAAATAATAATTTATAAATAAAATAAAATAATTAATTAAATTACCGACGGAAATTCTGTCGAAAATTTCCGTCGGTAATCCGTCGGTAAATTTTCCGACGGAATTTCCATCGAAAATCCGTCGGAAATTACCGACGGAATTTTTTCCGTCGCTAAATTCCGTCGCAAAATCATTGTTTTTTTTGTAATGAAACATGATCAAATGCTCTAGAAATTAATTATTTCTTATGACAAGTTAATCCTCTTTTTATGGTATTTTCACCTAAAGACCTAAGGGATCAATTAGGTATTAGTTGGACCATAGTTGCATCTTTTTCATGTTGAAAGCCTCAATTAATCACATGAAATGCATACAAATACAAGGATTTGTCTATTAATTAACTAGTTACGGCCTTAATTGATAACTGTAATGACTTTATTAACAATTATTATAAAAACACTTGTTATTTAGAGCTAAACAAAATTAGATTAACAACTATTGTAACGTGCATTAACAACTAATCAATAAAAATATATTGATAATTTCATAATTACATTACTCATAGGTCCGTGAGATTTGTTAATAATTTCAATATTTAAAGACAGCTTACAATATTGATTGTTTACTTTGGAGTTTAAATGCAATTTTCCTAAAATTTAATAATGTAACATAAATTTTGGATCTGATGAAATCTTCAATCTCTATCAGGTCAATAGAGTATTTCTTAACATTACCACCACCAGGTTAAGTTATTGCGGTAATAACCACTCTTGAGAGTCGCAGTAATTGAAGTTTGGATCTACTGGGGACGAACACTTTTCAAATGGCTCACTAGATGGACCGAAATACAGATTTTGAGTAATTTTCTTGGAGTGGTAATGAAATAAGAGTGCATTCTATGAGGGTTCAAAATGCATATAATATTTGTGTTTGAAGTAAACTTAATTAACAAAGAAAAAACATATATAGAGAAGAGAAAAATATCTACGAAAATGAATAATCATTTTATTAAGAAAATGGATCAAAATCAAATCAAATAGCTCCTTATTAATTTAGCAAAATAGATTATTAGATAATCAGTTTGATTATAAATTGTAGTAAAAAATATCCACCGATTTAATTATAAACAACAGATAACGTCCTAATCAAAGGCACGCATATATAGAAAAATTCAATAATGGTATTGACTTTGTTTTCGACTTTTGAAATTATAGTCTTTATCTATATAAAAATGAAGGTAATCTTTAAATCAGCAGCATTGAAATTAAGTCCTTTACCTAGCTCGGAGCCACATCTTATTTAATTAATAATAATTAAGCAGCATTTTGCAATCAAATAACCACAGTGTGTGTGTGTGGAGTTTAATTATATGTATGCTCATAATTCATTTCACACACGTCTAAGTTTAAATTTTATATTTTTTCAATGAGACTATATATACTATATATGATATCACGCCTGAAATTTAGGTGTGGTATGAAAGGAGTTCAATTAATTTGAAAATCTTCAAAGTTGATGCATGCTGGTGCATATTTAAGTAACAGACGATCAAACCAAGTGAAGCAGATGCGAAAAAGTTAAAATAATTAAAATTTAAGTCAAATATACCCATTAAATAGGAACAAGTAAAGAAGCTTTAAAAAGCATGATGTGGCTCCAATTAACATGAGATCTTTCTGATATCAACTGCCCACCAACTTTATTATTGATTATTCGTTGTTTTGAAATTTAATTGTTCCCACTAATTAAGAACTTTAGTACCGTAATTTGCCTTTTTTATTTAATTAATGAAAAAGCAAATAATCATCACTTGCAGCATCAGGCTTACGTCACATAAAACAACATAATAATTATGTGACTTAATATGAGAGTAATAATGGTGTTTTTGTGTTCCATGTTTTGACTCAAAAGAACAGTGTAGTTGTATGGCCGTAGTCTGGGTGACTTAGAAGTATAAGTCTATCAGTAATGATTCCTCTATGATTAACTCCTTGCAAACACAAATTGCCAAAGCTAGTTTGCATTCTTTCATTTATTTGTTTCGTGTAATTTGTTTTTTAGTTATATTGCTACAAATATCGATTGTATACACTATGATAAGTTCGGAAACTATTTAAGGGGCAAATTCCAACATAAAAGAAAATCTAATTTAAAGGTTTTTTTTTTATTTTGCTAAAAATTTTACACCTTGCGCTGAAATTTATTTGTGTGTGTGTGTATAGAGAGAGAGAGATGCAGTTTTTTTTTTCTTGACTTCTTTTTACCGAGATGTATAAAATGCAGTATTTCGAATCAAATTAACATATACTCATCTAAGCGTGTGTGTTTGTGTAGTTTGGATATTTTCAGTTTATTAAATAAAATAACTTTGTTCTTCTACTCCCTCCATTTCAGTTTATAATAAACATTTTTAGATTAAGTTGTAAAATTCAATGAACCTTAATAAATACAGAAAAAAACCTTATTTAAAACAATATATATATATATATACATATAGATATTTGTGTGTGTGTGTGAGCGAGTATGTAACCTTTCAAAAATTCTCGTCATTTTGGCAAGAAAAGAAAAAAGCTCTTCATTTGGCATTAAGCCCCAAATTAATTACATAATTAAGTAATGAAGATTAATTTTGAAAAAGAGATTATTAATGAATCCTTCTTTTCTCGCCGAACAACTAGGGAAAATTAGGGAGAGGGACCAAGAAAAAATTAATTACTCCTCAAAACCTTTTAAAAAATAATTATTTAGAGGACCAAAAAATAAAATAAAATATTAAATTACCTAATTAACCTTCCCTATATTTTCTCTTCTCATCAAAATGGTTTCTTCTTTTAACCAATCAACCATATCTTAATATTGTTTTAGTAATAATGGGATAGAAAACACATAATTAGAATTAAAATCATCGAGAGAGATGGATACAATCTTAAAAAAAATGTTGCCATGACATATTGGAACCATTCAATATGGTTTATAGTTTTGTATTGAGTCTTTGTTCGCCATTTATAAGCCTAGTCATATGATTGAACAAATATGAATGTAATGATGAAAAAATTTATTTTACAAAAAAAATATTTAAAAAGGAAAAATTCTACGTACATGCACACATGAGTATAAAGCTGTAAATAAATAATTTTAATCTATTTTGTAATTTAATTAAATATATTAATAGCATTGTTCTGATCCTACTAATTGATTAACAGATATAATGAAATGAAATAATTTTTTTAATTTTTTAATTAAACTTCAGTTTGCAGAGAGCTGGAAAGATAGGAGAGATCATGGGGAGAGAGAGTTAATTGGTTAAAAGATAAAACATTTGAGATATGGAGAGAAGAGATGAATTCTTGCGTAAACCCGGTGCATCACGTCATTTGTAGTCTAACCAATCACAAGTAAACACATAAGGTTTGACGTGGAATTTTCAATCTGACTTGACACCTTAAAAAAATTAACTAGCATGTAAAAAAAATTTTAATCACATGTTTTCAATTTTTTTATTTTACAGGTTGAAAAAATATATTTATCAGACAATTTATTTTTTCAGGGTGCTAAGTTAGATTGAAAATTCCACGTCAAACCTTATATGTTTATTTGTGATTGGTCAGACCACAAATTACGTGGTGCATCGGGTTCACATAAGAATTTCTTAGGGAGAAGATATAGGGAGAGTTAATTTGTTAATTAATATATTTATTTCACTTTTTTGTTCTTTCTAAACAATTATTTTTTAAAATAATTGTTTAGAAAGAACAAATAAATTTTTTCCTTGGTCCCTCTCCCTAATTTTCAAATAAATATCTAATAGGAAATGGAAACTGAGGAAGTATTTTTGTTTCGACAGCTCTTATGGTTTTACATAAGCCAGTTTTTTTTTTTTTTTTCTACTTTTAAGAAACTCTATTCTCCCAAATCTATAGTCTAAAATTACTTCTATACTTTTTCCATAAGTTATATGCTTCAAAAGCTAACCCAAACACGTTATCAATAATTAGAAACTCATCAAATGACATAGTTTGATGGCACTTGTATGAATGAGATTTCCCTGGAAAAACTAGACAAAATATTATAAATCTGAATTAAATGTGTTGAAAGTAGAGTGCATGTAATCATCACTTACGATATTCAAAATAATTTTAAAATATGGAAACCTTTTTTATAAATATAAATAACACAACCCGGTAGATCATTTTCTACAATGAACAAGAAGTGCAGGCTCCATGTGCTGATGATTTTGCAAAGTTTCATGACAATTTGTGTTTAAAGTCAAAGGAGAAGTGAACCCTAGAGACGCAATTTTGGTATCATGTTGCTCACAGCCATACATTATTATTCTAGAAGGTAAGATTTTAACACTGTAAAGAGAGGACAGCCTCGAAACATATCAGTGTTCATTTTTCCTCCAAAAGATTATGTCCACAATTTGTGATGTAAAAGTCAACAATAAGCATTAAAAAATCTACCAATATTTCCCCAAATTTTCTTCATTGCTTTCGCATTTCCTCTCAGCCTCTGTCTTCTTTATATAAGGTAGAGGGAGGACGATATTTTTACCTATTTACATATAATTAATTATAAAATTGGTAGTTAAAATTTCAGACTTACTTAACAAGGTTCAAGATTTTTTTTTTATCCCGATAAAACATGCTACTGTAGAATCAACTTATAAATGTGACTAGAGAAGCTTCATCCAAGCTTCTAAGTGTGCTGGTGACAAGTAACTGCTAGATGATAGAGTTTCCAATCACAAAATAGAAAAAAAAAAAAAATACATGAAGCTAAGAAATTAGGGGATCACATTGAGTACTCATCATAAAGATGAGTGATGACATTCTCATCATAACCTGAACCAATCAAATTAATTTGAATGATACAGATTTAATTTAATTTTTTAATGTTTTAAATAATTTTTTTCATTTTGATGGATATACAATATAATTTATAAATACAAATCATCTTAAAAATGACATTTCTTCAAAAATTAAATTTATCATTAAAAAAGTTGTCAATTAGCTACTTAAAATCTGGATCATCCAAATCAAATTTTAGATTGTCCAGATTTAATTTTAGTGATAAGAAACACTTTACTCATCGTTGTGATGAGGACTGAATGAGAACCCATCAATCGGTGTCACATTAATTCACATTATCTATCATTTGAAATTTGGGGCTAATAATTGCTTCAAATTAATTACTATATACCTCCGATCTTTATTATAAAAGCTCAATAATCAAATTACGATGTTAAAAAAAGTTGTTAATTAAAATTAGTTAAAAGCAATAGCCCTTATTAATAAGGGAACAAATAAGAGTGAGAAATAAAGTAAAAATGTGAGGAAGTTTGAAAGAGAATGAAATATTGGGAAAGAATGAAGAGAGAGAATATAATTAATTAGGGGGAAAAAGGTAAAAATGCATTAAATTCGTAGACAACCCTTATAATGAGCTCTTATAAGAAGGAGTAAAGCAATTCAAATTTGGGACTCTTATAAAAAACACAAGAAGAATTATATCCTTTCACTCACATTTACTTATGTTTCTTGGTAGTAAGATGCTGTATGCTAGTACTATTTTATACTCCTTCGGGTTTTTTATAAGCACCAACTACCTAAATCACATAAAATGGACAATTGTTTAAAATTAGTTAGTGAATTTGTAATAGATGTAATTTTTTAAATATACTCTTATTTATGAATGACTAGTGTGAGAGAGAATGAAAGAAAATGAGTTAAGGGTCGATTTTGCCATGGAAGTTTTAGTCTAAAATCAATTTTATTTCGGAAGTATATTTTTTATCTAATTTTCACTAGAATTATTTAAATGAAGCAAATTTTCCCTTTACCGTTAAATTATTAGCAATCAATGTCAACTTTTTAACAGTTAACATAAGTTTTTTAACATAATAGGGCAATTACACTACGTTTTGAAACCTTACGAGCAATTTAAAAGAAAAATTATTTCCGAGGCAAAATTGATCACGAGTAAAAACTTTCGAGACAAACTTGACCCTAAACCCAATGAAAAAAGATATGAGAGAGGATGAGGGTAAAATAAGATAAGAGAAACATGTAATAAATTGAGGGCACGTAAAAATAAAAAATGCAGTAAATATTTAGACAATGTAAATCGTTAAAAGGAATTATAATCATAGCATTGTAAAGGCTGAAGTAGCAACATATCTATTATTTATGTTATTATAAAAACACAAATATTAATAATGGATCCTTCAATCCAAAACCCATTTCTGAAGAAATGATGTGTCTCGCTCTTTGATCTGTTTATCTCACTCTATATCGATCAGTATTTGTGATCTATGTTCCAAGGATGGATTTGTTGAGTTCCAAATCCCAATAAGATTTAAATGTAATTAATTGAAAAATATTAACTTACTCAGAAACAATTTTTTTTTTACCTTATAATCAGAAACAATTTGTTTAGTGGCAACATGCACCGTTATATTGTTTAATTATTAGGAACATAGTTATTTTGTCAAATTTAAACATTACAAAATGATAGATTACTTGTTCATTAATAACATTTATTATTATTTTATTTTTTAAAAATAAAATTAGTCATTGTATCTATACAAATATTGATTGAGGAAGAAGGCAGTGACTCAGCATTTATAGGAGGCATGATCATAAAACCATTTTTTAACATGTAGCCTGGCTCAAATTCAAGTTATTGTCACTCGATTGGATAACTCTCATAAATACATATTTTTTATGGACACGAACTACTAAAATTCAAAATCTCATGTTTAAACGGTAAAAATTCAAGTTATTGTCACTAAATTGGATAACTCTAATGTTTAAATGGTTAAGTGCTTCCTACCAATTGTGGTAGGCTCAAAGAATTCTTTTAATTATGAAGAAACTACATTGAGAAATCAGGAAAATATGCGCATATTGTGTGTAATGGTGTGTGCATGGATTTCTTTTCCTGATATAGGTGTGTATTCACACACATATAAATGTTTTTTTTTTTTTTTTGCCAGGGACACGCACATATATATGGATTTCAGACTTTGATGACCTATCAATGTGATACTTCATTTTCTTGCTTTATCCTTGAACCACTACATTATATAGTCCAATATAATTCCCACTGTCTCGTGGGAACGGAATTTCAAAGTTGCTTTCCATCCAAGGAATTACTTTTTGAAGCATCCGTTTTATTTCTTTTTCCTTCCGTTTCTTCCTCTTCAGAAAATACATATTCAACAGAATAATTGTCAATGATAACATATATAGTGCTTATTTAATGCATATTCTTTTTTTTTTAGCACGCGTGTGCCTTATGCCATGGCCCCACCATCTATAAACTTCCATAGCTTCCCATACAGGGAATCAAGCTATATTTCTATATAGTTTATTGGGAAAATTAATTATAAGTTCCGTATAAGGAACTTAATTAAGATGAGGTCCTATGAAATTATGTAATTAATCTCAGATCCCATGATGTTGTTATCGCTTGCTTATTAAGTTGTTATCGGAAGCTCAAAAGTTATTACTGTACAAGAGTTAAAAAGTTATGACTTTCATGCCCCAAGTTGTTATCATCTGGTTAAAAGTTGTTATCGTCAGGCCAAAAAGCTGTTATCGCCTGATCAAAAGTTATTAGTGACTGAGGATTTAATTATTGGTTAGTAACAACTTTTGACTAGACAATAAAAAGTGTTTGCTATGTCGATAACAACTTAATAAAGATGCCATAACAACTTTCTGGCAGGAACTGAGATTAATTAAATGATTTCGTTTAATTAAATGATTTCGTGGGATCTCATTTTAATTAAGTGCCTTACAAGAGACCTGTAATTAATTTTCCCTAGTTTATTTTTCTAGTAAATATAAGAATTTTACTATTTACAGATTTTGAATAATAAAATTTAACTGGGGTTTTATATAATACATGGTTCTCATAATCTAGCTATAAAATAATAGCCTCAAAATTCTTTTTTTTTTCTTTGTAAATGAAGCATGTATGAGAAAAGCTATATGAGACTAATTGTTTTATATGACTTGAATTGAAAAAGCAATGTTATTCTTTTAAATTGAAAGAAAATATAATGTTCACTGTAAATAGTCTAAGATGTAAAGAATTCTCCGACAGGACCTTTGTGGAGATGAGTATTATTATTCTCTTTATAATCCAGTAATAAAGTCACACTTACTGTTGTTTGGTAAAATTTAGATGAGTTGGATTTAAAAATAATAGAGAAATGTGGCTAATAGTTTTTTAATTAATTTTCTTACTCTTTCATTTTTCATCATCTTTTTAAAAAATTGTATAGACCCACTTTTCCAATTTTTTAGATGGGAAAAAGACAAATAAATACCCTCCAATTTGTAAAATCCCATTAACAACTTCATGATAGGTATTAACAACACAACAACCTATCATGAAGTTGTTAATACCTATCATGAAGTTGTTAATGGGATTTTGCAAATTGGAGGGTATTTATTTGTCTTTTTCCCTTTTTAGATCCAACTCAAAAAAAAAAATTCCCGGGCGGCCCCAAAAAAAAAAAAAAAATCCCACAACCATACAACTTAGTAGCGCAGATATTTTCAGTTGGGCAGCTGTGTACAGAATTTGAGCTTTTAAATTGTCACTTAAACTTGAAATGCCTATATATTTTCTATTTAAATTTGTATTCTAACTCGTTTTTAATTATTTTCTATTTTGATAGCGAATTGGCTTGTACGTAGGATCCACAAAAATTGAAGAGAGCTCATGCATGGCCCAATTTCTTTTCCAGTATTACATCATTAAGTTTTGCCATTTCAGATTTTATTTTCAATGGACTTGATCATATTCCAAGTCTGGTCAACATTTATCACTTTTTAGCGCAGAAAGCATTGTTTTCAACTTCTTCTTTCTTCTTTATCAAATATCCAGAGAGAAAAAAAATCTTCCTCAAATCATTTAATACTTGAGAAGTAGCTGGTGACTTTTTCGGTTTTTCCACAGCATCGTGTTTCATTATAATATAACGAGAAGGCTATAAACTTTTGGGAAATATGAAAGGTGGAGGTACAGTCAAAATAATGTTTCAAATTTTCTGCAATTTATCTGCAGATGGTCAAACTTGTAAAGCTTACATATATAAATTATTATATATACTATATAGTGTCTTATGCAATCTAGATTTTGTGATGTATACTATACAGCATCCACAGACACTATTTGGCTACAATGTTCTTCAAAAGTTGTCTGGATTACATTCTTTAATCGAAATATATTGTAACTTCAATTCTAGTGGACAAGGCAAAGCGAGGAAAAAGGGAAAAACGAAAGAGGCCAGAGACATTTAATTTGTTCAGTTATGCACTGTTGTACGTTTCTTTCTTTCTGCACATGCAATAATTAATAGATTACTATATATGCCTTTTTAACAGCATAAATTAATAAGCATAAATACGACTGATTTTGTTTTTTAAATATCACCCAATCATCTGCCTCCTAATTAGCAACTGATTAATATGAACTCGAGGGATAGGAATGTTGCCCACATAGACAGGGTTATCCCCTCTCCTAACGAGAGATTTTCCCATGATTCAAACATGTTTTCATTTTTACCCAAGGGGTGAGTCCACTTACCAGCGCGACCAACTAATTATTTGTTAAATATGACTAATTTTGGTAATATTGTAAAGTTCTACTACTAATTATAATCAAATGACTGACAATCAAATCTGATCATATTTATATGTTGCTATCTATGATAAGAAAAAAGGTTTTTCATGCAAATTACAATAATAGCCAGTTAGCCTCATGAAATTCATGCCATTTTAACACATTTTTTTATAGTTCTTACACTTTTTGGGTGGATTTATACATATTTTGATGTACACATGATAGGAAAATGTGTCAAGTTGATATTTGGGTTAAAGTCATTAAATTCTTGATTTAAATGTGAATATTTTATCCTCTTTTTATCAACTTTGGCTTTTGTAGATTTCATTGCTTGTTAGGTGGTTGTAGCCAATCCATTAAGCCACATTTGAGTTGCATTTGAAGCTAAAGTAAAGGAGCAAGAAGTGGAAAAGAAGATTTAAAGTAATCAAGAAACCTAGAAAAAGGAGTTTGCAGAAAGTTATTGGCCACAGCCAAAAGCACATGCAGAATTCTTGGCCGCAGCCAATTCCAGATAGAGAGTTAGCCACATCCAACCAGTGCCGGCAAAAATTTTGCCGCAGCCAAAATGCTGTTAGAGTGCACAGTGGACAAAACTCAAAAATTAGGTTATAAAACACCCCCATTTCGCACAGAAACATATTCTTTTGACTTGGGCTTTCTTTAAGGACTACTTGGGAGCATTTCTAGGCCAAGGTTTGGAGATTTTCAAGGAGATTCAAGTGGAGATTGAAGATTTGAAGAGATTCAACCTCATTTCTCTTGTTTTTTCTTGTTCTTCTCTCTTTCTTCTCTAAAGTTTCTTCCATGGCTGTTCATATTTTCCAGATTTGTATTTCTCTCTTCATGAGTGGCTAAACTTCTATTCTACGATTATTTTGAACCTTTGTATGGATTAAGACTTGATTCTTCATCTCTTTTGGTAGCAAATGATATATGTGTGTGGATTTTATCCTTCTCTTCATGCTTCTAAGTGTTTGGCCACCATTTAGCTTGATTTGTTCATGTGGGTTTGACTTGAGAGAGCTAATCCATGTGTAGAACTTGATTAAAATCATGTTTGACTTGAAATTTACATGATAAATGGAAAGTTTGTTGGTAAAATAGATATATCTTTACTAACCTTGCATTGTCACATTATGGTTGGTTTTCAAAGGGGATTTTCATTATTTGTAGCAAGAGATTGTGCATTTTAATGAAAAGATAAACTTGATTTTGATTTGAGAGAGCTTAGTCAAGTGCATATGAACCTTAGACAAATACATATATTCATGGAAAATACCATTTGAGAGGGAGTTCTTCATGTCTTATGAAATGTAAAGGGGATAAATAATCCTAGACCCCATTTAATCCTTAAAGTCAAAGATCCATTGTTTTTATCACTTTCTAGTTTTAGAAAATTAGATTTCAAACTTTCATTGCACAACCAAAAATCTTTTCTTTGTTCAACTTGATTGAATTCACTTAGCCTTTTGTTTGGTCAAGATTTTAGTCCAAATTCCCGTGAGAATGATATATTATACTACTTGCGATTCATACGCTTGCGGTTAATGCTTGACGGCGAACAAGTTTTTGGCGCCGTTGCCGGGGATCAAACCCGGGTAACCCGCGTGACAGGTGGGAATACTCACCACTATACTACAATAATTAGAAAAAGGTATGGCTAAGAATTCAAATATAATACATGATAGAAAAGGCAATCACTTATTACACATGCACACTATCATGGATATAATTAAACACTAACCATGTTATTAGAAAATAATTCCCCTAATATGGTTAATAAAAATCAACCTAATTAACAATTTAGTTAACCATGTTAGATAATAAGCCACCTACATGGTTAATAAAAATCAACATGTAATTGTAATAAAAAAAATCAACATGTAACCTCCAACATTGTATCGATCAAGCATTCATCATAATCATGTTAGACAAGGATCCTCTAACATGGTTATTAAATAGAACCTATACAAATAAGCATTTATCATACCAATTGAGCATCGGGTCTAAAATCCAAGAATACAATCACATAGCTCATATTTAGAATAATACCAACAAACATATATATATATATATATATATATATTACATGCTCCATAAAATCATCACATGCATGTGAGTACATAAATCCATCCCAAATCTCAACAATACTCAGTAATCTCAATGGCAATAGACAAATTCAAGAAAATGGTTCAAAGGAATACCAAAACAGTTATCCAAGATTTATAAGCAATCAAAAACATAAATGTACAGAAGCATATACTAGCCTAACTATGTGGTAATATACATCTCGATATAAAAATCCCTGGTTGAATCACTAGATCATTGCGGCCCAGATGACCCACCCCTTTCCTTGACATCCTGATCAATGTATGATCACCTGCAAAAATGACAACGATTATAGGGTAAGACAATTATGTCTTAGTAACTAACACTCAACTCAATACACAAATGAGAGTGGGTTAGCAAAACGCCTGAAGAGTGCCACATTTAAAAACATTTGTCCACTACCGAGTATACATGTGTGTATATATATAACCACAACATCACAGGATTTGCAATTTAAACATTAAATCATGCCATCATACCAATTTTAGTTAAATTTAATTCCACAGATATAATTATGATTTGACACTGTGCCCTTGTCTATAATCAGGATGGCATCCTCCTCTCTGTTTATAATCAGAATGGGGACTTCCCCTATCTATAATATTAATCATGATGGGGATCTCCTTATATATAATCAATGAGTGGTCCTTGTCTATAATAATGATGACCAGTACTACTAACCACTTAGTTGGCCGACCAAGAGTTACATCGTGTGACGATACATTTCAATGATGTCATGCAACAATAATAACAACCATCATAATTTCCAAATATTATACCATATCTTCCTACAACCATCAGTATATCAATGATCATCGCCACAACACAGCCACCAGCCATGATATTACATAATATATGTCAAACTTCTTTGTATTAAAAATAACTGTAGTTTTAAAGGCACCTAATAGATTAATTGATATGAAAGTAACTTTGAAATCCATTTATAAACCAAGAGATACATATACATATATATATATAAATGGATTTAGAAAATCCTACTAACATCACACACACTAATGTAGTAAAGTGAGAGCGGTTACTTGAACTAGCAAAAAACAAGAAATATACTAGATCATGCAGTCCTCGCTTATCCAAACAAACAATATTTGGTTAAGGCACATTACAAATGGCTTTGACCTTAACATTTGGGACCTAACCCACAAGATTTGCAGCGAAGTAAATAAATACAACAAGCTTAGTTAACTTAATTGAGTTAAGGAACCTAACAACCATATAACCATCTCTTAGATCCCAAACTCTCCCACTTGAACCAAGCACCCAATTTTCACCAAATTCCCAATTCAAGCCTAAAGAAAACATCCTTAATTAGTAACCACAATCCTTTGCAATCCAACTATACCATTACCTAATAAAATTACATTCCCTTTTCTATTATACATATTAGCTTCACATCAAACCTAAAGAAACAATCTCAATTACTAACCACAACCCTTGTACAATTTAATTATACCATCATATAATCAAATCAATGTTCCCAACCTTTAATCACCAACCATTACACTCACGCAACAACCTAGAATTCACCAATCAACATCACACCCCATTGATAAGCTCCTAAATTTCACATATTTCATCACAATTTTCCCCATTTGTGTATATATTTTTGAAAGTAACGTTTTGAAATGGACATAAAAATTCAGAAAAAAACCTTAATGAAGAAGAAAGCTTACATGCATGAAATTTTGAGCTTAATGATTCTTTGTTTAATAATTTGTGTGTGTGTGTTATTAAATTGTAAAGCTCATCAACCCTCTTTCCGTCTTGTACAGGAAGAGGTGATAAAGTGAGAAAGCCAAAGAGATACAAGTGGCTCTGGAACGAAGAATGAGTGGGAAAAAAGATAGGGAACCAGGAGCAAGGTGATCTCGCCGTGGTTTCGCCGCGACGAGACCACGGCGAGTGAATGTGTTCTCTGGATGCCACATCCTTTCGCCGTGACTTCGCCGCGGCGAGGTCACGGCGTAAACATCTGAAGCTGCGCGTTTCATTTAACTCACGCTATCTGAAGAAGATAAAAAGCATTGAATTCGAGCAGAGACGGGTAGATAGCATTTAGGGCACCTTTTGGGACATTTTGGAGCTTGAGGAGAGAGTGGGGAAGAGATAGGAAGCTTGGAGAATCTTGGAGAGATTCAAGTTTGTGATCTGGATTTCTTTTCTTCTTCCCTCTTCTCCATTTTCTGTCATGAATCTTCTTTTACTTTCCATTTTCGTTTCTTATTTACTCATGTGTAACTAAATCCCTTTTCTAGGGTTACTTTGAACCATTTGATGGATTGAACCTTGTATTTCCTTCCTTTGATGTATTTAATGAATGTTTATGTGTGGATTTTCATCTTGCTTTAGAATATACAAGTGCTTGATCACCACTTGATGTGTTAAATGAGGTATAACTTGAGAGAGTATATTTTGTTTTAGAACTTGGGTGAAATCATGTTAGACTTGAAATTTATGGTTTTAAATGGATGGTTAGTTGGTAATATAGAGATATAATTACTAACCTAACATTGTTCATATGAGGTTGGTGGAACATTTATGACTAGCATTAATTGTGGCAAGAGATTGCGCAATTAATGAAAGTAAAAATTTGATTTTGACTTGAGAGAGCTTTTTCAAATGAAATTGAACCTTGAACTCATGCATTAAATTCATTGGGTACTAAAAAGGGAAGGAATTTGTTAGGTCATGAAGTTAAAAGGGGATGAGTAACCCTAGGCTTTCTTATCTAGTTTATTAAGTGTTTCTAAGTCATTTTTCTCAATTATAACCCTTATAACTAAAATCTCAAAAAGAAGCAACCTTTTAGTGATTTATATTTACATGTTAACTCTTCAAACCACACTTTGTTTGGCTCAACTTAATTCAATACACTAAGCCTTCTGCTTGATCGCATTTGTAACCAAATCCCTGTGAGAACGATACTTTTCTTATCACTTTATTACTTGATGCGACCCGTGCACTTGCGGACCGAACACCCATCATCTATCACAACATAACAAGTTCAAGCCTAGGCCAAAAGGGTATATCATCACAATTCATCCAATCTTGCACATTCAAAGTTTTATCCATCAATCATCAATTCTCGACGTCACAAATCAATCATATTTTCAATAAACAATCATCATATATATATATCACTTCCAAAACAACATCCAAATCAATTTCCTAGGTCTACCATACAATTTTCCTCTCTTTGAACACCTAAATTTCAAACTAAAAAATATCTCCACAACCCAATTAGTTTAAATCATAGGTAAGCACCAATAAACCTTTAAAACCCATCAAAACCTCAAGATTCAAGAGAAATTTTGAAAAAATATCATAAACCCTAGCTTAAACAACTTAAGATTTTGAGAAATCTCACATAAGATTAAATTTATTGAAACCAAATGATTAGAAACTCTCATTAGGCTTAAAAGATTCAAATGAAATACCCAAAACCACTAAACAACTCAGAAATTTTGAATTCAAGCCTAAACCCTAAAATCCTCAAATATGAAATTTCATGAAATACCGAAGATTAATGGTAGAAATCTAGGTCAACATACTTACCAAGTAGTTTAGAAGCCTCAAATTCACCTAAAACCTTCCTTCTTCAAAACTCTAGCAGAGCCAATTCATATCTCTCTATTCCTCTCCCTCTCTTGTTGAACTGACGCTATTGTGTCTTAATAATTTGAGTTTTCGAGTCTTCGCCGTGGTGAGGATCAAAATTTGAGCCAAAATTATGAAATTTCCCCTATCCTCGATCCAACTAATCCTATCTCCAATTAATATTAATCCTCATAATTCACCCTAATTAGCTACTAATACTCAATAAAAATCCAAGATGTTACAAATGTAATACTCAGCCTGCTCATAGTACTCCTATATACTATGAACACAAACACAATAAATAAAATTTCATTTTGGTCTCTTAGAGAGAAGGAGATTTTTTTTTTCAATTTCGTCAATCCTTCTATACTCATGCATCTACAATGAAATTGCTCAAATTCATCCAACATTTAATATATCATAATATTATATATATATATTTATTTATATTGCATTTAGTCGTATATCCGTATCATAGAATCTCTTAGGAGTAATTAGAATCAGACGAGTGTTTGAATTTACCCTTTCTTGTTTTTCTTTAAGGTAGATACGCATATGCCAGCTAAAAGAGAAAGAAAAGGAGTACACATACTAGGTAATTGTTTGTGGGTAATAAATCCCACCCTTACTGTACATAAATCAATATATTTTTGTGGTCCAATTAAACCATCCAACCCCAGTAACAAAACTTGATTGCATAAAAAATAGTCACAAAGTTAAGAGATAAAAAGTGTTCAGAAAATGATGTGCAAATTAATATGCTTACATATATATATATATATATATATATATATATATATAATATGACAAAAGCAAGATCCACTCTATCTTGTGATTTTGTAGCCATGTTGATATTAATTACTTGAGTGCAAGCAATCATCTACGTCTACAGTAGCAAGCTAGATTCTTCATTATCAACATCAAAATCCCTACAGTTTCATGCGCGCGCGCGTAGGGTTTAATGTGAGGTGCTTTTCACTCATCGACCATGCAATACCAATAAAGGCAAGGGAAAATGACAGAAAAAGACCCTCGAATTAGCAAAAGGACACTTCAGTACAATGAATTTCGGAAAAGACGAGTCAGTACAAATCCGTACAGTGACTGAACTGTCCTTTAGCAAATTTAAAGGAAAATTCCAAAATGCCCCTGGTTCAATTCCCAGAAACGTTCAAGGGATTCCCAACTTTTGTTAAGGAATTCCCAACTTCGCTTAACTTTAAGGAATTCCCAGAAACGTTTAAGGGATTCCCAACTTCGCTTAACTTTAAGGAATTCCCAGAAACGTTCAAGATATTCCCAACATTTGTTAAGGAATTCCCAACTTCGCTTAATTTTAAGGAATTCCCAGAAACGTTCAAGGGATTCCCAACTTTTGTTAAGGAATTCCCAACTTCGCTTAACTTTAAGGGATTCCCAACTTTTTTTAAGAAATTCCCAGAAACGTTCAAGGGATTCCCAACTTTTGTTAAGGAATTCCCAACTTCGCTTAACTTTAAGGGATTCCCAACTTTTGTTAAGAAATTCCCAGAAACGTTCAAGGGATTCCCAACTTCGCATAAGGAATTCCCAACTTCGCTTAACAGCGAAGTTGGGAATTCCTTATGCGAAGTTGGGAATCCCTTGAACGTTTCTGGGAAAATATTAACAAGGAATGACATATAGTATATATATTACTTTTATAATATATATAATGATAGCACTTGGTGGCCTGGTGGTAAGGCCACCAGGCCACCAAGTGGAGTGGGTGGGTTCGATTCCTACCCCTCACATATATTTTGTGTCCCTTTTGAAAAAGGGACATGCCACGTGGCAGCCCCACAGCGCGCCACGTGGCGCACTGTGGGGCTGCCACGTGGCGGGTGGGCCCCGGCCGGCGGTCGGAGTCCCACCGGAAGGCGGTGGCCGGCGGCGGTGGGAAATTATTAAAAAAAAATAATTGAACCAGGGGCATTTTGAACTTTTCCTTTAAATTTGCTAAATGACAGTTCAGTCACTGTACGGATTTGTACTAACTCGTCTTTTCCGAAATTCGTTGTACTGAAGTGTCCTTTTGCTAATTCGAGGGTCTTTTTCTATCATTTTCCCTAAAGGCAATGAAGTAGGCAGGGCCATAGCGGGTGGTCCTCATGACATATTAAATTTGTCGAATTGAGGTTAATTAATTAATATATGATTAATAGGATGGAACTTGCAAAAGGATTATTATTACTTGGGTTAAGGTACAAATTAGCCTCGAAAATCAAAGGTTTTCACTCAAAAACTGTTTTCCCCCATAAGTTTTTTTTTGGTTCAATATTGTTTGAAAGTATTAAAACATAGTAATATTGTGTTGATTGTTAATATTAACAGTAAATGATATAATTGCTTCATTTTAATATTTTCATGACAATATTACTCTATAAAAAAAAGAAATAAAAACCTTTCAGAGCAATGTTGGCCTTGGTCGAAAATTTTTAGAACATATTTCCATCTTACCCTTTATTACTTTCAACTTAGTAGTTTGTTGTATCTTCACTATTTAAATTGTTTTGCCAGGGGACGTTGGACAGCGATGCTTCATCCACCACTTAATTATATATCTCCAAATCTATATATCCTTGCTTGTCTTTCCAATAGATTTGCTCTGTAGTCTATCAACTTCACATTATTTGAATCAACACATGATATAAAAAAAAAAATCTTCCATAACATGTCCGAGCTAGCCTGCATTATTTCTTGCAATATTAAGTATAGAATAATTCATATTATAAAGACAAGGAGAAAAATTTTAGTAAGCCCCACATGTTTTGGTGGACACACATATGTACAAATCTCGCTATCTTTCTCTCTTTATACATGAATAATTCAAAATGGGTTAAAAGGTATTTTTGCCTCCGGAAGTATTCTCAAATGAGCTATAGGTGTCTGGAAGTTTTTGAATGGGTAATGTTGCTCCGGAAGTTTAAAAAATGAGGCAATGTTGCCCCTCCGTTAACTTACCTACGGTCAACCGTTTGTTGACCAAGCTATGGTGAGGTGGCATGCCATCTCACCTTTCTTTTTTCCACGTCATATTTAAAAAAAAAACTAAGATGGTTAAAAGGAACAATTTTTAATTTAAATATGTATTTATATTTATAATATAAAAATACTAAAATACCCTCCACCCATAACAACTCATCTCCTTCCCTTCACCCACTAACAGCACGCAAAAAATTATGGGGTCTGAAAATCCTTCACCGGATCGATAAAAAAAAAAACTCCCTCATCAAGAACTCAAATCAATTGGAAACATAAGCAGGTGGAGGAAACTTGTGCATGCGGCGATTACCTTGTCAAGAATGGTTGGCTGATATCTAAAGGAAACTTGCGCATGTGCTTCAGTATATCCATTTGCTACAAGCTTGTTATCTTAATGTCAATTACTGCACTCAATTATTTAGATGTTTTTTCTAGATATTAGCACTAAATTGTACCTTTTCATGTAAGTTAGGCTGGCTGAACATTCTTTCTGAAAATTCATCAGGCCCGAGCTCTGCTTCATCATAGACTTTCTCTTCTTTGCCATTTCAGTGTCTAATAACATCTTGCCATGAATAATTACTGACTAATCTTTTTAACTCAAGCAATTAAAGGCTTCCACACTGGGGTTCTATCAGTAATGTCATTTGTTGGGTAAGGGCAGATGAGAATTATTTCTGAAATCAAAGATTTTCAGCTGATTTGTCAAATTATTTTCTACTTACTCAAAGCTGACGCCGCAAAAGAGGACAAAACGCCACAGAGGAAGTGGAGGCGCCGCAGAGGAGAGGAGTTTCATATATGAGTCGCATTATCGTTTGGGCCAATTTGATTGAACTCACAACAAATTTAAATTGCAAATCTGAAAAAGAGAAACGAGGGACGACGGCGGTTGAGAGTCGATGGAGTTGGACGGAGACAGTGGTTGAAAGCTGATGAAGGTTGGTGGCTAAGGAGGAGGGGAGAGGTTTGAGGATGGAAGAAGGGATATGAATCAAATGATCGACTCAAGTGAGCTGGGAAGAAATGAGTCAAAGGAAGCTGGAGAGGTGAGCCTTTTTTGTTTGTTTTCTTTTTAAATTTTTTCTGCTAAAAGTCTGACTTGGAGTAAGAATGGTGAGATGGATAAGCATGCGGTCAACAAACTGTTGGCCGTTAGATAAGTTAAGTGAAGGGTAACATTACCCCGGTTTTTAAACATTTGTGACAACATTGCCCATTCAAAAATTTTTAGACACCTATAGCTTCTTTGGGAATACTTCTGGGGTAAAAATACCATTGAACCCATTCAAATTTGGTAGTTGTTACAATATATTCTTTCAGTTTTAAATATAAGATTAAATTGATTTTTTTGAAGAAACTAATGATGTTAAAATCATTTCACAATATTCATATGGCTAATGTATACTTTTAATTCTTTGTATTTGCATCATGTAACATTTTGGATCCTTAAATTTAAAAAATACACATTTAGTCCTTTTTTACTAACCGTTTTTACTCCCCATTTTTAAATTAAATTAGTGATATTTCAGTTTAAGTAAAATAATGAATAAATAGTGTCTTTATGTTTTTTAATTAAAAAAGAAAATAAAATAAAAGATTATTAGGTATTATTATTATTATTATTATTATTATTATTATTATTATTATTATTATTACTATTACTGGTACTGTTATAAAACTAATTTCCTTTTAACTTTGCCAGATCATCCATAGGTGAAGGAGTGAAGCCATTTGACGAGAGGAGTGCAATTTTAATTTTGCAAACATAGACAAAACGCACCGTTTGAGGAAGCAAGAAATTAATAGACTTGAAAAAACCAAAAAGCAAGAAGACGCCTTTACGGAGAGGAAGCCCCAACTTACACTATTCATCGTCTTTTTTGTCTTCTTCCGTGTGAGGCCAAGATCGAGAGCAAAAAGAGAGAGGGTTCATCAGGTTCAGTACATCACTTCCTTGGGAAGACGAGAGGGCTTTGGAGGTAATTGATTTAGGATTGAAGGTGCCGACATCGACACCGTCGACGCAGTCACGAAACGGAGCGCGGCCGCCGATCTACCATGTTATATTTGAAGTTTTTGAATTAAATGAATGGTTTGCTAGTGTTGAGTCCAGCATTGGCAGCTACTGAACCCACCATGTTGGGCACCCCAGGGGCCCATCTCTGGGTCACCCCGGTATTGGCAAGCCCAACTCAGGAATTGTAGGGAGGCCCAGTGCTCTCTCGAGACCTTCATCCCCAGGCTGCAGCCCTGGTGGGATACGAAGTCGAGACCTCCCACTTTATAGGCATTCAAGATGCCTCGCTTATCACCATCCCCTTAGGGGGGGTGATAGCACGAGGTCTCGACTTCGAATCCCACTAGGGCTGCAGCCTGGGGATGAAGCGCGAGAGCGCATTGGACCTCGTGTAAGTTGGGGCCCAGTACCGTGGCAGCGGGGGCCCATTTGGGGAGTATGGTATACTGCTGTGCTCCCCTCAAAAAGCGCCTTTTTGTTGAGTCCAGCATTGGCAGCTACTGAACCCACCATGTTGGGCACCCCAGGGGCCCCTCTCGAGGTCACCCCGGTATTGGCAAGCCCAACTCAGGTATTGTAGAGAAGTCCAGGGCCGCTCTCGTAGACCCGATCCAATGCTGCAGCATTTCAGGGAGGAGGCCGTGTCATTGGCGCACCCTGGGGTTCGATCTCTGGACCTCCCACTTTATAGGCATTCTAGATGCCTCGCTTATCACCACTTGAGCTGCGAGAGGGGCCCCGGTATTGGCAAGCCCAACTCAGGTATTGTAGAGAAGTCCAGGGCCGCTCTCGCAGACCCGATCCAATGCTGCAGCATTTCAGGGAGGAGGCCGTGTCATTGGCGCACCCTGGGGTTCGATCTCTGGACCTCCCACTTTATAGGCATTCTAGATGCCTCGCTTATCACCACTTGAGCTGCAGCTCAAGTGGTGATAAGCGAGGCATCTAGAATGCCTATAAAGTGGGAGGTCCAGAGATCGAACCCCAGGGTGCGCCAATGACACGGCCTCCTCCCTGAAATGCTGCAGCAATGGGTCGGGTCTGCGAGAGCGGCCCTGGACTTCTCTACAATACCTGAGTTGGGCTTGCCAATACCGGGGTGACCTCGAGAGGGGCCCCTGGGGTGCCCAACATGGTGGGTTCAGTAGCTGCCAATGCTGGACTCAACAGCTAGTAACACAATGATATAGTAATTAGCCTATTATTGTCAAATCAAGGTTAATGCCTAATGATATTTTAGTAAAAGATTATGCATTTTAATGAGAGTATAAATTTTATTTTGGTTTGAAAAAACATTTTCAAATGTTTATGAAATTTAAACAAACATATGTTCTCATTTTAATACTAAATGAGAGGGTTTAAATTAAGGTTAATAAAATACAATGGTGATAAATAATCCTAAACTTCACTTGTCTTGAATTCAAGTTTCAATTGGGTTTTTGTCAAGTTATTTCATTTTAGGTACTTTTAATTTCAAAATACAAAACTTTTCATTGAAACTAATTGATAACATAATTGTAGTGATTAATCCACTTTTGCTTTAATTCTTGTTGGAATTACAATTTTTCTATGCTACTTTTGATGACATATGAGCTTGCGGATATGCTAAACGACAGACAAGTTACTTAGTCTTCACGAAAAAAAGTCAACTTGATCTTATATTTTGGATTGAAGGGGTAATATTTTTTTTATCAATTATATTAAAAAAAAAGCAGTTTAAAAACTTTTTATTTTATGTGTTTTTTTTATAAAAGTCAAAACACATTATACAAAAGATAGTTTATACATCGGACATGTAATGATACATAAGAACATAAACATAAATTATGCAAGATTCTACTTCCTAATATCCTGATGGACATACAATACTATTTTAAAATTAAACTTCATGAGCATAAGAGAAATATCCTGGTAAATGATATTGGAATAATTTTTCTTGTATCCATTCAGTGGTAAAAATTTCTTCCTTACACAGAACACATGCAGAGGATCATAGTTGGAGTTTATAAAGAAAGGAGAGTTGATAACCCAGTGTAAAAATGATCTAAAACACTTATGAAGAATGGAGAGTTGATGTCCATGAACGTCAACAAGACTTCCTCTTATATTTGTATTTTTAAAAGATAAAAGACCAACCATACTGAGGAATAATCAACAAAGTTGAAATACTCACAAACGTTATCCTTTTGGATAAGACAAAAGAAGAATCATACATAAACGCTAATTCAGAAAAGGTTATCGCATAGTTAATTTCTCTGATAATCGAAACAGGATCAAGGGATTGTCCGGAATGGGTATTTTATTTCTCTTCATCCATATGGTAGAAATCGGTCTTACAATTCCAATAATGATCCTTGAATGATCGTCCTGATGAAGACTTGGAAGGGTTTGCTTGAGCCAAATCTTGTAGCTATCAAAAGTTGTGAAGAGAAATATGATAGATAAACATCCAAACCAAATTGATCTTGTGAATGGACAAGTGACAAAAAGATAATCAAGAGTTTCTAATTCCACAAGAGGAATTGCATTATTCAATATTTTCCAAACCAAGAAAAGATCTTTCAAAGACAATGAGATTGACCATAATTTGATTTGTGTTGTTTTTACTTAACAAGGAAAAGTGTCTTAAGAAAAAAATGATTAAAACATTAAAAATCATATTTATATGGTTTCGAAATATTGAATAATTAACTTTATTAAGGAGATTAAGGAAACTAAATAAAATACTTATTTATAGATAACATATATCATATCTTATTATATTATACATAAAATGCTAAAGTAAAATTTTAGTCCTTTATGTTTGCATCAAATCTTCTTTTAGTCATTTAAGTTTGAAAAGTGTACTTTCGATCGTTTTTTGCTGACGTCGTTAGTTTCATTTAACGAAAAATGCTGACTCAATAAATTTAAACGAAGATTTTATATTAATATGCTAACAAAATATGTTTAAATTTTAATTATTTAGTGTAATCATTCTTATATTTTAAAGTTTGGTCATTATTATTAATATTTAATTATAAAATCACTCTTTAGATTTGATTAGTCAACATTTTCTGTTAAATAAAACTAACGCATTGGCCAAAAAGGACAAAAAATATACTTTCCAAATTTAAAGGACTAAAAAAAAATTTGATGCAAAGATAAATAACCAAAAGTATACATGATAGAGCGAGATTTGTAGAAATAATGATAAATATTTTTACAGTAATTTATTTGACTTCTTTGACAAAAAAAAAAAATTGAACTTGACATTTCTTAAGCAAAGAACTTGATATTAGATTAAGAGGGAGTAATTTATACATGATAGAGTAAGAGTTAGGATTACGGGAACACAGTTCTTGATATTCATTTTTTCCCCCAAGAGTTCTTGATATTCTGTTTTTTTTTTTTTTTTTTTTGTTGCCAAGAGTTCTTGATATTCATTTTAATTATGCACAATTGCACATGAGACACTCTGATTGGTTTGGGCTTAGGTCAGTATGCAAAACTGAGATCGTTTACCAATATGGGTTGGGCTTCACAACAATCCAAGAAGTTCCATACCACCCTAAAAATGGACCTTTTGATGAATTCATGTCTAATACTATAATGACATGATCATGACCAACATGTAAGACCAATAAGGCAATAACTAAGGAATTGTCGAATTGATTCATAATCGATAAGGCCATAAATTCAAATCGCATCGTCCATGTTATAACACCTAAATTCTATATACTATACTAAAGTAATTTAACCGTTTTATAACCACTTAGTCTTAATCAAAAGCCCAAAAATACTGAATAAATTAAAACTTTTCTTTTCAAAACTTAACATAAAAATCATACTAGAAGAAAGGGCCTTTTGTGACAAATTGAAATCACTTCAAACTAGTATTAAAAACTCAAGTGGTTTATAAATCAATCAAGTAGCCCGGTTTGATCCTAACTACCCCCTCCGTCCCTATATATAAGAGCAAAAAATTTGAATTGTTTTGTCCCTTTTTATAAAAGTCTGTCCAAATTTATCAAAACATTTAATGAGTTTTTTCCCATTTTACCCATAATCATTCTCTCTATTTACATTATCTTTCACACTAATTTATTACACTATTATCACATTTATCTCTCTTATATACTCAATCACAAATAAGGGCAAACTTGAGAAAACAAAATTATTTTACACACATTTATCTCTCTCAACCACCTCCTTAAGATGTGTAATTTCATCTCTTTGACTCTTATAATAAGGGATTGAGGGAGTATATAACTAAGCATATTTACTTAGCATTAATATAAGTAAATAAAATATGGCTATCTCTGTCGATAGCCTTTTTACCTGTGCTTGAGATCAAATCTCCTTATTGAGAAATGATACAACATGGGTGGTGGTGGTGGTGGTGGTGGTGGTGGTGGTGGTGGTGGTGGTGGTGGTGGTGGTGGTGGTGGTGGTGGTGGTGGTGGTGGTGGTGGTGGTGGTGGTGGTGGTGGATTAAATTATTCTGCCAAACACATATAAAATAAACTAATGTAACTAGCACTATTTAATACACTCTCTCAGTAGGCATCCCTACCCTTCAATACTACGTACCTCCCCAGTTAGATTCTCCCAAGTTGCTATGCTAAAAAATGTTAGAAAGGGTGAGATTTTTTAAAATCCCAATAACAGTTTATTTCATATATAACAATTCATAAATTTGTACAAATTATATGATAGAAATAATCCATAAAACACGTGTGCTATATGCACCTTCCAGTCTTCCACGCACTAATAACAATATGTTTGTTAAATAGTGGGATCCTCTAACTACAGGAATTTACTTACCTAACCGTTAAGTCAGGCTAATCTTTCTAGGGGTAGCGATCCATCTAGTTAAGTACTCCAAATAAAACTAATAGAATTAAAACTTACTATAAAGCTGTAACAGATATTATACAATTATTCATGTAAGATCAATGTCATGACATAAAAACTGCTACATGATTACCATATACCAGCCATACATCAGCTGGATGAACTTATACCATCATCAGAAACCTAGAAATATTTATAGGCATAGGTTAGTATCTAAATTACAGATTAATTAGTTCGTCTCTCACGAATTCTAAATACTTAATACTACCCCATTATTTATATCTCTAGGCAAACTATGATTTTCCAACTATCATAATCCTTTTAGATTGAAGAATCACTTTTCAATAATCTTCTCAATTTAGACTTTCCAACTCTAAATATCTAATCAATGAATTCCTGCAAGAACATTTCTTTAAGACCCATACACTTCTATTTAACACTTATACCTTTCCACATATATAACCACATTTCTTTTGAATTTTAAACACCTCAATATATTCATCTAACCATATGTGAATGTTCACATTAACAAGATTCATCCTTTTCCTATAGAAATAGAAGCTAGCTGAAACAAAGGAAAGACATAAGGTTCTGTTTGCAACGTTATTTCAATTTCTATAACTTTGGGGCAAAATGCATCTCAAATCATTTAATTTTTATTACACCCTGGCTTCTAAAATCTGGAACATCATCACAGACTAATCACAGAAAATTTCAGCTTCAAGAACAAGATTTAAATCTTATTTTCACGATCTCTAGGTATGAGTTACAAATTAAAAACAATTATGCCGCATTCAGGAACCTTAACGAGCAACTTAAATCAAGTGTTAAACCTTAAATCTTCATTATAAAATATCTTGCAGTCTTTTACCTTAATCTGGAATTTTTCTGTTCAAATTCAAAATCAAGCACCCATAATTCAATTTTATTGAACATTCATTCTCATAAACACTAATTTGCCCTTATAAGAATCTTTTAAACTCTTACAAACTTAAAGTGAAGGCAAACCAAATTCCAATATCGCATAACTAAAATCATAAAGTTCCACTTCAAAGTAATGGTTCTGTTATATCACATTGAACCAAAATTCTTTTAACAAAATTTCTGAACATCACTTCCTAGAATTTTCATCAAAAAAAAAAAAAAAAAAACAAACAAACTAACTAACTAAAAGGTCAACTTCATCATACATCATTAATTCATAGGCATATTACAATCCACTCTTACAATCATCAAATTGCAGAAACAAGGCAAGAGACTCCACATAAAACTTCTAGATTTAACAATTGATAACTTAAAATAAAAATCAATTCTTAACCCTTCATAAATTGCCTAGTAACAATTATGTACCTTAAATATCTACTCACATCCAAGGATTCCAATGCCAATTTTCATATTATAAACCATGCTTTATACCCCTTCAAAACCTTAAATCCTTCATATACCCTATTTTAGAACATTTAGTAAATTTAGGTAAACAACTTCCAAGTTCCAAGTATAATTAAAACTAAACAGTACCTAGATTTATTACCTAACTTCTAAATATCATTGAATCACCGAAAATCATAGCTCAAATTATCATCATTTAATTTATAACAGTACCACTCACCATAACCATCATAATTTTTCATTTTAAATCCTCCATATATCTCGCACGATTAATTTTTAACTTGCCTATGGCTTTAACACATGACAAAACAGTAAAACAATAGATATATTTTTCATTCTCAGCCTTAAGAGAACATCATAATCACTACAATGAGATTGGTCCTTAAATCATTAAAATGCATTATGAGAAGACTTGAATCAATAAGATTCAATCCCAATTCAGTTTTAAGATACTTATTAGTTAAAGTCTCTCAAAAACCACTTCCAAAAGAAGCAGTAATTGTATCAAATTCAGCCTTAATCCTTGAAACATCTTAACATCAACTTATCACACTATCACATAAACATATGCAGCTACTATTATTTATCCATTTAAAGCCCCTTTTTGGCTTAAGAAAATCAGCAATACTATCCTCTCCTAAGTCTTTAATATTTAAATTCCAAACCCACAAGATAACACCTTTTTACAATTATCAAATCACACTTCCATCATTAACTTGCCTCAGAACAGTGGCATTCAAAGAAGCCTCCACAACACCAGACATTGTATTGTTAGTATAACACAGATAATCAAATTTCATATCAGCACCCTATCAAGCAACCTACTCCCTTTCGTCTTGGTTTCAGAACCCGACAATATTAAAACACACACACACACACACACACACACACAAAACAGAAGTTATAGGTTCAGCATCAACTTCCTTTACTTTATATTATTGGACTTATAATAAGGAACAGTGTGGTATTAAATTAGAGATTTCGTAACCATAAATTCCTTTCGGCCTTAAAAAATTTCCTTAAAGTTCTCAAATTAATATTCATCATTGAACTATTTTTCTTTAATTTATGAAGAAATAAACCTTGAAAATTTTCAAAAATACCTTAGACTTCATAAATTTATTTAGAAGACTTTTTAATATTAAAATAGTACTCTAAGATTCTAAATATTTTCTTATTATCTTTTTTCAAATTCTTTGGGGTGTTACTCATGTGAGGGTTTGGGTTGTCTCATTTTCTTCTTAAAATCTCATATCCACCCTTTAATGAATAAATTGAAAAAAATTGATGGTTTAGACTTAATTTTTTTATAGCATACTATAGGCGTAGATAAATAAATTTGAGTTTTTAAAATATGATCTACACAATTCAAAACTGTAATACAGACAAAGTAAAATAAATTAATTTATACAATTTTAAATCTCAGCATCCATTTTTCTTTTAACTTTTAGGGTAGAGATGAGATAATCAAGAGAAAAGAAGAAGCAAAAAGAAGGTACACTTCCTCCATATGAAGACTTTTGTTGGTGGTTGATTTACAAATATCTCTATAAACATTATTTGAGTTTAAAGTCATGCAAGCTCCCGAAAAAGTTGAGAGCCGAAGGCCCAACTTATCTAACCTTTTTTTAACAAAAAAAAAGTGATTATATTGGGATGTTAGTTAAAAGTTTCAAAATCATCATCAAAATTTCATATATCATATAACATCAAAATTATAAATTACAGGTCGTGTTCCATGAAAGAGCAAAATTGAGTTGAGAAGCTGAAGACAAAAGAAGAGTGAATGAAATCAAGCATGATGTTGAAGCAGAACCAAATTAGTTTATTAGATTTAAAAAAAGAAACAGAGCAGCTTTCAAGATGCCTTGACTTTAAGAGAATAAATGCAGTAAATACTTGTCGTTTTGTTCTTCCTCCCCTCCCCAAAGATTATTATACTACTAATCCAATAATAATGCGATCCTTTGGCGTTACATATACACACGTTGCTTTTTTTTTTTTAAATATTTCAGGTCAAAAAATAAATTGAGTAATGCGACGCGTAATCTGACTTGCATCTTCAAATGGAATTATAGTATAACATAGTATTTGTCCAGATATAAAGAACAAGTTAAAACATGTTTCTTCATTTAAAAATTAAAATACCAATATTTGTTGTAAAGCAAGACCAAATACATTCTAAAAAGTGGATATAGACTATAGCTATTCTTGTGTCAATGTGAAGATGTTCCAATATATAAGGAAAACCGGCAATATAATGTAGTGAGAGTGTCAAAAATATTACTGAGGAAAACAAAACTATAGGGTTTGAGAAGAATTATATTTCAATGGGAGAAGCAAGCATTGCTAAAGCTAAACTAATTCGTCAAGCATCAGCAGATGCAAGGTTCTTAAGAAACCTAACCCAGAAAGCTACCATTGAGAAAGATGGTCATCATCATCATGAAGAGGATATGTATGATTCATTAGCATCATTTAGTTTTAGTGGATCTCACCAATCTGAATCTGTGAGGCCTTTGAATGAACAAGAATTGTATGCATCTTATAGACAGAGATATCTAGTCATGTATAGTCCATTCAGGGAAGAAGAGTCAGAGACAAAGCAGAAAAAACACAAGTTATGGTTCAACAAGTGGAAGAAGAAAGACAAGTCATCATCAGAAGCCAATAATGATGATCATAATAACGCCCTCAACAATATTTTCTCTTGCTTGTATACATCTTCCTAACGTTATTTACTTGTTTCATAATGTTATCTTCTTATTAAATTCGTTCATTTCTATGTACTCCATAATGTAATTGATTAGTTCTATGTCACATTATCGTTTTATGTGCCTAGAAGCTATATATTTGGAAGCCATTCGTGCTCAAGATCTATATATTTATATTGATAATAACGGTCAATACATTTCATAATATAAAAGTCATACTACATGCATAATCAGACATTAAAGTATTTGAAAGCCTATTATTAAATATTAAATTACAATAGCTAAAACTACTTGATAACTCCCTTATCTCTTCTTCAATAGATGATTCACCTGGTAGCTTCATGATACACTTACTCTGATATTTATTTGATGTTACCACAATTAAGTGCTTGAAAAAGTCTTCGCCCATATCTTTGGTGATTCTTCTCAGTAGCGAGCAAAAATTATGTAATGACCCTGTAATCTCGGTTTAATGAAATTGTTCCCTGTAAACTGATTGCCAACAAAAAGTTCCCATGTGAAATAATCTAGCACGAACCTGTATGTACCTATTACCGCCTTCTGATGCAAATGTTTGTTTCCATGATAAAATGTGTGCTTCACGAAAATCCTCATGTCTGATTTCCTGTATCGGTTTTGTCCATGACACACATATACTTTGACCCGATTTAGGATGTTGACCAATTGCACAATGTTGTTTCCTGAAAAAAAAAATGCTCCAGAATTGTTGCATGAATGAATCTGGTTGCTTGTTCTTGATTTTTGTCACCAGAACCACGTACCAATGCATTCCTCTTATCCCATATAACGTACAAGACGTACATCACCTGCTCAATTAATTCCATGTCTAGCAATTGTTTTTGCCAGTATCCTCTTTAGCCATGAAATCAAACCTCCGTCCTCCACAATATGATCCACCCTAATCCCCCAATTCAACATAAACCACATAAAGCTTGACCATCTACACTTAAGGAAGAGACGATCAAAAGTTTCTTGATACTCTCCACATATGCTACACATAATGTTATCATTAATGTGATGATTACAAAGTAGTTCTCCTATTGGAATGGTTTTATTGAGTATCTTCCACAGTCTAAACTTAAATTTGGTTTGCACACACTACTACAAAAAGGAGGGTTTTCACGTCACATATTTTGGGGTTTTCATGTCACTTTTTTAAGTGCGTTAATACATATGACATGGAAAAGAGGACTTTTAACGTCACCATAATATGTAACGTGGAATGTCAGAGTTTCTACGTCACAAATTATACAAATGAGAGACGTCAATAGTCTCACAAAGGCCCTCTCTTAATGTCCAGGCCGGACTTTTCACGTCACATATTTTTAATAAGTGACGTGAAAAGTCCGCATGGAGACTTTTCAATTCACTTATTATTTAATAAGTGATGTGAAAAGTCCAATTTTTTTTAAAAAAAATAGGGACATTTTTTGTATTGAAATCATTCATAATCCAAAAAATGCCCCTACATGAACATTTGAATTATAAAATGAGGGCAATTTTTTGGATTCGAATCACCTACAATCCAAAAAATGCCCATACATAAACATTTGAATTAAAAAATAGGGGCAAAATTTTGGATTGGAATCACCCACAATCCAAAAAAAATGCCCTTATATAGACATTTGAAGTAAAATAAGATAGTTATTAGTCACAACTATGGAATTACAACATAAGAAATATATGTCCATTACAACAATGAGAGAGCAATACAAACTCAACATTTCATATATGTCCATTACAACTGTTACAAAATCAAAACTTGTACGAACAGAACTTTATGGACGGTTCATGAGACAAATTCAGTCACATAACTTGCATAACTTGCTTAACAACTAATAAGCATATAATATTCCTTAAACTATAGTAAAATGCCTACACAGCTAGCAAAACTCCTAATAAGCACCAACTAAAACCGAATTTCATCATCACTACTGCATCACAGCCATAAGGGATCTCTTAAAATTTCAAACTTAACAAAGGTTGGGCTTTAAAGATCTGTCTTTCATCCACAAATAAAATATGACACCATTTTCACCTTCGTTAATACAAAGAACTAGCTTCATACTAAATGCTTCATAGATACATTTATGATTATCATTGCCATAAAGAACTAGATTGGAAATAATTTAAAACAGTACAATTTCAAAACACAAAGATATGAGTTGCAGTAACTAAGTTGTAAATTAGACGGAACTGATACAACCACATGTCCAATCAAACCAAATATATGTACCCAATTTCAATAACTCACATGGCACCCCAGCAGGTAAATCTGCAAAAGAACAAGAGAGGTGATGATCAGAAAAATTAGAAGCATTAGCAAGCTTTTCTTCCAAAACACCTCCTGATAAGCTTATTTTGCAGAATACGATATAGAAGGAAAAATTGGACTAGATAAAAAAAATCTGAGAATAGGGAAACCAGAAGAATCTACAAGTACTCGTGCAAGTAGCTCAGACAAACTTGCAATGAAAATCAAATCTCAAAAGTCATCATACAAAAACCATATAGTTCCAAGTAGAAAAAATTAGCTAGAAAAAGATATAATCTTGCATAGCACGACCATGGTTTCATTATGAAACCATACCTTGGGAATCAAAAGAAGCACCCTCAGACTTGTTTAATTTCTGCACAAAATAAAAACACACGCAAATAAAAAAATTTGAGAAGTAAAACTATTTATTGTCCAGGTGTAAGGGGAGCAACATAGGAAAGCTCTCAAGTCAAAACTAAAATATAAATATACCTCAACTTTTGATTGCAACAAGTACATGAACTAAGTGAATATTGCACATACACTTCCAATCAGAATCAAATTGTAATTACAATACACGGAACTAGTAAATAGATAAGAGAAATTAGAAACTTGAAACACCATAAATTCATCAAATGAACATCAAAGCAATACGCAACTTGGCTCACTCCCAAGTTGAAATATCATAAACAATTTGTATTGGATGAAAATCAAGGGACTAGGAACCAACAAAATGATTACTCAAATTCAATGATTAGTAAATTAGCCAAGCAATAATTAAGATACCCTCCAACAGCATCACCAACTGTTCAAAACCAAAGTCATCGAGACACAGCATTTACAAGACAAATTAGCATTCCCATAACACCTTGTGCATTCTAAAATATTCACTAAAATAATTAGAGGAAGCTCAGGAAAATGAAACAAGAGAGAGAGCAAAAGAAAAACAGAGTTCTATAGCAGCTCTTTTATAATTCCCAGTCTTGAACAATTAAATAATCAGATCACAATAGTTGATAGAGTATGTCTTTCAGTCCCGGACCACTCCCTATGTCCAAGGGCCACAAATTGATATTATAAATTTATGATTAAAGTTGTAACATCCCAAAAATTTAATTTAGGCTTAGCAGCAAATTAAGAGTTGATTTTTAGATTAATTAAGGAGTTTTGAGAGTTTTATAAATAAATTTATGAAAATAGAAGTATTTTGGGAATTTTCAAAGACCTAATTTCTCCCTTAATTTGAGAAAGTGAGGATTGGAGAAATTACTATTTACCCCAAAAGAGATCCTTGTTGGAGAAAATATCAGTGGGATTTAAAATAAATTTTTAGAATAAAAAGGGGTGTTTTATTCTAAGGAAAATATATCTTATTTTGAGAATTAATGGATCTATAAGCAATTTTCTTATCTAATCTATTTTAATTATTTTTATTTCCCTCTTTCTTTCCTTCTTTTTCCCCTCCCTCTCTGCAAAAACACGACACACACACACCATCACCATCTCACCACCACACTCACCTTCCTCCTTACCTTCGGCGGTCAGAGAGGGGAGCGGCGGCGCGGCAACTCGCCGCCATTGATGACGTCTCCGGCGAGGGAAGTTACTGGGATTCCTTCCGCCTTCCCTGTGTTTCCGTGTGCGTGTGTGTGCTTGCATCGCGTGAGGGAGATCGTGAACGGAGGGTGACGTTTGGTCGGTCGTTGGGGGGCTGTCCTTGGGTGGTTTCCGGCGGTCCTCCGACGACAATGTAGAGTGTGTAAGATTCCCTATATTTTCCCTCCACTTTATGCTTGATTTCTTGAATTTTTCCAAAGAATAAAGTTAGGGTTTGTTTGATTTTTGAATTTTCTGGCTTGATTGGGGCAATTGCCTTGTGCTACATGTTCATTTAGACTACTTGATTATTGTAATGTGGTTAAGTTGGTTTAATTTGGCCCTATGGGAGATTTTGCTTGCTTAAAGTTGAATTAAGCTAAGTTTACGACAAGGAATCCTTTGGATATGAGCTTTTAAACTTGATTGATGAATTCTAGAGGGTTATTGGAGTTAAACGATAATGTTGGTTGTGGTTATTGAGTTGATTTAGAATTTTGTTGAAAATTGGGAGTGTTAGGTGTTTTAGGGAAGTATAATATGGCAATTGATTTTTATTGAAAATGGAAGGATAATTTAGGGGAGGTAAATGAGGATATTGGATTATGTTGAATGTTGTTGAAGGGGGATTTTGATTTATAAGGATCGTGGGAGAATTTGGATAGTTATAGGAAGTTGTAAGGCAATAAAGAAAGGAAGTTGTGCTCCCTAGGATTCACGTTGATTACGGATGAATGGGATATTCTAATATGTTTATTATTGTTAGTAAAAGATTATAGATTGATGAAATTGAAATAGAATTGAGTAAAGTTGAACCTTTGGGATTTTGAGATGATGTACGGTCTAAATCTTTGAAATAAGTTAGTGAGATGAATTTAAGCGAATATAGTGGATTGAGAATAAATGATGGTTCTGATTTGTTGAGTTTGATCGTATTCAGAATTGGTTATAATTTGGAAGTTGTAAGTGAATGATGTCATGATTATTTTAGGTGAATTGATGTTGGTGATTGATTATTAATGATTTAGATTGTTTGAAAATTAGTCAATTGCAACAAACTTTGCTATCCCTGAAATTATGAGTTGTACTTGTGTGCACATGCTGGAATGATTGGAACCACAAGGTTTCCACATTACCATGTTCTATTAGATGAGATTGGTTGCTCTGCGGATGAGCTACATGAATTGATATATTCTTTGTCATACGTGTATCAGCGGAACACAACTGCCATATCGTTGGGCGCAGATTGGTTGAACTGAACTGGAAGATCGCATGTTACGGTATAATTATTGTTTTTGGGCCAGTTCAGGTAACCACTCTCATCTCACTACCTGATTGTGTGTGATGTTAGTTGGGACTTTCTCAAAATCCCTTTTTACGTATGTTTATGCCCACTGGTACACAAGTTGAAATTTTAAATGCTATGTTTATATTAAAAAGCCTATTGGGTACCTTTGAAATCCCTTTTACTTTCATATGAAAAAAAAATGTCTTGTGGAATATTACTAGTAAATTGGCAAAAATTTGTGATTGGACATAATTGAAACTGGAATATTTGTATGCATTGGATTTGAAATTGTAGCATGATGCATATTGGTGAAAATACTGGATAGGCCAAGTGCCTGATTGTTGGTATTGCATACATGTGTATTGTTGTGTTAGTTTAGCATTGATGCACTGGATACTATTGCCATCACGTGATGAGGTACCCTGTTGGCCCACAGGGACTAATTATATTATTGGTGTACTGGGTATGAGTAGCCCCCATCGAGTACTACCTTTCGGTGTGCTGGGTATGGGTAGCCCCCATCGAGCATTACCCCCGTTGTGGTGCTGGGTATGGGTAGCCCCCATCGAGTTCCACATCTCCGTGGTTCTAGGTACGGGTTGAGATCCCCATCGAGTTCCACTTTGGTCCACCTTATTGTAGGGGACAACCTAACGTTTCGCAGGGCGAACGTTATGGATGATTGTGTAAAATATATTTTGAACTGCTTTTATAAAATGTTATCCCTTGAGTTTGTAAAAGATTTTTAGTTACGAAGTTCTGCATGATTGTCTGGATATACTTTTGATGATATGGTGGTATATATATATTACTTGTGGTTTAAATACTTTTATGTGGTACTCTTTAGGCGCTCTGCTAACCCACTCACACTCTGGTATTGAGTTGAGTTGTGGTTACTGAGACATGTTTGTCTCACCCCGTGGTTATTTACATTTTTGCAGGTGATCATGTACAGACCAGGGCGAAGGAAAAGGGAATGGGGCCCACCGGTTCACTTGGAACCAGTGAGTTGGCCGGTAAAGTTATTTTGGAACTGTATATTGCCATATTTATAGGCTTGCATATGCTTCCGTGCATTTATTTTTCCGAATACCTGTGTACGCTGGATGACTGTATTTAGTTTTTACTTGTATTAATGCTTGATTAATGTGAAGTTAGGATTATAAGTGTATTTCTAATAACCATGTTAGAAGGCTCCTTATCTAACATGGTTAAACCATTTATTAACTGTTAATTAGATAAATTTTTACTAACTATGTTAGGAGATTTCTTTTCTAACATAGTTAGGGTAAATTATCCATGATAGTATGATTGTTGGAATATGTGCTCGCTTTTTCTATCATGGATGATCATTCGAATTGCTAGGCAAATCTTTTTCTAACTATGATAGGGGTATTGTTGTAATCGCACGAAAACTCTTTTCCTATCATAGTTAGCAGTGGAAAATAATTAAATTTAATGGTTGGGGTTTAATTATAATTAGTAAGTAAGATTTTACAGAAAACGTTCTGGATAATTAGTACAATCTTTTTCTAACTATGATAGGGTCGTTGAATTGTATGAAAAAAAAAATCTTTTTCCTATCATAGTTAGTGTTGTTAATTATGATTACAATTGATAGAAATCGTTTATTAGAGGTTAATTATTGATTAGTAGGAAGGATACTACAAAAGTGAAGTACAGATTGGGAACGAGTGAGCCACAAAAGTATATACATGAGCTTTCAGCCAGTTGACTATTTTAAGTTGCACATCAGGGGCCATGCAAGGATCCTGAAAGAAGATAAAAAGAGCAAACTACAAGTTAAAGAAAAAAATACTCAAGCACCACTTGCTGCATGGTAGGCTCAAAATATTTAAAGCCTTACATTAATATTTGCGCTTAATGTATCTGGAGAAACGCCAATCTCCAAAGCTACATCTTTAAGATAAACTTTTCCTCAATCTACCAACTGCCAAGGAGCAACTTACAATTTCAGGATTCACATCAAGATAACTACAGTTAATACTAAGAGTGCAAATGAAATTACTTTTGAGGCAAAATACCTTTTTCAAAACAAGTGCAAAACCAAGGGAGTCGGATGCAATGGCAATTTCATCAGTCCTCCCACCACAACAGTATTATTTAGTTGCAGTAAATTACTGCATTCTGATGTTTCATGGGCATCTAACTGAGAACTAGACAACATTTCATCTGGTGGTTTACCATGGCTCAATTTATCAGGACTAGCATCAGAAAATATCCTAATGCCGTCTCCATTATTGCAACCAATTTTCAAATTGTGGTGTGTGCCTGCTGGAAGGCTATCAGCAGAAGATAAATCACCATGAAAAGCTACAGAGCCACCTGAAGTGAAGATGGCACTGTTCTTTAGTATATCTGAGTGCTTAAAACAAAAGGCCTGCAACTCAATTTGATCATGCAGAACATGAGAGCACAAAATCAACTACATAAGTTTTAGCTATGATTTAATCTGATCAAAACCCCGAAAATTCCCAAAATCAACTCGGACATTCCCTCAAAAAGCCCCAATCGGATGAACTGAAGGTAGAAGGGAATAAAGAAAACTCACCAAAGTGTAGCAACGAAGCTAGACCTCAGACTGCATCCTCCCCCAGCACCATAGACAGCGAGAACTCCAGTGATCTCTCTCTCTCTCTCTCTCTCTGTGACTAGCCCTCTAATCCCTCCCTCTCTTTCGTGTTGAATCTGCTTGGCTCAAATAGGAGAAAAAGGGGGAGTGACGGGATATGGTGAGGATAGCGGAGATGTCGAGAGCCCGTGCTAGTGAAGATAGAGGCGGGCGATGGTGATGGCATCGGGCGCTGTTGATGCGTTGGTGATGGAAAAATGAAGAAGGGAGAATATTAGGGTTTTTTAAGTGGAGTAGAAGAAGAATACGGAAATGGCGAAGCTTCTCCATCCCCTCTCTCTCGTGCACTGGTCTCCTTGATCGACGTCAAAGTGGAAAGGGAAGAAGAACAGGCGTCGACGGCTCTAGCTTCAGGGAAGGACGAGAGATTTAGAACTGGAGGAAGAAGTAGAAGGGGTATCGGGGAGAGAGAAAGGTTGAGAGGGATCTGGCCAAGAAACCATGTCTCACGTCACTCATTTGAACATGGGACGTGATTTATGAGAAACAACGTCACTCATTTGAACATGGGAGACGTGGTTTCTTGGCTAAATAAGTGACGTGATTTATGAGAAACAACGTTTTAACTTACAACGTCCCTAATTATTATAATTAGGGATGTTGTTTCTTTCTCAGTTTGTCAATTAATTATAAAATTGCCACCGCCTTTTTTTCAAGGTCAGTTTTTTATTTAACGGACGTTAATTGGTGACAAGGAAAGGGTTTTTTGTAGTAGTGACACTTCCCAAATTTGCGGTGGATCATGTAGCTTATCATTTTTGTGCATCAATTTATAAGCTTTATGAGAATTATATTTTTCATCTATGCTAGGTGACTGATTATACTTGATTATTACATATTTTATCCACTAATTATGAAAAATTGGCACTTGATATAGGCAAATAGATTGGGCATTAGGCACTTTAATTTTACACCTACTATGTGACATTTGTAACACATTCCTTAATCATCTCCACTTAAATTGGAGGAAAATGCATACGTTGCAGGACCTCTTTGAGAAACTCCTAGAATATAGTATCGTAAGCTTTGGCGAAGTCAACCTTCAATGCTGCATATCCTCTATTTCCTCTTCTCATGCACTCCATCTTATGAAGAAGTTGTGAAGCAATCAGAGTGTTTTCCGATATCAATCTCCCCTTGATGAAAGTACACTGATTAGGTATGGTATAATCTTCAATAATATTCATTATTCTGTTACAAAGAACCTTGGAAATGATTTTATAACTGACGTTACACAAACTGATTGGTCGAAAATCCCTTACTGTAGAAGCATCATTTCCTTTAGGAATCAATGTTATTACTAATCTATTAAGTTCCTTGAGAATATGACCCTATGTTTGAAAAGTTAATACCATCTCCAGAATATCCTTTTAATGATGTCCCAATAATATCTCTGGAAAAATCTTGCATGAAAACCTTCTATTCCTCCTGGCATATTGTCTGGTCTCATTTAAAATACTACATCTTGGACTTCTTTCATTGAAAAAGGTTCCATAAACAACTCTTTATGCTTCTGTGAGATCACTGGAATTGTAATATCCTGTAATAATTCCTTCACTTGATCTTTGAAATCAATATGCTGCTCCTCCTGTCTCATATAAATATTTCTAAAATAATGAAAAATGTCATGTTCAATTTGTTGTTTGCTTTTATCCAGCCTCCGTCTAACTTCCTAAGCTTGAAATTTTTATTTTGACTGTGACGTCTTTTGATTACTGTATGAAAATATTTAGTATTACAATCCCCATTAATCATCCACAATGATTTCATCTTCTGAGCCCTTTCTTGGCAATCATACAGAAACTCCAACCTGAATTTGACTTGGTTGTCCACTGAAGCAGCATCATGCCAATCCCAATATGTAATATGCTTCTCTAATTTCGCAATTTCATATCCCAAGACATAAATCTGTCCCTTATTCCATTCACTTAGTTGCATTAAAGAGCGATCTAGTTTTGTCTTTACGCAAAAAGCTGGCGAAACCCTCACATGTTGTTGCCAAACCTGATTGATTATCTGATGGCATGCTGGAAAATCCTCCCAGAAAAATTCATATCTGATAATTTAATTTTCTTCCTCCTTATATCCTCTTTGTTTTCTAGCAACAAAATTAATGGTGAGTGGTCCGATGCAGCTTGCGGCAACATTCTGACATGTGATGATAGGAATTTATGCAACCATTCTCCATTAGTGAAAGCTTTATCAAGTCGTTCCCAAAATCTATGTGCTCCCCTTCTATTATTTGATCTTGTGTATTTGTTTCCATATTGTGGCACATTCATATATAAGAGATATCCTGTTAAATAAATTCTGCAATTGTACAGCACCAGGAATCATTGAAGAACCCGACATTTTCTCCTCAGGAGCCATAATAACCTGATTAAAATCACCAATCAATAACCAAGGCCCTATAATCTTTGCTACCGTTATTTCCACCCAACTCCACAAGAGGTGCTGTTTTTGTAGTTCCTGGAAGCCATAAACACACGACACATAACATAATGTTTCATTAATATTAACATTGAAGTGATCCAAGGATCAGATACATCTCCTAGATTAACCATAATAGAGGACTTGGAATCTTCAGCCAACAAAATGCCCCCTATTTTCCCCACTACATCACAACCAGCAAACAAACCATAACCAAAATATGATAACACCCTACTCGCCTTATCTAACAACATTTTAGTTTCCATCAGAAACAAAAAGGTAGGAGAATAAAGACAAAGAAGACTTTTCAATCTCTGAACTGCCATAGCCTTCTTTAATCCACAACAATTCAACTCATAACCATTATGGCTGACAAAAAGGGCTGATGAAGGGCCAATCCCCCGCCTGATTCTTTCCCTGAAGACTATGTTCACAAAGGAAACTATGGTGTCGCTTCTTGATAAGCAGCTGACGAAGTGTCTTAGAATCTTTATCTATTAAGCTCCTTTTCCCCCTGTCATACATGATCTCCTCTTTGGTATGTAAGATAAAGCACCCTCTATTTCATGATGTCCCATAATGTCCTCTAATCTACATCTTTTTTTGTCGTAGTAACCACCAGTCTGCTCCCTTTTAATGTTGTCACTGGATACACCATTGCAAAAATCAAAACCAAATCTACGATCTCCATGCAAGTTCAACACCACCTTAGGAAGCCCACATGCCCAAATTCATGGGGCAATATTTCATCACAAGAATATGGTAGATTGTCTGTCTGCACATATTTTACCAAAAAAACCTCGAGCCCAGTCTTTCTTGGATGCCAGACGAACTAAAACTGGCTATAATATAATCTTGTCTTGTTCTTTCATGCTAACTATGATCGCTAGAGAAGTTGGCTTGAAATGATGACCTATTGATATCCACCAACCAAATATGATTTGAGTGAGATCCTGAATACTCGACGCCACATCTTGATCCCCAAAAAAAGTTGGAAAAGCCCTGTAGAATGTGTCCCAGCAAAGATTATCTCCATTGAAGACAGTCTCAAAATCCCTATCGTACGAAATAAGATGGACTGCCAGATTAATCCCATAATCTGCTATCACCGTTGATAGAAAATGATGTTGAGATGGGTTGAGCCCTTCTTTGGTAGTATTATTGGGCTGATTTCGGCCCATATAACTTCCTTGCTCAGTATAAAATTGCTGTGGCTGTGGAGGTTCAAACGGATGATTAAGTGATGCATTTTTGTTGAAATAATTTCCCCTCTCTGATTCAGAAGAATAATCCACCAATGCATTAATCCTGCCCTGCTTGAAGTTGTTGAGAAGTGATTCTTCCTTAAGGCCTATCGGTGATTCATCATATGGAGGGCAAAGATGATGAGCATTTACATCTTCCTAATCTTCAGCGACCGAGTATGACCCAAAGGAATTTCCCTCAGAGTCCATATTAACATATGGATTTTGCTCATAGCCCAACTGCTCCTCCATTTACTGAAGTCCTGCTAAACATCTTGTTGATAATTTGGCCCATAAAGGAAATACGCCATCTCATTAAGTTGCATGCCTTTATTGTCAAAGGACGTACTACCTGCATGAAATGTTCTTTGCTCAGAGTCACCCAATTGTAAAAATATGCTTTCCATATTTTGCAAAGGCAGAGTATCTTCTTCAACTAACTCTAATCCCTTTAATCTCCATTCCTGTCCACCACCACCTGTATTTCCTTTGTTTCCTCCAAAAGATATATTTTGGCTCATCTATGTCATTGACTGCTCCCTGATTGATCGCCACATCTTCAAATGAATCACTACTATCTATGATGATCTGATTTCTTCTTCTGTAGAATATGTGATCAACATGTTGATCCACAAAATATTCTCCATTTGTATGTTTTTTGGTCCAGATTATCCTTTATGTAGTCTTGCTTCTGTTTGAGCGGCACCTCCATAAATAAACACTTGGTGGGATCTCTATGATGACCGGTCTTTGCATCTTGTCATAAGCCATCCTTTCTAACGCCTTGAAAGCATCATGAACATGGTGCATCGGAAAAATGCAATGTTTAGCCATATGACCAATCCAATGACATTAATTACATATCCTATATTCCCTTTCATACTCACAATCCACCCGTATCAAGAGATTACCTCCCTCTACAAAATTTATATGTTAGGGTAATGGCATGAAATGATTTATGCTCACTCTAATCTTGAAATTTGAACCCATAAAAGGAGAAGCTGGCTCACCAACCATTTTCAATAAAAGTAGAGCACCTTTTTGAGGCATCCTTAGTCTCATTGCAAGAGGAGGCGAGTAGGCTCCATAATTTTATTGAGTCATGAAGTCCATCCATTCATAAACCTCATTGTTTGGTTGGTTCAATACAAAAAGTTGGTGTGTTAGGGATAGCTTAAAAGTATATCATAAGTGAGATTGGGCTAAAAAAAGTGCTTAAAACTCATTTTTTTTAACTTTGGAGCTTGTTTGCTTCTTCAATTGTGTGATGGTTTGTGGTTCATCAATGCACATTGAAAGTAATCTGTCATTTGTATCAGATTTAGTTGTTCGGTATGTTAGTATCCAAGAAATTGGCATTTCTATATCAATTGTTTGAATAGTATTTCAATTACTTGGTTTTGGATTGTGGTATTGGAGGTTAATTTTAAGTCTTAAATAAGAGAACACGTTTAGTATTTTCTTATTTTTGCTGTTCATTAGCTGCTTTTCTTTTCCAATTTATTGCAATGTAGAATATATATATATATATATATTTATATATGCCTCATTAAATTATCTTGAACTTGATGATGAATAGATATCCATTGTTACAGAGAAATAGCATTGCATAAGGATCATCCATTGATTCTGAATTTGATTATAACTTTCCATATGAAGTATAATGATTCTGAGTTTATTTCTCAGCTACTGAAATCTGCTCTTTCAAATCCAGAAACACAAACAGGTAGGCTCTGATGAAATTAATCATGGCTTCCAGGTCCACCTCCTTGAAAACTTTTCATAAGAACAATATTAATGGTATAGTGAAAGTATTGTTCAACTTGAAGTTGTGGAAATTAAAAATCTGTCATATTCCTAATGGACATTAAATGGTAACCTTTGTTTTCTTCTACGGTCTTACAATTGCGTCAAGATGGCGTATTTCTTAAATATAATTTCTTCTTAAATAAATCCCTCTAATTTTATAACAATGACTCCTAAAATATACTAAAATATATATAAAATATAATTAAAAATGGGGAGTCATCACCGTTACTAAAAAAAATCTTCTACGTCCGTTATCAAGAGACAAACATAGAAAATGAGTATTTATTTAAATGTCAGCGCGGGGTGGCCCCGCCAATGGCCGGAGCTCCGGCGGCAGGCGGTGGCCAGAGGTGGTGGGCCCCGCCGCCGGTGGTGGCTGGTTGTGGTGGTGGCCTATTATTAAAAAAAATAATTGAATCAGGGGCATTTTGGACTTTTCTTTTAAATTTGTTAAAGGACAATTCAGTCACTGTACGAAATTGTACTGATTGGTCATTTCCGAAATTCGATGTATCAAAGTGTCCTTTTGGTAATTTGAGAGTCTTTTTCTGGAATTTTCCCATAAGTAATAGCATTTATTGTTTTTTTAATAAAAAAATAGAATTGATATTATTATCCATAAATGTTATTTATTCTCCTTTCTGCCCATATCAGCCAGGGCACCTTTTGTAAAATGAATTGAAGAGCTAAAGTGACAAAGAGAAGGGTTCACGTGCAAGCTAGAAGATGCGACAACGTTTTGTGGGTAATGCCATTAGAGGCCTAATGGCAAAAGAAAATTGAATCAGCACAAGGCAGTGGAGAGAAGGTGGCACTACACTAGAAAGAGGGAGAAAGGAATAGAGTTAGTGGAGCGGCGGCTTTCTTCACCGTCTGTGAGAGGAGAAACCTAAGGTGACTCATGAGTTTACGAGCATCTTCTTCACCACGCCAACGTCTTCTTCAATGAGAGCAAGAGAGCAGTTTCTATAATTTCCTTCTCATTTCTCTTGTATAATTTCTGCATCTGTACATGAATTTGATGTTGAATTTTGATCTTCCTTCCATTATATGTAACTAAATTTATATTCTAAGTCTATTTTGAAGTTTGTATAAATTGATATATAGCTAAACTCCATTCTCTTTTGCTAATTAATCACTGTTATGTTGTGAGTCTAATTTGTGCTTAATATTGTCTAAGTGGATGGCCAACATTTAGATTGTTAACTTAATTAGTGGCTTAAAAGAATATTAATTAGGTAAATAACTAGGTTACATCCAAGCTTGTCTTGTAATTCTATTATAGGATTAGAAGTATGTTAGTAAGACAGACATATTCACTAACCAAGTTTTGTGAGATTGAAGTTGTTTGTTTAAAAAAATAATTGATAATAGTATATAGTAAGAGATTATGCATACTAATATTAGTTAAGGTATGAATAGGTTTGAGTAGGCCTGTACATGGACCAGACCGGGCCGGGCAGGCTACTAGCCCCGTGGTCTGGTCCCATTCATAGTTTGGGCTGGTCATCCTAGCCCGAAACCCAGTCTAGCCTGATGGAAAACCCGGCGGTCATCGGGTTGGGCAGACTAGACTAGAGTGGACCGGGTTTGTGCTCTAGGTGGTCTAGTCCAATCTTTTTTTTCCCAATAACCTGGGCATCAATATTTTCAAAGAACCAGCATGCCATTTTATCAACAGAACCTGGGCAACATTTTTTTAAAGAACATGGATATCATAGACACTTTATCAAATGAACCTGGGCATAATTTTTTGGGTTAAAGGGCATTTTGGACCCGGAAGTTTACCAACAAGGGCATTGGGCACCAGGAACTTGTTTTGGGGTCTAAACTACCATGGAAGTATTCGAAATAGTGAAATTAAAACCCTGGCGTTAGAAGCCCCAGATGGACGTTGGCCACATTGGATTATTTGCCATGTAAGGGGTCCACATTAGCTTTAAAATCTGCCACGTTGTAAGGTGTCCACATTAGCTTTAAAATCTACCACGCTAATTTAACCCCAAATAGTATAAGAAAAATGTAAGTTGCAGGGGACATTCGAAGTTCTCAAGCTTTTAGGGTTCAAAGCTACTGACAACGCACAAAGACAAGGACGAAGCAGGAAGGTTGAGGTATCAATGGAGGAATCTACGGCATCAACGGCGAGTGGAGGAAGGAGGAGGTTGACTTTTGTGAGAGGCCGAATTGCAGAGAGCGAAAATGGGTTGTCGAGGATTTGCTATTGTGGTGATCGTACGCCTCGTCAGACTTCTTGGACGGAGCTGAATCCAGGTAGAAGGTTTTATGGGTGCCGAAATTATCGCAAGGTTCGTAATACACTAACCTCCAGTTGATTTTCACAAGGTTCTGGCTTTGGTTTGTCATCCTTCAAATGATATGATTTTATTCCTTTTTCTCCTAATCAGATCACAATTTGAAGGTGAAGGTAGGAAAGAATAGCATAAATACAATGGATAAAGTAGTGTTTAGTATATAGACTTGATGTTAGCCAAAGGGCTTATGACAATATAAAATAGGATTGCCTCGTGTTGTTTTTTTAGGTAACTTTGGAAGGGTTCTTTGTAGTCCTATTTATGGGAAACAACTTTTTTCGAATCTTTATTATTTCCCCCTTGTTAACATGTGTTTATCTTACCATCATTATTATTATTATTATTATTATTATTTATCTTGTCAACATGTATCATTTACCATTATTAATTTGAGATGAGCATTGATTAGAGAAGTCTCCAATCGCCAATTCAATAAATGGGGTCGAGAAACAAGAGAAATAAGAATGATTGGTAGTTGATACCACGTTGTTTTGATTGCCTCTTCCATTATATATATATATATATATATTCTTGAATGAATCTTTAGTGGTTGAAGTAATGAGTTCACAACTCTCCAATCACTACCTCTAACCAGGTCACCATCCCAATATAAAACAGATATCCCCTGTTCCTATATATATGAAGCCTGGCACTTGCAATTAAGTCCACAACAAACATGACCTCCTCCATGGCCGTCCCCAGATTCTTCATGGGAGAGAGGGAGAGGGAAAATTGTGTCATTAAAGATAAAAATTAATTTTATTTGATTGGATTCAATATACTAACCCCATGTTGAATTTGATTTGCTTGTATCAGGGTATTAATTTAGTTTATGTTATGTTTGCATTTATACATGGAGGGGGTTGTGGATATTTTGAATGGTTTGATGAGGAGGTAGGGGACAGGTCGAGGGAGGTTTCAAATGAACTCCTTCTCAATGTTGAAAGATTGTACGAGGAGAATGTCAGTCTGAGGAGAGGATATATTACTGGTGCAGATCTTGAAAAAGAGCTTTCCACCATTGTTGGTTGTTTGAAGAAGAATGAAAGGAGGTTGAAGATGGCTCTGGTTGCATTAGTGGCTACATGGGTCTGCATATTTGTGAAGATATTTACTGGTTGAAGTAATGTTATGTCAAAGGAAAGAAGAATTAAGTGACTTTGTAGGGATATTTTCTGACTTTGTAATTTTTGAAGGAATTGTGATATTAACTAGAACATTAATAGATTAATAGAAATGTAATGTTGCCTGTGTAATATATATGCACACATTTTTTTTGACACATTTGTAGTGATGCTAGCTATATTTTACATACCACACTATTGACTATATATGAACTACTTAAATACGGCTTTGAAATTATTATCATGCATAAAAAAATGAGATTAAACATGAAGCAAATTATGAATGAATAGTGCCAGTTTGTAAATTTGAATAGATAAATGTATAAGAATGAAAGATTACTTTACAACTCCAATGTGGCAGTGTGAGATGATTATGAGAATCAGAATGAAAAAGATCTTGAAAGTTCTCATGATCATCAACAAGTGATCTTCGCATCCAAGAAACTTTACTTGCTTTAGGTGAAGCCTTATTGCAGATGGCTAAAAAAGTATTGGCAAGATGAATTCCTTTATGGCTGAATTACAATTCTGCAGATTAAAAAAACAGTGCTACTAAGAACAACAGCCAAGCCAACCTGAAGGGACATACACGTTTGCTCAAGTGAATCACTGATATATAATAATATATTATAGAGAGTTATATGACTTCTTGGTTACACTGATAGAACATACACGTTTCCAAAAAGTGCAAATTCTACTATTTGAAGCCATATTTGACAATAATCAAAAGATGCCCAAGCCACAGAATAGGACTACAAAAACACCCAAGCCACAAAATAGCCATTACAAAAAACATAATCAAAGAAAGCTCCCTAAGGAATAAGTCTTCCTCTTCCTGGAGTATTGTTGAGGCGCCTGGTATAACCAACAAGGGTTGATGTGGTGATTGGTGGTTGTCCATTCCACATGAGACCCGGAGGAGTAAATGGCAGCTCAGAAGGAGTTAAAGTTGTAGAACCATCTCCCTTATATTTGATTGATCGAGACACATGTTCAATAGGAGGGTTTGAGTTGCTTGTTAGTCTCATTTCTTTTTCATTTGGTATGGCCATACGAGTTTCCACATCGGCATGGTGAACCATGTACTCCTGAACTGTCCCCTCGTCAATCACCCTCTCAGATGACATCCCAGGCTAGACATAAAAAGGGAAAAAAACCAAATTACAATATAACAACAAACAGTAATATCAGGACATTAAGGAATAAACAGAGCTTAAGGCACATAAGAATACATACATCAACCACTGTATGCCCACTCTCAGGATCAATCCTTACTCCAAACCCAGAGTCAGTCCTTGCCTTATAGAATGCTCTACTTCCACGAGGTCTTTTAGGGGCCTGAGATTCTTGAGTTGAAGCATTTGGTTGACCACCCTTCTTCTTTGTCAGCCTTGGAATGGTAGGATTGGGTCTCTGTAAGATATAAATTAACAGTAAAGCAGATAAACGTTGACAAAAATTAAAACACTTAAAGCAATTAGATATGTGTGCTCTGTTTACAATTAAAGCAGATAAACGTTCACAAATGAACGTTGACAGCAATTACAGCAATAAAGGAAATTATCTGGACAAAAAATTAAAGCAATTAAACAACACTTAAGACCGTTTAAACACTTATAGCAGTAAAGGAAACTATCTGGACAAAAAATTAAAGCAATTAAACAACACTTAAAGCAATTAAATGTTCACACTCAAATGAAACAAAAAATTGCAGCAAGCAGTAAACGCATACTAGCATCAGGACAAGTGGCTCTATTTTGTCCCTCTTTTCTACATATGGTGCATTTTGAAGTAGAGCCCCTCTTTGTCAATTTATCTGGTTTTGATGGACGCATATCAGTCTGAGGAGTCCCATTATCATGTGAAGATTGGTTAGTGTTACGTCTCTTTCTTTTCCCTCTTGCCCCTTTCTCAGTTCTTACCCTTTTTGTAGGAGGTCTTCCTGGCATGTTGCACACCGGAGAAGGCTCTAAAGGCTTAAACTTGTGAATATTCCAGAATGCCTTTCCTCGGACGGGGTTGGAACTTAGTTGCATAACTAGCTAGATATGTGTCCTTGTGATACCAATGGGATATCATAGTCTCGGGATCGATCGTCGCATGGTAAAGTGCACAGATGGCATGCTGGCATGGGATACCATGCAAGTCCCACGCCCTACAAGTACATTGTTTCCTACTTATAAATACACTATGCCTATTTTCACCCTCTATAACTTCATACGCATCATCCCCATTAAAATGTACTAAGCATCCCATTGACAAGCTTCTGTATTCATCAAATAAATCAATACTCTTGGGGCTAAAATTTTCCCTCCACCTTCTGACATTCCTTTCAGATTCAGCCCACTTTGCCATCAACTTCAACCTAATCCCATCTATCATTCTAATTATTGGAAGATACCTAAATTCATCTATCCAAGAGTTGAAGCTCTCACTATTGTTGTTATCTGTGATCCAAGACGAGCTAGTGGTCCTAAAGTAAGCTCTTACCCATGTTTGAGGGGGGTAGGATATAGCTGCTTCAGCTGCCTTCCTGTTGAGATTGCCAAGAGCCTTCAGGTTTTGTATGAATTGCTCCTCAAAAGTGCTCCAAGCACATGCAAAGAATTTGTTCCTCAGCTGCCTTCCTCTCCATGCCTTGCTCTAATTTACATATATGTGCCGTGCACATAACCTGTGTTCTGCATTAGGCCATATACACGACACGGCGGCAAGTAAACCCTAAGCATACAATAATCAATATAAGATAATGTTAGTAATCAGTATAATCATCTAGTCCTTAGTCATGAAAGATAACGTTTGGGAATTACCTTTTGCATGTCCGACATTATGGTGACACGCTCTCCCTCTTCTAAGTCTAATGATTTTGTTAGCCATTGAATGAACCATTTCCAATTAACAGTTGTTTCTTTTGAAGTAATCCCAAATGCTATGGGATACAGTACATCATCTGCATCTATGCTGGTGGCTGTTAGTACTATTCCTTTTGCATTCTCCTTTAAGAATGTCCCATCAAGGCCTATTATGGGTCGACATCCTGCCTTCCACCCAACCTAGATAAATAAACTCATCAGATATGTGTCCTTACAGATAAAACAGAACACTTAAAAATGACAGAAATTAACATTGACAAACTAAATGAGGTCACTAGTACAACAGTAATCAAACTAAATGATTTTTTTGCTAGCTAGGGATTTTCCAGGGTCTCGTTTGAATGTGTTATTTGGTAATCAAGATATCCTAATGAGAAGAAAGGCTAAGATAAGTTGGGCAAGTAATTTTGACAAAAGATAGTCCCATATGACAACAACAAGGGTTGGTTAAGAAAAATTGAAAATACCCCCGAAATGCTGAATCATATCTACAGAAAATTGACCTCACGGCAGAGAGAAAGGAAAAAGTCATTGGACTTCCAGGTTAAGGAACAAACAGAAATCAAGCACTCTTAATCTCTTGCAAAAAGCATTCTTGCTAATGTTCAGGAATAGTAGTTTACAAGAAAACACTCAAATGAATCCAAAAAAGTGCAGCAAGCTTACCTTTACAGCATTAAAGCATATATATAGTCTGCTGAAAACCATTTTCCCATTTTCTAACGCTTCCTTGCTCAACTCCAAAGAGACATCTGAGCCAGGGTTAGATTGTCTCAGCTCATTGCAATAGGCTTCCAGGTTATTGATCTCGTCCACATAGCTACCCTCCATTCACTTCAAAATCAACTTCTTTGCTCTTTTACATTTCCATATGCTTACACAAAGCTTTAACTCATCTTTCAAATCCTTCTTCATATCTGCCAGCTTGTATTGTGGCCTCTCTTGGACCTTCTTCCTGAAATATCCCACAATCCACTTCACTGTAGCCTTTGGGTTCTTGTACACCCTACTGTATTTGTGTCCTAATTCCACAGTCTTCAACACAAAGCCAGGACTTGTGCCTTCTAAGAAGGCATATAATACAAAAGGACACCCATTCTGATACTTGACCCTTACCCTTGCCCGCTCACTTTTCTCCAACTTCAGCTTCACTCCCTTCTTAATGGCATAATTATTAACAGCCTTCACAAACTCACTTTTGTCCGCATATGAGTCACCTACCATGAATAAATGCTCATGTTCATGGGCTCTGGCTTCTTCAATAGGCCCAATATCATCCTCTTTGCCCGATTCACTTAACAAATCACCCTCATCATCTTCACTGTCACCTTCTCCCTCGTCCACTAACAATTCTTCTTCATCACTATCATCTCTTCCTCCTTCTTTACTATCATCTCCTCCTTCATCATCATTGTCATCTCCTTGCTCATCCCCTATTTCACCCTCACCTTCTAACCCATTATTCTCTCCATTGTCATGCTCCAATTCATCCACTCCATTGTAATCGTTCTCTCCCTTTCTGTTTGAAGCCTCTGCACCATCCTTCGTTTTAATTAAACCATATGCATCATCCCTTAGATCTTCTACTTCCTTCCATCTTTCTGCAATTTCAGCTTTCAAATTCTCCAACAAGCAAACTCTATCATTCCACTCTAAACCATCAATCCCTTTAACATACTCACCTTTCCCCTTACCTCCTTTGACGTTACCTTCAGTGTATTCTTTCTCTGTACGCTTAGGAAAATTAGCTTCGACTGCAGCTCTTACCGTGGGATGTCCCTCGTGATGCTCTGTCAATAGCTTTGTTGTCTCTCTCTTTCTATAATTGAGCTCACTAATTAATTTCTCCAATTTAAGCCAATACTCGGGACCATCCCTATTATCATCTTCTGGACCACCATTGGGACCACCACGGGGACCACTAACATCATTATCGAACTCCATATCACCCTAATCCCTAATTTATTAAATTAAAAGCAACCATTAGCAGCGAAATCGACAAAGGGCTCTTAAGAAATTTCACGAAAAGCACATATTGATAATTTCTACAGTCACTGACTAAGATTCGATTCGATTCCTTACCTCACTTTTGAAGGACAATTCCCTGAACTTTTGTCTACTTGTCGCGCGTGCATCGTTAATCGCTCACATGCAACCCATTATACAACACACTATATTTTCCGTGCCACCAAATTCGTACCTTTGCTTGCCTCTTGAAGGTTCGACTTGTGTGTTTTCATATTAAGGTTCCTTGTTTGATCTCCTTGTCTTTCGTCTACTCCGCTCCGACCATGTCACCATTTTTTACTCTCACCACAGCCACTCTCACAACATTAGTTAGGGTTTTTTCTTTTTTATCCTATTTCCTAATCCATTTACAAACACGTCATCTACTTTAGCCAAGGAAAAAAAGGAAAGAAACAACCATGTGTCATCTCATATACTCCAATTTTCAACCACGTGGTCTTTTACTTAGCCACTCTGTCACTTAACGGAGCCCGTCTGGGGCTTCTAACACCAGGGTTTTAATTTCACTATTTCGAATACTTCCATGGTAGTTTAGACCCCAAAACAAGTTCCTGGTGTCCAATGCCCTTGTTGGTAAACTTCCGGGTCCAAAATGCCCTTTAACCCTAATTTTTTTCATAGATTCTGAACACCATTTTTTTTCAAAGCGCAATATAACATCTTGAAGAAAAAAGACTCTAATTTTTTACTAAAATGAAGACTTACAGAGAGGAGAGATTGAGACGGAGAAGAGGAAAGCTGGAGAGACACAGTGAAGATTTTGGGATTTAGGGTTAGGAATTTTTAGTGCGAGCTCCAAATCCCCCACCTCCAAACACCAAATATGTCAAATGAGAAGGAATATGAAGGAAGGAGTTCAATTCAAAAAATATGAAGGAAGGAGAGGACTCATAGGCCTGTACTACATAGACTAGAGAAGGAGAGATCACGTGAACATGACTACATGAGGGAAGGAGTTTAGTTCAAAAAATAATAAAATATGAAGGAAATAGAGGACTCATAGGCCTGTACTACATAGACTAGAGATCACATGTGTGCTCATATTAAATGGGTTAATGGGAAAATATTTTTGACATATATAGCTCCTATGGAGCCACGTGGGTGCATTGTTTTCTTTTAATATATTTATTATAATACCACATGTTTAATAAAAGTATATACACATATGCTTTTCTAACCGGGTAGGACCGGGCTCACTGGTCTGATATGTTAGCCTGAAACCCGGTCTTACCTAGACTTCGGGCCAAACCTGGTCCAGTCCGAAATTGGACGGGTTATTTTTTCCTTTTTTCGAGCTGGACCGGGCCGAGTCAACCGGGTTTTCGGGTTCCTTGAACAAGCCTAGGTTTGAGAGAACTATCTGAATATAAGAGAGTTCAAATGACAACATAATAGGTATTGATTATCATTAGGAAATGACTAATCGGGTATCATGAAATATTAGTGGAAAAATAGACATAGGCTTGTTTCATTGTTTAGAACTTTATTAAGTGTTTTATTTTACTAATTACAATTTTGAATCAATTAAAATTTAGTAAATGTTAACCTTTTGGAATTCATGTCTTTTGGCACATTTTCAATTGAATTTTATACATTTTTTGGAGCATTTGTACATACTTTGGATACTCAAAGATAGAAAAATATACATGATGTTTTTTGTTGCAATTTGTGTTTAATTGTGCATATTTTGGGATGACTTCTTTGTTTAATGTGAGCTTAATAAATTTATTATTGTGCAAGATGTGTTTTGGAAAGAGAATTTGAGTCAAGGCATTTGGAAAATCAAAGATGATGAAAATGATAGCAAATCATGGATAGAACAATTTATTGCAAAAGAAGAAATCAAATTTTCCTAAAGCAAATTAAGCCACAACTTAAATCTGCACAGAACAAAACCAGGCCGCAGCTCAGTTTCTTAGTCGCAGCTCAAATCTACACAGAAGAAAGCTGAGCTGCGGCTCAATCGCATCAGCAAAACATACAGCTCAACTTGCACGCGAAAATCAGGTTTTAAAAGGGTAAAAATGATGGAAAGCTCTCACATTCGACTTTCTGGACATATTTGGAGCATTTTGGGTGCTAGGGCTTGGATTTTGAAGACTTAAAAGCAAGGATTAAGCTTTGGAAGTGATTTGGAGCTTTAATTCTTTGGTTTTTCTTCTTCATCTTCCTTTCCTTTCCTATTTTCTGTTATGGCTGCATATTCTCCTTGGATTTGTAGCTCTTGACTGGCTGTGAGTAGCAAAACTTGTTATCTAGGATTATTTTGAACCCTTGTATGGATTAACTCTTTAATACTCATCTCCTTTTGTGATTAAAGATATATATGTGTTTATTTTACTCTTTGCTTAATGCTTCTAGATGCTTGATCACCATTTAGACGTTTTGTTCATTTGATTGAAGCTTGAGAGAGTTTGGTTAAATGTAGAACTTGGGTGAAATTGTGCAAGAACTTGAAATTTGCTTGATGAATGGATGGTTTTGTTGGTAAGATAGAGATATACTTATTAACCTTGCATAGCCGCATTAGGGTTGGAGTTTAGAAATTGGGTTTTATTAAATGTAACAAGAGATTGAGCAATTGATGAAATGAAACACTTGTTCTTGACTTGAGAAAGCTTTTACAAGTATATTTTGAACCCTAAGCTAATACATGTATATTTATTGAAAGCATTTGTGAGAGGAGGTTATTTAGAGGTTATGAAATTCAAGGGGGATAAATAATCCTAGGCTCCATTTTATCCTTAAAGTCAAAGAATTATTTATGGTTATCAACTTTTATTTTTAAAGGCATTTTTCTATTAGTTAATTCTCCAACCAAAATCTGTTCTAGCTCAACTTAATTAAACTCGCTAAGCCTTCCGTTTGATCACATTTGTAACCAAATCCTCGAGGGAACGATGCTTTCTTATCACTTTATTACTTGGCACGATCCGTGCACTTGCGGTACGAACAAGTTCTTGCATTCGGATGCCTGAGATGTAAGCACATACCTTTGAGACTAAGCCTATAATGATAACAATGTTGCAATTGCATGGAATGTTTAATGGCCTTTACAATGAAGATGCCAATAAGCATTTGATGTATTTCTTGGAGGTGTGTGATTCCTTCAAACAAATGGAGTGCCCCTAGATGTCTTCAAACTTTGGTTATTTCTTCTCTCCCTACAAGGCAAGGCTAGAGAATGGTTCAATAATCTCCCTGAGGGCTCTATTAATTCATGGAATGAGCTTGAAAGTAAGTTCAGAACTCGCTTTTTGTCTGATGATAAATTTGTGGAAGCTAGAGATGAGTTTCTTAACTTTAGACAACATCCAGATGAACATCTCTATGCAGCTTGGGAAAGATACAAAATGTTGATGAAGCAATACCCCAAACATGGGGTAGATAAGTGGGTGATAGTTCAAATCTTCTGTAATCGCCTTAATCCTCAGTCTAAGGCCATGGTGGATTCTATGACAAATAGAGGATACCAGGATGTTCCTGTTAATGAGGTGATTAGATTGTTGGATCAATTATCTGCAAACAACTCTCAGGGTACTGATAGGAGGATTTCACAACCACTAGCTACTCCTAAGGATGACTCTCCTTCTTCTCCCCAAGTTGCTACTATTCTTTCTGCTATGAATAAGCAATTTGATGTAATAGAGTCTCAAATGCAAATGGGTAAATCTCATGGTGTGCATTCTGTTCATACTACCCCAGTTATGTGTGACCAATGTAATGATGTCCACCTGCCGGACCATTGTCCTCTCTATATGGCTTCGGAGTCAGTCAACTACATGGGAAAGTTTCAAAACCCACATAATAACCCGTATTCGCAGACCTACAAACCAGGGTGGAGAAATCATCCTAATTTCTCATGGAATCAAGGGCAATCTGTGAATCAACCTTCATCTTCAGGTGCTAAACCTTCTCATCCACCGGGTTTTTAAGCACAATCTAGGCAATTTCCTGTCAAGGAAGAAGAGTCTAAAATGGAAAATATGCTAGCTCAGATCTTGGCTGGACAAGAGACTTCAAGGGTTGAGACTAAAGGAACTCTTTCTCTCCATGAAACGGCCATTAAAAACCTTGAGTTGCAAATGGGGCAATTGGCCTCACAAATGAATGCTATGTCAAGAGGTAATCTCCTAAGTGATATTATTCCTAATCCTAGAAAGGAAGGTAAGGAGGAGTGCAAGGCAATCATATTGAGAAATAGGAGGCAAGTACCTAATATGCCTCAACCTAATGACAGGAGTAATAATGTTTTTGAGGAGGTTGCTCTTGATGAGGATGACAAAGTTGATTAGGAGATCATAATTAAAGAGAACAATAGCACAAAGAAGAATCTTGTTGAGAAGCAAGATGAAGCCAAATGCAAAAAGGAGGGCGATGACAAGAAGAAGCCACAAGAGGCAAGGACACAATATGTGCCTCCACCTTCTTTTTCTCAAAGGCTCAAGAAGCAACAAGATGATGGCTAATTCAAGAAGTTTCTGGATATGTTCAAGCAATTGCATATCAACATTCCTTTTGTAGAAGCTTTGGAGCAAATACCCAAATATGCTAAGTTCATGAAGGATGTGCTCTCAAAGAAGAGAAGATTTAATGAATTTGAAACAGTTGCTGTGACTAAGAGTTTCACCGATGTTATCAAGCAATTTCCTCCAAAGATAAAGATCTTAGGAGTTTTTTTATTCCATGCCACATTATAGACAAATTCTTGGGAAAAGCTCTATGTGATCTTGGGGCGAGTGTTAATTTAATGCCCCTTTCTGTTTTCAACAAGTTAGAGTTGGGAGAAGCAATACCTACCACTATTACTTTGCAGCTTGTAGACAAAAGCATGTCTTATCACCGAGGTATTATTGAAGATGTGTTGGTGAAAGTGGATAAATTCATTTTTCCTGCAGATTTCATTGTACTTGACTTTGAAACAGATAGAGAAATGCCTATTCTATTAAGAAAACCATTCTTAGCAATTGCTAGAACTCTAATTGATGTAGAAAAAAGGTGAACTTACCTTGACAGTTGCAGATGAGAAAATTACTTTCAACATGCATAAGTTGATGCAGTCTCCTAATCACTCAGACCAATGCTTCTTCGTTGATGTTCTGGAGCAAGTGGTGCAGGAAGGATTCAATGAATCAATATGTCATGATCCTGTTGAAGCAGTGTTACTTGGGCTGCCAAATAAGGGTGAGGACATGCAGGAGTGTTTGGCTATTATGGATGCTTCAATGCCTTATCCTGGGAGTCGAGTGCAATTTGAATCTCTAGACTTGACTTCGCTTAATAGACCAACTCTAAAATCATTTCTTGAAGAACTACCTTCCCTTGAGTTGAAGCCTTTACCCTCACACTTGAGACATGTCTATTTGGGGGCTAACAACACTTTACCAGTGATCATTGCTTCTGATTTGTCAGTACAACAAGAGAAACAATTAGTTGAGGTCTTGATTGCACCATATTTTTATACACATTTTATGATTAAAATCTTTGGATTATCGCATGTTCTTGGAGTAATTGCACCTAATTGGGATGAATTCTGACTTTTGCACATCTTGTTGGGATTTACACTGATCAAAGGGGCAGTTTGGTAAAAATTTGCATGATTTATTGATTTATAAATCTTCAAGGACATTTGATGCTACCTCTAGTTCATTCTTATGTGCAGATGAGAGAAGAAACATGCCCAAACTGAAGAAAAAAATAAGAAAATCAAATCAAGAGCACCTGGGTTATTGCCCCTCGCCGTGGCTCCCCCACAGCGAGGGCCACGGCGAGGCCCCTCCTCCTGGGCCTTTTCTGCCCCTCGCCGTGGACCTCCCACGGCGAGGCCCCTCCTTCTGAGCCCTTTTCTGCCCCTCGCCGTGGACCTTCCACGGCGAGGCCCACGGCGAGGACCCCTGTTATGCACCCCTTTTCTGTCCCTCGCCGTGAGAGGCCCACGGCGAGGCCCCGAAAATCTGATGTTCTGCTGTGCGTTTCAGAAATATTTGGAGGAGTATATAAGATAAATTTCAGACCTATCTTGATTATTCAAGCCTCCTCAGGTCCGAAAATCACCCTCTCTGCTAGGGTTTGCTCTTCATCTTCATTCTTCATCCCAATCCTCATCCACCCACTCAAATTCATCTCCATTCTTGTTGATTTTCTTGTTCTTTCTCCTTCCACCTTCCATTTCCACTCCATATTTCCTTCCATCTTCTTCATTCATGGAGGCTATCATCATGGGTCATCTAGGGCACGAATTTGAAGACATGAGAGGCTAAGTTCTTGGTGCTTTGGTGGTGTGAAGGTGGCTCTAGCTTCATGGACCAACATAGGGGAGTTTCTAGTCTACAATTTCTTATTTCCTTTGTATTTGGCTTCTACTCTTTTGTATTGGTCTTGTATATGGATTTAAGACTTGGGATATGTGATTGCTATCCATGTTTGTGAACTATATTGTGTATGCTTTGAATTTAATATGATTGAGATATAATTTCCTATCTACTTGTGGTTGTATTCTTGGTTGTAGCCATTTTAGTGGTTGCTAGTGGTTATAGTCAATTTCTTCCATGCATGAATGTTGTGGTTGCACTTCATGAGAGTTAAATTGCATTTGGTTCAAGGCATTTCACAAGCCAAGTGGATCTTAACACTAACCCTAAGTAATGGCTATGAAAGTGGTTGCTAGATTAGTCATTAATTAGGGCTAGTGGACCCCTAGTGGTTGCTTGGGGATTTTTCAATTAGACTTGGTAAATTAAACTCCCTCTAATCATTTTGAAAGAAGCATTTGAGTCACCGAAGCACTACCAAAGCCCGTTTTATCAAATCACCCCTAATCCAAACTCTTTTCACTTTTCACTTATCAATCTAAAATACCAAAAACAAGTAACTGCTTTTGTTAATAGCTTTAGTAAATGAATCTTCAAACCAAAACCCCCATACCCTTTTTTTATCGTTTTAATTGCATTTAGTTAACTTAGGTTGTTTAGAAGGACTCCTCAAGTGAAACGATCCGGGGTTGTGCCACTTTACAAATCCTTGGTAATTATTGTGATTTTAACCCCAAGGCGCATCAGGCAAAGGTTAAATCAATGGCGCCGTTGCCGGGGAGTCATTTTTTACTCTCTAGGTTAGCTAAGTGTCAATTAAAGCTATTGACTAGGGGTAGGAGTCATTAGGATTAGATTTAGGTCATTTGCATCCTTTAGTTAGTTTAAAATTGCTTCTGCTGCATTGTATAAAGTCTGACAAGAAAATACCAAAAATATTGCTTGCCCTTTTGCTCTTGCTTGAATTGTGATACCTGCTTAGGTGTATTGCTGGATCTTCTTGCACCTACTTGTGAATACCTGACTTGCCATACTTCCACACTCATATACCTCTCATACACATTTCATACTCATACTTTTCAACACACTTCAAACATATCGTACACTCTTTCACACCATACTCACTTGCATCATCATTCATCCATTTTTCCTTGAATTTGTGCAAGTGCATCTTTGTTGAGCCTTCATTCTACACTTGTTGTCTGTGCCTTGTGTATGACTCGAGGGAACCCTAGAAACAAAGAACTTTACCTTGAACACCCAGAAATTGAGAGACACCTTACTAGGTTGAGAAAGACAAAGAGAGGGGGAACTTCGGTTACATCCTTGATAGTTGAACACCCACCCTCGTGTGAGCCAAGCATTGAGAGTTCCCCAGAAACTGAGAGTGATACTAGAGACATGGAGGGGGATCACCATATTCCTGAAGTTCAAGTAGAGCCAAATCTAGGTGGTAATGGGGGAGGATAAGTGGTTAATGATGGTGAGCGACCTAGAAGAAGAACCATCAGGGAAGCCACCACAACCAGCCTTAACCATAACCCATTCATGACTGCATTCCCCACTATGAACACTGATTATGAAATTAAAGGCTTATTGATACAATCCTTACCTAAGTTTTATGGTTTGCAGGAAGATGAACCACATGATCACTTGGATGAGATCTTCATACATTGCAACACCATGAAACCAGTCAGAGCACAAGTGGAGGATGTCATGTGGAGAGTGTTCCACCTCACTCTAGAAGGCAAGGCTAAGCAATGGTACATGAGTCTACCTACTTTCAATCCAGATGCCCTCGTCTCCTGGGGCAACTTGAAGCAAGCCTTTCTAGAAAAGTTCTACCCAGCCACTAGAACATCTGCAAGAAGGAAAGAGATAAATTCCATCACTCAAGAGCCCGATGAATCTCTTTTTGATTATTGGTCGAGATTCCAGGACCTTTTAAAGAAATGCCCTCATCACCAAATTCCTGATGAACAATTAGCCCATACCTTCTATGATGGGTTGAGGGAAAGAGACCAAGACAAGCTGGATGCAGCCGCTGGGGGCTCATTCATTGATTATACACCCGAAGAGGCATGGCCTCTAGTTCGTAAGCTCGCTTTGGCCAAAGAGAAACATGGTTCCAGAAGATCAACTCGTAGTGTTCAAAGGGTTGATTCCACTTCTCTTCACATTCCTCAATTGGATAGGTTTGAGGCCGAATTCAAAGCAATCCACTCTAGATTGGACAAGATCTCAGGTCCATCTTCCCCACCGGGTCCAGTTGGTAATGAGTTGGTGGGTCCGTCTTGTGATTATTGTGCATCACCTATGCATCTCTCAAGCGATTGCCCTTCTAAGCCGGAAGAATGTAATGCAATGTTCCAACCAAGGCAAGGCAACAATCCGAGATGGGACCCCTATTCCAATACATATAATGAAGGGTGGAGACAAAATCCAAAATTTAGTTGGCGCCAAGATGGCAATCCCCCAAGGCAATTCCAAGGGGAGTCCTCCCAAGCACTAACTCCTGTAAGAAAGGACCGACCCACTAATGACTTTGAAGAGTTGAACAAGTCCATCACTATGGGATTCCGCCATGTGGAAGGTCTCATTGACTCTAGGGCGAATGAAACAAAGCAATGTATGGAGTCAAGGTTTGAGAAGGTTGACAACCGTATGAGCCAATGGGAGACCAAGATTGCTAACTTAGAGGACTACGTCATGAAGCTTTCAAACTCTTTCAATGAGCTTCAAGCCAAGGCAAGTGGTCCAACTCCATCCAATACGGTCATCAACCCAAAGTCTTTGAATGCTGTTACTTTGAGAAGTGGAAAATCACTAAATCCCATTCCAACCAAGAAGAAGGTTCACTTTTCAAGTAGTGAAGGGGAGGATGATGAAGAGCCAGTGGATGAAGAGATTGAAGTGGAAAGCCCTACTTGGAGCCCACCATTGAGCCCAATGAAGTTTGCGCAATCTGAGAGTGCTAAGGAAAAGGAACTTCAAGAAAGAAAGGCATTGACTAGAAAAGAGAAAGTGGTGGAGGATCCTACAGTACAACCTCAAGAGGAGATGAAGCACGACAAGCAATCGAGTATCAATGAGGCAGGAGAGTGTAGCACACAAAATACCTTGGCCAAACCGCCGGCCAAGGAGGTAACTATCTCTCAACTCCCTTTTCCTCAAGCTTATTTTAAAAGCAAAAAGAAACATGATGAGGTTGTTGAAAATGAAATGCTTGAACTTTTTAGCAAATTGCATGTAAATGTGCCTTTCTTTCAACTTGTGAAATCTATGCCTAGTTACTGTAAATTCTTGAAGGAATTGTGCACCAATAAAAGGAAGTTTAGGCCAAATGAAAGAATTCAATTGAATCCTAGTGTGTCGGCTTTGTTCAAGCCTCAGTTGCCGGTCAAGTGCAAAGACCCTGGATCATTCATGATCCCTTGCACCATAGGGAACTTGACGGTGACAAATGCATTGTTGGATTTAGGAGCGGCCATTAACGTGATGCCTAGTGCGATTTTCACTTCTTTAGGCATCACTGGTTTGAAAAAGACAAGTGTCATTTTGCAATTGGCCGACCGCACACTCCGATATCCACAAGGTATTCTTGAGGATATACTTGTTAAGGTTAAAGACTTAGTTTTTCCTGCCGATTTCTATGTTCTTGACACCGCTAGCGAGCCATGTGAATCGACTATCATTCTTGGTAGGCCTTTCATGCGGACCGCCGGATCGGTCATAGATATGAAAAATGGTTTGATAACAATGGAGGTGGGAGAACATAAGATTAGCTTTAACATGTATGAAGCAATGTGACATCCCCATGAGGACTATTCTCTTCTAGATTTGAATGTCATTGATATTGCTGTGGAAGATGCTATTGAGGAGCATGAGCTAAGCTTGCATTCATATGATTACACATCTGATCTTGAAGCTTATGGCTCTTATTTTTCTACCCTGCCTTCTGTTCATTCTTTTTCTTCCTTAGGTGATGACGTGTATGACCTTGACTCACATGTAGTTGATTGTCTACTTTCTGTCCCTTTGGATTTTTCTTTGATTGATAATGATATTGCTAATTTGGATATGAGCTCCACTAACCTTTCCCTGATGAGTGATGATATTTCTTTGGAAGATGGTAGTTTTCTTAATGTTTCAGGTCATAAGTTGGTTGAAGAATGTGAATTTGAGGTTGGAAGCCAAGAGTTGGCCGATTTGAGCTCAAAGGGTATAGCCCTCACCCCAACAAAAGCTACTTCACACTTGACCTTCTTTGGACCGGATCACCATGTGGTAAAAGGGCCACCTTCTAAACCCTCTTCCATTGATTCTAACTTTAGACCTAGGATTTCTTCCCACACACTCAGATATTTGAATGATCTTGTTACAAGTTGTGATGTAGGTGTTGTGGATGACATTTCCCCAAGGCAAGTCGCTGCGGTAGATCAACCAAGTGTTGATTCGACTCTTGGGAAGACCAATGAACAAGAGATGAGGTCTTATGAACCCAGTCCACCTTTTCCAATTGGGTCTACAAAGGGGAGTTCCTCTTACACTTTAACTCTCCCTACTCTTGTTCCCTCTGTTTTGGAACCACCCATTTTGGAATTAAAGCCTTTGCCAAGCAATTTAAAATATGCTTTTCTTGCCCCCAATGACAAATTGCCGGTTATCATTTCTAATACCTTGAGTGCAATTGAGGAGGTAAAATTGCTTGATGTTTTGAAAAAGTATAGCAAGGCTTTGGGTTGGACATTGGCTGATATTCCTGGTATGAACCCCGCTATTTGCACCCATCGGCTTTTACTTAAAGAGGATTCTAGGCCTCTTAGGCAACCTCAACGGCGGCTTAACCCCCTCATTTTGGATGTGGTCAAAAAGGAGGTCACAAAACTCCTAAGTGCCGGCATCATATATCCGATCTCGGATAGTGAGTGGGTTTCCCCGGTCCAAGTAGTGCCTAAGAAGTCCGGAATCACTGTTTTGAAAAATGAAAACAATGAACTTATTCCAACAAGGGTGCAAAATAATTGGCGTGTGTGTATTGACTATAGGAAGTTGAATGATGCCACCCGAAAGGACCACTTCCCGCTTCCATTTATTGATCAAATGTTAGAAAGGCTTGCGGGAAAAAGCCATTACTGTTTTCTAGATGGTTATTCGGGCTATTTTCAAATTCCTATAGCACCCGAGGACCAGGAAAAGACCACTTTCACTTGCCCATTCGGTACTTTTGCCTACAGGCGCATGCCCTTTGGCTTATGCAATGCGCCGGGAACTTTCCAACGTTGCATGATGAGCATCTTCTCTGATATGCTTGATGATTGCCTGGAAGTTTTCATGGATGACTTTACTGTTTTTGGTGATTCATTTGATTTTTGCTTGCATAGTTTGGAGCGAGTACTAGCTAGGTGTGTCGAGAAGAATCTCGTGCTCAATTATTAAAAATGTCATTTTATGGTCACACATGGCATAGTTCTTGGCCACCTAGTCTCTAGCCGAGGCATTGAGGTTGATAAAGCCAAAACTGAGGTGATTTCGTCTTTGCCTTATCCCACCTGTATCAAAGAGCTTCGCTCTTTCCTGGGACATGTAGGCTTTTACCGGCGTTTCATCAAGGGTTTTTCACAAATTGCATTGCCTCTTTCTCATTTGCTGCAAAAAGATGTTGAATTTGTTTTTAATGATGAGTGTAAAACGGCTTTTGAAACATTGAAGAAAACTCTTTTGGAGCCTCCTATTCTTCTTGCTCCCGATTGGTCATTGCCCTTTGAATTGGCATGTGATGCTTCCAACTACGCAGTTGGCGCCATGCTAGGTCAAAGGAGCAACAAGGCACCACATGTCATAGCCTATGCATCTAAGACTTTGGACTGTGCTCAAAGGAATTATACCACTACTGAGAAGGAAATCTTTGCCATAGTCTTTGCATTAGACAAATTTAGACAATACCTGCTTCATTCTGTGGTTGTCATTTATACTGACCATGCAGCTATAAAGTTTTTATTCACAAAGCCACACTCAAAGCCGAGACTTCTTCGGTGGACACTCTTGCTACAAGAGTTCAATTTGCAGATCAAGGATCGCGCCGGCAATGCCAATTTGGTAGCTGACCACTTGAGTAGACTCCCAGACAACACCAGGGGAGTAGATCTTTCTGACTTAACCTGTGATAATTTTCCGGATTCTTCTTTGTATGCAATTAATGTTGAGGTGCCTTGGTATGCTTGTTTAGTCAATTATCTTGTTTGTGCCCTCACCCCGGATGACATGTCTCCCTTTCAGGTGCAAAAGTTAAAGAGAGAAGCCCAATACTATGTTTGGGATGAACCACACCTATGGAGACTGTGCAGTGATCAAGTAATCCGGCGATGCATACCAGAATCCGAGTCCCTAGACATCCTCTCTGCTTGCCACTCGATGGTTTGTGCTGGCCACTATAGTTCTAGGAAAACTGCTATGAGGGTCTTAGACACTGGTTTTTATTGGCCTACACTTTTCAAAGATGCCTATGCCTTTTGTAAATCATGTGGTAAGTGCCAAAAATTTGGGGGAAGTGTGACAAAAAGACATGAGATGCCCCAACGGCCCATCCTAGTTTGTGAGATTTTTGATATTTGGGGGATAGACTTTATGGGACCTTTCCCACCTTCTTCTGGTTTCACCTATATCCTACTTGCTGTAGATTATGTCTCTAGGTGGGTAGAGGCTATCCCAACCCGAAAGGATGATGCACCCACGGTCTCTAAGTTTCTCAAGTCTAACATCTTTAGTAGATTTGGAGTACCAAGGGGTCTTATAAGTGATCGAGGAACCCACTTTTGCAACAAGCTTCTTGATAACTTGCTTGCTAAGTATGGGGTGTCCCACAGAGTGTCTAGCCCATACCATCCCCAAACAAATGGCCAAGCAGAGGTGTCTAACAGGGATATAAAGCACATTCTTGAGAAAATTGTTAAGCCATCAAGAAAAGATTGGAGTGATCGACTTGAGGATGCATTATGGGCATATCGGACCGCATTCAAGACACCCTTAGGCATGTCTCCATACCGGTTAGTTTTTGGTAAAGCTTGTCATTTGCCGGTTGAATTGGAGCACAAGTCCTATTGGGCCGTGAAACTATGCAATATGGAGTTGGATGCCGCCGGAAATGAAAGATGCCTTCAATTGCAAGAGCTTGATGAACTGCGCCTTCAGGCATATGAGAGCTCAAGGCTCTACAAGGAAAAGACCAAGTTGATCCATGATGGTAAGATCTTCAATCGCAGCTTCAATGTTGGTGACCAAGTCCTTATGTACCAAGCCCGCTTCCGCCATGGTCATGGGAAGCTAACATCCAATTGGTTCGGGCCGTACAAAGTAACGAAGGTCCACAAGTATGGGATGGTGGAGCTCATTGAAGAGGGAACCGGAAAGGAATTCGTTTCGAATGGACATCTCCTCAAGCTCTACCATGAACCGGTTGCCAAGCCTCCTTGAGGCCAGGTTGCTTCTTCTCCTTATCTTGTTTACTTTCATGCATTCTGGGCTGGCTGCTTTATATTTTACTATCATTGCATTGAACAAGTGTGGGGGAGGGAGCACCCTAGTAGAAAGTAGAAAATTAGGACCTTTTCATTCAATAAAATACCCTATGCCATTGAGGACAATGCCAAATTCAAGTGTGGGGGAGGGGACTAGGTAGTCTTTTTGCTTGATCTATTGGTTTTATCATGTTTATGCCACATTAGAGGTAATTTTTGAAATTCTTTGTCAAATTTTTCAAAATCCAGGTAGATTGTGCTCCTTAGTCTTTTGTTGCAATGGAGGGTCGCATTCAGTGCAATGGAGGACCTAATTGCATTTTTCTACCCAATTTTAAAGCTAGTTTGTGAAAACCTAGTGTGGCAACAATTTTTGAAAAACCATGGAGCAAGACTGGACCTTACCCTTTGATTGATGAGCTTCATGAGCAATGGGAAGAATTCAAAGAATTATGCATTTTATCCTTTCAATCTTCAAAGAGCTAGCGATGAGTTATTTTCAAGCATATGCATTGTGTTAATTGGCCCTGCAATTGGATTTTAATTGGCAAATTGAGGTTAACCTTGTTGTGAGATTTTTGGGCCTATTCTCCTTTCAAGAGTGTATACTTGCTTGATCATTCAATTTCTAGAACTTGTCTTTACTCTTTGTCAAAGCTATAATTGCATTCATGCTTGAAGATGATGTAGGCATTCATTTCAACACCCCATCTTGCCAAACACAAACCCATATCATTTCATTTTCCATTGTTCACCCATTTTGAGCTATTCCTTGGTTGTAAGGCATTGATGTGAATTGTGAAATGAAGCATTGAGTTTGAGCCACTTTTGTTGTTGTTAATGCCATGCTTATCCTAAAAAAAAAAAAGTTTGAAGAATAAGGCATTCCTTGGTGTGGCATCATTATTATTGAAATTATGCTCTCATGTGCTATGTTCTTAAATTGTGACTTTGAATTGCATTACAACCTTTCCTTTTCCATATCATGAAATCCATCTTGCCTTTTCCATCATTTCAACCCTGCAAGTCCTTCTGATTCATACATGATTGTATGCTTGAGTGGAGATATTAGATTAGTTACAAGCTTATGGTAAATTGTTGTTTGAGCAAGTTAAGTGTGAAAAAATCCCGCATGAGGTGAGTAAAGGGAAACACTATTATCTTGAGAGTCCTCTTTGCCATTGTTCATCCGATTGCTCTGCCAATTCTCCCTTTGCATATTCTTGATCATGACTCATGCTAGCCTGAGATTATTGATTGGTTAAAACCATTCTTCTTTGCATTGTACCCTTTGTCCAGGAGTACAAAGGTCTAAGTGTGGGGGAAATGATTGCACCATATTTTTATACACATTTTATGATTAAAATATTTGGATTATCGCATGTTCTTGGAGTAATTGCACCTAATTGGGATGAATTCTGACTTTTGCACATCTTGTTGGGATTTACACTGATCAAAGGGGCAGTTTGGTAAAAATTTGCATGATTTATTGATTTATAAATCTTCAAGGACATTTGATGCTACCTCTAGTTCATTCTTATGTGCAGATGATAGAAGAAACATGCCCAAACTGAAGAAAAAAATAAGAAAATCAAATCAAGAGCACCTGGGTTTCTGCCCCTCGCCGTGGCTCCCCCACAGCGAGGGCCACGGCGAGGCCCCTCCTCCTGGGCCTTTTCTGCCCCTCACTGTGGACCTCCCAGGGCAAGGCCCACGGCGAGGCCCCTCCTTCTGAGCCCTTTTCTGCCCCTCGCCGTGGACCTTCCACGGCGAGGACCCCTGTTATGCACCCCTTTTCTGTCCCTCGCCGTGAGAGGCCCACGGCGAGGCCCCGAAAATCTGATGTTCTGCTGTGCGTTTCAGAAATATTTGGAGGAGTATATAAGATAAATTTCAGACCTATCTTGATTATTCAAGCCTCCTCAGGTCTGAAAATCACCCTCTCTGCTAGGGTTTGCTCTTCATCTTCATTCTTCATCCCAATCCTCATCCACCCACTCAAATTCATCTCCATTCTTGTTGATTTTCTTGTTCTTTCTCCTTCCACCTTCCATTTCCACTCCATATTTCCTTCCATCTTCTTCATTCATGGAGGCTATCATCATGGGTCATCTAGGGCACGAATTTGAAGACATGAGAGGCTAAGTTCTTGGTGCTTTGGTGGTGTGAAGGTGGCTCTAGCTTCATGGACCAACATAGGGGAGTTTCTAGTCTACAATTTCTTATTTCCTTTGTATTTGGCTTCTACTCTTTTGTATTGGTCTTGTATATGGATTTAAGACTTGGGATATGTGATTGCTATCCATGTTTGTGAACTATATTGTGTATGCTTTGAATTTAATATGATTGAGATATAATTTCCTATCTACTTGTGGTTGTATTCTTGGTTGTAGCCATTTTAGTGGTTGCTAGTGGTTATAGTCAATTTCTTCCATGCATGAATGTTGTGGTTGCACTTCATGAGAGTTAAATTGCATTTGGTTCAAGGCATTTCACAAGCCAAGTGGATCTTAACACTAACCCTAAGTAATGGCTATGAAAGTGGTTGCTAGATTAGTCATTAATTAGGGCTAGTGGACCCCTAGTGGTTGCTTGGGGATTTTTCAATTAGACTTGGTAAATTAAACTCCCTCTAATCATTTTGAAAGAAGCATTTGAGTCACCGAAGCACTACCAAAGCCCGTTTTATCAAATCACCCCTAATCCAAACTCTTTTCACTTTTCACTTATCAATCTAAAATACCAAAAACAAGTAACTGCTTTTGTTAATAGCTTTAGTAAATGAATCTTCAAACCAAAACCCCCATACCCTTTTTTTATCGTTTTAATTGCATTTAGTTAACTTAGGTTGTTTAGAAGGACTCCTCAAGTGAAACGATCCGGGGTTGTGCCACTTTACACAATCCTTGGTAATTATTGTGATTTTAACCCCAAGGCGCATCAGGCAAAGGTTAAATCAGGTCTTGAAAGCTCATAAAAAAGCTATCAGGTGGACTCTTACAGATATAAAGGGTATTAGCCCTTCAACTTGTATGCATAAGATTTTTCTTGAGGAAAATCATAAATCTTGCATTGAACATCAAAGAAGATTGAATCCAATTATGAAGGAAGTTGTGAAGAAGGAAATCTTGAAATGGCTTGATGGGCATTATATATCCTATTTCTGACAGCTCTTGGGTGAGCCCAGTCTAATGTGTCCCCAAAAAGGGCGGTATGACTGTGATTTGAGCCTTTCCTAATACGCCTTAGGGTTCAAATGCAAAATTTAATTAACCAAGGATTGCACTAGTGGTGCTTTCCCGGATCGTCTCTCAAGGAGCCTAATGAACTAACCTAGGAAACTAAATGCATGAAAAGCTATAAAGTCGGAGTTTTTAAGATTTTAATTAAGGAAACTAAACTAGATTCTTTTCGGGATTTTTTTTATTAAAGAAAGCAATTAAAATGGATTTGAGAAAACTATTGAGATAAACATGGGTCTCTTGATGAATTGGGAAACCTTCCTAGCTTCTAAAATGATATGGGAGTTTTTAAACCAAGTTCTAATGCAAAACCTAAGGCAATCGCTCTTAGTCCAATTAACCTACTTAATCAACTAACGTGGCGCATCGCTCATTCAATTAATTAAATAGGCAATCGTTAAGTTTCAACTTAGTAGTGAAGATTCATGATAAACATGCAAGTAGGGGTGAGTAACGGGCGGGTACGGGTGGCCCGTGGGTGCACCCGTTACCCGCCCATTTATGATACACGGGTACGGGCTTACCCGTACTCGTGTTCAAACCTGTTTAGCCCGTAATTAATCGGGCTCAACGGGTACGGGGTATACGGGCGGGTTCACAGGGAACCCGTTTAGTATACCCCTGTTCAGAAAAAAAAAAGAAAAAAAGCCAGAGCATAGCACAGAAGAACAATCAGATCTAGAGCAATGAAGAAGGACAGAAGGCAAAGCACCATATAAAAAGTCAGATCTGAGTCATTATCTATAAAAACAATTGAAGAACGATGCTTGAAAAAAAAATAGAGCCAGAGAAATATAGAGCAGGGGCGAAAATATCTGGATCGAAGATGGTGATGTTGTTGAAGGCGACGAGGACAGAGCTGGAGTTGAGCTGAGAGGAATGGAAGGAGGGAGAGGAGGAAGAAAAAGAGAACAAGTTCTGTACAATAAAGGGGGGGAGGTGGGCACGTGGCTATCCTATGGTGATGCCGTGCTTTGGTGGGAGAGGAAAGATGGTTGGGTCTTGGGTGGGGTAGAAATTAAAAAAGAAGGGGTGCAGCTGCAGGGGGTAATTTTAATTAAAAAAATGGGATTCTTTTTTAATTGTTAAAATCATTAAGGAATTATGCAAAAAAAAACCATTAAGGAAGCTATGTGGAGGAGAATCGATCCCCCTTCTTTTGAGTAAATGACCCACTCCTAAACCATTGAGCTAGTAATAGCATATGTACCATCTTTTGTAAGTTTATATTTTTATAATAAAAAAAGGCATAATTTTTTTTAAAAAAATATATACGGGCGGGTAACAGGCTACCCGTGGCCATAACCGTACCCGTACCCGCAGAAAAATAAATGGGCGGGCCCCGCCCGTTTATTTCACGGGCCCAAAATGGGCGGGTCTGAACGGGTAAATTTCAACTTTTTGGGGGAGGGCCCACGGGTTGCGGGCCCTTTGCTCACCCCTACATGCAAGGAGACTCTTGTTAGAAGTAAATCGAACCATCTAACGTTGGACCTAGTGTCTAAACACACATACAATCGCACATGCATTCAACATATTCTAGAAATCCAAAGGGAATATAAATGAAGCATATCCAGTGCATAATATCAAGAAAACAACACTTAGGTTCATACATATAAAAGACATCTCTTAATTACATGCATGACCATTTAAACAAAAGATCAAACAATGAAGCACACTTGTTCCAAGACCGATTACATATAACAAAAGGAATTGAAATACATAATAAGACTTAGACAAGAGAAACTAAATAACTCCCCATTAGAAACGTTGAAGCTCCGGTTGCCTTCCTCCATCAAGATCCCCACGAAGGTGCCTAGCCACTCATGCTCTCGATCAACATTGACTGGATTTTGGAATTAGAAGCCATGAGAGTGTAGTGGAAGATGATTTTCGTGCAAGGTGGAGAGGAGAGGAGAGGAGGATGAAAATTTGAGAGAAGAGTGAGAGTGAAGCATAAATTTTCGTTGGTTGCCTATATATAGCACAAGAGGCAATCCAAAAACCTTCCAAATTGGCCTAGGTGTCCTATTCTTACTAGGATTAACAAATAGGAAAGGTTTGGGGAAAGAATTAAGAGAGAATGGGTGATAAATATGAAAATTCGGATTCCCCTCTTCATGGCACAAGAAACCACTCAAAAACTATCCAAGATGGCCTCCGGTTGCCTAATTTGGCCTCCCATAACATATAGGAAAGATTTGGGGAAGACCCAAGTACTCTCTCTCAAGAAATCTAGCCAAAATAGGAAGTTGTGATTAGAATAATCAATTAGGAAACTTCTTATCCTCAATCAAGCCTAGGGTTGCCTATTCTTGTAGAAATAACAAAAAGGAAATATTTTAGGCAAACCCAATCAACCAATCCAATAGGAAATTTCCTATTTTGTAAAAGTTCCCTTTTTTGTAGAAGTTTCCTATTTTGTTTTCTTCTTGCTTTGACCTTAATTCTTTGCACCTACAATGGAAATTTTAAGCGCATGTGAAGTATTTCAAGTCCATAAAAAATAAATGCATGAGTTAAATGCCTAATTTGCTCAAATTATAATGAAAATGCAATTAACTCTCTAATCTTGGACCCTAAGTATAAAAGTGCCTAAATCCCCATTTAATAGCCTAGAACAAATGCTAATTTCCTATAATTAGTGGATAAAAATATGTAATAATCAAGTGCAATCATTCCCCCACACTTAGACCTTTGTACTCCTGGACAAAGCATAGACTCTCAATGATAAAGGCCTAAGATAATCAATAATCTCAAATTGGAACAAATTATACTCAAGATATGGAAAGGAAAAACTAGCGATGCAATTGATAAACGAATAGCAACAAGTGAGCACTCTCACGAATATCAAATTGTCTCACACAGCCTCACCATATGGGTCATTTACTCTCTTCTTGCTCAATATGCAACTCATCATATGCTTGCAACAATTCTCAATCTCCACTAGTTTAGCACACACACAAAGAATCAAGAGGACCTAGGATTATGGTAATAGAAAGATGTAATCCATGAGTAAGAACTAAACCACTTACAAGCATCCTTATTATTGTTTTTTTTCTTTTTCCTTTTTTTTCTTCTTTTTTTTCTTTTTTTTTTTTTACATCTTGAGCTATTGTAGATCCCCTTTTGACGCAACTTTGCACATGGGTAATGCAACGCCGGTTACTCAGTTACTCCAACAAAACACCAAGAGACCTTTGGTCCAACTCATAACCCTCTTAGACTTGACCGTTTGACGTGAGTGCCAACATTGGTGATGAAGTGCCCCCGGTTACTAAGTCAAGTTTAGAAGGCCAGCGGAATTGTGCAATTATAGCAATTAAAACCTGGATGCAATTTTATAGATATGTTCTACTCATGAAAGACATCAGTTGGAAGTGAAAAAGATGGATATATGGATGTATGGATTGAATGCCTCCATCATATTCATCATGTATGACTAGACAGTTTTGACTAGGAATTGATACAAGTTCTAGAAGTCAACATATTAGAAACAAGTATTCACCCAAAATTATTATTTGGCCAAAAATAACCTCACAGCAAGGATAAACTCACAATTTACCATTCAATAATTAATTGACACAGCAATTTTCACCATAATATCCTAGGCATTTCTCATACCCAACTTATGAAAATTGAAAAACAAAGGCCAACAACATTGCAAAATCTATCCAAGGTCCAAGATAACAAATAACCTATGATGGGTCTCTTCTTGCACAAGTTTTCAAAAAGTGGGGTGAACTAGGTTTTCATACAAACACTTTGAAAATCACTTGAATTCATTCTTAACAAGCCCACTATGACAAATACGACCCTTTGTGCATAATAGACAAGTCAAGAATAACTTCAAGCCAAAAATTTTAAAATTAGTACAAAAACATTCAAAGTTCACCCAAAACCACAAATTATGGGAAATCATGCAAGAAATCCTCAAAATACAAATCTACCCCCCCCCACACTTAAACAAAACATTGTCCTCAATGTTTAAAATACAATACTATCAGAGACCAAAGAGGAACAACAATTGTGGGCAACCATCAACAAAAATATAGGGAACCAAAAACAAAAATAAAATCAAAACAAAACAAACTACTATTCTACTAGTGAATCCCATCCCCTCACACTTGAACCACACACCACATCAGTCAAACTAGCATCCAATCAATTTATGCAGTGTAAAGTAAAAGAGTAAAGGAAAGGGACAACCTGGCATTTAAAACGCTTTAAACTCTTGTAGGAGAAGTTCTCATCCCGAATGAGAAACATATATGTCTTCATGTAAGCCCTTTCTCCCACATGCTCCTTCCTTGGTGTGAGGTGTTTCAATTCCTACAAGACAAATACCATGCACGGAGCAGTACCAAATTCTAGGAAAGGAAACATTTTATCTAAATAAGCATTACAACCAAGGAAGTCAATCATGCTCCCATCAGTAGGAGGAAAACAAAAATTTTCATTTTTAGAACACTCAAGTGCATGTGTATCAGAAATTGCAAGGTCCAACTCAAGGTTGGGGCATGTAATGTCGCTTACACATGTGAAAGAGGGGGTGGATAAAGAAGGGGGGAAAGAAGGGGTGGTGGGTGAGGCACAACAAACACTTTGCTTATTGGGTATATCTGGCGGAAGATCACAAGATAGTATTTGTTTGAAAGATCCCTTATCATCGGCAATATCAACATCTATGCATGGATAATCTTTCATAGGTGTACTCTCAATATCATGTAATCTAATGGGACAAAATTCATTTTCATTCTTAACCATAATGCAATTCTCATTCTCAATTATCTCATGCTTAGAAATTTCAGCACTCTTAGCACTATTAGATGCATCATGTTCAATAGTAGAATTGGTCAATGTGTCCAAGGCATGCTTTTTAAATTCAACAAGCAAGTGTTTTTTCACATCATAGCAATGCACACAAATTTCATATTCTACACAAGAACAAGATTTAATCACATTTAATTCAACAACATCATCATGACTAGTACTAAGGAGAGAAGCATGTTCATCACAAGAAGAATCAATGATAGTGCAAGCAACATTCTCAATTGAACTACTATTAATTGAAGCACTAGAGTGAGCATGTTCATTAATAGACCTATGAGGAAATTCACAAATAATTTCCCCATCCACCTCATCTTCACTCTCAAGAGTAGTAGTATATTCAATCAAGGAATCAACCAAAGGATTAATCTCCTCAAGGATAGGATCATTACCTAATGGGAAGTGCATGTCCTCTTGAGGTTGTGGGGTAGCTTGCTTCATCTCCTCAACTTGTGTGGGTTCATTGAATGTCACCACTAGAGGTTGAATTTCTTCCATAAGAGATGTGGGATGTTTCCCTTCATTTGATGTCTTCCTTTCAACTTTAGGATCATAAGGCCACGGGCTTCCTTCTTCTCCGTTCGTTCTTTTCCAAAGCATATGCAAGTAGAATGCATTGAGGTACACCCTTAACTCTTTTAATTCATCTTTCTCTTCCTTTGACATTCCAAGTTGGTACCTATGCAACTCCCTAAACCAGTATGTATTTACCTCATACATCCTTTTGAGCTCTTTTGTGTAATCATCCATGTCAGAGCAGTCAAAGAAAGCATCAAGCTCTGTTTGCTTAGGGGTGATGGGTTTGGGTGGAGATGAAGGTTCACAAGGTGGTGGTTGGTATGTAGTTTGATATGAATGGTAAAGTGGTGGTGGGCAAGGTTGGGATCGGGTGTATGGTTCAAATTGGAGGGGTGGTGGCCATTAGAATTGAGAAGATGGTTTATAATATAGAGAATGATATGGTAGGGGTGAAGGCTCAAGTTGTGGGGCTTGATATGAGGAATGATATGATGAAGGGCATGGTGGATAGTAAGGTTCATGGTATGAAGAATAATTTGGTGGATAAGGGTCTTCGAAGTATGGATGATGGTTAGGTGGAGGGTAAGGTTGGTCTTGACATGGCGATTCGTAGGATTTGCGCAAGGATTCGAAAATGGCCTTTGCTTTGTTAAGGTCATCACGAATTGAAGAAAATTCATCATCCACCACAGTGTTGTTTCCTACAAAAGAATTAGAATACTCAAGTGGATCATGATTGTAACCAAAGTTTCTAAAATTCCAAGACATGAGAATTCAATGATTTAGTTCCAAATAATCAAGCAAGCAATCAAAATGTACCAAAAATCAAATGGGAAATGAAGGGATATATAATGGGTGAAAACAACTCAAACAAACTAAGAATGAAGGAAAATCAAAGAAGGAAAACTCAAAAACAAAACTATCCTAAAATCTGAAAAATCCTGGAAAATAAAGAAAAATTGAAAAAGTGCCCAAAACGATGGAATTTGGCCAAAATCTACCACACCCAATAGCAAAGCTACTGAAATTGCTTAAAATGGCCCAAAACTTTATGTAACCGAATTTCTGGGCAAAAATGTTTCGAAAATTGACAGTAAACTCTAGTACGGGTGTCGATGAATTTTAAACAATTTCCAATCGATGTGCAAGTAAAATAGCATTCAATCCCATAAAAGCCAATGAAAATATGATTTAGAATTACACACCACACAGTAAGAACAATATTTTTTTTTTGGATTTTTTTAATTTATGAAATGCAAATGCAACTAAAACTAAACAAAAAACCTAAATGCAACTATATGAGCTAAAACTAACCTAAAATGCTACTAACCCCTTGTCAATAAGCAATTCACACTTAGCTAACCTAGGAGTCAAAAATGACTCCCCGGCAACGGCGCCATTGATTTGACACCTTTCCTAATAAGCCTTGGGGTTCAAATGCAAAATTTAATTAACCAAGGATTGCACTAGTGGTGCTTTCCCAGATCGTCTCTCAAGGAGCCTAATGAACTAACCTAGGAAACTAAATGCATGAAAAGCTATAAAGTCGGGGTTTTTAAGATTTTAATTAAGGAAACTAAACTAGATTCTTTTTGGGATTTTTTTTATTAAAGAAAGCAATTAAAATGGATTTGTGAAAACTATTGAGATAAACATGGGTCTCTTGATGAATTGGGCAACCTTCCTAGCTTCTAAAATGATATGGGAGTTTTTAAACCAAGTTCTAATGCAAAACCTAAGGCAATCGCTCTTAGTCCAATTAACCTACTTAATCAACTAACGTGGCGCATCGCTCATTCAATTAATTAAATAGGCAATTGTTAAGTAACTTGGTAGTGAAGATTCATGATAAACATGCAAGGAGACTCTCGTTAGAAGTAAATCGAACCATCTAACGTTGGACCTAGTGTCTAAACACACATACAATCGCACATGCATTCAACATATTCTAGAAATCCAAAGGGAATATAAATGAAGCATATCCAGTGCATAATATCAAGAAAACAACACTTAGGTTCATACATATAAAAGACATCTCTTAATTACAAGCATGACCATTTAAACAAAAGATCAAACAATGAAGCACACTTTTTCCAAGACCCATTACATATAACAAAAGGAATTGAAATACATTATAAGACTTAGACAAGAGAAACTAAATAACTCCCCATTAGAAACGTTGAAGCTTCGGTTGCCTTCCTCCATCAAGATCCCCACGAAGGTGCCTAGCCACTCATGCTCTCGATCAACATTGACTGGATTTTGGAATTGGAAGCCATGAGAGTGTAGTGGAAGATGATTTTCGTGCAAGGTGGAGAGGAGAGTAGAGGAGGATGAAAATTTGAGAGAAGAGTGAGAGTGAAGCATAAATTTTCGTTGGTTGCCTATATATAGCACAAGAGGCAATCCAAAAACCTTCCAAATTGGCCTAGGTGTCCTATTCTTACTAGGATTAACAAATAGGAAAGGTTTGGGGAAAGAATTAAGAGAGAATGGGTGATAAATATGAAAATTCGGATTCCCCTCTTCATGGCACAAGAAACCACTCAAAAACTATCCAAGATGGCCTCCGGTTGCCTAATTTGGCCTCCCATAACATATAGGAAAGATTTGGGGAAGACCCAAGTACTCTCTCTCAAGAAATCTAGCCAAAATAGGAAGTTGTGATTAGAATAATCAATTAGGAAACTTCTTATCCTCAATCAAGCCTAGGGTTGCCTATTCTTGTAGAAATAACAAAAAGGAAATATTTTAGGCAAACCCAACCAACCAATCCAATAGGAAATTTCCTATTTTGTAAAAGTTCCCTTTTTTGTAGAAGTTTCCTATTTTGTTTTCTTCTTGCTTTGACCTTAATTCTTTGCACCTACAATGGAAATTTTAAGCGCATGTGAAGTATTTCAAGTCCATAAAAAATAAATGCATGAGTTAAATGCCTAATTTGCTCAAATTATAATGAAAATGCAATTAACTCTCTAATCTTGGACCCTAAGTATAAAAGTGCCTAAATCCCCATTTAATATCCTAGAACAAATGCTAATTTCCTATAATTAGTGGATAAAAATATGTAATAATCAAGTGCAATCAGACTGTAGTGGCTAACACTCACAATAAGTTGATTCCTACTCGCACTATCACAGGTTGGAGAGTTTGTATGGATTATCGCAAGTTAAATGCCGCCACTCGGAAGGATCATTTTCCTCTCCCCTTCATAGATCAGATGCTTGATAAACTAGCTGGAAGGAATTCTTTTGCTTTCTGGATGGATACACTTGGTATAACCAAATTGCAATAGCGCCGGAAGATCAAGAGAAGAAGACCTTCACTTGTCCATATGGGACTTTTGCATCCAAGCGCATGCCTTTTGGCTTATGTAATGCACCGGCAACCTTTCAGAGGTACATGATGGCTATCTTTTCTGACATGATTGAGCATTCTATGGAAGTTTTCATGGATGACTTCATAGTATTTGGGGATTCCTATGATAAGTGTTTGAAGAACTTGGCTAATGTATTGAAAAGATGTGAAGAGACTAACCTAGTCTTGAATTGGGAGAAGTGTCACTTTATGGTGAAAGAAGGCATATTTCTTGGCCATCGAGTGTCCAAAAATGGCTTAAAAGTAGATAAAGCAAAAATCTCTGTGATTGAGCAACTCCCTCCACCTATCAATGTCAAGGGTGTGAGGAGTTTTCTTGGCCATGCCTGCTTCTATCGCCGCTTTATCAAGGATTTTTTGAAGATAGCTAAACTATTATGTGCATTGCTAGAGAAAGATGTTGAATTCAAGTTTGATGATGCATGTATGAAAGCATTTGAATAGTTGAAGAGAAGGCTTGTTTCTGGTCCCATTATGATGGCTCCTGATTGGGCTTTACCCTTCATTGTAATGTGTGATGCTAGTGATTATGCTGTGGGTGCGGTTCTTGGTCAAAAGAAAGATAAGTTATTCCATCCTATATATTATGCTAGTCGAATACTTGATGATGCACAAGAAAACTACACAACTACTGAAAAGGAGTTGCTTGCAGTAGTGTATGCCTTTGGGAAATTTTGAGCATATCTTATGGGAACTAGAGTTACACTGTATACTGATCATTCAGCCTTGAAGCATCTCTTTAGCAAAAAGGACTCAAAATCACGATTGATTAGATGGGTACTTTTATTGCAAGAGTTTGACTTGGAGATTGTGGATAGAAAGGGTACAGAGAATCAAGTAGCCGACCATTTATCTAGGTTGAGTACTGATGCTCAACTAGAGAGAAACAAAGATATTGATGAGACATTCCCTGATGAACAACTCTTTATTGTCAGTCATACTATGACTCCTTGGTATACTGATATTGTCAATTTTCTTGTTTGTGGAATTATACCTCATGATTTGAAGCCACACCAACGAAGAAATTTTTTGCATGATGTCAAGTTCTATCATTGGGAAGAGCCTTTTTTATTTCATCAATGTGCTGATCAAGTGTTTAGACGGTGTGGCCTTGAATTTGAGCAACAAGAAATTATAAGATGTTGCCATTCTTCTGAATATGGGGACATTTTGGAGGCAACAAGACTGCTGCTAAGATTCTACAATGTGGATTTTATTGGCCCTTTTTGTTTAAACATTCTTATGACTTTGCATTAAAGTGTGATCGATGCCAAAGATTGGGCAACATCTCTAGAAGAAATGAAATGCCACTTAACAACATGCTTGAAGTAGAATTATTTGATGTGTAGGGCATTGACTTTATGGGACCTTTTCCCAAATCATTCAACAATCAATACATCTTGATTGCCATTGATTATGTCTCAAAATGGGTTGAAGCAGCTGCTTTTCCTACCTATGATGCAAAGGCGGTGGTGAAGTTTTTGAAGAAATTAAACATATTTTTACCCGCTTTGGAGCTCCTAGGGCTATTGTGAGTGATGGGGGTACTCATTTTTGCAACAATCAATTCCAAACTCTCTTGAAGAAATATGGTGTGAGACACAAGGTTGCTTTGCCATACATCCTCAAACTAATGGCCAAGCTGAAATCTCTCACTGGGAAATCAAGAAGATCCTTGAAAAGACCGTGGGCATAACAAGAAAAGATTGGTCCATTAAACTTGATGATGCATTATGGGCCTATCGAACGGCATACAAGACTCCCATCGGTATGTCTCCAAATAGGCTTGTGTTTGGAAAGGCTTGTCATTTACCGGTGGAGTTGGAGCATAGTGCTTATTGGGCTATCAAAAAGCTCAATTTTGATGCAAAAGCTGTAGGAGAAAAGAGACTATTTCAATTAGATGAACTTGAAGAATTTTGGTTCAATGCTTATGAGAGTTCAAAGTTGTACAAGGAGAAGACAAAAAGGTGGCATGACAAGAAGATTCTCTTCAAGAATTTTGTGCCAGGACAATGGGTTCTCTTGTTTAATTCCAAGTTGAGACTATTTTGCGGGGAAACTCAAATCCCGATGGTCAGGACCGTTCACTGTGGTCTAAACACTTTATCGTGGTGTTATTGAGCTTGAAGGCAATGATGGAGAGAGATTTAAAGCTCACGGTCTAAGGTTGAAGCATTACTGGAGCGGTGACGTGGATCGTGCATCGGTCACCTTACCTCTTTCTAATCCCTCTTGAAGTAGAGAAGAGTGAGGCTGAAGACTATAAACCAAGCGCTACTTGGGAGCAACCCAAGTTCTAAACTTTTTCTTTTCATGTTTAGGTTGTTTTAGCTTGTTTTGGTGGAGTTATGCTTGTTCTTTTGTGTTTTGTAGGTTTGGTGGGAAGTATTCAGGAATATTGCATTTGAAAGGATAAAAGCATGTGAAATGTGGTTGACTTGAAGGCTAACAAATGGCTGGGCATTTTCAGGGGAGTAATAACTATTTCAATGGTTAATATGATATTAATATGATGTTGAGAGCTATTTTTGCTGATATGGCTGGTTTATCATGGCTACAAAAATGTTTTGCTGATATTTTGGTGGTTGTTTACTGTCATATCATGACAACGAGTGCTTCTTATTTGAGATCCATTTGGTAGATACGAAATAAATGTAGCCCTGTGATTTATGTTCATCTGTTTTTGTGTGTAATGGGATATGTTAGATGGAGATTTTGTGTTGAGAACAAGCTGATGTTTTTGGGATGATTTTGGAGAATTATGACATAAGGAAAATTGGCGGTGATTGTGGTTGCAATGTGACTTATTTGTGTTCAAGTAATTAATCTTACCTCAAGGAGAAGAAAAATTTGGTCATTGAAATTGCTATGTTGATGTCAAGTTTTCACCACATCGGAATGAATTTTTGTGATGAGATCATGGTTTCATGATGTTTTTGGAGTGTTATTTGATCTTCTATCAGTTGGAATTGAGTGCCAAATTGATTCAAATTGTGTGTGTGCTTGTTTGAATTATGTTAATCTTGGTGCATTGGGATGTTTTTGTGTGGTATATTACAGTAAAGTGGGGATTTTACTGATATGAATTTGATATTTGACAGCAAGAAAATGAGCTGCAACTCAATATTTTGAGCTGCAGCTCAGTTTTGCTTAGTATAGTCCAGAGAACAATTGAGCTACAGCCCAAAAATTTGGGCTGCAGCTCAGCGTCACTTAGGTAGCTCCAGAGAGAAACTAAGCTGTAGCCCAAATGTATTTGAGCTGCGGCCCATAAAAAATACAAATAAATAAATAATAGGAAATAAAATAAAATAAATTTAAAAGTATTAATAAAAAAATCAAAAAAAAATCAAAAATCAATTCCCCCTCCTGCTTCCTAAGCCGATTTTTTTAAATATATATATAAATAATAATATAATAATATTATAAAAAAAGCTCCTTTCTTCTTGCTTCACTGATTTGAAACCACCCCCCAACCTTCAGTCCTTCACCCGTGCCCTAATCCCATTTCCCTTACCTCGACCCAACCCTTTCCTCATCGATCCGCCGGCGGAGACGACGGCCACCGGTGACGACGGTTCTTTTAAGAGATTCGCCGTCGACCCAACCCTTTTAAGAGATCTGCCGGCGTAATGCGGTCACCGGCCACCAGAGGGAGTTAATGGATTCGGTGGTGTTAGCTAACTCTGGTCGGCGAACAATTCAAAAAAGTTTTTATGCTTTAAAATTTTGTCACGGTTCTCTTAAAAGAACCGTGACAAAGTTTTTACCTCTTAAAAGAACCGTGACAAAATTTTTATGTTTTAAAAAATAAAAAAATATTAAACTTTGTCACGGTTTTAGGGTTCTAAACCGTGACAAAGTGTTTCCCTCTATGTGGCATGAAACTTCGCGCCACATTTGTCACAGTTGTCTTCCTGCAACCGTGACAAATTTGTCAAATTTTTTATTTTCCTATTTTTATCACTGTTTTGGCACAAAACCAAAACTATGACAAATTGCATACATTTGTCACGGTTTTAATAACCGTGACAAAATAACCGTAACAAACAGACCGTTTTTTTGTAGTGTTTCCTCATCTATTCTCTCCTCTCATGGATGTTTTCTGCTGCTCTTTCTTCTCAATCTTGGTAATTGATTTAAATCATTTATTCTTTTTATTTTATACACATTTAATTCAAATATTATCTCTAGTAATTTTTAATTATTGTTTAAATTATTTTATTGCAGGTGTCTTTCAAATTTTCTGAAGATAATAATTATTCTTCTAAAAATATATAATAGTATCTTTGATAACTTATAATTACAGACATGCAATTAAAAAATCTACAATAGATCAATTATTATACGAATCTTTTAAAAAGTAATATATTCACTAAATTAAGTCGTTCAAAATAAAAAAAATGTTTCCATTTTTTTAATAAAAATTACACTTTGTCACGGTTCTCTTGTCAGAACCGTGACAAAGTGTCATGGTTTTCGTACTTGAACCGTGACAAAGATCTCTGCTTGTCATGGTTTTTGTTATATTTGTCACGGTTTTTAAAAACTGTGACAAATCAGCTTGCCAAGGATGGTTTTGTCACGGTTTTAAAAGCCGTGACAAACGTCCTATTTTAACCGTGACAAGCGTCCTATTTTCTTGTAGTCCAAGCTCAAACCAAAGCCAAAATTCAACTACAAATCGGTTAAAGTGCATGAGGCAATGAATGATGGGGAGAAACAAGAGGAGGCACCCCAACCACAAGTGGAAAATGCCTCAAATAGGTTGATGGACACCCCTAGTCAAGATGAGTCAAATCCTAGAATGAAAAGGATAGAGAAGTTGTTATTGGCACTGACTAAAGGAATGAGAGAATTGCTAAGGCAGTGGGTGTGACAATGCCTCTTGATGAAGTGGAAGAGGATTTAAAGGAGGAGTTTGATACTGATGTTGAAGAGGACTCACTTGTTGATAGTGATGTTGAGGACATTGAGTAGATGTTGAGATGTCTAACTAATCTGATCTTTTGGGTTCCACTTTTTGGTTATAGTTCTTTGTGTAGCTTAACTAAGTCTGCTGTTTGTGTTTTGATTAAATGAATTGTCTTGTGCTTTTGTTAAAGCATGTGTATGTTTGTATGCTTGCTCTTTCTGACTATTAGTGCAGTGGAATAGGGTTGTGATGTGACTTTTTGATTGTAAGATGATCTTGTGTATAAAATGTGCTGACTGGTTCACCATTTTCATGAATGTTATGGTTATATTTATAATTTCATCTGGTGAATTTGGACACTTCCCTCTTTCATTGTTTGTTTCACAAATTTTTGTTCCTCTCTTGCATTATCTTTCTTTTTTTGGAATGTATTGTTGCATGGGAGAAGGCCCTTAGTTTTTCCCTTGTGACAGTGAGGACACTGTCCATTTTAAGTTTTGGGGGTAAGGGCAATTTTGATTTTAATAAATGGTTTTGCTGATTTGACATGGATTCCAATTTAGGAAACTTGGAACTTGGACTCTTGCTTGTAACGTTGTGAAAAATGTGAGTTAGATTAATAAATTATCTTCTGAAGTTAGAGCATAATCCATTGATAGAATGGTTGCTTAGACTATATGCTTAATAGGGAATGGTGGTTATCTTTTTTAATGCTAGAGTAGCAATGTAAGGCTTGTTCTTTACAATTATGTCCTTTTTGCACATAAAAGCTGGGATAATTATAATGCTCTTGTTAGGACAGATTGTGGCAAGTTGATTTGTATGTTTATTCTCAATTGATGGGCTTCAAAACCTATATTAGAATCTTTTGAAGCACTTTGACGATCTCTCACAATTTTTAAAAAAATGATTTGGGCATTCTTTTAAATGTGGTTGAGCCTTTCAAAGCCTACATATGGTATTATTTCCACTTGAACCATATTTGAGCCTTATAATGAAAAACCATGAGAATTTTCTTTTTGGAACCCACATTAGACCTTACCCTTTATAACCTAAAAAACCATGAATTACCTGAATCTTGAGATGATTGACGTTTTACTGTGGTGAGGATTGGTATGGTTGTTAAAGGTGTATTTAAGTGTAGAATCATGTGTGGGAAGGGAAATAGTGTAAGAGTTAGAAATTTGTACACCTAAGTCAAAAAAATGTGTAAAAAAAAGAAGAAAAAAAGGAGAAAGGAAAATCAATTCCAATAAAATTTGTAGTACAAAGAACCAATTTGAGATAAGTTTGAGGGGGAATATTTAGTCTCTCTAAAGAAAAAATTGTGCATAAAATATATATATATATATATAATATTGTAGTATGGTCATTTATCTCAAGATATTTGAACTCCTTCTTCCCTTATTCTTCCACAGAGCTAAAAACTTAGACCATTGGCCACATTACAAGCTTACAAAGTCCCATTGATTTTTCTTAATTGTGTGAAATAATTATTTTGTGGAGAGAGAGGAAAAGATTAGGAAAATGAAGTCTTGAATTTAAGGGTATTTCATACATATTGAAATGTTGCTTTGGATTTTGACAAGTTCAACTACATTGTCTTCCAGCTTCACACACACACACACACAGATTGAAATTGTTGGCAAACTTGCTCTGAAATTGTGAATCTAATATTTTTCAATATTCCATTACTTCCCTCTTGAATTTATTTCTTGAGCAACTAATGAGGATATTTTCATGCATGCATAGTAAGTGGATAATTGACCAATCTAGCTGTTTTATCTTTGGTTTTACTCGAGGACGAGTAAAAGTCTAAGTTTGGGGGTGTGTTAACCTTTTGAAATTCATGTCTTTTGGCACATTTTCAATTGAATTTTATACATTTTTTGGAGCATTTGTACATGCTTTGGATACTCAAAGATAGAAAAATATGCATGATGTTTTTTGTTACAATTTGTGTTCAATTGTGCATATTTTGGGATGCCTTTTTTGTTTAATGTGAGCTTAATAAATTTATTATTGTGCAAGGTGTGTTTTGGAAAGAGAATTAGAGTCAAGGAATTTGGGAAATCAAAGATGATGAAAATGATAGCAAATCATGGATAGAACAATTCATTGCAAAAGAATAAATCAAATTTTCCTAAAGCAAATTGAGCCACAGCTTAAAAACTGGGCCGCAACTCAAATCTGCGCAGAACAAAACTAGGCCGCAGCTCAGTTTCTTAGTCGCAACTCAAATCTACACAGAAGAAAACTGAGCCGCGGCTCAAATTTCTGGGCCGCGGCTCAATCGCATCAGCAAAACGTACAGCTCAACTTGCACCCAAAAATCAGGTTTTAAAAGGGGAAAAACGATGGGAAGCTCTCACATTCGACTTTCTTCTTCATCTTCCTTTCCTTTCTTGTTTTCTGTTATGGCTGCATATTCTCCTTGGATTTGTAGCTCTTGGCTGGCTATGAGTAGCAAAACTTGTTATCTAGGATTATTTTGAACCCTTGTATGGATTAACTCTTTAATACTCCTCTCCTTTTGTGATTAAAGATATATATGTGTTTATTTTACTCTTTACTTAATGCTTCTAGATGCTTGATCACCATTTAGATGTTTTGTTCATTTGATTGAAGCTTGAGAGAGCTAGGTTAAATGTAGAACTTGGGTGAAATTGTGCAAGAACTTGAAATTTGCTTGTGAATAGATGGTTTTGTTGGTAAGATAGAGATATACTTATTAGCCTTACATAACCACATTAGGGTTGGAGTTTGGAAATTGGGTTTTATTAATTGTAACAAGAGATTGAGCAATTGATGAAATGAAACACTTGTTCTTGACTTGAGAAAGCTTTTACAAGTATATTTTGAACCCTAAGCTAATACATGTATATTTATTGAAAGCATTTGTGAGAGGAGGTTATTTAAAGGTTATGAAATACAAGGGGGATAAATAATCCTAAGCTCCTTTTTATCCTTAAAGTCAAAGAATTATTTGTGGTTATCAACTTTTATTTTTAAAGGCATTTTTCTATTAGTTAATTCTCCAACCAAAATCTGTTCTAGCTCAACTTAATTGAACTCGCTAAGCTTTCTGTTTGATCATATTTGTAACCAAATCCTCGAGCGAACGATACTTTCTTATCACTTTATTACTTGGCACGATCCGTGCACTTGCGGTGTAAACAGTAAATCACTTGCTTTTTACCTAATGTTAATTTGGATTCTAATGAACTTGATGAACTTGCTTATCACATAGTTCTAGCGAAACGACACTATTTCAAACTATATATAAAACTTGACTCGTACACTTGCGATAGGAATTATGGCGAATAAACGGATATAAAAAGTTAGTTTTTCATGTCAAATTATGCAACCACGTAGAAAATGAAACTTTCCAAGTCATGGACGTCACTCCAAAAACAGATAAAAAATACTTAAAAACGGACGTAAAGGTTCCATTTATAGTTGTGATCTTATTCTAAACGTAAGTGTGAGGCTATATTGTAATAATGCAATTAAAAAACATGGAGAGTGCAAACTAAGTCTCCACGAATCGAGCAACGGTACAGAGTACTGCTATTGACTTATGCCATGGCCGACACTAGCACTGCAATCTTTTTTTTAAAGTTTTACAAGGTACATTGGTTATTATAAAATAAGCATGTTATATTTTTGATCAGTACTCAACATGGTGGCATGGATTTGTTTATTTTGTTGTTTTATTTTATTTATTCATTTTTTATTTGGTGTGTTATCCTGTTCCCAGATCACGTGGTTCCTTCTATTTTTTTATGACAACAACCATTAATTAACCAAGTTGTCGTTTTAAATTAAAAAGTGAAACACTAAAGACAGAGGATGTGTTTTTTTCAATGTTATTAAACCTGGACCGGCCTAGCCTGTGACTCGCCGGTTCGAAACAGCCCGGCCATGACTCGGCGAACTCGTACTAACAGGTGACTAACTTGGGTGACTCGTCGAGTACGGCGAGTCACCTGAGCTGAGTATTTTCATCAGCAAACAGACCAGATTGACATGAGAGACCAAGAAGAAAAGAATCAGAGATGAAGAAGATAAGAAGAAGAGAGGATCGTTTAGACCAATGTTGAGATTTGAGATGGCAGAAAAGAAACATAGATGCTGAGAAGTGAGATATGCGATGTGTGGATCCATTGAACACTATTATTTCCTTATCTTCTTTATCGGTCGCTGGAGAAGCCAAACCTTACATTTTTCTTTCTTTGCTCAAAAGAAGTAAGAAGTTTCCTGATGTGTTGACGACTTGTGTTGAAGACTTGCCTTGAAGGGATGAAGAAAGAGAAATGGCTCCCATGATGTGTCAGACACTTGAGTGATAAGGGTTGAGTGTGGAGAGAAATGAGGAATATCATCACGTGGGAGAGAGGGTTGAAAGAAAGAGAGAGAAAATACAAATAAGAAAAGAATGAATTTGAATATGTCATATGACTACTAAAAAAAGTAAAAAGATAGAAATAAAATAAAAATGAGAGAATTTCATTTGTATAAATATTACCTTCCAATTCTAATTATAAGACCAAGCTGACTATTTTTGTAGAAGTAAAAGAAATAAATTAGACCATTAAATTATAACATATTCTACATGTAATTAGATTATAGGTTAGTTTATAAGTAATATAAAGTTGTTTTGAGGAAAAATGATAAATATAAACAATTTAAAATGAGTTATTTTGCAACCTTAATTTCTCTAAAAAAAAAGTCAAGTTGATCTTATAATTAGGACCGGATGGAATAGTTCAATACTCAGAAAATAGGGATGTGTATTCAACATAATTATTGTTTATAATTAAAATATAAATATTATGATCCATTATAATCAAATTATATTATTTAAATTATTACCAGTCTAGCTCCCTAGTCGATTTATGACTGACCCACTAACCCTTAACCCATTGCCTCGCCCGGTTGGACTCCGGTCCGGGTTTAATTACCTTGGATTTTTTCGCAGAGACTTCAAAATTTTAGTCCAGTCGCTTGTACGCGGTAGGATAAGCTTTGCGCTTTGTATTTAGAAAAGTTAGAAGAGAGATAATTGCGTGGCAAAAAATAAATAAATAAATATATAATAAATAAACAGAGAGAGAGAGAGAGAGATAACTGTGTCACCGCTCCCAAACAAGAAACTTAACGTAACGTTTCGGTGACCTGATAACATTGACAAGTGAACATCATTGTTTTATTCTATTTATAGGGCAGAGAGAGAATAGTTATTTGGTTCTATTTATAAGACATGTTATTAAATTTTTCATGTATATGAATATATTATTTCTCCCTTCATTTATTATGTACGGGTTATTAAATTTTTCATGTGAATATATTCACCCTTCATTTATTATGTGCGGACTTTGCTCTCATGTGGTGTACTTCTCTGGTGCTATTTATAGAGTAGAGAGAGGATGTTTTATTTGATCATATTTATAGGGCAGAGAGAGAATGTTTTATTTGATCATATTTATAGAGCATCTCATTAGATTTTATGTGTGAATGTAATGGCTCCGTCCTTATATATAAGCGCTCAACTAGAAAAATCTCACAGATTAAGAAAGTAGTTGAAAATGGTAAATATGTCTAAAATAATTTTATTTTCTCAAGTTTGCCCTTATTTATAATGGAGTATATAAGAGAGAGAGAGAAATGTGACAATAATGATAGAAATGAGTGTAAAAAAGAATGTGAATAGAGAGAATAATGATGTGTAAAGTGGAAAAAAAAAGTCAAAAACTCATCAAATGCTTTGACAAATCTAACCAAACTCTTATAAAAAGGAACAAATACGTTCAAATTTTGGACTCTTATATATAGGGAAGGAGGGAGCAATATTTAACCCTTCGGTTACTATATATTGACTTTGTTTTCATGTGCTGTAGTGAATATTAAATAGGGGTAAAGTTGAAAAATTGTCAAATTTCAAGGTATAGATTAATGCGATTTAAGGCTTTCCTTAATTTATATGAAATACTGCTCTATTCCTATTTATAAGTCCAATTTTTGAAAAAAATTTGTTCCTTATTACTCCCTCTGGTCCTAAATATTAGAGGTAACATTACAAATTTTTTGATCCAAAATATAAAAGATAATATACAAAAGTCAAAGTAATAAATGCATGTTTTTCATTTTTGCCCTTAGATATTAATAAATGCAAAGAGGGGAGATAAAGTGTGTAAAATAAATGAGTAATGATAAAAATGTAAAATCTAGCCATAATAAATGATTCCAACATGTTTTTATTGGTATGCATAAAAACGTTGATTATCTCTTATAATAGGTACCAGACGGAGTATATGTCAACTTTATGAGCAATTAATGTGAATTGTATAATTTTACCTTTTATTAATGTGAGAGAGGTTGATAAATGTAAAAAGATAATGTAATATTCATTATTAAATGGGGCTAGAATTGAAAGATTGATCAATTGTAGACATTTTCAATGATTATATCTTTCCTTGGTATGTGTAAATTATATAAGGTGGATTTATAAATAGAAACAGAGTAGTATTTTGGAAGTGCATTGTAAATAGGACCAGAAGAGTAGTTGATATTAAATATAGGTAAAGTTGAAAAATTGTTAAATTTTAAGGCATAGTTAATGAGGTTTAAGGGTTTTTTTTGTCTATATGAAACATGTTAGAAATGTCTTATAAATGGGACTAGAAGAGTAATTGTTAACAAGTAAAAAACATCATTGACCATGCATTAGAACTTATTTAATACTTCCTCCATCTCAAAATATAAGGTCATTTTAACCAAATTGTGGTTTCCTAAAATATAAGTTAAATTTAGTTAAAGTTAATTAATGTGTCTGAAATATACCATTTTTTCCCCCAAAAGTGTATTATTTATGAATGAGTAAAAGAGAGAATAATTATGAAAAGAAGATGAAAGGGAGTATGTGGGAGAAATGAATGCATGGATAAAATGGGGAAAAACTTATTTATAACTCCAATAAAATTAAATAGGACCTCATATTTTAAGACAGTATCATAAAAAATTGGGACAATTGCACATAAGTCCCAAGCAAGAGAATTAATTTCAGAGAGGTCCCAAGGAGTTGTTAATGATAGCTATTAACAACTGCAATAGCCTTGGTTAACAAGTGAATGAGTTGTTAATGGACCTGTCTGAAATTAATTCTCTTACTTGGGACTTATTTGCAATTCTCCCTAAAAAATTACCTACTTATGTTATGGGAGGGAGGAAGTATTAATTTTTTAATTTTGGACATTGACATAATTCTCCTCTTAAAAAATGGAGGTTGGAGATCGGACCTGTAAGGTGAAACTAATTTCCTCTAAATGCGTCCATTTACACCATTCGAGAAAGTTGGTTTTGATAAGGGGTGAGGAGGCTATAGCCTTTCTCTTGTATGAGAGCTTTTCTCTCTCCAGTGTGAAAGCTTCTCTAAGGTTCTAGAGTAACCTTCTACCTCAGCAGAACTTCGATCTTCATCAGATTTCTATCTTCCTTTCATTTCTCAGAATAAAAGCTTTCTCATATCCAGTCACTCACTTCTAAGAGTTCTCTCGATGGACTTGGGACAAAATAGCAGAGGTAAAAAGCCAAAAGAAGTAGTCTTGAAACTGGATAAAAGTACTGTGAAAAATAGCGGTGCGTTGGTAGGGAAACTGCTCTCGGGAAAGAATATGAACAGAGCAACAGTGATCTCCATGATTAAGAAAGGCTGGCAAATGGAGAAATGTGGAGTTGAAATCCATGAGCTCGATCGTGTAAAACCCATATTCTTATTCAGATTCGATGAGGAAGAGGACTATAACCGGGTTATTAGAGGATGACCTTGGTCTATTCTAGGCAATCTCCTAAATCTCCAACCATGGGATGACTACATGGTCTTAAGAGAAGTCAACTTTCAATATTGCCCCTTCTGGGTCTAATTTCATGAACTCCAACTTGAGGCTTTTGACTATGAGAATGCAGTCACTTTGGGGGAGGCAGTTGGTGAAGTGGTTATGTTCGAAAACCCAGTACTCAATGGACAAATGACTAGAAGCTTCATAAGAGTTCGGTGCTTAATAAATTTGGAGGAACCTCTGACCCACGGATTCTGGGTCCCTGGAGAGGAGAAGGACCCTGCTTGGGTCATAGCGAAATATCAGCGTCTCCAGAACTATTGCTACCGCTGTGGGCGTATTGGCCATGAAAACAAAAATTGGAGTGAGCCTGAGTACACTAGCAATGAAGAGTCTTCAGGAACAGAGTATGGCAACTGGCTCTATACACGTCATCTGAAAACAATAAAGGAAGCCATAGTTATCCATAAACAAAACTGGGTAGAGGCAATGGCGAAGAAATCTCAGGCTCCCCCAGCGGCATACCACTAGAATCAACAATGAGATGGGAGTAACAATAATTTGGGGAAGCCTCAGAAAATGCAACTCAAATATAGTAATATTGCGCAATCAAGGGAAAAGCATCAGAGAAATGTTGCAGCTTTATTAGAGAGCAACGATCAACAATTAATCCTATGCAGCAACGGTCCTCCTCCAGTCAAAGAGATGACATCAACAGGATCAATACAAGACGAGGCTGAAGGTTCAATAAAAAATTCTCTTTTGAGGGATAGTCAACAAATCAAGGTAGGCCAGCATATTGATTCAAAGGCAGATCTCATTGGCAAAAGGAGGGGCTTTGTCAGGGAGAGCACTAGCATGATGATTAGCCCAAAGCGTTTGGGCCAACAGAGCCCACCCAATTATATTGTTGAATTCCCATCACAAGGGGTGGACCATTCTAAAGCCATAGTCCCGTATAATGGCTTGTCACCTATGTCAGCAGTAACAGTAGGCCTGAAGAGCATTAATCTAAAGAGACCCCTCTCTGAAGACATAGAGTTGGGTGACCCGAAGCGCAGAAAAAAGTTAACTTTTGACGAAGTGGACAAGAACACTAAGAACAAAGATAAAAAATCACCTCGAGGAAACAAAGCAAAGCAATCAGTGCGTAAGACCAAGAAGAAAATCCGAGAGAATGCTCTTAAAAAGACAGGTGCTGCTTCCCCCTCAAATCTTCCTCTACCTCTCGGAGAAATTGACTTTCCCAGAGAATGGTTTGTCTTTAATGGAGGTAAATCACCTTCCAAAAACTCTACTTCAGCTCAAAACGCCGGTGGTTGGATGGGACCAACTACCAGTTTACAATGAATCTCCTATCTTGGAACTGTCAAGGTCTTAGGGTCCCCTTGATAGTCAAAAATTTGAAAGAGGAATGTCTCAAGCAGAAACCCTAAGTAGTGTTCTTAATGGAGACCAAGCAGAAGAAAAAGAAGGTGGATAAACTCAGAAGAAAGTGCAACTTTATTAATGACTGGGTCGTAAACCTAATAGGTAAAAGTGGAGGCCTGGCTCTCTGGTGGTCTGATGATTTTGTTGTTAATATTCTTTTTCTCTTCTCCACATATTATTCACACAAGGATTATCTCTCAATCTGTGGACACCCCAACATATATTACCTTCATTTATGGCCCTCCCAAGGAACAAGACAGAATCAGGTGCTGGGATGAACTAAGGCGTATTGCTCAGACAGTTGATCAATCTTGGCTCTGTGTGGGCGAATTTAATGATATTGCCTCTCAGCTAGAAAAATCAAGTGGCAATCCAAGGTCCATGAGGAAAATAATTAATTTTCAATTACTCATATCTGACTGTGCTTTTATGGACCTGGGATTTAATGGGTACCAATTCACCTGGTGCAATAATCGGGAAGAGGAAGCTACCATTAAAGAATGTATTGACAGAGCTCTTGGAAACGTGATGCTTAGAGAGTGCTTCCCGAACCTGGAAGTCTTCCATATCGATCCGATGGGCTCAAATCACCACCTTATTCTAATTAATTACTGCTACAAACAAAAAATTCGGCGCCGGGAATTCAGATTTGAAGAAATTTGGGTTACTCATCCAAATTATTTGCTCACTGTGAACAAAGGGTGGTTCCAAAACGAGGTATTTGATCTAACCCAATTAATTAATTTCCTGATGAGACTCTCTTCTTGCAGACTTGAATTAAACAGATGGAGTAGAAGAGAATTCCCGAACAATTTAAAGACCATAAACACGTTGAAAAGTAAACTGGCCGAATTGACACAAGGCCCAATAACCAGTGAAACTAAAGCAATTATCGACGAGCTGAGAAACAAGATCGAGCAAGCCTTCGACCGAGAAGAGACGTATTGGTGGCAACGTTCAAGGATCTCCTACCTACAATCAAGCGATAGGAACTCTCGTTTTTTCCACCTATCAACCATCAAGCGCAGGAAATCAAACAATATCCTAAAAATCAAAGATAACGATAACCGATGGTTAACAGAACAGGACGATATAAGGGCAAACATATTATCATACTTTTAGAGCCTGTTTTGTTCTTCAGGAAATAAATCTATGGATGAGGTATTGAGCTTTGTTGAGCCAAGAATAGACGACAAATGAACCACCAGTTAATGCTTCCAGTATCAAGGGAAGAAATACGGTCAGCAGTATTCAATATGGGAGAAAGTAAAGCCCCGGGCCCAAACGGTTTCTTTAGTAAATTCTATCAATCTGCATGGCTAGAAATAGGCAACCAGGTCTATGACATAGTATGGGAATTCTTTGCGGGTAAAACCAATTTGCATGAACTGAATGATACTAATATTGTTTTAATCCCAAAAATTGGAAAACCTGAGCATGTCTCCCATTTTAGACCAATAGGGCTTTGTAATTTTTCGTATAAAATCATCTCTAAAATTTTAGCCCTCCGTATGAGACCCTTCCTAGATACATGTATCCCACATAACCAAAGTGCATTCATTCCTGGTCGGCTAATCCATGATAATATCATTATTGCACATGAAGTATACCATTATCTTAGAAGGAAAAAATCAGGAAACAAATATGAGTTTGCCTTAAAAATGGATATGAGTAAAGCTTATGATCGTGTGGAATGGGATTTCTTGAGGCATACTTTGTTGAAAATGGGCTTCTGTGCAAACTGGGTAAATTTGATTATGAAATGTATAGAATCTGTGCGTTTGAATCTTTGTGTTTCATGCGAAAAGATTGGTGAATTAAATCCTGGGAGAGGCCTGAGGCAAGGAGACCCATTATCACCATACTTGTTCATTATGATCGCCGAAGTTCTCTCAAACATGATCGAGAAGAATATTCATTCTAAAGACCTCAAAGGAATTAAACTTAGCAACTCATGCCCGAAACTGACCCATAGCTTCTTTGCAGATGATGCTTTGTTCTTCATGAGTGTTAGCCACCAAAATTGCATCAACTTGGCCAAGATTTTAAGGATATATTGCTTAGCTTCAGGACAAAGTGAAAATCTCGACAAATCCAGCATTGTCTTCTCAGAGAATACCCCTCCAGAGATTAGAAATATAGTATGCCAGACTCTCGGCATCACTTCTTCCACTGATCAGGGCAAATACCTTGGCATACCAAGTATTTGGGGCAAAACTAAACATCAAGCCCTTAGCTTTGCTAGAGAGAGAGTTCATTCCAAAGTTCAAGGGTACACTCAAACTATGCTTTCATATGCAAGCCGAGAGGTAATGATAAAATCGGTAATCAATGCTATTCCAATCTATCCGATGACTTGCTTCAAATTCCTGGTGAAGTCTTGCAAGGAACTCAATAGTATCATCTCAAACTTTTGGTGGGATGGTAAGGTAGAAGGCAACGGCACTCATTGAAAAGCATGGGGATCCCTTACTGACCCAAAATCAATGGGCGGTATGGGATTGCGAGACTTCACCATCATGAATGACTCCCTTTTAGCTAACACTGCATGGCGCCTTCTACATAGCCTAAATGACTTATGGGTGAGAGTTTTGTAAAGCATATATTTCCCAAAAGGAGAATTTATTGATGCAAAAAAAGGTTATAAGGCTTCTTGGTGTTGGTCGAGCATCTTATGTGGTCGGGATTTTCTAAAGAAAAATCTTCAATGGGACATTGGGAATGGCTACTCAATCCGTATATGGGGGGATAAATGGCTTCCAAATATGGATCTCCCATTACTTACATCGGACTGTCATGACCCTATAATAAAATCTGGTCATGTGAGTGACTTATTGTCGATGGAAGATGGGACCTTTCCCTTATCAGGCACTTGATCTCTGAGGAAGCAGCTGCTGAAATTATTAGTGTTCAAATCCCAACTTGCTCTATTGAGGACAAACTGATTTGGAAGCCGGCCAGAAATTGAGTATATCTAGTGAAACTTGGGTACCTGAATGAAAAGAACCAGCAAAAAACCTGAGAATGTTGCAAGTTCGTCGATCACTGTCACTGCTTCTAATTGGAATCGGGTTTGGAGGATCCCTGTAGTTCCAAGAGTCCAACAATTTATATGGCGTCTTCTCTCTAAAGCGGTGGCAACAAAGGAAGCCTTATTCAGAAGAAATTGCTCCCCATGTCAAATCTGCCCGGTCTACAACTCTGAACCTGAAACCATTAAGCATCTATTTTTCCGATGCCCATGGAGTCGGGGTACTTGGTTTGGCTCTAGTCTGGGTGCTCGGATAAATGAAGACATGATAAATAACTTCACGAGCTGGTGGCTTGATTTAACGAGGAACAAAGGTGACCTGGAGGATCGAGATAATTCCCTTATCAGATGGATACTATGGTTCATGTGGAAGCAAAGAAATGAGGTGATGTTTAACTTCTCTACCCCAAACCCCTCTGTAGTGATTGACATGGCAAGTAGTGCCAATAAAGAATTCTGGAAGCTTAAGGACGCTCAGCAAGTTCAGTTATCGCCAAGTGTAAGTCTGATTAGTGCCCACTTGGCCAAGACAGCAAATCCACGGTGGAAGCCTCCTCTTATGTCCTACTTCAAAGTTAATTGTGACGTCTTGTTTATTCTTCCAGAGAAGATGGCAGGTATCGAACTCATATGCAGAAATGACAAGGGCCAGTTCCAATGGGGATTCACCGACAAAGTTAAATACATCTCAGCTTATATGACAGAAGCTTTAGCACTGAAGCGAGCCTTGCTGATTGCTATTGACCTGAGCTTAGATAAAGTGGTTTTTGAATCTGATTGCCAGACCCTAATTAGAAGTGTGGAAACAAAGAAACCCGAGTTTTACGAGTGGCAGAGTCGAGGAATTATACAGGAAATCATTGAGCTCTTAGCATCACATGTTGGGTTCTTATTACATTTTGCTCCTAGAGAGGGTAATGTAACAGCTGATCATCTTGCAGCTGTGAACATATAATTTTTTTTTACTCAAATTATAACACCAAAAAACATTTGCTTTTAGTTTTAGTCTACTACTACCTAATACCAATCAACCATCATCATCGGAAAAAAAGGTGCATCTCCAACATTTTTCCCTGTTTTAGCTCACTAAGTTTATTTTATTCATAATAGTTTGAAGCTATTTTTTGTAAGGCAGTATTTATTACTTGTTAGACTGGAAGTTTAATTGACGAAACTATAAATATATCTTTACTTGAAGTTAAAATTAGTTAAAAATAATAAATCGACTGTGGGTGGCAACACATGATTAAAAAAAGAGGTGGGAGAAAATGAGTGAAAAAATATATAAGAAATATACAACTAAAATTAATCTTAAGAAATTAGTGAAATAATGGTACATCCAAATTAGGTTAATAAGTTAGTGAGTGAATATTTTCAGGACAAATTTGCACCTAAACCCATTTTTTGTAAGGCAGTTATTTAATATTTCTTGTTAGACTTGGGAGTTTTATTTACACAATTTCAAATATATCTTTACTTGAAGTTAAACTTTGTCAAAAAAAAAAAGATTGTGGGTGGCAACGCATAACTAAAAAAAGAGGTGGTGGGAGAAATTGAGTGAAAAATATGAGACAAATAATTAAACGGTTAAAAAAATTAGTGAGATAATGATACTTAATTACTTACAAATAGGCTAACAAGTTAGTGAAAACACAGATAACATCATATTTTTTGCCATCGAAGTAGAAATCATATATATTTATATATGTATATATGTATTTTGCCAACATAGAAATCATGTTTAACTATATCATAAATGAAAATTTTAATCTGTATGTATATATATATGTTAGCAGGGGAAAAAATCTGCAAACTTGCATTTTGAAGGTGGGAGATACGGCCAGTGGGCCATCCCTTGGGGAGAGAGAATTCAGAGTTGAAGCTTTTGGGAACTGTGAGGGAGTGGAGAACGGAGGTGCGCGTGAGGCAGTATTTGAGATGCTGACACATAGGATGAAATGAGTCTGAGCTGGTGCATTGTGATTGGACAAAGTTAGAATTTGGATGAGTTGGTGCTCCCAGACCTAAGAATCTCTCGACCGTGATTGCAAGGCTAGGGTGTTAGCTTCTTTTTTTTTGGTCAAGAGCTAGGGTGTGAGTTACTGCCCTCATTTTTTTTTTTTTACCATAAACACTTTTTTTTTTGGCCAAATTACCATAAACACTTTGAAAGCATGATTTCTTTCATAACACAAGCCATGGTATCTATCTTTCAGGTTGTCTAACAATAAATTTGTTTACTTTCTTCCAACAATTTTTTATATCCTTTTTTAGAATAAAGTTATATTTAAGACATATAAATTACATAATTCGGGCTTAAAAATTTACTTAATTTTTATTACTTTTTATCTTACATCTTATCTAAAAAATTTACTTAATTTTTATTATTTTTTATCTTATATCTTATATTTGAAAATTTTGATAATTCCACTTCAATTTTTTAAAATCCAAGTAACAAAATTTCCCATTCCCTTCAAATCACTCGTACCAAACAGCTCTTAGAGGTTTAACGAGATACTATATTTGGTCCTTAATATGAGAACTGGCTGTGGTTGACATTTGGGCTTTAATATATGACATTTTTTATTTAATATCTTATATTTATTATTTTTCTGCAACTAATTTGTATGACTTATGAACTAACATAAAATTAAGTAGTTTATTTAGTTTTATTAATCTTCCCAAATTAATCAATTGACCTTATATTACGAATAAGATGTGGTAAAAGAAAGTTTGAGGCAAAAATTAAAATTTACTGAAAGGCTATGATGATCTTCCATTAAATAAATATCACTCTGTTCCTTATTATAAGTTCACCCTAACTACTTCTCACATACCAAGAGATGAGAGTTTTAGCATTAAATATGTCATATTTTTAAAGCTTTTTCCAACTTTGCCCATATTTAAAATAGATGTTACAATAATATTTTATATATTATAAACATTTTCTCTCATCTTCCCTATTTCCAATATAAAGGTAAAATTGTCACAATAGCATTAATTGATCCAAAATTAGATTTATATTTAGGAATTATTTTTTTGATAGTTTAACTTATGACAAGGAACAGAGTAGTAAAGTATGACTTGCTTAGCATTGTGCACTCTCGAGGCGCTTAGAACTTAAACATAATCCCATTTGTCTCTTCAACTGCTCTTTGAATTTGGGGTTCTTCTTAAATATTTTTATGTGTTTCTAATCATTAGATTCTACGTTAAAAAAAGTGATGTTTTGATATCTTATGTACAATCAGTTTAGAGTATCTAATCTTTAAAAAATTTAGAAAAAAAAATTGAAAAGTTACCCCTTTTTACCCACAAAATATTAAATTGTTACTCTTTTAAAATAAAATCTGATGAAAAAAAAAAAAAGAAATTGAAAAATATTTGGAGAGAGCCGAAAATAACGGGGTAGCTCACATTGTGCAGAACTGCAGATGACACCGACACGTGATTGCACGACTTGTTTGGCCTTGTTTGCAACTTTTTGGGGATCTCATTCTCATTGTTTCTTATTCCTCTCAGTCTCCTCACCAGTACTCTGTGTTCTTCCAATTTCTTGTTCAGTTTCCCCCAAGTTGCTGAGGAAATCAATTCAGATCGAACTTCTCACTTCCTAAAATGTTTCCAGTTTTTGTGTTTACTATATTTGTTTGCTTGTTCTCAATTTCCTGCTCGAGTCTGTTTTGATATATAATTTCTAGATAAAAGCTACCTCTCCAAAAAAAAAAATTGTTATTCTCTTTTTCGCTTTTAGTTTGTTGTTCTCAATCATAATATCCCTTAAAAATCTTGGGAAAAAGACAAATAAATACCCTCCAATTTGCAAAATCCCATTAACAACTTCATGATAGGTATTAACAACTTCATGATAGGTTGTTGTGTTGTTAATACCTATCATGAAGTTGTTAATGAGATTTTACAAATTGGAGGGTATTTATTTGTCTTTTTCCCAAAAATCTTTAGAAATGAAAAAAATCTTTGAAATCTTTTACTGCAGTTCCAGTTCATTATAAATTCTCTCAAAAAAAAAAAAAAGTTGGTGTTTTCGTTTAAAAATCTAATAGTTTGTGGCTGTAGTGAATCTTACTATAAACATATGTATTATGCCATCTTGTAAAAAATGCAATTAAAAAAACCGAGAGGGGATGCATAATTAAATTGCTCCCACGCATTGAGCGAGGAGTACTGCTAGTGACTTATATAATTTGGACGACCCAGGCACTGCAATCTTTTTTTTTGTTTTTAATGTTTTACATGGTACATTGGTTATTACTATAAAATAAGCAAGTTTTTTTTTTTTTTTAAATCAGTACTCAAACTGGTGGCATGGCTTTGTTTATTATTTTGTTTTGTTTTATTTATTAATTATTTTTTTGATTTGGTCTGTGATCCTATTCCCACGATCACGTGGTTCCCTTCTGTCTTTCGACGACAATAACCATTAATTTACCAAGTTGTTGTTTTAAATTAAAAAGCGAAACACTAACAGTGTTCTTTCATTTGCTCATGTATAAAGCCTAATCTATATTACGATACTAAGGGCTGAAGATACGTTTTTTAGCAAAGACTTAGAACTTTTAGCAGTCACTAACACACGGTAGGATCAGTTTTGGGTTTTTGTATTTAGAATAGGTACGATTGTGTTAAGATTCAAACTAAAAAAAATTAAAATATGAAACAAATCTTAATGAGTTATTAACGGTAACATTGACAAGTAAACATGTCATTGTTAACATTAAAAACATAATTGACAATTCATTCGAATTTGTTTAATATTTCTCCATCAGGTAAAATATTAGAGGAAACATAGCAATTTTTTTTGGGTCCAAAATATAAGAAGTAGCATACAAAAGTCAGAGTAATAAATGCATGTTTTCCATTTCTACCTTTGTATATTAATAAATGTAAGGAGGGGATAGAAAGTGTGTATAATAAATGAGTAAGGGTAAAAATGAAAATTTTTATTGAATTTACCTATAATAAATGATTCCAACATGTTTTATTGGTATGTATAAAAAGACTGACTACCTCATATAATATAGACTGAGGGAGTAGTTCTCTTGTTTAGAGTTAATATATTCAAGGTAGTCAAACTCGTGAGTTTAAGTAAACTCATGATAAAAATGTTAAAATCAGATCGTGAACTCATATCGTAAACTCGTAAAAGTTTACTTTTGTCAATAAATATGTTTAAAACGTATAATGAAATAAGAAATATGAAAAATAACAATAATTTAGCTTAAATATATTTTAAATATGAATAGCTGATGTTAAATATAGGGTTAAGGTGCAAATCAATCTTGAAAGTGTCAAAACAATTTCGGATTCACCCCGAGAGTAATTTTTGGCTCAATATAGCCCTGTAAGTACCCAAACGTAGTAATATAGCTCTGGAAGTACCAAAACCTATCTCAAGGTAGCTCATTGGATTTATTTTCAATGGTCGAGATCTATTATAATTGAAAAAAGAAAATAATATTTTTTTAATTATATTAGATATTCACTATTGAAAGTAAATTCAATGATAAAAATACGAAGTGAAGAAGAAGTGAAGATATAATGTAGTGGAGACGTCACCGAGTTGGAAGCTGGACCTGTCGAGTAAAACTTTTTTTTTATGACACACGGCAAGCCTTAGCTTTAGAGCTGTGCATCAGGGCCGGCCCGACCCTACAGGGTTGGCCCTTCAAGGGCCAGGGCCTTAAAGGGCAGGCCCGAAAAGCCCGGATAGTAATGGCAGGGCTCAGGGCTGGCCCGGCTCGGCCTGATTAACGCTTATACACTATTTTTTAATCTTTTTCTATAGAAAAAATTAAAGCAAAAAAATCCTTATCGTCAATATAAATATCAATTTTAATTTACAATATGAACACCAATAAGCAACAAACATTAAGAAATTATCAAGCAATGATAAATATTATCCATAGTTTTATATAAGTCACAAAATATATGTTTATTTTTAATTACTTATTTTAATAAATATTGTCCATATTTATAAATAAATCACTCACTAAGAAATTATCAAACAATGATAAATATTGGGAATTAGGTATTATGGTTTTTTTACCTTTAATTAATTGTTTTATTTTGTAATTGTTAATTTTTTTTAATATACATATATATATGACAGACTTAAAGGGCCGGCCCTTTGAAGCCCTTGGCCCTACAGGGCCAGCCCGTGAAGCCCGATTCCTTTTTGAAGCCTCCAAAATCAAAGCCCGACCCTTCAAAGGCCAGGGCCTAAAAGGACCGGCCCGATGAGCTTGGCCCGAATTACCAGCTCTACTTAGCTTGAAACTTAAACACTTAGTCTAAAACACTAATCTATGGGACAACGTTGTCCCACTGCACGACACATTTCACTCAATATAATCCCTCTACAAGATTCTATTATCTGTGGAAGGAATATTGTTCCACCGACATCCTCAAGTTGGGCCTCTTTTGCCAAAATATCAGCGCACAAAATGGTCTCCCTGGCAGCGTGTGCTATTTCCACGTCCCATTCATCGTACACAAGCTGTCGAGTAAAACTCTATTCCCCCTAAACGCGCCCATTTACACCAATCGAGGTGGGTTGTTGCTTTGTTTAATTAGTGCAAGGCAGCCAAGAAAAGAGCCATTGGGGATTGGAATAAATAAAAAAGCGTTTAATTAAGGATACATGCTCAATCTGAAAAAGCGTTAATTATGGATACATGCTCAATCTGAAAAAGCGTTAATTATGGATACATGCTCAATCTGAAAAATGTAGGTCTTTGTCCTACACTCCTACTAGCACTACTTGGGTAGGTAGGCTGTACTCTTTTGCTTATACTTTTTCTCTGCTTACAGACCGTGATTGCAAGGTTAGGGTGAGTTACAACTTCAGTTCTCACCTCTACTTGTGTGTTTTTTTTATTATTGGATGGATTATACAAGGGTAATATTTTGATATATTATACGAAATTTTTTTGGTGATTTTTCAAACTATTTAAAGATTCAGCGCTCTAAATGACAAAACCAACACAAGTTTAGAGTACTTGATCTTTTTTTTTTGGCCGAAATTAGAGTACTTGATCTTTAAACAAACTTAAAAAAATTGAAAACATCACTCTTTTGTACTCCTAAAATATTAAATTGTTACTTTTTAAATGTAAAATCTAATTAAAAAAAAAGAAATAAACAAAATATTTGGGAAGAGGCTAAAATAAGGGTAGATCACATGGACAGTTGACTACACCACATGATTGTACGACTTGTTTGGCCTTGTTTGCAAGAACATCTTGGAGATCTCATTCTCGTTGTTGCTAATTCAGTAATTCCTCTCAGTCTCTTCACCAGCACTCTGTGTTCTTCCAATTTCTTGGTCAGTTTCCGTCAAGTTGCAGACGAAATCAATTCAGATCGAACTTCTCATCTCCTAAAATGTTTCCAGTTTTTGTATATTTGTTTGCTTGTTCTCAATTTCCCGCTCGAGTCTGTTTTGATATATAATTTCTTGATAAAAGCTACCTCTCCAAAAAAAAAATTGTTATTCTCTTTTTTGCTTTTTGTTTGTTGTGTTCATCTCAATCATAATATCCCTTAAAAATCTTTAGAAATGAAAAAAATCTTTGAAATCTTTTACTGCAGGTCCAGTTCATTATAACTTCTCTCAAAAAAAAAAAAAAGTTGGTGTTTTCGTTTAAAATCTCTTTACCTTTCACTCTTCTTTAGAAGGTTTTGTACTTGTTTGCCTGTATTGAACTCTTTAGATCTGTCTGTTAAAAAAAAAAATATTTAGATCTGAACTAAACTAAAAAAAAGAAGAAAAAGAAAAAGAAAAAAAGCTGGTTCAAAGATTCCTCTTCTTGCTACTATTCTTCTGCATATACTGCTGTTTTGTTGAAGAAGAAGCGTTCACTTGAGTAGTTTTGGTGGTGCCTTCATCTGTGCTTTTTATGAGAGGCAAGAAAGTGATGCTGATCATATAAACAAGTGATACAGGTAAGTCTTTATCTTGATGGAATAGAAATGTTGGACTTGGATTGAATGTATTAACAATATTATGTTTCTTATTCACTTATTTCTCTCTCTCTCTCTCTAGATTTCAACTCCAGAACTTTAGTTGCTGCCACAAGAAAAAAATCTTTAGATCTGAACTAAACTTAAAAAAAAAAAGAAAAAGAAAAAGAAAAAGAAAAAAAGCTGGTTCAAAGATTCCTTTTCTTGCTACTATTCTTCTGCATATACTGCTGTTTTGTTGAAGAAGAAGCGTTCACTTGAGTAGTTTTGGTGGTGCCTTCATCTGTGCTTTTTATGAGAGGCAAGAAAGTGATGCTGATCATATAAACAAGTGATACAGGTAAGTCTTTATCTTGATGGATTAGTAATGTTGGACTTGGATTGAATGTATTAACAATATTATGTTTCTTATTCACTCATTTCTCTCTCTCTAGATTTCAACTACAGAACTTTAGTTGCTGCCTCCCACATCTCAAGCTCAAGAAGATCAGCTTCTCATTGTCAAGGAAGGTAATTAACTCGGATCCTCATTCATCATGATGATAATCTCATTGTTTAATAGAAATTTAAACCATCTAAATATGGTTCATATTTAAAATTTTTAATTGACCACTTTTTCATTGATAAATTTAATTTTTGTTAAGAATGAGAGTTATAAGATTAACTTTATGTGTTATTTTGTATCTATTTAAATAATAAATTATTAAAATATTAAAATAATTAAATTAAATCTAAATGGTCTAAATTAAACTGAGAAATTGGCCCCGAATTATAATAATCAAGACATGACCAAACCTGAGAACTGAGTAGGACATGACAAAGGTATAAGCTTTAGGACCAGTGGCCTGGCTTTGCCTGAAAATATTACTATTTTTTTAAAAAAATAATATTTTTTAATTAGTCATAATAAAAAATATCTTTTAATTAGTTAATATTTATTACACCATATAACTTCATTTTTTTTCCTTTTTTCCCTCGGAATCAAAAGGTTCAAGGACCAACAGGACATGTCCTGTGACCAGGGGAACATGTCCTGCCCGATCTTAGTCCCAGGCCAAACAGGATTGGGCTGGGCTTTGAGCCAAAAAAGCCAACTAGGAGATTTTTAGGATAGGACTTAAGGCATATATTTAGCCCCCGATTTTTGTACAGTGAAATACTATTTATGGACTAATAGGGTATGCTTCTTTCATCCATTTGTCACTGAAAAAAAGATATGATCTTTTTGAATAGTTTGAATTCAATATTCTTAGTATATAATGAATCACCATTTATTAAAAGCTGGCTATCAAGAGATTATTTTCATTTCATGCATTTTTTTTATGATTGAATCAATACCAAGTGAAATTTACATCGTTCAAATCAAGAGATTTTAGTTAAAAAGTTCATTAAAAAATAATCTTAATTATATATAATATATTATATAAATATATATGAATGTATGTAGTATTAGAAAAAAAAATATTAATTTTGGAATGCATTTTCGGTGGAAAGACAATATAAATAGTATTTATATATTTTTTTAAAATTTTAAAAAGTCATATATAGCTTGCCCATGGTAATGTAAACTGACATTGGTATTGGTGCCTGTCCCTAAAGTTTTTTTTCGTACTAGTCGTTCCTTGTATTATCAAATTATCTTATATATGAGCTGCTGCACGGGCAAATAAGGATTACTTGTCACTGATTACTTTCAATTTGGTCATAGGCCCAAGTTAATTCTTTTTGGGGTGATTGGTAGAAATTCATTAGTGCACTAATTGATCTGAATTTTTATTTGGATTCATAGAAACTCATGCTGCTTCTTCACTTTTTATGTTTAAATATTTTTTTCGCGACAATGAAAGATATTTTAATTTAAAAGTTCATTATGTTGTCTTATTCCACATATTATCACTTTGCCTTATAATGGAGTTGCATCACAGGTAAGTCAAGCAACAAGAATGGAGATTGTCTTGGCCGTCGTTGGAAAATGTGTTGAACCGATATTACACTATACAGTTGAGCCGATAGTAGGCTATACTGTGGCACCCATTGCAAGGCAAATGGGTTATGTGATTTTCTATAAACACAATTTCAAGAATTTGAAGGATCAAGCTGCAGAGTTGAAGAGAGTAAAGGACACTATCAGTCATCAAGTGGAAGCAGAAAGAAGAAATGGACGACAAATTCGTGATGATGGAAAGAGCTGGCTGAACAGAGTGGATGAAATCGTAGAAGCAGCAGAGCAACTTGGTGATGATCCACGTCGTAGTAATGCTGCTTGCTGCAAGGGACCTTTTCCCGATTTAAAATCACGGCATCAACTCAGTAGAAATGCAAAGAAAATGGCTGCAAACATTTCTGAAGTAATGCAAGGAAAAGATAACATTTATCCACTTACGTTCTTGCCTAATCTAGAGGGAGTTGGCTCGGCATCTGCTACAAGTAGTGACAAGCTTGAGTCAAGAAGGAAAATGAAGGAAGACATTGTGTTGGCTCTAAGAGACCCTAACTTAAGCCGAATAGGGGTATATGGGCTTGGCGGAGTGGGAAAAACCACACTTGTTAAGGAAATTGCTAAACAAGTTAAAGGTAGCGAGCTGTTTGATGAAGTTGTTATGGTTAATATATCCCAAGCCGCAGATCTTGAAAGAATTCAAGGTGAAATTGCAGATTTTTTGGGTCTTGGCTTTGAAGAGGCTACCATAGCTGGTAGAGCAGATCGCCTCAGGCAAAGGATTAAAAATGTGAAAAATATCCTTGTCATATTGGATGATATTTGGGCCATACTTGATTTAGATAAGCTTGGAATTCCTCCAAATGATTATAAGGGTTGCAAGCTATTGTTGACTTCTAGAAATCTAGATACTTTACAAAAAATGGATATTCAAAAACATTTCTTGATAGATGTTTTAAATGAAGCAGAAGCTTGGAGCTTGTTTGAAAATACGGTGGGTGATGTTGTTAAAGATGATTGTTTGCGTGAGGTGGCAAAACAAGTGGCCCAAAAATGTGCAGGCTTGATTGTTCTTATAGTGACAGTGGCAAAAGCGTTAAAAAATAAAGATAATATTTATTCTTGGAAAGATGCCTTGAGCCAACTGAATACTGTTGATGAGGAAGGAATGACAGAGAAAATTTATTCGGCTCTGCAGTTTAGTTACAATCATCTTAAGGGGAATGATGTGAAGGAACTATTCTTACTTTGTGGAATAGTAGGTCCAACAATTAGTGTTGAATACTTGTTGAAATATGGTATGGGTTTGGGCATATTTAAGCATGCTTATACACCAAAAGATGCAAGACTAAAACTTCATAGGTTGATTGGTTGTTTAAAGGCATCTTGTCTATTGCTTGAAAACAATTCAATTGAGACGGTTAAAATGCATGACATTGTGCATGATATAGCAGTCTCAATTGCTTCAAGAGATCGACATGCTTTCAAAAAAGGAACGGGTGATGAGCTCAAAAAGTGGCCATCAAAGGAATTTCTTCAAAGATGCACTCAAATCATCTTAAAGTGGTGTCACATTCCTACGCTTCCTGAAAGGTTAGAGTGTCCTAATATTAAATTTTTCTACTTAAACTTGTCTAATGAGAATGAATCTTTAAGTGTCCCGCATTCTTTCTTTGAGGGAATGAAAAACCTCAAAGTGCTAGATTTGACTCAAATGCATTTACCTTCATTGCCCCAATCTTTTCATTCCCTTATTGACCTTCAAACACTTTGTTTGGATCACTGTACTTTGGGAGACATGACTAATATTAGAGCTTTAACGAATTTACAAATTCTCAGTCTTAAGGGATCATCTATGATAACATTTCCTAGTGAAATAGGACAGTTGACTCATCTTATAATGTTGGATCTGACCGATTCTGGAATTGAAATCTTCCCTTCCAACATTATATCAAAATTGACCAAATTGGAGGAGTTGTATTTGGGCAATACCTCCATCAAGTGGGAGCAAAAAGGATTAAATGAAGAAAATAAAAATGCTTCCGTCTGTGAACTTAAGCATTTGACAAACTTGATTGCTCTAGAAATTCAAACCCAAGAGGCTTCAGTTCTGCCAAGGGACATTATGTTTGATAAACTGGAAAGATACAAAATAGTGGTAGGAGATGTTTGGGAAGGGTCTGATAGTTATGGGGCCTCCAAAATGTTGAAGCTCAAACTTGATACTGTCATTCATTTAGAGCATTGGATTATAGAACTTATTAAAGGAGTGGAGGTTTTGTACTTGGATGAAGTAAATGGAATCTCTAATGTGCTTTACTATTTGAATGGAGAAGGATTTCCTTTCTTAAAACACCTTCACCTCCAAAGTAATGGGAATATTCAGCATATCATCAACCCAATGGAGAGAAAACCAAGCCATGTATTCTTCCCGAAGTTGGAGACATTAATACTTCAAAATCTCAACACATTGGAGAAGATATGTGATGGCTCATTTGTGAATAATTCATTTGCAAAACTTAGATCAATTAAAGTCCAGTGTTGTGACCAGATGAAGTATCTCTTCTCAGTGATAATGGTCAAAGCTCTTTGCCAACTTGTTGAGATTGAAGTTTCGGAATGCAATTCTATGAAGAAGATTGTGTCTGTAGAAAACACTTCCCTAAACTCAGAGGCTGTTGATGACAATATTGAGTTTTGTTCATTGCAATCCTTGACTTTACGATATATGCCAGCCATGGAGGATTTCTACTCTAGTTTTCTCACTTCTTCAACCACAACTAAGCAGAGATTAACATCATCTACAAATGTTCCATCATCTTTTTTTAATACAAAGGTATTTGTTTTATTATTATACTGCATTTAACTGCTTGTGCATACACACATATACATGCTTGAACTGATAAGATATTATTATAAATACTAATGAAAACTTAACATATCAAATTTAGTTTTATTAGGAAAATTGTTTTTACGTTTGACCAATATATATGTGCATGATGTGGATTACTGGATTAATAAATTCTAAAACCAAAATATCAAAATTTTCAACATTTTCTCTGTTCTTACATTATTTTAGTGTTTTTTCATCCTTGTATCACGCTTGACTTACTAATGGATGAAAAGAAATTCACAATCACTCTGATCATGTATGATAAGTGCTAAATTGAAATGAATATAGGATGCGTTATAACATAAAATTATAGATAACTTTCACATCTGTTAAAGTATAACCTATTTTATTCTTCAACGGATTTCTACTGATATACTCTACATAATATTTTAATCAACAAACACTTATAAGTGTTGTCTTATAATATGAGCAGGGCATATGCTTTTGGGCCAAATAAGATCAATAGCAATATTATTTATTGTTAGTTTATTAATTCTTGATATATTCATCATGCTTCTGCAATTTATTTATTTTATTCATTTACCACAATGAAAATTAGAATTTTTTTTAAACAGGTTAAGTTTTCTACTTTGGAGACTCTAAAGTTGAGTTCAATCCATTTAGAAAATATTTGGCAAGAAGATCACCTTTGTGTAGCCAGCTCTTTTTACAAGTTGGCTAACCTGACAATTGAGGAGTGTAATGGCTTGAAGTATTTATTCTCATCTTCTATGATTGGAAATTTTCCAAACCTTAAGGAAGTTGAAGTAAGAGAGTGTGAGATGATGGAGCAGATAATTGGTCCAGAGGGGACAAATGTCACTTCAATGGAAGAGGTTATAACTTAATGATATGACTTGAGCATATTAGATCATATTCAAATAAATTCTGAGTCATTAAAGATCAAATATTTTTTTATTGTTTATTATATGGACTTATGAATTTGAATTGTGCATTGCATCACAGATTGGGTGTCCAATATTGGAGAGAGTTGTAATAAGCAACATGATGAGATTAAAGAAAGTATGGCACTCCCAATTTCAAGGGTTGAAGACTATGGAGGTTAATAATTGTGAGAAATTAGAGAATATTTTTCCATCTGATATTCACACATCGTTTGGAAGAATGGAGACATTGAAAGTAAGTGATTGCGGCTTAGTGAAAGAGATATTCCAATTACCTGCCACAGAAATCAATATTGAAGAAGACACACAATTGAAGAAACTCCACCTACTTTGCTTGCCCAAGTTGAAACAAATATGGAGTAAGGATCCCCAACGGAATTTTCGCTTTCATAATCTCCAAGATGTCCATGTTGAAGATTGTGTAGACTTAGAATATCTCTTCCCATTTTCAATAGCCATGGATCTTCCCCACCTCGAAACACTCAAAGTGGATTCTTGTGAGATGAATGAAATTGTAGGAAAGAAAGAGGGACCCATGGAGGAAAAAGCCATATTTCACTTTGATCGATTATACTCCTTGGAGATTTGGAACATGCTTCAACTTGATAGGTTTTATGGTGGAAGTCACAGTTTAACGTGCCCATCATTGAGAGAGTTATGGATCCGCAACTGCGTAAAATTGAGGTTAATGGGGAGACAGAATACAAGTAACCACAAAAAGAATGCTGATGACCAAAATCCATACATCTCTATGCAAGAGCCTCTCTTCATAATTGAAGAGGTTTGAACCATCCAACAGATGTTTATTGTTCTCAGAAATATCTAACTTGTTATAAAACAATAGTTTTTTCATTCAACTAGTTCATACATCTTAACCTTCTAATATAGTTCATGGAAAACAATTATTACATGGTTTAAAGGTCAGAAACATTCTAGGACATTTCATTTTCCATATGAAGCATTCTATTTTCAATAAAAAATTAATATATTTCAAAAAATTCTAAAATTTTAAGAAGAAAAATGTATGGAAATTTTACGTGATGCTTATTGCTTTTTGGTTATATAGCCTGATAGAACCTAACTGATTTGTGTTTTGTGCCCGGTCAAATAGTTCTTATTATTTTCTTTTGCTGTAGAAACATTTCTTATTGTTAATTTGTTCTTATGTGTAACAGAAAATTAATTATGTTATGTTTCAGGTGATTCCAAATTTGGAACTATGGTCAGTAAATAACGAGGAGGCCGTAATGTTGTTGCAAGACCCACAATGGAAGGACATGTATCTGAGTAAATTGAAGGATCTTCGACTGTCTGATTTTGCAGAGGATGAAGTAGCTGCAACTTTTCTAAACTCGATTGTGCAGAAGGCATCTAACATCAAAACTCTAGTTGTTCAATGTAGTTCCTTCAAAGAGATATTCCGAGACAACAGAGTTACATATAAGGAAGACAACAACAAAATTAACACCAAGCTTGAATATTTAAGGTTACATCATCTACAACTGCAACACATATGTAGAGAAGGATGCAAGATAGATCCAATTCTTGAGGCTCTTGAATATTTATATTTGACAAAATGTGCAAACTTGAAAACCTTGGTTCCATCCTCTGTCACTTTTCCCAACTTGACATATTTGGAGATCACCAAGTGTGATGGATTGATAAACTTAATTTACTCATCAACTGCTACAAGTTTGGTCAATCTGCAAGGCATAACATTAAAAGAATGCAAATCACTTGAAGAAATAGTGACTCAAGTGATGAACGAGGAAAGAGATGAAATTGTATTCAGAAGTATGAGAACTTTAACATTGGAATGCTTGCCAAGACTCAATAGTTTTTCATCAAGCCCCTGTTTCTTCAGGTTTCCGTTGTTGAAGAAAGTTGTTGTGAGGGAATGTGCAAGGATGAAAACCTTCTGTGAAGGAGCAACAAGCACACCAATGCTCAAAAAGGTAATATTAAAAGAGGGGAAAGATAAAGAATGGTGTTGGGAGGCTGACTTGAACGGAACAATAAAAAAGATCTATGTGGATAAGGTATGTTATATTCCTTTTAAATTTCATAGTGTCAAACAGATTGTAAAATCCTGTTGTTTAACAAATCTTCATTGTCATTCTATTTTAACTAACACTGTTAATTTCTTGGCTTGCAGATTTCATTCCGTACCCTGGAGCATCTTGAGCTATCATTGTATCATGAGCTAAGAGACTCTTGGAGCAGTCTTGTTGAGAACGGAATATTCTGTAATTTGAAATCTCTAGTTGTGGAACAATGTGACTTCTTATCACATGTTCTTATTCCTTCAAATCTGCTAAGAGCCTTGGGAAACTTGGAAGAAATTCAAGTAAGAGACTGTGATTCATTAGAAGTTTTGTTTGAATTTGATATTACAAGAGAAGAGGCAATATCTGAGAAAGCGGCAAGCCATCTGCGAAATATTTGCCTATTTAATCTGCCTAAACTCCAATCCATATGGAAACCAAGCCTTGAAAGAAAAGGGAAAGATGATGCAGTTGCTAAGGTATGGTTCAGTATATTTCATAAAGATGAAAGTGCTATTGTTATACTCTTCTATTGTTTTTTATGTTATCAATAGGTTTCAAATATTCTATTTGTTTTTTTAAAACGTATCTGAGCTATTAATTCTCGAAAGTTTTGTTTTTATGCGTTGCTTTCAATAATTATAATTAAAGCGTAGAAAAGTAGTCAATAACCCCTTTTGATCATCCGACATTCCTTTTTGTTTAAATTAACTATAGTTAATGTAAACTGACCGGATAGATGTTCAACTGCCAAAAGCCAAGTTTTGTGAGAGAAAACAATGTGACAGAGTAGCAAACCATAGAATACATTTTAAACAAGTTTGAAACTCAACATGGGGTTAAGTTAGGAGGCATGTATATATTTTGAAAAGGAGAATGCAAGGCACGCTCCAGAGAACTCTGGAGCTAAGAGCCCTGGGGAACTTGGAAGAAGTTCAACTAAGAGACTGTGATTCCCTAGAAGTTGTGCTTGAATTTGATACTGCAAAAGAAGAGGCGAGTCACCTGCGAAACATTCGCCTATTTAATCTGCCTAGACTCAAATAAATATGGAAACCAAGCCTTGGAGGGAAATGAGAAAAGGATGTCGTTCAAATCCAACATCAACAACCTCTGTCTTTTACTGCTAAGGCATGGTTGGATATCATTCATAAGGATGAAAGTGCTGTAGTTATACTCCTAATATTTTCGATGTTATTAAAAGGTGTTTGATATTCTATTTGTTTTTAAAAACATACCAACTAATTAATTCTAGAAACTTTTGATTTTATATTTAGTTTTGAATACTTATAATTAGTGAAAAGTTGTCAATAAGTCATTTGATAATTCTTTATTCCTTTTAGTTTTAAATAATTATAATTAATTCAACAATGACTGGATTGGTTTTCAACCACCAAAAGCCTAATGTGACAGAGTAGAAAACTGTAAAATACATTTAAATAAGTTTTTTAACTCAACAAAACAAGAGAAGGCTGATCTTTAAAATCAACAACACGCAATTGGTCACATTTTGGGAACAACAACTTTATATATTTAGTCACATTTTTCTCTGCCAATTAGATTAGGTTTAAGGAGTCGATAAGCTCTGGAGAATAGCTTAGTAGAGCAGCTGGGTGTTGAATCTCAAATATGCTTAAATAGCTTTTACAACTTACCGAATACATTTTACATTTCTGTGATTTTGCCTAAAACAGAGTCTAATCAAGTTTTGCATTTATTTCAATAAAACTTATTCCAACTATAGTTTATCATTAATTGTGAAACTCTGAGTTTACTGCAGGTTCTTCTACCCAAATTGGAAACAATAATATTAGAAGACATGAAAAACTTGGAGACGATATGGCACCCAATCATAACTTCGAATTCCATGGCCAGCTTCAAGACACTGAAAGTGAAAAACTGTCATAAAATCGAGCATTTATTTCCAAAATATATGCACGAAGCTTATACAACTCTAGAAACATTGCAGGTTGAACATTGTCACTCAATGCAGGAAATTTTCCACTTAGGTGTCGATGATATTTGCAGTGGAGATCATACAGCACAGCTCAAGAATTTAACCCTACTTAGATTGCCAAAGCTGAAAAAAATTTGGAGCATAGATCCTCAATCAAATCTTCCCTTCAAAAGTCTGCAAATTGTGCGTGTTCAATACTGTTATGATTTAGAGTACCTTTTTCCATTCTCCATAGCTAAGAACCTGCCTCAACTTGAAACAATTACAATAAATAATGCTCGGAAGATGAAGGAAATTGTTTCCAAAGGAGATGAGCCCTTAGATAATCCTGTCGAATTTGCGTTTAATCAACTAACCTCAATGGTGCTTTGGAATTTACAAGATTTGCAGGGATTTTATGCCGGAAATCACAGTTTATCTTGTTCAATGATGAATGAATTAGATGTATTCAATTGTAAGAAATTAAAGGTGTTCAAGGCACAAGGAACACGTATTACGAGTAGCCAGGGAAGGCTTTCTGATGGCAGCAATCTCCAACTCTCGGTGCAACAACCTCTTTTCACACTCGAAGAGGTATGCCTCATTCTTTATAAAACAGGAGTGAAATCTTAATGCTTGTCCAAAGGTTGTCAAGATTGTTCAATTATGTATGCAATTGATCATTGGCATGTTAAAAATTCTTGACTATAGTATTACCATTGTCAAATTTACTTGTATTATTACATTGCTCAGGACTAGGAACCAATGTTTTAAAAACCGGGCCGGAGATCGAGCCGGAAAAGCTAGCGGGTCATGGTCCAAACGGTTGGATCGGTTGAATCGTTTGGTTGAACCGCCAATATAAATATTAAATTAAAATAATACAATATATTAGTCATTAACCAGCATAAAATAGAAATATAATTAACAAATTAGTAGTTGATTTTACAAAAAAAATTATAATAATTTATATCTTTGAAAAAATATTACTACTATATTTTAAATTAAAATTTTTTAAAAATGTTTATCAATATAATATTTGAAATAATTCAATGCCACGGTTGATTTAGTTTTCAACCATAAAACTGTGTAAAGCATAGCTCCTGCTTTTTATTTGATAATAAATAATAAAACGTGTTAAAGAAGTTCACGACTAACGAGGATTTGAGTTAGGACTGCCGGTCAATATTAATAATAAATTAATAAAAGGATTTTTATTTGAATTATCAAAACGTGTTAAAGAAGTTCACGACTAACGAGGACTGCTCCCTAAGTCAAGAGTTTCGTTTTCCTCTCTCCAGCAATTGTCTTCTTTCTTTTCTTCTCCGTTGCTTCTGTAATACTGGTGATGAAGGATGGCATGAAGGTTGGAGGAGTTCAAGCTTTCAAAGGAAAAATGGAAGATTTCATCTCATGGGTTGAATCGATCATAGTCCCAGATAATATTCTCACCATTCCTCTTCAATAATAATGTTCCTTTTTTTTTTTTTTTTACATTTTGTCTTCTATTCCATCCCATCATCGCTCTACTCTGCTTTCATTTTTTTTTCTGGATATTCTGTGACTCGTCCGGTTCTTCAATATCCGTTCCGGGTCGCGGCTTGATTCCGGTTACCGGCTCAAAAGGCGGTTTCAGGCGGCCCAATCCGATCTGACTACCTAAACGGTCTAACATGCTTAACCAAGCCGTCCCTCTCTCCGGCTGACGGTCCGGTCCGGCTCCAACAACATTGCTAGGAACAATCTTCGCCAGCGAAAAACTTGCAACCTTATGCATATATAGTAAATAACTGAACAATCAATAAACTAATTTACTGGTTTGAGGTTTCTCTGGACAAGGAAAAAATGAGAGCAAGCTTTTTATCTTTGATATTTTCACTCCCACTCTACAATGAAACTGGGATTCATGCACTAATTGTATGATATAGGTCATTGATAAGTTGGAGGAGTTCGCCCTATCCGGTGAGCATTTTCGCATTATATCTCAAGGACACTTTTCTGGGGAACACTTCAAGAAACTCAGAGTTCTTAGATTGCTAGAGTTTGAAGATGACCAAACGACTTTCCCATATTGGTTTCTACAAAAGATGCCCGGCCTTGAGCATATCTTTGTGGAATGGAGTTCTTTCAAGGAGATATTTCCAGATGAAGTACCTATCCATCCGGAAGGAAAAATTGAGAACACAACACGAATAAAAAAGTTGACACTCAATATGTTGCAAGAACTCCATCATATATGTAAAGAAGGATGCCTAATGGACCCGATTCTTGAAATTCTAGAATACCTAGATGTGGATGAATGTTCAAAGTTGAAGAACTTGGTGCCTTCTACTGTAACCTTCAATCACCTTACATATTTAGAGATCCAAAATTGCAACGGACTGATTTATTTAATTACCTCTTCAACAGCAAGAAGTCTGAACAAGTTAACAACTTTGAAGATTAGAAAGTGTAACTCAATTGAGGAAATTGTGGCGGGAAAGGAAGGGGATAGCATAAATGAAATCACATTCAACAAACTACTAGTTTTGGAACTTGATAATTTGTCAAAACTCCAGGTGTTTTGCTCTGGTGACTACTTGTTGAAGCTTCCGTTGTTGGTGAAACTTGTAATAAGGCAATGCCCAAGAATGACTGGCTTTTCTACGGGGGAGACAAGTGCACCAATGCTTCAAAAAATAGTGACAAATGATGAAGATGGAAAATGGTGCTGGGATGGAGATCTTACTAAAACAGTCAACAAGATGTTTCATGATGTGGTACGTTTTTTATTTACTGAAATTAATAATCATAGCATGAAGAGCGTCAGAATGTCGTTTCTAAGCGATGTTCTCTTGTCACAATTTCTTTTTCATATATTATGAAAGTTATTTGCAAATAATGGCAAATTTATTGTGTGAAGTGGTTTGATGTTTGTGTACCTGGTATGTTTTAATTTAAGGAAAAAAATTCATGTAGACATGGAGAATATATAATTATTCGTTCTATATAGATTCAATCAATTTTTTTTATTTGACAAACAAAAAGAAAACATCATTTCATTACAAGAAAAATAAACTTTTATTGTTTCAATGGATAATTTAAATATAAAATCAAAATTCATCTAGGGAAAATGACCAAAAAAAAAAAAACCTTCCAAATTTCAAAACCCCAATAACTATTTTAATATAGGTATTAACAACCATCAATAACTTAAAATCACTATTTGGGATTTTGAAATTTGGAAGTTATTTTTTTGTTATTTTCCCATTTATTCTCAATCTGACACATTTTAAAAGTTATCGAAATGTGTTAAAACATAAAAAATCATGAAAAGGCTTTTGTATAATTACACATTTCCACTAATAAATTATCATTAGTGTGACTGCTTGAACTTCTGTCATTCGATATTTGTTTTAAAATTTGAAATGTTCATATTATTTAAATAAAGTATTCAAATTCCATAGATTTTAAATATATAATCTAAATGTATCTATCCAAACACATTCTAAAAGTAATTTAACTGCGGTAACATGTAAAATAAACCAAGAAAATGAGTTTGCTTTTTTAATTAATTCTGTCAGTTGTTAATAACTACGTTAATCATGAGATATGCGTCAATCTTAGCCAATACATTGTTTTAATGCCCTTTCATTATCTCCTACCTTGATGATCATTTGTATAGGTGGCATTTAGCACCTTCAATTATTTGGAACTTTCTGAATATCCAGAATTGGAAGAATTATGGTATGGCCCAGTTGGGCAGAAAATATTCTGCAATTTGAGGCACCTGGTGGTGCGTAAATGTACATTCTCATCCAACATACTTTTTTCATCAAATTTACGTCAATTGTTGTATACATTAGAGGAACTGGAAGTAGCAGGGTGTGATTCATTAGAAGCAATATTTGATGTAAAAGCATTGGATGACAAAGCAATGGATTCAAAGAAAGTTAGTGGGTTGAAGAAATTGACACTCTCGGAGCTTCCAAATTTGAAACACATATGGAATAGAGAAGCAGAAGAAATAATCAGTTTTGGAAATTTACAGATTGTGAAAGTTGACAAGTGCCAACACTTGAAATATTTGTTTTCTGTCTCACTATGCCATGACTTGAGGCAACTTGAGGAGCTTCACATTGAGTCTTGCGGTGTTCAAGAAATTGTTTCATTCAAAGCAGGACCAGAGGACCTTGAGTTTGATTTTCCTCGGTTAATAAGTTTGGTGCTATGGAATTTGACGCAGCTCACTAATTTCTGTCCAAAAAGATATACTCTAGAGTGTCCTTCACTGAAGGAATTAAATGTTCGTGGATGTGAAGAACTTCAAATATTTGCGTTTGACGATTTGAATCCTCAACCGCTTGCTGACATTGATTTGCAAATGAAGCAAGCTTTGTTTAACATTGAAAAGGTATGCACTCCTTTTTTAATGATTTAATTTGTCTGTCTATAATTTCATTTTTTTTCTAAACAAAGAATACTTGATTGTAAAGAACTATAACTATATATGTAGCTTGTGAAAACAAAACAAAACAAAAAGTTTTTTTATTGGACTTGTTAGTTGTTTTTATGATAAAGGGAACAAATTACATTTTGGCTTTTCAGGTGTCCCAAAATTTGGAGGAGTTACCATTAAATAAAGATGACACTATGAGGATATTAAATGGCAACTATGGCAAAAATCTCTTTAACAACATCAAAAGGCTTCGTTTGCAACAATTTCAGGAAACTCCAATTAAGTTTCTAAATGCTTTGATACAAATATTCCCAGCAACAACCACACTTCAAGCCCGCTGCAGTACTTTCAAAACACTCTTTCCTTCAAAAGAAGTTGGTCTTTGTAGTATTGAAAGCCACACCCAAATTAAAACATTGTGGCTATATCAATTGGAGCAGCTTGAGCATATATGGAGTGATGATGAGTCAACATCACATCCACTCATTCAAAACCTTGAATATCTGCATGTATATAAATGCTCTAGGTTAGTAAGACTGGCACCACGTTCTGCATCCTTCAAAAACTTAACTTCCTTAGAAGTGGAGGATTGCAATGGGCTTACATACTTAATGACATCTTACACTGCAAAAAGTTTGGTCCACCTCACAAGTTTAGAAGTTCGCAATTGTGGGATGCTAGATGAAGTTGTGATGCCAGATAAAGGAGAACCAGAAGAAGATATCATATTTGAAAGCTTGAATTATTTGGAACTAACTGGTTTATCAAGTTTAAAAAACTTTTGCTCTGGAAAACCCACCTTCATATTCCCATCTTTGGTGACATTAGAAGTGACTGGATGCCACAAAATGCAAAGTTTCTCATATGGAGTCATCATTGCCCCATTTTTGAAATTGGTAAAAGTGGAAAATGGAAAGAAACGTTGGCAAGAGGACCTAAACACCACTATTGTGCAGTTTTTCATAGACAAGGTATGTATGTCAACAAAATAAAGTCGAAAACTACTTATCCCTTCTTATCTTCTTGTCTTTCATTTCTGTCTCCCCATCAGGTGATAAAATATGCTTGTCTGTCTTTGATCTTTGTCTGGAAAAACTATAGAATAATACTTGGACACTGTAATTTACTGTAATTTAGTAACAAAAATTGTTCATAAAATATTTATCGGTGATTTGAAAATTTTTTTGAACAAAAATTAGTATTTCTTTCCTATAGAGTTAATTGTCCAAGACGCACATGAATTCTCACATCATGATAGAATTCTGGTTGCATAATTATTGATTCAGACAAAACTACTTAAATTTAAATGTGATTTTAGTGTCATAATATGATGTTTGCTTGCCTGCCTCAATTAGGCAATTGGAGAAGAAGTTAAAGGTGACTACAAAGAATCTTCGAGTAGCAATATACAAAGTAGTCAAGTGCATCAAATGATTGCGAGTACAAGCAGAGCATTAAGCTCTGAGGAGCATGAATCAAAATCAAACGCTGATGATATTATTGATCAAGGGAAGCAGGAAATGCACAAACTTCCTACTCCACACGCAGGTACTGATTTAGACTGTCTCGCATTCTTCGTTTATTCTTAAATAATCATTATATTTTATCATTAATTTTATTTCCATACAGATTTTAGTTGTTTTTGTTACCATGTTGTATTCTATATTTATAAAAAATTAGAAGATATTATATTAAAATAATAATCACATGATCCAGAAATGCTTTTCTACAAGAATTTGACCGATTAAACTGCAAAACTCTGTTGTAGCTTAAAACAGAGCAACTTTTTTAAATCTCTATATAATTAAGAATTTTTCCCACAAAATATGAATCATTTTTTTTTTTTCTGAATTCCATTTTTACTTGTTAATGTAGCTATTGATGCTTCACCATCACAAGCTTTAGAATCCGACACCTCATCAATCCAAGATGAAGGTACTATATAGTAGTTTTCGGCTTCCAATTTTCGTAAATGATCTAAATTTTTTGTTTATTTTTTGCTATACATCATGGCATTTTAGTCCTGACCATATTATTGACTATGAGGTATTCGATCATGAGTGAGCTAAAATCTACTAGAAAAGGAAGACGACTCAAACATCTAAGTGTTAATTTATAATCAAGCCACAACTTCTAAACTTATTGACAATAAAAGAGGAATGCGTTTTTCCTTTTTATATTAGATAGAACTAATTTACTTTTATTTTTGCAGAATAGTGTCATTTTGTGTAATGATGAGTTTTATTTTTAATAAAAAAATCAATTATTTAGGTCTTCAAAATCAAGAGATGTATGAGATTAGCTTTGAAAAGCCATTGGTTCAATCAAGCAAACTTGCGCCGAGCACTACCATGGTATTTGATGCAGGTACTTGCTTAGTACTTTTTGTTTTATTAATTTTTTTTTTTTAAATTGGGATGCACAAGATAAATCACAGGATTTACAACTTTAGCCAAGTGAACATTTGCTTGTCCCGGCCCCCCCATCTATTATAAATGATGGCGAAGAAAGTAGTATTGCATTTTGAAGGAACTAGTTTTACTTATTTTACTGCAAAATCTATATTGTTAAGTTTTTTCTGTTCTTTTCTCTTAAAAATCAACATGGTTATTTAGAAACAGCCATTAAAAAACCATTGGTTTAAAATGCAGAAGACATGTTAATCCCTGCATCAGTTCAACACATAGGTATTGATTAGTGCATTTTATACATTTTAGAAGGAAAAAATTTTATGAAACTTGTTTTGTGGTCTCTAAATTTGCCAACTATTCTATAACTTATTTATTATATTATTGGTACTAACTTTTTATTGAATTGATTAAAATCAACTAGAAGAATCACATGACTCAAATGTTCATCTTGGTGAGAATTGGTTCAGACAAGCCACAACTTCTATTGCTGCAGATTATAAACAAGGTAATATTTTCTTTTTTACTTGTGAAGGGGGGAAATTATTTAAATTACCTTTCCAGAATATTGTGTTATTCTATTTTCTAATTTTTTTAGGAAATTGTTTTTCTAGATGTTGTGACTCAAGAGACATATGAATCCAATAAGACGTTCTTAGTTCATGATGCCCAAAATGTATTGGATCCTACCATGGTTGATGATACAGGTACTGGAATTATATTACTTTTGTAGTCTCCAAGTTGTCAAAGAGGAACAAATACTTGTAGAATTTGTTCTTCATATTTTAGGTTTCAATAGTCTACTTTATTTTACTTCCCATTCATAATTCATTCTTTTTAGTGGGAATATCCCTTTTATAAATTAATGAATTTTTCTAATGTTCTGTCATGTGACTTGAAATCACTTACGAAAATCAGTTGACCCAGAAATAATTCTTGGGAACAATTTGTCCTGCAAAACTACAAACTATGAAATAGTTGAAAACAGAGCAGGTAAGGCTTTTTAATCTTTTCACAAAAAAGAAAATAACTTTTATTTTGTTAACAATACATGAGTCACCCAGCTATTCCATGATTTTAATTTCCTTTTAACTGTCTAATCAGCTATTGATCCAGCTCCTTTACAAGCTTCGTCTTCATCAATAACACCAGTGGCAGATTTTTGCAGTAGCTTTAAGGAGTTGGACAAATTTCTTATTCCACATACAGGTACCGATTAAGACTGCCCTGTATTCTTTGCTCATTCATAAACAAGTGAACCTTATTTTATTATTGCTCCAGCCTCATGTTATGTTCTATATTTATTTAGATATTCACAGTGAAAAAGTATGTAAAATCGTTGAAACGCACCTGGACAAAGCAAGTCAAAACACATCAGATCTTACAAAAGTTGATGCAGGTACTGACCTTGTTATACAATGCTATTGGTTTCATTTATTTGGAAGGAGGTAATTCATTAGTATTTTGCAACAAAACATATTCTCTCTCTCTCTCTCTCTCTCTCTCTCTCTCTTTTTATAAAAAAAACACTAGTTTATTCAGTTATTTAGATTCTAAAGATACATAAAACTACCAAGAAAATTCAATTATTGTTTGCCACATATTGTAACAATAATTTGGCCTTAATTTCTTTCACAGGGTTGATTCTTGCAAGAAGGCATCAAGACTCGTTAGGTATTGGGAGGCCTCTGGCTCAGGTTACTCAAGATGCCTCCAGCACTTCTACAAATCAAGATACAGGTATTAAGACCGTCTTCCATAAACAATAAGATGTTTCTTTAAATTTAATTTGGCCTTAATTCCTTTAACATGGTAGACTCTTGCAAAAACCATGTTTCATTCTTTACCTGTTTATTTGGCTATTTATATTGAATGAGTGCATGAAAATTGTATATGATGCAGGTAATGATACTGTTTTAACAATTGCGACTGAGTAGTGATTACTAAATTGCAAACTTGTACTGTTTGCGAGTTGTATAATAAGCACCAAATGATTTAATATTGCTCTTGAAGATGGAATGATTCAATCATAAAATAGTTTATGGTTTATTAATTCCGTTTGCAAATTGAATGTACGAGATGGATCACAGGATTTACAACTTCATCTAAGTGAAAATTTACACGTCCAAGCCATAACATCAATTTAAAAGTAATATTGCTTTTCGAAGGAATGAAATTTATTTCATCTCTATGCAAAATCTGTTCTATTCTATTTTCTATTTTTTTCCTCTCAAAGATAAACATGGTTATTCAGATATTGGGACCAAAGAAAAGCATGAAAACATTCAAAGACCGTTGTTTCAAATTGCTGAAGACATGTCGATCTTTACCTCGGTTCAGGACATAGGTACTGATTAGTATATTTTATACATTTTTGGAAGGAAAAAGTTATGAGTATTTTGCCAAAATGTTCTCATTCTGTTTTTTCCTTTTTAATTTGTTTTGTTTTGCTTATTTGTGTAGCCACTGGGACTCATGTAACACAAAACACATGGGACATTGCCATAGTACAGAAGAAAGGTTTAGTTTTATGAATCTTGTTTTGTTGTCTCCAAATTTGCCATCTAACTATTCTATACCTTTTTTATTATATTAATGATCCTAAATTTTTGTTGTATTAATTGAAACCAATTAGAAGAATCAAATGATGCCGATAGTCATCTCAGTAAGAATTTGGTCAACCAGACCATAACTTCTATGGCTGAAGACTACAAAGAAAGTAATGCATTTTTTACTTGACGAGGAAAATTATTTCAATTTTTCCAAAATCTTGTGTCATTCTGTTTTCTAGTTTTTCTAAGAAGGATTTTTTTTTTTTTCAGCTGTTGGATCTCAAGAGATGTGTGAATCCAAGAGGAGGTTTTCAATTCATGATGCTCAAAATGTATTGAGTCCTACCACAGTTTACCATTTAGGTATTGATATCATATTAGTCTCCAAGCTGCCTTAAAGGATCAAATATTTGTGGATGTTTATTCCTTAAATTTTTTTTGCCTTTCAACTTCCCAAAGTAATTTATTTTTACAATTGTTTCTGTCATTTTGTTCTCTAACTATTTACTAAACATATCTCTTTGCATATTTTTACTCTAGAGAGGAATGAGGCTATTGATAAACCTTTAATTCAAACAACTCATGGAGCACACAGCTCTGCTATAACACAAGATTTAGGTTGTAATCTTGTTTCATGGATCTTTGGCCTAATACTCTTGTTTGAATAATTAATTGTTATAACTTTTTTATTGTGTCAACTGAAATTTATCAGAAGAATCACATGCCTCGAAAGCTCATCTTGGCAAGAATTTCCTCAACCAACTGACAAGCTTTGCAATTGATGCCAAGAAACCAAGTAATAGATTTTTTACTATTTTGAAAGAAAATACTTAAGCTATATACTTAAAACATTCATGTCTAAGTTTTTTCAATATTTGTTTAGCAACAAGAACTCAAGAAATAGATAACACTATTCAAACTGACCAAGACGCAGAGAGCCTTGCCACAACAAGAAACACAGGTTCTTATCTTGTACTTTATCTTTTTTTTAACTATTAATTAAATTAATTAATAATTCCATCATGATGTTGATTAACATCTATCAGAAGAATCACATGATTCATTCATTGAGACTAAAAAGAAGTCGGACACCATCCTGAAGCCTTCAAGTCCAACTACTCAAAATGTACATAACTCTGCCATTATTCCTGATGCAGGTACAAAATTGTATTTGGTTTGCAAGATCCAATTAATCTAACACAAATTAATAACGCAATAATGCATTTATTTTAGCAAGAGAACATTTTATTTCATTTTTTCAAAACTTGACTATTCATAACTTCTGATTTCAAGCAGCAATAGATCTATTACCTTCAAAAGCTCCAGAACCTATGACTTCATCAATACTAGAATCGAATGCTTATAGTGATGAAAAGTGGTTGATTGACATTTCCAAACAAAATTTGCCATATTTGGAGGCTGGGTTAAAACGTCATCCTCACGTTCTTGATTGGTTCAAAACAAAGCGACGAAGAGCATTCACAGCCTTATTTGCCGAAGTCACTAGCATTTTGAGGACCACTCGAAGATGCGACTTGACAGAGGATGATCGAAACTACATCAAAGAGTGTTGTGCTGCCTTAGAAGCGGTTGATTTTGATGCTTCTTGGCTCAATTATGTGCATGATTGCATTGAGAGGTGTGGCGATGGAGGTGAAGTCAAGAGAAAGCTTGAGGAGACTAAAACTAGAGTTCTCACTCTTAGAAATGAGTTAGCTTCTGCTGAGGCATCCTTAGGATCTTTGCAAGAGGAGGCGAGTAGACTCCATAATTTTCTTGAGTCATGAAGGTCATTCATGAACCTCATTGCTTGGCCTTGGATGGTTCAATACAAGAAGTCAAAATTTGTTTGCTTCTTCTATTGTGTGATGGTTCGTGTTTCATCTAGTGCACATTAAAAGTAATTTGTCATTTGTATCAGATTCAGTTGTTCTGTATGTTAAGTATTCGAAGAATAGCCATTTCTATATCATTGTATGAAAGACTATTTGAACTACTTGGTTTTGGATTGTGGTATTGGAGGTTGATTTTAAGTCTAAAATAAGAGAACATGTTTTGTATTTTCTTATTTTTTCTGTTCATTAGCTGCCTTTCTTTTCCAATTTATATCAAGGTAGGATTTATATGCCTCATTAAATTATGTTGGATTTTGTAATGATTATATATATATATATATATATATATATAGTTACAGAGCAATAGCATTGCACAGGTATCAACCATTGATTTTGAATTTGATTATAACTCTTCAAATGAAGTTTAATTATTCTAAGTTCATTTCTAAGCTACTGAAATCTGCTCTTTCAAATCCAGAAACACAAACAGGTAGGCCAGGCTCTGATAAATTCTATAATGGCGTCCAGGTCCACCTTTTAGAAAACTTTTCATAAAACCAATATTGATGGGATAGTGTAAGTATTGTTCAGCTTGAAGTCGTCGAAATTTAAAATTGTCATTTTCCTATTGCACATTAAAAAAATTGATTATGGCGTCCAGGTCCACCTTTCAGAAAACTTTTCATAAAACCAATATTGATGGGATAGTGAAAGTATTGTTCAACTTGAAGTTTTGGATATTAAAAATTTGTCATTTTCCTAATGCACATTAAAAAAAAAAATCATAATCTTTGTTGTCTGCTCCTTCCGAACAATTGCAACAATTAGTGGAAGGTACATAAAAAACTTCGAGAAGTTGTCCTTCTCAACTTTAAGTTGCTATTTTTGAGTTCCTCTGTTCAATGGAAACAACAGAGGATTCTTTTTTTCCCATTTTCTGCTAATGTTATTGCCTAGTAGGTTCTTTTAGAACACAAGAGAGGTGTTCTTTTATGTGTACATCAAAAGAAAAATTGAAACATGAAATTGTAGTGTTACCTTGAATTCTATGAAAAACAGAACAAAGTAGAGAAGTGAACAAGTTGCTCTTGTCACATTATTATTTATTTCTAATTTAAAAGCATCATTTTCTATTACCAAAATGTCAGTGCAGGCTGTTTGATCTATTTGCCATCTCAACTTTTTCCTCATTCAGCTGCCTTTCCTTATAAATCTAGGCAGCTATTTACAAACATTAAAGAGATCCATATTTTTCACTTTTGTTCTTAATTTTAAACGAGAAGTTCAAACCTTTCTGTTCTTCTTGAAGACTTTTTTTTTTTTTGGCCAAATTCTTCTTGAAGACTTGAAGTTATGACAGATATAATGTCACTTATATAAATAAACGAGTTGGTGCTACCCCGTGCGTTGCACGGGGAGCTCTATTTCCCAACAACACATGTATGGCCGCAATATTAACAACACATAACAATAAACAAACATCAATGCATACTACATGCATATTACACTTTGTTTATAATGTCATTCACAATATTAATTTCTTCCAATATGTTAAGCATATGCATCAATACAGACATAACTGTACATGATAACATTTATGGAATTTAAAAAAATATGATGCAGAAAAGACTAAATATTAACATTTTTAAATATCCCCAATCAGTCCATGTATTCTCCATACCCTCCGTAAGAAGTCCAACAATATTGGAGCCATATTTCTCATTCATGGCCATAGCCAACTTCAACAATGGATGAACAACTAATTGGCAATGCTTGGCTTCACAAGACTAGGATACAAGATTGCCAATGCAGCAGCAACAAAAATGATAGATGTCATTGCATCTTGACTTGTTCCCCCATGAAAGACTAAACATTAACATTTCTAAATATCTCCCTATAGACAACATTTGTGGTTTTGTTGGTTTTTGTAACAGCCCAAACTCGATCAGGATATTGTCCGCTTTGGGTAGGGATGCTCCCATAGCTATGGGCCCCACACACTCCCCTCACGGTTTTGTTCTTCATGGTAGGGATAATGGCCAAAACCTCCCACACTCACCCATGAAAACGCGTCCTGATGGGAAGGAAAGTCCATCACCTTATATAGGCTAGGAACATCTCGATCCCAGCCGATGTGGGACTTCACAATCCACCCCCCTTGGGGGCCCAGCGTCCTCGCTGGCACACCGACCCGAGCCTGGCTCTGATACCAAAATGTAACACCTGAACTTTTACTACTATATTATAGCAATTTAATTGAATTATAACCACTTTTATGAATATTCGAAGCCCAAAAATACGGAAAATTTAAAACTTTTTCTTTTTAAAATATTTATCCAACCTTTTGTCGGTTGGAATGGGCTTTTCAAACAGCTCAGAATTTAAAACTTTTATAAGACCAAGTGGTGCATAAAACAATTAAACTACTTAAGTTCCCTTATAATTTTCTCCCCTTGATGATAGTGTGTGGGGAGTGAAAACCCACTCATGGGTTCTCTTTATCTATTGATGGGTTTCTACCCTTCCAATATTAAAACGTTGGGGTCATCTCAGTTGATAACCCTTCTATCAGATTGCGCAGCGACATTAAGATAATACATACATTTCCCTTTTAAATTATCTATTCATAATTAGAAATTCTTAGGAAATTTAATTCCCTTAATACATTTATTGTAATTTTATTTCCTGGGCTCTCTATTAATAATTTAATAATTTTACTTTTACAACATATACAAATAATCTTATTAAAAATATTTACTACCTCTGACTTTTCAATTTCTAGTCCTAATTTCTTCGTCTACTCCTCTCCCCCGCTAGCTTCTTTTAACCTGCTAAACTGGAAATGTTTGGGGAAGGGGGTGAGATTGGAAATCCCAATAGCAGTTTCTTTCATTAACATATATGATCATAATAGTATTGTCATGTATATATTTCATAAAGCTGTGCAAATGATGATAGTCTTACTCCTATTAATCTGTGTGCTAAAAGCACCTGCCAACCACTAATAACAATATATTCATTATAGTGGAGGCTTTACCTGCAGGGTTTCTCGTTAAAGCACATAAGGCTAAAACGTAACTAATCTCGCAAAGGTGTAGCTAATCACCTAAGCCTGGAGTACTCCATCTGAGGAATAACAACATACCAACTAAATGCAACAGTTATTACAAAACAATACATGCAATTTAATTGTTACTGAAATAAACTGCTACCTGGAATCCAAGCTTAATCCTAAGCTCGCTCCTTTCTCTTCCACTGATCACCTCAATTTATGTCATTATCAAAACCTATTTACATATAAATCATAAATTAATACTTATATTTATATATAATTATTCAGCGCCTCTCACGTTTCTATAAGGTTACCTACATCTCTACCCAACCTTTTTAATATATTTCTTAAATCAATATTTCTAACTTTAATCAGCAAATAATACATACACAAGCATAGAAATATTCTAATTACTTTAAATTATATATATAAAATATATAAAGTTACATTTCAAGTTCCTAAAAATTCTTTATTTAGAATTATAATCATTTGAGGTACCTTAATAATTTACTTACATTAAATCTTCTTATTCTTAATGTTTGATCAATAATTTCTATAAAAATTATTCTTAAAAAAGCCTTAGTTATTTACACACACAAGCACACACCAATATATATATATATATATATATTTCCTATTTATTATAAAATTTTCAAGAGTAAATAAATTAATAATGTAAATCAAACCCTAGTGATTCAATTTATTAAAGAATACTACAAATCAATCATCAATCACAATCAAACCCAAATCATATTTCTTTATCTTCTAAATCCTTATTTACCTTAATGCTTCCAATAATTACTCTAAACACATTTAAAACATATGAAACTGTACTCTAGCACTTGAATCACTCTCATACCATTTATGAACTTTAAAACAACTTCCCCAATTCATTAACCTAAATTATCATCACTACACTTCTTTTACACGTTCAATTTCTAACACTTGACTATTGATTATTACATAATATATGTTGTCAACTATTTGAACCATTTCTTTCACAAATACCCCCAATCTAGCTTTCTTTTCCATTTCTAAAATTGACTACATTCTAATTTAACCTTAACGAATATATCACTTTAGTCATTAATTTAAAACTCCTAATTTCTTAATAAAAGCCTATTTCTTCTATCCCTACAAACAGCAGTCAGAGCAATCAAAGATTGGAATTTTAGCGTTTAGAACCTTCCCTTATCAACAATAACAATTTCCAAACTAAACTTGTAATTCCTTAACTTTACCCATCATAATCATCTAGCAACATTAGCTTGGACACCTCATTAAAGTGTCAATTTATTCCAATAAATATCACTCTAGTCTTCCATATTTCTTTCTTTACTTTCTATTAAACTCATATTGCCCTTTCCTCCTATTCCATTAATTTTATCTTAATTACAATCCAATCTTAATTCAAAACCTTTGAAATAGTAATTCAAAAGAACTCAACTCTTGTTCCCATATCAATAACAAGTCAACCATCCATAAATGTAACTCACATTGCATTTAACTCAAGTCCAACAAATCCAAGAACAACCAATTCAACTTTCAACTTCTCTTGAATCAATTCCTGTCAAACTAACATCATCCTTTCTCTTTCTTTGCCAATAAATCAGCAGCCATAACAACTAAAATTTCTAACTTTAACACCTAAAATCGTTAATCAAGCAACAATAACACTTCCTCTTGTATCATCCAATTAATCATCATAACCTCCCTTTATTTTCTGCTCATAAAACCAACAAGTTCAGCATCTCAATTTAAGATATATCCCAAACCAAAGTTCAATAAATCCAAGCATAGCTAATTCACTTCTCATTCCCTTATATTTCATTCCTATTGAATTAATATTATCAATCCTCCTTTACTTGCCTATAGCCCAGCGGCCAGAGCAGCCAAGAATTAAAATTTCAATACCTAGACCTTCCCACCAACATCCTTGACAACTTCCTATTTCCTCATTTCTTATTTACTTAACCATCATTCTTTCCTCTTTTCCTTCCCAAAATTCATGACCAGAGTATGAAAAACCAGACTTACCCCCTTGAATAATTTCTTATCATCCATCATACTTAAACAAGCTCAGTTTATCTCCCAGAAACAGAACAAAACATCATCACCCACTTAATTCCACATGGCCGAACAGAGCAGAAAACAAGAAAGGAAAACAAAAATTCTACACTTCACCAATTCCAACCATTCATCATCTATTCCTTATGTTTAAATTGTCAAGACATCCAAGAGAATAACAAAAATCAAGCAATCACAATGAAACTGGAATTCGATCAGCATAGAGGAAAAACAGGGGAAATTGAATAAAATCCTAAACTTCATCAAACAACACACCTAAACACCCATTCCAAGTTCTAATTCCTACATACAATACTTCAAAGATTTTTCCTTCCTCAGCCCAGCAACTTCGCAGAAACAGGGACGAAGAAAAGAAATAAATCCAAAAATTCCCTAACCTCAAGAACACGTATTCAATCACTTCTATGAGCTTCAACTTGCTTTTAATTATTATCAATTAGGCTCAAAACAACAAATACTCAGAAGCCCCAAATTCTCCCGTCGGTGAACAATAGCAGAGAAGAGAAATTTTGGAAAACCTTGAATCGATTTCACTTTCTTTCCAAAATCAACAATCAAAACAACAAGAACAACTTCAAGCATTATTTCTATGATTTCAGAGGCTTTGAAAACGTCAGAGAGATTCAAATCACTCCCCCCCTTTTCGCTCGAAATTGGCGCAGAAAAAGAAGGAAATAAGAGGGAATAGCTTACCCGAAGTAAGCCAAGCTTTGTGCTTCTTCTTCCTTGCCTTGCCGCCGGCCATCGCCGCTGCTGGACGCCGGAGTCGCTGCGGCCAGACGAAGCGAAGAGGAAGGAGAACGAGAGAGTGAAGTCGGGTGGGAGAGAGATCGAGAGTGAGAGACAGAGAGGATGAGGGAGTATTATATAAAGGGTTAGGGGAAAAATAGAGTTCTGACCCCTAAAACTTTCTTCTTTTCGTTTTAATCCCTAAAACCAACTTTTTATTATTTTCAGTTTAGTCCCTTCCTGAAAATAATTTTCTAAAATAAATTCTTATATCATATTAGAGATTTTTCTTAGTCATAATTTCTTTAAGCCTTAAAATAAATTCTCCTAAAGTTCCCAAATCAAAATTTATCTTCTAATTATTTTTCTTTATTTTCTAAAGAAAATAATCCTTAAAATTATTAAAAATATCTAAAACATCATAATTTCATTTTTAATGCTTTTTAATATTTTAGTAATATTCTAAAATCTTAAATAATTCCTTATTTCCTATTTTCTAAAATTTGGGGTGTTACAGTTTTGCCATTTTCTCCATCAGAAACAACTATTTTCAAACCATCCATGCTCTTAACCCTAGACAATGCAACATATAATTGTCTATGTGTGAAGACAGGCTTAGAAAGAAATAAACCAACATGTCTAAGGGATTGTCTTTGACTTTTATTTATCGTCATTGCAAATGAAATAGATATAGGGAATTGCCTTCGTTGCATCTTAAACGGCCATCGACTCTCAGAAGGGTTCATATCCATCCTAGGAATTAAGACTTTCTCGTTATAATGAGAAAGTCTTAATATTCCATAAAAGCATTCTTCCCAAGATGAGTAATACGAAGTCGAGTACCATTGCAAAGACCTGAGGATTGATCAATATTCCATAAAAGCATAATTGGCATGCCCATTTTTAGAAACAATTTGTGAGATGGCATCCCAGAAGAATTTAATGTGTTAAGGAACTCAGTGTTGTAGAGAGCATCAAATGTATCCTTATCCACAGAAGACTTACAAACAGAGTCACAGCTACAGAACTCATGACCTTCCCTTGGTAATAAAGAGCACATGTATTCATTAATTTGTTTAACCATTTCAAGCGTTGGAGCAAGAATTGCTCTATCATTGAAGTATTCATTGTTCTCTTGATTGTGCAAAAGATTAGGATATGTTAACATAAAAACTGTATGTATCGGATCACCTGTATGGGATATTAACAATTCACTTGGGATTTCAATTTCAGTTATCATCTATCTCATCTCCAATCTTCCCATCACCAACATCTAATAACCACTGAGAAAACCAACGCAACTTTTCATCTTGATTCGATGAGGAGTTAGCAGCCAACCTCATATTTCTCTTAAGAGTGAATATTGTACAATAATCCCATAAATGTGATGAATTGATGTAAGCATCAACAATAGATGCACCACAGCCCTTTGGAATGACTGGAAGGATCTGTCGAAAATCACCTCCCATTATAACACATTTGCCACCAAATGGCCTATCACAATGCATAATGTCTCTAAGCGTACGATCAAAAGCCTCAATACAAAACCGTTGCACCATAGGAGTTTCATCCCATATAATTAATTTAGTGTGAACAATAAGATTTGCAAGTGGCGAGTTCTGCTGTATGGAGCAAACAGATGTCTCAGAGATTTGAATAGGTATACCAAATCTTGAGTGTGCAGTACAACCAGAAGGTAACAATGTAGCAGCAATGCCACTTGATGCAACAGCAAGAACAATATAACCAGAACTACGAAGGGATGAAGTAAAGGCATTCCACAAAAAAGTTTTTCCGATACCCCCATAGCCATACAAAGAAGAACCCACCAGCACCAATTGTGACGTAAGACATAACTTTGTCAAAAATATGCCGTTGCTCATTGTTCAAAGATTGAATAAGTTTGTCTGCTTCAGAACGAAGGGAAGCTCTATCATAATTTAACTCTGGCAGAATGAGATGATTCGACATGTCAACAGGAGTGATAGACTCAGGTAAAGGCATCGATGGATATTCCTGAAGGCATTTACCATTTTATTGCAGAAGTTCCTGAATTTTAAGAAGTGCAACATTGTCCTTTTCATCTTGCGACACCGATAAATCTGAAGCATCATCACATACAACACAACTCAATTAAACATTAAAAACACAATGTGTAATACGAGAAAAAATATGTATAGAAGAAAAGCTTACTTGACGTATGTGGGTCATTACACCAAAGTAGAAGAGATCTTCTGATAGCAGGTGTTTAGTCTGCATCCAAACGTTGTGCGGTTGTTGAAGAGACGAACACAACATACTAACAAACAGCTTGCGCAATGTATTCCCAGATGCCCAAACCGAGGCTTCCTTTAAGGCACCAATATACTCTGAATCATCATCCAAAAGACCAAGTGCAGCACATGCATCTCTAAAAGTCTTATGAACCACACCATCAACAGTCTTCAGATCATCATAGGATGTTGGTCCTTTAACCTTTGTTAAGCAACACTCGAAGAAAATATAATTCACCTGAAGATGGTGAAACATGTGTGATACGACCAACAGACTCACCTTGTTGCCGACGTTTCCAAGTCCTACTGGATCGTTCATATACAAAATGAATAGGGAACTCAATATAAGTTAACGTACGTGAAAATTGAGATTTTTTGTTGGTTTCAAACCAAGCAAGGAACTATGATTCACATACGCGAGGCTTATCCAAAAGCTCCTCAACATCATCTGTATTTGCATATATTACGAATTGCTCATTCGGCAAATGAAAACTTAGTCTTTCAACATAAGGATGCCTTTGATGAATTCTAAATCCAAATATACGCCACACACCTTCACAAGATGAAATATATCTACAATTATAGTATTGTCTAATTTCATCAATAACTATATTCCCACCTTGTTCATCTTGACCATAAAAAATAGCTGCAATAACTCGATCATTTCCCTTGCTAATATATTTGAATAAGTACTTGATTGCAGTTGATTGATTGCACTTTTCAACATTTATGTGTGCATGAAACATTAGCAGCAAAGTAGGGTTATAAGGAACAACATACCGATTGTCCAAAGGTACACCTTTTACATTAATAGTTCTGCCATAATCTCTACGTCGATAAGTTGGAAATCTATCATTATCAATTACAATATGAGAATTAAATTGCTTGGGAAATTTCTTCTTACACTTATTCTTCTTCATGCAAGCAGCGTTAGGCTTTATACGCCCACAGGGACCATGAATCATGAACTTTCTAACCAATTCATACAAAAGTAGAGAAGATGTATAATCCGGTATTTCAGCACTTATGTTCTTATCAATGGAAGAAGGATCAACCATCTTGTATGATTGATCTAGCCATAAGAGAATGTGCGCATGTGGCAAACCCCTCTTTTGGAATTCAATTGTGTAGATGTTTGAAAAGAGAAAACAATTTCAATTACTATTAAATTAGAAGAACAAAGGAGTTATAGGAAATCTATAATCAAAGTTGCAGTAAAAAAAATAGTTACATAAAACACAAACCTGCACGTACAGGACCAAAAATGCATTTATCCTTCAATGTCTTCATCAAGCAATCCAATTTCAACTTAAATATTCTAAACAATCCTTCAGGTCGATCAGAAGATTTTAACTTATGAAGTGCACAATACCTTTGAATTTCTGGCCAAGCAGGGTTGCATGTAAAGGTTAAGAAAAGATCTGGATACCCAACAGACCTACATATAGCCATGGCATCTTGATAGTTTTGAATCATATACCGGGCTCCTCCAGTAAACGATGAAGGCAAAATAATCCTCTTTCCAATGGAGGAAGGATTTCTTTCCCCACGTAGCACCGCATCTGATATACCTTGATACAAGTCAACCCTTAGTTGCTTTTGATGTGTTCTAACCCACAACAACCTCTGCGACTCAATCATCGTAAAGGAATCTTCAATAAACTATTGAAGTAACCTAGATGAATGAAGAAGGGCAGATATCTTGTGTTTCCATTTCATTAGACGGAAACTAAAGAATTCATGCATGCTCAACATCTTTTTAACCTTCGTAGCACCTAACGTCTCCTCCCTATGTGGCACATCATCCCTATAACCATCCTCACCAAAAGGGAAAAGAAGTGGATACTAAAGAGGAAGATAAGATGCATGTAACTCGTTTAATCTTTGTGGAATACCAGAATGTTCCTCAACAATTATATCTCGAACATTTAATGTCATATCAATATCACCAACAATCAACGGCACTTCAGAAGTGGTAGGTATATTATAATTTCGGCCATCAGTACTCCTTGAGCTGATGAGGCACATCTTCACAGGTAGATGTTGTGTACAGCTTAACATAGATGAAGCTGTCCGATATTGTTTCTCTTATTTGCTCTCTAAGTTTAGCAAAATTGTCCAAATAAATAAATTAAGAGAAAGAAAGCATGCATGTAGGAAGTTTCTCTTGGTAGCTTATGAATGGCTTCAAAAAGAAGCCTATTTTGTGCACACTAAATGTGTTCCCCACCTTCCAAAGGAGCCATCCAAGTGGTCTTCAATAATGCCTACACTTTTCAAGGATGTTTCTACAAACTTCTTCCATAAATTGCCAAAGCAACTTGCTCACCAAGTATTGTTATTGGCTTCTTGGGAAAGCCATTTCCTCCTGAGTAGAGCCACTCAACGTGGCAATCCCTTCCAAATTGAATAAACCACCTCTCCTTACTCTTTACACATGTTAAGCAAGAAGACAAAGCTTCCTCTCCAAGCATATCATTGACTTGTCCTCCAAGTTGGACAAAACTCTATATAAATGGAATTGAGAGCTAGAGAAATAAAGAAGATATGAGAGGAGACGGTGGAGAGGCCTAATTAGAAGGAACTATAGTGGAAAGTCATCTTTAAAGATCTGTATTCAGTTTTACCGGAAGGAAACCAGAGCAAAAGTGCTGTGGAAAGAGACCCAGCTAGATGTAGATTTAATATATAATTTTGTATATTTTGTTTGGTTGCATGTATGTTTATGCCATTTACGCTGTAGTTAAGCATGAGAGTATGTAATATCCTTACTCAGTTATTTTGCCATGATCATGTGTGAAATAGTTACAATTTTCAGTTTACAGCTAATCGGTTTTGGGAGGTATTATTCTAATTGGCTTGTTTTGCATGCATAGTTTTTACCATGTATTATATATTTATTGTGATTATTGTTACTGTTATTCCCCAAATCTCACCCCTTCTTTCTATGTTCCACCCATAGGAGCAAGAATTTCTAAAGGAAAGGAGAAGCAGACAGATCATAAGCTAAGGCAAGGAGAAACATAACATTTTGGGAGTTGTAATTAAATTATCATATTTTGGTCTATATGTATAAATTCCATTAGGAGCCTTAGTAACTTAAAGACCTCCAAGGAAACAAAGAACATAAACTCTACTCTAAATATAACACTATATCTATGAGTATATAATTATGAGTGCATGTGAATATGTTTATTTGTGGTAGATATTTCGTCAGGTTATAAGTTGAGTCAAATCGTGATATTTTCTAGAATCATAGTACACATCTTAAGCTTTAAAATCAAGTACTCTTACATAATTTTTGGACATGTAGCTTAGGAGATATGAATTTTATAAGTTAAGCTTAAAAATAGTGATTTCTTGTGAAATTTTCCTAAGTTTTAAAAATATAAGAAGATTATTCAGTAATAATGGAACCAAATTGAGCTTAGATCATATCAAGATTATAAAGGATTTTTAAAGAGCTAAATTTTGGTGTTTGAACCACTATTTTTGAGTTTACATGGAAATAGATATAAATTTTCAAAGTTAGAAGCTCAAGTAAGACATTTGAAAAAAGTTTTTAGTTTTTGACAATTTTGGGTTTTCTAAATAGCACTAGTGGTTCAAACTCAATCAAAGGGCACTAAAAAATGTCCATAGAGTAAGATGTTACATTACTCATTGTATAATGTTCAAAGACATTGTCGTTAGCGTCTGTTTCTTTTCAATTTTTCTCTTACCAACTAATGTTGCTTATAGTTTCTGTGTAAACAAGATGGAGATTGTCTTGAACATTGTATGAAAATGTGTGAAACTAATAGTACACTAGACAATGGAACTGATAGTAGGCTATATTGCGTCACCCATTGCAAGGCAAGTGGGTTATATGATTTTCTACAAATACAATTTCAAGAATCTCACTGATCAGGTTGTGGAGCTTAAGAGAGTAAAGGACTCTATCAGTCATGATGTGGAAGTTGATAAAAGAAATGGACACAAATTCATGATTATGTAAAGAAGTGGATGAAGTTGTAAAAGGAGAAGAGAAGCTTGGTGATGGTCGTAGTCATAGTAATGCCAGTTGCTGCAACGGGCCGTTCCTGATATTAAATCATGACATCAACTCAGCACAAAATGGCCACAAAGGTTCCTGAAGTAAGGCAAGGAAAAGATTACATGTATCCACTTGCATTCTTGCCTAATCTAGAGGGAGTTGGCTACACTTCTGCTACAAGTAGTGACAAGCTTAAGTTGGCTCCAAGAGACCCCCAACTTAAGCCGAATAGGGGTTTATGGGCTTGGTAGAGTGGGCAAAACGAATCTTTTTAAGGAAATAATTGCAAAACAAGTTAAAGATGACAAGCTATTCGATGATGTTGCCAATTTCTTAGGTCTTTACTTTGTAGATGGAAGAGCAAATCGCCTCATGCAGAGGATTAAAAATGAGGAAAGTGTCCTTGTTATATTGTTAGATAATGTTTTGGCTATTGTTGACATCTAGATAGACGTATTAAAAACAATGGAGAATAATAAAGATTTCTTGATAGATGTTTTAAATGAAGTAGAAGTTTGGAGCTTGTTTGAAGACATAGTCGGACATGGAACTCCTCCCTTTCTTTGCTCTCATTTTCCCTCCTCTTCCATAAATCACTGCCCTTCCTTTAATCTAGTAGCCCAAAATACCAACTTTCCTACTCCTGTGATTACAACATATTTTAAATGAAATATGGGGGAATTAGGTGGGAAAAAAAAGTTCGAGTAGGTCCTACTCTTCTTCCTTCTACCCCCTCTTCTCATACTGTCCGAAAACTCATCCACCATGCCACATCAATGGCAGCTTTCCCATTACCCTTGCCTCCTTCTTATTTCATTTAAATCTAACGCCAACAGCAATAATAACACAGGTTTGCCTCTGAATGAAGAAAGGAGTGACATCTAGAAGCAGCAGAGCCTTCTGACGTTGCCGGTGCTGCGTTGTCGGAAAACGGTCGTTCAACTTTTTGCAGAAATTGACGGATTGATATCCCTGTTGATTCCCAGAAATTGAAGGATGCAGTTGTAAGCCATGAAACCAGTGTTGAAATCTCAAAAGTGGGAAATTGGGTATTTTGGGCTATTATATTAAATGAAGGGCTGTAATTCAGGGAAGATTAGAAAAAAGGAGAGCAAGGAAAGGCAGGAGTTCCACGCTGGTGGGAGATGTAATTGAGGATGTGAGTTTGCATGACTTGGCGATCAAAGTGGCCTAAAATGTGCAGGCTTGACTGTTCTGTTAGTGATCGTGGCAATAGCATTAAAAAATAAAGATAATATTGACTCTTTAAAAGTTGCCTTAAGCCGGCTGAAAAATGTTGACAAGGAATGGGTGAGAAAATTTATTCTACTGTGGAGTTTAGGTTACAATTATCTTGAGGGTGATAATATAAAGGCATTTTTCTTGCTTTGTGGATTTCTACATAAACAAATTTACGATACAGAATTGTTCAAAAATATGGGAAAATTTCATTTTACCCCCATAATAAGCAATTAATGTCATATTCCCCCCAAAACATTCTGAAATTTCACTGCACCCCCAAGGGACTAAAGTGAAATTAAATGTTTCAGCTAAAAGACCAAAATGTCCTTATTGAAAGAAGTACAAACGTTTTGGAAATTTCTCATATGTGTCTTGGAAATTCTCCATATGTGTTTTGAAAATTTTTCATATGTGTCTTGAAAATATAGTTGTAAAATTTTGGATGTTTTAGTGTTGAATTCCATGATTTTTGAGACTTGAAAATACTCACATTGATGTTGAAAATAAGCACAAATGTTTTGAAAAGTTCCCTCATATGCGTCTTGGAAATTTCCAATAGATGTCTTAGAAATTCTTCATATGTGTCTTGGAAATCCAGTACAAAATTCATAAGGACATTTTAGTCTTTTAACTGAAACATTTAATTTCACTTTAGTCCCTTGGGGGTGCAGTGAAATTTCAGAATGTTTTGGGGGGAATCTGACATTAATTGCTTATTATGGGGGTAAATTGAAATTTTCCCTAAAATCATTAACTTCAATCATCTAAAATGTAATTACCCCCCCCCCCCCCCCCCCCCCCCCCCACAACACAAAACCCTTCCTGCTTTTCCTCAACACACTTAGATCACTTCCTAAGGAGCTTCATATGACTATTCATACCCACAAAAACCATTCCACAAGTAATCACGTGCTTCGTATTTGCACAGCTTCATTTCACACGCATCCCCTTTTCATTTCTGCTGTCAGGTTTCTTGCCATACACACATCCCCTTCTTCCTAAACTTTACTTTTACCCTCTCCCCTTTCCCGTGAACTCCCTTTCCCCCTGAATTCAATTCCAAATGTCCCGCCTTCTTCTTATTTCAGTTCTAATATATGTTGTCCATATCAGTAGACCGTAAATGTAATCTGTCTCAATACTGTAATGCACATCCCAACCCGGAACCTTATCTCCCACCATTTCTTACTTCATCCGAAGACATTCTGAAACAATTTTGTTCCCTATACAAACTTCCCCTGTCGCTCCTTAATTTCTGAGCTCTCATAACCAATCACCAGTTGCTCCTTCAAATGGCAACCGCCAACCAAGTTGTTCACCTCCCCAGACTTTCCGGAGCTGTAAACCAATATATGTTTTCAGTGACTACCTTTTTCGGTACGTAACATAAGCTATTAACAACTGTTACTATCGTCAATGTGCTTAATAAACTATATAGACCCCTCTGAAATTCGGTGACCCTGTGATGCAGGATTCAGAGACAGATTCTACCTTCTTCGGGTAGCAAACAACCGAATGCACTGTTACTTTGCCGCCTCTTGCGAGCTCTGCTTCTGCTAATTTTCCTGCTTTGGCTTGGAAACGCTGGCGAGAGGGCTCGTTTGTCGATCCCGGTGTTGGTTAAGAAAATTTTACCGAATAGTTACTGTTACAAAACCAGAGCTTCGAAACCCAGAAGCCACGTCAGCACAAGCCCAACCGGAACAGTCTCCACAGCGAACGCCGATAGGCGGAGCTAGAATCCACTTCCCCAATAGCTGATGATGCTATTGAGGTGTTTGTTGATGGGGACCCTGTGAAAATCCCAAAGGGTATGACTGTTCTTCAAGCGTGTGAGGTTGCTGGTGTTGATATTCCAAGGTTTTTTTTTTTTATCACAGTCGGTTATCCATTGCTGGGAATTGCCCTATGTGTCTTGTTGGAGTGGAGAAGTCTCCTAAGCCTGTTGCTTCTTGTGCCATGCCTGCTCTTCCTGGTTAGTTTTAGTTTCCCCCCTTATGGTTTTCAGAACTTTATTGGTTTAACTTTGTCTTGTTTAGGATGATTTTATTGGTTTATTTGTTTTTGGGATGATTTTGTTACCTTTCTGGAGTTTGTTTAGTTGATTAAGTGTTTGAATTTGGTATGGTCATATTGGTTGTAAGGACCCATGGGCATTTTCTGGGATATGGATTTTCAATTTATTCATATTTCATCCTTTTTAATCATTTGGTTGAGTCTAGTCCTTGCTCTGTAGCTTTTCTTGGTATGTTTTTATTTTGTACATTGCAAATGCTATTGATATTAGCGAACTGAGAATCCTTTGTTCTAAATATTTGAGTTTGATGAATTTTACCTATTACTCCCTCCGGTCCTAAATATAAGATCACTTTGACTTTTTTTGTAGAAGTTAAGGAAGCGAATTGGACCACTAAATTATAATATATGTCACATGAAATTAGATTATAGGTTAGTTTATAAGTAGAATAAATTAGTTTTGAAGAAAAAAGATTTTTTTTAGGATTGAAACTACGGTTTTTTTGGACTTGACTAGGACCGGAGGGAGTATTTCTGTATGTAGAAATCAGTATTCTGTTTATTGTGCTTCGTTTACTACTTTTTGCATGGTCAGGTCATTTTTTTTAAGAGTTAAAACAAAATGTGCAGAAAATTATGTGCAAATTAATTTTCTTATATTTATAAATATATAATATGACTAAAGCAAGATCCACTCATCTTGTGATTTTGTAGCCATGTTGATATTAATTATTCCATCAGGTCCTAATTATAATAGCTAATTGACTTTTTTAAAAGAAAATTAGGATACAAAATACACCACTTTAAATTGTTTATATTTGTTTCCCCCCCCCCCCCAAATTAGGTTATTTTACCTATAAACTATCATATAATTTAATTATATGTCACATATATTAAGACGTTTAGAGGTAGTACTTGAGTGCAAGTAATCATCTACGTCTACAGTAGCAAGCTAGATTCTTAATTATCAGCATAAAATCCCTACAGTTTCATGTGTGCGCACGTAGGGTTTAATGTGAGGTGCTTTTCACTCATCGACCATGCAATACCAATAAAGGCAGTGAAGTAGGCAGGGCCATAGCGGGTGGTCCTCATGACATAATACATTTGTCGAATTGAGGTTAATTAATTAATATATGATTAATAGGATGGAACTTGCAAAAGGATTATTATTGTTTGGGTTAAGGTGTAATTTAACCTTGAAAGTCAAAAGTTTTCGCTCAGAGACTGTTTTTCCCTATAAGCTTTTTTTTTTTTTTTTGTTCATTGTTGCTCGAAATCTTAAAACATAGCAATATTGCGTTGATTATTAATATTAACAATAGATGATATAATTGCTTCATTTTAATATTTTCATGACAATATTACCCCAAAAAAACCTTTCAAAGCAATGTTGGCCGTCAAAAAAGCCTTTATTACTTTCAACTTTGTAGTTTGTTGTGTCTTCACTACTATTTAAACTAGATCGCACTTCCCCGCGCGTTGCGCAGGAGGAAGTTCTTGATATCAAACACGATTAAGCAAATTACCTAAGAAAGATGAAAGAATTTTCTCGAAGTTGGGCAGGGTTGTAGCTGCAGGACAACACTACATGTATGTTATAAATAGACTTTGCATTGTGCACTTACCTTTTTGAAAGGATAAAGGGTGAATTAATGTATTAAGCGTTTGATCATTTATATTAAATCCGAATTGCTAACCTACTGAGCAGCGTAAAAAATAAAACTGAAATGGTCTCATAGGTTAAACGAATTTATCTCCAAATTTCTTAGCAATCATCATCATAATTTATCATTTATTGATAATATTAAAAAGAAAAAACTGTTATTATAGAACACATAACATGGTGATAAGCGAGGCACTTAAGGTGCCTATAAAGTGGGAGGTCTCGACTTCGATCCCTCTGGGCAAGCATTTGACTAGTTTCGATGCCTCTGCCCAGGCACGCTGCAGCGTGGGGACACGTGGTACCGAGAGGGCCTTGGGCCTCCCTACAATACTTGAGTTGGGCTTGCCAATACCGGGGTGAGCTCATATGGGCCCCTGGGGTGTCCAACATGCTGGGCTGATAGCTGCCACTGTCAGTACCCATCACTAATGTATACTTTTAATCCTTTATATTTGCATCATACAACATTTTGGATTCTAAAATTTGAAAAATGCATTTAGTCTTTTTTCACTAACGATATTAGTTTCACTAAATGGAAAATGCTAAGTCAACAAATTTAAATTTAAATAATGTTCTACGGTTAAATATTGACAAATATGTTTAAATTTTATATTTTTAGTATATATTTGTTTTTATGTTTTAAAAATTAATCATTTTTATTCGCATTTAATTATAAAATCACCCTCAAAATTTGTTAAGTCACAATTTTCTGTTAAATGAAACCAACATCATTAGTCAAAAGAATTAAAAGTATACTTTTCAAATTTAAGGGACCAAAATGATACCTAATACGAACATAAAAGTTATCACTTTTTTAAAATTAATTTACATTACCTATAAACGAACGTATAATTTAATTATATTTAATAGATGTTATAATTAATGGTTTATTTGGCTTTCCTTAATGATGACTCACCATTTTTAAATTAAATGAGTGATATTTCAGTTTAGGTAAAATAACGAATAAAGTATTATCTTTAAGTTGTTTTAATTAAAAAAGAAAAGAAAGTAAAAGATTATTAGGTATTGTTCTTGTTATATAACTAATTTGCCAGATCATCCATAGGTGAAGGCGTGAAGCCATTTTACAAGGGGAGTGCAATTTGAATCTTGCAAACATAGACAAAACGCACCGTTTGAGGAAGCAAGAAGACGCTTTTACGGAGGCGAAGCCCCAACTCACACTATTCATCGTCTTCTTTGTCTTCTTCAGTGTGCGAGGCCAAGATTCAGAGCAAAAAGAGAGAGAGAGAGAGGTTCATCAGGTTCAGTACACCACTTTCTTGGGAAGACAAGAGGACTGTAGAGGTGGTTGATTCAGGATTGGAAGTGCCGTCATCGACACCGTCGACGCTGCCACTGAATGGAGCGTCGCCGATCTACTTGGTCCAAGAATTCGTGCTGGGAGAAGAGAGGAAGCTGAACCGAAGTTGACGGAAGGAGAGGACGAACGTATTTTTGGGGAGCTATTTAAACAATTTCTTGTTGCTTTTCTTCTTTCTTCTAATCTTATTGTCTGATTCTGATATCTGAACCTTACGGCGGTTATTGATGAAATGATTTCAATGTTACTTATGAGTATGTAGTTAATTTGTGTTGTGTTAGGATTAATTTAATCCATTACATGGATTGAGACTTTTTGAATTCCATATTTTAGTTGTTGCTGATAATCATGTGTTGGTTTTATCTTGTGTATAATGTTTCTATATAATTGGCCACAATATGGTTTACTTAGTTTATTTAAATTATGCTTGAAAGAGTTAATTTAAGTGTAGAACTTAGTTAAACTATATTGGGTTTGAAGTTTATAGATTAAATGGATAGTTTGCTAGTGACATAGATATATAGTAATTAGCTTAGTATTGTCAAATCAAGGTTGATGCCTAATGATAATTCTTATTAAGTGTAACAAGATATTGTGCATTTTTATGGAAGTATAAATTTGATTTTCGCTTGAGAAAGCATTTTCAAATGTTTATGAAACTCAAACAAACACATGCTTTCATTTTAATGATAAATAAGAGCGTTTTAATAAAGATTTATGAAATGTAATAGTGATAAATAATCATAAACTTCACTTGTTTTGAATTCAAGTTTCAATTGAGCTTTTGTCAAGTTACTTTTATTTTAGGTATTTTTGAATTTCAAAATACAAAACTTTTCACTTAAACTAATTTATAGCATAATAATTGTAATGATTAATCTGTTTTTACCCTTATCTCTGTTGGAACGACAACTTTTCTATACTAATTTTGATGACCGGAGCACTTGCAAATATGCTAACCAGCAAACAAGTAACTTAATCTTCACAAGAAAAATCAACTTGATCTTATATTTGGAATTGAAAAACATTTTATTTGATATGTGTTGTTTTTTTATATAAAAGTCAAAATGCATTATACATAAGATAGTTTATACATCAGACATGTAATAATACAGAAGGACATAAACATAAATTATGCAAGAGTCTACGTTTGTCCTGATGGACAATACTTTTTTAAAATTAAACTTCATGAACATTAGAGAGATATCATGGTAAATGATATCGGAATAATTTTTCTTGTATCCATTCGGTGGTAGAAATATCTTCCTCTCATAGAGCACATGCAGAGGATCGTCGTTGGAATTTATGAAGAAAGGAGAGTTGATGTCCTTGAACGTCAATAAATCTTGCTCCCATATTTGTATTTTTATTAGATAAAAGACCAACCATGCCAAGGAATAATTGACAAGGTGGAAACGTTCACAAAAGATATCCTTTTGGATAATTCAGAGAATAATACCTAAACACTAATTAAGAAAAGGATATCGCATGGTTAATTTCTCTGATAACCGAAAGAGGATTAAAAGGATTGTCCCGAATGGGTGATTTTATTTTTCTCTTCATCCATATGATAAAAATCAGTTTCACAATTCCAATAATAATCCTTGAATAACCCACTTCATGAAGACTTGGAAGAGTTTGCTTGAACCAAATCTTGAACCTATCAAAAGTTGTGAAGAGAAATATGATAGATAAACATCCAAACCAAATTTATCTTGTGAATGGTCTAGTGACAAAAAAATAATAAAGAGTTTCTAACTCCACAGGAGGAATTGTATTATTCAATATTTTCCAAACCAATAAAAGATCTTTCAAGGGAAAATGACATTAAAATCCCTCTGAATATCATAAAGGACAAATCAATCCCCTAAGATTTCAAAATCCCATATCAGACCCTGGGATGAATCTGGGATTTGTAAATGTTTAAAAAAAGACATTTTACCCCTTCACAATCCAGCAATATGTTTCCTTCACTTTCCCTTTCCCCCTCCCCCTCTTCTCTCAGCTTTTTCTGATTCTCCTCCTTACTTCACTCCCTCTTTTTCCCCTCTTCGAGATGTGACAAATGGTGATGGGTGCATCATACTACATACCCCGACTGTGAAACAAGACCCTCTTTTAATATGCCATCAAGAGTTTACCAAAGAGGATGTCCAAGTGGATCAATTTTTAAGCTAGCTGCTTAGGATGCTACATATGTATCGCAAAATCATGGATCTCTCAAAACTTGCGGTTTCCTTCCATTTTGTATCTTATGCTTGATCTCACACGATCACCCCATCTTCTACCATACAACTTTTCCTCTTCTTGTTTATTTATTTCTTTGTTTTTGGTGCCCTCTATTACAGCTTTGAAGTTAACTCTAGGATTAGTTTCTTTCTTCTTCTTCTTCTCCTTTTTGCTTTCCGTGAAGCGTAATACACTGCATTCCTTTAAAGTTCCTTAAAGGAGGAACTTTAGGGAATGAACTAAATTACCATAGAGCTCAACTAAGTACACGGATGAAGAGGAAATGGGAATCTAGCTCTGCTTTTTGATAGTGGAGAAGATTTTTGGCCCCTTTTTCAATATTTCCTAATTGTACAATGCTTGTGTGATCTTCAATTCACCTTATCAAGTTTCATCAAAAGTTATACAGGATTATGAATAAATTTTTTTGTATGCAACTGCTGATGGTAATGTTAATAAAAATTTGAAATTTCTAACGATGCAAATGGCTTTGAAAAATCAACTGATGAAATTCTTGTTTATTCGTACTTTGTATTCGAAAAGATAGTTAGAAAAGATCCTTAATTAATTTGATAATGAAATTTGGTAACAAAATGTAAGAAAATGATGATTCTGTTTATGTTGTGTAATGGGTATTTGTCTATTTGATGGGTTCAATAATCCAATCAGGTGCTAATTCTTGGAATTTTTTTACTTGTTTAAATTGGAAACTATTTTTGTTCATTCTTTTAAAATATCTGGATGTTGTGTTTTTTAGGATGTTGAAGTAAAAGTATAAATAAAACACTTTGCTGCCATTGGAGCTGGACTTGGGAGGTATTCTTTTCAACGTTTACACTGCTTTTCTTTTCCGGCCAAATTACACTGGATATTCAATACATCTGTGTCTACTCTTATTAGTCTATGTTTTAATTTATTCCTCATTCTCTTATTGTGATAAGTTTTTTTTTTGCTTTAAGAAATCCATTTGAAGTGAGGGTTTTTCAAGATCAGATTGTTTGTTTGGGCTGGTTTACTCTATATGGTTAATTCTAATGACTGTCAGACCACAAAGTGCCATTTCATTTGATGTTATAGCAATCAATCATGCTAGGATATATGTTGATATGGTCTAACGTATGGTGTGAAATGTACCCATACAAAGATTGCTTAAACTTGCATTCCTTTAGTGCAATCTAAATTAAGACATTTGTTGGAGTGTTTTGCCAGTCCAAACTTGGGTCCTTAAATTCTGTTGTTTTGCCCCTGAAATTCCCCTTATTAAACAAATGAGAGAGAAATTTAAAATTCATAATAAGAAATGTCAACCATTAATTGAGGGAGAATTTGGAAAAATTATGTTTTGTTACAAATTTAATTTGCCTAACTTACCTTTGTAATAAGTGTGAGGTAGGTAGTAGTTTCTTAGACTTGAGACCGGAGGTGGCTTATTGTTTTACACATAAAGGTGAAGTTTTGTATATGAGGTTTTCATGAATGGTTTTTTACTATCTGACCTCCCATTTAGTCTCACACACTATTTTTTTATGATGAATAATGACCCTATGTACTTCCTTTGAGTACAGTATTTGAGGGAAGAGCTTTCTCAAGTTGATGAGCTTTGGGCAACATGGGATTTACTACGAGCAGCTGTTGGAGAAGCTGAATAGTGCTTATAGACACAAAATTCTTCAAATTCCAACTGAGAGAAGAGACCGATGGTGTACTCCTCCAGCAAGCTATGTCAGAGTAGACGTGGATGGCTCCAAGTTTACACAAAGCAATTCAGCATGTGGCGGAATATTGCGTGATGACAGGGGCAGATGGATTGCAGGATTTCAACAGAATCTTGGATTCTGCTCCTCTACAGAAGCAGAGATCAAGGCTATTCGAGGTGGCTTACTGACATGTAAAAGTCTGGGAATTAAAAAGATTAAACTGTATTCAGATTCCATGGAAGCGCTTCAGCTAATATTCATGAATTTCTGCACTGAACATCCATTGGTGGATCTGTTAGGTGAGGTAAGGTCTCTTGCATTTGCAGAATGGGACTTGGAAATCTTGCATTCGAGCAGAGAAGCAATTCATTGTGCTGACAAAATAGCCAAATTGGCTCATGACTCAAGCAACGGGTTAACAATATTATCAGAACCTCCAACTCCATGTTTCCAACACTTGGCGGCTGACAGTCAAGATTATGGATAGCTTTATCTGTTATTTAGTACTCCCTCCGGTCCTAATTATAAGACCATTTTGACTTTTTTGACTTTTTTTTCCAGTCCAAAAATAAAGTAATTTCAGTCACAAAAATAATCTTTGTTCATCAAAACTAATTTATTCTACTTATAAACTAACCTATAATCAAATTTCATATGACATTATGATATAATTTAGTGGTCTAATTTGCTTCCTTAACTTTCACAAAAAAAAGTCAAAGTGGTATTATATTTAGGACCGGAGGGAGTAGTTGCTATTTAGTTTAGCAGTAGCTGGTTAATTTTAGATATGATTTCGATGGTGTAGCCCGTAGACTTAACTTTCAAGAATATAGTCTTGTCTTTTACTACCTCCGGTCCTAATTATAAGAGCCAGTTGACTTTTTTTGGGGAGATTAAGGAAGCAAATTAGACTCCTAAATCTTAATATATATGATATGTAATTAGATTATATGATAGTTTATAAGTAAAATAACTTAGTTTTGAGGAAAAAAGACAAGTAGAAACAATTTAAAGTGGTGCATTTTGCATCCTTAATTTTTCCAAAAAAGTCAACTGGCTCTTATAATTAGAACCGGAGGGAGTACATTCAAAAAAAAAAAAATATATATATATATATATATATATATATATATATAAGGAAAACCAGCAATATAATGTAGTGAGAGTGACAAGAATATTAGTGAAAGGAAAACAAAACTATAGTGTTTGACAAGAATTATATTTCAAAGGGAGAAGCAAGCATTGTTAAAAGCTAAACTTATTCGTCAAGCATCAGCAGATGCAAGGTTCTTAAGAAACCTAACAAAGAAAGCAACCATTGAGAAAGAGGGTCATCATCATCATGAAGATGATATATTTGATTTATCATCTATCATTTAGTTTTAGTAGATCATCTCATCAATCTGATTCTGTGAGGCCTTTGAATGAACAAGAATTGTATGCATCTTATAGACAGATATCTAGTCATGTATAGTCCATTCCGGGAAGAAGAGTCAGAGACAAAGCAGAAAAAACACAAGTTATGGTTCAACAAGAGGAAGAAGAAAGACAAGTCATCTTCATCATCATCAGAAGCCAATAATAATGATCATAATAACGCCCTCAACAATATCCTCTCTTGCTTGTATATATCTTCCTAACGTTGTTAACTTGTTTCATATTGTTCTCTTCTTATTAAATCCGTTCATTTATATGTACTCCATAATATAATTGATTAATTGTATTATACTTAATCGTTTACGCCTAGAAGTACAAGCTATATATTTTGAAGCCATTAATGCTTAAAAATCTATATATTTATCTGGAGTTATTTAGTAATTCTAAACTTTTTCTTTCATGAAATAAAACTATTCAATGGTGCTAGTGATATTTGAAAACTCCCTAAAAAGGGACCTCAAAAAATTATATTATTGAAAGTCAACATAATTATAAAAATCAGAGTAAAATACATTAACCTATATTTAATCAAAGTTACAGATAGCTCCTATATTTTTTGAAAGCCTATATGAAACTCTCTTCAAATCAAGGTATATGTTGCATAGTTTCTTTCTAATTTTAAAATTCAACTTACATCCACAAAACTAGTAGTTGACTGTCAAATCATATTGTTGACCCATTGTTTTGGCCAAAATATCCAAATTAACCTAAACAATATCTTTTTTTAGATAAGCAATAAAACTAATACTTCATAATTATTTAAGCACATTTTTACTAATATTTAAAAGTAATTTTTATTTTTAATGTCATATTTCATATTATTAAATTTATTGCTATTGATCATGATACAATCTTAATTAATTTTATAATTGTAGATTTTATTTTTCAACAATTTTAAATGTTTGTAATCTTTTGTTTTTAAGAATTATTCATGATGTAATTTGTAATTTTCCAATTAGATATATTGTAGAATTTTTTTTTCAAATTATGTATACTTTTAAATTGAACTATAAATTTTGAAAAAGATATAATTTTGTTAATATTATGTTATAACGTATGTTTTATAATTCATAAAATTTTAAAGATATTTCATTAGACTAATGGTCATAAAGGATTAGTGTTTTGATCAAATTGTTACTATTTTCCACTTAAAATATATTGAAATTCTTTTTAAATTAAGTAGAAATATTAAATAAATAATTAGTATTGATCAAATACATCTTGAAATATAAATGGAAAATTTCGTATTATGGTAAATCAATAAAAAGGCTTTATTCTAATATAATTTTGAATTAAAGAAATATATGTATACGATCTTTTTAAAATATTCTTTGATGGTGCTACTTTTTTGACCAGATTTTATGTTTTCAAAGTAGAGGTGGCTTTGGTAAGTAAGACAAAGTAGAAGAGAGATCAGAATATTTTCCTCTATATTAATATAGTTCATGGATATTACAAATTACTTTCAATACATCCTAAATCCTAAATTATTAACTACTCTTCTTAAGTAGATTACAACATATCTAAATAATCCTTATTGCAGTGATTAAAAAATATTGTTAAAAGATTTGTATCCTATAAAAAGATTTTTTTCACATTTTAAATTTTATTAAACTAAAAAATAAATATTTAGAAGTAAAATAAAAAAAATTGAAGAATCGATCCAGTTGTAATGTAAACAATTGCAGACAGCACATGTAAACTTATATGATAAAAACCATTTGTCATAACTTTCGAAATCAAGGGTTGGGTGTCATTATAAAAGTAATAAATATAAGAGATAAAATATAAAAACACCTTATATTATACGTCAAATAAATTTGAAAATAAATGACCTAAAATGACACCAAACAAATTTATTTTACATATAAATTGATTGTATTATATAAAGTGATACGTTCCTTTTTCTTTCTTTCTTTTTTTTAATTTTTCTAGATCAGATGTAATTTAAATGACTTATGTTGTTGATGTATGTGATGAGATAGATTATCGAGTGTATTGTGGAGTGTCATGTAACAGGTGTTATTTAACGGTTAGACTTAAATTTGACTAATAGTTCGGACAAATTTGTTATAATTTGGATACTTTTGAGGCAAAAACACTCTTCGAAAAACTTTCAAATATACAGTACTCCTTGATAATTAATTCCGGGGCAAAAAAAAGAACCTTTAAATGATGATATTTATATGACGATAAAGCCATGTCAGCATCAGTGACTCAAAAAGAGGATTTAACAGTCAAAGTTAACGTTATCAATGTTGAGGGTAAATCACTACTAAAAAAATATTGTGACTTAGCCACAAATCCTTCTGAAAATAAACCGTTGCTAAATAATTAGCCATGAAATTCCTCATTTAACCACATTGTTTTATCTTTACCGACAGAATTCCGTGGCTAATTTACTTTTTTTTTTAATAGTGAATTTGCATTGAATCTGAAAACTTCCAAAGAAAAAAATGATACCCTTATCCAGATACTCATTACTCTTTTGCGGTTACTTTCAAAGTAAAAATGAACTTTAATCCTTATATAATATATATGTACAGCATTAGAAATGAATTTGCATCAAAAAAGAAAAGAAAAGAAATGAATGATGAATTTTGAAATGCATTTTCGATGGAAAGACAATATAAATAGTATTTAAACTTTTAAAGCCATAAAATCTTACCCATGGTAATGTAAACGGACATTTGTATTTGGTGCCTTTCTCTTTAAAATTTTGTCTTCTTGGTTGTTGTTCCTTTTATTATTATATTATCTTATATTTAAGCTGTTGCACAGCTAAATCAGGATTTCTTGTCACTGGTAGACATTCATTAGTTCGCTAATTGATCTGAATTTTTTCGGATTATATCATAACTTTGATATATATAAACTTTTGGCGAGAATGAAAGATATTTCAATTTAAAAGTTCATTCAGTTATCTTATTCCACGTATCATCACTTCGTCTTATATTTGAATTTCTACACAAGTAAATCAAGAAACAAGAATTGTTGGAAAATGGCTAGAACCGGTAAAAGTCAAAAGAATTTGATGGACTTTTAAAATAAGTCAGATTGAAAAAAAGTCACTTCTATCATTATTACAAATTCAAACATAAATCATTTCTTACAATCTGACTTTTTTCCAATCTTACTTCTCTAAAAGTTCTTTTGAAAAAAAATCAATCCAAACACACTCTATATTGTGAAATCGATCGACGGTAGACTATACTATGGCTTCCATTACAAGGCAAGTGAGTTATATGATTTTCCACAATTCCAATAATCTCAAGGATCAAGTCGCGGAGCTGAAGAGAGTAAAGGACACTGTTAGTCTTGAAGTGGAACCAGAAAGAAGAAATGGACGGCAGATTTTTCATCATGTAAAGAACTTGCTGGACCAAGGGTTTGGAATCATAAAACCAGCAGAGAAACTAGGCGATGATCTTGGTCATAGGAACGCTAGTTATTGCAAGGAGCCTTTTCTTGATTTAAAGGCACGACGTTAACTCGGCAAAGAAAATGGCTGCAAACAATTTTGAAGTAATGCAAGGAAAAGATAACTTTTGGTCCACTTTCATTCTTGCCCAATCTAGAAGAAGTTGGCTCTACTACTGCCACAAGGAGTGACAAACTTGAGTCAAGAAGGAAAATGAAGGAGGACATTGTGTTGGTTCTGTAACACTTCAAGATTTTGGAAAAATAAACATAAAGAAGTTATTTTAGGTTTTGAGGTGTTATTATATTAAGATATTGAAAAGTCTTATAAATAAACTTTATGATATTTGAGGTATTGTTTAATGACTTTTAAGGCTCATTTTCTTTAGAAATTAAAGAAAAATAGTTGAAAGACAAATTTTAATTTGAGAATTATACAAAAATTAGTTTAAGGCTCAAAGGAATTTTTAATGAAAGAAAATTCTTAGTTTGATATGAGAATTAAATTCTAGAAACTATTTTCTGAAGAGGAACTAAACTGAAATAAAGAAAAGATCAAAGAAAAGGGATAATATGATAATTTTCGCTTCAAACACCCATTTAATTCAATCACCTTCTTCCTGCTAGAGGAGCGATTCCAGCTATGGCGAGCTCCGTTCGGCCATGCAACCACAACAACGGACTCGGATGAGCTTCCTCTTGTCGTCCCTACCCTTAGATTCTTCGATTAGTACCGTTTTGAGAGTTGGAGGTCCGACGGGGTTTGGGTTTTTCCAGAGAATCTCACTGATTAAATTGGAATTTAGGCATATAAAACAAGTTTCCCTAAGCAGATGTGAGTTTTTATGAAGGTTCGTTTCCAGATTCTGAACTTTAGAGTCGGATTTTTGCTCTGCATGTCCGATTATTCTCGTTTATAATTATGTACGAATTTTTAAGCAATTTCTCTGTTTTTGTTTGTGTTCTTTCTGATAGTATAAGCTTAAGATTTGTTGGATTTTATGGCTGTATATGTGGATTTTCGTATTGAATGGGTATTTCCGAATTTCGTAGTGCCATACTCTGTTCTGTAGGTTACTCATGCTATTTAGACTGCTGTTACTGAGGATCAAGTTAAAATGAGAAAAAGATTAGTAGTGTAAGAAACTGAAGTATGTACGGGTTGTATAATACTGATTGGTGAATTTATAAGTCCAAGTTGGAACTTGATTTGATTATTTAAATCCAAACTCTTGTGCTATGATTCTGAAGTTTAGAGAGTATGATAGTGAAATTCTTATAATTCTCACTGGTTCTTAAATTGGTATTAATCAGAGCAATGGTAATCTGTGTATGAATGAGGCTTAGCGTATGTGACTATACTGGACAAAGATGAATCTGTTAAGATATTAGAATGGTAAATACTAGATGCTAGGAAAATTCTTAGACCAATAAGGGAGAAATGGCCAGATTATTTAGAGAGTTTAATGGCATCTAAAAATTGGTGGATGTGTAGTAATTTGGTCAATGAATGATGTTGGTTAATTGGTAAGGTTGCAAGCTCGGGCCTTACAATATTGGGTGGTCTCTAATCCTTTGTTTTGTTCCAAGTAGCTGTTGGTTCAGTATGGGTGTATGTGATAAAGATTGTTGAATGTGAACTTGTATTAGTGTATATCCATATTTACTTTATCAATGAGTATGGTATTGGGGTTTCTTTATAATAAAGGATAATGGAGATAAAATGCTTTCTTTAGATGCGAAAGATGGCATAAGGTAGCATGGGTTTGATTTAATGGCTCATTGCGGTACATATTAGGATTAGAAGTTAATAATGACTTGAGTATATTATAGTTATTTTCTGTGTGTAAAGGTTTGAGTCTGATTCAAGTTTGTAATTTTTTTGGGTTCTGTTTAGTTCTGAATGAACCTAAGCCCATGTATGTCCAGAGTTATATTGCATTCTCTAATGAACAGGAAAGTATTAGCTAGTAGATTATGGGGAAAGCTTTATGGGTTTTATTGCTTTCTCTAAAAAAACATATTTCTAGAGTCGAAAATTTATTCAAGTCTTTACTGGGAACTCTTTGAAGGACTGAAGATGCTTAATAATCATTTGTTGAGGTTTCAAAACCTGTGGGGTTTGAATCTTTAGATTAATAACCGAATTTAAACTCGTCAAGTGATATTTTAAAGAGATAGATGGTGAATTTTGAAGAAATGGATGACTTTTGCTGCAATTAAGCATTTTGAAGACTGAAGCTAAGTTATTGTACGGAGATTGTATATATGTTCCTTGGTGATTGAAGTTTAGTTAAGATGCATACAGTTGGCCTTTAATGATGTTTTGTTGAAGAAGCATAAGAACTAGCGATTAAGTACAATTTGAGACTTTACTTGCTATGTAATTAAGTGTTGCAAACTGTTCACTTCAGAATTTTATATTGGCACTTTATATCCGATATAGACCTAAATGGATACAAGTGTTTTGTTGTTTAAAGTAACTTTGTATTTTCTTTTATCTTTGTCGGTTATAATTTATCGTATATATAATCATAGACTTTAAGATAAACAGTTAGTTTTAAAGGGTTTTTCAATCAGATGTCTTTTTGAGATTTTATTTGATGATGATATGTGATTATTGGAGTATATTTACATATTCTTAAAAATATATTTTTGAAGTTGGTAACAAAACTATGTGTCTTTAATGGTGGTGACAATTGACTGCTTGAAAACCTTGAGGACAATTGTTAAGGCTGAAACTGATTTGCAATTCACTGTCTAATAATTGGAAGATTAGGGAAGTAAGTTAAATCATCAGATTATGTCTAAGATTCCTAATGATGATGAATGCTGAACTTAAGAAGCTGTAAAGAAAAGGAAGCTTTGTTTCATATTATTAAAGTTTTATTATGAGCCTAGAATAGAAGAGATCCATAAGGTACTTATTAGTCAAATATTGAGAATCAGCAAGTTTAAGTGAACTATTAATAATAATTTTGGAATTGATCAAGGTTCTAAATAAGTAAGTGCAAATCTTAATTTTCCTAAGATAAAGAGACTTTAGGTAATATTAGGTAAGTTAGGATCCAAGAGAGATGTGAAGTATAAATATAGAAGTATAAGTATTGATTCACTTTATTATTTATGCGATGTTTAAATAGGCGTGGATAGTGGCATAAGCTCATCAGGACAGAAGAAAGGATAGGAGCTGGTTAAGGACTAAATTTGGAAGACAGGTAGCAGTTTATCTCATATATAAAGATTTACATATATAATTTTGTAATATCTATTGCAACTAAATGGTAAGCCTTTATTCCTTTTATGGTTGTTATGGAGTACTCCAAAGCTTAAATGGCTAGCTACCCTTTTGCCAGTTGAGCTTTTATAACCTAATGGTTATAACTGGGAAATCCTGTAGGTATAGCTTCCACTTATTAACAAATATATTGTTAATTTAGTGGTTGGTAGGTGTTTATGACACAATTTAAAAGGATAAATGCTTTCATTAATTGCTCACGTGTATAAAATTTATATACACACGTGCATGCATGGTAGTAAGAATATATGAAATAAATTGTATTGAACTTTTGTCTACAGAGAAGCAAGGGAGAGACAAGCTTTTGAGCTAAGATAGTATTTTGGAAGAGCAAGGATGCCTGCAGTATTTTGTACCAATATGGATTGGTAGCTTGGTAGCATTTTCTGTATATATTCTAAGTTTATACCTAGACTGCAAGTGCGGAGTTTGCATAGTAATATTATAGGTTTATGTAATTATATATGTAAGATAAAGGTAATGCAACATATACAAGATGATAACTCCACTATTTTGTTATTATAATAGGAGAGATGTAGGTAGATAACTAATACATAACCTAGAGAATATATATATATAATGTAAGGGGTTTTCACTACTCAAGTGTTATCAAAAAGGGGTAAGTACGTTGAAGGCAAAATAAAAAAGAAAGGGGTAAGTACGTTAAGTAGATTTGAGTAAATTTAATTGTCGTAATAACTATTTCGTTTTATAAAAAGTTTTAAGTTGTTCCAATTTGTTAGAAAAGTCCGTTCCAAAAGAAAGGAGGTTGGATTGATGTTTGGAAAGAAAAACGTTTTCAATTTTTCGTACTTTTGGGTTTATGGTATTGAAAAAAAAGTAGTTATAATTTAATTAAAATGTTATAGTATATTAGTGAAAAATTAGGTGTCACAGGCTCTAAGAGATCCAAACTTAAGCCTAATCTATGGGTAGTTTTGTCAATTGCCTCACCCCTCGAAAAAGCCCTCAATTTACCATAAAAGGACAAAAAGCTCCCCTCCCCGCACCTGAGTCACCTCCTCTCAAAAAATCAAAACAGAACAAGGTGTAAGAGAGACAAGAGGAATCAGGCCGTAACCAGCCTTATGTCTTATCCTCCTTCTATGGGTGTGTTTGGATTAGCGATGGAGAAGTGACTTTTTTTCAATCTGACTTTTTCATAAGTAAGATTGGATAAAAGTCAGATTGTGTGAAGTGAATTATATTTGGATTTGTGATGATAGAAGTGATTTTTTTTTTAATTTGACTTTTAGAAATATGTTTGGATGATTATTTTGAAATCAAGTTTAGATGAAAAATTACTAATGAGAACATTATTGTTATTAAATAATACATATAAATATGCATATATTCTTATAGTTTAGAAAGAAAAAGTGAAATTTGTGGTTTTTGAGGATTTTAAAGGCTTAATTTCTCCCTTATTTTAAGGAAAATAATTTTAAAAAATTATATTTTTAGCTTAAAGAAGGATGTTACGAGAGAAAATAGTTAGAGATTATTATGGTAAATTTTTGGAGATCAAAAGAAAATATCTTATTTGAAAATTTTATAGGTCTAATGGTCTAATTTTCTCATCGAATCAATCTCCAACTGCACTTCTCCATTGCCAGAAGCATAAAATTTTGCCTTATAACAAATCGTACGATTTGACCCATAAGTCATTCTTCACAACCATCATTCCAAACAAAAAATAAGTGAAAAAAAAAGCCAGAAGTGCTTCTGGCATCCAATCGCACGACTGCAATGTATCCAAACACACTGTATGTCAACCACCATTGATTGTAGAGAGAAAAGAGGGAGAATAAAGTGTGGGAGAGAGAGAGGAGAAAAGAAAAGGAAGGTAGAAAAATGGAAAAGGAAAAATACTATAAAAAGAGTTAAGTAAAAAATGCGTAAAAAAATTTAAGAAAAAAGAACAAAAATGAAAGGAAAAAAAAATAAGAGGAAAAAATAATTTCATATATGTATGAATAGTTAAATACTGAGCCCATAGAAGAAGAGGTCCCTAAGTGCATGCTTTTTGCTGATGATATAGTCCTTCTGGCCGAATCAAGAGAGGAGATTAATGATAAATTAGAGATATGGAGAGACACGCTAGAGTCGAAGGGTTTCCGTTTAAGTAGGAGTAAGACAGAATATATGCATTTCAATTTTGCAAATAGACAACTTAGAGGTGATTTAGAGGTTAAACTGGGAGAGCAAACAATCCCTCAAGTGACAAAGTTTAGGTATTTGGGATCAATTATAAGACAAGACGGTGAGATTGATGACGATGTCAATCATAGAATTCAAGCTAGGTGGTGTAAGTGGAGGAAAGTTACTAGAGTTCTCTGTGATAGAAAAATACCCCATAAGGTAAAAGGAAAGTTTTATCGCACTGCTATAAGACCAGCAGTATTATATGGTAGTGAATGTTAGGCTTTGAAGGGTCAACATAAACATAAAATGGGGGTAGCTGAAATGAGGATGTTGAGATGGATGTCTGGTCACACAAGAAAAGATAAGATTCGGAATGATCATATACGCGAACGAGTTGGAGTGGCACCTATCAGTGAGAAAATGGTAGAAAATCGTTTGAGGTGGTTTGGACATGTACAAAGGAGGCCATTAGATGCTCCAGTGAGGAGGGTAGATCAAACAGTCTGGAGTCCGATTAAGAGAGGAAGAGGGAGACTGAGGCTTACACTCAATGAAGTTGTAGAGCGAGATCTTTTAATAAATAATATATCTAAAGATTTGGTCACCGATAGAGCACAATGGCGTCGTGCGATCCATGTAGCCGACCCCACTTAGTGGGATAAGGCTTTGTTGTTGTTGTTGTTATACAATATTATGTCCATTTTGAGAGCCTTCCCTTGGATTGTGAGTGAACCCTACCTGCCTTATGTCTTATCCTCCTTATGTGTCGACCACCATTAATTGTAGAGAGATAAGAGGAAGAATAAAGTGAGGGAGAGAGAAGAAAAGAAAAGGAACGAAGAAAAAAGGAAAAAGAATCTTATAAAAATGGAAAAGAAAAATACTACTCCCTTTGGTCCTAATTGTAAGGTCACTTTGATTTTTTTGAAAAAATTAATGATACAAAATTAATTACTTTAAATTGTCTATAATTATTTTTTTCCTCAAAACTACTCTATTCTACTTATAAACTAACCTATAATCTAATTACATGTGATATATATTATAATTTAGTGATCTAATTTGCTTCCTTAACTTACACAAAAAAAGTCAAAGTGATCTTATATTTAGGACCGGAGGGAGTATAAAAGAAAGTTAAGTAAAAAAATGGGTTAAAAAAACTTAAGAAAAAAAGAACAAAAATAAAAGGAAAAAATTAGTGAGAAATAATTTCATATATGTATGAATAGTTATATACTCAATAATATGCTTAAAAATTTATAATTAAAATATAAAATAATATGCCCATTTTCGGAGCCTTCCCTTTGGATTGTGAGTGAGTTAAATCAGTTTTATGTCTTATTCTCCTTATGCGTGTCGACCACCATTGATTGTGGAGAGAAAAGAGGTAGATTAAAGTGAGGAAGAGAAAGAAGAAAAGAAAAGGAAGGAAGAATAAAGGAAAAAGAATCTTATAAAAATGGAAAAGAAAAATACTATAAAAGAAAGTTAAGTAAAACCAAAAAAAAAGGGTAAACAAACTTAAGAAAAAAGAACAAAAATAAAATGAAAAAAATAAAAGTAAGAAATAATTTCATGTATGTATGAATAGTTAAATGCTCAATAATATACTTAAAAATGGCTTAAATATCAATTTGGCCAATGAACTATAACTATTGGCTAAGTATCATCTTGCACGATTATTAATAAAAAGTCTCTTGGATTCCAACCAAATTTTAAAATTGAATAAAATGGCCAACACCTTCAAATCTAGCCAAAAGTCCGTTAAGTCCATTCCTAAGCCGATGAGTGGAAGAGTGACGTGTGTACATGTGGCATGTATTTAACGGACGTTTGGCTAGATTTGACGGTGTTGGCCATTTTATTCAATTTTAAAAATTGGTTAGCATCCAAGAAACTTTTTATTAATAATTGTACCAGATGATACTTAGCCAATAGTTCATTGGTTAAACTGATGTTTAACCCTTAAAAAATTTATAATTAAAATATAAAATAATATGCCCATTTTCGGAGTCATCCTTTAAATTGTGAGTGAGCCTAACCAGCTTTATGTTGTCTTATCCTACTTATGTGTATCGACTACCATTGACTGTGGAGAGAAAAGAGCGAGAATAAAGTGCGGGAAAGAGAGAAGAAAAGAAAAGGAAGGGAAAAAATGGAAAAAGAAAAATACTATAAAAAAAAAGTTAAGTAAAACAAAAAAAGATGAATGGGTAAAAAAACTTATGAAAAAATAACAAAAATAAAAGGAAAAAAATAAAAATAAGAAATAATTTCATATATGTATGAATAGTTAAATACTCAATAATATACTTAAAAATTTTATAATTAAAATATAAAATAATATACCTATTTTCATAGCTTTCTCTTATACTGTGAGTGAGCCAACAGCTTTCCTAAAATTTTACCTATAGAACAAATATGCCCATTTTAACGATGATTACAATTATGAATTGTACTAGTTTTTGCAGATTCCATAATGCTACTTTCAAATTTACTATTCGCCGACAGGGTAATAGTAAAAGTACAATCGTGATAAACGTTGCTAATGGTAACATTGACTCCAACTCTCTGCAAAGTCTTCGGTTTCTTCATCTTCTTTTTCATCTTTCCTTCAATCCTCACTCTGTCTCTTCACTCTCTTGTTCTCCCTGTGCAAAGCAAACTTCTCCTTTTCTAAAACGTTTCCTGTTTTTATGCTCACTTCATTTGTTTCCTTACTCCAATTTGCCGATCGAGTTCGTTTTGGTGATTTCCAAAAAAGATATTGTTTTTCTTCTTTTGTCAGTCATATGCCCATAAAGATATTCAAGAAATTAGAAGAAGAAAGAAAGAAAGAAAGCGTGTTTCTTCCTGTCAAGTTCAATATGAACTCACTAAAATGAAAAAAAAAAAAACTAAGTTTGGGGACATAGAGTTTTCGTTTAAAATCTCTATTAGAGTTTAGTTGGTCACTTTCTTACTCTTCCTTTGCATTGATTTCGTTGGTCACTTTCTTGTTAATATTGGGGGTTAAAACTCTTCTTTACGAGGTTTGTACAGCTTGCCTGGATTAAAAAAGTCTTTAGCTAATTAGCTGTCTGAACTAATTTTTTTTTCAAAAAAAAAAAAAAAAACAGAGAAAATTGGAGTTTAACGTCTTTTTCCCTTCTTGCTACTCCTCTTCTGTGATCAATCACTTTTAAAAAAACCCAACAACAAAAAAAAGTCTGTATGAGAAGCTTTAGTGATGTCTTCAAGATCATCTGTGCTTTATCAGACACAAGGAATAGGTGGTGACCATAAAGTGATACTGGTAAAATCTTTATCTTGATGGTTAGAAATCTCAGATTTGAGTTGGTATGAACAATAATATGTTTTGATCTTATTTACTTATCTCTCTCTCTCTCTCTCTCTCTTAACTGCAGAAATTTAATTTAATTGCTGCCTCCTGCATCTAAGGCTTTCGAAGGTCAACTTCTAATTCAACATTGAGCAAGGTAACTTTTAAATTGTTCGCTTGAATTACTGTTTATAAATTCATATTGTGGCATATAATTTGTAAAGAGGATAAATGAGTTTAGCAAAGCTTTTAATTTTATATGATAGAATCTAGATCTAGTATTTGGATGGTGTTTCTCTCGTCTTTGTTACAAGTTCATGACTATGTAACAAGAGCTTCGCTTCCTTCAGTCCATCGACATTAAAATAATTATAAAAAAAACAAGATAAAAAAATTAAAACCTTGATTTAATTATATTGCTACAAAAAGGAAACAAGAATGTCTGAGGCAAGGATAAAAATTGGAAAGCCAAACTTGAAGAGGCCATTTGGATTGACTTATAGAGAATAGCTTCCACGAAAAAAGGTGAAAAAATCCTATTAGAGAATAGATTCTAGAAAATATATTTTGAAATTATAGAAACAATAGCTTCTATCTAGATTTTGTGCCCCAAATCTAAGTCAAAGCTAAAAAGCTATTCTAAAAAAATTATGAGTGTTTGTCTAACTTAATTAAAACCTATATTTTAACAGTTAAAAGATATTTTAGAAAAATTGATGATGTTTTATTTGCTCTAATTTTTTTCTTATTTACAAAGCACTTTCTGCATCATCCTGAAATGTTTCTCTCTCCAGATTTTGAAACAATTCATCCGATTACAATTGAACAACATTTGTATTCACGACCTATACCAGTCCCAAAATCTGTAACCATTTACTCCTAAGTGCATTATTCTTTTCTTGACTAACTGTTGCTATTAAATAACAAAATTTTGATTAAAATTCTAGGTTTCAAAGTCAACTCATCAAACCAGCATAATCAGCACATTCTCCTCGGGGAATAAGAGAACTTCCATATACTTTTAAATGGGTATATTATGATTTATCATGTATTGACAGCTAAAGACACTTGTTTAACATTTAGGAACCTCCATCATAAACAAAAAGATCAGTTCCTCGTTCAGAAATTAGACAATATCACAGTAAGCTTAAACCATTGATCTCTTAACACTTTAAAATACTGGTCTCACCATTCAAAAACAGTAAATTCCAATCAGCATGCACATCAATTAATCAATTAAAACCTTCATTAGTTTTTTTTAAACATAAGCTTAAATTCAACTACCTTCAACATCACACCTAGATTTCGGCTTTAGCCTTATAAAAAATTCAAATAAACATAGCAGCGGCTTAACAGAATCAGAAATCCTTATAAACTACACTAATTGATCTTACAAAAACAATCTCTCATTTATTTTAATAGAAAATCGTAGTTCCAATTGTCTATAATTGAATCCAGAAGCAGAGCACAAAATCCTGATTCATGAATTGCGACACAAATCAAACCATACCCATAAATCATCTCTATCAATTTCCTAAGTTTCAGGTTCAATCATTAACTTAATATACCCAATCTTTTCATTCTTATATCCCCTTAATGCTATAGAAAACACATCTAAATTTCGAAAATAATAAGCCATATATCATAACAGAAATCCTTCAAATCCAAAACCACCAATACAAACAAGGATTCGAACATATAATCTATTAAATTGTCCACAATATACTCCTGACTAATTTCAAACACTTATTATAATCACTTTTAGTTTAAATTTGACGGAACCCGTAAGTAAACAGTGACGTTCTTACAAAATTTTGAAACCAAGCCTGAAAACTTCATGCATGCTCAAATCTCTTTAGGAAACCCTTAAAGCAAAGCTCAATCCTCAATTTAGTCGGTTCAAAACCCCAAAAAATCTCTCAAACCCAATCAAACCCACTGTCAAACCCGCGCTTACCAAGAAACAAAGGGTAGGAATGGAGAGAAGAGCCTCACCTAATCTAGAATATACTCTTGCATGCGAAATCGAAGTCATCCTCCTCTGCCGCCGTGACCACCTAAACCTCCTGCCATTCTCCCTCCCTCTCCCCCCTCCCTGTGAAAGAAGAAGAATAAGAAAATGATGATGATCATGAATGAGTGAGCGGCAGAGACAGTGAGATTATTAGGTAAGGGTAGGGTGAATGACGACTTTACCTTTCACTATATAAATATATATATTTATATGAGGGTTAAAGATCATATTTACCGCTGAAGTGTGTAAGTTGCATCATATCTTCCTCTAAAGTATTTTTGGGTTCAAATTTGCCCTCAAAGTATGAAAATCGATTAATTTTGCTTTTGCAGTATGAAAATGGATCAATTTCGCCCTTTAACCGTTAAAAAACATACGTTGACCTTTAAATAGTGGACGTTGACCGTTAATATTTTAATGGTTGAAGAGCGAAACTGATCCATCCTCATACTTCGAGGGCACATTTGGATATAAAAATACTTCAGGGGCAGCTATGATACACCTTGCACACTTCAGGGACAAATATAATATTTAACCCTATATCCGAAGATATTTTTCTCCTGGGATACTTTGGTTTCTATGAGGGTGATACCTTTCTATTTTTCATTTTTATTTCTTCTACTAAAACTTTACTATTTTTAGTTTATTTGCTATTTTGAAAATGATCTCAAGAGATGAATATTTATACCCAATTAGGGATTTTCTTTCACCATAAATTTCTTTAAGCTTCAAAATGTCTTCCCTAAAATTCTCCAATAAAAAATAAATACTCCAACTAACTATTTTTCTTCAATTTATGAAGAAAATAAGCCTTAAAAATATCTTGAGCTTTATAATTTAATTATAAGGCTTCTTAATTACCACATAAAATCTCAAGATCTTGAATAACTCCATATATCTTCTTTTTTTTTTTATTTTGGGGTGTTACACCGTATATTATAATGCAAGTTATAATTATTTGTCATGGTCTTTCTTAAGACAATCATTGAATGCATTTCTTTGTTTTGGGTTCATCTACTTAATTTTATTAGATACATAACCAATGATTCCATTTTATTTGTCATTACAGATATTTCTTCCAACATTCGCTGAATCCCGCCATTCTTGTCCTTGCTTTGTTTATTCAAGTACTAAACATGTCATTTTATTTAGGAAGTAAGGATGGAGATTCTCAGTTCTGTCGCTACTTGCTGCAACAATAGTACAGTTTACTGTGGTGCCTATTGGAAGGCACACGGGTATTTCTTATGCTATAGTAACAATTTAAATAAGCTACATAATGAAGTAGACGAGCTATGAACAGGAGAAGCGCATCGTCCATGAAGTTAAAGCTCAAAGAAGAAATGGAAGAGAGATCTACGATGATGTCAAAAATTGGCAAAAAAAAGTTGAAGAGACCTTGGGAGAAGTGCATAAGGTTTATGAAGATCAACCTCATTCTATTGTACGGTGTTGGAAATGGTCTTTTCCTAATTTGAAATCACAGTACCAACTTGTTAGAAAAGCAAATAAAATGGCCTTCACCATTGTTGAACTAAAAGAAAAAGGGAGGTTTGATGCTGTAGTTGGGTACGTTCCTCGTTTAGATATTACAAACTACTTTCCTGCTACCAGAGGAAGTGATAAGCTAGAGATAAGAAACTCAGTTAAGGAGGACAATGTGTTTTGTTTCTAAAGGACCCCAAGGTCAGTAAAATTGGGGTTTATGGGATAAGCAGAATGGGAAAGACCACTCTAGTTAAAGAAGTTGCCAAACAAGTTATGGAAGACAAGATGTTTGATGCAATGGTCATGGTAACTGTATCCCAAAAAAATCTTGATGGAATTCAAGATGAAATTGTAGAACAATTAGGCCTTCATAATTTAAAAGAGATGACCACCTCAATTGGAAGAGCCAATCTTCTATGCGAGAGGATGAAAAAGGAGAGTACTATCCTCATACTAGATAATTTATGAGAGGAAATTGATTTGGAGAAATTAGGAATCCCTTCTGTAGATATCTAGGGAAAAAGTAATACAGAAAAGGTGGGAATTTCTCAAAAGGATGATTTCAAGGGTTGCAATTATTATTGACTTCAAGACGAAAAGATATTTTAGAGAAAAATGATTCTAAAAAAAAACTTCCCTCTTAAGAGTTTGAATGACGAAGAATCTTGGATATTGTTTGAAGTTATGGTTGGTGATGTTGTCAAAGATGCTAATTTCAAAACTACTGCAACTCAAGTGGTTCAAAGGTATGCAGGCTTTCCTACTTTGATAGTTACAATTGCAAAGTCATTAAAAAATTAATGTGGATATGATAATAGCAGAGATGAATGTGAAGTGTAAGGTGAACGACTGGAAGGAAAATCCAAAGGACTTGCTACTGAGATTCCCTCACGGGTCTTCATCTCACGAGAATTTCTGTGGCATCAAGAACAAGACCTCCAAACTCCTATTTCATAAAGATGATATTGCATTCTCATCCATGGGATATCTCAGAGCAAGGGAGGCAATTATGTAGAAATCTTTTCAGGTAATGAATATGGAAGAATGAGGCTTCAGCTAGAAGACAAGAACAGGGAAATTTAAGGTTTGATGAAGATCTCAAAAGATCAAAATGTCCTTGTACAAGAAATGAAGAAACAAGCTTTGGAAACTAAAACTCTCTACGAACATTATAACAACCTGATTCAAGAACGCCCTAATAAAGGAGGACAATTTCAAAGAGAAAATTATGGACTTGGAAGAGAAGTTGAAGCTTAAGGAAGAAGAAGTCACTCTTTTGAAATTCGAAAAGAAGATCCTAGAATCTGAGAAACTAGCCCTGGAAGGCGATGTGTTCATCCTAAAGAATCTTCGAGATGCCTTGCAAGCTTGAGAAGAGAATACAGCCAATAGGTTTGTACTTCATGCTAAGATTGACATGGTTAAACAGTTTCAAGAAGGGAAACACGGATCCTAGGATTTGGAGAAATGGGAAGGAGAATTTCATACCCAATTTACTCCTTCAGATGCTTACGAGAGCAGTGAAGAAGGTGATGAGATTACTTCTGCTTAGAAGGTAGCTCCTCTGTAGGACGATTAGGGACATGAAGGGGCTGGTGAAAATCAGGATGTCACGGAAGCTAACAAAAATATCCCTCCCCAGTAGACACATGTTATATTTCTTTTTATTTGCGGGACTTAGGTTTTAATTTCCATCTTATGTGCTTGAACTCTTTGGGGTTGAACTCCCTATGTTTTGTAATCCTTATGTGCTTGGGACTATGTTCCCGTACTATGATGACTTTATGATGCTGTTACCTTGCTTTTGGCATATAAGTAATGAATTTAAAATTTAACTTTCGTATCTAATTAACCAAGAGTCTTAGAAGGAAATTTGTACCTTTTGTTCGATATGGATAGTGCTTGTCTTTGCATAAATTCTTTTGAGATTTCTAAGAATGTTCCTGTGATATTAATGAATGCTAGACATTGCAGAGTATATAATCTTGATAGGGGTTTAGTAGTATCAGCAGCCCTTGCCACAACAGAACCATGTAGCACAAAGCGTGGGTTCTTTGCTAGTTGGTGGCTTTGAGCCTTCCAGCATAGCTCATCATGTACTACCCTAAGTGGTTAGTCTCTTGGTTTTGAATCATGGTAAAGAAAATTTGAAATAAAGAATCTTAGAACGGGAAAACAACCTTTTGAGATTAAACGAGATCCGAGATAAGTGCCTTCTGTGATTCTGATATCAAGGGAAATTCTGTGTGCTACTCATTCCAAGATCTGTGATAAAGGTTTCTTATTTGTGATCTTTGTTTTTGGGATGCCTCTCGTATGGGGCTTAGATTCCAGGAAAAGTCTGAGAGGTCCCTTGTTCAAGAGCCTTAAATTTGAGAGAATCTGGGTTTCTGCACTGTGATATTGGTACAGAACGTATATATAATTAGGAAAAGCAAATTGAATTGGTCATGGATAATACCTCTTTAGGTGTATAGTGTTCCAGCTTCAGGGTAGGGTTTTGCCCTTCATGTCTTGTAACTGGTACGATCCGGCTCCTGTGATCTTGGTAATGAGATAAGGCCCTTCGTAAGTTGGACTCAATTTCCCGTCTTTGGATTCTTTTGTGTTCGGAAATACTTTTCTGAGAACTAACTCCTCGACTTCGAACTGCCTTTCTTTGACGTGTTTATTATATTGTTTGGCCAATCACTGCTGGTATGTAGCCATTCGGATCAATGCTTGTTCGCGTTGTTCGTCCAAGAGGTCTATCTCATACTGCAGCCTGAGAGAATTTGTCTCCTTTCTGGCCCACTGGTATCTGAGATTGGGAACTTCGTATTCCACCAGGATCATGGCTTCAACCCCATAAACGAGAGAGAAAGGGGTTTCTCCCGTAGGGGTACGAGAAGTAGTCCTGTAGGCCCACAAGACCACTGTTAGTTCTTCTGCCCATCTGCCTTTGGCTCTGTTGAGACGTTTCTTCAAAGAATTGGCGATTGTTTTGTTGCTGGACTCGGCGTATCCATTAGACTGTGGATTCCTAGGGTAAGAAAACTTCAGCTGGATTCACCACTTCTCGCAAAATCTCCTAAATTTGGACCCAATGATTTGAGATCCATTATCACTAATAATCTCTTTAGGGAGCCCAAATATGCATACAACATGCTTCCACACAAAATCTATAACTTCTTATTCTAAAACTTAAGCATAAGCTCCTGTTTCTACCCATTTTGTAAAGTAGTCTGTGACCATCAATAAAAAAGGTCAAACATCTAGGAGCCTGTGGGAATTTTCCCACAATATCCATGCCCCACCGCATGAAAGGCCATACGGGAGCAATGGAATGTAACAACTCTGGGTGCTGATGAGTAGTTGACGAAAGCCTTTGCATTTATCACACTTAGTTACGAGAGCTGCTGCGTCCCTCTTAAGGATTGGCCAGTAATATCCAGCTCGTAAAGTCTTTCTTACCAACCTCCTTGCTCCTGAATGATCTCCGCATTATCCTTTGTGAATTTCTTTCAATGCATATGCAGCCTCTTGAGGCTTGAGACATTTTAGGCGGGGTCCCGTATAAGATTTCTCGGCATCCAAGAGACTTTTGCTCACGTAATATACAAGAAACTATTTTCCTGATTCTTCTCATATCAAAACTGCACTTACAGCTCGATCAATTACTGAGAGTTAGATGAAGAGGGTTTCCCCTTCTTTAGGCTTCGATATAAGAGGAGGACAAGTCATGTATTCCTTGAGATCCTGTAAAGCTTTTTCACTCTTCTCGTCCCACTCGAAATTTTTGTTCTTCCTCAAAACTTCGAAAAAAGGATGACATTTATTCGAAAATCTGGAAATAAATTTGTTAAGAGTTGCTATGCGTCCCGTAAGGTTTTGAACATCTTTGATACATGTGGGAGATGGAATCTGCAAGATAGCCTTTACTTGTGTTGGGTGCGCTTCAATCCCTCGACAAGGCACCAGGTATCCAAGGAACTTCCCTGACGTAACTCCAAAGGAACACTTTTTCGGGTTTAACTTCATATTATACTTCCTCAAGAGATCGAATGCTTGCTGCAAATGCTCAACATGTTGACTGGCATCTAATGATTTGACCAACATATCGTCAATATATACTTCCATAGTTTTCCCAAGTTGAGAAGCAAACATCCTGTTTACGAGTCTCTGATAAGTAGCTCCTACATTCTTAAGTCGGAAAGGCATAACTTTAACTCTTGTTCGTAACAATTTTTGAGCTGTCAATAACAATTGAATGGGCAGTGATAACAACTTCGTGGGACCTGATATTAATTACGTGATTTCGCGTGAGACTTGAGATTAATTACAGGATTTCGTGGGACCTCATGATAATTAAGTCCCTTACAAGGGACCTAGAATTAATTACCCCAAAATGAATATAGTTATTGGTTGTAGTTAATTACAACTATGATTAACACCCTTTAATCCACACATGCTAAGAAGTCAATATTGTCAAGGAGGAACTTTTGTGTACACTTAATAGTAGTAATAAGGCAGATCAAATATATATCTATATATATTTATTAAAAGGGCAAGCACTGAGGGCCTGAAGTTACAAACAGGATCAACTCACAACCTTTCACTTATTGGGGAGATGCCATATCACTATGTTACAAGTCCTCTCAAATATTTATTTTTTCTTATGTATCAAAGTAAGTGTCACTTTATTTTTATTTTTTTTAATTTTTTTTTCAAAAATAGGCACTCATTAATTACTCTCGCTCCCCCCACTTTTCCAAAAGCGCTCCCTCTTTCTCTCCTCCCTTCTCCCCCCACCCAAGTATCCATCTCTTCCCCTTTCCCATCCCCTCCATCTCTCTCATAAGTGCTCCTCATTTGCATATCTGTGAGGTTTTGGATTTTGATTATGTTGCTTCAGATCTATTCTTTCAAGTTGAAACATAATAATCAACGAGTGCATATTTTTTGGGGAAAAAATTCGAGAAAAGGTAGAAATAGACGAGTGATAAGAAGACAACATTTGAGCTGGATCATTATTACTTGTTAGTGCATAAATGGTTTGATGCACTAGTGTGCACAATCACTCCTCTTTCGTCACATGCTACCATTGTTGGATTCATACCTTCTTTTAACTGTGTTGGCCCCATCATGTCTAATGTTTGCAGGTTTCACGTTTCATCTCTCAACTTTACACCTCTCATATACATCAAAATGGTAGAGACAAGCAATTTCTGTCAAGCACATCGTGATAATGGTGAATGGTAACATTGACTCCAAGAATCTGCAAAGTCTTCAGTTTCTTCATCTTCTGTTTTCTCTTCCCTTCAATCCTTACTCTATTTCTCTTCACTCTCTTGTTCTCGCTGCTCAAAGCAACCGTCTATGTTCATCACTACATTTGTTTCCCCTCTCTCAATTTTCTGATTGAGTTCGTTTAGGTGATTTTCCATAAAAAACAAACAATGTCATTATTCTCTTGCATTAAGTTTGTTGCATTCTTGTCAATTATATACCCATAAAATATTTAAAAATTAGGGGGGAAAAAAAAAGCTTGTTGCCCAGTTCAATATGAACTCACTAAAAAGAAAAAAAAGTTTGGGGGCTTGGAGTTTTCGTTTAAAATCACTTTTAGAGCTGTCACTGCTCTTGTTTTGCATTGATTAAGTTGGTTGCTTTTTTTGTTAATCTTGGGGGGTGAAACTCTTCTTTACGAGGTTTGTACTGCTTGCCTGGATCAAAAATTCTTTAGATCTGAACTAATTTTTTTTTCAAAAGAGAAAAAAGAAAAAATGCGTGTTTAAAGTTCTTTTTTTCTCCTTTCTACTCTTCTTATGTGATCAATCACTTTTTATAAAAACCCAAGAAGAAGAAAGAAGAAGTCTGTATGAGAAGCTTTAGTGATGTCTTCATCTGTGCTTTACAAGACACAAGGAAGAGATGGTGATCATAAAGTGATACTGGTAAAATCTTTACCTTGATGGTTAGAAATCTCGGATTTGAGTTGGTATGAACAATAATATGTGTTGATCATGTCTACTTATTTTTCTCTCTCTTGTTTTTAACTACAGAAGTAAGTTTAATTGCTGCCTCCTGCATATAAGGCTTTTGAAGATCAACTTCTGATTCAACATTGAGCAAGGTAATAACTTTAGAATGGTTATCTTGAATTACGGTTTATGAATTGATAGTGGCGTAATTACTTGTCATGATCCTTCCCTAGTATATTACTTGCACCTTTTGAAGATCATGACAAGTACATGACTAGGTAACAAAAATTTTTTTCCAAAAAAAAAAAACAGAGAAAATGCTTGTTTAAAGTTTTTTCCCCTTGCTAATCTTCTTCTGCATGTACTGTTGCTTTTTTTTTTTTGTGATCAATCACATTTTATGAAAATCTAAGATGAAAAAGTCTGTACTTGAGAAGCTTTGGCGTAGTGTCTTCATCTGTGCTTTATCAGACATAAGAAACTGGTGGTGATCATAAAGTGGTACTTATTTTTATCTTGATGGTTAGAAATTTCAGATATGAGTTGGTATGGACTATAATATGTTTTGATCTTGTTTACTTATGTTTCTCTCTCTGGCTTTTAACTACAGAACTTAGTTGCTGCCCCTAGCATCTCAAGCTTTTGAAGGCTAACTTATGATTCAACATTGTGCAAGGTAACTTTTGAATTACTGTTTATGAATTGATTGTGGCGTATTATTTGTAAAGAGGATAAATGAGCTTAGCAACGCCTTAAATTTTATTTGCTAGAATCTAGATATTGTATTTGGGTGGGTTTCTCTTCTGCCTTTGATAATTGTTACATGTTCATGACAATTGGGCTACTGCTTCCCTTCCACTAAAATCAACTAGAAGGATCACGTGATTTATCTATCGGGATTAATTATTGCAAGGTGAGTAGTTCATGACAAAGCATAATATATTTTAAACTACTAAAAATATCAAACGGTTTATATAGGGAAAAAGACTCCGAAATATATAAATGACAGTTAGATACAATGAATTTTAGAAATGACTATAACATACAATTGACCTAACTGCCCTTTACAAATTTAAAAAAAATGTCACAAATGCCTTTAGTTTAAATTTTTTATTTTCTTAAAGAAAGGGGTCCGTCGCCACCTGCCGGCGGTGGCTGGCCCACCTGCCACATGGTAGGTGGGGGTAATTTTAAAACATAAGGGACAAAGTGGAGGGGGAGAAATTCTTAGGCACTCCCAGAGTACCAGCACATCTGAACTCTGGCCAATGATATCAAGAAATGTGTGTTTTATCCCACATGTCTGCTGACATGTCCCACCCTACTCTTCCTATTACTTTAATATTACCTATATAGAAATCTGTGCATTTCATCTTCTCTCTCCACTTCAATTCATCACTCCCCTCCCAGACTTGTACCGCCACTCTCTCTCCACACCGAGACCCCACCCTCCCCCCTTTTTATTGACTCTCTTCCCCCCATCCCACCCCTTATCTCTCTGCTCCCAAAAAGTAAGTATTGGATTATAAATATTTTGAATATTTTAAAAAGTAAAAAATTGAAATAAAAATGAAATCAGTTTTTAAAAATTAATAAGACTTGCATGAAGATAAAAAAATTGGGCATTTGTAATTAATTATACTTACTTGAAAATAAATTTTAGGAAAATACAAAAATAAAACATGATATACCAACTAAATAATGTTATTCAACCATATAATTAATACACATCTCATTTTAACAGGGTGAAGGTGCAAAAATGCCCATATAGTTTGGTTTAAGATGCACCCAACACTATGAAAATTTATTTGTCCAAAATTACCTACGTAGTTACTAAAATGCCCATGCCGTCAATATACACTAACGGAGTTAATTTTTCAAAATTAGGGAAAATAAAAGATTGAAAATGCCCATGAGGTTTGATCCGAAGTGCACCTAACACAGCGAACTTTTTTCTTTTGCCCAATTAGGTCAAAAATGCCCATGCCGTCAATATACATTTTAGTAACTACGTAAGTAATTTTGGACAAAAAAATTTTCACGGTGTTGGGTGCATCTTAAACCAAACTATATGGGCATTTTTGCACCTTCACCCTGTTAAAATGAGATGTGTATTAATTATATGGTTGAATAACATTATTTAGTTGGTATATCATGTTTTATTTTTGTATTTCCTAAAATTTATTTTCAAGTAAGTATAATTAATTACAAATGCCCAATTTTTTATCTTCATACAAGTCTTATTAATTTTTAAAAAACTGATTTCATTTTTATTTCAATTTTTTACTTTTTAAAATATTCAAAATATTTATAATCCAATACTTACTTTTTGGGAGCAGAGAGATAAGGGGTGGGATGGGGGGAAGAGAGTCAATAAAAAGGGGGGAGGGTGGGGTCTCGCGTGTGGAGAGAGAGTGGCGGTACAAGTCTGGGAGGGGAGTGATGAATTGAAGTGGAGAGAGAAGATGAAATGCACAGATTTCTATATAGGTAATATTAAAGTAATAGGAAGAGTAGGGTGGGACATGTCAGCAGACATGTGGGATAAAACACTTACACATTTCTTGATATCATTGGCCAGAGTTCAGATGTGCTGGTACTCTGGGAGTACCTAAGAATTTCTCAGTGGAGGGGTGCCCCCACCACCACCATGTCTTCTTATTAAATATATTGCAAAATATATATGCACACTATATCTCATTTTTTCTTAATATGTTCCCAAATTTGTATAATGAATTACCAACTTCAGATAACGGATTACCAACGTGTCTCTATCCAATCACCAACATCACAACTTTACCAACTTCTTTTTGTTTGTTACCAGAATTGGATAATGGCTTTCTAACATCGAATAAAGGATTACCAACTTTAGAAAATGGTTTACCAACATTTATCTATCCATTTACTAACTTCCTAACTCTACCAACTTCGTTTTGTTTATTATCAACATGTCTGTATTCATTATACAACTATGGTAACAAACAAAAGGAAGTTGGTAATGATGTTGGTAATTGGATATAGACATATTGGTAATTTGTTATTCAAAGTTAGAAATCCGTTATCCGAATTCAGTATTCCATTATACAATTCTAATAATAAACAAAAAGAAGTCGATAGAGTTAGGAAGTTGGTAAATGGATAGATAAATGTAGGTAAACCATTATTCAAAGTTGGTAATCCGTTATACGACACTGGTAAACCATTATCCAATTAGAGTAACAAAAAAAAAGAAGTTGGTAAAGTTGTGATATTGGTAATTGGATAGGGACATATTAGTATTCCATTATCCAAAGTTGGTAATCTGTTATACAAATTCGGTAATCCGTTATACGAATTTAGGAAAATCTTAAGAAAGAATGTAAGATAGTGTGTCTATATATATATATTACAATATATTTAATAAGAAGACATGGTAGCTTCATGGTAGCCTTATCCCACCCCTCCACGTGTCCCTCATTTTTTAAAATTATCCCCACCTGTCACGTGGCAGGTGGGTGATTTGAGCCTTTCCTTAATGCCTTGGGTTCAAATGTAAAATTAATTGAAAACTAAGGATTGCACTATAGTGGTGTGATCCCGGATCATCTCTCAAGGAGTCTAATGAACTAATTTAGGAAAACCAATTAAAGCTATAAAAACGGGGGTTAAGAGTAGGTATTTTTCAAAATAAAATATAAAAACTTGTTTTTGGTATTTTTGAGATAAAAAGAGATAGTTAATGGGATGCAAATGATAGGATGCTCTCTTGGATATAGATGACACGTGACAAAATATTAATTTCAAACTTTTAGGGAATTAGGGAGTTAATTGGGCTAAGTTCACACAAATAGACATAATTAGCCTTAATTGAAGGAATAGGTCAATTAAGACACTACTAAACCTCAATGATTGATTAGATTAACTATAATCTAATATTAACTAGGAATTAGATCCAATAGATAGAATAACTTAGGTCCCGTCCAACTCACTCAATATCCTTCAAATTCAATAACTAATTCACAGTAGACTATTATCAAACCATCCAATTTATCAAACTTAATCTAATCATATTAATGCACATAGATTATATTAATGGCCTAGTTTTTTTAGGCAAGTTTGATTAATGAAATTATCTAACTCTATGGAAACTCAACATCAACAAACTCAAACCCACAAATCAGTCCCAGACAACACAATTAGATGAAGTATCATGGACTAAATCACTCAACAAACATGCTAGATAATGAAATCAACAGAACTAAGTATAACACACGGTAATTTGGGAAGATAAATGAAACTAAAACAAAACCAAATTGAAACATGCAAATAGAATTCAACAACTCTAGAATCTCAACACAAATGAAATATGAACACAAGGTCAACGAGTATCCAAGGCACATATGAAAATTCAAGGCTACATAATTGGAACTAAAGAAAAACTCCCATAAAGTGGATTCAATGCTTGCTTCAAGTCATCCTATGATCCAAGAAAGCATTAGGGTGATTTAGTCTATCAAACAGGAGGAAAAGTCACCCAACAGTGCTGCAACTCAAACTCCATGAAAAACCAATAAAGAATTATGGAAAATACGAAAAATTTAAAACTTTTTTCTTTTAAAACATTTAACCAACTTTTTGTCAGTTGGAATGGGCTTTTCGGACAAATTGAATAATTTAAAAACTGTTTAAAGCAGAGTGGTTCATAAAACAATTAAAAGTACATTAATTCTCTTAGGATATCTATTCTCTATTCATAACACTTAGGAATTTAAAATTCTTTTATAAAATTATACAGTTATATTTTCTATGCTTTCTGCTAATAAACTTAATTTAATTTTTATATCATATATAGATCCACTACAAAAATAATTGACTACCATTTGTATTATTCTTACTTTCTCACATATAATCTTATTTCTTCATCTTATCTCCCTCCAGCACTCCTGCCTTATCTCAACCATCTTACCATCTACCAGCTTCTCTGAAACAGCAATTTAACGCAGTTTATTTCATTCACTTTAAATCTCATGCATGCATTGTCATGTATACATTTTATAAACCTGTACAAATATCACAATTACACATACTTCCTGTGCTACATGATCTACCAGCCACTATTAACAATATGTTTATTAACTAGTGGAGGTTCTACCTGGAGGACTTCTTGCTATAACATTTAAAGCTATAACGTAACTGGTTTGGCAAAAGGGTAGCGAACCACCTAAGTCTGGAGTACTCCATAAACTGGGAAGTAAAACTTCCATGCAGGAATTAACAAGGTTTATCACCTTCATACATAATGTAAACTTGTAACAGATATTACAAAATTATACATGCAATTTGAGTGTAATGAGATAAACTGCTACCTGATTTCTTTAGACCTTACTCCTATACCAGCTCCTTTCCTTTCTAACACCTTGTTGAACTCAAATTACTATTTAGAACCTATATACATATATAAGCTTATTAAAATCCCGTTTATAAATTATTTTACGCGTCTCTCTCGAATCCTAGCTTAATTAATACTACCCAAGTCTTTTTGTTTCAGCAAATTATAATTAACCCATACTTATTTAGGATCTCGACCATCTAAGATTACCTTGATAATTTATCCACATTAAACTTACTTATTCTCAATGTTTGACCAACAGTTTCTATAAAAATTATTCTTTAAAGACCTTTGTCATTCACACACATATGCACGCACCTGTATATACATACTTACTTCCTATTTATTATAAAATTGTAATAATAACTCAATCAATAGTGTAAGTCAAGCCCAAATAATTCAATTTATTAAAGAATATTAAAAATCACCAATCACAGTCAACCCAAACCATATCTCCCAAAATAGCACTTCACTTCCTTCTTACTAAAGAATGACTAGCAATTCAAATCACTAATTTAACTTAAAAAACAGTCACTGTAACCGACCGTTTTAAACAGCACCATTAACCATAGAGTCTCACTCCCTCTGCAAATTTTTAAACAAGGTTTACCTCAGAATCAAATTAAATCAGTATCCAAATCCAATTTTTATCCTACCTATTCAAACATTCTATAATTACAAAATTAATTTCTTTGGCATATACTAAAACCAAACCTAAACTCTTATAAACTTATTTCTTGTTACATTCATTAAATTTCACTCCTTTTTCCATAAAATAACCAGAACTTGAACATGAACTTGAGAATCAACTATCAATGAACGTCTAATCCTTTCTAGTTCCACTTGTATTAATTATTTTACTAAACCCCAACATTCCAATTCTTTGAATCTAGATTAACTCTTATGAAAACCTAAGAACTTGTAAATTATTTGAAACTGGTTCTCTCTTGTCCTAATTCCTAAAACTCAATAACTTAATCATTAAACAAATCATATTATCATATATCAAAACATAAATACCTCAATCAATATCAACTCAACCATGGACATACTATCTTACTAAATTCAAAATACCAATCTATTACTTAAATCTGCATAAACCTTAATTAATAAATTAAAACTTCATTAACTTTTAAACAGAACTTAAATTTAATTAGCTCCAACATTACCTAATCTTATTTTAATCAAAATGCTTATGGTATCTCTTTACCTACTCCTAATAGATAAATCCTTAACTTCACTTAATTTAACTCTTTACATTCCCAATTCTTATTTACCTTAATACCACTTCCACTAATAATTCATTTCCTAAAACCTCAACTTCAAACATTCCAGAATCAATCTAACTCCCACAGAAAAACCATACGCAATACCAACTCCATAACTCATTAAAACAACATTATTAATCAATCAAAATTCCCATTCAATGACCTTAAACATTTGACATTCATTCTTCCCCAATAATCATCCAATAACAACATCAACTTCCTTAAAGAATCTAATAATAATAATCAAGCAACTCCAGTAACCCATATACCATTAACTATTTTGACATTTAAAGAGTCATTTCCATCTTTTATATTAATACCTAACTCAACATCTAACGCCTCCAATCTTATCTTGACACTTTATAACACTTATTTGGTACTTGGGGACTTTACAATCAGTACTTATAACTAGATTTATAACCTCAAAGTGTTTAAAATCCCACCAATGTCTATAATACTAAAATAAATTTCTGGTTAGTATCATTTCCTAAATTATAGGAAAATCCTCAAGTTTACATAGTCCTTAAGATCAACATAATCCACATGAACAATCCTTCACTAATTCCCATCACATTCCTATCATAATTTATTTCCCCACACCATACATTCCTCTTCCTTTCTCTTTGCAAACCCGAAACACATACACACACAGGGAAAGAGCCAGAACTTCCAATTATCCTTATACATCTTCTAATCAACACTTTGCCATAAAGACTAAATTAATTTCCCCGAATGAAACTAGAAATCAAAGATGATGGTAAAGGAATTTAGATGACTTCATATTAGTGCAACAACAAAGAATTGAACAGAGCAACAATTTCCCTCCAATCTTCTCGGCCAAAACAGAATAGGAAATAGAGGGAGCAAAATTTAACTAAATTAAGCAACAAATCAGCTTGGCCCAATAAGCACCAGAAATCAGTGACCAAAAAGGGAAGAAGATTCGAATGAACATGAAGAAGAACAAGAAATCTGACGCAGAGCAGGGCAGCCACAAAGGAAAGAAGAGAAACTGAACACTTAACCACCTTCATACACAATCATTCATCAGCAACAAATCACAAAATCACACTCTTTAACACACTAAAAAAATCAACGGCTCAGACGAACGAGAATTCGAAGAATCAGAGGAGAAACAAGAACAAGAGCTCAACGAACAGTAATAAGAATTTGGGGCTTTTGAAGAGCATCAACCAACACCAAACAAAGCAGAATTTCGACCCAATCGCTAAAAACAGCGACGGATGAACAATAGCTCCAAGCAGAACAAATTTCAAAATCCAAGTAAAACGTCATGTAAGGTCAAATTTCTTTGGGGAATTCGTCTATTATACCTTATGCTTCAATTAAATCGGTTCAAACTTTCAAAATAACCCAACCCATTCGAATCCTCACTCACAAATGGCGCTAAACGGAAAAACAAAGGGTAGGAGAAGAGAGAAGAGGCTCACCTAATTCGAAATCAGATCTTGCATGGGCAAGAAAAGGCCGCCATTGCCGGAAAGCGGCCTCCATCGAAGCCGGTGATCGCTGTGGTTGCAAAGAGCAGAGGGAGATCGAGAGAGGAAACAGAGAAAGTGAGGAACAGAGGGACTATCGGTTTGAGAGGGAGAGAGAATGAAGAAAAAAAAAGGAACACGTGGGAGGAAGGGAATAAATAAGAAAGAAGAGATATTTTAATAGGTTGATTTACCATTTTGCCCTTCCTTTTACAACTGAAGATATTTTCAACTAAGAACAGATATTGTCATTTTTCTTTTCTTTGATTTTTCCTCTTTCCCTTTATGCCTGCCTTTCTTCAAAAATTTAATTACCATTTCCTTTACAAATTGATCTGAAAATGATTTTCCAGATATACTTTAATTTCCAAATTTATTTATAAGACTTTTTTAAATAATAAACAATACCTCAAGGTTCTAAATATCCCCTTATTTAAATTCATCTTCAAACTATTTTTCCTCAACTAATAAAGAAAATAAACCTTAAAAATTATTAAAAATACACCTAGCCTCATAAATTTATTTATAAGGCATTTTAATTTCTAAATGCCACCCTAAGACATTAAATAAATCCTTATTTTCTATTTCCTAAAATTTGGGGTGTTACAGCATGAATAGAGGTTAGAGTAAGGTGGAGTAAATTGACCCCATCTTGAAAATACAATTTAAGCCTTAAAATAATTTCCCTAAAATTCTCAACTTAAAATTCATCCTTAAACTATTTTTCTTTAATTTTTTGAAGAAAATAAATCACAAAATCCTTAAAAATACCTTTGACTTCAGAAATTTATTTATAAGGCTTCTACATTCCTAAATAATATGTTAAGACTTTAAATAACTCCTTGTTTCCTATTTTTTCAAATTTTGCTTTGTTACATAATTCAATATGTATAATATATATTTAAAATATATTATTGAATTATCTAGATTTTAATGACAATCTTTTTGGTGCCTTGTTTATAATTGATAATGGGTGCTGCTTAATTCATAAAGTATGAATATTGTTAAGATATATGCTACATCTTAAAATTTCTTGGCAGAAGTTGTAGAATTGTTTTGGAATATTTCAATGTGCGAAATCATTGAATGTATTTGAATTTTACATTAGTATAACTCCCTCTAATCATTGATACATGACCTATTTGGAGAGTTAGTCTTAATCCTAGATATACTATTTCTAATTTTCATCATTTTTTTCTATATTACCCCTATTGATACTCTCTTAACAATAATCAAATAAGAAAGGGAGGGAGAGAGGGAATTAAGAAAGATGATTAGGTTGTTTTAGAAAAATCATTTCATACTAACTAACTTAACTTACATCATTAATATGATTAAATTAGGTAAATATATTATATATTTAGTATTAGGTAGGAAAAATACACAAGAGGGGGTGTATAGGGTATTTTATTAAAATTTTATCAAACTCAGAAAATTAAGCAATATTTAAAACAGAGTAAAGAGAGTTTTAATAGGAAGTTTTGGACCGTGTCTTAGTAGCAACTAATTTATATTGGTTAGGTCCAAAGTACCTTGACCTACTTTCAGTTTTTTAGCCCCAGCTAGGTTCTACTATTTCTCCAAGATTTCAACTGGACTCTTGGTGTCATAATACAAGTGAAAGAATCTTTCCACTCAATCACTCCTCCTAACAATATGTAAGAAAATACCCCTCAGAATATCCTTAATTCTGAGTCCCTTTAATAACAAGAGTATAACAATTGGCTTACTCTCTCTTAGAGTAAATATTGAACACTGAAGCACAGTATATCTAGAAAACATAGTATAAGAAATTCGAAAGATTTTTTAAAAAATACTTGTTCATATGGTTACTTTCCATTCTCTTACCTTTTCTTTCTCATTATTGGATAGTTATAGCCCCTTAAGATTGTAAAATGATCGTTGTAAATTAGCCTTTTGCAATTGTATCTGTTAATGCTATGTTCTTATCCATTTATTCAAAATATCTGTAATATGATTGTTGTAGATGTGATTTTTGAAGAAGATACTCTCTTTGGTTAAATCTTGATCGTTGAATATCCTTGAAGCTTATTGGGATCATTGGATAAAGTGCGTTGGATCATTTTGTCATCCGCGTACTAAAACTGATCTTGCATTTCTCAAGGTTTTGAAACTCAAAATTTTGCTTTTTAGCATTGTTAAACTCTTTAGAGCCATGGGTTTTCTTTAAGTTTCCTAAAATACTAAATCTATCAATTGAAAAGTTTAACACGTAATCTCATAAACTTATTCAATTAGGCATTATTAAGTACCTTAGAGTGTAATTAATGATTTGTTATGCATTAGGTTCATTTATAATCCATTTGATTCAAACTATCTATCATGATCATGCATAAATAGAGAGAAATCAATGGAAATCATCAAGAACATATATATGAACTTATATATTGATGAGTTCAAATCCTGAACTAAAATCACAACAAATTCAATTCAAATACACTCTCAAATGCATAAATGGAAAACCTAAATCTAGGAATTCATAAATACAAAGAGAAGATAAATGAAACAAGACTCCCATATAAAGACCATGAGCTCAATCCATCTCCAATCATCTTCAAGAGCTGTGAATTGTTTAGAAACTAATGGAAGAGACCCTAACAACTCCAAGCTTGAAAGGATGGAGGAATTTGGTGGAAAATGGAAGAGAATTGGAAGAAATGAGAGAAGAGAAGAGAGTTAGGTTTGGAGGTCTTCTAGTCCAATTCAGGTCAATAATTATCAAAAGGGAAAATTAATCATTTGATACTCATAGTTTCACTGAATTTGTAACTCAATCCTTATATTTTAACTCGTCGCGACTCAGTCCTTATACTTTTCTGAGTTATCTTCATCCATCCTTATTTTTCAGAAAGTAATGGACTCTTTTAGAACTTGTCCTATGTGGCATTAACAGAGACAAACAGTGTTAAGTGTGGTTAGATAGATGCCACATATGATTAAATAATCTCACAATGTTATTTATTTATTTTGGAAAGAAAGATATCAGATCCCATTCTTCTTCATCGGCTTCCCTCTCCCCAGCTTCATCTTCATCGTCGATGAACCTCCACCAATGACCTACCTCCACACCAGTGACTCTTTTTCGCGCTTCACCACCACTGACGATGTTCTTTCCCACACACGCCATCAGCAATTTTTCAAACCAGAACCACGATCTTGATCAATCTCACTCGTTCATTGTCTCCATATTCAATCACTTATCTACTACCTCTAGTTGTTTGCCCCTCCAATCTTCATATCCCTCTTCTCCTCTCTCATTTGTTCGTTTTTCTTTTAGCAATCTTCTTTAGATCTGATTGCTCACTCATTCCTCCATTTTTGACACTTGATGTTCTTGGTCCAAACATGTTATTTTCTCTAATTTTTCTTTTTCCATTGGGATATAACTTTGAAATTCCATTTGTTTTTAACCCAGATTCCACTGAAAGGACAAATTAATGATTAAAAGACTAAAATCTTGAGTAGAACAAAAATTTGCCACCAAATGAGATTGTTGACCGGAAAGCTAAAAACTAAGAATAAGTTTAATGCACAACCCAAAGTAGAATTTTGAGGCAATTTATATATATATATATATCGGTTGCAGTCAAGCCCATATTTTTTCAAAAACTGATGAAGATGTGGTGTGGGCAAATAGCACGAAGATGTGATGGTGATATGGTAAGCCTATCACCTGGGGACGAGGTTCCCGGTGGAGGTTGATGAAGATGAAGTAGGGAAGAAGAATGCCGATGGATTCAGGAATTTGGGAAAGAACGTATCAAATGAAGATGCCTGATGACGTGACGGGATTCCCATTGGAGGTTTGTCGACATGAAGACAAAGCTTTGGGATAGGGAAGGCGATGAAGATTGAAGAAGGGGGGTTAGGGATCTAGGCTTTGTAAAAAAATAACATTATGAGACTATTTAGTCAGATAAGGCATCCAGCTAACCGTATTTAACAAGGTTATTCTCTGTTAATGCCAGAGGACAGGTGAAGAGCACCAAGATTTTGTGCGGTGTAGTGCTCCCTTGGGTCTGCCGTTTAAGAAAATAAGAATCACGGGGACAGTGGAAGCTAACCCCCTGGTGTCGTTCTCTCGAGGAGTCCTAATGCAATATGATTTCTAATAGCTAAATGCGAAACTTGTTAAGACAGAAAAAAGGCATTGTATTTGATTTTTGTATAAAAAGTGTTGTAAAAGTGTGGTATGTTCAAAGCGAATTAAGATTAGATTAAGGGAGATTTGGATTAAAAGGGGATAAAAATCACTTATGAAAGCTTTGGGAATCATTACTTCAAAAGATTTTTGGAGAGTTTTTGGTGATTTTCAAAAGAACCTTAGAGTAACCCCTCTAAACTAGGCTTAGGTTAACTTAATTAATGCCGGAACCCCACACATTAGTTAATTTAACCCAAGTTTATTCAGTTCAAAATCAGGAAGTAATTAATTATGAGGGACTCTTAATCCACAATTTAGGCCACCCCACAATTTAGGACCATATCATCAACATAGACAATTAAAACTGTTATTCTGTTATCACAGTGTTTAACAAATAAAGTGTGATCAGCCTGGTAATATTTGTAGCCGAATCCCTTTATAGCTTGCGTAAACTTCTCAAACCATGCTCGTGGGGACTGTTTTAACCCATATAGTGATTTTTGAAGTCTACAAACCTTGTTTTGGTTTTCCAAACTATTCAATCCATGAGGTATTTCCATGTATACCTCTTCTTTTAGATCTCCATTTAAAAAGGCATTTTTTATATCTAATTGATGTAATGGCCAATCTAAGTTAGCTGCAAGAGAAAGTAAAACATTTATGGTATTGAACTTAGCAACTGGAGCAAAGGTCTCTTGATAATCAATTCCATATGTTTGAGTAAAGCCCTTTGCAGCCAGTCGAGCTTTGTATTTGTTTATGCTCCCACCAAGATTGTATTTCTTTGTAAAGACCCATTTGCTTCCTACAATTGACTTTCCATGAGGTAAGCTGACAATTTTCCACGTTTTATTCTTAGTTAAAGCCTCTAATTCTTCTTATATTGCTAATTTCAAGTTTAAATTTGTCATAGCTTCTTCGAAATTTCTAGGGATTTCCTCATTATCAATTGTAGTCACAAAAGCCTTAAGTTGAGGATTAAGTTTTTCATAGGAAACATACCTGCTAATAGGATGTTGAGTACAACTCCTCTTATCTTTTCTTACGGCAATAGGCTACTGTAGATCCTCAATCCTGTTTCCAGGTGGAATCTCATGATTTGAATCAATAGGAACCTGTCTATTATTGGTTTGATCAATTTCAGCCTCTCTGTTTTGCTTATTAGTGGTCTGATCCCTTTTAGCTTCGTTATACAAGGGCTCTTGGATCACTTTTGGTGCAGCTTCAGGTTCATTGATGTTTAAATCTGGTACTGTATTTTGCTTTGAGATTATGTATTCACTGTTTCAGGAGCTGTAATTTGGTTTTGTGACTTGTTTAAAGGCTGCTCTATCTCCTGATAAAAGAGCAATATATCTTGAGGCAAGGCAGAATTTTCAGACCTGTTTACAACACCATTTTCTAAGAAACAAGTCAGCCATTCACCATGATCATTCTCCCCCTGAATGGGTGAGTTGGAATAAAATGGTTGAGTTTCAACAAACTTAACATTTATAGTAATATAAATGCGTTTATGAGTTAGAGAATAGCATTTATACCCTTTCTTAGTAGAGGAATAGCCCAGAAAAATACATTTAATGGATCTAGGGTCCAATTTCCCCCATCATTGTTAAACACAAAAGTTGTGCACCCAAACACTCGCATTTGAAAAGAATTAAGAAGGTGAGTGTTACGATAAGTCTCAAGGAATTTTTGGACTGGAGATTGAAATCTCAAAACTTTAGAGGGTATTCGATTAATTAGATATGTAGCAGTAACTACAACATCTCCCCAAAAAAAAAGATTGGGAACATTTTCACCTAATAATAGTGCTCGTACTACCTCCAAAAGATGTCTATTTTTTCGTTTAGCTACACCCTTTTGTTGAGGTGTTTGCACACATGAAGTTTGATGGTGAATCCCTTTTTCAGCAAGGAAACCTCTAAATTGAGAATTAAGATACTCTTTCCCATTGTCACTTCACAAGATTTTTATTGTTGTATTAAATTGTGTTTGAACAAATGCAAGGAAGTTTTGAAAAATTGAAAATACTTCAGATTTATCCTTCATTAAAAACAACCATGTTTGACGAGTATGATCGTCAATAAAAGTAACAAACCATATAGCTCTAGAGTTAGTTTCAACTCTAGAGGGACCCCATACATCACTATGGACTAGATTAAATGGTTGTGTAGGATTATAAGCATGTGGGAAATAAATATGACGAGTTTGTTTTGCTAAAAAACATGTGTCACAATGAAGATGAGTAATGTCTTTATTTATAGAATGTGGAAACATAAACTTCATATAATCAAAGCTTGGATGTCCTAATCTAGAATGCCATAATAGGATTTCATTATTTGTCAAAATATTTCTGGAAGAAAATGCAGAAATGGTATTAGAGTCGTTTCCTTCCAAATAATATAGCCCACTATGCTCTTTAGCTTTGCCAATCACCTTCCCCAAGGCTAAATCCTAAAATTCACAATGAGAATCATCAAATACAACAAGGCAATGTAGCTGTTCAGTTATACACTTTACTGACAATAGATTGCAGTGAATTTCTAGTACAAACAAGACATTTTCAAGACTGATATTTTTGGACAGAATTACTATTCCAGTTCCTTTAACTAATGCATAGGTGTTATTTGCAACTTGAACTCAAGAATGTGCAGAATAAGTGTTAAAGGTTGAAAATAACTTACGACACCCTGTTATGTGATGTGTTGCTCCTGAATCTATAACCCAAATATTTGTAGAATCAGAAGATTTTTTAAAGGCAATTAATAAACACATACCTGCATAGGCCAGTGTTACAGATGGTATTTCTTGATCACTAGGTTTATATTGAGAAAACTTATCCAATATGCGACGCAAGGGTGAGAGTTCCTCTTGGTTAGGAGTTTCACTATTGTGTGATGACTCCCCTATCATGAGTGCCTTTCCATCTCCCTTTGATCGTGGCTTTAGGTGGGCAGGCCTGCCATGGATTTTCCAGCACGTGTCACGTGTGTGTGACTATTCTTATTACAATGATCACACCTCAAAAAATTTTGGCTCTTAGGATCTCCCCCTTAATTGTTGCGGATCATGGCAAAACTTTCAACGTTGGGGTAAAATTGGTTAAAAGCAATAATTGTGCCAGAAATATGATTTGATTTCCAATTATGCCGTTCTTAATAAATATGAAAGAGAATACATGGAGAAAAGAAAATGAGAGAGAATGTGACAAATAATATATAATAAAGATGAAAGATAATGCATGAGGAAAAAATAAACAATGGGTAAAATTGGAAATAAACGCAATTAATGCTTAGACAAACCCAAAATAAAGTAGACAAACCCAAAATAAAGCTTATATTTTGGGACACACACATTCACCAAAGTGAAACTTATAATTAGTGGGACACACACATTCACCAAAGATGGATACCATGGTTTTTGAAGGGAATCATTGAAAGCATTTATTGTTCTTCTTCTTTTTTAATAATTTACGGTTTTACATTTCAAGGTTTCTATTTCTTTAATATCATCTACACCTATGCTACTCTTTTTTTTATTTTCTTTTTTCTTCATCTTCTTCTTCTTTTTGTATTTTATGGGATCATGGTATCCATCTTTTTTCCCCCTATTATCTCCTCATATCCGACTTATTCAGAATTGCAACCAAATAGTTATCCCATTGATGAAGCCATACCCACAAAAGAATGAAAGCAATGGAATTAATTAAGTAGAGCTAAGCAAAGAGAAGAAACCATGAGAGAACTTGAATCTGATTTCTTTTAATCGGTAACAATGTATTTGGTGACAAATAGAGTTGCAAAATCTGAAAATAAGAACAAATGAGAATCTAAAATAAAAAAGAGAAAGAAAACTCCAGAGAGGTGGCAGGGGGAGTGGCGCAGAGTGATTATGAGGGGGAGAGAGAAAGCAATGATGATAGGACTGATGAGTGATGACACAACAGAGGGAAGAGTGTCGCAGATGAGATCAGGAAAGAATAAAAAAGCATATATTTTTTTTGGAATAAAATATATATTTTTAAAAGAACCATTAGAAAAAAAAATGAATCAAAGTATAAAAAAGAAAAAGAAAAAACATATATCAATGATACGTTGGGAAAAAATTTTCTTAATAATAATCTCTGGATTTTTAATAACTATGTACATATTTTTTCAGTTGGCATGTTGCAGATGTTATAATATATGTAAGTCAGATTCAAGTCATTACATGAGATTGGAATTAGTTGAAAATCTAATGGGCCGAGTTGTCACATTTCCAATGATGCCCTTACATGAGATGTCAACAAAACCAACAGCCCTTGCATTTATGATTCATTGAAGTTTGAAGAGTATGCTTATACAATTAATATATTGCTTTTATTCGAACTTCTGTTTTCAAATGTTCCAGTTTATCACTCTTATTTTATCACTCTTATTTGTAACTTTTATTCTCCTTCCTTCTCATGGTAAAAAAAAAAAAATTCTCCTTCCTTCTGTATTTCTTTAGCCTTCCTCCCCTCGAGCAGTGTAAAAACCAGCAATTTTATTATTTGATTTTCCTTCACTCAAGTATGAAAATGTAACTATCATCAAGTATGTGATGACATAATGGAAGCACTTGGTCAGTGCATGAAACCATATCATGTCTAATGAAATTTGGGAAATTAATATTATGAGTTGTTTTGTCCTTCTTTCCTCCTCTACAAGGTAAGATTCTGCTAAGATATATCGATGGCTTCTTTATTTCATCCAAATATCTTCAACATAATTAGATTAATTCAGATTCAGTGATACACGTGTAGACGTTTTTTGTTCAAAGAAAGGAATGCCTTAAATATAAATCACCCGTGCAACGCACGGGAAGTTCAGCTCGTAATATATAATAAAGATGAAAGATAATGCATGAGGAAAAAATAAACAATGGGTAAAATTGGAAATAAACGCAATTAATGCTTAGACAAACCCAAAATAAAGTAGACAAACCCAAAATAAAGCTTATATTTTGGGACACACACATTCACCAAAGTGAAACTTATAATTAGGGACGGGGGGAGTGTTTAATTTAAACATCACCACATCATAAGAGTAAATTGCAACTTAATCACACAAATTACCCATTCTATATTCTCTTATAACCTCAACAGGAACCATTAGAATTCTCTCTTAATCTTGATAAACTTTGTAGCAATATATATACATCAATCTGATGGAAACATGCAACACACTCCCAAAACAGCAACTGAACTATATTTCAAGTCCTCAATATTAACTTCCAACAAGAACCATACATTTCTTAAATTGCTAACCAACCAGTTTCCTTTGTAATCATTACTTTTTCTTATTTACAGAGCACTTTCTCCATCATCCTGAAATGTTTTTCCTTCCAGATTTTGAAACAATTCATCCAATTACAATTGAACAACATTTGTATTCACGACTTATACCAGTCCCAAAATCTGTAACCATTTACTCCTAAGTGCATTATTTTTTTCATGACTAACTGATGCTATTAAATCAGCAACTTTCGATTAAAATTCTAGATTTCAAAGTCAACTCATCAAACCAGCATAATCAGCACATTCTCCTCTGGGAATAACAGAACTTCCATATACATTCAAATGAATATATTATGATTTATCATGTATTGACAGCTAAGGACACTTGTTTAACATTTAGGAACCTCCATCATAAGCAAAAAGATCAGTTCCTGGTTCAGAAATTAGATAATATCACAGGAAGCTTAAACCATTGATCTCTTAACACTTTAAAATACTGGTCTCACCTTTGGAACATTTTAAAAACAGTAAATTCCAATCAGCATGCACCTCAATTAATAAATTAAAACCTTCGTTAGTTTTTTAAATAGAAGCTTAAATTCAACTACCTTCAACATCACACCTAGAATTAGGCTTCAGCCTTATCAAAAATTCAAATAAAAACATAGCAGCTGCTTAACAGAATCAGAAATCCTTATAGCCAACACTAATTGATCTTGCAAAAACAATCTCTCATTCTAGTTTACTCCTAATTATATTTTGGCACAGTTTCCATTTTTATTTCTGAACAGAAAATCGTAGTTCCAATTGTCTATAATTGAATCCAGAAACAGAGCACAAAATCCCAATTCATCAATTGCAACACAAACAAACCATACCCATAAATCATTTCTATTAATTTCCAAAGATTCAGGTTCCATCATTAACTTAATATACCCAATCCTTTCATTATTATATCCCCTTAATCCTAGGGAAAAACGCAGCTAAAGTTCGGAAATAATAAGCCATATCTCATAACAGAGAACCTTCAGATCCAAAACCACCAATACCAACAAGGATTCGAACATATAACCTATTAAATCGTCGTTAATATACTCCTGACTAATTTCAAACACTTGTTAACACCACTTTGAATTTCGAAGGAACCCCTAGGTGAACAGTTACCTTCATACAAAATTTTGAAACCAAGTCAGAAAACTTCATGCATGCTCAAATCTCTTTAGGAAATTAAACCTTTAAATCGACGCTCAAGCTTCAATTTAGTCTGTTCAAAACCCCAAAATCTCTCGAACACAATCGGACCCACTCTCAGACCGGCGCTTACCAAAGAAACAAAGGGTAGAAATGTAGAGAAGACACTCACCTAATATAGAATACAGTCTTGAAATCGGAGTCATCCTCCCCCGTCGCCGGAGGCCACCTAAACCTCCGGCCATTCTGCTCTCTCTCTCTCTCTCTCTCTCTCTCTGTGTGTGTGTGTGAAAGAAGAAGGATAGGAAAATGATGCTGAACATGAATGAATGAGTGGAATTGACGGTGAGGGCATTACGTAAGGGACTATCGGTGGGTTGAATGACGATTTTACTCTTCAGTTTATATCCGAAGATATTTTTTCTTCTAGGATATTTTGGTCTTTTCGAGAATAATACTTTTCTATTTTTCATTTTTATTTCTTCTGCCGCAACTTTTTATAGGAAAATGACAGAAAAATACCACTGAATTTCAAAATCCTATCTATATAGGTAATTTACAATTCTTAATACCTATCCTCCTCAAGTTGTTAAAATCTCATATTTGAAATTTTGAAATTTAAAGGTATTTTTCAGTCATTTTCCCATTAATTATTTTCAGTTTTTTCACTATTCTGAAAATAATTTCTAGAAATAAAACCTTATCTCTAATCTAGAGATTTTCTTTCACCATAAATTTCTTTAAACCTCAAAATGTCTTCCCTAAAACTCTCTAATAAAAAAAATACCTAACTATTTTTCTTCAATTTATAAAGAAAATAAACCTTAAAAATCTTTAAAAATATCTCGAGTCTCATAATTTATTTATAAGGCTTTTTTAATTACTAAATAATATCTTGAGATATTGAATAACTCCTTATTTCTTCTTCTCTCAATTTTGGGGTGTTATTCATCTACTTAATTTTATTAGCTACATAACCAATGATGCCATTTTATTTGTCATTACAAATATTTCTTCCATCATTCGCTGTAGCCCTTCATTCTTATCATTGCTTTGTTTATTCAAGTACTAAATTTTCTTGTCATTTTATTTTATTCAGGAAGTAAGGATGGAGATTCTCAGTTCTGTTGCTGCAACAATAGTACAGTTTACTGTGGTGCCTATTGGAAGGCACACAGGGTATTTATTATGCTATAGTAACAATTTAAACAAGCTACATAATGAAGTAGAGGAGCTACGAACAACGAAAAAGCGCATCGACCATGAAGTTGAAGCTCAAAGAAGAGATGGAAGAGAGATTTATGATGATGTTAAAAATTGGCTAAAAAGAGTTGAAGAGATCTTAGGAGAAGTGCATAAACTTTATGAAGATCAACCTCATGCTAGTGTACGGTGTTGGAAATGGTCTTTTCCTAATTTGAAATCACGGTACCAACTTGGTAGAAAAGCTAATAAAATGGCTTTCACCATTGCTGAACTGAAAGCAAATAGGAGGTTTGATGCTGGAGTTGGGTATGTCCGACCTTTAGACATAACAAACAACTTCTATGCTCCCAGAGGAAGTGATAAGCTAGAGACAAGAAACTCAATTAAGGAGGACATTATGTTGTCTCTAAAAGACCCCAAGGTCAGCAAAATTGGAGTTTATGGGATAAGCGGAATGGGAAAGACCACTATAGTGAAAGAAGTTGTCAAACAAGTTATGGAGGACAAGATGTTTGATGCAATGGTCATGGTAACGATATCCCAAAAAAAGCATGAAAAAATTCAAGATGAAATTGCAGAACAATTAGGCCTTCATACTTTAAAAGAGATGACCACCTCAATTGGAAGAGCAAATCTTCTGTGTGAGAGGATAAAAAAGGAGAGTACTATCATCATACTAGATGATTTATGGGAGGAAATTGATTTGGAGAAATTAGGAATCCCTTCTGTAGATATGTGGGGGAAAGTAAATACAAAAAAGGTGGGAATCCTTCAAAAAAATGATTACAAGGTTTGCAAATTATTATTGACTTCAAGACGAAAAGATATTTTAGAAAAGAATGATTCTCAAAAGAACTTCTTTCTGAAAGTTTTGAATGTTGAAGAGTCTTGGAGATTGTTTGAAGCTATGGTTGGTGATATTGTTAAAGATGCTGATTTCCAAACTATTGCAACCCAAGTGGTTCAAAGGTGTGCAGGCTTTCCTGCTTTGATAGTTACAATTGCAAAGTCATTAAAAAATAAACAAATTCATCATTGGGCAGATACCTTGAACAATCTACAAAGGGTTGATAATAGAGATATGTCTGACACCCTTTTTTCATCTCTGAAACTCAATTTTAGTCAATTGAAAGATGAAGAGCAAAAAGTTTTCTTGCTTTGTGGTGCACAAGGAACATCCATATTTTTTAGTGCCTTGTTGAAATATGTTATGGGGTTGGGTATATTTGAATGTATAAACACCATTGAGGACGCAAGGAATAGGCTTTTAACAATAATTGATGACCTAAAGGCATCTTGTTTGTTGGATGATGATGATGATGCAAGCATGGAAATGATCAAAATGCATGATAGTGTTCGTGATGTAGCCATCTCAATTGCCTCAGAAGATGTTTTCACTAAATGTAATGCTAAGTTGCACAATTGGCTAGGAAATGATATTCCTAAAAGCTGCACCCACATCATCTTGACGTATTGTTGCATCAAAAAGCTTCCAGAAAGGTTAGATTGTCCCTATCTGATATTTCTCCTCATAGACAGCAGGGATAATCGCACTTTAGCAATTCCAGATTCCTTTTTTGAGGGGATGGGAAACCTCAAAGCATTAGATTTAACTGGAATGATCATAGCTTCACTACCTATATCTCTCAGAGCTTTAACTAAACTCAAAACATTGTGTTTGGATGACTGCTCTTTGAAAGATATGGCTGGAATAGGTGCCTTGAAAAATTTAGAAATTCTTAGCTTAATTTATTCATCCATGGAAGAATTCCCTAGTGAAATAGAGCAGTTGAACAAGCTTAGAATGTTGGATTTGAGCAATGCTGGAATTGGGACCACCTTACTCAACATTTTGTGCAAGTTGACCAAAATAGAGGAACTTTATATGGGAAATGCCACAATTAGATGGGAGGTGGAAAGTTCAACTAAGCAAGATAGAAATGCTAGTCTTGCTAAGCTTGGCCATTTGAGCACTCTAGAAATTCATATCCGTGAGAACTGGCTTTTACCCAAGGACATACCGTTTGACAAGTTAAAAAGATACAAGATTGTTATTGGAGATGAATGGGAATGGTCAAGCAACAATGAGGCCTCAAAGTTGTTAAAGATAAAGCTGGATACCAGCATTCATATGAAACGAGGGATCAAAACATTGATTAAAAGAGTGGAAGATTTATACTTGGATAAAATCCATGGCATTTCGAATGTTCTTTTTGAATTGAATGGTGAAGGATTTCCGTTTCTAAAGCATTTGTACATCCAAAATAATGGTGAAATTCATCATATTATCAACTCAATGGAGGGGAATCAAGCATTTGTTTTGTTCCCAGAATTAGAGACATTAATACTTCACCGTCTCCACAACTTGGTGAAGATATGTCATGGTCCAGTTATGGATAATTCTTTTGGCAAACTTAAGGTTGTCAAAATCAAAAGTTGTGACAAATTGGTATATCTCTTCTCAGTTTCAATAGTCAAAGCTTTCTCTCAACTCATTGAGATTGAAGTTTCCGCATGTAGTTCTATGAAGAATATTGTGTTTGTAGAAAGTGCGGATAGTGGCAACACTATTGATGAGAAGATTGAGTTTCTTCCATTGCGCTCATTAACTTTACATATTTTGCCAACCATTGACAATTTTTGCTCTTTGAGAATTAAGCAGAGCTCACGGAGGGCTAATATTCCAACACCTTTTTTTAATCCCAAGGTATATTCTATAATTTTGTTTGTATTAACGAATCGAGATGAGCAATATATAAGTATTGATAATTTCTTTTATTTAAGAAATAACATTTTACTTTGATTTTTATATAAAAAAGGTTGTTAGAACCCTCATATAAATGAATGTCATCATCAGCTTTGGATATCTATGGTCGATGACAAATTAATTCTCAATATCAACACCAAGCCATGTCGATATTTCTTTTGTCACAGCAAAACTAAAACAATTGTTTTTCACAGGTTAAATTTTCTAATTTGGAGACTTTGAAGTTGAGTTCAGTCAATTTGGAAAAACTTTGGGATGACAATCAGTCTTCTGCACCCTATTTAGTCGAGAATTTAGCCAACTTGACTGTAGAGGATTGTGGTGGCCTGAAGTATTTATTCTCTTCTTCTATGGTTGGAAGACTTTTGAATCTCAAGCAACTTGAAATAAGTAAATGTGATATGATGGAGGAGATAATTGCTACAGAGGAGATAAATGGCGCTTCACAAGGAGAGGTAAATTCAATGTGAACCAAAAAGATATTTTTTTAGGTGGTTGCAATCATTCTTATCAATTATAGTTTGGTCATATGAAGTTGAAATTAAATGTCAACAACCCCTCTCTCTCTCTCTCTCTCTCTCTCTCTAAAGAGCATTGAGATATTTTACTTTTTTGGTTCACTCTTAACCTTACAAATGGATCACAGGAAATTTTTCCCAAACTGGAAGTAATAGTAATAAAAGACATGCAGAACTTAAGGAAGATGTGGCACCCCATCCTGGCATCAAATTCATTGGCTTGCTTCAAGGCGTTGGAAATAAAAAATTGTGAAAAAATTGAGAAAATATTTTCACAGTATATGAATGGAGCATTTGCAACTCTAGAGACATTGAATGTTCAAGACTGTGAGTCTGTGCAAGAGATATTTGAGTTGGATGTCAATGCATATGATACGACAAAACTCAAGTATATCGTACTACTTCGACTACCACAACTGAAACAAATTTGGAGCAGAGATCCTCAATCAAGTCTTCGCTTCAAAAGTCTGCAAGTTGTGCGTGTTGAAGATTGTGATGATTTAGAGTACCTTTTTCCATTCTCTATATCTAAGAATCTGCCTCAACTTGAAAAGATTATAATAAAGAATGCTGAGAAGATGAAGGAAATTGTTTCCAAGAGAGAAGAGCCCTTAGATAATCCTATAGAATTTGTGTTTAATCAACTAACCTCAATGGTGCTTTGGAATTTACACAATTTGCAGGGATTTCATGCTGGAAATCACAGTTTATCTTGTTCAATGATGAATGAATTAGATGTATTCAAATGTAAGAAATTGAAGGTGTTCAAGACACAAGGAACACATATTACGAGTAGCCAAGGAAGGCTTTCTGATGGCAGCAATCTCCAACTCTCGGTGCAACAACCTCTTTTCACACTCGAAGAGGTATGGCTCATTCTTAACAAAACAAAAGATTAGAAATCTTAATGCTTGTCCAAAGGTTGTTAATAATGTTCAATTATGTATGCAACTGATCATTGGCTTGTTAGAAATTCTTTATTATAGTATTACCATTGTCAAATTTACTTGTATTATTACATTGCTCACGACTAGGAACAAATCTTTGCAGTGAAAAACTTGCAACCTTATGCATATATAGTAGACAACTGAACAATCAATAAACTAATTTACTGGTTTGAGGTTTCTCTGGATACGAAAAAAATGAATGCAAGCTTTCTATCTTTGATATTTTCACTTCCACTCTATAATGAAGCTGGGTTTTATGCACTAATTGTATGATATAGGTCATGGATAACTTGGAGGATTTGGCCCTATCCAGTGAACATTTGAGCATTATACTGCAAGGACACCTTTCTGGGGAACACTTCAAGAAACTCAGAGTTCTTACATTACAAGAGATTGAAGATGATGAAACGACTTTCCCACATTGGTTTCTCCAAAACATGCCCGGTCTTGAGCATCTCATCGTGGAATTGAGTTCTTTCAAGGAAATATTTCGAAAAGAAGTAACTATCCATCTGGAAGGAAAAATTGAGAACACAACACGAATAAAAAAGTTGACACTCATTAGATTGAAAGAACTCCATCATATATGTAAAGAAGGATGCCAAATAGACCCGATGCTTGAAGTTCTAGAATATTTAGATGTGAATGAATGTTCAAAATTGAAGAAGTTGGTGCCTTCTGCTGTAACCTTCAATCACCTGACATATTTAAAGATCCAAAATTGCAAGGGATTGATTTATTTAATTACCTCTTCAACAGCAAGAAGTTTGGACAAGTTAAAAACTTTGAAGATTAGAAAGTGTGATTCAATTAAGAAAATTGTGGCAGGAAAGGGAGAGGATAGCATAAATGAAATCACCTTGAACAGCTTACAAGTTTTGGTACTTGATAGTTTGTCAAAACTCCAGATGTTTTGCTCTAGTGACTGCTTGTTGAAGCTTCCAATGTTGGTGAAACTTGTAATAAGGCAATGTCCAAGAATGACTGACTTTTCTACAGGGGAGACAAGTGCACCAATGCTTCAAAAGATAGTGATAGATAAAGAAGATGGAAAATGGTGTTGGGATGGTGATCTTATTGGAACAGTCAACAAGATGTTTCATGATATGGTATGTTTGTTATTTACTAAAATTAATAATTATGGCATGAAGAGCGTCAGAATAATGTTCTCCCGTCACAATTTCTTGTTCAAATATTAAGAAAGCTATTTGCAAATAATGGCAAATATGTTGTGTGAAGTGATTTGATGCTTGTATACCTGGCATGTTTTGATTTAAGGAAAAAATTTCATGTAGACATGGAGAATATATAATTATTCGTTTTGTATAGATTCCATTCATTTTTTTGATCTTGACAAACAAAAAGAAAACATCATTTCATTACGAAACATTTCGAAAAGTAAACTTTTATTGTTTTAATGGATAATTTAAATATAAAACCAAAATTCATATATCTGAACACATTTTAAGAGTTATCTAACTGTATTAAAACATTAAAAAAATCATGAAAAAGGCTTTTTCTTTAATTAATGCTTTGTCAGTAGTCTGTATTAATTGCTCATGGGATACTCCTATAATTTTTGTATAATTTCATATACACCCTCTAACTTAGTTATTTCGAATCCAAATAAGTTATTATTACCGTTAGTGCTTAAACTTTTGTAATTCCACATCTGTTTTAAAATTTGAAATGTTGATATCATTTAAATAACGTATTTGAATCCCATATATTTTAAATGTAAAATTTTAAATATAAAATCTAAACATATCTACCCAAGCGCATTCTAAAAGTTAGTAGTGCAAGATAGTGGTGGATAAATAGAAAAATGTATTTAACTGTGGTAACATGTAAAATAAACCAAAAAAATGAGTTTGCATTTTTTGATTAATTCTTTGTCAATAGTCAATAAGTTCATACATTGACCATGTGATATGCGTCAATCTTATCCAAGACATTAATTGCTCTAATGCCCTTTTATTATCACTTACCTTGATAGTCATATATACAGGTGGCATTTAGAAACTCCAATTATTTGGAACTTTCTGAATATCCAGAATTGAAAGAATTATGGTATGGCCCAGTGGGGGAGAAAATATTCTGCAATTTGAAGCATCTAGTGGTGCGTAAATGTACATTCCTATCCAACATGATTTTTACATCAAATTTTCTACAATTGTTATGTACATTAGAGGAACTGGAAGTAGCAGAGTGTGACTCATTGGAAGTAGTTTTTGATGTAAAAACATTGGATGACAAAGCAATAATGGAATCAAAGAAAGTTAGTGGGTTGAAGAAATTGACACTCTCGGAGCTTCCAAATTTGAAACACATATGGAACAGAGAAGCAGAAGAAATAATCAGTTTTAGAAATTTACAGATTGTGAAAGTTGACAAGTGCCAACACTTGAAATATTTGTTTTCTGTCTCACTATGCCAAGACTTGAGGCAACTGGAGGAGCTTTACATTGAGTCTTGTGGTGTTCAAGAAATTGTTTCATTTGAAGAAGGACCGGAGCAATTTGAGTTTGATTTTCCTCTGTTAACAAACTTGCAGCTATTGAATTTGATGCAGCTCACTAATTTCTGTCCAAAAAGATATACTCTAGAGTGTCCTTCGTTGAAGAATTTAAATGTTAGTGGATGCGAAGAACTTCAAATATTTGCATTTGACGATTTGAATCCTCAACCGCTTGCTGACATTGATTTGCAAATGAAACAAGCTTTGTTTAACATTGAAAAGGTATGCAGTAATGCACTCTTTTTTAAATGATTTAATTTGTCTGTCTTTCAATTCATTATTTCTAAACAAAAAAGATACATGATTGACGAGAACCATAACTATATGTGTGTCTTGTGAAAACATAAAAAAAATGTTTCTGTAGACTTATTAGTTGTTTTTTATCATGAAAGAAACAAATCATATTTTGGTTTTTCAGTTGTCGCAAAATTTGGAGGAGTTGCCATTAAATAAAAGGGACACTATGAGGATATTAAAGGGCAACTATGACAAAAATCTCTTCAAGAACATCAAATGGCTTCGTCTACAACAGTTTCAGGAAACTCCAATAAAGTTTTTAAATGCTTTGATACAAATATTCCCAGCTACAACCACAATTCAAGCGCATTGCAGTTCTTTCAAAACACTCTTTCTTTCAGAAGAAATTGGTCATTGTAATATTGAAAGCACCAACCAAATTAAAACACTGCGGCTATATCAATTGGAGCAGCTTCAGCATATATGGAGTGATAATGATTTAACATCACATCCCCTGGTTCAAAACCTTGAAAATCTTTACATAAGGGAATGTTCTGGAATGATAAGATTGACACCACCTTATGTATCTTTCAAACATTTAACTTCCTTGAAAGTGGAGGATTGCAATAGGCTTATGTACTTTATGACATCTTGCACCACTAAAAGTCTCGTCCACCTCACAAGCTTAATAATTAGCAATTGTGTGATGCTAGAGGAGGTTGTGATGATGGATGATGAAGAATTAGAAGAAGTGATCACATTTGAAAGATTGAGCGATCTGCAGTTAACTGATTTATCTAGCTTAAAAAGCTTTTGCTTTGGAAAATACACATTCATATTCCCATCTCTGGTGACATTAGAAGTGACAAAATGCCACAAAATGCAGAGTTTCTCATATGGAGTCATCATTGCCCCGTTTTTAAAATTAGTGGAAGTGGAAAATGAAAGGCGGCGTTGGAAAGAGGACCTTAACACCACTATTGAACAATTGTTCATAGAAAAGGTATGTATATTAAAAAAATTAAATTACAAAAATTTTTATACCTTTCTTATTACTAAGAACCAGAGAGAGAAAATTATAAAATAATGCTTCAGAGATGTTGTATTCAATAGTGATTGTTTCTTGTTTCTACCGCCTTTAACGCTAACGTGGCATATTTCTTAACCATCTTTGACTCAACTGACTAACCACCTGACTCATATTACTAGCCTCCTGATGTATAGTCTAATACTCCTACTTATCACTTGTTTTAATTTCCATTTTTGTCTTCCCGACGGGTGATAAAACCTGCTTGTCTCTGCCTTTGACCTCTACCTGGAAAATCTTTAGAATAATATTTAGACAATATAATTCGGTACTAACAAAAAATATTCATAATATATTGCATCTGAAAATATTTCCAACGAAAAGAAGTAATTCTTTCCTAACGAGGTCATTGTCCAAGATGTATATTGATTCTCACATTATTGTAGTTGTTTAAGAAGTATTTTTTTCCTATGAAGTGCATTGTGCGCTCTAGTTAAATATTTAATTGTTCTAACAGAACTACTAGATGAAAATGTGAATTTAGTGTCATAATATGATGTTTGCTTGCCTGCCTCAATTAGGCAATCGGAGAAGCAGTGAAAGGTGACTGCAATGAATCTTCAAGAATACAAAGTAATCAAACGCATCAAAAGAGTGCAACTAGAAGCAGAGCATTAAGCTTCGATGGGCATGGAGTAGAATCAAAGGCTCATGAGAATATTGTTGGTTCAGGGAAGCGAGAAATCCACAAACTTTCTATTCCACAAACAGGTGTAATCTTGTTATGCCAATACTATTAATTCTATCTATTTGGAAGGAATTAATTCATTAGTACTCCATCCGATTTTAAATATAAGACCTATTTAACTAAGTTAGTTAGTTTGGTTTTTTTTTTAAAAAAAAAAAAACACCCAAATCATCTTCTCTTAATCCCTCCTCCATCTTTTACTTTAATATTGTTGGAGCACTAATAGGAATAATCTGGGAAGAAATTAACAAAAACTATAATTAGGTTTTTCATTTAAAACCAAGACCAACTCCCCAAATAAGTCATATATTTAGAACCGAAGGAGTAGTATTTTGCAAAATGTTGTTTCGTTTCTTTTTTAAAAGTTATTCAGTTATTGAGATTCGAGAAATGCATGAAACTACTGGTGCTAGTAAAAGCACTTCATTTTCTAAACGTTTTAGAAGAAAGAGATTTAATTTTCCTTTTGCTCCCTAAAATCTTGCATCATTCTGTTCAATGGAAATTTGTTTTTTTTTTTAATTAAAGATATGGCTCTTGAAAATCAAGACGAAACCATGGAGAGACCCTTGCTTCAAACTACTCATCAAAGCACATCAAGCCCCGGCATAGTTGAGGACGCAGGTTCTAAAGCAGTTCTGCTTAATTTAACTGGTCTTTGTTATTATACTCTGTGTTGATTAACTAATGATCTAATTTTCTCCTATGTTAACTAAAATTTACAAGAAGAATGACATTCACATATTACAAATCAGGAAATGTGCAACACCTTAGAGAGGCCTTAGTTCTAGTTGCTCAAAATGTACTAACCACTTTGAGCCATGGCATAGTTCAGTACACATGTTCTGATAATCTAATTTTGTTTTGAAATCTCAAAATTATGACATTTTTTGCCTTAATTGGTTTTCTAGGTTCCAATGCTATACGTATTGCTCCCAACTTTCGACTTTGTTTTAGCAGGATTTGTTTATATAGCTATGTTTAATAACTCTCTCATTGTCACGCAATTTATTTCTTCTTAATTGATGTTTCAAGGTCTATCCGATGTGAATCGAAATATATTAAAACAATAACATGATCTATAAACACTACAAAAAAAAAAAAATACTCCGATTAGCGATGGAATTAGAAACAGAATTCGTCATAAAGTTGGCTGTCTTTAATTACTAGAAAAATCACTAGAATCAAAGATTCAATCAAGCATGAATCTGCTCAAGCAAGCCACAACTTTCAACAATAAAGTAATGCTTTTCCTTTTTTCTCTTTCCTGTATTTTTCAAATGTAATATATTTTCGTATTTTGTTAGTTGTATCATTCTATTTACTCTGGGAATTTTAAAACTAATAGGTTTAGCTACGGGGACTCAAGAGATGGGTGGCAACATTAAAAGCACATTGATGGAAGCTGGTAAAACTGCTTTTAGACCCACAGGACTTTATGATGCAGGTACTGATTTTGTTTGAACAATTGTAACTGATTAGGGATTACTAAATTGCTTTCTTATAGGGTAATACATGTCCAGTATAGTACCTGGCTCATTAAATTTTCCTGACTTTCTTTTATATAAATTGAAATATATCATGAGGACCTGATGAAAAATCTGGTGAAACCATGAAAGACTTAGATTTTATAATATTATAATGTGTGAATTTGATCAAATTCATCCAAGTGAATTTATTTTTGTTTTTCTAAAGTCTCATGTCAAATATTGTATATTCAATTTTAAGTTTTTATTTATTAACCCAGTATTAAGACTTAACATATGCGTATGAGAAGTCATCGAAAGGCCACTGGTTATACGGTTTCTACTGCATTTCAGGATAATGGGGTTGTCTTGTCGTACTCAAATACACTAAAGAAGAACAACTCATGACTTTTATTTTAACTTGTTGTCTCATTTTGTCTTCTAATTGTATTTTCTAAACCGATTTGTTTGCATATTTTGACTTATAGAGATGAATGAGGCAAAAATAGAACCACTTGGAAAAGATTTTTTTTTTTTTTTACCACTGAAGTATTGTGTCTCGGTGGTACCCTTTCTTTCTTGTTCATGTGTTCTTTTCCAGAGCCATTGAAGAATCTTCTGGTATACTTCAAGAGATATATCTATCAGCTTAAATGTGCAAGACACACACACACACAAACACACAGACATCTCCTCATGACACTCTGTTTCTTCCTCTATGTTATGGTTCAACATTCGTGATTATGTGATTTGTTTTCCCTTCTTATTACATTTGTTGGGGTTTAGAGTGCAAAATATTTTAATATCAACTTCCTTCCAACTAGCATTAAGTTCGTTATATATTCTATCAAAATTTTCAATTACATGTGACCATGCATCATATTTTCTAATATGGTTTTATGATATTATTTTAAAAAAAGATACATTGTTGAGTGTGATTGAAGAAGGTGACACAATATATATATAAGGACCTAAACTAAGTATTTTTCAATTAAGAAATAAAATAAACATGTAAAACTAAGGCATACTTAACTATATTGGTCCCTCGTTTAATTGTGTAAAATGCTTCTTAAGAATTTGACCAATCAAACTACAAAACTTTGTAGTAGCTAAAAACAGAGCAAGTAACTTTTTCCATCTTTATAGAACTAAATTTATCTCTCAAAATGTGAACAATTCTCTTTTTCTAAATTCCATTATAATTGTTTATGTAGCTATTGGTTCATTACCTCCACAAGTTCAAGAGGGCGTGATCTCATCAATCCAAAATGAAGGTACTGATCTTGTTTCTGGTTTCTATTTTACTATTAAACAAACTAATTGACTGTTATTTTACTAAATGGCGTCAACTTGTTTAGTGAGTTTAATTTTTTTAATAAGTGAACTGTTTAGCTCTTCAAAATCAAGAGATGAATGAGATCAGCACTGAAAGACCATTGGTTCAATCAACTAAAACTGCTCTAAGCACTACCACAGTTTATGATGCAGGTACTTGTATTGTGTTGCAGATTATATAATATGTATCAAATGATCTCAAATTGCTCTCTAATATGTAATGACTCCATCATAGTACTTTCTGGTTTATTTATTTATTTATTTATTTTGTTGAATTGGAATGCACTAGATATGTCGCAGCATTTACAATTTCGCCCAAGTGAAAATTTGCTAGTCCAGACCACAACATCTGTGACCAATGATGACGAAGAAAGTAAAACTTTTTTTTTAAGTAAATAATTATATTGATCTTTTTGCAAAACCTGTGTTATTCTATTTTCTCTCTGTTTTGATTTCTCAAAATTAAACATGGTTGCTTAGATACTGGGACAAAGGAGATGCGTCAAACCATTCAAAGAACATTGATCCCTGCCTCAATTCACGGAATAGGTATTGATTAATTAATAGTGCATTTTATACATTTTGAAAGTAAATTATTGTCAGATTTTTTAAGATATATTGCGCATATTGAGTATATTTTGATAGAACTCTCCTCAATCTTATGTATCTTCAGTATAATTCTTTCTCTAATTAATCAATGTATGACTCTTTTGATAGAACTCCTATTATGTGTACTTTGCCAAAATCTTCTCATTCAATCTTATTTCTGTTTCCTGCAGCTACTGCGACACTTGTGAGGCATGAGAGCATTGATAAACCCTTTGTTCACGATACACAAAATGCATGGGACAATACCTTAATACATGAGAAAGGTTCAATTTAATTTATTTGGTTTTATTGTACCCAAATTTTCCATAACTATTCTATAGCTTATTTGTTATATTAAAAGAGTTCCAAAAGTCTCTGAGTTAATTGATTATTCTAATTAAATTCTTATTGTGTTAATTGAAATCAACTAGAAGAATCATGTGACTCAGATATTCATCTCAGTAAGACGACATTCGATCATACTACAACTTCAGTGGCTACAGACAACGAAGAAAGTAATAAAATCATTTTACTTGTTGAAGGGGATAATTGTTTGAACTTTGCCAAAATCGTGTCATTCTATTCTCTAATTTTTCTAAGAATTTTTTTTAGATGTTGGAACTCAAGAAATGTATGAATTCAAGAGGAGGTTCTCATTTCATGATAGTCAAAATGTAATGAATCCAACCATGGATTACAGTACAGGTATTAACATGATATCATTTCGTAGTCTCAAGCTGCCATAAAGGATCAAATACTTTTACAAGTTTTTCCCTTACTTTTTTGATTTGATCTTTGTGGATTTTTTTTTTTTAAATTTTCATTCCAATATCTTATGCATTTTGTTTTCAAAATAATTTCTAAACTTATTTTCTGCATATTTTGGCTCCAGAGACGAATGAGTCTATTGAGAAATCTTTAGGTCAAACAACTCAAGAACCTCAAAGCCATCCTACAGCACATGAGATAGGTTTTAATTTTGTTTTGATGGATCATTGACTTACTATTCTTGAAAACTCAATTGATTATTATAACTTTAATTTATACAATGTTAACTGAAATTTTTCAGAAGAATTACATGACACAAAAGCTTGTCCCAGTGAGAATTTGTTCAACCACCCCACAACTTTTGTAATTGGGGACAAGAAACAAAGTAATAGATCCTTTATTTTTTTCTTTTTTGAAAGAAAGTACTTTAGTGTTCTACTTAAAAATAATCTTGTCTCATAGAGTGTCTTTTATTTGTTTAGCTCCTGGATCGCAAGAAACACATGACACCATTCAAACTGACCAAGACACAGAGAGTCTTCATTCAGCACAAAACACAGGTCCTAATCTTGTGCTTTATCATTTTTTAAGTATTCAATGGATTAATTAACAATTCTATCATGGGGTTGATTAAATCGACCAGAGGATTGCTCGATTCATTTATTGGGATCCAAGAGATATGTGACACCATCAAGAAGTCTTCAATTTCAGCTGGTCAAAATGTTCCAAACTCTTCCATGATTGCTAATGCAGGAAGTGGTTTTATTTTAACATATCACATTAATTTTGCATAAATTAATTGAGGCAAGTGATGCATTTAAAGCAAGATAATAGTTATATTAAAAATGATATGGATTAATTAAAGATTCTGATTTTTGTTATATTGATTGTAATCAACTATAACAATAAGATGACTTAGATATTTACCTCAATAAGAATTTATTTAGCCAGAACCTTCTATGGTTGTAGACTACAAAGATAGTAATGCAGTTTTTTATTTTTTTTAAGGGGAAAATTATTTCTATTTAACTAAAATCATGTGTCATTCTATTTTCTAATTTTTCTAAGAATTTATTTTTTCAGCTGTTGGGACTCAAGAAACGTATGAATCCAAGAGGATGTTCTCAGCTCATAATGCTCAAAATGTATTGAGTCCTACTCCTAACACACTTTACGATAAAGGTATTAATATCATATTATTTTGTAGTCTCCAAGTTACCATAAAGGATTAACTACTGTTTGGCCAAAAAAATAAAAATAAAGGATTAACTACTTTGCAGAAGTATTTCCCTTACTTTTTTTTTTCTTTACAGGTTCTAATATTTCAAGTGTTGTTTACAAGATTCTACTTTGTTTTAGCTCCTATTAATAACTCATTAATGTGTCTGGAAATCTCTCTTTTCTTAATTAATCAATTTAATTTTTCTCTTCCCTTATTTTAATTTCCGTCTACATATTTAACCAGCCAATGATCCATCTCCTTCACAAGCTTCAAAAATTGCATGTACATCAACAACACCAGTAGTAGATGTTCACAATAGCTTTAAGGAGCTAGACATTTCTGCACAATGGTTGCCTTATTTGGAGGCTGGAGTGAAGCGGCACCCTCGGGTTCTTAATTGGCTCAACACAAAACAACGAAGAGGGTTAGCTTCCTCCTCTTTTTCCTTATTTGCAGAGGTGACTTGTATTATGAGGACCACTCGGAGGGGCGCATTGTCAGAAGATGATCGAAACTACATTCGAAAGTGTCTCACTGTCTTAGAAGTGGTTGGTTTTGATGCTTCATGGCTGAGTTATGTGTATGAATGTATTGAGGAATGTGGTGATGTAGAAGATGTAAAGAGGAAGGTTGAGGAGACTAAATGTCAAGCTTCCAATCTTGAAGTTCAAATCGAGTCCATGAAGGAGGAGTTAACTTCTGTGAAACAATCCTTAGTGTTGTTGCTTGGCAAGGCTAGTAGGCTGGACGACTTCATGGAATCCTAAAGTTTGTGTGTATTCTCTTAGAGACACCTCCTTTCATATTTTATTTTCAACACTTTATATTTACTTTTGTGTGCTTGTTTTGTGGTCTATCTACTGCACAATATTATAGGCAATGCTATGATATACATTATTGGAGTAGATATTGGCAATACAATGTTTTGGATGAGGTGTTGGGATTTATTTTTAAGTCATTCTATAAAATAAAGAACATGATTGGCATTTAGACCTTTATTGTTTATCAGAAGCAAAGAATTGGCTTGGTGCTGCCTCAAAATTAGGATTCAATCCCATTTATCAAGATAGCTAGAATAAGCCTCATGAACTTGGATGTTCTGTCTACCTATATTTTCATCTTCATTGAAATTAAATTTGCATGTAGTACTATTCAAAGAACAACTTTTTTATTAACTAATTTTTTTTTAAGCTTCAAAGTAGTGACATATCATAAGCATGAAGAAGGCTAGCCAATACAAACACATATATGCACGACGATTCTTCATTGTATAGCATCTATGGAGGAGAGTTGAGTGAATAAATTAGGTTTTATGTATACCTTGCCCTTCCCATCTATTTTTTTTTTTTGAACTGAGCCCTTCCCATCTATGGAATAGAAGGGAAGGGCAAGGTATACAAATATGTTTTATTAACACAATAGCAACAGCATCTTATGTAATCTCTCTCTACGAGTTAGACATTTATGTCCAATTACTTCCATATTTGATAATGACTAAATTGAAAAGTTGACTTAACAGAAGAAGATCAAACCTACATAAGAGAGTGTTGTGCTGTATTACAAGGGGTGGCTTTGACAATGGCTGCAATAGTTATATATGTGAATGGTTGCCATGCGGAATGTTGAAATAGATAAGACATTGAGAGGATGGTTGAGGAGGTTATCAGCAAGAAGTTAGCTTATTTGGAGGAATCTGTGTGACAAGATTAGTAGGTTGCATGGTTATATATGCTTATTTACACACATAAATACATTATTATTTACTATCTTATTCTTAATAATCATATATAATTATTAGAAAAATAATTTATGTTTAAACAAGTGTGGTGTGTAACACCTCAAAATTTCAGTTCAAAAAAAAACCCCAAAATTGGAAAAAGAGATAATAAAAAAATATTAAAAGTCAAGGAGTTTTATTTAAAAATTAAAAAGTCTTATAAATAAATTTTAGAGATTAAACATATATTGATCATAGTTCAATTGGAAATTAATTAAAATTTTAGAATATGGGAATAATGGAAAAGAAGAGAAGTTAGGGGGAAATAAAAGGACAGAAATTGCCCATATTTAAAATTTTTCTTTTAGTTATAATAAGAAGAGTAAAATGGTAATTTACACTTTATAATTATATTTTTCCTTTCTTCTTCCTTCCTTCACCGACGTTTTCTTCATTCTTCTCTCTGTCTCACTATCATTCACTCCCTCTCGTTCTCTCCTTTCTCTCCTGGCAAATCTAGCCATCGCCGGCATCGATGAGCTTCATTTCCAGCGAAGGGGAAGCTCGGAAATGGCATGCAACTCCTGATTTGGCATCAGGTGAGTTCCCTCTTCCCATTTCTGCCTCTGTTCTTCCGATTTGGGTATAAGAGATTTTGAAAATCCTAAACCCGTTAATGGGAAAGCTTAGGCTTAGATTTAAAGCTTTTGAGGAATGGGTTAGTGGTTGGCCGGATTTCTTCCTATTTAGACTCAGGTTACTGTTCTCCCAAGAATGGAAGATGGAATTTCAGTCTGCAACTAGCTAAAAGCTTGCTTAAATTTAGTTAAAAGTAAGATAGGGCTAATATATCAGGTTACATGTTAATTTTTCTTTGAGAAACAAAAATTTCAGATTATTTTTCGAATGTTCATTTTTATCTCTGTTTGGATTTTCAGTGGCAACTCCGCCTATGCTTATTGCCGGTCCCAAGCCCGGGTAAAGGAGGAGGGTTGTGTTAGGCCCCGATAGCCAGCGTAAAAACCCCGTCGAATCTCATGAACATGGATCAACGAAGAAATTGTGTAAATGTTAGGTCGTTGCCCGTAAGCAATGCGTTGTATGGCTCGAGTACAGTGAGAAGAGAGCAAGAGCCGCTGCATCCTAGCCTGAATACAGTGTTAAGAGAGCAAGGGCTAAATGATAGGTCGTTGCCTGGTTGTAACGCGCTGTATGGCTCGAGTACAATGATAAGAGAGCAAGAGCCGCTGCATCCTCACCCGAATGCAGTGTTAAATGAGCAAGGGCTACCACACTATAATGGACGGAGGCGGCTAAAGAAGATAGTTCATGAGAGTAAGATCAGATTTGGTTCTTGGAATATTGAGACGCTGAATGGGAAGCTTTTTGAGGTTGCACAAGTTATGAAGGATCGTAAGATTAATATATTATGCTTACAAGAAACTAGAAGGGCTAGAAAGAGATCTAAAGAAATTGGAGTTAATGATTCTAAACTCTGGTACACAGGAAAGGTAAATGGGAGGAATGGTGTTGGTATTATTGCAAATAAAGAGTGGCGGAAGAATGTAGTGGAAGTTAAGCGGATTGAGGACCGAATCATATCTGTGAGAGTAATTGTGGGAAATGATACAATAAATGTTATTAGTGCATATGCACCCCAAGTAGGCGCAGAAGCACATCTTAAGGAGAAGTTTTGGGCAGATATTGAAGGGTTGATTCAAGGTATACCGGCAACCGAGAAAATTTTTATTGGAGGGGATCTTAATGGACATGTTGGGAAAGAGGCGGGATCATATGCAAGGGCGCATGGTGGTTTTGGTTATGGGGAGTTGAATAATGAAGGACAAACAATTATCGATTTTTCCTTAGCATACAATCTTAAGATTGTTAACACATGCTTTAAAAAGCGAGAAGAACATTTAATTACATATAAAAGTGGAACTCAAAAGTCACAAATTGATTTCTTTTTGGTAAGAAACCCTGATAGAATGTTATGTACTAATTGTAAAGTGATTCCTGGGCATGGGGAGACCGCTCAACATAGACTTCTAGTTCTTGATGTGAGAATTAAATGTATAAGACAAAGGCGCCGGGCAGTTTTGAACCGAAAGATCAAGTGGTGGTAGTTAAAGGGGGAGAAGCGAGAGATTTTTAAGAGAAATCTATTGGATGAAGGGGTATGGGAGCCACAAGGAAATGCTAACAGCATGTGGAAGAATATGGCTACGAAGATTGAAATGGTTGCTAAAGCTACTTTAGGAGAATCAAAAGGTTTTGGACCACGAGATAAGGAGACTTGGTGGTGTGACAAGGATGTCCAAGAAAAGGTGCGGAATAAAAAGAATTGTTTTAAGGCTATACACTTGTGTAATAATACTGAAAATTGGGAAAAGTACCGCTTAGCTAAAAAGGAGACTAAGAAGGCAGTGAGTGAAGCTCGTGCTAAAGCATACGAGGGGTTTTATAAGGAGTTAGGGACAAAGGCTGGGGAACAAAATATTTACAAGATCGCAAAGAGCAGGGAGAGGAATTCAAGAGATTTGGATCAAGTAAGATGTATAAAGGATGAAGAAGGTAAATTTTTGATTACTGATGAAGATATTAAGAATAGATGGGAGGCCTACTTTTCTAAGTTATTCAATGATGGAGGTGAAGGTCTATCTTGTGAGTTGGGGGATTTGACAATTAGTGAAGATGGACTTAATAGGTCATTTTATCGTAGAATTAGAGTTTGGGAGGTTAGAGAAGCTCTTAAGAAAATGGAAAATGGTAAAGCAGTTGGACCTGATGGTATACCGATTGAAGTTTGGAAATGTTTAGGGGAAGAGGGTGTGTTATGGTTATCTGAATTGTTTAACGAAATTTTACGGTCTAAGAAGATGCCTGATGATTGGAGAAAAAGTACTTTAGTTCCATTTATAAAAACAAAGGTGATATACAAAATTGTGCAAATTATAGGGGAATTAAACTTATGAGTCATACAATGAAACTATGGGAAAAGGTGATTGAGCATAGGTTAAGACTAGAAACTAGTATTTCTGAGAGACAGTTTGGGTTCATGCCAGGGAGATCCACAACGGAGGCGATATATCTATTAAGGGGGATAATGGAAAAGTACCGAAGTAGAAAAAGAGACTTACATATGGTTTTTATTGACTTAGAAAAGGCGTATGATCGCGTGCCGAGAGATTTACTTTGGAAAGCCTTGGAAAAGAAAGGAGTATGTGTTGCTTATATTAAAGTTATACAGGATATGTATGATGGGGTGTTGACTAAGGTTAAAAGGCCGGGAGGTGAGACAAAAGACTTCCCTACACTACTACAGAATAGGGCTATTGCGGCGCAGCAATACCGGCGCTTACTTAAATAAGCGCCGCTATAGGGTTTAAAAGACCTATACCGGCGCTTACTTAAATAAGTGCCGCTATAGGTCAAACCTATCCCGGCGCTTATAAAACTAAGCGCCGCTATAGACTTTACATATTAATTTTTTTTTATTTTTTTTTACTAGAAAACCTATCCCGGCGCTTGTGTCTGTAAGCGCCGGGATAGGTTATTAATATAAAAAATTAATATTAAATATTAATATATTTATTTAAATATTAAATTAAATATTCCTATTCATTTTTAATCAAAATTATTTTTTTAGAATTTAAAAAAATAATAATGAATATAAAAATTTAATATTAAATATTAAATAATTAATTAAAAATTAAATATCAATTTGTATTTTATAAAAATATTACGTGCACCTATAGCGGCGCTTCTTTAGGAAAGCGCCGCTATAGGCATAAAAAAAAAAGAGGGAAAGTTTCCCCCCATTTTTTTTTCGAATTTTCACCTATAGCGGCGCTTTCTTTAAAAAGCGCCGCTATAGGTGCACCTAATATTTTTAAAAAATACAAATTGATATTTAATTGTTAATTAATTATTTAATATTTAATATTAAATTTTTATATTCTTTATTATTTTTTTTTTAAATTCTAAAAAAATATTTTTTATTAAAAATGAAGAGGAATATTTTAGTTAAATATTAAATAATTAATTAACAATTAAATATCAATTTGTATTTTTTAAAAATATTATGTGCACATATAGCGGCGCTTTTTGAAAAAAGCGCCGCTATAGGCATCAAAAAATGGAGGGAAAGTTTCCCCCCATTTTTTTTTCGAATTTTCACCTATAGCGGCGCTTTCTTTAAAAAGCGCCTCTATAGGTGCACCTAATATTTTTAAAAAATACAAATTGATATTTAATTGTTAATTAATTATTTAATATTTAATATTAAATTTTTATATTCTTTATTATTTTTTTTAAATTCTAAAAAAATAATTTTTATTAAAACTGAATAGGAATATTTTAGTTAAATATTAAATAATTAATTAACAATTAAATATCAGTTTGTATTTTTTAAAAATATTATGTGTACCTATAGCGGCGCTTTTTAAAGAAAACGCCGCTATAGGTTATAAATTCAAAATATAAAAAAGGAGGGAAACTTTCCCTCCAGTTTTTGGTGCCTACAGCGGCGCTTTCTTTAAAAAGCGCCGTTATAGGTGCATGTAACTTTTTCTTATTTATTCTCTCTTAACACATTCCACTCCCATTTTTTTCTTCTCTCTTCTTTCTTGCTCTTCCTGTCCCACTCTCTCTTCTCTCTTCACAAGGGATTTGATCAACAACTTGTAAGTTTCTCCTCCTTTCCTCAAATATTCTCTCTTCTCTCTTAGCTTCTCACCATTTACCTCTCTTTTTTGTTGGCATATCGCATTCTCTTTCTCTCACTGCCATTTCTGGAGAAATCATTTACAATTACAGATTATGGAGCTCCAAGTTTCCAGGTGATTTCACGAATCTCAAATGGTAGAAGCTTTTTTTTTCTTCGGTACCTAGATTTTGTTGTTTCTACTCATTGTATAGGAATGGAAAAAGGGAAAAATAATTTGGATTTCTTGTTTCTACTTATTGTATTAAGTTACAACACTAAGCACATAAAATGGAAAAAGGGAAAAATAATTTTGATTTCTTGTTTATACTCGTTGTATTAAGTTACAACAATAAGCACATGAAAAACCATTCTGAATTAGGAGTATTATGCTTTTTGTTGAGTTCCAGTGCTGAAATTTTCGCACTGATGTAGGTGAATGTGAAAATACAATATTGATTTATTTTTTTTTAAAAATAAAACCTATAGCGGCGCTTTTTAAGAAAAGCGCCGCTATAGAGAGGCCTATACCGGCGCTTTAAGACATAAAAGCGCCGGTATAGATGGTCCTATACCGGCGCTTTTTGTAAAAAGCGCCGGTATAGGCCTTTTCAGTTTCAATAAAAAATTAATTAAAACATACCTATAGCGGCGCTTTTGGGTAACAAAGCGCCGCTATATGGTCACCTATAGCGGCGCTTTGTAAGCGCCGCTATAGGTCACCTGACCTATTGCGGCGCTAGCTATAGCGGCACTTCAAAAGCGCCGCTATAGGGGTCAAAAAAGCGCCGCTATAGGTGTATTCTGTGGTAGTGCTATAAGAATTGGCCTACATCAAAGATAAGCTTTGAGCCCATATTTGTTTAATTTAATAGTAGATGCTCTAACTGAGCCTATAGAAGAAGAGGTCCCTAAGTGCATGCTTTTTGCTGATGATATAGTCCTTCTGGCCGAATCAAGAGAGGAGATTAATGATAAATTAGAAATATGAAGAAACACGCTGGAGTCGAAGGGTTTTCGTTTAAGTAGGAGTAAGACAGAATATATGCATTGCAATTTTGCAAATAGAAAACTTAGAGATGATTTAGAGGTTAAACTGGGAGAGCAAACAGTCCCTCAAGTAACGAAGTTTAGGTATTTGGGATCAATTATAAGACAAGATGGTGAGATTGATGACGATGTCAATCATAGAATTCAAGCTGGGTGGTGTAAATGGAGGAAAGCTACTAGAGTTTTCTGCGATAGAAAAGTACCCCATAAGGTAAAAGAGAAGTTTTATCGCACTGCTATAAGACCAGCAGTATTATATGGTAGTGAATGTTGGGCTTTGAAGGGTCAACATGAACATAAGATGGGGGTAGCTGAAATGAGGATGTTGAGATGGATGTGTGGGCACACAAGAAAGGATAAGATTCGGAATGATCATATACGCGAACGAGTTGGAGTGGCACCTATCAGTGAGAAAATGGTAGAAAATCGTTTGAGGTGGTTTGGACATGTACAAAGAAGGCCATTAGATGCGCCAGTGAGGAGGGTAGATCAAACAGTCTGGAGTCCGATTAAGAGAGGAAGAGGGAGACCGAGGCTTACACTCAATGAAGTTGTAGAGCGAGATCTTTTAATAAATAATATATCTAAAGATTTGGTCACCGATAGAGCACAATGGCGTCGTGCGATCCATGTAGCCGACCCCACTTAGTGGAATAAGGCTTTGTTGTTCTTGTTGGATTTTCAGTGGCATTGAGTTTTGGAATTCAAGTAGGGAATTGATGTGGTACCTGCATGTTTAAGTTTTATTGAGTACTGAGATTTTGAGGTTTTTAGAATGGATGCTCTGTTCGGTTATGTTTTTGTTAAGGATGGGTGTTGGTCTCTCTAAATTCTGCTTTCATATTCTTGCATCTACCGTACAAAGAATACCGTTTTCCTGGGATTAAAGCCTTGAAGGTATTATAATGGTCTAATACAAATTAGGAGGGTTATCTTACAATTTTTAGAAGCTTAATGGAGCCTTTATGTTGATTTCTTCTATGATTTTTTTAAGGTAACTGAAACAAGGATATGCAATAAAGTTTGTTTGTCTTTTATATGTTATGCAGTTTGGAAACTGAAATAGTTTGATGGAGTTTTAATGATGGGTAATTCAGAGGCTTTAGAGGCGTACTATGGAATTGTATGTAAATTTTTCATTGATTTTTGAGCTGTTCGAAATTATGGGGTTGTTGCTGAGTCTCTGTGGTTTGGCTAAGCTTTAGTTTGAGCCATTTAACTGATGTGTAGTTTGAAGATGCTTAATTCTATTTCTAGCTTGAGTATTAATGCAATCAAAAGTTGTTTTATTGAGGATTAAGCTAAATGAAGCTTAATTTCTACAACAAGTTTGAATAGAGATGATTTGGAGCGGACTAATGATGTTATAGATACATTGATTCTACAAAAAGTTTGAATAGAGATGATTTGGAGCAGACTAATGATGTTATATAGATACATTGATACAAATAAATAAGTGTGTAATGTTGGATGTTCATTAAGGATTCACTGTTATAATAATTGAACTATTAGATGTTTTTAAGTAAAGTAAGGGAAATGAAGTTAAGGAATAATTGAAGTTACTGCTTTTGTAAGTGGATTCTGTTTTCAGGTCCTAATATGCAAAGAGTGTGTTTCAAACTTTTAGAGCATGTCTTGGAATACTAAACTGTCAATATGTATATAGATCCTGTTGTAGATCTTAGCGAGGTCAAATGAGAATCTGAATTCCTATAGTACTAATTAAGATGGTGTATAATGAATTTTGGTTACAGAAACCGAATTAGTTGTGAGGTGATAAGTTTTAACTATTAATCAAGCGTTTTAAGGTTTCAGTTGTGTTGAGGTTTGATTTAAAAATCTGGACAATGTTTGGGAAAGAGTAATCTTTAAATAATTGGTTTTCTATTTATCTAAACTTTGCTTTAGGTTGCTTTAATTGTGGCAAGAGAGCTATCATGAAAACTCTGACTGGTTTTAAAAAGAATTTAAATGGAGGAGACTAGATTCAGGTGTTTAGCATTAATTTCACACAGTTGCTGCAAAGAATAATAATTTAAGGTGCAATGAAGTATAAGCTTTTGTAAGTTGAAATAAACAAGAGATGAACTGATGAGATTTTTGAAGCTAGAAACCCAAGAAACCCAATTTAACAATATGAATGGTTGTATAGGGAATTTTGAATAATGAAACTCATTTATGTTGACTTAAAGTAGTTGTTTTGAGTTCCCTAGGTAGTATTTAATTGTATTACAATGAGTATACTTGCTTTAAATGGTTTTACTGATTTCATATAAGAAGTTTGGGTCGACCATTATGCTTAAAGAATTTAGAGTGAAGCACTACTTTGGAATTTATCTAATGATGTTCATGCATGAAGTAAAAATTAGATGATGCCTTGCTATAGGTCTAGAGTTTAGATTATTAGGAAAAGGTTATGAAAGGATTTTCATTGATTGACGAAGTACTTTGCATTGTTTGTTAAATTTATATGTGTCAAAGTTTTTGGGGTTGTAATAAAGGTTCTTTGAAAGGTAAAGAGGAATCTTTTAGACAATGAATCTGAAATTTATCGGATTATAATGAAAGACATTATCTAAATAGTTAATTGCATATACTATGTATTATTTTTTTAATTAGTCCAGTATGGGTATCCAAAGTTACAAAATTTTAGAGCATAAAACAAGTGATTCAATTATTAGGGAAAAGTTTGAAGAAACATGTCTAAAGTGAAGCTGTTTACTTTTCCTAAGCTGTGTCATAAAGTGTGATTTGATTTCTGTGTATTAAATACACTTGCTTATGAGTTGGTGAGTGGCTTAGGTTGTTAATTGATGAATCTGAAAAATTTCAGATTAGACACAATTTTTTGTCGAGTTTTAGATTATAGACAAAAGCTCAATTAACAAAGAATTAATGTGTTAAAGCAAATAGAGTTTAAGGAAAGGATTCTTGGGTAAGTAATTAGTCAAACATTGAAAATCGAAAAGATTATTCCAATTGGAATAAATTATTTATAATTAACCATTTAATCTTAAAGGGTTAATATAGTTATAGTAAATTATAATATGTCACCAAGCTAAAGAATAGGGTAGTAGTAAGCACATTAGGATCCGAGAGAGATGCACAAACCACTTTATAGTTTAGATCCTAATCTAACCACATACATGTATATAGGTTCTGATGTTTAATTCGAATTCATCAAGATATCAAGAGGAAATCAGCCAATTCAGGACTAAGGTTTTAGTATCCAGGTAACAATTTTATTATATATCATATATTATATATGAATAATTGCACAACATCTATTACAAGTTTATGATAAGCTTTTAATTCTATCAGTTTATTTGAAGTACTCTTGAACTAGTTGGATCGCTACCCGTAGTAAAATTAACATAACTTAACGGTTATGTAAGTAAAACTCTGCAGGTAGAGAACCCCACTATTAACAAATTACTAGTGAGTGGAAGGTGCACATATGGAGTATTGCTATCATATTATTTGTTTATGTTATAACTTCCACTCCTTGGTATGTGAGAAGTAGTTAGAGTGTACTTATAATAAAGAACAGAGTGGTATACTCCTAATTCACATCTCAATCTTTCGAGACTTTTTATGTTATCTCTAATATTCAGAGCCATTGAATTATATGCTGTATGTATATGTGGTAAATTATACATTTAGTTTATGTTTGCATGGGTATCATTTTGGTTCTTTGAAAATTGCACTTGTAGTTCATTTTCGTTAACACCGTTAGTTTCACTTAACGGAAAATGCTGAATTAACAAATTTAAATGGTGATTTCATGATTAAATGTTGACAAAAATTATTTAAAATTTGAAGTATAATCATTTTAATATTTTTAAGATTAATTACTCTTTTCGGTATATGATCATAAAATAACCCTGTAGATTTGATAAGTCATTGTTTTTCATTAATGACACTGACAATATTAGCCAAAAGTATTTGAACTGTAATTTTCAAATTTAAAAGATTAAAATAAAACTTGATATAAATATAAAGAACTAAAAGTATATTTAATATACACATATGCTCTGTACCAATATGCTTTATACTAACACCAATGAACACAAGCTCGACAAGCTATATGTTTCATCCACTTTCACTCATTCTTTTATGCGGTCGCAAATTCGGGTCGTCTTTCCAATGTTACATCGGCAAATCGGCTAAGAGATTTGGTTTCGGCTATATTTTTTTAGGGAGAATTGCACATAGGTCCCAAGTAAGAGAATTAATTTCAGACAGGTCCATTGACAACTTCTTCACTTGTTAACCAAAGCTATTGCAGTTGTTAATAGTTGTCATTAACAACTCATTGGGACCTCTCTGAAATTAACTCTCTTGCTTGGGACCTATGTGCAATTGTCCCATTTTTTTATTTCAAATATAATAAATAACACTTCGCCAAATTGGGAGATGGATAAAATGATATAAGAGAATAGAGAGGGGGATGTTATATTTTATTTCCAGATTTTGTAATTTTTCCGCCTCATTTCAAAGCTATACAGGTGTGAGAGGTGCCCTTATATTGAATGTTTGATATATCGGAAAAATTGTCTAAAATGTGAGGATAATTGCGCTTATAAAAAATAAGATAGGGATTGAGGAGTGGTAAAAGATTGATTGTTTTTAGAAGGGTTAAATAACATTTTAGCCATGAACAATTGGTTGAATATCAAATTGGTTGAATATCATCTGACATGAATATTAATAAAAAGTACTCCCTCCGTCGTTTAATATAAGGTCTAATTTTTTGAATGATCTTGTCCCAAAATATAAGGTCTTATTTGACTTTGTTTGAGTAATAAATGTGTTTTTCCTCATTTTACCCATGCATTAATTTTCTCACACATTCTCTTTCATCTTCTTTTCATTATTATCCTCTCTCTTACTCATTCATAAATAAGGGTAACTTTGGAAAAAATGGTATATTTCCTACACATTTATTGTCTTTAACTAACTCCAACTAATTTTTTAGCAACCCGCAAATCGGTTAAAAAGACCTTATAATATTGGACGGAGGGAGTATCTTATATGCCAACTAATTTTTAAAATAAACATATTAGCGAACACTGTACAGGAAGCCAAACGGCCTTTAGTTTGAAGTCACGTGGAGACATGTCATTAATCCACGCCATTAGCCCTCCAACTTGACAAAGTACACATGGATTGTTTTGTCGTCAGGAGAGAGAGAGAAAGAGAGAGAGTTTCTTTCTTTTTTTTGGCCTAAATCCCTTTCCTCCTCCCTCGTCAAAGCCCTCCTCCACTATACCGCCGCCTCCAACGCCACCGTCAAATCCCATGTCCACAGCCAAACTCTCCGCCGTCTCCATATCCCTCCAAGATTCCTCTAAAATTTTACTCTTCCCAAAATCGAGTGAGCAGCCCCATCAAAAGAAAACAATTGGACCTGGAATGTTGTTCGAAAGGGATTGGCTATCCAGATAATGGAATTTCCATGGTAGGCTGTGGGGATTGATTATTGAAAGAGAGGCAGCCCATAAATTGCATGTTCGAGCTCTTTTTTTTTCTTTTTTTTTTTGAAGAATATGGGAAGCAAATGGAGAAAACTGAAGTTGGCTCTTGGTTCGAATATGTGTGTTCATGTTCCAAGGGATTTAGATGATTTCTCGTCGTCTATAAACTCCGCTGTGAGATTTATCAGATCGCGCTCGCCGTCTAATTTTTCTCCGTCTGGTGATAGCTACGGTCATCGCCTAACCACTCCTTCCTCCTTTGGTATCCAGATCTAAATAGTCCAAGATGAGCATTTTCTGATTTTCTGAAAGAAAGCCACAAATTGTTTATCACTTCTTTTTTTTCTTTGTTGTTTTTGCCTCCACTGAATACTCTGGGTAGATTCCGATTGAAGCTTGTGATTGTTTGGCCGAGGCTTATTTGTTGTGAAATGAACATATTGAAGGATACGATTTTCGTTGTGAATAATATACTTTTCTTTCCTCTTTCCTATTTATGTGATTTTTCCTCAATTTTTTGGATTTCTCCTTCGGTGATCCCAGGGCAGGCCATCTTTCAGGCACATCAACGGCCCCAGACTAATCCGAATCGCCAAATTGCAGGCACCTCAAAGGGTGGGATGGCTGGCCAAGGGATTTAACATTTTTCCATACCCAGTGAGGATCGAACCCTCAACCTGGTTAAGGGAGGAGGAGCCCCATACCGCTCCACCACATGCCCCTGGTTTTTTTTTCCTCAATTTCAACTGTAGGAAAACCCTCTCTCACCCCACCCATTGACCAAGAGATGGGTGTTGATGACCCTGTTAACTAGAAGGCTTGTAAGACTTATTATCTTGTGATAATGGAATCCAGGTTTTATTCAAAAAAAAAAAAAACCCTCTCTCATGAGTCATGAGTACAAAAAAAATCCATGTATACTTGCCATGCTGGAGGGCTAATGACATGGACTAATGATGTGTCTCCATGTGGCATCAGACTAATGGCCGTTTGGCTTCCTCTAATGGTGTTGTGTTTGATTTTAAAAATTAGTTAATATACAAAATACTTTTTATTAATAATTGTGCCAAACGATACTTATCCAATTATTCATTGGCCAAAATGTATTTAACTTTTTTTAGAATAGCTAAAACATTCATCGGTCCTAATTATAAAATCATTTTGACTATTTTTAGAGAAATTAAAGATGTAAAATTAATCATTTTTTTGAATAGCCAATACCCCCTCCAGTCCTAATTATCTATGAAAAAAAATAACTATAGACATTTTAAAATGCTTAATTTTACATATTTAATTTCTCCAAAAAAAGTTAAAGTAATCTTATATTTAGGACCGGATGGAATATTTAATAATGTAAACAAACAAACTTTACGTGTTTGTTCTAGACTTTTTGAAGTGCTTTTGCAGTGTTTAAGATATGTATGTAAAATGAGTTTTGTTTCCGCTTAAAAAAGTATTTGTGAGTATCCAAAACTAAGTATAGCTTACCCATCCCGGGCAAGTCTCATGATATTTAATTTTCCACATAGATTTAAAAAAGAAATTATGAAATTCTACCGTGAAAGTAAAATCATTAATGAACTCATTCTCAACTGAGTCATTCCCTTTAATTCTTCTTCAATTAATTTATTAGATTGAAAAGAAAAAAGATAGTTAAAAATCTGTTTGGTACGGAGAATAATTTTGATGTAAAGGAAATGTTGGATAATTGTGCGAAAGATTTAGAATTGGAGGAGATAGAAGATAAAATGATCATAATGCCCCAAATACAAAAAGAAGAATATGATTTTTTTTGTTTATATCAATAATAATATACCCTCGCTAGTCCTTAGTATAAATCATCAACTATCAATGTTTCTTACACCATTTATAAAGTACTTGCTAGTTTGTAAGAAGCATTAATTATTTTTTTCATGCATGCTCATATTTCATAAGAGTGGTGTGACAGAGTAATAATTAATATGATATTAAAAATTTAGTGTATTTAGTAAGATTAACATTGGAAAACACATAAATTTTAGGACAAATTTAATTCTGTTAACCATTTTTATTGGTTATGAGATTATTTTTATTTTATCTCTTATAATAAGGATCAGAGTAGAGCCAGGAAAACAAGCTGAATTCATTTGAGTAGAAGGTCGAACTTATGAAATATATCCTAAAAATGAAATCAAGCCTAAAAAGGCCAGCCTTGTAGGGTCGCGAGTCAACCTCGTTTAAACCTGCTAATTTGTTTTTTATGTAATGTTTTTCTTTTTCTTTTTTTTAATTTTCCAATATTTTTTTATATATTGGAAGTCGTAATTTACACCTTTCATGTATATAGTAATATAACTTTTTATTTTATTTTGAAAACTTGTTGTATTTTTCAAATATGCTTACAATCTTTGTTGTTTACTTTGCCATGTCTTCTCATTGATGTTTTGAAAACATTTACTCAATTTTCAAATATATGTCATTTGGTTCTTAATAATTTTGCAAACAAATTTCTTCTTTACAAAATATTGCAGAATTATTTTTTATTGATGTAAAATTAACAAAGGAAAAAAAATTTCAACTGCATTTGAGATTGTTTGATCATATCATGTGGATCGTAACAAATAGAAGCCAATGCACACATATATTGAACAACCATTTATTCTATTTACAGAAATTTGATAAAAAAAACCATTAATTTTTTGATAGTATCTTTGTTTTAAATAAAACATTTTGTTGAAATTTAAATTCTTGATAAAGATAAAAAATAATAATATTTTTATTAAATACTTCACGTTAGTTAAGCATGCCAAAGTCCTAGAATAAACGGGTCAAGTTTTGAAAATAAGGGTGTTTTAGAAATCGTGCTAAACAGATCGGCTCGTTTGCGTTTGAGCCAGTGAAGGGCCTGCCCTGTAGAGCTGGTTTGGCTGGTTTTTCCAACTCTAGAATAGAGGGAGTGTAATTAAAACTTCACTATTATATATTAATGGCGATAATTTGATCTATATTGATAAAATGAAAAAAAAAATCATTTTGAATTATCTCTTTTATTAAAGGAAATAATATTACTTTTGTCAACAATCTCCCTCCCTCTCTCTCTCTCTCTCTCTCTCTCACTTATACACACATACAAAGGTAATGTATTAGTAATGAAATTTAAATACAATTAAGCAAAAAGAAATTTGACTCTTACAACACTATCAACACTAATTGTCTTTTGAAAGAGCATTGTGATATTAGAATGGAAAATGCTTGAAATGATTTACATTTTATTTCACTCTTAACCTTGCAAATGGATGATAGGTGCTTTTTCCAAAACTGGAAGCGATAATTATAAAAGACATGCCGAACTTAAAGACAATGTAACTTAATTCTAGTTTCGAATTCCTTGGCTTGTTTCAAGATGTTGGCAGTACCAAATAGTGAGAAAATTGAGAAATTATTTCCAGAATTTATGAATGGAGCATTTGCAACTCTAAAGACATTGGAGGTTTCAGACTGTAAGTGCAAGAGATATTCTAGTTAGGTGTCAATTCAGATGATAAAACACGACTCAAATTTATCATACTCTATCAATTGCCAAAGCTGAAAAAAATTTGGGACGAAGGTTCTCAATCAAGTTTTCGCTTTTAGAATCTACAAGTTGTGTGTGTTTGTCTACTGTGAGGGTTTATAATACCTTTTTTCCTTTATAAATATATATATATATATATATATAAAAGAATACCTTTTTCTAATCTCCATAGCCTAGAACCTACCTCTATTTGAAAAAATTATCATAAAGAAAGCTGAGAGGATAAATGAAATCGTTTCTACGAGAGAAGAACCCTTATATAATCCTAACAAATTTGAGGCTACATCACTAACCTCATTGGTTCTTTTACATTTACATGATTTGGAGGGATTTTGTACTGGAAATTACAGCTTAGTTTGTCCAGCGTTGAAAGAATTCAATATCTACGAATGTATGAAATTGAAGCTGTACAACACACAAAGAGCAAGTAGACAATCCAACTTGCAATGCAACTATCTCATTTCGCACTCAATGAGGTATGACTTATTTTCTTGAAATAAACATTGGCCTAAAAGTTTTTAAAAATGGTCAATTACATATTGAATTGACATGCATATTACAAAATACTTGAGTATATTTTACAATTGGGTCGAGTAATTGTATCGTATTACATTTTGAAGACTATAGACAATTTTGGTGGACATAATCATCAATAATATCATCAATCAATCATCAATATCATCAATCATCAATCAATATATGTATAAAATATAGTACTCTTCCACCCAAAACCCTTCCTACTTTTCCTTCACACACTCAAATCACTGTTCCTAAGGAGCTTTATATGGCGGTTCATACCCACAAAAACCATTCGACAAGTAATCCCGTGCTTCTTACTTGCACAGCTTCATCCCACACGCATCCTCTTTTCATTCTACTGTCAGGTTTCTTGCCATACACACATCCTCTTCTTCCTAAACTTTACTTTTACCCTTACCCTTTCCCATGAACTCCCTTTCCCCCCTGAATTCAATTCCAAATTTCCCGCCTTCTTCTTATTTCAATTCTAATATATGTTGTCCATATCAGTAGACCGTAAATGTAATCTGTCTCAATACTGTAATGCACGTCCCAACCCGAAACCTTATGTCCCACCATATCTTACTTCATCCGAAGACATTCTGAAACAATTTTGTTCCCCATACAAACTTCCCTTGTTGCTCCTTAATTTCTGAGCTCTCATAAGTGATCACCATTTGCTACTTCAAATGGCAACCGCCAACCAAGATGTTCCCCTCCCCAAACTTTCCGGAGCTGTGTACCAACATATGTTTTCAGCAACTACCTTTTCTGGTACGTAACATAAGCTATTAACAACTCTTACTAGCATTAATATGCTTAATAAATTATGCAGACCCCTCAGAAATTCGGTGACCCCGTGATGCAGGATTCAGAGACAGATTCTACCTTCTTCAGGTAGCAAACAACCAAATGCACTGTTACTATGCCGCCTCTTGCAAGCTCTGCTTCTGCTAATTTTTCTGGTTTGGCCTGGAAGCGCCGGTGAGAGGGTTCGTTTGTCTATCGTGTTGGTTAAGAAAATTTATCCAAATAGTTACTGTTACAAAACCAGAGCTTCGAAACCCTGAAGCCACGTCAGCACAAGCCCAACCGGAACAGTCTCCACAGCGAACTCCGGTAGGCGGAGCTAGAATCCACTTCTCGAATCCCTGATGATGCTATTGAGGTGTTTGTTGATGGGTACCCTGTGAAAATCCCAAAGGGTATGACTGTTCTTCAAGCGTGTGAGGTTGCTGGTGTCGATATTCGAAGGTTTTTTTTTTTTAATCACAGTCGAGTATCCATTGCTGGGAATTGCCTTATGTGTCTTGTTGAAGTGGAGATGTCTCCTAAGCCTGTTGCTTCTTGTGCAATGCCTGCTCTTCCTGGTTAGTTTTAGTTTCCCCCCTTATGGTTTTCAAATCTTTATTGGTTTTACTTTGTCTTGTTTTGGATGATTTTATTGGTTTATTTGTTTTTGGGCTGATTTTGTTACCTTTCTGGAGTTTGTTTAGTTGATTAAGTGTTTGAATTTGGTTTGGTCATATTGGTTGTAAGGATTAATGGGCATGTTCTGGGATATCGATTTTCAATTTAATTCGTATTTCATCCTTTTTAATCATTCGGTTGAGTCTAGTCCTTGCTCTGTAACTTTTATTTGTATGTTTTTATTTTGTACATCGCAAATGCTATTGATATTAGGGAACCGAGAATCCTTTGTTCTAAATATTTGAGTTTGATGAATTTTACCTATCATTTCTATATGTAGAAATCAGTATTCTGTTTGTTGTGCTTCGTTCATTAAATTGATACTACTTTGTGCATGCTCAGGTCATTTTTTTTTAAATCCTATGCTGAACTTTCCTTAATTGGTTTTATTTCTTTCTTCATTATATTATTGTTGTAATTTACTTTTCTTGATGGAAACTCTTCTTGGTGATATTGTTGCTGATTTCTTTTTTCTGTTTTGACTCTATAGGTTCAACATTTGAACTATTGCGTGTTGTGAAGTATTTTTTAGCCTTAACAGGTTCATTAAGTTTTTCTATTATAATTGTCTTGATCATGTTTCGAAGCTTAGATGATAGATTTTATATAGCTTCAAAGTTTATTGTGTTTGTAACTATTTTATGTTGAGCAGGAGGCTTATGTGTTGTTGGCATATATCTTTGTTGTATGCTTTTGGAGTTGGAATAGAAGTTTCCTTTAAGCTGCGCCCGTTGTTTTTCTCATGTGAACCAATACATTTCTAGCCGTGGCTCTAGCTCTTCATTTTATTTGAAACTTGAAAGAGTAATCATGTTAGGCATTTCCTAAATGAAACAACTTTTTTTGAATGAATTTGAAGAAGATTATTCGACCAACTTTTTCTGCAGAACGACTATTTGGCGGCACCTTATTAGCAATGTGCTCAAATGATTTCATTTGCTTTTGTGATTGGAGTGAATGGAGGTTGATCCTTCCCATTGATGTTGATGTGAAAGTAGGTGCTTTCATTATGTGATGAATAATTTCTTCTTTTTCCTCCCTTATTCTATTTGTATTTTTATTTTGTTTGTTTATTTTCTGTTGACATAACCTCTACTGGGCTAATAGTGGTGATCTAGTGATACATCATTCTACATTCTGAAGTACAATGTGAGGATTTCGATTATCTGATGACTTAATTATTTTATTTTTATACCTTCCTTTATCTAAGAACATTGTCCCAATGGCACTTTAAACATAGCTAGTAGTATGATGCTTTCAGTAACACAATCTTGCTTCATAAACAATTTAGTTTATGAAGCACAATGGCACTTTATCTAACAGTAATCTTTTTATACTTCAGATTTTTTTGGGCCATAGGGAAAATAAAAAATGTAGTTTTTTTTGTGAGAAATTGCGTTGATTTACGAAAAGAATAATGCTTCAAAATAAACATGATGATATTATTATAATTGTTTGAGTTCACTTCAATTTATAATTAGATTTGTTAGAATTTATGGTTATTTAACTTGATAGTGTGGTTTAATTGATAGTTTTGGTAAATGATCAAATTGTGTGTGTGTGTGTGTGTTTTTTTTTCCCCTCCATATTATCCATTCCTGAACACTATTAGTGACCATTGCTTATATTTATGCTTGTGCACTTCAATTGGTAAGGTAGTGAGCCATAAATAATTAAGTCTAATTTATTCTTCTTGATTTATACTGTAAATATAATTTAATATATAGCCATTGGATAAATTTTATGCTATAATATAATGTTTTTAGGTTTTTAACCGATTGACTAATGCCTTAATTTGTTCTTTCACAGTGACACTCAAACTATTGCAACCACAGTTAGGGATGGGAATAAGCTAGACCTTTATCAAGGACCTACAACCTAGCCTACAATAAGCCTAACATTAGCCTATTTTGCAAATAGGTCAGGCTCATAATTAAGCCTATTGTTAGGCCTATTTAGGTAAACAGGCCAGGCCTTTTTTTCGTAAGGCCTAGTTTACAAGCCTACAGGCCTGGCCTATTTAATTGTTTTGTAAATTCTATTATGATATATAATATAAAATAAATTATGTAAATTAATTATAACATTAGCAACTTATCTAGTTTTATAACCATAAAATCTTTTTGAGACATTTATGTGCATTTTAATGCGTTTAAAGGGAAATATATTGAATTATAAGTATAAACTTTTAAGCCTATTTTAGAGTCTACATTTTAAGAAGGCTTTTAAAGCCTTTTGAAGGCTCAGGCTTAGGCCTAAAAATAAGCTTACATACAGGTAGGGGTGGAAATAAGTTAGGCCTAACTAGGCTTTAGCTAAATAGGCTTGGGCCTGCAACATAAATGTAACATTTAGGCCTAGGCCTAGGCCTGTATGTAGACCTTTTTTTTTTGCCTGAGCCTGAGCCTTCAAAAAGCCTGATAAGGCCTGAAAGCTTTTTTAAAAGCCTACTTGAAATATAATCATTTAAATAAATTTAAAATTCTATAACTCTTATTTCATATATTACCTTTCAATCTATTTAAAGGTCTATGTATGTCATAAGAAGTTTTTACGACCATGAAGCTAAATTTTTTGCTCTTACTTTTACATAGAAACTGTGAACGACTAATGAATAAAAGAGTTGGGTTTTGTGTATGAATGATAAGGTGTTAAGCTTAGAGTTAAGGCTAAGTTGATAATGTTAGAAAAAATTTATATAATTTATTTTATATTATATATCAAAAGATAAATTTAAAAAATAAATAAATAGGTCAGGCCTGTAGGCTCGTAGGCTAGGCCTTCCGGAAAAAAGCCTAGCCTATTTACTTAAATAGGCCTAACAACAAGCCTAATAACGAGCCTGATCTATTTACTAAAAAGGCCGAGCTAGGCCTAAAGTAGGCTAGGCCGTAGGCCCCTAATAAAAACCCAGCCTATTCCCACCCCTACATACAAGCTCAGGCCCAAGTTTAAATTTTACATTTTTAATTAGGCACAGGCCTATTTAATTGAAGCCTACAAAAGCCTAACATACTTCCACCCCTAACCACAGTCTACCCTCGTCAAACAATAGTTCAAGATAGTTTAGGAATGGGCAAAAGTGCATATTTGTCAATGAAAAATTACCAAAGGAGCATTTAGTACAATAAAGGTTTTTATTGTGCTTAATTACCAATGGACAATTAAACTATGAGCAATATTGCCAATGACTGTACAACTAACCACACACATGGCGCCACGTGTCACCACATACATGGCACCACGTATGTTTCCGTTGGCAAATTTGCTCTTGTTTCAAAACTTCTTTGGTAATTAAGGACCACAAAAACCTTTATTGTGTTAGATGCTCCTTTGATAATTGTTCATTGGCAAATATGCACATTTGCCCTTTAGAAATTTAAGAGATTTGCTCAATTGGATAATTTTTGTACTCTTAGATGAGAAAGTTGAATTAATTCCATGATTGTAAAGAAATGTGTAAACATTTTTTTTTGTTTTATACAAATTTTATCTATTTATTATTCATTTTGACATTTATAATCAAATTACAGGTTTGTAATTTAAATTACATTTAAATAAAAAATTAAAAATATATTTAATATATTGTTGCCGCTAAAAATAACTTCAGTGGTGACTAAAATAATCGCCGCTGATTCAATATACTTTTAGTAGCAACAAAAGTCGCCACGGAAACTAGCTTTGGCAGTGACTAAATAAGTCGCTATTGAAAGTATACTTTTTGTGGTGACATTAGTCGCCGCGAAAGTGCTATTGTCAGTGGCGAGACAATTGGGCATACTTTTGGCGGCGACATTGTATACTTTTTAGTGGCCTACTTGTAAAGTAGCTAGAGCAACTTTTGGTTGGAGAATTAACTAATAGAAAAAAATGCCTTTAAAAATAGAAGTTGATAATTATAATTAATTCTTTGACTTTAATGATAAAACGGAGCATAGGATTATTTATCCCCCTTATATCCCATAACCTCTAAATAACCTCCTCTCACAAGTGCTTTCAATAAATATACATGTATCAGCTTAGGGTTCAAAATATACTTGTAAAAGCTTTCTCAAGTCAAGAACAAGTGTCTCATTTCATTAATTGCTCAATCTCTTGTTACAATTAATAAAACCCAATTTCCAAACTACAACCCTAATGTGGCTATGCAAGGTTAATAAGTATATCTCTATCTTACAAACAAAACTATCTATTCATCAAGCAAATTTCAAGTTCTTGCACAATTTCACCCAAGTTCTACATTTAACCTAGCTCTCTCAAGCTTCAATCAAATGAACAAAACATCTAAATGGTGATCAAGCATTTAGAAGCATTAAGTAAAGACTAAAATCAACACATATATATAACATTAATCACAAAAGGAGAGGAGTATTAAAGAGTTAATCCATACAAGGGTTCAAAATAATCCTAGATAACAAGTTTAGCTACTCATAGTCAGCCAAGAGCCACAAATCCAAGGAAAATATATAGCCATAACTGAAATGAAAAGAGGAAAGGAAGATGAAGAAAAACCAAAGAAATAGAGCTCCAAATCTCTTCCAAAACTCAATCCTTACTTCCAACTTTTCAAAACCCAAGTTCTAGCACAAAAAGTTGCTCCAAGAAGTCCAAAAAGTTGAATATGGTAACTTCCCATCGTTTTTCCCTTTTTAAACCTCCATTTTTCGAGTCCAATTAATGCTATGCGTTTTGCTTATGTGAGTGAACCGCGGCTAAGTTCTCTTCTGTATAGAAATGAGCTACGGCTGAGAAATTGAGCTATGACCTGGTTTTGTTCTGTACAGATTTGAGCTAAGCCCTAGTTGTTGAGCTGCGGCTCAATTTGCTTCTGAAAAATTTGATTTCTTCTCTTGCAATGAAGTGTTTTATCCATGATTTGCTATCATTTTCATCATCTTTGATTTCCCAAATGCCTTGACTCTAATTCTCTTTCCAAAACACACATTGCACAATAATAAATTTAATAAGCTTATATTAAACAAAGAGGATATTCCATAATATGCACAATTGAGCACAAATTGCAACAAAAAATATCATGCACATTTTTCTATCTTTGAATATCCAAAGCATGTACAAATGCTTCAAAAATGTATAAAATCCAATTGAAAAAGTGCCAAAAGGCATGAATTCCAAGAGGTTAACATAGCAGTGAAAACTTTTGGCGACAGTTGTATAAGCAGCAAAGTCGCCGCTTAAAGCCTAATTTTTGGTAATGATACTATGAACATAAAGACAATAAATAAAATTTCATTTTGGTCTCTTAGAGAGAAGGAGATTTTTTTTTTTAATTTCGTCATCCTTCTACTCATGCATCTACAATGAAATCGCTCAAATTAATCCAACATTTAATATATCATAATATATATACATATATGTGTGTGTGTGTATTTATTGCATTTAGTCGTATATCCGTATCATAGAATCTCTTAAGAGTAATTAGAATCAGAAAAGTGTTTGAATTTACCCTTTCTTGTTTTTCTTTAAGGTAGATACGCATATGCCAGCTAAAAGAGAAAGAAAAGGCGTACATATACTAGGTAATTGTTTGTGGGTAATAAATCCTACCCTTACTGTATATACTCCCTCCGGTCCTAATTATAAGATCACTTTGACTTTTTTGAAAAAATTTTAGGATACAAAATCAATCACTTTAAATTGTCTATAGTTATCTTTTTTCCTCAAAACTACTCTATTCTACTTATAAACTAACATATAATCTAATTACATATGACATATGTTATAATTTAGTGGTCTAATTTACTTCCTTAACTTCTACAAAAAAAAAGTCAAAGTGGTATTAACTTCCAACCCCAGTAACAAAACTTTATTGCATAAAAAATAGTAACAAAGTTAAGAGATAAAAAAATGTGCAGAAAATGATGTGCAAATTAATTAATATGCTTATATATATATATATATATATAAAATGACAAAAGCAAGATCCACTCTATCTTGTGATTTTGTAGCCATGTTGATATTAATTACTTGAGTGCAAGCAATCATTTACGTCTACAGTAGCAAGCTAGAATCTTCATTATCAACATCAAAATCCCTACAGTTTCATGTGTTTGCGCGTGGGGTTTAATGTGAGGTGCTTTTCACTCATCGACCATGCAATACCAATAAAGGCAATGAAGTAGGCAGGGCCATAGCGGGTGGTCCTCATGACATATTACATTTGTCGAATTGAGGTTAATTAGCATCTGATTAATAGGATGGAACTTGCAAAGGGATTATTATTACTTGGGTTAAGGTATAAATTAGCCTCAAAAGTCAAAGGTTTTCACTCAGAAACTGTTTTCCCCCATAAGTTTTTTTGGTTCAATATATTGTTTGAAAGTCTTAAAACATAGTAATATTGTGTTGATTGTTAATATTAACAGTAAATGATATAATTGCTTCATTTAATAATGTCATGACAATATTACTCCCACAAAAAAAAAAAAAACCTTTCAGAGCAATGTTGGCCTTGATCGAAAATTTTTAGAACATATTTCCAACTTACCCTTTATTACTTTCAACTTAGTAGTTTGTTGTGTCTGCACTATTTAAATTGTTTTGCCAGGGAACGTTGGACAGCGATGCTTCATACACCACTTAATTATATATCTCCAAATCTATATATCCTTGCTTGTCTTTCCAATAGATTTGCTCTGTGGTCTATCAACTTCACATTATTTGAATCAACACATGATAAAAAAAAAAAACTTCCATAAAATGTCCGAGCTAGCTTGCATTATTTCTTGCAATATTAAGTATAGAATAATTCATATTATAAAGACAGAAAGAGAAAAATTTTAGTAAGCCACAGAGCAAATCTATGTTTTGGCGGACACACATATGTACAAATCTCGCTATCTTTCTCTCTTTACACATGAATAATTCAAATTGGGTTAAAAGGTATTTTTGCCTCGAAAGTATTCTCAAAGGAGTTATGGGTGCCTGGAAGTTTTTTAAGGAGCAATACTGCCCCAAAAGTTTAAAAAACAGGGTAATAATGTTGCCCCTCTATTAACTTACCTAACGGTCAACCCTTAGTTGACCAGACTACCATCTCACCTTTCTTTTTTCCACGTCATATTTTTTTAAAAAAAAAAACTAAGATGGTTAAAAGGAACAGTTTTAATTTAAATATGTATTTATATTTATAACATAAAAATGCTAAAATACCCTCCACCCCACCCATAACAACTCATCTCCTTCCCTTCACCCACGGACAGCACGCAAAAAATTATGGGGTCTGAAAATCCTTCACCGGTTCGATGAAAAAACTCCCTCACCGAGAACTCAAATCAACTAGAAACATAAGGAGGTGGAGGAAACTTGTTCATGTGGCGATTACCTTGTCAAGAATGGTTGACTGATATCTCAAGGAAACTTGCCCATGTGCTTCAGCATCTCCAGTTGCTACAAGTTTGTTATCTTAATGTCAATTACTGCACTCAATTATTTAGATGTTGTTTTTTTCTGGATATTAGCACTAAATTGTACCTTTTCATGTAAGTTAGGGTGGCTAAGCATTCTTTCTGAAAATTCATCAGGCCCGAGCCCTGCTTCATCACAGACTTTCTCTTCTTTGCCATTTCAGTGTCTAATAACATATTGCCATGAATAATTACTGACCAATCTTTTTAACTCAAGCAATTAAAGGCTTCCACACTAGGGTTCTATCAGTAATGTCATTTGTTGGGTAATGGCAGATGAGAATTATTTCTGAAATTAAAGATTTCCAGCAGATTTGTCAAATTATTTTCTACTTACTCAAAGCGGACGCCGCAAAAGAGGACGAACTCGCTGCAAAGGAGGCGAAGGACGCAACGCCACAGAGGAAGTGGAGGCGCCGCAGAGGAGAGGAGTTTCATATCTGAGTTGCATTATCGTTTGGGCTGACTTGATTGAACTCACAACAAATTTAAGTTGTAAATCTGAAAAAGAGAAGCGAGGGTCGACGGCGGTTGAGAGTCGATGGAGTTGGTCGGAGACAGTGGTTGAAAGCTGATGAAGGTTGGTGGCTAAGGAGGAGGGGAGAGGTTTGAGGGGAGATAAATCAAATGATCGACTCAAATGAGCTGGGAAGAAATGAGTCAAGGGGAGCTGGAGAGGTGAGCGTTTTTTGTTTGTTTTCTTTTTAAATTATTTTCCTGCTAAAAATCTGATTTGGAGTAAGAACGGTGAGATGGATACCACGTAGGCATGCAACCTCACCATAGCCTGGTCAATAAATGATTGACTGTTAGATAAGTTAACGTTCGGGCAACATTACCCCGCTTTTTAAACTTCTGGTACAACATTACTCCTTCAAAAACTTCCAGACACCTATAGCTCCTTTGATAATACTTTCGGGCTAAAAATACCTTTTAACCCATTCAAATTTAATAATTGTTACAATATGTTCTTTCAGTCTTAAATATAAAATTAAATTGACTTTTTTGAAGAAACTAATGATATTAAATCATTTCACAATATTCATATGGCTAATGTATACTTTTAATCTTTGATATTTGCATCATATAACATTTTGGATACATAAGTTTGAAAAATACACTTTTAGTGTTTTTTTACTAACTATATTAGTTTCACTTAATGGAAAATGTTAAGTCAACAAATCTAAATGGTGTTCTATGGTTAAATATTAATAAATATGTTTAAATTTAAATTTTTTAGTATATCTGTTTTAATGTTTTAAAAATTAAGCATTTTTATTCACATTTAATTATAAAACCACCCTCAATATTTGTTGAATCACCATTTTCTGTTAAATGAAACCAACACTGATAGTCAAAAGAATTAAAAGTATACTCTTCAAACTTAAAGAGACTAAAATGATACGTAATACAAACATAAAAGTTATCACTCAATTTACCTTACTTATAAACTAACATATAATTTAATTTTATTTAATACTCTCTGTAGTCTCAATTATAAGATTACTTTGACTTTTTTAGAGAAATTAAGGATGCAAAATTAATCACTTTAAAATATCTATAGTTATCTTTTTTCCTCAAAACTAATTTACCTTACTTATAAAATATCGTATAATACAATTATATGTAAGATATGCTAAAATTAAGTGGTCTATTTGGTTTCCTTAACTTCCCCCATAAAAAGTCAAAGTGATCTTATATTTTGAACCGGAGGGAGTAGATATTATAATTAATGGTTTATTTGGCTTCATTAATGATGACTCCCCATTTTTAAATTTAATAAGTGATATTTTAGTTTAGGTAAAATAATGAATAAGTAGTATCTTTAAGTTTTTTAATTAAAAAAGAAAATAAAATAAAATATTATTAGGTATTATTATTACTACTACTGTTATTGTTATGTAACTAATTTCCTTTTAACTTTGCCAGATCATCCACAGGTGAAGGCGTGAAACCATTTCACAAGAGGAGTGCAATTTGAATTTTGCAAAAGGAAAATGACAAAAAAATCCCTTCCAATTTGTAAAATCCAAAATAAGGAATTTTGAGTTGTTAATGGTTGTTAATACCTATCATAAAGTTGTTATTGGGATTTTGAAATTCAAATGGATTTTTTTGTCATTTTCCCTTTTGTAAACATAAACAAAACGCACCGTTTGAGGATGCAAGGAATTAATAGACCTGAAAAAACCAAAAAGCAAGAAGACACGTTTATGGAGGGGAAGCCCCAACTCACACTATTCAACGTCTTCTTCCGTGTGCGAGGCCAAGATCCATAGCAAAAAGAGAGAGAGACTCATCAGGTTCAGTACATGACTTTCTTGGGAAGAAGAGAGGACTTTGGAGGTAATTGATTTAGGATTGGAAGTGCCAACATCGACACCATTGACGCCGCCACCGATCTACTTGGTCCAAGAGTTCGTGCCGGGATAAGAGAAGGGAGCTGAACCAAAGTTGATGGAAGGAGAGGAAGAACATATTTTTAGGGAGTTATCTAAACAATTTCTTGTTGCTTTTCTTCTTCCTTCTAATCTTATTGTCTGATTCTGAGCTCTGAACCTTATGGTGGTTGTTGATGAGATGATTTTAATATTACTTATGAGTACGTAATAATTTGTGTTAGGATTACTTTAATCCATTGTATGGATTGAGACTTATTTAATTTCATATTTTAGTTGTTGCTGATAATTATGTATTGGTTTTATCTTGTGTCTAATGTTTTTATATGATTGGCCACCGTATGGTTTATTTAGTTCATTTAAATTATACTCGAGAGAAATCATTTAAGTGTAAAACTTAAGTAAACCATGTTAGATTTGAAGTTTTTGGATTAAATGGATGTTTTGCTAGTAATATAGAAATATAGTCAAATCAAGGTTGATGCCTAATGATAATTCTCATTAAATATAGCAAGAAATTGTGCATTTTAACGAGAGTATAAATTTGATGTTGGTTTGAGAAAATATTTTCAAATGTTTATAAAACTTAGACAAATGCATGTTATCATTTTAATGTTAAATGAGAGGGTTTTAATTAATATTTATGAAATGCAATTGTGATAAATAATCTTAAACTTCACTTGTCTTGAATTCAAGTTTCACTTGAGTTTTTGTCAAATTATTTTCATTTTATGTACTTTTGAATTTCAAAATACAAAATTTTTCATTCAAACTAATAAATAGTATAATTGTAAAAATTAATCCACTTTTGTCTTAGTCTCTGTTGGAACAACAACTTTTCTATATTACTTTTGATGACCCGCGCTTGTGGATATGTTAAACGGTAGACAAGTCACTTAATCTTCACAAATAAATTCAACTAAATTTTATATTTTGAATTGGAGGGGGTAATATTTAATTTTTCTCAATTATATTTTTTAGAAAAAAAATAGCTGTGTAAAAACTTTTAATTTGATATGTGTTGCTTTTTTAATAAAAGTCAAAATGCAATATACAAAAGATCGTTTATACATCAGACATGTAATGATACAGAAGCACGTAGACATATATTATGCAAGATTCTACGTGCTAATATCCTGATGGACAATACTTTTTTAAAATTAAACTTCATGAGCATAAGAGAGATATCATGGTAAATGATATTGGAAGAATTTTTCTAGTATCCATTCTATTGTAGAAATTGCTTCCTCACTCACAACACATGCAGATGATCATTGTTGGAGTTGATGAAAAAAGGAGAGTTGATAACCCAGTGTAAAAAAGATCTAAAACACCTTAGGCTAAATAATGGATGTGAAGAATCATTTCTCCAGACAATAGATTGTAAAGATTCTCCCTGATAACATATCCTTGAACGTCAACATTCCTCCCATATTTGTATTTTTGCAAAATAAGAGACCAACAACATTGAGGAATGATTGACAAAGTGGAAACACTCACCGAAGATATCCTTTTGGATAAGTCAGAAGAAGAACCATACCTAAAAGCTAATTCAGAAAAGGATATCGCATGGTTAATTTCTCTAATAACTTAAAGAGGATCAAAGGATTGTCCCGAATGGATTATTTTCTTTCTCTTCATCCATATGATAGAAATCGGTTTCACAATTCTAATAATGATCCTTGAATGACCCTCCTGATGAAGACTTGGAAGAGTTTGCTTGAGTCAAATCTTGAAGCTATCAAAAATTGTGAAGAGAAATCTGATATATAAATATCCAAGCCAAATTGATCTTGTGAATGGACAAGTGACAAAAAGATAATCAAAAGTTTCTAATTCCACTGGAGGAATTGCATTATTCAATATTTTCCAAACCAATAAAACATCTTTCAAAGACAATGAGATTGATGACCATAATTTGATGTGTGTTGTTTCACTCTATGAGAAAACAAGGAAAAGTGTCCTAAGAAAAAAAAATGATTAAAACGTTAAAAATCATATTTATATGGTTTCGAAATATGGTAATATAAATTATTAAAGGATTTTCTTACATTAATCAGTTGAACTATTTGTTTAGATCACAATAGATCTGTCTTTGATATGTTAATTTTTTTTCTAAGTCAAAGTAGTCTCTTATTAGAGGCAGTCCTATTTGAGGCATTATCGAGCACTAAATATGAACTTTTTTTTTATAGGAGATTTAAAGATTGGTTTACCAAATTATGAGGGAGTGATTTCTTCTATCAGATTTAACTCTAATTGTTTTGATAATTTACTTTCTAAATCTAACATTAGTTTTTTTTTTCTTTTTCTTTTTTTGGTGCTTACGCGCCATATTACTATATTAAATTTGAGCATGTTAGATTCAGTCGAGACTAACTTTTTCAAAAGTATTTTTTATTCTTTATTTGGGAATTGGAATTACTTTTACACATCTTAAGAAACTATTTTCTTTTTTTCTTTTGCGTTCACCAAACCCATTATGCCACATAAATTTCTATCTTTTTGCGTGGGTATTGCCATCGTTTTGAAGGTGTTCTATGCGGACAGTAAAAGGTAAACATATATATACTGCTTTTAGTCATTAATATAAAATCAAATTGGCTTTATTTAAGGATATTAAGGAAGCTAAATAGAATATTTATTTATAGATAACATATATTATAAATTATTATATTATACATAAAGTCACGTAACTTAGTTTGTAGAAATAATGATAAATATTTTTACAGAAAATTATTCGGCCTTCTCAACAACAAAAAAATTGTACTTGATATTTCTTAAGCAAAGAACTTGATATTATATTAAGAATAGGGATTAATTTATACATGATAGAGCAAGAGTGTAATGTAGTTAGGATTACAGGAACACAGTTCTTGATATTCATTTTAATTATGCACAATTGCACATAAGACACTCTGATTGGTTTGGGCTTGGGTCAGTATGCAAACTGACATCGTTTACAAATATGGGTTGGGCTTCATAATAATCCAAGAAGTTCCACACCACCCAAAAAATGGACCTTTTGATGAATTCATGTATAATGGAGTACTATAATGACATGATCATGACCAACATGTTAGTCCAATAATAAGTAAGGAATTGTCGAATTGATTCATAATCCATAAGGCCATAAATTCAAATAATAATCCATAAGGCCATAAATTCAAATAGCATTGTCCACGTTGTAGCACCTAAATTTTATATACTATACTAAGACAATTTAACCACTTTATAATTACTTAGTCTTGATCAGAAGCCTAAAAATACTGAATAAATTAAAGCTTTTCTTTTCAAGACTTAACATAAAAATCATACTTGGAAGAAATAGGCTTGAGTGACAAATTGAAGTCATTTCAAACTTGTATTAAAACTCAGGTGGTTTGTAAATCAATTAAGTAGCCTGGTTTCATCTTAACTATATAACTAAGCATATCTAGTTAACATTAATATAACTAAATAAAATATCGGTATCTCGGTCAATAGCCTTTTTACCTGTACTTATGATCGAACCTCCTTATGGAGGAATGATACAATATGAATAATAATATAAATTAAATTATTCTACCAAATATAGGTAAAATAAACTAATGTAACTAACACTATTTGATACACTCCCTCGACAGACATCCCTATCCTTGAATACTACCCACCTCCTCAATTAGATTCTCCCAAGTTGCTACGCTGAAAAATGTTGGAAAGGGTGAGATTTTCGGAAATCCCAATTTATTTCATACATTACCATATATAATAATTCATAAACCTGTACAAATTATATGATAGAAATAATCCATAAAGCATGTGTGCTATATGCACCTTCCATGCACTAATAACAACATGTTTGTTAACTAGTGGGGTCCTCTAGCTGCAGGAATTTACTTACCTAACCGTTGAGTCAGGTTAATCTTACTAGGAGTAGCGATCCACCTAGTTACGGAATACTCCAAATAAAACTGATGGAATTAAAACTTATCATAGACCTGTAACAGATATTATGCAATTATTCATGTAAGATCAATGTCATGGGATAAAACTGCTACATGTTACCAAATCCCAGCCATACATCAACTCCATTCCTTTCCACTAACTTGATGAACTTATATCATTATCATAAACCTAGAAATATTTATAGGCATAGGTTAGTACCTAGATTACAGATTAATCTGCACGTCTCTCACAGATTCTAAATACTTAATACTACCCTATTATTTATATCTAGGTAACTTATGATTTTCTGACTATCTTAATCCTTCTAGATTGAAGAATCACTTTTCAATAATCTTCTCAAATTAGACTTTCTAACTCTAAATATCTAATCAATGACCTTCCTGCAAGAACATTTCTTTAAAACCCATGTACTTCTATTTAACACTTATACCTTTTCACATATCTAACCATATTTCTTTCGAATTTTACACACCTCAATATCTTTATCTAACCATATGTGAATATTTACATTAACAAGATTCATCCTTTTCCTTTAGAAATAGAAGTTAGCGGAAACAAAGGGAAGACATAAGGTTCTGTTTACCACGTTATTTCAGTTTTCTATAACGTGGGTGCAAAATGCATCTCAAATCATTTAATTTTTATTACACCTTGGCTTCTAAAATCTGGAACATCATCACATACTAATCACAGAAAATTTCAGCTTCAAGAAAAAGATTTAAATCTCATTTTCACCATCTCTAGGTATGAATTACAAATTAAAACCAATTATGCCACATTCAGAAACCTTAACCAGCAACTTAAATTAAATCTTCATTATAAAATATCTTGCAGTCTTTTACCTTGCTCTGGAATTTTTCTGTTCAAATTCAAAATCAAGCACCCATAATTCAATTTTAATGAACATTCAATCTCATAAACACTAACTTGCCCTTATAAGAATCTTTCAAACTCTTACAAACTTAAAGTGATGGCAAACCAGCACTACTGCAGAAAGGACTTTCAATGTCTGTTATTTGGGGGTTTTCAAGTCAATTTTTCATGTGACATTAAAACTAGTGACTTAGAAAATATGACATTTTAACGTCACTAAAGCATCAGACGTGGAAAGTCATATTTTCCATGTCACAACTTATTGAAAATGTGACGTGAAAAATCCTTTGTTTGATTATTTTTTGTTTTTTTAAAATAAAGAATTAATGTCACATGTTTTAAACAAGTGACATGGTTTCTCCTGGCTGAAGAAACCACGTCACATATTTGGGCTAATATGTGACATGGTTTCTCCTGGCAGGAGAAACCACGTCACATGTTTTAAAACATGTGACGTGGTAACCACGTCACATGTTATAAAACATGTGACGTGGTTTCTCCTGTCAGGAGAAACCATGTCACATATTACTCTAGTATGTGATGTGAATTCCATTTTTTTTTAAAAAAAAAATTAGTTTCTTTAATTTTTTATTTTTTCCTCATACTTTCATGCATTGCATTGCTGATGGAAACAGATTATTATTTAACAGATGTAAACCATCAACCAGAGATATAACTAATTTAATCAAACTAATTAAATATATATACATGTGACTTTTGCTACTACTACACAAACAAAAAATTCCATTTTTACACAACTTAGTATTTTGTACAATGCTCACTGATTTCTACAAACCAAATCTAAAAAAAAAAGTAACTTGGGAATGCAGAGAAATCAAGAAACAAATTGGGAAACAAGCAAAAACGACTTGGAAATCATGTTCTTCTAATTGAAAAAGTAAATCCACTTAATGTAACAAATGTAACACAACACCTTTCATCCTGGAATATTTAGAAGCGGATTTTGCATGATTATTTCCAAGAAATAGGTTCAGGAAAATGACATTGAAGAAACAGAGCAAGGAAAAAAAACAAAGCAAGAAGTAAGAAATTAGTAGGAACGAGTAGCTAATTAAAGGTGTACACATTTCAATAACTAAGAATGCTCGACAAAAGAGCTTAGAACTCCAAAATAAGAAGATAGAGAAAAATGCAAAGATACTAAAATGCAATACATAGAAAGTAAAAACACAAAAGGAGAGAGAGGGGAGCTAAACCTGAAGAAGTAACAGAATGAAAGAAGAGGAAGAGAGGCAGAGGTTTTGAGAGCTGGGGGTTTGGGAGGAAGAAGACGGAGTGAGGGAGCTGAGGGTTTGGGAGGAAGAAGAGGATGTGAGGGAGCTGAAGGTTTGATCAGGTCAAAGGAGTTATTAGCTAAGAGAGGGAAATGTGGAGCTGAGGGAAAAAAGGCGCCTTTTTTTTAAAAAAAAAATTAAGAAACAATGTCACTTGTATGCTTAATATGTGACATGGAAAGAAACCATGTCACATATCAAAAAACATGTGACATTGTTTCTTCTTTCCACGTCACATATCAAAAACATGTGACATTGTTTCTTAGCTAAGAGAGGGAAAAAAGGCGCCTTTTTTTTCAAAAAATTTTAAAAAAAATGTTTCTCAGAGAAACAACGTCACATATTTCAAATAAGTGACATTGTTTCTCAAAGAAACAACGTCACATGTATGAAACATGTGACGTGGTTTCTTTGAGAAACAAACAACGTCACTTATTTCAGAAATAAGGGACGTTGTTTCTTTTCTGTTTTGAGTTTATTTACAAAATTGCCATCACGTTTTTTTAATGTCAGATTTCTATATAACAGACGTTGTTTGGGGACGTGAAATGTATATTTTGTAGTAGTGCAAATTTCAATATCTCATAACTAAAATCATAAAGTTCCGCTTCAAAGTAATGATTCTGTTATATCAACAACAACAACAACCAAGCCTTATCCCATTAGATGGGGTCGGCTACATGGATCACACGACGCCATTGTGCTCTATGATTCTGTTATATCAAATTGAACCAAAATTCTTTTAACAAAATTTCTGAACAACATCACTTCCTTGAACTTTCACAAAAACACAACTAAATGGTCAACTTCATCATACATCAATTAATTCATAGGCATATTACAATCCACTCTTACAATCATCAAATTGTAGAAACAAGGTAAGAGACTCCAAATAAAACTTCAAGATTTAACAATTGATAAAATAAAAATCAATTCTTAACCCTTCATAAATTGCCTAGTAACAATTATGTACCTTAAATATTTGCTCACATCTAAGGATTCCAATGCCAAGTTTCATATTATAAAACATGCTTTATACCCCTTCAAAACCTTAAATCCTTCATATACCCTATTTTAGAACATTTAATAAATTTAGTTAAACAAATTCCAACTATTATTCAATCTAAACAGTACCTATATTTATTACCTAACTTCTAACTATCATTGAATCACCGAAAATCATAGCTCAAATTATCATCCTTTAATTTATAACAGTTCCACTCACCACAACCATCATGATTTTTCATTTTAGATCCTCTCCATATATCTAGCACAATTTATTTTTAACTTGCCTATGGCTTTAACACATGACAAAACAGTAAAACAATATATGCATTTTTCATTTTCAGCCTTAATCGAACATCATAATCTCTATAGTGAGATTGGTCCTTAAATCATTAAAATGCATTATGAGAAGACTTGAATCAACAAGATTCAATCCCAATTCAGTTTCAGTTTTAAAATACTTATTAGTTAAAGATAACAAGCAGAAATTGAATCAAATTCAGCCTTAATCCTTGAAACATCTTAACATCAACTTATCCCACTATCACATAAACCTGTCCAGCTACTATTATCTATCCATTTAAACCCCCTTTTTGGCTTAAGAAACTCAGCAATACTATCCTCTCCTAAATCTTAAATATTTAAATTCCAAACCCACAAGATAACACCTTTTGACAATTATCAAATTACACTTCCATCATTAATTTGCCTCTAAACAGGGGCATTCAAGGGAGCCTTCACAACACCAAACAAAGTATTATCAATTATAATATAACGTATTGTTCCTATAAGTCCACCCAAAATATGACTCCATCTTGGCTCCTCACACATATAACTGTTCATAAGCATTTTTGAAATTGCATTGGGCTTCGTTTTAAGCCATTCATTTAAACATCCACAAATATGACTCGCTTTTAGCTCCATGCAAGATGGAGACATAATTTGGGGGCTTTTCAAATTCAAACATTTTTCTATTTCCCCTCCTTGCTTTCTTTTCTTTCCGCGTGACCCTCTCTTTTTATTTTTTCCCCTCTCTCTCCCCCCTCCCTTCTTTTTCTTCCTCGTGAGTCCCTTTCCCCTTCACTCTCTTTCGTTTCCCTCCTAGCAACGCCTCCTAGAAATCGTCGATGGATGGTGGAGCCGAGATCATAAGCTCCTCTTCCAATTTCTCCTACTTCCGCTTCTGTCTTTTGCTTTCAGATTCTTGACCGAGATCATAAGAGGTAGGATTAGATTCTTGACCTAATTTTTTTTTCAGAAAGGAACCAACCTTTAAATTGCTTCATTCTATTGCCCTTTTCCATTATGCTTGTCACTATGTAAATTTTTTGGTTGGTCATTTTTTTTGGTTAGCGATTTCATCTTCTTCTCTCTATTACAAGAAGCTAATTCCATATCTTTTGGAGAGATGGCAACGATGGAGGAGAAGAACCAGTTGAGGTAGGAGCCAATGAAATCATCTTGCAGCGCTTTTGTCTCGGTTCTATTTGGTTATTACTGTTTCACCATTTCAGTTCATCGGTCTTTCACTTCTTATTCTTCCTTTTCATTTCATAGGTTTGCTCTAGCCGTGAGGACGACGGGGAGGCAGAGACAAGGTTTTCTTTTATTTTTTTCCTGTAGCAAACTTCTTTGTCTTCTTCATTGTTGTGAGAATTTTTTCTTGAAACCTATTATTTTTGTTTTTGTTGCTGGCTTTTCTGTGGTGGCATTGAGGTGATTCTTGTACTATTATGTTTGAAAAGTTTGTTTTGTGTGACTAGAAGAATGCTTCTCTCATGGACAATTATGGGACATTGTGATTTTAAAGTGATGATCGTTGATCATATGCATATTGGTGAAGATATTTTGAGTTTATGAATTTTGGATACCATTTCATTGGATCCTCTTGGAATTTCAGTAGTCTCATGGACAATTAAGGGTTTTGTTTTATCCTCCTTATGTGAAAATGTCGAAAAGTTTAAGCAGCAAATGGTGAACCACCATATGGTATCTCGCTAGCTTCTGCATTGGCCTCTCTGTATTTTGGAAATTTAGGTTACCTTTTTTAGTGTCGCATTTTATTGGATTGGACTTCTTATCATGTAACCTAATAGACTCTTCTATGTATCCTTCACTTCAGACATTCAGATGTATTTCATTGATTCATCTAGCAGTGACTACTTATGTTCAGTTCCCTTTTACCTGCGTGTGTTGCTGACAAATCTCTGATTTGTATGGTTTTTATATGCTTAATTTGAGGCAATTAACATGATTAAGATGCAAGTTTGGTCAAATAATGCTCAATTGAATGTCTCAAACTCTCAAGTGAAGTGAGTGTTAAATTAGGATTAATTAGCCATAATTGTAGATTAATTGCATTGATTAATTTATAGGGCTATTTGATCTTGGTTTTGTCTTATTTTTACTTACAGGGTCGTGCAAGGACCAAAGATCAGATACCGGGCGAAGAAGAAAGGCTTTTCAAAGGGGCAGAGAAGAAGAGAGACCGAGGTGAACAGACGGCGAGAAGGCACCCCAAGAGGCAGAAATGAATGCCGCGGCGAGATGACGGCGAGAAAGCCAAAAGAGCCAGAAGCATTGTCACCTCGCCGCGACGAAGTAGACGGCGAACTACGCGTCTGCAGAATTTCAGCTCACGTTTTTCGGGCCCAATTCGGATCTAACTCATTACCCACTCACTTGACCCGACTTGGGGGACATAAAACACGAAATACACACCCCATTAAGGCAGATTTGGAGTTCCAAACCCTAGCCTCTCATTTTCCTCTCATCTCCATCTTCCATCTTCCACCTTCTTCCTTCAAACCCTCCATGGTTTCTCAACTTCCACTCCTTGTTGGTGTTTTCTTCTTGGAGGACAGCAGCTAGGCTCCACCATTCTTGGTGATGGAAGCCAAGGGATGAGCTTGAAGCTTGAATAGGGGAGTTTTAGTTCTAATCCTTCTTCCTCTTGTTGTATTTATGCTTTTCTAGGGTTCTAGGAGTATATTTATGACATTTGGTTGTGTGCTTGAACTTTGTATATTGTAATGGGGTTAGAAACTATGTTTATGTTATTTCCTCCTTGTTCAAATGCTTGACATTGCTATTTATTAACCTTGAGTTTAATGAAATTTATGGGTTCATAGTTTTATTACTCTCTTTGTGAAAATCATGTGCTAATGCAAGGTGGCTTGGTTAGTGGATTAAGAGTGGTAAGTTGTTTGTTTGAGGGAGATGGCATATGAATTAATTAATTGTGTTTAGACATTAGGTAATCACTATTTTCAAACTTAATCTTTGTTTGGGTGGCCATCAATGAGTTAGGGTTAATTGAGAAATCAAGTGCAATTGTGGGGTGGCCCAAATTGTGGATTTAAAGTCTTACATGATTAGTTAGTTCTTGAATTTGTCAAATTGCATGAGTGGCATTGGACTTCAATCCTAGAGTCTTGATTTATTATTTGGGGTTCCAGTAATCGATTAAACTCTAGGATTAATTAAGTGGCAATTAATTAAGTTAGGTTAAATTAAGTAATGTGCGGGGTTCCGGCATTAATTAAGTTAACCTAAGCCTAGCCTAGAGGGGTTCCTCTAGGGGTCTTTCAAAAATCAACTAAACTTCCTGAAAACCTTTAGAAGCAATGATTCCCGAAACTTTCATTCATCAAGAATGATTTCATTTCCCTTCCCCTCCAAATCTCACTTTTATGTTATTTTTATTTTACTTTTGAACATATCACACTATTTGCATCTTTTCTAAATCAAAAACAAAATACAATACATTTTACTCGCTTTTTTCAAGTTTGTAGATTAGCTACTAGGTCATCTTTTGCGTTTAGGCTACTCAAGCGAACGACACCCGGGGGTTAGCTTCCACTATCCCCTTGGTTCTTATTTTCTTGAAGGGCGGACCGAAGGGCGCGTTACACGCACACACACTCGAGAGAGTCGGCGCTCTTCAGTTGCTCCTTATTTTAATTCCACATATAACTGAATTTATGGTTCCTCATGCCTTAAGTTTTGCGAGAGGTATGCTTCACTTACCGGGTTCATCCATGGCTGGAGTTACCGGAAACTAGGGTGAGCAAAAATCGAACCAAACCAAAAACCAAACCGGACCAAATGGTTTTCTGTTTTTCGGTTTCGTGGTTCGGTTTCGGTTTTCATTTTTCAGTTTTCGGTTCGGTTTCTGAAAAAAAAATTCGGTTTGAAACCGAAAACCTTATTATTATTTAAAAAAAAAGCCCAAAGCCCCAAACCCAAACCCAATAATATTATTTTAAAAAAGAATAAGCAAGCCCAAATCACAGCAAGCCCAATAGCCCAAAGACTCAAATAACAAACCCTAGCTTCTTGCCTTCTTCCTCTTCTTCTTCCTGCTTGCAGTGGGCACGCTAGCGGCGCCTCTCCCATCTTCATCACCATCGGCATTTCTTCTCTCCTTCTCACTATCACCGCCACCATGGATCCTCTTCTTTCCCTCAAGCGCCCTCTGTTCTCCTTTAGTCCTTCGCCTGCAATGAGAAAGAGAGTGGTGAGGGAGCTTAGAAGCTCGCCGGGAAAGGTGAGCTTTAGTTCACAGGCACTCCCTTCTCAGCCCCTCCGCTCCAGCCTCCAAGTCGTCACTCATCGGCGTCGTCGACCTTAGTCATCATCATCACCATTCTTCTTCCTATCCTCCTCAGATCGACGCACCCTCCATTCCTTCGTCCATTCTCCGGCCAGTGAGAGAGATTGAGAGGAAGAAGGTCGACACCGGACTTTGGGCTCCTCACTGGCACTGTTCATCCGCCGTCGCTGTTGCTTGTTTTGAATGTGTGTGTGTGCAGTCATCCTTGTCCCTTCGAGCCTCTTCTTTTTCTTAAGCTACAGCAGGTGAGCCCAAAATCCCCATTACACTTTCCTTTTGATTTCTCTGGGATAAGCAATTTTCTTCTCTTGCTGTGATTTCTGTTGTTCTTTTCGGTTATATTGAAGTGTTTCTTTGGTGTTTCCTGAGGATGGGTTTGATGAAATGGGTGAGGAATTTGAATTGGTTAAACTGAAACAAACTAGTGTTCAAACAGATGCAGAAATTTCTCAATTGCTAGCCCTCAGAATTAGAACCAGAGTAATGACTTCAAAATGTAAGCTTACCATAAAAAGTGGTGGGTGGAGGTGGTAGAAAATGGCAAAGCTGCAGAAACTAGCTGGAGAAGTTCATTGTAATGACTTCAAAATGGGTCCTCTTTTCTGAGACTCGAAGATATTTGACTTCAAATATTGGTGTGACTTGTGAGATTGATTAGATTTGAGTTTTACAATTTAAGTTTGATTAGGATGATTTATTTTTCTGATTCTCAATTTCTTCCTTGTTTCCCCTTTATCTGCATTGGATGTTTTTGTCTTGTTCTAGTGGCATTGAGTAAACCGAAAAGCAAAAAAAAAAGCCCAAAAACCAAAAAACCTTTAAATTGAAACGGAAAACAATTCGGTTTTTCGGTTTCGGTTTCCCTTTTCCCCCATTTTCGGCTTTCGGTTTTTTCGGTTTTGAACCGAAAACCGAACCGAAAAACCGATACTCACCCCTACCAGAAACATGCTGTTTTTTTCCTTATAAACTTGCTATGAGTTTTTTTCTTTTCACAGACACATTGCAGATTTTAGGTGACAACCATTGGAGGCTTTAAGCAATGCTGGCCCGTCTACATAGATGAGGTGTTTAGATTTCTTTGTCAAAAGACTGCCAAAAACGATTTCTCAAATTTCTTTGGCTTTAACATAATATGTCTCAGATGTAAAATTATTTAATATTTATTTGTGAAGTTCAATGTTGCTTTTCAATTGCCATGTAAAGATCAACTTGTGATCCTGTAATCATAAATATCAAGTTAAGATTTTCAGTTCTCCACTTCATGTAATGGTCCAAATGTGAAAACCAGAAGATACTATGCCATTAAGCCTAATAATGCTACTAAATTGATTGCTGCACATGCGCATGTCAGCTTTAATGGCAAGTGAATAAAACAAACAGCTAAGTCAAACATAAGACCTGCCCTTTTGGACAATAAGTTGGTGTAACTTTTTTCCCAGTGTTCGGGAGAAGTGATCACATGCATACAAAATCATCTTTTCTACCAACGTTTCTATGCAACATACAATATTGGTCTAAACGTGGAAAAGTTTATCAGATATTACTTCATCTTTTTGTTAAAAAGAAAAAAGAAAACTCAACCAATTCTGTAAGTGAATGGATAATGTTGAGCCTCTTTGGGTTGGCCATTATTCCCCGTTTGTTTCTTATGCATTCTTATTATATGTGATAAAGTAATAAATAAATTGGCTCAATAATGTATTTTTCATTAAATGTCTCATGATAGCCATAACCACACCATTCAGATGACTCCTTTAGAATAGTTGATCTTAAAGAAACTCAAGGGTAGGAACGATAGAAAAAATAGCTTAAAAGCTAGGCACAAAAAAAATCCCAAAAAACCATTCCAAGAAAGAAAACCAACTTAATCAGATACAAATCATATTTCATTCCTGGTTGTCAAGGTTTACTCTTTGAAGGTCAGCTTTGTCTTATACATCAATTTTCTTTTATTATACTGTCATCGGTCATCTATTCGAAAGCGTCGGGTGTAGATTACAGGTGCTAGCAGTTGACTTAACATGTATTCCACATTTTTACCATTTGCAGCCTAATCTCTTTTGCTCAGCTCATAGCTATTTATGTCTTAAACACCAATTAGGTAGCTATGGTTAGATACATGTTGTCGCTTCCTCTAAGCTGCAAACCTTATCCAATTTGACTTCACTTTTTAATCCTCAGAACACAATCTCAACTTCATATTAAATCACTTTACATTTTATTTCACAGGTCTGATTCATTTGAGCATTCTGCAAACCAATTTTATTCACAGTCCATATATATTGTTGCTTTAATCACCATTCACGTAGCCCCCAAAAGCTTTTGTTGCACCTACTAAGCAAGCTTGCAGAACGTATTTTCACACAACCAAAGGGTATGTAACCCTGTTTGGTTCATCTTGATTGTGCTTAATATTTTCACTTGTTGATAATTTTTTTATACTGACCAACTTAATGCTGACTCAGTTTACTTCTTCTTCTTCTTCTTTTTTACTCGGGGTCGTCTTCATTTGAGCATTTTGCAATCCAATTTTATTTAAACTGTCCATAGATATTGTTGCTTTAATCACCCTTCAGGTAACCCCCAAAAGCTTATGTCGCGCCTAATAAGCAGTATTCTTGGACCTATTTTCACTCTACCCAAAGGTTGTAAACTGCTTCGTTCATATTGATTTTGTTAACAATCATATTTCTTGATATTATTTTGCTTCTGACCAACTTAAAGTTAATGCTGACTCACTTTAACTATTTCTTCGCAAGTCTTCTTCATTTGAGCATCCTGCAATCCAATATTATCTATTATTCACATTGTCCATAGCTATTGTTGATTTAATCACCATTAAGCTAACCCCCAAAAGCTTATGCTGTGCCTAATCAGCAGGCTTTCAGAACCTATTTTCACACTATCATGACGTATGCAACCCTGCTAAGTTCATCTTGCTTTTGTTTAATATTTTTTAAATCTTGATATAATTTTTGTTCTTACCAACCTCTTCATTTTGTCATGTTTTCAACTGAATAATCACTACCCCTACGCTAACTATTTCTGTTGTCCACCAATCATGTGCCTTGGGAAAGACTACAACAAACAATGTAGTGTATAAGAAGATATTTAGGAACATTTTTGTCTCTCCTTAAGCGCTATGTCATTCAATTTACCCATTTCCCCTCTGTATTTTTTGATGTAGAACAACATCGGATCATTATTGTTGTTTTGTAACTTAGAGCTTGCAATATGTTAGAGAACGTCACCTTTTTCATTACAATTAGTTCTAGTGTGACAGAAAAAGTTGTGCTCTTTGTTTGTTGACTACACTAAAGCTGTTTTGCTTCAATTGGGCATTTTGAATATGTGAAGTTCTAACTGTTATAGTTGTCCTTATGAGTAGACAGAATGTAGCGTGCGTTGAAAACGCTTGCTTTTGTCATTATTAACTTGGACATGCTTTTGATTTTATTGATGATGTCTTTTATTCTTTTCCTGAGTACCTGTTTATCATTCTGAAGTTGCATGTTTAAGTTTAATTGCACGGGGAAGACTGGCTCGTTAGTATAACAGATAATCAAATTTCATATCAGCACCCTATCAAGCAACCTACTCCCTTTCATCTTGGTTTTAGTACCCGACACTACACATACACACACACACACAAAAACGGAAGTTATAGGTTGAGCATCAACTTCCTTGACTTTATACTATTTCAGTTTTCGGTTTAATCATTGTTTATCTATAAATCATTGAACAAGAAGAAACTCAAGGAATAGAAGAAGGGTTAACGAACCTACCACAAAGAACACAAAACAGAGCAACAATTCCCAAAACTTCCAAAAAAAAAGTTAACATGCAACTCAATCTATTAGCTTTATTTTACTTCTAACTATTAGATAGAAAAATCAGATTTAGAGGCCCTAGAAATGATTTTGTTCGAAATCCAGCCAAAACTTCAAGTAAAACTCAACTTCTTATAGGAAACCTATAAATCGAACATCAAGTGCTTCATTTTAATCGGTGAAGTTTCTTAAAACCCCAACTTTAATCGAAATCCCTGTTCTCTCTAACGATCATATACGAGCAATAAAGGAAGAAGAAAATGAAAGACGGCGGATAATGAGAGGAAGGGAGTGGAAAGGTTTGGTATTCATAAGGGGTTTGTGAAATAACGTTTCTGCCCTTCCAACTTTTGCTCTCTTCAGTTTAATCCCTATTTTTAAGAATTATCCTAATATCAAGTAGGGGTGTTCGAGTTTGTCCCGTCCCGATTTCGAGCAATTCCATCCCAAAAATTTTTGGAACGGGACAAGATCAGTGTCCAGACGGGACGAGACTCAGGATGGGTCGTCTCGATCCCGTCCCGTCCCGAAATATCTTATTTATTTTACTTTAGAAATTTTAGTCCCTTAAATCATTCTTTAAGTCAAAGATCCCAATAGCTATAAACATATTTTTCTATCTCATGCATATTTTTTAAAGAAGTTACCATTAGACCCATATTTTTTTAAGATGCTACATGTTCATCCTTGTTTCTAAAATATAATTTCGACTCAACTAACATTATTCTTACTACAGTACTATTTTAGTTGAAACATCTTGTATTCAGGAGCAAAAAAATAATCATCATTAAATTGTTAATTGTTCCTTCTTTAATGTAACATCTAGTCATCTAACAGTACATTCGTAGTAGTTGAAAAATCTTGTCTTCAAGAATCAAAATCTAGATTTTTTAATATATTACATGTTTCCTATCTCTTAATTATACATATACTGCTCCTTGGAAAAAATATACATGTGCTGCTTGCTAGCGACATATTTTGTTGTTTAATTTTTTATGTTTGTACAGATATTAGTTTAAAACATTGAAGAATAGAAATTGCTGAAAAATCTTACACAAAAAAGAGCCAAAACATATAGAATTTTCTTTAAAAAAAATCGGGACAATCCCATCCCGTCCCGTCCTACCTCGATCAAGATCGAGACATCATCGGGACGGGACGGGACGGGGCATAAGACGAGAATCCTGTCCCGACCCCATTTCTTTGAGACGGGAAGGGACAAGGGTGTCCAGATCTCGTCTCGTCATGTGAACACCCCTAATATCAAGTTAGGGATTTTCGTAGCCATAAACTTCTTTCAGTCTCAAAATAATTTTCTTAGAGTTCTCAAATTAAAATTCATCCTCTAACTATTTTTTTTCAATTTCTGAAGAAATAAACATAGAAAATCCTCAAAAATACTTCAGAATTTATAAATTAATTTATAAGACTTTTTAATATTAAAATAGCGCTCCAAGATTTTAAATATTTTGCATGTGAGGAGTTCGGGGTTGTCTCATTTTCTTCTTAAAATCTTAGGAGAGGATAGTATTGCAAAAAATTGATGGTTTGGACTTAATATTTTGTAGCATACTACTCCATTTTTAAAATAAATAAATTTGAGCTTTTTAAAATATGATCTACACGTTTCAAAACTGTAATACAGACAAAGTAAAATAAATTAATTTAAAAAATTTTAAATCTCAACATCCATTTTTTTTAACTTTAGGGTAGAGATGAGATACTCAAGAGAAAATAAGAAGGCATACTTCCTCCATATGAGGACTTATGTTGGTGGTTAATTTGTAAATATCTCTATAAACACTATTCGGATTCAAAGTCATGCTCTAAGTGCGAGCTCCTAAAAGGTTGAGAGCCTGAGACCCAACTTGTCAAACTTTTTTTTTAAAAAAAGGTGATTATATTAGGATTTTAGTTAAAAGTTTCGAAATCATCATCAAAATTTCATATATCATATAATAACATCAAAATCATAAATTACAGGTCGTGTTCCATAAAAGAGCAAAATTGAGTCGAGAAGCTGAAGACAAAAGAAGAGTGAATGAAATCAAGCATGATGTTGAAGCAGAACCATTTTTTTTTTCGGTCAAAGAAGCAGAACCAAATTAGTTTATTAGATTTTAAAGAAGAAACAGAGCAACTTTCAAGATGCCTTGACTTTGAGAGAATAAATGCAGTAAATACTTGTCGTTTTGTTCTTCCTCCCGTCCCCAAAGATAATTATACTAATCCAATGATAATGCGATCCTTTGGCGTTACATGTTGCTTTCTTTATATTTCAGGTCAAAAAATAAATTGAGTAATGCGACGCATAATCTGACTTGCAACTTCAAATGGAATTATAGTATAACATAGTATTTGTCCAGGCATAAAGAACAAGTTAAAACATGTTTCTTCATTTGAAAATTATAATACCAATATTTGTCGTAAAGCAAGACCAAATAGATTAAAAAAAAAATGCATATATCCTATAGCTACTCTTGTGTCTAAAATGTGATGTTCCAATATATAAGGAAAACCAGCAATATAATGTAGTGAGAGTGACAAGAATATTACTGAGGAAAACAAAACTATAGTGTTTGAGAACAATTATATTTCAATGGGAGAAGCAAGCATTGCTAAAGCTAAATTAATTCGTCAAGCATCAGCAGATGCAAGGTTTTTAAGAAACCTAACCCAGAAAGCTACTATTGAGAAACAGGGTCATCATCATGAAGAGGATATATTTGATTCATCATCATTTAGTTTTAGTGGATCATCTCATCAATCTGAATCTGTGAGGCCTTTGAATGAACAAGAATTGTATGCATCTTATAGACAGAGATATCTAGTCATGTATAGTCCATTCCGGGAAGAAAAGTCAGAGACAAAGCAGAAAAAACACAAGTTATTGTTCAACAAGAGGAAGAAGAAAGACAAGTCGTCGTCGTCGTCATCTTCATCATCAGAAGCCAATAATGATGATCATAATAACGCCCTCAACAATATCCTCTCTTGCTTGTATATATCTTCCTAACGTTACTTACCTGTTTCATAATGTTCTCTTCTTATTCAATTCGTTCATTTCTATGTATTTCCATACTATAATTGATTAATTCTATGTCACTTTATCGCTTTATATGCCTGGGAGCTATATATTTTGAAGCCATTCGTGCTTAAAGATCTATACATTTATTTGGAATTGTTCGGCAATTCTCAACTTTTTCTTTCATGAAATTAAATTATTCAATACGTCAGTGATCTTTGAAAACACCCGACAAGAAAAAGGGACCTCCAAATCTAATTACAATTTTGAAAGTGAACATCATTATAAAACTTAACATCTTTATGGATATTACAATTTACTATTTGTATATTTTAAATTATTAAGTATTTTTTTACTACAAAAATTTTAGAAAAAGGGTTTGTCTCACCTATGATCCAAGGGCAATGCTTCCAACACATAAATTATTAACTAATTTTATTAAACAGATTATAAGAGATCTAAATCCTTATTGCAGTGATTAAAAAATCATTTTTTTAAAAAAACATAATTGTTAGGATATTGTTATCCTTTAAAAAAGATCTTTTTCACATTTCAAATTGAAGGATTTCGGGCGTACCTGGAATCCAGTTGATTCGCTCAGTACCCACACGGAATCAGAGCACCGATTTGGACTCCAATCACGTTATACGACAGATGCACACACAGGATAGGAAGAAAGAGTTCAAAGAAAAAAGATTATGGAGGTTATTTTCTTGTTCCCGTATGATTACTCATTCTGGCCAAAACAACCCTCCATAAATAAACGTATGAAAAGCAATGTATGAAAACCCGGACCGGACAGGGAGGGTTGAGCCGGAAACCGGCGACCCGGATAGTTATACGGTCCGGGTGATAGTGCGAAGCAGGGGAAACCGCGGATCGTGCAACTCGGCCTAGACCGGCCTAAACCGGTAATGACCCGGATAACCCGTCCTGTTTACTGGGTCAGGTGGGTTAGAGAAAGGAAGATGATGGACTCAAAGATCAGATCTTGCTAAGACTAAGAAATGGTCGCTGAAGAGATTTTGCAGAGATTTCAAGGAAAAGAAGATCAAACCAGTACCTTTGTGGGATGCAGGTTTTTGAGTTCTTGAGTATGTTGTGAGAAATCAAATATGGTGATGTATAGTTTTGCAAAAGATGATGCAAATATGGAGAGGATGTCGCTGGAGCTAGTTCGTACAGAAGGGACGGGAAGGTAAGAGACAGCGGCTGATAGTGATGGTAATCAATTAAAGGAATGACAATAATTAGGGTTGATTGAATATGTTGGGTTTGGGCCTTTATTTTTCATTCAAATAAATTAAAATGGAAAACCAAAGTACTCTTGTTTTTGGGCTAATATCAAAGGAACGACTTCTAAATGCTCATTTGCTTTATTTCACTTCATTCTTTACATAGATATAACTCCTCTATGATGGAAAGCATACTTAAAAATTAATTAAAAAAATACTTATAGTTATATATAAATATCTTTAATTATATTATATTATATTATTTTAAATGTGGTCGGTCTAACTCCGAGTTGACCCCCGGTCTGACCCACTAACCCTTAACCCATTAGCTTATTCGGTTCAATGACCGGTCCGGCTTTTAATACCTTGATGAAAAGTTACAACTTTTCAATTTAAATATTAAGGGAAAAATACTCATCCCAAGTCTCTCAATAATTACATATTAGTCCCAATTCTTATTGGGCATTACATATTAGCCCTAATTCTCATTGGGCTTGGGCCCTAACCCACCAAGGGTGGATTAGGTATTTCCCTACATCTCCCACTCACACTTGGTGGGTTAAATGTTAAGGGTAAAGTCTATTTCTCTTCTATCCTTCTTTCGTACTAAATGCTCTGTCGTAACCGCGTGGGCACGACGTCTCCTTTTAGCTGTCTTGTACTAGAAATCCCTTTTACAGAGACCAGCACAAAACAACCTTACAGTGCAACTCGATCATTTTGATATAGTGCCTCAGATATCCTAGATTTACACAAATACACTTGACTTATGGTCAATCTAATCCCTTTAGAGTCAAGATAAAACTCAGATTGCCTTTCTCACATGCAGTGTCCACACTTATGAAATTAGCACACTAACATCATAATGGACCAGTCTCAGACACTAGCATAAGTGTGTGTATTTTAAGTAATCTTCATTTTGCCCAAATGTCACTTCAATATGAGTCAACCGCTTTCCTAACATAAAACCTTTAGATCACATTTATCATGACCATAGGATAGATGCTAAGGTAGCAGACGCTAAAACATATTTCCATGAAATTATCAAAGTCGAAGGACATGCAGAAAGTATGAAACCTTTCTTGGACTCACACAGCAGTGAAACAGGGATCCATTCACTAGCTTTCACTTTGAAAAAATCTTAGCACATGCGGTATGAATCGCATGCTACGGTGTTACTCTTTTTCTATAAGAGCGTATGTCGATTTGATTGTATCATTAACACCGTACAGACTTTTGTATATAAACACACAGTATCTAAAACAAAATTCTTCAACTCTTCTCGCATTGTATGACGTCTATTTTGAAGAATTTTGTTGTCTGGCTACAAGTATTACGGATGTGGGTATCCATAATTCGATCATATGGGTGTAACCACGGATCTCATCTCGACTTGCTGCACTTTTGAGTCGAGGCGACATATAGTTTGTGTTTCTTCTCTACCATATCTGTATTTTCATTGCTTTGCTGGTGAACACATTGTCTCATCTTTGCACACTACTCCTGAGTGTCAAAGGCGGTCGCTCATATGAGAGAGCCAACCTCATTAACCTGTACGACATACTATACATTGTATACTATCACATACACATGTAAAGTCTTAACGAAGTATCCATTACTTCATATCCTATGCTTGCTAAAGGACTTATCATGTTTCACATGTATATCGTTAATTACAGGCTTAATTAGGGGACTTTGCATAGGAACTTATTGTTTAGTAACAACCTTATGTGCTACAATACATCTCACATATTTATCTTTGCATTTTACTCATGCTATGATACATAGGGTCTTTTAATTAAACAATGGTCGTAGTGTTTTCACAATGCGTTAACACTAGGTTTGAATTCTCATTTCAAATCCAAGATGTTCTTCTAGACATCATCAACTATATAGCCATATGTACTACCTCAGTAAGTACTTTTAAATGCGCATAACTATCGTGCCCTTTAAAGTATCTATAAGCATTTTTGTGGAGCCATCATATGCCTCTCACAATGGTTGGACTAGTACCGCCTTACAAAGTCCTACCACAATAGATGTCTGATATTTTACACACCACTGTGTACATCAAACTACGAACAACGTCTACATAGAAACCCTTTTCCATTTTGAGTTTAAAGTTGATTCAGTTTAGGGATATCTAAAATCTAGAACAAACTCACTCTAGAGGACACTAGGGTATCTATGGAATCACAATCATTTTCCTTGGATCGCTCAAGAATTTCCATAATATAACTCTCTTGTGACAGAGAATGGAGTATGCTTAAGCTATATCTTTAGATCTCAACTCCAAAAATACACAATGATTTACCCATGTTCTTAGTACTTTTTCCTTAAGGGACAATTGCACATAGGTCCCAAGTAAGAGAATTAATTTCAGAGAGGTCCCAAGGAGTTGTTAATGACAGCTATTAACAACTGCAATAGCCTTGGTTGACAAGTGAAGGAGTTGTTAATAGACCTGTCTGAAATTAATTCTCTAACTTGGGACCTATTTGCAATTCTCCCTTTCCTTAATAGGCACTATCAAAATCAAACTATTTTGGTCAATAGTATAGCATCCGCTTAAAGGATAATATCACAAACTGCTTAGTTATGGTTTCTTCAACCATAAAATAAAATATATTAGGTCACCACTCATATGGAACCTTAAATACCATTGTTTGGATGATTGGTTCAGTCCATGAATTGACTTATGCAAAAATATGTAATATGAGGTCATTACTTTGTAAACCTCAAACATCTATGGTAGTGAAATCTAATAGCCAAAGTATATAGATTTCTTCATCCAAATCACAACTCAAAAATGCAAGTTTCATATCCACTTGATGTAAACCTAAAACCAAACAGTCAACTATTTCCAAAATGAGTATGATTTTAAGAACATAATATATGAGAAAATATTCTTACAATGTATATCCTTCTGTAACCGAAAGAGACTTGTGTTGTTAATTGATCTAACCAACTTGTTCTTAATCTTGAGAATTCATTTGTTTATAAATGATCTCTTGTCATTATGGTGGATCAACTAACTCTCAAACTTGATTCTTTCTCAAAGAATCTATATCATTTACTATTGCTTTCTTCCATTCCTTTTAAGAGGTAGATAAAGCCTCTTATACAGAACACTTCTGTTATCCTCCTCTAGAGCAACAATGAACATTGTTCTAAGTTACTCCTTTTTGCTAGAGCTCCTTACCTTTCTTATCAATGATATTTAAGTCTCTTTAATGACATTTTATAAGCTCCCACTCACATGGGTAATTGAGGAGTTTTGTCACTATGTCTCATAAAGAGATATAGGGAAACACAATGTGATGAGCTTCACCATTATTTGGAAAAGCTCACCCATAATATATATAGTTCCTTTCAATTCTTTTCAGACACAAATCCACCTTCATTTTCACACACTTATGAAAATGTCACCAATAACCTCCCACTTACAACGACTATGAAATCGTGTAATTGACCCTTATGGCCTACGGGAACTCAAAACACTTAATTTACTCTTTGACCATAATTCATGTGGTTTAGAAAAGACCACTTAGGAGGGCACATGGTTAAGTATAAAGTTTGTATCTCCCTTAAAGAGAAAGCCATACTTGATCAATCAAAACCATACTTGATCAATCAAATATATGTGTACTAATCCACCAAAGGTGGACTTGATAACACTCTCCCATTCACTTTTGGTGGCTTAGCTTGAACTATTATATACATCACCATGTTTAGTAGTATTTCATTATGCCTCTTAACAACTCTATCTAATGACAGAGCGGTAAGGGATCATTTAAGTGAATAAATATCCCTTTCTCTTCACGAAGCTCAGTGAAACTGGCAGGAACAACCTTTATTAGTATGTAGAATTCTTAAATTATGTATGCACTTTATTATCAACTTTATTCACTTATCATCTAAAGTGAATCTAAGCTCCGTGTCATGCCCTCACATTCATTGAAATATATATAATTGAATGGAAGAAATGCAATATTTTCTCTATCTCAATTCCCTTACTGAAAAAACTTTTCCTATTACTTTACCTACTAGACACTTCCCTATTGGGTAATGAACACAGCATTCTTGAAAATGCTGATTCAAATTATGTGTCCTAGTCCACCATGACATGTATTCAATCAACACTTGAATTAGGGTGGTAAAGCAGTCACGCACATAAAGATTACCAACAATGTTGGAAAAACAAAGAAATGTCAATGAAGACTGTATCACAAACAGCTAATATTTGTCATGAAAGTCAAGATAGTTCATTTAGAACCCATGAGTCTGGTGCATGAAACAATGAACTTGTAGGCTCTAATGGCTTTCACCTCAATCCTCATGTCATTACCAATTTAAAGCCTTATGCTTGAGTTTGATGAATGACAACATTTAATAAAGGATCTTTGATCCTTATTCTTTTAGTCTATGGAGCTTGAGTCTTTTCCTGCTCACTATTGACCAAAAAGAAAATCCATCTCAAAATGGTTTATCCTTTAATAGGAAAAGAATTTAACCTTACTTAGGCATTCCTCTCCTTAAAGAGTTTATAGCTCCTATGATGTCAAAGTAGTTCTCACATTCCCTTTTGTAGAACCTCTTACCCTTGTCTCATTTGGGTTTAGGGTGTTGAGAACGTGTTTCCTTTGCGGGTAAGCTAGCCCAAAAGGCTTGCAAACCTCCTGACATCCATGTTCAAGCTCCAAGTACTTTGATACATCATTGAAAAAGTAACAAAGTTTTCACTTTGGTTTAACCTGACTTTCATGTGCTCCCTTCAGGAAAGGAGCGCCTTTATGAATAACTTGCACTCATTGTTCATTCGAAAATATACAATCAACTTCCTTCAATCTCCTTCTTTTGTTGGTTATTTGATGTAGATGTTGTCTTATAAAAGGCGTTATGCCTCAAGTTATATGTGTCAAACTTAATTGACAACCTTTTTCATTTTGTGTAATGAAAATTTTGCCTAAATTTTCCTTTTACACAATTTACATGGCTCTTTATTGTTGGATTTCTATCCTATTGACACTCTATAGGGTAGTTTATACTACATTGTCTCCCTTTTCGAGCCATGCAGGTCTCATGTCCTCTCATAAGCTTAGTCGAGATGACTTCTCAACTTTAACTTCATCATGACTCTTGGTCAATGACATGACAACATCTGCTATTTAATCGTATGAGACCTTTCAACATCAGATATCACATTTGTCCCTATTAAGTTTATAGTTGTGTTTTTGTTCTTGGTTGCCTTTCTTGGCTTAATTACATCAAATCATCCCACTTACTTGGCTATTCACAATCTGATTTGATCCAAGAACTTATTTATAGCACATTGAATATATAATGTCATGCACTTGTATTATTCTTGACTAGAAAAATAATAATAATAATAATACTATTGGGACTATGATCAGGAGAATACGTTTAAACCTCCCATCACACATATTCCAATAATAATATTATCATCTATCAAAAATTTTATACAAGTACTTTCCATAATATGCTCGATTATGGCTATCAGAAAACATAGTTTTTGAAAGCTCCCACTTAGACAGAGCAATGCCATTAGCTCCCACTCAGATAGAGTATTTGACATTGGCCCACACTTAGATAGAGTATATGAAACTCAAGAATGCTTATTTTCTAAGAGCTCCCACTTAGATAGAGCATATAACTCTCTTGGAAGACACATTTTCCAAAAGCTTCCACTCAAATGGAGCATTTGACATTTTGCTCCCACTCACAAAGTGTATTTAACATTTACTTCTTCATGTCTCTCTTTACATTATTTTCATAATGTCTTATTAACTTCTTATTTGAGTGACTTCAAGAGTTTTCTTAATTTTAACTATGTTCTCATGATTTTGTGAAGTTAATTTCAGCCGAATATAACATAAAAAATGGAAGGGTGAAGTCTCCTTACTTCCCAAAACCAAATTTGATAGTTTCTTAGTAACTGCTATTCAGCAAAGCTTTAGGAATCTCATATTCCTAAGTGACATGATAGAAGTTGTGTCATGTTGTTTTGGTAATTTCTAAGAGGTTCTCTATTTTCTCAAAGAGATATTCCAAATGTCTTATGCAATTTATATATATATATGTTTCTTCACAGAAACATTTAGTTTTTGCTCTTAAGTCTTTTATTGATTCAATTGTTGGTGGTTGGACTGGGTTTAGGATTCTCTTTTCTCCTAAGGTGGGCTTTCAAGTCATACTTGAGGTGTATTTTATTCTTGAATTTCACCATGATCCAGAGTTAAGATGTGGAAATTTCTCCATTTGAAATTTCCTCTCACATTGATCTGATACTATTTCTTTAATATCTGATCGTCATTTTAATCTCCTTGAGGTTTATCCAGATCTCAATCCTAAACTTTAGGATTTTTGGTCATTCAGGTTCCTTCTCTGGCGCATCATCAATATTTTCTTCATGTTGCACCTCTTGTTTCATTTCAAGTTCAAATGAACTTTACTTTGAATTATCTCTCTCTTGATCCTCTTAAGGATCTTCTTCTTCTAGGTTTATTTTTTTAGAGTCTCAAACTCTTATACGAAAATCCCTACTTCATACATCACTTAGAGGCTCACATTTCTCTAAGTAATTTAGGTTTGGATCAACATTTAGAGGCAATAACCAATAACTTATTCTTTTTCTGATTAACCACTATGTATATCATACTTTGAATTAAGTTTCTCTACTTAAGTATCATCCAAAAGAGTGAAATTCTTTTGGTTTGGTGCTCTTAGAACTCTCTAGGTTCATATTTGACTCAAATAAAATTTTTATGAATTATTATAAATATTTTAGGATTTTTAAACTAATATAAATCACAAAAATAGCACCAATAAACCTCCATGCAGATCAAACAAATGCCTCAAAAATGGACAAATAATATGTCTAAATGCAGCACTTGAATTTAGGGATTTTTAGAAACAAACCGCGTCTCAATTGGAGATAAAATGCCCCTAGAAGGAGTAAAAGAAATTGCGAATTTTTCTTACATAGATTTGGCCCAAAGCATGGGCCTAGTTGCTTTTTTTTATATTACTTAATTTGGGTCGGGTTCAGACCAGCTGGCCCAAATAAGCAGCAGCCTTAAAACGCTACGTTTCATTAAACAACTCTTTTTTTAAAACTTATGTTGGACTTTGGGCCGAGCACTTAAGCCCAATAACTTTTCTACCTTTTTTTTAAAGTGACTTGGGCTCAAATACAGAAGCCCACAAGAATTTCTTTTTCTTTTTAAATGATGAAATAACGTCATCATGACGTCACTTTATCTTCTTCCTCCAACCGGGTCAACATTGACCCGAATGTAAGGACGGGTCGAGTCCGACGGACCCGACTTTTCTCCATCCCATAAATTCGCCTTCCGGTGTCCGTTTTTCTCATTCTAATAGTTGGTCTTCATCATTTTTTCGTGCTCTACACAATGGGATAATTTTTATGGCCTAAATCTTTTGATTTCTAATGACCCAATTTCAAAAACTCATATGGATGGCTTTTGGTTCTATCATATTATGGGTGGCTTCCTTATGTTCTTTTTTTTTTCAATTCTCACGAGTTTTTCAATACCATAAAGACCTGTATACCATTCAAATATACAGAAAAAATAGGGCAGCTAAAAAATATATCAACCAAAAATCACAGTTTGAATACATCAAAAACTGGACTTAACATAAAAAAAATATAGGCACAAACCATATATATGCACACATACAAAATATATATAAGCAAATATATGGAAGAGGAAGAAGAGGGCATCTATTACTATTTGCCCAATTTAAAAAAATATATGCATATCCCACGGGCATATTCCAAGAACCGCATACACACACATACGGCATACCATATTTATACAACAAAAGCGTAAACAATATGCCACAGATAACAAATTGCTCAAGATCAATTAACGCTCTGATACCACTGAAGGATTTCGGGCGTACCTGGAATCCAGTTGATTCGCTCGGTACCCACACGGAATCGGAGCACCGATTTATACTCCAATCACATTATATGACAAATGCACACATAGGATAGGAAGAAAGAGTTCAGAGAAAAAAAGATTATGGAGGTTATTTTCTTGTTCCCGTATCACTACTACAGAAAATGTCTATAGCAGCACTTATTTTGGCCCTATAACAGCGTTTATAAGCGCTGCAATAGCCAATGATGCTATAGGCTATTAAGCCTAACGTAGCGCTTGTTAAGCGCTGCGATAGGTGACCTAAAGCAGCGCTTAAGCGCTGCAATAGGTGACCTATAGGTATTATTTTTTAAAAAAAAGTTAATTTTTATCCCTGCATCAATTTAGAAATTACAGACATTTCCAAAACATATATACATCAAAAACCATTTATCCAGAGATCAAATACATTAAAGCAAACATTCTAATTAATTAACTCCTATATATTATAAGGTAATATACTTAGAGAAAAATAAACAATTAAATAAATTAGAAAGAACAATGGACAATTAAGTAAATTAAAACATGTAAATTGACTAAACATTCTAGAAATCAAAGTCTTTCTCAAATATATTTACTATATACTAATAACATATATTTGAAATTACATAATCAAAATCACTTACTCATGCTTAAGGTTCCATCTACAGAGTCAGAATGCCCACTGTTAAAACGGCAAAAATTGCAAGCATACTATATGTTTCTAAAGAGAACCTAAATGTTTATACTTGTATTTTTTCATTCAAAGATGTAACGCCTGGACATCAGAACATCAAAGTTATCTTAATTACAAATTTTCATCATCATGAATCAGCCAGAACGTTTAACATACCACCAGAAATCAGTTTAGAATTTAATAAAAACAAGATTATACCCTTCTACTTTATTGAACTATAATTAGTCCAAAACCACCCATATGTCTCAAATTAATATTTCCAAGTTAAACCATCACATTTACATTTATTTACACACGCCAAGGAACACCTATATATATATCCTTATTTTCAATTATTACAAAATCTCAAAAGAAGAATTAATAATGTAATTGATTTTCAAGTCTAAGGAAGCTCAATTCATTAAAGGACATTACCAATCATTATTTACATTCCACAGCATCTTCAATTTACAGAACTTAAAAGCTTTTGTCCTAATCTTTGAGAATCCTCGAATAATGGATTAAGTTTCCAAATCAACTTATAACTTTTTAACTTATCTCCCATCCATCCCAACCAATTTAAAATATTGACTTGGAACTCCCAAACAATAAATCACTAATCAACTTCCCTCTATCTAATTAATCATATCTTAATTCCAAATCCAACTTTAACCCTAATTTAATCCAATAAATACCATTCCCAAACCAACAATTTCAGCCTTTCAATTCAAAATATATTTCAACCAAAATCCAATAAAACCCAAGAATAACTAATCCTCTTCACATTTCCTTATACTTCATTCCTATTAAATTAGTATTTCCATTTCTCCTTCACTTGCCAATAACCCAGCGGCCAGAGCAGCCAACAATTAGAATTTCATCGCTTAAAACCTTCAATCAACAACAATAACAACTTCCCATTTTCTTATCCAATTAATTATTAAAACATTTTCCTTTCTCCTAAACAACTCTCCCACGGCCAGAACATGCAGAAAGAGGGAAATTTGGACAATCAACACACCATCATAAGCAAGAAATTTTCAGTTTACCTTCCAAGCCAAAATCAAACATCATTGGCCATTTCATATCCCCTGGCCGAACAGGACAAGAAGCAAGAAGAACAAGAAATCTACAATTAATCCAATTACCTATTCTATCATCTTTTCCCATATGCTTAAGACATCCATATACCAAAGGGAAGAACAAAAATCAAGCATCACAGAGGAATGGGGATTCGGTCAGAGCAGAACAAAACAAGAACATGAGAGAAGAGCAAAATTCCAACTTCATCAAATCACACACCTAAACAGCTATTCTAGTTTCCAATTCATGTGTATATCATTTCAGAAATTTTTCCCCTTCTTGGCCGACAGAAATCGCAGGAAAGGGAAGGCATAGAAACATTCGAAAATTCCTAAATCTTCAATAATCCACTTACAACCTACTTCATGAGCTTAAACTTGCTTCTAATTATCATTAATTAAGCTCAAGACAACAAATACTCAGAAGCCCCGAATTTTCCCCGTCGGTGAACAGTAGCAGGGAAAGAGAAATTCCAAAATCTTGAACCTATTTCACTTCCTTTCCAAAATCAATACTCAATTTACCAAGAGAAAGGTTCAAGTAACATTTCTATAATTTCAAAAACTTCAAAAACCATCCAAAAATTCGGATCAATTCCCCCCATATTCGCTCGAAATCGCCCAGAAATGAGAGGAAAATGAAGGAAATAGCTTACCCAATGTTGTTCCAAAGTCCTTGAACGTTTTCCGCCAGGCTCCGTCGCCGATCGCCGCCGTTCGCCGCTGATGCCGCCGCTGGAGTCGAAGAAACGAAGGAGAGGATGAGAGAGAGAGAGAGTGAAGTCGGTGAGAGAGGGAGTGTTTATTTTTTTTTTCAAGTGTGTGTGTGTGTGTGTGAAATAGAGAGAAATAAGAATTTGAGATTAAATGCTTTTGTTTCTTTTTAATTGTTTTAGATTTTTAAAATTGTATCAAATTGTTTTTATCTAATTTTTAAATTGCTCGGGGCTAAATAAGTCTTTTTTTTAATATATTTGCCATTTCTTAATTTTTCAATGATTTTATTAAATTGTTTTACTTATTTTTCAAAATAAAATTAAATCCCAGGGGGCCTATAGCAGCGCTTAAGCGCTGCTATAGGACCCCTGGGATTTAATTTTTATATGTAACCCAATTTAATAAAAACAATTTAAATGCTTTTGTTTCTTTTTAATTGTTTCAGATTTTTAAAATTGTATCAAATTGTTTTTATCTACTTTTTAAATTCCTGGGGGCTAAATAAGTGTTTTTTTAATATATTTGTCATTTCTTAATTTTTCAATGATTTTATTAAATTGTTTTACTAATTTTTCCAAATAAAATTAAATCTCAGGGGGCCTATAGCAGCGCTAGGCCCCCTGGGATTTAATTTTTATATGTAACCCAATTTAATAAAAACAATTTAAATACTTTTGTTTCTTTTTAATTGTTTCAGATTTTTAAAATTGTATCAAATTATTTTTATCTAATTTTTAAATTCCTGGGGGCTAAATAAGTATTTTTTTAATATATTTGTCATTTCTTAATTTTTCAATGATTTTATTAAATTGTTTTACTAATTTTTTAAAATACAATTAAATCCCATGGGGCCTATAGCAGCGCTTAAGCGCTGCTATAGGCCTCGTGGGATTTAATTTTTATATGTAACCCAATTTAATAAAAATAATTTAAATACTTTTGTTTCTTTTTAATTGTTTCAGATTTTTAAAATTGTATCAAATTATTTTTATCTAATTTTTAAATTCCTGGGGGCTAAATAAGTACTTTTTTTAATATATTTGCCATTTCTTAATTTTCCAATGATTTTATTAAATTTTTTTACTTATTTTTCAAAATAAAATTAAATCCTAGGGGGCCTATAACAGCGTTTAAACGCTGCTATAGGCCCCCTGTCATTTAAATTTTATTTAAAAAATATCTAAAACCAATTTTAAAAATACTAATTCATTTTAAAAAAGGATGGAAAATTTAAAAATACCTATTTAGGCCTATATATGCCCCATGTCATTTAAATTTTATTTAAAAAATATCTAAAACCAATTTTAAAAATACTAATTTATTTTAAAAAAGGAAACAAAATTTTAAAATAAATATTTAGGCCTATAGCAGCGCTTAAGCGCTGCTATAGGCCCCCTGTCATTTAAATTTTATTTAAAAAATATCTAAAACCAATTTTAAAAATACTATTTCATTTTAAAAAAGGAAAGAAAATTTAAAAAATACCTATTTAGGCCTATATATGCCCTATGTCATTTAAATTTTATTTAAAAAATATCTAAAACCAATTTTAAAAATACTAATTCATTTTAAATAAGGAAAAAAAATTTAAAATACATATTTAGGCCTATAGCAACGATTAAGCGCTGCTATAGGCCCCCTGTCATTTAAATTTTATTTAAAAAATATCTAAAACCAATTTTAAAAATACTAATTCATTTTAAAAAAGGAAAGAAAATTTAAAAATACCTATTTAGGCCTATATATGCCCCATGTCATTTAAATTTTATTTAAAAAATATCTAAAACCAATTTTAAAAATACTAATTCATTTTGAAAAAGGAAAAAAAATTTAAAAATACATATTTAGGCCTATAGCAACGCTACCAAGTAGGGGGAGCGAGTCCCGAAGAGCGCGGAGGATCACGAGTAGGAAAAGGAAACGGAAGTAGAGCAGAAGTAACACTTCTTTAAAACATAAATAACTATGCAGATGCAGAAGGGGGTGTTCTGTAAGAATCAAAGGGCGTATGAACTGAGGCGGTAGAACCTGCCAAGCTACTTCATTGTAACAGCCTCCTTGATTCTCAGAAAAGGTAAGGATATGATGCAGAAAGTAATAAGATAACTGGGAAATATAAAGCTTTATTTAATAAAACATGAAACTTACAAAGAAATGAAACAAAGGAAGTAGAAGGAAAGGGAAGGGAAGAGATTCTCAGAACACTCAGAGCTTCTCTCTCTAAGTCTCTCTCTCTCTCTACAATGGCTATTCGGATCTAAAACAAGTTCTGCCCTCCTTTAGGTGCTGAGCATTTCTTATATAGACCCTTGAACTGTGTTTATGACCTGGAAACTGGATACTTGTTTGAATAGTTCCGGTCAGTTTAAGTGCACAGTGTACTACAGTGATACTACAGTATTCAGTGTTTTACATGTGCTTGTTTACAATGTGTCAGAATGTTTCAGTCCTCTCCTAAGTCCACCTCATAATCGTCTTCTTCCTGGGCTTCTGAAGTAGACTGGGAAATGATTTGACTAGGGGAGGGTTGAGCATCTTGTTCCTGGAGTGTCTGAAGCAGTACTAATACCAAGTAGAGATGTGTTGAATAGATTAATTTTTCTTCTATGCTATTAGATCTCTGCTAAAAAAAAGAGTTTTTCTGCTCAAATAGCCTTATATTATAGTTCTTTGTTATTATACATGAGCCCTTCCGTGAGATGTTTTTAGGCCATAAGTCCAAGAGTTAGGCAGGCGGTTACCTCACGCAGTAGTGTATAATAGCCGAGACACTATTTTTTGGCTAGAGTATAATTACCTTATTTACAGTCTTTAAGTATCATATTTAATCTCCTAGGCAGGTATCTAATTCATAGAAGCAAAATCAATTTAATCATCACACCTCTACTGATCCGGAAGGTGAAGATACTAAGGAATGGGAGTATGTATCTCTGACTTTTTACTCCGTGCTTTCCTTCTCTTGCCTACTTTCTATTGATCATTCTTATATCCTGCTTTCTTTACACCTTCCTCTTTTCACTATGTCCTTTTTATTTCACTCGTTTTCTTCTCGTCATGGTTGTAGTAGTTCTTCTTCTATTCCCATAGACACCTCAAATAACGAAGAAACCTCCTCAAAAACTTCTAAACATATTTTTAAAGAAGAAAATAAATTTCTTTTGAAAACATAAACCAACATATTGATGATTGGGTGTTACCCCCAATAGCTTTAAATACACTCTATAAACAACAAGATAAAAGCTGGTTTTCTGCTTCTAACCATATAGTTAGAACTGTTGAAGAGTCAGTCTCTGTCCACCCTGATAAACACGATTTTTATCTCCTTTCTCAAAAATCCATTGAGAGACATAAGAAAAAATGGAACTTTTTACACGTCGGAAGTGTACAAGTGGCCATTAAACCCCTAATTCGAAAAGGTTTAAACGTCTCAGCCCTAGTGTGTCTATTAGATAACAGGCATAATGACTTTTCAGATTCACTGCTGGCCGCAGCTGAATTTGGTCTCCACAATGGTCCAGTCTATTTTAACTGCTATCCAGATAGGATGGTCGAATTAAAAGACGAACAAGTCCGTGAAGTGTTAAAACTAAAACTTAAACTACATGGTTTAAACATGAAACAGGGATCTATACCTGCTACCTTAACATATCGGGTGCATTACAAGGTTTCAAACTCATCTAACTCTTTAGCCCAAGTGCCACCGGATAATGGCCAAACTATTATCTTCTTGACAGACCAAACCCATGTTAATTTAACAATCCCCAAAACTATTATGTGGAATGACGTTGAGTTACCTGAAGATTGGACTTTAGAAAAGGCTTCAAAACCTGCTCCTTGTCCAATAAATCAAGTAAGCAAAGTCACCCAAACAACTGATGGGACTGTTAAATTATCATTTGAAAGACCTAGAAGGTCTTGCTCTTTCAGTGTTAGATCTGCTTCCTTATACGAAGACTGTAGATCCAATATAGAACCAGCAAGGCATTCTTGTTCATGTTCTAAACCTCCGTCTGTCATTTATATGCCAACGCCCCCTTCAACAACTCCCCGGAACATTCCTCCTCAAACAAATGTCCTAATCCAGGAAGTCGATAATTCGTCAAACATTCCTCAAACCAGTTATGAAAGGGCTGAAGGCTCACTACCACCACAATCTCCAACTAATTCATCAATGAATGCAGGAGAACCTTATGAAAATGTTCCCCTAAACGAAGGAGAAAACTTCCAACCCATCAATGTTTTAGAAAAACAGTTCTCTATCGATAAACAAACCCTTAGAGAAGAATTTTATTCTGAAGATAACTAACTTCAGAGAAAATGGTTTTTCCAAAACTTTAAAGGATCCAACAGACAAAATATCCAAAATAAATTTTACAGATTTCTCGAAAACATCCAAGAAAATATTCCATTCTTCGACTGGTTTAGTGCTTACGCCCAAACCAGCAACATTAAATATCCTTTTACAAACAAAATAAACATGACAAAAAGGGAATGGAAATCCCCAGACGGCTCAACAATTTCATCTAAATTTCCTCCCCCCAAAACAGTACAAATTCCCAAATTAACAGATGACCAAAATAACCCTATACTTGCTGCACCCTTCAAATATAAAAATTTAAAAACCCAATTGACCCTGTCGATATAAAAAATATCTTAGAACAAAATAATTATACTAATCAATACCTCCAAACTTTAGAGATTATGTGATCCAAAAAACAGCTCCTCTGCTTGACCCTAGTAAATCACCAGTCCCTAAATTAGAGGCCCCACTCTTTAAACCATTCCAACTTAGCTCAAAGATTAAGTCAGAATTCTTAAATAACAGAGCTGATTTATTAAAACAAGTTGAGTATAAGATTAGCCAACACTGTTGTCCCCGATACACCTCAAACTCAAACATCCTCATCCTCAAAAAATGTAATGAATATTGAAAAAGACTCTGACACAGAATCTAAACTTTCAGAATCAGCACCACTTCAAATCAATAATCAAAATTGGAAAAAACCTTCTAAACTTTATTATTCCCGAGCTTCGCCTCCTGATATTTTATTAGAAGAAAGATTAAATCAGAATTTTAAATCATTTAGTGCTGATCATATTTATGAATGGAACATAGATGGTCAAAGTGAAACAAACATATTACAGATTCTTCAGCAAATGACAATGGTAAGTACGGCATACCAAACCCAAAACAATGCCTCAGATGAATCCATTACCAACCTATTAGTGGCTGGATTTTCCGGACAACTAAAAGGCTGGTGGGATAATTATCTCTCCCCTGAGGACAAACTTGCGATATTTACCTCTGTAAAAACTGAAGCGGATGGAACACCCATAACATCTGATGGATGTTCTATTCCTGATTCTGTAAACACTTTGATTTTTACAATTATTAAACATTTTATTGGAGATCCATCTATTTGGAAAGACAGATCAGCAGAACTCCTCTCAAATCTTAAGTGCAGAACTCTATCCGATTTTCGTTGGTATAGAGATAACTTTTTACAAAGAGTACTCACAAGAGATGATGCCAATCAACCATTTTGGAAAGAAAAATTCTTAGCTGGATTACCTAAATCTTTGGGTGATAAAGTTAGAGAAAAACTTCGAAACCAACATGATGGCAACATCCCTTATGAATGCTTAAGTTATGGACAATTGATTTCTTATGTCTAAAAGACTGCTCTTAAAATTTGTCACGATGACAAAATTCAAAAACAAATTGCCAAAGAAAAAGCTACAAGGAGTAAAGAGCTGGGCACATTCTGTGAACAGTTCGGCTTTCCTGCTTGTAAAAAATCTAAGCCATCTAAACCGAGGCAGTTTAGAAATGACAAAACAACCTACCATAAGTATAAACAAAAAAACAACCCCTAGGTGGCCACACAAAGAGTCCATATCGCCACACAAAGAGTCTAGATCTAAACCCAAAAATGATCATTCTCAAACTAAAATAAAATGTTTTAAATGTGGCAAACAAGGGCACATTTCAAAATACTGTCGTTTGACTCGAAAACTTAACAAGATTAGGAATATTGACCAACCAATCCTTGATCAAATTAATAATCTTTTATTAGAATCTGAGACAGATGATACCAAAAGCTCTTCAGAGGATCTAAACAATATCCAAGACGATGACATTGAAGAATCATCCTCTTCTTCTATTAATGTCATTACTAAAGAACAGGATTTACTCCTTGACATTATCACTAAACTTCCTGATAATGAAAAGGGTGAATACTTGTTTAAATTTAAAGAACTTCTCAATGAAAACCCGAGTTCTTTAAAAAATAAACCATCTTTAATCTCGAATAAATATGATTTAACAGAAACCATAAACCGGTTCAAACATTCTGTTAAACCTGCAACCATACAAGACCTCCAGCATGAGATACATAATCTCAAGGCTGAGGTCTCTTATATTAAACTTCAACAAGAAACACATGCAGCTGCAATTTCCCAAATTCAAGATATCCAGCTTGAATCCCATAAACCAAATGAACAACAAGCTCTTTCAGGTCATGAAACTGATGACCATGATGAAACATTTATCAACCTAATTTCTAAAGTGTTAATCCCAAAATTTCATATCCTTGCTAAAATCATTATCAATGACGAATTTATCCTAGAACAACCTGTTTTGTTTGATACAGGAGCAGCTTCTAATTGTTTTAATGAAGGCATTGTTCCCACCAAATATTATGAAACAACGACTGAGAGATTTAGTGGCGTAGCCCAAACACCCCTAGATGTTAAATATAAAATTACAAATGTTGTTATTGAAAATAACGGATTTCATGTTCAACAACCATTCATATTAGTTAAAAATATGGGGAACCAAATCATCTTAGGACAACCCTTTGCTGGTTCCATATTCCCATATCTAACTAGTCAGGATGGAATATCCTTTGAGCACTTAGGGAAAACAATTACATTCCCTTTTACACAAAAACCTAGAATAAAAGAATTAAATCTTCTTTCTTCAAAACAACAGCAAATAAACTTTTTAAGAGAAGACATTTCTTTTAAACAAATTGAAACACAGCTAGCTCAACCACAAGTTAAACAACGAATTCAAGACTGCTTAGATAAAATCCACCAAAATATTTGCTCGGATCTACCTAATGCTTTCTGGAATCGTAAAAAACATGTTGTTGATTTGCCCTATGAAACAAATTTCTTGGAAACTCAAATCCCAACAAAATCAAGACCTATCCAGATGACTTCTGAGCTTCTTGAAACTTGTAAAAAAGAAATTCAAGAACTTTTAAATAAAAAATTAATTAGTAAATCTAGAAGTCCATGGTCTTGTGCTGCTTTCTATGTTAATAAAAATGCTGAACTAGAACGAGGAGCCCCAAGACTTGTCATCAATTATAAACCTTTGAATGATGCTTTAAGATGGATTAGATACCCAATTCCTAATAAATCTGATCTCTTAAAACGATTATATTCTGCAAAAATCTTTTCGAAATTTGACATGAAATCTGGATTTTGGCAGGTCCAAATCTCTCAAAAAGATAGGTATAAAACTGCTTTCACTGTTCCGTTTGGACAGTATGAGTGGAATGTTATGCCTTTTGGGTTGAAAAATGCACCTTCTGAATTCCAGAGAATTATGAATGAAATTTTTAATGACTATAGCCAATTCATTATTGTTTATATTGATGATGTATTGATCTATTCTCATTCAATTGATCAACATTTTAAACATATCAATTGTTTTATGAAGGTTATAGAAACAAATGGATTGGTCGTTTCTAAACCAAAAATTTCTATTTTCCAAACTAAGATCAGGTTTCTTGGGCATTGGATCTACCAAGGGTCTATCACCCCCATAGACAGAGCCATTCAATTTGCTGACAAGTTTCCTAACCAAATCCTTGAGAAACAACAACTTCAAAGATTTTTAGGATGTTTAAATTATGTTGCTGACTTTAAGCAACTTTCTTAAACCACTCCATCAGCGTCTTAAACAAAACCCTCCTCCATGGACTGACATTCATTCCAATATTGTCAAGCAAATTAAACTCCAAGTTAAGCAACTTCCTTGTCTTAGCCTTCCTGACCCTTCTTCTTTTAAAATTGTTGAAACTGATGCCTCTGATATAGGATATGGTGGCATCCTTAAACAACGAGTTGACAATCAAGAAAAAATTGTCTCTTTCACTTCTAAACATTGGAATAGTACCCAACAAAAATATTCCACCATAAAAAAGGAGATACTGGCAATTGTTTTGTGCATTTCCAAATTTCAATCAGATCTTCTAAACCAAAAATTTCTTGTGCGTATTGATTGTAAATCAGCAAAAGATGTTTTGCAAAAAGATGTTAAAAATCTTGCATCAAAACAAGTTTTTGCTCGCTGGCAGGCAATTTTAAGTATCTTTGATTTTGATATTGAATTTATTAAAGGTACTTCTAATTCTCTTCCAGATTTTCTTACCCGTGAGTTTTTACAGGGTAGATAAGCCTAATCAACCAAACATGCCCAAAAAGAAAAAAGCCTCAGATGACAAGGCCAAAGAGCCATCAGACGATAAACAATTAAGCATCTTCCAAGATGCCCAAAGCCAAAATTGCTCCAGCCAAGAGCTGGAACAATTTATTAAACAAATCCTGCAACAACATAGGTCCCAAACTCAAGGATCTCCACAGTTGCAGCAATCTAAACAGGAGTCATCCACTCCATCTGGGTCATCAACCCAAAAACTTAAACAGGAGTCATCTACTCCTTCAGGGTCATCAACCCAAAAAACCCAAAACCAAACCTCTCCTAAACAAACAGTCGACTCATATGCTTTGGCCTACACCCAAAAACAGATTCCACAAACCACGTGGGGCCACATAGTCACTAAAAATGTACAACCTCTCACTAAAGATAAACAACCTCTCATACCCCAAGAGATCATAACTAAACAACAATATGATCTATCCAACCCTCAACCTAACCAGGTAACAATTGCATCCTCTTCAAAGGCAATTGTTCCACATACACCTGTGCTATCCAACACAAAAGATAGCACCCCCTTTCTCAAAAAATCCAAAAACAAACGAAACATCATTCAGATAGAACCCGAATGGTTCCATCCCAACCCAAATCAAGTAGCTGCAAATATCTTTCCTTCTGGAATGCATTTTAAACCTTCAGCTATCCCAAAAACAAGAGAGTACTATGAACTAATTCTGGTTCATTCTGGATCTGTCGAGATCAAACATACCTCAGACAGGAAGAATGACAATGAATTAGCTTTCACAAGAATCCAAATTTTAAACATTCTTACTCCATCTCAATGGGGGCAAGATTTATACAGACCAAAAAACTTTGGAATCAATTATTTTCCCGATGGATATAATTATTGGGATTATGTTGATGCTTGGTCTAATGTTTTTTGGTACCAAAACTCCGGATTTTCTCATACTTGGTTCATCTATTTTAAAAAGGATAATAAGTATCAATTTCCTCATTGGTTTTTTCACTGGTGGGAATTTTTTGGTCCTTTACCTGAAATATTTCCACCTGAGGTTGTTAAAGCTTTTGAATTATTTAAACAAAAATTCAACTGTGATGATCCCTTTCCTTTGGATCTTCATTATTGTTCTAAACTCTCTGTTTCATGGATTTTCTCCTGGAAATACGAATGCATGAAGATCAATGAAACATCAAACCTCATACCTGTCCTACAGCGAGTCCCTTACTCCAGATGGTGGACAAAATTCGAAATTCCAAGAGTCAACTCTGATGCGGTAGAAAGGTGGTTTCAAGAAAGTCCCCAATTCCTTTGCATGACAGAACAAAGCAAATTCCTTCACCAAGAATCAAGGATTGCTTCTCTTCTATCATCAACAGCGGATAAAACAAGTCTTGTAAACCAATTAACAGTACTGCTTCAGACACTCCAGGAACAAGATGCTCAACCCTCCCCTAGTCAAATCATTTCCCAGTCTACTTCAGAAGCCCAGGAAGAAGACGATTATGAGATGGACTTAGGAGAGGACTGAAACATTCTGACACATTGTAAACAAGCACATGTAAAACACTGAATACTGTAGTATCACTATAGTACACTGTGCACTTAAACTGACCGGAACTATTCAAACAAGTATCCAGTTTCCAGGTCATAAACACTGTTCAAGGGTCTATATAAGAAATGCTCAGCACCTAAAGGAGGGCAGAACTTGTTTTAGATCCGAATAGCCATTGTAGAGAGAGAGAGACTTAGAGAGAGAAGCTCTGAGTGTTCTGAGAATCTCTTCCCTTCCCTTTCCTTCTACTTCCTTTGTTTCATTTCTTTGTAAGTTTCATGTTTTATTAAATAAAGCTTTATATTTCCCAGTTATCTTATTACTTTTTGCATCATATCCTTACCTTTTCTGGGAATCAAGGAGGCTGTTACAATGAAGTAGCTTGGCAGGTTCTACCGCCTCAGTTCATACGCCCTTTGATTCTTACAGAACACCCCCTTCTGCATCTGCATAGTTATTTATGTTTTAAAGAAGTGTTACTTCTGCTCTACTTCCGTTTCCTTTTCCTACTCGTGATCCTCCGCGCTCTTCGGGACTCGCTCCCCCTACTTGGTATCGGCCCCTGTCATTTAAATTTTATTTAAAAAGTATCTAAAACCAATTTTAAAAATACTAATTCATTTTAAAAAAGGAAAGAAAATTTAAAAATACCTATTTAGGCCTATCTAGGCCCCCTGTCATTTAAATTTTATTTAAAAAATATCTAAAACCAATTTTAAAAATACTAATTCATTTTAAAAAAGAAAAAAATTTAAAAATTCCTATTTAGGCCTATAGCAACGCTTACTACGTAATAAGCGTTGCTATAGGCCCCTGTGATTTAAATTTTATTTAAAATTGGTTTTAGATAATTTTTTAAAGAAAATTTAAATCACAGGGGCCTATAGCAGCGCTTAAGCGCTGGTATATGCTTATACCTATACCAACACTTTTTTTTAAAAGCGCTGGTATAGATCATATTATACTTATCCCATCACTTACATTTTATAAGCGCTGCTATTGTTGCGCTGCAATAGGGTATTTCTGTAGTAGTGTATGATTACTCATTCTGGCCAAAACAACCCTCCATAAATAAACGTATGAAAAGTCACAACTTTTCAATTTAATATTAAGGGAAAAATACTCATTTTATCCCAAGTCTCTCAATAATTACATATTAGTCCCAATTCTTATTGGGTATTACATATTAGCCCTAATTCTCATTGGACTTGGGCCCTAACCCACCAAAGGTAGATTAGATATTTCCCTACACAAATTTTATTAAACTAAAAAATATATAGTAAGAAGTAAAATAAAAAAAAATTGAAGCATCAATGCAATTGTAATGTAAACAATTTCAGATAGCACATGGAAACTAAATAGTTAAAATATAACCCAAACACCGTCCCAAAAAAAATAATAACCCAACCAGGTTTTAACGAAATAAGCTTTAAGAAACATTGCAAATCCATGGGGATCATAGCCATTTGTCATAGCTTTTAAAGGGCTTGGGTTGGAAATAGGCTAGGTCGAGATAAATTTTGGTTACACAGGCCTGAGCCTATAACAGAAATGTGAAGGTTAAGCCTGGGCATGGTCTTATATATATATGCCTTTATTTGGGTCTAAATCTGAGCCTTCAAAAAGCCTAACTATGCCTCTAATTCCATATATTACTCTTTAAGCCTATTCAAAAAGCCAATGTATATCTCATAAAGTCTGTATGACCATGAAATATATATTTGGGTGAGGGACAAAATTACCCAGTTAATTTGTCAAATGTACGTCTAGCACCATATTAAAAGTTTTGTGTAAAAATACCTATGTTAATCTTTTCAGAAGTGCGTTGGATACCATATAAACTTTTGGTGGGAAATAGGAGTGTCATTATTCATGATAGTCATGCCTTTATAGGCAATTGTGGTGGATGTTAGGTGCATCGATGTTCACGATGTTCCAAACTTGGTGGCGACGATTATAGGTCATAGACTTATAGCAAGTGCAAATGGAGAGTATGGAGGGATTAATTGTATTTCGATTTTTTATCAAAGTGCAAGAAAAGTTTGCCATTGAAGAAGATATAGAAAAATTATGGGGAGTGAGATTGTGAGAGTGCTAATGTTGAAGGAGATAGGAATCAAGAGATAATTTTTGTTGACTAGATTTATCTTTTTAAGGGAATAACACACAAGGTTAACATGGGTATTTTTGCTACATTTTCAAATTTCCATAGGCATTTTGCACCAAAATTTTAATATGGTGCTAGACACATTTTTTGACAATTTAACTTGGGTATTTTTGCTACATTTTCAAATTTCCATAGGCATTTTGCACCAAAATTTTAATATGGTGCTAGACACATTTTTTGACAATTTAACTTGGGTATTTTTGTCCCTTCATCAATAGATATTTTTCTCTTAGTTTTCCCGTAGAAACCATGATAAATTATTTCTATTAATAATATTTCATTTAGACACAACTGAAATAAACTTTCAAGTTGTAAACATTATTATGTTTTAGAAAATCATACAAATTATAAAAAAGTAAGTGAGCTAACACTGTATTTTAATTGATTAAAAGAAAGAAATAAAAATGAGGTGAAAAAGTATTAATAATTGAAAGAATTGAGCTATGTGAATGAACGATGAGATGTGAAGTTTAGAATTAAAGTTCATTTGGTAATATTGTAATTTATATAATTAATTTATTTTATATTTACATAATAGTATAAATTAAAATAAAACTAAATAAGTCAGGCCTGTAGGCTTGTAGGCTAGGTCTTAAAAAAAGTTCTAGGCTGTATATCTAAATACTCCTATCATTAGGCCTAAATATGAACTTGACCTATTAACTAAATAGGTTAGGCTTCATATAGGCTAGGCCGTATGCCCCTTTAAAGGTATAGCTTATTCTCACCCTTAGTTTAGGCATAAGATGTAACACCCACAAAATTTTGAAAAGAAATAATAAGAAAATACTTAAAATCAAGGGGTGTAATTTAAGAATTAAAAAGTCTTATAAATAAATTAAGGAAGTAAATATATTTTGAGAATTTATTTTAGAAATCATTTGCATATCAGAGTCCTATTTGAAAGTAATTAAAATTTTAAAAGAAGGGCATAATGGAAAATAAGAAAATTTGAGGGAAAGAATAAAAGGACAATATTGCCCTTTGTAGAAAGGGAAAATTTCAGCTTGCCCCCACAATAATGAATTAATATCAGATTCCCCCTAACTTTCTGAAACTTCACTAAGCCCCCAAGGGGGCAAAGTGAAAATAATTGTGGGAGGATCAAAGACCATTCTGCCCTTGGAAAAGAAAGAGCAAAGTAAACGAATATATGGTGAAACACACTCATCAGACTCACTCAAGCATACTCATCAGGCTCACTTGTTCTCTCCCTCCATCTACACAAGGCAATTTACCCACTCCCTTAGGATTCCATGATTTCTGAAATCACTTGACTTCGCTCCCAGCAATTCCCTCCTAGATCATGATTTCTAGAAATCACTTGAGTTATCAATGTTTTCATTTGATGTGTTTTGAAGAATTTTATAAGGCAAGGAGATCAGTGTTGTGGTAAGCAAGTTGTTGGAATCACTTCCAAGTACAGGTAAATGCTTATCCCCAAGTAGAAAATTCTCATCTCTTTAATCTAAAACTTTGAAGACTTGTACTATGTCTTAGAAATTCGTCAAATGTGTCTTGAAAATTTGTCATACATGTGTTGGAATGCTCTGAAAATATGAAGTAGGTACCAAGTATAGGCTTTGAAGACTTGTACTATTTCTTAGAAATTTCTCAAATGTGTCTAGGAAATTTGTCATACGTGTGTTGGAAATTTGTCATACATGTCTTGGAATTCGCTAAAAATATGGAGTAGGAACCAAGCATAGCCTTTGAAGACTGCTTGTATGTCTTAAAAAATCATCAACTGTGTCTAGAAAATTTATCATATATGTCTTGGAAATTTGTCATTAGTGTTTTGGAATTTGCTGAAAATGTGAAAAAGTATAGCATATAAAGACTTGTACTATATCTTATAAGTTGGTGAAATATGTGTTGAAAATTTGCATGTGTCTTAGAAATTTGTGTGTAAGAATTTCCATGTCTACTATAAACAACATTTATTGTTGAATGAATTGTTGTTCAAATGGCACTAATGTATATGTATTCATAATGTCTAATGTTGTAAATATGATTATTTGTGTAGTAAGTTGTTATATGTGCGTCGCAAATGGATCATATGTTCTTGTAAATGCCATTATGTGTCCTAAGCTCAAAGTAGAATGTGTTGGTTCACTATATATTATGAACACATGTGATTGGTAGTCCAAATGAAACTTTGACTATAATCATTGGCAAGTATATTTGATGTTAAGGTATCTTGTCCATAAAGTATAAAACTTTGAGTTGATATAATGCAATTGTTATGTTGTTAAATTGTCTATTTCAATTCTAAACTTGTTATTGATTTAATTTTGGCATGTGATTGAAATGTGGGAATTAATTATGTGCAGTAACACACAAGGAGAATGAGTAGCAGATGTGCAAAACAATTATTTTGCATCTTCCATGTGGGAGGAAAAATGTTAAGAACTTGGATGGAAAGATGATATATGAGGGTGGGATTGTAATTGGAAGAATAATAAGTAAAGGGATTTCATATGAAGACACTTTAAAATTTTGATAGCAACATATGTGTGGCCGGGAAGTGGTGGATTCAACATGAAGTACACAATTAGTTTTTCTGAGGGACACTATTCGGTCCGTAAGTGCACGGGTCGCATCAAGTAATAGAGTAATAAGAAAAGTATCGTTCCCACAGGGATTCGGTTACAAATGCGATCAAGCAGAAGGCTTAGGGTATTTAATTAAGTTGAGCTAAACAAAGTTTTTCTTTGAAGAGTTAGCATGTACTATTAAATCAATAAAAGGTTACTTCTTTTTAGGATTTTAATTTTAAAAATTTTGAACAAGAAAAATGCCGTAGAAACACTTGACAAATTGGATAAGAAAACCTAGGGTTACTTCTCCCCATTTAACTTCATGACCCAGTAAATTCCTTCCCTCTTTATTACCCAATGAAGTTCATGCATGAGTTCAAGGTTCAATTTCATTTGAAAAAGCTCTCTCAAGTCAAAATAAAATTATTACTAGCATTAATTGCACAATCTCTTGCCACAATTAATGCTAGTCACAAATACTCCACCAACCTCATATGAACAAAGTTAGGTTAGTAATTATATCTCTATATTACCAACAAACCATCCATTTAAAACCATAAATTTCAAGTCTAACATGATTTCACCCAAGTTCTAAAACAAATATACTTTCTCAAGTCATATCTCATTTAACATTTCAAGTGGTGATCAAGCACTTGTATATTTTAAAGCAAGATGACAATCCATACATAAACATTCATTAAATATATCAAAGGAAGGAAATACAAGAGTCAATCCATCAAATGGTTCAAAGTAACCCTAGAAAAGGGGTTTAGTTACACATGAGTAAATAAGAAAAGAAAATAAAAATTAAAAGCAGAGTCATGGCAGAAATTAGAGAAAAGGGAAGAAGAAAAGAAACCAAGATCACAACTTGAATCTCTCCAAGATTCTCCAAGCTTCCTAGCTCTTCCCCACTCTCTCCTCCAGCTCCAAAATGTTCCAAAAAGTGCCCTAACTGCTCTGTGTGTGCTCCTGTTCGCATTCAATGTCCTTTATTGCCTTCAGACAGCGTTAATTAATTAAAACGCGCAGTATCAAGTGTTTTCGCCGTGGCTTCGCCGCGGCTAAGTCACGGCGAACGAAGGTGGCATCCAGAGAATTCCTGCACTCGCCGTGGGTTCGCCGCGGCGAAACCCACGGCGAAGTCACTTCGCTCCTGGTCCCTTGTCTTTCTGCATTCCAGAACCACTTTAATCTCTTTGGCTTTCTCTTTTCTTTATCACCTCTTCCTGTACAAGACGGAAAGAGGGTTGATGAGCTTTACAATTTAAATACACACACACAAATCATTAAACAAGGGATCATTAAGCTCTAGATTTCATGCATGTAAGCTTTATTCTTCATTAAGGATTTTCTCTGAGTTTTTATGTCCATTTCAAAAGGTCACCTTCAAAAGTATATATGCAATTGGGGAAAAATGTGCTAAAATATGTGAAATTTAGGAGCTTAACAGACACATTATTGGACCTTATAGATGATGTTGGAATTGCACAATTGATTGACTACAACAATACCAATGGACATGTGTTTGTTTGACAGAATGTGGAAGAGTTAAAACAAGCATCACAAGTGGATAACATAAAAGTTAAATTGAAATGAAATATGAATTGGTTAAACTTGTAAAATTACGAGAGTCATGTTGGATATTGTTGTATATGTCTTCCAAATGCATGATATCTTACATGTTAAATTGGACGATTCTTGAGACTTGGAAATCTACACACTTATGTTGGAAATCTACACATAAGTGTTGGAAATTCATCACTACAATGAGTAACCATATTTTTTTAAAAAAAACAACCCTATTGCCATACAAGTGACAACAATTTCCAAAATGTCACTACAACGTCATCATTACAACAAGGCTACATATAAGGTGATTCTAAGCCTCAAAAAGGGACTTTCACATACCCTACTTAGACTACATAGATCTATATTGTCAAAAGACGAGTTCACCAACATCAACACAAAACCCAAGTGCCACAACACTTGGATGCCAAAATGGATTACAATTTCAACAGAAGTATTAACAATGATAAGTTATCTCTTCCTTTTCCCATTAGCTTTTCCTACTTTCAGTAACTTTGTTGCAAAGTCATTGATTGAATTTGTTGGATGATTGATAAACCACCACAAGTAGTCTTTCCTCAAGCTACCAAATTGTTCCTACATAAAAAATATATGCCAAACTTTGTTTAGGACATTGTGAACATTGATTACAAATACTGCACAACTACAAACATATGGCATGCTTCTTACTGCTGTATAACATGGCATGGTCATCTCAGGCCAATTATTGTGTTTCATGTGGGGTCACTCTCTCAAATAAGTTATGACGTGAATCCTGCAATCATAACTACAATAAAATTACAAATGTCAAAAATTTAGTTATGAAAAAACTGATTTGCATAATGAATGGAAAAAATAACATCTCACATGTTCTCTTGTCTTGGAACGTTGGGGTAAATGATTTTGTCCTTTGCTCGATCCTTAGCCAATAACTCCAAATCAAGCTTCAAAGTCTTTAGAATTGAGATCTCTGTTACTAGGTACTTCAAAGTCTTCACATGTTCTCTTGTCTTGGAACGTTGGGGTAAATTAAACTTTAACTTTCTCAAACAACTTAGTCCTAAACTTGTCTTAAGATCTTTGTTACTAGGTACTTCAAGGTAAAAATTAGTAAACTTGAATCAACCATTTATTGTTCAAATATGCATACAAGGAATTTAATACTAGTATAATTAAAACCATAACTGAGCGAATTCTAGTCTAAAGGGTTCTGTTCAAAATAGGAGATAGGAATAAAATCTACAAACTCATATTTTTATATTCCAATCGCACATTCAGTCACCCACATAGTTAAACTTCAATCATTCAATTGTAATTGTTCCTTTTTAGTAGTTTCTTTAGCTTTCATACACCTCATTTTGGCCTCTAATACCTTCCTTTATATGAATCCCAACATGCCATGAATATTAACACCATCATTTACACCTTTCCTATATGCCAAAGAACTTAATGGCATAAATTTGGAAAATTTCCAGATTTTAAACACAACTAGATCATCAATTAAATTACCACTAGCCAAGGATTAACCATTTAGCCCATTTAATTACCATCAAGAGACTTTGATGATTAGCTTTCAATCAGATTTTAACCTTCAAAATCGAATAATCACAGCCCTATATTTAGTTGCTTCTCCCTATTTGATGACTCAATAATTTCAGCCCAATCACTCTTTCTCTTAAATCAAACACCAGCATGCTTCATTAATGCCTTAAACATCTAGGAACCAATTCCAAAGCTCACACCTAGCATTTGAAGAAATTGAAGATAAAAGGAATTTGAAAAAGCCTACTATAAAAATAAGCTTTATTTATACTCATATTGCCATTCCTCTGTTTCAAAGCAGTTTCAAGAAGCAATCAAGCATATCGCCACATTTTCACATCAAGCTGGAAAAATAATACACAACACACACGTGCAAAAATTTCAAATAGAGTTTCCATTGACATTGCCGTTTACCTTATCAACAAGATGGCCATTGACATAAACCAACCCACTTATGCCACTGATGTGAGAAGAGCCTTAAATGAGTGGCGTCGCGACTGGAAATGGCTTTGCGATGAGGCACGGAGCATCGGCGACGGATCACTGACCAACGGGGCGGCGCAGCGATGGAGGACTGAGGAGCACCGACGGAGCATAGACCAGCGATGTGGCGCGGCGACGGTATGGCTACCTCTGGTGGGTCTGAGCCTCTAAGGTTTTGCTTCACAGTTTAGTCTCTCCCTCTTGTATCCCTCTTCTTGAGTTTATTACATACTTGAGGGCAGAATCGTCTTTTAGCCTTCCATAATTAATTTCACTTTGCCCCCTTGGGGCCTTATTGAAGTTTCAAAAAGTTAGGGGGAATCTGATATTAATTCGTTACTATGGGGGCAAGCTGAAATTTTCCCTTGTAGAAATTTTCTTTAGTTATGAAGAGAGGGGTAGAATGGTAGTTTGAGATAAAAAAATATATTTTTATCTTTTCCAAAGCTGGGAATTCGGGCGAGTAGGGCTTAAATGGTCCAAGCCCGTTTAAACCCGTGAACAAAAAAACACCCTTTTAATGAAGCCCAGCCCTTAAGTCATCGGGCTCGGCCTGCGGGCTTTTGCTTTTTTTTTTTGTATATATATATATTAGTAAAAGGCTTTGACTTTCTTTAATAAATGAAATTGCACTGCGAAAGAATTAAAGAAACAAAGATGGGTAATTGAATATAAATTGTGCAGCAAAGTCAAGTAACATAATTTGTCAAAAATGGTATATGTAAAACTTAAATGGGAAGAACATGATAAATTTATGTGGTTTCCCAATTAACAATAGCAAATTGGCAATGTTACACAAATAATTAATTAATTACTAGATAAAGACAACAAAAGCAAAGAAACATCACAATTCAAAAAACGAGATTAAATAGAACAGAAAAAAGTAGTCAAGAAAATGGAAAAAGAAAAGAAGAGCATGTGACATGAAACAATCATTCATTACTCTAAATATTAGACAATAAAAAAACAATGGACCGAGTATAAATAAAAAACATAAATATGATCCATAAGTAGCAAGTCTAGAATTAGAAGTCATACATCACAACTAGAAGTCATACATTACAACTACATAGTACAAGTGGCCTTTTAATTTTTATTACCTAAAAAAATCTTAGACGGGCTTAAACGGGCGGCCACCGAGCCAGCCCGTCAAAGCCCGCGGCTCGACAGGCTAGCCCGTTTAAGCAAGTTCCCTTTTTTCTCCCAAAATCAAAGCCCGGCCCTCCTCAGGCTCGGGCTTAAAAGGGCCGGCCAGACGAGCTCAGCCCAAATTCCCGGCTCTATGAATGGCGTCGATGAATAGTGACCCAATTTGGGTTTTTTAAGCAAATAGACCAATCACTCCACCATTGCTCAAAATCTTTCCTAGAACTTCTGAATCACATCTTAAGCTCACTTTTGACTGTTTTAAAAACTTCTAAAACCCTCAACCCCAAATTGAAGCACACTAGAAAATCGCTCAAATCGAAAGAATAGAGAGTAAAAATAAGAAGATCGAATCAAGTGGTGCATGCACCGTTGGAGCTCCATGCCACAGGAAAATCGTGGTTGTCGCTGGTGAAGCTTGCTGGGCACACAAGAGAATAAGGAGAGGAGAAAGTGAGAGAAAGAGAGAGAGAGAGGTGACGGGATTGGAAGGGAAATGGGAGAGGAAAACTAGTGACCTAGGTGATATTAAATCGAATATGTCGGAAGTTAACAATAGATCATTCATTAATAGTTGTTAATAACAATTCATTCAATTGCATTGATAACTTTCTACACATTCAATTTAATATCACCAAAGTCCATAGGGACTTCAGTGTAATTTAATAATTTTAAGGTACATGGTCGAGGTTAATTCTCTTCCATAGGACCTAATTGTAAGTCGCTCAAAAATTATTTTCATGACAATCATCCAAACACTCTGATCTCATCAAAAGTCATTCTCTCACAAAATTTATTCTCCAAAATCTAATCTTATATCAATTCAATGTGGTCACATGCTCGCATTGAAGGATTCATACCAAATTTTAACCGTATTACACCCATCATGATTAGTTTTTGCAGGTTTCACAGTTCTTCTTTCAACTTTACACCTCTCATACTCATCAGAATAGTAGATACAAGCAATTTATGACAAACACGTTGGCAGACAATGTAATAGTATAATCGTTGTGAATGGTGACATAGACTCCAAGTCTCTGCGAAGTCTTCGGTTTCTTCATCTTTTTCTCTTCCCCTGAATCCTCACTCTGTTTCTCTTCACTCTTTCGTTCTCGCTGCTGAAAGCAAACTTTCTATGTTCACTACATTTGTTTCCTTACTCTCAATTTTTTGATCGAGTTCGTTTTGGTACGTAATTTCCCAAAATAAAATTGTTCCCAAGGTCTTTCCCTTGCTTTTTTTTGTTTACAGGTTCTAATATTTCAAGTGTTGTTTTCAAGATTCTACTTTGTTTTATCTCCTATTAATAACTCATTAATGCGTCTGGATATCTCTCTTTTCTTAGTTAATTAATAAATAAATTTTTCCATTTACATATTTAACCAGCCAGTGATCCATCTCCTTCACAAGCATTAAAAGGTGCATGTACATCAACAACACAGTAGTAGACGTTCACAGTAGCTTTAAGGAGCTGGACATTTCCGCACAATGGTTGCCTTATTTGAAGGTTGGGGTGAACTGGCATCCTCAGGTTCTTAATTAGCTTAACACTAAACAACGAAGAGGGTTAGCTTCCTCCGCCTTTTCTATATTTGGTGAGGTGACTTGTATTATGAGGACCACTCGAAGAGGTGAATTGTCAGAACATGATGGAAACTACATTCGAAAGTGTCTCACTGTCTTAGAAGTGGTTGGTTTTGATGCTTCATGGCTGAGTTATGTGTGTACATGTATTGAGGAATGTGGTGACGTAGAAGATGTAAAGAGGAGGGTTAAGGAGACTATAGGTCAAGTGTCCAATCTTAAAGCTCATATTAAGTCCATGAAGAAGGAGTTAACTTAGTGTTGTTGCTTGGCAAGGCTAGAAGGCTGGACGACTTCATTGAATCTTGAAGTTTGCGTGTAGTCTCTTAGAGCTACCTCCTTTGAAATTTTCATTTTCAACTCTATATTTTTACTTTTGTGCATGTGCTTGTTTTGTGGTATATCTATTGCACAATATGATAGGCAATGCTGTGATATACATTGAAGTAGACATTGGCTATATAATGTTTTGGATTGTGGTGTTGGAGATTTTTTTCCCAAGTCATTCTAAAAAATAAAGAACATGTTAGGCGTTTGGACCTTTATTGTTCATCAGAAGCACAAAATTGTCTTGGTTCTGCCTTAAAATTAGGATTTAATCCCATCTATCAAGATAGCTAGATTAGGCCTCATGAACTTGGATGTTCTGCTGCCTATATTTTCATCTTCATTGAAATTAAATTTGCATGTACCACTATTCAAAAACAACAACTTTACTAATTAATTTTTGTTTCAAGCTAGCTACAAAGTAGTGACATATCATAAGCATGAAAAAGGCTTGCCATACAAACTCATAGCTGCACTATTCTTCATTGTATCATCTATGGAGGAGAGTTGAGTGAATAAATTGGGTCGTACGTATGATGAAACAAGTGGTATATTTCTCCTAATATCTTTTTGTAACAGAAAGGAAGGGCAAGGTATACAAATGTGTTTTATTAACGCACTGACGACAGCATTTTATCTAGGCTCATAAATGCATTATTATGTAGTATCTTGTTCTTCATATATATATACACACATATCAGAAGAATAGTTGATGTTTAAAGGTGTGGTGTTATTATTGAAAATTGGGAGTAAAACAGAACAAAAACAGAGAAGTAAACAAGTTGCAAAATATACGGATTGTTTCTCCATTCATTCAATTAGATGAACATTACTTTTTGTGACCTCAACCTCATACATACATACAAATATATATCTTATAGAATCATCAATGCCATGACTTGTAATCTATTGTCAATATCATTAGTTCTTCTACAAACTTTCTCACTGACCACATGACTTTTAGATCATAAGTATTGATATTGCATTAATAATTCTCTAAAAATTCTGGAGATACTGAGATTGAGTGTGAGAAACAAATCATCAATATAAAACTAAATACTCTTCCACCATCTCCTTCCTTAAAATTCGTGTTTATCTCACAAAATATTGTTCCAAAGGATCCTTATGAACAGTGTTTCCCACAATCAATAATCAATAATGCCCAAATTGCCCCTACCATTAAAAGTTTCCCTCCTATTTCAAATTTCAAATGCTTCTTCCTTCTCCATTTCCCCGTGTCTACAGTCCTAGCTCCCCATTATAAAGTCTCACCCCAACCATCCCCATTATTCTCTCACCAAGTGCCCCCCACCGCCATCTCCTTCGATCCAATTCTACTGCCGAATTTCTTCTCCCTTTTCTCCTCCCACTGCTTCTTCCCTTCGCCCGGCCTTTTGGTGATAGTTCGACTGCAACATCGTGTGACTACGTGGATTTTCGGCTTTCCATACAGGTGTTATTTTTTAGTCGACTATTTTTTCATCTAATATTGTCTATGTATTTTCTTATGTAGTGCTCTCTAAGGTTCATTCTTTTAAATCTTGTGTTCTACTTACAGCTTAAAATGAAGCATAAGTATTTTTCCTTAACTATTGATGTTTCTATACTGGTTGTAATGAATATAGACAAAAAATATGCTAACTAATGTTTATCAACTTCCAGAAACGCCTATCATGTGAAGTTCATTCAAATGACAGAGTGAAGATAGAAGTCACCTTTATTGAAGCTGGGGAAGAGATGGGATTGGATGGTCGGACGAGTTCTTACATTCACCGGAATTAGCCCTTCATTACGCCGCTATTAGGCCGTCGACCATCATAGATCCGGGACCAGATTGGCCAAAAATTGTACAATTTCGCACCATTTGTTGCGTATTTTGCCTATTTTCTATGAATATGTCTCAGGTTTTTTATTGTTACACACGAGCTCGCCGAAAAACGCGGATCGAGTTGTAAAGAGAGCATATTTTTTAAATCCCACTTCTCTGTCCCTCTCTCTCTCTCTCCACCAGCCATGAATCGACAAGAAGAAAGAAATAGATGAACATTAATCAGAATGGAAATAAAATGGTAATTCTCGTAGCCTGATATGCATAACTAAGTGTTTTCCCCATTATTCCTTACAGATGTGGACTTTTCTTAAACAAAAAACAGATCTTGTCTTGGTAGTTTAATGCGAGCTTCTCGGAAGCAGAAGAAAAGTAATAAATCTAAATTTAAAAAGAAGCCACCGAAGATGAACAATAAAAAAGAGCTTGCCTGAGCACACCCCACATAACGAAGAAGAAGCTACCACCGACAATAAAAAGGAAGAAAAAAGAAAGCTGTGGAAGAAAAAGTTCATCGAGGGGACGACTAGAGATGGAGACGGAGGCGAAGGGAATGGGCAAGATCGCTCAGATGGAAAAGGGATGTGTCACGAGGATGTGATGATGAAGGGTGCAAGAGCTGTTCCTAGCTCTGTAGGAGGACAGGTTTGAGGACCTTCTTTCTCCTATAAGGATAAGCTATTAGCTTTGGGGGACTCTGGTTTTCTTGAAACTAATATGGCGGCTGCTGATGCTTTTTGCAGATGGAAGGAGTATTTTACTGGGATGAGTCAACAGGATAAAATGGTGGAGGGTGAAGAGGAGCAAGAAGAGGACTCTTTCACTGGGAATGATGAGAATGATTGGTTGAAGAAAGGTAGTATCCCTTCTCTTCAAGTTTCAACGGCTGAATATGAGGCTTGGTGCAAGCCTTATGCTAATTCTTTGATTGTCAAACTGTTGGGCAATTCTTTTGGCGAGAATTTTATGAAACAAAGAATCGAACGTATGTGGGGTCGTCCACAAAGGCCGGTCAAAATTATGCCTTTGAACAACGGGTATTTTCCTGTCTCCTTTTCCTCCATTGGAGATCGAGATTTTGCTTTGCAAGAAGGCCCATGGATGATAAGGGACCATTATTACTTGTTCAGAGATGGAGACCAAATTTTAATCCTTGGAGAGCAGATAGTCAAAAGCGTATTGCAGCATGGATTAGGATACCGGACCTCCCTATTGAACTCTATAATATTGAGTCTCTTCGAAGATTAGGGAACCTAGTGGGAAAAACTCTGAAAATTGATAGGACGACTGTTTTCTCAGAGAGTGGAGGATTTGCTCGAATTTGTGTGGAGGTGGACTTGCAAAGGCCTCTTTTACCTGCTTTTTTCCATCTCGGAGAGAAATATAAGATATTATATGAGGGATTACACCTCATTTGTTTTCATTGCGGTCAATATGGTCATCATATGGACCGTTGTGTTCTGAAGCAAGTGGAGCAGGGGAAAACTAGTGGTTCAGATACGACAGCTCCGGCTGCGGAAAATAATTCCGAAGAGACTCCGATCATGTCTGAGAGTGCTGAGAGTGAAAAAGTTTCGCCATCAAAAATGGAAACTGCCATTCCTGGGAGCGAAAATTATGGACCTCATATGATTGTTAAGAGAGATTTTAGCTGAAAATTAATTAAAAATGATTTGAAGTCAACTGACGCTGATTTGAAGGAGAGGAGATCGGTTTCATTTAAAAGAGATAATGGCAAAGGGAAATTTGTCTCTAGTGAGAAAGATAAGGAATTTAAAATTGGTTCCCAAAAGGAAAATACCATGAATCAAGCTATGCTTTCCAAAGAATTCAAAACTGATTCAATTGCCCAGGAGTGGGTCCCAGTGGGGTCTAAAAGAAAAATTCCTGTTAAAAGAAGGGCTAGTGCAAAGGATATTAAAAGCTCTTCCAAGAATAAAAATAAGGCTTTTGTGGGCCAACTCTCTCCTTTAAATGTTGGGCCCGTTTCACTATACATTAATCCATTTGCGGCTCTGCACAATGGGCCACAAGATTCAGAAATTGAGGCGTAGGGGGTCCTTCTACTAGTGGGGTCCAGGCACTTGATTCCTCTCATGCGAAGCCAGAAGGTTTGCATGATTCTGAAGGTCAAGCTCTGGGGCAAGTAGAAATGACTGTTGAGAATAGTTGTCCTCCATTGGGTCTGAATTTAGATGGGATGATGCATGAAGATTTAATTGCAACGGCATCACAGGGTGAACTCGTGGGAACTCCATCCCACACTAAATCACATATTTCTCAATGAATTTTTTATTCTGGAATTCTAGAGGTACCAGTGCTCGTTCATTTCCCAGTCTTGTTAGAGAATTGTCATCTTTTTATCACCTTGATTTTGTTGCTATTCTGGAAACAAGGTGTAGTGGTGAGAAAGCAATGAGTATTAGTAGTAAATTGGGTTTTAAATACTCTAAAATAGTTGATGCTGATGGTTTTAAGGGAGGCCTGTGGTGTTTCTGGTCAAATAAATTCCGTAATGTGGAAGTGATTTCTTCTAACAATCAGTTTATTCATCTAAGGATTGAAAGTATTGTTGGGAAGTTTTGGTGGTTAACAGTGGTCTATGTTAGTCCTGTAGCTCAGCGTAGGCGTTTATTGTGGAGGGATTTGGAACATCTACATGATAATATTTCAGGTCCTTGGTGTGTTGCCGGGGATTTTAATGCAACTTTATTAACAGCTGATCGGTCCTCTGCTACTAGTACCGGGTCAGTTGATAAAGATTTTTGTTCATTGATTCATGATTTACAATTGAATGATGTTAGCTATGTAGGTCCAAAGTTTACTTGGAAAAGGTCGGATGTTGAAAGAATTGATCGAGTGTTGGCTAACTTGGAGTGGCTCTCATCTTTTCCAGAGGCTACAATCACTCATTTACCCCTTTATAAGTAAGATCATAGACCTTTGTTGTCGAGGACTGTTAATTCTCAAGTGGTAGGAAGGAAAACTAGACCGTTTAGATTTATTGCTGCATGGGCCCTTCATGATCAATTCCCGAATTTTGTGAAAGATAAATGGTCTAGCTCAGAGGCTTGGAGTGATAACTTGTTAAAGTTCACAGAAGCTTGTCGAGAATGGAATAAGGATGTCTTTGGTCATACAGATAAGCGTAAGAAGTTACTTCTTCGTCGTCTGGAGGGTATTAGTCAAGTGGAAGCTAGAGGTTCACTTCCTTATCATCTTTTTGAGCTTCAGCGTGACCTTTGGGAGGAACTGGATGATGTACTCTTACAGGAATCTCTTATTTGGGCCCAGAAAGCTCGTTGTGACTGGCAATTATTCAGAGATAAAAACACAAAATATTTCCATCAAAGAGATAATGGAAGAGCAAAAGAAATTTTGTCGGAGCAGTTAAGGACGAACAAGGGCTTTGGATTTATGAAGCTGAGAAGATTAAAATCCTAGCCACTAAATATTATGAGAATTTATTTTATGTTGATGTCAAGAATCGGGAGCCTATAAAATGCATCTTCTCCTTTCCGTCATGCTCTCATTTGCTTCTTCAAGGATTGGGTAGAGATGTTAATGATGAGGAAATTAAAAGTTCTTTGTTTAATATTGGAGCACTTAAAGCACCAGGACCAGATGGGATGAATGCTTTGTTTTATCAAAGCCAATGGGAACATGTGGGTACCTCTATTTGTAATTTTATTTCTGATCTTTGGCAGAACCCCTCCCATATTGCTAAGATAAATAGTACTTATATTGTTCTTATTCCGAAAATAGATAATCCGGAGGAGATGAGGGATTTTAGACCTATCGGTTTGTGCAATGTTACATTTAAGATCATTACAAAAATTATTGCTAACCGTTTGAAGCCTATTCTTCCATATATTATTAGCCCGACACAGTGTAGTTTTGTTCCAGGACGTCAGAGCTCAGATAATATTATCATTGCACAGGAAGTATATAAAATCTATGACGGGTAAGCAGGGGTTCATGGCTATTAAAATCGACCTGGAAAAAGCATATGATAGACTGAATTGGGCTTTCCTCATTAATTGCCTGAAGGAGTTACGTATTCCATCAAATTTGATTCAAATAATCTCCAAATGTGTGACATCTCCTAGTATGCGTCTTTTATGGAATGGGGAGGAAGAGGAGGAATTTATTCCTTCTCAAGGTGTTCGCCAAGGAGATCCTTTGTCTCCTTACCTGTTTGTAATTTGTATGGAGAAACTGACTCATATGATTCTGGAGAAACTTGAGAAGAAGCTATGGACCCCGGTTCAGTTATGTAAGCAAGGGCCTCCTATCTCTCATTTGTTTTTTGCTGATGACATTATTTTGTTTGCAGAAGTTTCTGTTGATCAAGCTATTATTATGAGGGAATGCTTGAATTCTTTTTGTGATAGTTCTGGCCTTAAAATTAATGCCAGTAAGACCCGGGTATTCTTCTCCAAAAATGTCAATCATACGAGAAGATCGGAAGTTAGTAGTGTTCTTGGCTTCCAAATGGCAGCAGACCTTGGTAAATATCTTGGTGTTCCCTTACATCATGAGAAGATCACGAAGGAGAGCTTTTATCATGTGGTGGATAAGGTGAGTTCGAGATTATCTAGCTGGAAAGCAAATTCTTTAACTCTTGCTGGGCGTTCTACCTTAGTAGCTTCTGTTACTTCTACCATTCCTTATTATACTATGCAAACTGCCTCGCTACCTATTAGTATATGTGATAGCCTGGAGAAGCACAACCGAAGTTTTTTATGGGGATCAACTAGCGAGAAGAGGAAGACTCATCTTGTTGCTTGGGATAAAGTTTGTAAAACTAGACAAAATGGTGGCTTGGGTTTGAAACATTTGAGATATCAAAACCAGGCTTTTATGTCAAAATTAGGTTGGAAATTGGTGAATAATAGAGATGAACTTTGGGTAAAGGTTATTCGAAGCAAATATAATTGTGGAGACGACATATTACTGGTTATTGATAAGAAACATGTGGGCTCGAATACTTGGTCCGATATAAAAGGCTCTTGGGAGTATGTGAAGAATGGCATTTTGGTTGATGGTAATAATCAATCTATTAAATGGTTACATGATCGTAGCGGGGTGTTTACAGTCAAATCAGCGTATGGTGTTATTGCTGGAGATAATACTAATACAGATAAAATTTGGCAAAAGTTATGGAAGCTAACTACTATGCAAAGATGTAAATCTTTTATGTGGCTTGCCTTGAATGATAGTTTGTTGACTAATGAAAATAGAGTCATAAGAGGCTTCTGTGATGAGGATTGTTGTTCTCAGTGTGTGAATAAAATCGAAAGCCTTCTACATGTTCTAAGGGATTGTGATTCTACTATGCAGCTTTGGTTGAGTCTGCTACACCTATCTCATTATCAGCGTTTCTTTAACTTACGGTTAGGGGACTGGTTACGGATGAACATCAAGAACTCAAGTAATCACTTGGGAGAGGGATGGGGTGATACTACACTGTGTTGGAGTATATATGGCAGCGCAGGAATAGTTTTGTTTTCAATAACAAAACTGAATCTAATGAGTCCATTGTGCTGAGAACAAAGTCCATTCTTTCTAACCTGAAGCAAGCAACGAGGAAGCTTAAGGGTTTGGACCTGGATGGTACTAGGGTCCAAGATTATAATGTTAAATGGCTGTCTCCTTCTCCAGGGTGGGTCAATCTGAATGTTGATGGCGCTTTCTCATCCAAGAACGGTGCAGGATGTGGTGGCATTCTGCGGGATGCTAAAGGACTATTCATTGAGGCATTTATGTTTAAGCCGCTGAGTGGGGATAGCCTCACAGCTGAACTTTGGGCTCTTGTGATTGGTTTGAAGCTTACATGGGATAATGGTCAGCGTCAAGTTATTCTCGAAACTGATGCTGTTGAAGTTCTTAATTTGTTGAAACAAGCAAGTTTTAGCCAACACCATGATGCAGAGTTGATAAAGGAAGCGAAGCTTTTGGTTAATAGTAGTTGGAAGCTCGAGTTGTTGCATGTCCCAAGATCTAGTAACATGGTTGTAGATTATCTGGCGAAACAGGCCATTGGTATTTTGCCAGGACTTCACCAAATTTTACAACGTAACCTTCCACTGAGTTGTGTTCTTTAATTTCGAATGATTGTAATTCTTTGCTTAGTCTTTATAGCTAGTTTAGCTCTCATTTGTTATAAAAAAAAAAAAAAAATCGAAGCAAGCAATAAGTTATAGTGATAGGACGGCTACTTTTTGGACTTCTGTAGCTTATTATGCATTTCACTTTACTTGCCCTAAGAAAATAATATAAAAAAGCTTCGAAGTTGGAACATGTGAAGGCTATACAGAGTATATTTGTTTTTTTTTTTTACCTTCGGTAGAGTGATGATTTAGACATACTATTTTTATATTTTTCTACCTATTGTTGTGTACGTACAGTACAAGTGGAAACCTCAAAGCAAATTATTTTTATATAAAATATGTTTTTACCAAAATACAATTGTATTAGTAATATGATGTAATTTAATTTTTAATTGTATTATAGTTTGCCATTGTCAATTTCCAATTTTAAGATTTCCTGATAGTCCACGGTACAAGAAAACGCTCATCTCCCTATGTTAAAGCTATTTAATCACAATAGTAATTTTTGCAGGTTAAAAATAAGAACTTCTTCAATCTAATATGTTGTATATAAGATGTTGATTGAAAATTATAATATATTTTAATTAGATTAAATTTTTATATTGTAATTATTTAATTATTCATAAAAAATACAAAGATTAGTAGAGAAAATCGAGTATATATATCTGAATTTGAAGTTCTATGGTATTACTTTAAATATTAGATAGACATTCTGAACAGTGTTAAAGATTTACTACATTATAAAAAATTAAAACTTTTAAAGTTTGTATATTATTTATTTAATTTGCAAATAGCTTTTAAAACGTTGACAGTCCTTTTGTGTCAAACCCAACGAGTAAGAAGGAAAATAATCGAACTTCTTCTTTTCTTTTTTAATGAAAGGATTGTATTAATAAAATATTTGAAAGTACACTGAGCTATGACTGAGCACTGTGAGCTGTACAAAACTAGACTAGCGGCAAGGAAATAAAAGCCTAAGAGGACTCTATGCTTTACACATCTCGGAGAAAACTGAGATTATTAGTGAAGGGGAAACTCTTCACTGTGTCTATACTAATCCTTTCTTCAAGTCCTTTAAGAAATTTCACTCATCTGACACCTTTTTTCTGAACCATTTCCTTTTTTTTTTTGTAAAATAGGTAGTATATAAGTATAATAAAACCTTAAAACTTGACTAATGCAAATTAATGCGATTGTATTTTTTCATCTTATCATTTATTCTAATTATTTGTTTTTGTAGTTAATATATTATATTGAATATGTTTTGGGGTTCAGTTCAAAAAAGAATGTCTTTTCAGACAGTAAAAACATGGAGGGTAAAGTTGTCTTGGACAAATGAGATATAATACTAATAATAATAATATAACATTTAGTGATTTTTTTGAATTTATATTTGTTTTATTTGTTTGTGTTTAAGTAGAATCAAATCTCAAATTCATCAAAATTTATATTCTTTCGTACTGTAAACTTTAAATTTTAATGTGTTAATTTCAATTATTTAAATATAAATTTTTTTGACATATTTATGAATGAAAAAAAAATGTTCAAAAAGTTTCATTCCAATATTTTAAGATTTTTTTAACTAAACGGTATGTTAAATATGGAAAGAAGTGTTTATTCACGGAAGGAGTGTTTGCTCCCAAAAAAAACTAAGAAAATCAATGCTCACAAAAATCGAGACCCTCAGTTGAATTGGAACCAGGTGGAGCCAGAGTCACTTATTATTTTTTTTTTGGGTAAGTGAGTCACTTATTAAGAAACTAAAAGACATAATTTTTTTTTATCCGTTTTGGTCTTACATGTTATCCTTTATTCATTTTGTAAGACATAATTTATTGTATTATTTCATGAGACATATTTATTGAATTTCAACTCAATTACTTTATTGTATTGTTTGAGGAGACATATTTCTTGAAGTTAAACTCAATTAATTTATAGTATTCTCTCAGGTGACATATTTATTGAGCTTAAATTCAATTAATTTATTGTATTCCCTCAGGAAACATATTTCTTGAGCTTAAACTCAATTAATTTATAGTATTATCTCATGAGACATATTTCTTGAGTTTAAACTCAATTAATTTATTGTATTCTCTCAGGAGACATATTTGTTGAGTTTAAACTCAATTAATTTATAGTATTCTCTCAGTAGACATATTTCTTGAGGTTAAACTCAATTAATTTATTGTATGCTCTGAGGAGACATATTTCTTGAGCTTAAACTCAATTAATTTACAGTATTATCTCAGGAGACATATTTCTTCAGCTGAAACTCAATTAATTTATAGTATTCTTTTAGGAGACATATTTCTTGAGTTTAAACTTAATTAATTTATAGTATTCTTTCTGGAAACGTATTTCTTGAACTTAAACTCATTTAATTTATTGTATTCTTTCAGGAGACATATTTCTTGAGCTGAAACTCAATTAATTTATAGTATTCTTTTAGGAGACATATTTCTTGAGTTTAAACTTAATTAATTTATAGTATTCTTTCTGGAGACGTATTTCTTGAGCTTAAACTCATTTAATTTAGTGTATTCTTTTAGGAGACATATTTCTTGAGTTTAAACTCATTTAATTTATTGTATTCTTTCTTGAGATACATTTTTTGAGCTTAAACTCATTTAATTTATAGGATTTTTTCAGGAGACATATTTCTTGAAAGTTTATTAATTGATGGGTGGCTTCCAAAAGTGGTTTTCTTGTGTAACTATGGTGCTTAGAAAGTTGCACACTTGATCTTCCATGATCTGTCTTTTTTAACTGCAAAAGCATGTATTCATGGGAACATGCCTCCTTTATGTTTCTTCTAACTCTGATGATAGTACATATTTTTTTATGCATTTAACCTTATAATACTAAGAAAATATTATTAAATAATGCTACCCGCGCAACGTGTGGGGATATATTGCTAGTTTTGTTAAGGTGGCTTCCATTCCAAACCATCACTGATGACGTCCTTGATATTACTGATGAACACTGGCTACAACATCAGCCACAATGTTTGCGAAATCACTGACAGTGAAGATAACTATAACATCATCGACAGTAGCAACTACCACAGCATCACCAACGATGTCATGACATCACTGATGGTGACAGCAACCGCAATATCAGTGAGGTGGCTGCGTCATCAACGTTATTGATGGTCGTTGTCACATCATCATTGGCGTTAGAATTTTTATCCGAGTTAATATTATAAGATTAAAAACAATTATTTCAAACAAATTTTAATATTTTTCTTTGTTTTTAATTCGTTTTGAGAAACAACCATTCAAACATTTTTTTCCCCGAAAACTAATTGAAAAAAATTAGTAAGACATGCTTTTTTTCTTATATTGTTAATAGAACTGTTTTTTTAAAAACAAAAGCATAACCAAATAGCCCAATGTTTTCTTTTTCTCCGAGTCGCGTGTGATTATTGGCTTCATCTTCTTCATCAATTGCTTTCACAGTTCCTTGCATTTTGCACATGAGAATGTCATGATAATCACATTCAATAAATGTAATTCGTGGAAATCAATCATTAATTGCTAAACTAGATTTGGCTTTGTCCTTTTTTTTTTTTTTTTGACATATGAAGGCAAATATTTTCATATTATTGCACTAAAGTTTCCTCTCTGTTTTTCATTCTTCTGTGAAACAACCCGCGACACTGAACTAGAATTATTTCTTTCCCTTCAGCATACGGAGGAATTAATTAGAATTATCCATCTTTATAAGTTTTGTACTACTTTCATTTCGTGGATATAGGAACAGAGGGGAAAATATGTTGGTCTTCCACTTCCACTCAATCTCTTGATCACACTACTCTGTTTGCTTCCTCATACTTCTTCTTATTTGCTGTAGTGACTCACTTTTTAACGACCACTCGAACAAAACACTTTGACAGAAGATGATCAAAACAATATCAGAGAGGGTTGCACTGTCTTACAAGGTGTTGGTTTTGATGAGTCCTGGATCAGTTATGTACGTGGTTGCATTGAGGAATGTGGAGATGGAGAACACCTCATCAAGAGGGAGCTTGAAGAAGATGAAGGTCAGGCTTCAAATATGAAGGAGTTAGCTTCTAATGAGGAATTCTTAGTGTTATTGCGCGACAAGGTGCAAGGCTATATGATTTCTTGAGTCTCGAAGTTTGTGGATTCTCTTGGAGATCTACTTGCAAAAAACTTTTTCATTTTCATTGCTATGTATTTACTCATGTGTGTGATGATTTATGGTTTGTTTAGTCTACCATTTTGAGTGATGTCATTTTGGATCCAATTAACTTGATTTTTCTGCATGTTACTTGCAGTATTGAGGAATGTGACTTAACTCATTGTGTTTGTAGCATCTATCAATGACAATGTTCTCTCTTGTGTTGTTTCTGATTTCTCCTGTTCAGTGTTTGCAAAACAGGATTCGTTGATATTCTGCCATTGTCTTTTAGAATAAAATGATGATTGCGCTTTTCATTATTACATTGAAGAAAGTGAATGTTACTAAGAATTCGATGAAAAACAGAACAAACCATAATAAATGGATTTTCAAGTTAATAATATGTTCTTTATAATAATAAAGCTTGCAACCATGATTATTCAATTAGATTTTTTAGAATGAATAAAAACATTGTCTTCATTTATATTCATATGAAATCAACATTTGTTATCTTCAAATATCTAAGGAACATATAAATATGCATTTTGATAACTAACAATTTTGCAATAAGCCTTTTAAAAATAATTCATATTTCCTCTTTTATCAAAAAAGTTGCAATCAATGATTTAGATTATTTATATCCATATGTAATCAACTTGTGTTGTTTTCAAATAACATTTTTAATCATAAAATAGTTACTCAAAAAAATTGTTATTTAGTTTATTTCATTTTTATTATTTAACTACCGTACATCGTAAATGGGAGAAAAATCTAGTTCTAAATGATTGTCTTAGATGCTTGAACCATGTTTAGTTATTAAAATGATGGTTTTAAATTTAACAACCATTGAAGAAGCTGGAAATTTTCTGAAAATCAGATATGATGCTTTCAAATGTTCAAATGTTAAAGTAGTGTTTTAAGCTATTAAATTATGATTTGAAGCTACAAAATCATGTTTGGAATAATGTTTTTAAAATCAGAAATTTTCAAGTTGTTTAGTATAGCCACATCATTTGTGAGGAGATGCAAGATGATGTCTAAGGGGTCCGTTTGGTTTATAATAAATATTCTGATGGAATGAAATTGAAAGAAAAGGAATGTAATACAATGCCGATATGTATGATACGCATAGCAATGAAATGGGAAATTTTATATTCGGTTGAGTGAAAATTGTGCTAAAGAAATTAAGAAATATGCAGAAATGACCATATTGCTTTATTATTATATATTAACAAAATTCATAAAGTATATTTAAATTTTCAAGACTAATTAAATAAGAGATACAGTATATAGTAATATGAAGATTGTAATTTGTCACGATATGAAATAAAATTTAGTTTATTTTCTTTTAAAACTCAAGGCCTCATATAGCAAAGATAATACACTAATAAAATGAAATAAACAACAAAATTAAATAGTCACAATCTAAGTAGATTTTAAGATAATGCACTACTACAGAAATGCCCTATTGCAGCACAACAATAGCAGCGCTCAATAACTACAAGTGCTGCTATAGATACTTGAAAGCCTATCCCAGCGCTTTATAAAACTAAGCGCTGGTATAGGTGAACCCTATCCCAACATTTAGATCTTGTATATTATAAAGCGCCGAGATAAACTCAAATTTAACCTATTAAAATTTTTTTATGTAAGGCTTGATTTTGGGTTGACTTTATTTTTTCTTCTAACTTTTCTTTCATGTTTTGAATTATTAAACATTTTCTCGTAATTTTCTAATTTTTTAAACTAATTCATATATCTTTTTTATTTTTAAAACAAGAAAAATTAAAAATTAAAATTAAAAAAACCATTTTTCATGGCCTATTCCAGCACTTTTTACGTATAAAGCGATGGGATAGGCCTCATTAAATAATTTTTTAATTTAAATTTTTATTTGTTCTCTTTTTACTTATTTGATTATTTTAGAATATATTTTTCAATTTTTTTTATTTTTCATGGCCTATCCCAGTGCTTTAGACCTCATTAAACAATTTTTTAATTTAAATTTTTATTTGTTCTCTTTTTACTTATAAGATTATTTTAGAATATGTTTTTTAAATTTTTTTTATTTTTCATGGCCTATCACAACGCTTTTTACGTATAAAGCGCTGGGATAGGCCTCATTAAACAATTTGTTAATTTAAATTTTTATTTGTTCTCTTTTTACTTATTTGATTATTTTAGAATATATTTTTCAATTTTTTTTTATTTTTCATGGCCTATCCCAGCGCTTTAGGCCTCATTAAACAATTTTTTAATTTAAATTTTTATTTGTTCTCTTTTTACTTATAAGATTATTTTAGAATATGTTTTTCAATTTTTTTTTATTTTTCATGGCCTATCCCAGCGCTTTTTACGTATAAAGCGCTAGGATAGGCCTCATTAAACAATTTTTTAATTTTAATTTTTATTTGTTCTCTTTTTACTTATTTGATTATTTTAGAATATGTTTTTCAATTTTTTTATTTTTCATGGCCTATCTCAGCGCTTTAGGCCTCATTAAACAATTTTTTAATTTAAATTTTTATTTGTTCTCTTTTTTACTTATAAGATTATTTTAGAATATGTTTTTCAAATTTTTTTTATTTTTCATGGCCTATCCTAGCGCTTTTTACTTAAAAAGCGCTAGGATAGGTGCGCGGGAAATTTCCCTCCACAGATCTAAAATTTTCATTTTCCCTCTCATTTCCCCACATTTCCCTACATACCCAGTGCCGTACTTTCACTCTTCTTCATCACCACCCATTTAATTAATTACCCTTTTTCATCTCCTCCTTGCTTCTTCATCTCTTCCTTCTCTCCGATCATCATCATCGAGGTCTCTCATATTTGTATGGATCAAGTCCAGATTTACATGCTGATGGTGGTTTCTTAAGGGTAAGGGTCCTCTCTTATATTGAATGTTGTGTTTTTAACCTCATTACCTTTTTCTCTTTTCTTCTTCCCCTTCCAAATTTTTTTGTCTTTAATCACATATCAGATTTTGTGCTCTGTTTTTTCTTCTTCTTCATTACTCTTGACTTCACTTCTAGAATCGATTCTGTTAGGGGAATTTAGGGTTTAAAGGAGGATTTAAGAATGGGTGAGGTTGTGAAGTCGTGAGAAGGTTCTGGAAGCTACAAATGTTAGATTAATCTTCTTTAGCTTTTAAATGTTTGTTTTCTCCTCTGCGTTTTCTTGGGGTTTTCTATTTTGATGGATTTTCAACTTTTTTTTGGTATAATTGGATTTTTAGGAGATTAATCTGAATTTTCTGATGAAGCTGAAGTGAAAGACTTCATGTGTTACTTTTTATTTTATTTGAAGCTCGTTATTTTTTGTAGTTATGGTTACAATTCTGATGCTTTCTTGCTCTTTAGTTTCTGGATATGGCAAGTTGATAGTTTAATTAGAAGAGATATTTTGGTTGCTACTCTTCTTAGTTTGTGTTCATTCTATCATATTGATATGAAGGTATCATGGTCTGATTCTTCTTATTCCATCATATTGATTGTTATTAATATGCATTGGTTGATGTTTTCAGAGGCTTGAATTTATGAAGTCTTTATTAGGAATTTTGCACTGATGCAGGATGATGTGAAACAAAAATAAATGAATATTTTAAAAAAATAATGCATATAGCAGTGCTTATTACGTAATAAGCGCTGCTATATGTATTATTTTTTTATTATTTTAAAAAATAATTTCTATAGGTATGACCTAAAGCTGCGCTTTTGAGATTATAAGCGCCGCTTCAGATTACCTATAGCAGCGCTTATAACACAAAATAAGCGCTGCAATAGGTCATATGACCTATTGCAGCACTGGCTATAGCAGCACTTAAAAGCGCTGCTATAGGGTCAAAAAAAGCGCTGCTATAAAATATTTCTGTAGTAGTGATAGATGATATGGGGGTGAGAAAAATATCATGATTACATATTTATTTAGATCTTTATTTTATTAGGAAAAGAAGTAATGATATCAATTTATAGTTGTAGAAGAAATTAAAATGGATTTGCAGCAAAGAAATTAGAAGTTGATGCAAAAAAATTCGAATTTGATGTACCAAATTCGAATATATTGATGACTCCCCATTTTTAGTAGATTTATTTATATATTTTATTGTATTTGGGGAGTCATTTATGTTGAAAATTAAGAGATTGGTGGAGATTTGTTGAGATAGCAAGTTGATACATTTTGTTTGGGGATTTCTTTTAAATTATTTTATTTTGAATTAAAATGAAAAAAAAAAGATAATAGTTGAAAAAAAAAATAATAAAAAGATAACAATGTTAGCAACTTGCTTTATCCTATTTTAATATTTTATTGTTTTAATTTTGGCAGCCACATGCGCAGATTTTTGGGCACTTAAGGACATTTAATTGAATATTTGTGTGGGACACACACAACACAAATTTGCTGGACAAAGAACATTATGCAGCAAGTAGCAACACACTCATAAAAGCACTATTCTTCCCATTCATTAAGGCAGGAGGTAGCACTTTGTTGTGGGGGCCATTGATCACTATTGAGATGGATTCACACATGCTATTCATTGAACTTGACTGGAGAGCATTATTTCTATTTCTACTCTTCAAATATTGCAGATGAAAAATGGGAGGAGCCGATTGATATAAATATATATATATATATATATTCACACGCGCACAGCGAGGCGGCACTTTGTGTTTGGGGGCCACTGATCACTGTTCATCTGCATTAAAATAACCACACACCATTCATTCAAGGAGACACACAAGCGGAGCGAAAAAAGAAGAAAAAGGAAAGAGACGAAGCAGTAGCGCACTGGAGGATTCAAAAACTCACACAAGAAGCTAGAAAACAGGAGGAAGGAGGGGCAGAGAGCACTGGAGGAGGCACAAGACATTATTCATCAATTCACAAACACATTCTTCATAACATTGAACGCCGCACAGGAGGAAGATTTTGGCACTGTTCAATATTCATCATCATCAGGGAGCAGGCAATAGCGCAGGGAGAAGCTTGATCCTCTTCTGGGCAGCATTAATGCACAGGAATTTCTTCATCTCCTTTTCAGCTCCTTTGGCACTGAGCAAGTGAACATTGAAGAGCAAAATCGTGGGTTCTTTAATTTCTATTTGCTTTATGTTTTGGGATTCAAAACTCCTTGTCGTTGTTGAGACGATTTTGTTCAAAACTATATGTGGCTAATTTTCTTTTATAACCTAGGGTACTATGAACTTGTTTGTGACTTAGAAATTTTTCTCACTTATTAGTTATGCTAAATTTTATTTCAATTTATTTAATCTTGTTTTTACAGATTATTGTTTAATGTAGGGCCACCATTGAACATGTTTAGGGAATTTTAAATAGACCGTGAGATTAAATAATGTGGAATTAGATTTTAATCTAAGGAGTTAGATTTAATCTAATTGGCGTCTAAGATAGACATATACCTAGAAGCCCCACATAGTCAAATTAGAGTGTTACCGATATAAATTATACCTAATTAATATGTGTGAGACATTACACAATTAATTTTGGTAAGGATATAAGTGGAACGACAGTCATTTATAGACACTTAGACTCTAGATTAACTGATTAAATTAGGACATAATTAATTTAGTGGGAATAAAATCTAAGAAGCAAACAAGGGATTAGTGACTCTAGGTTGTTCGTTAACGCTTGAATTTAATCCATTTCAAAGTTCGCATTTTTTATTAGATATTAGCTAATTTTTCTTTACTCGTTTAAACTTATTCTTGTTCGCTCAACTTAAACAAAAGTAGAAGATTTAATGCCTAATAATCAATTGTTTTGAGTCTCTGTGGGATCAACCTTGATTTACCAAATTATTATTCTATGGCCCGTACACTTGCGGAGCTTAATTTAAATTTTAGTAGCATCAAATATGCAGTAGAAACCATATTTGAATTTGACTTTACAACAAAAAAATTGAATTTGAATTTGTATCTAATATTGTTTGCTTATATGTGGAACTTCGTTTACCCTGTTGGTATAGCTGGGAAAACGGGCCAGCCCGCGGGTTGCGGGCTGGCCCGTGACGGGCTCCGGGTTAACTGGTGCGGGCCTGTGCGGCCCGCACCTTAATGGGTTGGGAAAACCCCAACCTAACCCTTTACCAGTTTTTTTTTGAATTTTTGTTTTAAAAATACTATAATAAAAAAATAAAAATTCTAAATCAACAAAAATATATTATAATTAGCTCAAGTAAAATATAATACCCCAAGTTGTATACAAATATGGACTCCACAATTATATATATTTTTTTGTATAAACATCTTCCTAATTTTATTGTATTAATAATATTATTAAAAAAGTTTATATTATACTATACAAACACCACAATTTGTTATGTGAACCACAATTTATATTAGTGAAGTGTCTAAAATATGCCTTAATGAATTAAATAGAGTTTTTCTTTTTTTTTTTAATTAAAAAACATATTTGGCGGGCCAACCCGCCAACCCGTGGGCTAGCCCGCCTTAGCCCGCGGGCTAAATGGTGCGGGCCGATGGGTTGGGAAAATCCCAACCCTAACCCTGCTCAACCCGCGGGCTGGCGGGTTGAGCCCATTTTCCCAGCTCTACCTGTTGGGCACTTAAATCCTTATTAAAAAACAGGCACTAAAATGCATAGCCCATGCAACAAACTTTTCACTCATTTATTCCCCCAACAAAAGAAGTGGAAAAGGCGGATAGAAGAGTAAAAAAAGGGAGAAGGCGAATAGGAGGAGAAAAAACGAAAAAAGAAAAAGAAAAAAAGCAACGCCAAAGAGTGAACCTATGAATGTTGCAAGATGAGATTTTCCTTTCTTCTTCTAGGATGAGGATAATCTTTCGTAGCATCGGCATCGAAACTCGGCCGATCAAGCTAATAATTATTTACAAAGTTGATGTTCCTCATTCCATGATATAAATATGGCGACCTCCTTTCTGCCATCAACAAAGCCGATCCTGAAGACGATAGTACTTCTACTTCCTCTCTCATCGAAGCTAATTGCTTTTCATATACACTATCCTCATGTATTTATGTGTATTTTTGTTTATGGCCATTTCCCATTAATTTGGGGTTAGAAATTAGGTTCTCATCATTATTTTATGGGAAGATATTTTCACTCTTTTAAAGAAAAATTGAAAGAGGCAGAAAACCATTTCATTCTTCTTCCATGAACCAAACACGTTATTACGGAGGGATCCTTGCCTTTTTCCTTTTCTTATGCTCATTTTCTTTCAAGCAAATGGACCCTAAGGCTCTATTTGGTTGACTGAAAATGAGGGAGGGAAATGGAAAATAAGAAGTTCCATAGCTGAAAACGTGTTTGGTGGGAAAATTTCCCGTCAAACTGGTTTCCTGCCTGCCCTAAAATTCCTTTAAAGGACTGAAATTAGGTTCCCACCAAAAATGGTGGGAACCCAATTTCTGGCGCTTGAAGGAAATGAAGCAAGACCAAAACACCCTTGTCTTTTAATAAAACAAGAGACGCTCGAGACCCAGGTTGGTGACGACACGACACAGTGCGATAATGGTGAAGGTGGGTCGCTGTGTGTGTGTGAGAGAGAGGGAGAGACCACCCAACTGCAGATTGTCATGACAGATGTCGTGAGTTGAATGAACGTGAATGAGCACACACAACGTCGCCGGCCTCAGCAGTCAGCTTCACTTGACACCATACTCATTGGTTCTCAATCTTCCTTGTCCTTTTCTTATGATTCAGACCAACCTGACGTACGCTTTTTAAGTTCTCCTTCTTCTCTATCTTATCTCTTCTATTTCTCCCTTTCTGTAATTGCTGCCCACCACTCTTCCTTCAACTTTGACGGCATATCTCTCACATGGGTTGGGTTGTGGGCTATCACAATGGCACCCTCATAGTTAAAGGTATGCAACGTTCACGGCACCTATTTGAGGCTGTTATAGGGTTTTTTTTAAAATGAAGTTATGGGTTTTGTTTTAATTATTGTTCTGTTTCAACGCTTAAATAACAGGGCAAAACAGAGTTTCATGTTCATAAACCAGTAACATTTGATTGATGCAAATTTGAATTTGTTGCTATAAATTCAAGTTTAAATTTGATTTCTTTTGCAAATTCGAATTTTTAGCCGAAGTTAGATTCAAAGTTGCATCAAGTTCGAATTTCTTTGCTCCAAATTCAACTTTGATTTCTTGTACAAATTCGAATTTGTGTATCAAATTCTAATATCTTTACTTTTGTTCCCAATAAAATAGAAAATATTTCAACTAATCTAAAGAAATATGTAGTCATAATATTTCCTTAACTCCCTATATCATTTATTATCCTATGACTATCGGCACTATCAAATATCCAATTAGATAGTTATCATTTAATTTTGTTGTTTATTTCATTTTTTATTATTATTATTTATTATCATAATTACATAAGGTCATGAGTTTTAAAATAGAACATATTTGATTTCATATCCTAACAACTAACAAGACACAAGTTTCATCTTTTTATATGTTTTATCATTTACTGCTATTTTTATTTTTCAATAATTTATTACCTACGGTTTTTGATGAAATTATAGTATAATTTTTAATTTTCTTGAAAATTTTACATATTTTATTATATTTTTAAAGTATTATAATGTATTTTTTTAATTATTTAATTATATTAATTATTGAATTATTGAATTTTTAATTTAATATGAATTTTATTAATAAATAATCATTAAGGGCAAAATGGTCATTTGCATATATTTGTTACTTTCCTTACTACAACTTTCAACCAACCAAACATAAAATTTTCCATTCCTTTCCTTTCCATCATGTGCGTACCAAACATGTTAGCTTTTATTTCCATTCCTTTCCATTCCATTCCATTCATTTCCTTTCCTTTCCTTTCCATTGAAATACTTTCTGTGAACCAAACGGGCCCTAAAGGTTGGTATGGTACAAGGGAAGGGAAGGGAAGGGAAAATGGGTCCAGGAAAAATTTTTTATGAGTCATATTTTGAAAACTTAAAAAAGTGGGGTTTGAAATTTTTAATTATATTTCCTTACTCTTTTATCTTACATATAATATTAGTTAAAAATTAGAGCCCTACTTCTTCAAATGTTTTAAATTCACCTAACAAAAATTTCCCCTCCCCTCCACTTCAAATTCCTCATACCAACTAAGCCCTACATATTATGAATGCAAGAAATGAAGTGGTAAAATCAAGCCTTGTATTCCCCTACCTTGTTTGGCCAGTGTGTTTTTATGAGAAAGGAGTAATTTTGTTTGAGTTCTTTGATGTGATTGAAATTTTCTTAGAAATATATAGAAAATGACAATTTAAATTCTAAGGACTGATTATTAAAATTCAAGTAGAAGAATATAGTTGTTGGTTCTAGTTAATTACAATTATGTTAGATTTACACCCTTTAATCTACACGTTCCAAAGTCAATATTGTCATGGAGGAATTCTTGTGTGGACTCAAAATTAACAATAAAACAGCTCAAATATTTGTGTCAAAGTAAGTGTCACTTATTTATTTTTATTTTTATATTACCTTTTTAAAAAAATATGCACTCATTAATTACTCTCTCTCTACACTTTTCCAAAAGCCCTCCCTCTCTCCTCCCCTTTCCCTTCCGTGCCATCTCTCTCATCATGTATATATGCTCGTCATTTGCAGCTTTGTGAGATTTTGAATTTTGATTACGTTACTTCATATTTATTCTTCAAGTTGAATCATGATAATAATCAAACAACAACATTAAAGACCACTTAGAGGACTGGGCGTGCGATCAGTCCATTGTAGGAATGATTATTGAGCTGATATAGTATTCCCTCTATCTCGACATACAATGTACTTTTAATTAAATTGTAATTTTTTAAAAGGTAAATTAAAATTAGTTAAAAATAATAAATATATAAGAAATATATTATTTTTTTTCTCAAAAGTGTCATCGGTTATGAATAAATAAAAGACAAAGAGTAATTATGAAAAAAAGATGAAAGAGAATATGTGGGAGAAACTAATACATCGGCAACATAATAAAAAATACATTTATTACTCAAATAAAGTCAAATATAACCTTGTAAAACGAGACAAACCTTTTAAAAATATAACACTATATATAAAGATGGAGGGAGTACTCTATCAGCTCATATTATAAGAATGTTAAATTTGAATTGTCTCAATACCTTTTATTAGAGCTAACTACATACAGTCTAAGCGTTGAATGTATTTTTATCATTTTTTTCTTAATTAATTGTATTATCTCTCTTCACTTTTTCTTTTTTTTACATACTCTTCATCTTTTCTAATACTACATTCTTTTTCAAATTCCCCTTATTCCTCTTTCTTATTTGTCCACGTATTTATAAGGGTTGAAAAAAGTTTATTTCTTATATAACCATCACCTTTAACTAATTTTAATTGTTTTTTAAAGCGCATAGTTAGGGAGGGAAATATGTTAGGCCTTTGTAGGCTTCAACTAAATAGGTCTGGACCTGATTAAAAATGTAGAATTAAAGCCTAGACCTAACTTTGTATGTAAGCTTTTTTTAAAGCCTGAACCTGGGCCTTTAAAAAGCCTGACGAGGCCTGAAAGCCTATTTAAAAGTCTACTTAAATTGTATATTCTTAAATATGCTTAAAAGTCTATACTTCTAATTTCATATTTTACCCTTTAAACCTAGTAAATGCATACGTATGTCTTAAAAAGATTTCATGACTATAAAATTAGATTTTTTTTCCTATTACTTTTATCGTAAAAAGTAAAAACTATGATAAATTATTCTTTTTGAGATTATAATATTTCATATAGGTACAATTAGAATAAACTTGCTAGTTGCAAGAACTATTATGCTTAAGAAAATCATACAAATTAGAGAAGAGTAGTGAATTAGCAAAGCATCTTAAGTATTTGAAATGGAACAAAAAGAGGTGAACAACAAATAAGTGAAAGAGTTTAAATTTGTGTACGAACAATGAGATGTAAAACTTAGAGGTAAACATAAGTTGATAATGTTATAATTAATTTATATTTAATTTATTTATTTTATACTAAATATCATAGTAAAAATTACAAAACAATTAAATAGGTCAGACCTGTAGGCTTATAAGCTAGGGCTTACCAAAAAAAGGCCTGACCTATTTGGCTAAATAGGCCTAACAATATATTTAAATATGAGTCTGACTTATTTATTAAATAGATTGAGTTACACTTATTATAAGTTAGACTGTAAACCCTTGATTTAAGCCTGACTTATTCCCATCCATACACATAATAAAACTCTTATAATAAGCACTCGCGACAAGAGTTAGAACTAATCATAGAGTGCACATTTTTTGGGAAAAAAAAATTAGAGAAAGAGTAGAAATAGACAAGTGATAAGAAGAAAACATTTCAGCTGTATCATTGCTACTTGTCACTTGCATAAATGGTTTGATGCATTAGTGCTCACAATAATTCCTCTGTCGTCACATGATCCCATTGTTGGATTCGTACCTTCTTTTAACTATGTTGGCCCCATCATGTCTAGTGTTTGCCGGTTTCACGTTTCTTCTTAGAAAAAATCATAATTAGATTGCTCATTAAAGAATTAATCATAATCAGATTCTAAACAATCATCAAATTATATTGAAATCCTAAGGTAACTATTATTAACAACTATTACTTTGTCAATAATAAATCATTTAATATTACTCAAATCCTTTGAAATTTTAATATAATTTGATGATTATTGTGATTTTCCTTCTTCTTCTTTGCTTCTTCTTTCAACTTTACGCCTCTCCCACTCATCAGAATGGATAGAGACGAGTGATTTCCGACAAGCACATCGTAATAATGGTGAATGTTGACATTGACTCCGGGTCTCTGCAAAGTCTTTGGTTTCTTCGTCTTTTTGTTTTCTCTTCCCTTCAATTTTCACTCTGTTTCTCTTCACTCTCTTGTTCTTGCTGCTCAAAGCAAACGTCTATGTTCATCACTACATTTGTTTCCTTACTCTCAACTTTCAGATTGAGTTCGTTTTGGTGATTCCCCATTAAAAAAAGAAAACAAAAATTGTTTTTCTTCTTTTGCATTAAGTTTGCTGCATTCTTGTCAATCATATACCCATAAAAATATTTAAAAAATTAGGAAAAAAGAAAACAAATTTTTTTTCCTACTCCCTGCCCAGTTCAACATGAACTCACTACAAAAAAATAAAAAGTTTGGATCATGGAGTTTTCGTTTAATATCGCTTTTAGAGCTGTCACTGCTCTTGTTTTGCATTGATTAGGTTGGTTGCTTTCTTAGTAATCTTTGGGGGTAAAACTCTTCTTTACGAGGTTTGTACTGCTTGCCTGGATTAAAAAGTCTTTAGATCTGAACTAATTATTTTCAAAAAAAAAAAAGAAAAAGAAAAAGAAAAAAATGTGTGTTTAAAGTTTTTTCTTTTCTCCTTACTACTCTTCTTATGTGATCAATTAATTTTTATAAATACCCAAGAAGAAGAAAGAAGTCTGCATGAGAAGCTTTAATGGTGTCTTCATCTGTGTTTTATCAGACACAAGGAAGAGGTGGTGATCATAAAGTGATACTGGTAAAATCTTTACCTTGATGGTTAGAAATCTCGGATTTCAGTTGGTATGAACAATAATATGTTTTGATCTTGTTTACTTACTTTTCTCTCTCTGGTTTTTATCTACAGGAGCTTAATTGCTGCCTCCTGCATCCAACTTCTAATTCAACATTGAGCAAGGTAACTTTTGAATGGTTCTTTTGAATTACGTTTTATGAATTGATTGTGGCGTATTACTTGTCATGATCCTTCCCTAGTATACTACTTGCACCTTTTGAAGATCATGACAAGTACATGACAAGGTAACTAAATTTTTTTTCAAAAAAAAAAAAAACGGAGAAAATGCCTGTTTAAAGTTTTTTTTTCCCTCCATGCTGCTCTTCTTCTGCATGTGTTGTTGCTTTTTTTTTCCCTGATCAACATTTTTTTATGAAAATCTAAGAAGAAGAAGTCTGTACTTGAGAAGCTTTGGCGTATTGTCTTCATCTGTGGTTTATCATACACAAGAAAGTGGTACTGGTAAGATCTTTATTTTGTTGGTTAGAAATTTCGGATTTGAGTTGGTATGAACAATAATATGTTTTGATCTTATTTACTTATGTTCCTCTCTCTGATTTTAACTACAGACCTGAGCAGCTGCCTCTCGCATCTCAAGCTTTTGAAGGTCAACTTATGATTCAACATTGCACAAGGTAACTTTTGAATTACTGTTTATGAATTGATTGTGGCGTATTATTTGTAAAGAGGATAAATGAGCTTAGCAATGCTTTTAATTTTATTTGCTAGAATCTAGAACTTGTATATGTATTTTGGTGGGTTTTTATTCTGTCTTTGATAATTGTTATAAGTTCATGACAATCGGACAACTGCTTCCCTTCCACTAAAATCAACTAGAAGGATCACGTGATTTATCTATTGGGATTAATTATTGCAAGTTGAGTAGTTCATGACAAATAATAATATATTTCAAACTATTAAAAATATCAAACGGTTTATAAAATCAATTAAATAGTCAATTTCTACTCTTATCACTTAATAAATCTAAGATTACCCAATCCCTTACTTGGGATATAAGAAATTGGAAATACTTAAATTTACCACTATACAATAGTAGATAACTACTATGGTGTGGCTATCTCTGTCAATAATCCTTATCTATGGTAGATGTAACGTTCACTTAAGGGATACATATAGTAGATAATAAACTACACAAGTATTGTAAATTGTATAAACCAAGTATATAAACAAGATTATATACCAATACTCATAGAGTCACCTCTACCACAATTCTCTCTCTCTCTCTCTCTCTCTATATATATATATATAATTACACATACACTAAACAGGCATCTTGGCCCTTCATTACTACCTTCTATCTCCCTGCTACTTTTAAATTACATCCTACTACCTGCTATAACCATCCTCTGCCTTCAAGTGTAAAGAGTAGTCACAAAATGAGGAGGAGGGATTCAAAGAATCTCAATAATAGCACATTCCATCTATTATTACATATAATATATATAATGCATGTTACAAATTACAAATAAGCATAATCCTGTACATCATCACGCAACTACTCTGGTGGATGAAATAAACCTACCTAGTGTGTGGAAGTGAATGCATAAAGCTAAAGTCTCATGGTGTACACCTTAAGGGTACTCTTCAAAATTTAGACCCAAGGGTAGGTCGAGTACTACTCTGGGTTTCGATCTCAAAGGAGCCGTAATGCAACTAATTTCCTAGAGCTAGATGTCAAAAATGAAAAAAATAAGGAAAACATTTTGTATTTGGTTTTCAAAAGGGTTTAGAAGTATAAACTAAAAGAGTAGTTTTTAAGGTTTTGATTAAAAATAGAGCTGCTCAAACTCCGCCCAAGACTGGGCTAGACATATGCCCAAAATTCAGTCTAAAAAATCTTGGAGCTAGCCTTTTTTACTGATGCCCAGCTTGATCCCATTTGGTCTGGAACCAAGACTGACTGAGTATGACATGTCCACCGGGCCATAGGACATGTCCTGTTCCTCATTGTGGTTGGGTTGATCTTGTTCTGTTTCTCATTGCTTAGAGCTTATTTGTCTAGGATTGGGTTTGATTTGGGCGGGACTAGGTCGCATTCGGATTCTGGATTGGTTGTGCAGCCCTACTCGAAAAGATGTAAGAGTATGAAATGAGTCATTATTGATGAACAGAGGCTTTAACAATCATTGCTTTAAAAGATAAATGTAAGTTTCTTGGCTAATTACGGAATTACCATTAGAGAGATCCTTGTAAGCTAGGCTTAGATTAGAATAAACAATACCATAATCTCGCTTGTTAATTTTTCAAGCGAAGTTAAATTAAGCACACTTAGCCATCAATGGACTTTTTAGTTGCATAAAGATCTTAATCCTACAATTGAAATCCTACATTGCTACTTAATTAACCATAGAGTTCAAGTCCATTGGTGGCTATACATTCAATGAATTTAAATGCATCTCTCTTGGATCTTAAAGGCTTGATACTACCCAACTCTTTTCATCCAGGTAATTTATGATTTGCCCATACAAATTCGGAACCTTAAAAAGACAAAAGGTCATTTTTAACTATATACTCCAATTAATCTTTCTCATTCTCTCGGATCATAGGTTGCTTTTCACTTGGAAGGCTTTAACACAATTTACTTTGATTAAGAAATTCTCAATTAGAGTCAAACAGTACCCACATCTTAAGGCACCTGCTTAATGCAATGAAGTCTTAAATATCCCTAAATCTCAAGCATTGAATACCTGATTCAAGAAGAATTATTCTTTGAAATTTTGAATCATTCATCTAACTCTTATCAACCTTCACCACAACTATGCCAGGCTCTAACACACACACACACACACACACTTACACACACTTTAAACCCCTTTTACTTGAATTCCAACCCGAAACAGCATTCATTCTTTTCTTTGAAACTGAATTATTACAATCAAGCTTTAGAAAATAATGAACTAAGCTTTAACATATAAAATTTAACACAACCTGAAAATTATCTTTCAACTTTATATTTACGCTTTCAATCCCCATCACCCACTAAATTCTTAAGAAGATTCCCTATTGACCTTGATAAAGTCTGCTTTAAATTCAAATAATTATATGACATATAAAATCGAAAGTACACTTATATACTCCTTTTCCAAAATCCTTACTCATTCAACCTACGCCCACAATCTTCCCAAGTGTTTCATACTTCTAACCAGGTAACATATTTACAATTGATTCCTAAGCTTTATACATTTGCTTCATACCAATTAACTTGTTTCATTTACTAGAACCAATTGTCTAACACCTTATCAAATAACCAAATAGCACCATCTAATAAACTTGAAAATAATTTCAGATTTCAAATCATCATTCATTTCCTATTACAAAAATGATTTCCCAAATATTTTATCCTCTTCAAGCTTTAATACCCCACCTCTAAACAGTATTTAATTTGAACATCATCACAAGAGTAAATTGCAACTTAATCACACAAATTACCCATTCTATATTCTCTTATAACCTCAACAAAAATCATTAGAATTCTCTCTTAATCTTGATAAACTTTGAGCAAAATATATACATCAATCTAATGGAAACATGCAACACACTCCCAAAACAGCAACTGAACTATATTTCAAGTCCTCAATATTAACTTCCAACAAGAACTATACATTTCTTAAATTGCTAAACAACCAGCTTCCTTTTGTAATAATTAATTTTTGTTAATTACAAAGCACTTTCTGCATCATCCTGAAATGTTTTTCTTTCCAGATTTCGAAACAATTCATCTAATTACAGTTGAACTGCATTTGTATTTACGGCTTATACCAGTCCCAAAATCTGTAACCATTTACTCCTAAGTGCATTATTCTTTTCTTGACTAACTGATGCTATTAAATAACAAACGTTCCATTATAAATTCTAGTTTTCAAAGTCAACTCATCAAACCAGCACAATCAGCATATTCTCCTCTGGGAATAACAGAACTTCCATATACTTTTAAATGACCATATTATGATTTATCATGTATTGACAGCTAAGGGCATTTGTTGAACATTTAGGAACCTCCATCATAAACAAAAGGATCGGTTCCTGGTTCAGAAATTAGACAATATCATAGTAAGCTTAAACCATTGATCTATCAACACTTTAAAATACTGGTCTCACCTTTGGAACTTTTTAAAAAACGTAAATTCCAATCATAATGCACCTCAATTAATCAATTAAAACCTTCGTTAGTTTTCTTAAATAGTAGCTTGAATACAACTACCTTCAACATCGCACCTAGATTTCAGCTTAAGCCTTCTCAAAAATTGAGATAAAAACATAGCAGCGGCTTAATAGAATCAGAAATCCTTATAAACAACACTAATTGATCTTGCAAAAACAACCTCTCATTCTAGTTTACTCCTAACTATATTTTGGCACAGTTTCCATTTTTTTTCTAAACAGAAAATCATAGTTCCACTTGTCTATAATTGAGTACAGAAACAGAGCACAAAATCCCAATTCATGAATTGTAACACAAATCAAACCATACCATAAATCATCTCTATTAATTTCCTAAGCTTCAGGTTCCATCATTAACTTAATATACCCAATCGTTTCATTATTATATCCCCTTAATCCTAGAGAAAACACAGCTAACTTTCGGAAATAATAAGCCATACATCATAACAGAGAACCTTTAAATCCAAAACTACCAATATCAACAAGGATTCGAACATATAATCTATTAAACCGTATACAATATAATCCTGACTAATTTCAAACACTTATTACCACCACCTTCAGTTGAAATTCGAAGGAACTCGTAGGTGAACAGTGACCTGCATATAAAATTTTGAAACCAATTCACAATACTTCATCCATGCTCAAATTTCTTTAGGAAATTAAACCTTTAAATTGAAGTTCATGCTTCAGTTTAGTCGGTTCAAAACCCCAAAATCTCTTCTCCCAATTGGACCCACTCCCAGAGTAGCGCTTACCAAAGAAACAAAGGGTAAGAATCGGAGTCATCCTCCTCCGCCGCTGGCGACCATCTAAACCTCCGGCCATTCTTCTAGGGGTACTTTGGTCTTTTTGAGTGCAACACTTCTCTTCTTTTGATTTTTATTTCCTCTACTGCAATTTTTACTATTTTAAGTTTATTCATTATTCTGAAAATAATTTCTAGAAATAAATCCTTAGATCCAATTAGGATTTTCTTCCACCATAAATTTCTTTAAGCCTCAAAATGTTTTCCCTAATATTCTCCAATAAAAAATAAATACCTAACTATTTTTCTTCAATTTATGAAGAAAATAAGCCTTAAAAATCCTTAAAAATATCTCAAGCTTTATAATTTATTTATAAGGCATCTTAATTACTACATAAAATCTCAAGATTTTAAACAACTCATCTTCTTCTTCTTCGGGGTGTTCCACGGTATATTATAATGCAAGTTATAATTATTTGCCATGGTCTTTCTTAAGACTATCATTGAATGCATTTCTTTGTTTTGGGTTCATCTACTTAATTTTATTAGCTACTCCCTCCGATCCTAATTATAAGATCATTTTGACTTTTTTTTTTAAAAAAATTAAGGATGCAAAATTAATCACTTCAAATTGTACTTAGTTCTCTTTTTGCCCCAAAATTAAATTATTCTAATTATAAACTAACCTATAATCTAATTACATGTGACATATGTTATAATTTAGTTGTCCAGTTTGCTTCTTTAACATCTAAAAAAAAAATCAAAATGATCTTATATTTAGAACCGGATGACTACATAACCAATGATGCCATTTTATTTGTCATTACAGATATTTCTTCCAACATTCGCTGAATCCCTTCATTCTTTTCCTTGGTACTAAATTTTCTTGTCATCCATTGTTCAGGAAGTAAGGATGGAGATTCTCGCTGCAGTTGCTGCAAAAATAACAGAGCTTACTGTGGTACCCATTGGAAGGCACACGGGGTATTTATTATGCTATAGTAACAAATTAAACAAGATAAAGTTTGAAGTAGAGGAGCTACGGACAACGAAAAACCACATCGACCATGATGTTGAAGCTGAAAAAAGAAGTGGAAGAGAGATTTATGATGATGTAGAAAATTGGCAAAAAAGAGTTGAAGAGACCTTGGCAGAGGTGCATAAACTTTATGAAGATCAACCTCATGCTCGTGTACGGTGTTGGAAATGGTGTTTTCCCAATTTGAAATCACGGTACCAACTTGGTAGACAAGCAAATAAAATGGCTTTCACCATTGCTGAACTGAAAGCAAAGAGGTTTGATGCTGGAGTTGGGTATGTTCCACGTTTAGATATTACAAACTACTTTCCTGCTACCAGAGGAAGTGATAAGCTAGAGTCAAGAAACTCAGTTAAGGAGGACATTTTGTCTTATCTAAAAGATCTGAAGGTCAGCAAAATTGGGGTTTATGGGATAAGCGGAATGGGAAAGACCACTCTAGTTAAAGAAGTTGCCAAACAAGTCATTGAAGACAAGATGTTTGATGCAGTAGCCATGGTAACTGTATCCCAAAAGAATCTTGATGGAATTCAAGATGAAATTGCAGAACAATTAGGCCTTCATAATTTAAAAGAGATGACCACCTCAATTGGAAGAGCCAATCTTCTCTGTGAGAGGATAAAAAAGGAGAATACCATCCTCATACTAGATGATTTATGGGAGGAAATTGATTTGGAGAAATTAGGAATCCCTTCTGTAGATGTATGGGGAAAAATTAATTCAGAAAAGGTGGGAATTCCTCAAAAGAATGATTTCAAGGATTGCAAATTATTATTGACCTCAAGACGAAAAGATATTTTAGAAAAGAATGATTCTCAAAAGAACTTCTTTCTTAAGGGTTTGAATGATGAAGAATCTTGGAGATTGTTTGAAGTTATGGTTGGTGATGTTGTTAAAGATGCTAATTTCCAAACTATTGCAACCCAAGTGGTTCAAAGCTGTGCAGGCTTTCCTGCTTTGATAGTTACAATTGCAAAGTCATTAAAAAATAAAGGAATTCATCATTGGGCAGATACCTTGAACAATCTACAAAGGGTTGATAATAGAGATATGTCTGACACCCTTTTTTCATCTCTGAAACTCAATTTCAATCAATTGAAAGATGAAGCGCAAGAATTTTTCTTGCTTTGTGGTGCACAAGGAACATCCATATTTTTTGGTGACTTGTTGAAATATGTTATAGGGTTGGGTATATTTGAATGTATAAATACCATTGAGGACTCAAGGAATAGGCTTTTAACAATAATTGATGATCTACAGGCATCTTGTTTGTTGGATGATGATGATGATGATGATGCAAACGTGGAAATGATCAAAATGCATGACAGTGTTCGTGATGTAGCCATCTCAATTGCGTCAGAATATGTTTTCACTAAATGTAATGCTAAGTTGCATACTTGGCTAGGAGATGATATTCCTAAAAGCTGCACCCATATCATCTTGAAATATTGTTGCATCCAAAAGCTTCCTGAAAGGTTACATTGTCCCCATCTGTCATTTCTCCACATAAACAGCAGTGATAATTGCACTTTAGAAATTCCAGATTCATTTTTGAGGGGATGGGAAACCTCAAAGCATTAGATTTAACTGGAATGATAATAGATATATTACCTATATCTCTCAAATCTTTGACCAAACTCAAAACATTGTGCTTGGATCAATGCTCTTTGAAAGATATGGCTGCAATTGGTGCCTTGAAAAACTTAGAAATTCTTAGCTTAATTCATTCGTCCCTGGAAGAATTCCCTGGTGAAGTAGAGCAATTGACCAAGCTTAGAATGTTGGATTTGCGCAATGCTAGATTTGGGACCACCTTACCCAACATTTTGTGCAAGTTGACCGGAATAGAGGAACTTTATATGGGAAATGCCACAATTAGATGGGAGGTGGAAAGTTCAAAGCAAGAAAGAAATGCTAGTCATGCTAAGCTTGGCCATTTGACCACTCTAGAAATTCATATCCGTGAGGCCAGGCTTTTACCCAAGGACATACCGTTTGACAAGTTAAAAAGATATAAGGTTGTTATTGGAGACGAATGGGAATGGTCAAGCAAAAATGAGGCCTCAAAGTTGCTAAAGATAAAGTTGGATACTAGCATTAATAAGGAACGAGGGATCAAAACGTTGATTAAAAGAGCAGAAGATTTATACCTGGATAAAATCCATGGCATTTCGAATGTGCTTTCTGAATTGAATGGTGAAGGATTTCCGTTTCTAAAGCATTTGTACATCCAAAATAATGGTGAAATTCATCATATTATCAACTCCATTGAGGGGAATCAAGCTTTTGTTTTGTTTCCAGAATTAGAGACACTAATGCTTCACCGTCTCCATAATTTGGTGAAGGTATGTCATGGTCCAGTTAGGGATAATTCTTTTGGCAAACTCAAGGTTGTCAAAATCAAAAGTTGTGACAAGTTGGTATATCTCTTCTCAGATTCAATAGTAAAAGCTTTTTCTCAACTCGTTGAGATTGAAGTTTCTCAATGTAGTTCTATGAAGAATATTGTCTCTATAGAAAGTGCGGATAGTGTCAAAACTATTGATGAGAAGATTGACTTTCTTTCGTTGCGCTCATTGACTTTACATAGTTTGCCAACCATTGACAATTTTCGCTCTTTGAGAACTAAGCAGAGCTCATTGGGCGCTAATATTCCAACACCATTTTTTGATGCCAAGGTATATTCTATAATTTTATTTGTATAAATGGATCGAAATAAGCAATCTCCAAATATTGATAATTTCTTTAATTTAAAAAATGACATTTTACTTGGATTTTAATATAAAAAAGGTTTTACAACCCTCAAATAAATTAATGTCTGTTTTTCACAGGTTAATTTTTCTAATTTGGAGGCTTTGAAGTTGAGTTCAGTCAATTTGGAAAGAGTTTGGGATGACAATCAGTCTTCTGCAACCTATTTGGTCGAGAATTTAACCAAATTGACTGTAGAGGATTGTGGTGGCCTGAAGTATTTATTCTCTTCTTCTATGGCTGGAAGACTTTTGAATCTCAAGCACCTTGAAATAAGTAAATGTGATATGATGGAGGAGATAATTGCTACAGAGGAGATAAATGGCACTGCACAAGGAGAGGTAAATTAATTTGAACCATAAAGATATTTTGTTAGGTAGTTGCAATCATATTTCTTATCTATTATAGTTTAGTTATATGGAGTTGAAATTCAATGTTAACAACCTCTCTCTCTCTCTAAAGATATTTTTCTTTTTTGTTTAATCTTATCCTTACAAATGGATGACAGGTAATTTTTCCCAAACTGGAATTAATAATAATAAAAGACATGGAAAATTTAAAGACGATGTGGCACCCCATCCTGGCTTCAAATTCATTGGCTTGCTTCAAGGTGTTGGTAATAAAAAAATGTGAAAAAATTGAGAGAATATTTCCAGAATATATGAATGCAGCATTTGCAACTCTAGAAACTTTGGAGGTTTCAGACTGTAAGTCTATGCAAGAGATATTTGAGTTAGATGTCAATGCAGATGATATGACAGAACTCAAGTATATCACATTACTTCGACTGCCACAACTGAAACAAATCTGGAGTAGAGGTTCTCAATCAAGTCTTCGCTTTGAGAATCTAAATGGTGTGCATGTTGCAGATTGCAATAGTCTAGAATATCTTTTTCCTTTGTCCATTGCAAGGCACGCAATTCATCTTGAAGTTATCGACATAAGGAATGCATGGAGGATGAAACATATAGTTTCAGAGGCAGAAGGAATCTTGGACAATCCAGTCAAGTTTGTTTTTAATCACTTGACCTCATTGATACTTTGGAATTTAGATGAAATGGAGGGATTTTTTGATGGAAATCATAGATTACTCTGTCCATTGTTGAGGGTATTAGATGTCCGAAAATGTGCAAATGTGAAGCTCTTCGAGACACAGTGTTGGAATGGCCACGAAATTGTCTCAATGCAGCAGCCGCTTTTCACAGTTGAAGAGGTATGCATATATAAAAAGAATAACTTGTTTGTAATTTTAACACCATATATAGAATTTCAATTTTATATAATAATTTTTCATGTGAATTTTTTAAATCAATTTAATTACTTGCTTATAACACAACAATGTACAACCATGATGTCCAGCAGGGAGGGTTTGGTAACTTGAAAATTTTAGTCGTGAAGGATTGTGACTTTTTATCAGATGTCCTTCTACCATCGCATTTGCTGCAAGGTCTACCCAACTTAGAAGAGGTTGATGTGAGTGAATGTGATTCACTGGAAGCTGTGTTTAATTTAATCAATATGAATGAAAAGGAGAAAATTCATCTGAAAACAATAACTCTCTCTCATCTCCCTGGCCTCAAGCACATTTGGAAATCAAACTCTCGTCAAATTGAGAGGTTTGATGACTCTCAAACATTCAAGATTTCAAAAATTCAAGGCATTAGAGAAAAAACAAAACATCATGATACGGCTGATCCGCAACATCAACAAGAAGCATCTCCCATTGGACAGGTATGAGGCATGCTTCTGAGCTATCTCCAGAGAACAGCAACAATAGTAATTTAGTTAAATTTTGTTCCAATAATTAAATTATCTTTAATGACTCAATAATCCCTTTTTTATCCGATAGGACTCAATAAGCTCTGGAACTGAGTTTAACCAAGTTCTGCAGTATCTACAGTAATTGATTTTTGAATCTTTAAAACACTCAAATAGCTCTTTAAAAGAGAAAAACAAGAAGATAAATAATTCCATCCGACATTTTTGTAAGTTTACCTGAAACTCTGTTTAACCAAGTTCTGCAATTTTGAAGACTTATCCCATGAAACTCCTGACCTAACCACAGGTGCTTCTACCCAAATTGGAAACAATAATATTAGAAGACATGAAAAACTTGGAGACAATATGGCACCCTATCATAACTCCAAATTCCATGGGAAGCTTCGAGACACTGAAAGTGAAAAACTGTCATAAAATTGAGCATATATTTCCAAAATATATGCATGGAGCATATACAACTTTAGAAACATTGAAGGTTAAAGATTGTGGATCAATGCAGCAAATTTTCCAGGTGGATGTCGATGGCGTTTGCAGTGGACATCATATAGCACAGCTTAAAAATTTAACCCTACTTAAATTGCCGATGCTCAAACAAATTTGGAGCAGAGATCCTCAATCAAATCTTCTCTTCAAAAGTCTGCAAGTTGTGCGAGTTGAAGACTGTGATGATTTAGAGTACCTTTTGCCATTCTCTATAGCTAAGAATCTGGCTCAACTTGAAACAATTTCAATAAAGAATGCTGAGAAGATGAAGGAAATTGTTTCCAAGGGAGATGAGCCTTTAGATAATCCTGTCGAATTTGTGTTTAATCAACTAACCTCAATGGTGCTTTGGAATTTACAAGATTTACAGGGATTTTATGCCGAAAATCACAGTTTATCTTGTTCAATGATGAATGAATTAGATGTATTCAATTGTAAGAAATTGAAGGTGTTCAAGGCACAAGGAACACGTATTACGAGTAGCCAGGGAAGGCTTTTTGATGGCAGCAATCTCCAACTCTCGGTGCAACAACCTCTTTTCACACTCGAAGAGGTATGCCTCATTCTTTATAAAACAGAAGAGTGATATCTTAATGCTTGTCCAAAGGTTGTCAATATTGTTCAATTATGTATGCAATTGATCATTGGCATGTTAAAAATTCTTGACTATAGTATTACCATTGTCAAATTTACTTGTATTATTACATTGCTCAGGACTAGGAACAATCTTCGCCAGCGAAAAACTTGCAACCTTATGCATATATAGCAAATAACTAAACAATCAATAAACTAATTTACTGGTTTGAGGTTTCTCTGGACAAGGAAAAAATGAAAGCAAGCTTTTTATATTTGATATTTTCACTCCCACTCTACAATGAAACTGGGATTCATGCACTAATTGTATGATATAGGTCATTGATAAGTTGGAGAAGTTGGCCCTATCCAGTGAGCATTTTCGCATTATACTGCAAGGACACCTTTCTGGGGACCACTTCAAGGAACTCAAAGTTCTTACACTACAAGAGATTGAAGATGATCAAACGAATTTCCCAGATTGGTTTCTCCAAAACATGCCCAGTCTTGAGCATCTCATTGTGGAATTTAGTTCTTTCAAGGAAATATTTCGAAAAGAAGTACCTATCGATCTGGAAGGAAAAATTGAGAACACAACACGAATAAAAAAGTTGACACTCAATAGATTGCAAAAACTCTATCATATATGTAAAGAAGGATGCCAAATGGACCCAATTCTTGAAGTTCTAGAATACCTAGATGTGAATGAATGTTCAGAATTGAAGATCTTGTTGCCTTCTACTGTAACCTTCAATCACCTGACATATTTAGAGGTCCAAAATTGCAAGGGATTGATTTATTTAATTACCCCTTCAACAGCAAGAAGTTTGGAAAAGTTAACAACATTGAAGATTAGAAAGTGTGAGTCAATTGAAGAAATTGTTGCAGGAAGGGGAGAGGATAGTATAAGTGAAATCACATTCAACAGCCTGCTACTTTTGGAACTTGATAGTTTGTCAAAACTCCAGATGTTTTGCTCTGGTGAAAGTTTGTTGAAGCTTCCATTGTTGGTGAAACTTGTAATAAGGCAATGTCCAAGAATGACTGGCTTTTCTACAGGGGAGACAAGTGCACCAATGCTTCAAAAAATAGTGACAAACGACGAAGATGGAAAATGGTGCTGGGATGGCGATCTCACTAAAACAGTCAACAAGATGTTTCATGATATGGTACGTTTTTTATTTACTGAAATTAATAATCATAGCATGAAGAGCGTCATAATGTCGTTTCTAAGCGATGTTCTCCTGTCACAATTTCTTTTTCACATATTATGAAAGTTATTTGCAAATAATGGCAAATTTATTGTGTGAAGTGATTTGATGTTTGTGTACCTGGTATCTTTGGATTTAAGGAAAAAATTTCATGTAGACATGGAGAATATATAATTATTCGTTCTCTATAGAGTTCGTCAATTTTTTTTTTATTTGACAAACAAAAAGAAAACATCATTTCATTACAAGAAAAGTAAACTTTTATTGTTTCAATGGATAATTTAAATATAAAACCAAAATTCATCTAGGGAAAATGACCAAAAAAAAAACAAAAAATATTTTCCAAATTTCAAAACCCCAATAACTATTTCAGTATAGGTATTAACAAATATAGTAGAGGTATTAACAACCATCAATAACTTAAAATCGCTATTTGGGATTTTGAAATTTGGAAGTTATTTTTTTTGGTCATTTTCCCATTTATTCTCAATCTGAACACATTTATAGAAATGCATTAAAACATAAAAAAATCATGAAAAGACTTTTGTATAATTACACATACCCACTAATAAATTATCATTAGTGTGACTGCTTGAACTTCTGTCATTCGATATTTGTTTTAAAATTTGAAATGCTCATATTATTTAAATAAAGTATTCAAATTCCATAGATTTTAAATATATAATCTAAACGTATCTATCCAGACACATTCTAAAAGAAATTTAACTGCGGTAAAATAAACCAAGAAAATGAGTTTGCTTTTTTAATTAATTCTGTCAGTTGTTAATAACTACGTTAATCATGAGGTGTGCGTCAATCTTATCCAAGACATTGTTTTAATGTTCTTTCATTATCTCTTACCTTGATGATCATTTGCACAGGTGGCATTTAGCAACTTCAATTATTTGGAACTTTCTGAATATCCAGAATTGGAAGAATTATGGTATGGCCCAGTTGGGCAGAAAATATTCTGCAATTTGAGGCATCTGGTGGTGCGTAAATGTACATTCTTATCCAACATGCTTTTTTCTTCGAATTTACTTCAATTGTTGTATACATTGGAGGAACTGGAAGTAGCAGAGTGTGACTCATTAGAAGCAGTATTTGATGTAAAAGCGTTGGATGACAAAGCAATAATGGAATCAAAGAAAGTTAGTGGGTTGAAGAAATTGGCACTCTCGGAGCTTCCAAATTTGAAACACATATGGAACAGAGAAGCAAAGGAAATAATCAGTTTTGGAAATTTGCAGATTGTGAATGTCGACAAGTGCCGACACCTGAAATATTTGTTTTCTGTCTCACTAGGCCAAGACTTGAGGCAACTTGAGGAGCTTCACATTGAGTCTTGTGGTGTTGAGGAGATTGTTTCAATTGAAGAAGGATTAGAGGAACTCAAGTTTGATTTTCCTCGGTTAACAAGTTTGGAGCTATGGTATTTGACGCAGATCACTAATTTCTGTCCAAAAAGATATACTCTAGAGTGTCCTTCACTGCAGACATTAAATGTTTATAAATGTGAAGAATTGAAGATATTTGCATTTGACGATTTGAATCCTCGACCGCCTGCTGAAATTAATTTGCAAATGAAACACGCTTTGTTTAACATTAAAAAGGTATGCACTCTTTTTTAAATGATTTAATTTATCTGACTTTAGTTTCATTCTTTCTAAACAAAAAAGATACATGGCTGAAGAGAACTATAACTATATGCGTGGCTTGTGAAAACAAAAAAAATTGTTTTATGTGAATTTATTAATTGTTTATATGATGAAAGAAACAAATTATATTTTGGCTTTTCAGGTGTCTCAAAATTTGGAGGAGTTGTCATTAAATTAAAAGGACACTATGAGGATATTAAATGAAAATTATGACAAAAATCTCTTTCAGAAAATCAAAATGATTCGTATGCAACAATATCAAGAAACTCCGATAAAGTTTCTAAATGCTTTGATACAAATATTCCCTGCTACAACCACACTTCAAACACGTTGGAGTTCTTTCAGAACACTCTTTCCTTCAGAAGAAATTGGTCATTGTAGTATTGAAAGGCCTACCCAAATTAAAACATTGTGGCTATATCAATTGGAGCAGCTTGAGCATATATGGATTGATGATGGCTCAGCATCACATCCCCTAGTTCAAAACCTTGAAGATCTGTGTATATGGGAATGTTCTATGTTAACAAGATTGGCTCCACATTCTGCATCCTTCAAAAATTTAACTTCTTTGATGGTGAAGGATTGCAATGGGCTTATGTACTTCCTGACATCTTTCACTGCTAAAAGTCTCATAAACCTCACAAGCTTAATAATTAGCAACTGTGGGATGCTAGAGGACGTTGTGATGATGGATGAAGGAGAATTAGAAGAAATAATTACATTTGAAAGGTTGAATGATTTGCAGCTATCTGGTTTATCATGTTTAAAAAGCTTTTGTTGTGGAAAACACACCTTCATATTTCCATCTTTGGTAGCATTAGAAATGACAGGATGTCACAAAATGGAAAGATTCTCATATGGAGTCATCATTGCCCCATATTTGAAATTAGTGGAAGTGGAAAATGGAAGGAAACTTTGGAAAGAGGAGCTTAACACCACTATTAACCAGTTGTTCATAGATAAGGTATGCATGTCAACAAAGTAATTTCTAAAAATATTTATTCCCTTCCTATCTTCTTGTTTTACATTTCTATCATCCCACAGGTGAAAAAAATCTGCTTGTGTGCCTTTGAGTTCTAGCTAGAAAACTACAGAACAATACTCGGAAAATATAATTTAGTAACAAAATTGTTCATAATATATTTATTGGTGCATTTGAAAATTTTTGATGCAAAAACTCGTATTTTTTTTCCTGTATAGTTAATTGTCCAAGATGCACACGAATTCTCATAACATTATATAATTCTGGCCGGATAATTATTGATTCTGACAAAACTACTTAAATTTAAATGTGAATTTAGTGTCACGATATGATGTTTGCTTGCCTGCCTCATTTAGGCAATTGGAGAAGAAGCTAAAGGTGGGGACAAAGAATCTTCAAGTAGCAATATACAAAGTAGTCAAATGCATCAAAAGATTGCAAGTACAAGCAGAGCATTAAGCTTTGGGGAGCATGGATCAAAACCAGAGGCTGATGATATTGTTGATCAAGGGAAGCAAGAAATGGACAAACTTTCTACTCTACACGCAGGTACTGCTTTAGACTATCTCGTGTTCTTCGTTTATTCTTAAATAATCATTATATTTTAGCGTTAATTTTATTTCCTTATTGATTTTAGTGGTTTTTGTTATCATGTCGTATTCTATATTTATAAAGAATCAGAAGATAGTATATTAAAATAATGATCACATGATCCGAAAATGCTTTTCTACAAGAATTTGACCAATTAAACTACAATACTCCGTAGTAGCTAAAAGCAAAGATTAAGCATTTTTCCCACAAAATATGAATAATCGTCTTTTTTTTCCGAATTCCATTTTACTTGTTTATGTAACCATTGATTATTCACCATCACATTCTTCAGAAGCCGTGACCTGATCAATCCAAGATGAAGGTACTATCTAGTAGTATTTCTTTTCCAATTTTCATAAATGATGTAATATATATATATATATATATATTTCTACATTTCATGCCATTCCAGTTCTGATTATAATAGTGACAATATGGCTTTCGATCATGAGTGAATTAAAACCTGCAAGGAAATGAATACGACTCAAACATCTAAGTGTTAATCAAGCCACAACTTCTAAACTTATTAACAATAAAAAGAGTAATGCGTTTTTCCTTTTATATCAAAGATAATTAATTTACTGATGTGTTTTATTTTTAATAAGAAAATCAATAATTTAGGTCTTCAAAATCATTTAGCACTACCACGGTATATGATGCAGGTACTTGTATTGTTTTGCACATTATTATTATATATAATGCATCAAATGATCTAAAATTGCTCTGCAATATGTAATGACTCCATCATCATAGTACTTTTTGGTTCATCATCATCATCATCATCATCATTTGTAAATTGGGATGCACAAGAGAAAATCATAGGATATACAACTTTACCCAAGTGAACCGCTCGTCCAGGCCCCTACATCTATAAATGATGGTGAAGAAAGTAATATTGCTTTTCGAAGGAATTAATTTTATTTGTTTTTCTGCAAAATCTGTATTATTATATTTTTGCTGTTCTTTCCTCTCAAACATAAACATAGTTGTTTAGATACAGGGAGTAGAGCGATGCATGAAACCTTTCAAAAACTATTGGTTCAAAATGCTGAAGACATGTTCATCGCTGAATCGGTTCAAGACATAGGCATTGATTAGCTCATTTTATACATATTAGAAGGAAAAAAAAAAATCAAACTTGTTTTCTTGTCTCTAAATTTGCCATGCATAACTATTCTATAACTTATTTGTTATACTATTGTTACTAGCTAACTTCTTATTGAATTGATTAAAATCGATTTGAAAAATCACATGACTCAAATGTTCATCTCGGTGAGAATATGTTCAGAGAAGCCACAATTTCTATGGCTTCAGATTACAAAGAAGTTAATGTATTTTTCTTAACTTGTTGAGGGGGGAAATTATTTGAAGTACTTTTCCAGAATTCTGTGATTCTATTTTCTAATTTTATAAGAAATTATTTTTCCAGATTTTGGGACTCAAGAGGCATATGAATCTAATATGGCGTTCTCAGTACATGATGCTCAAAATGTACCAAGTCCTACCACAGTTGATGATACAGGTATTGAGATTATATTACTTCCTCCAGTATTAAATATAAGGTATAGTTGATTTTTTTTAAAAAAAATCCTAATAAACATAAATAAGTTACTTATAAATTGATTTACCAAAAGTTTTTCTCCAAATTAGTATTCAACTCATAAACTAATACATAATCTAGTAATATATTACATATGTTATTAACTAACTTATTTTGTCATTAATCTCTCAAAAAAGTTAACTAAATCTTATATTAAATGTTGAAGGGGGTATTTTTTTTAGTCTCCAAGTTGCCATAGAGGATCAAATATTTGTAGAATTTCTTCTATTTTATAATTTAGGTCTCAATAGTCTACTTTATTTTAGCTCCCATTGATAATTGGGAAAATTTCAATTTACCCCCTCTAACAAAATTTCAGATTCGCCCCTAACATTTTGAAAAATCACTGAGCCCCCAAAGTAAAATTAATTCTGTCAACCAAAAAGGCTATTCTACTCCCCCGAATATGCTCACATTCATATTGGAAATACGCACAACAGTCTTGGAAATTCTTCTTATTTATCTTGGAGATGCATAAGTGAAAGGTAGCATGTATTGGTGTTAGATTCGACAATTTTAGAGAGTCGGAAATACATACAAAAGTCTTGGAAATTCTTCATATATATTTTGGAAATGCACAAGTGAAAGGTAGCATGTATTAGTGTTAGATTCGACAATTTTGGAGACTCGAAATACTTACGTTCATGTTGGAAATATGCACAAAAATCTTGAAAATTCTTCATATACATCTTGAAAATGAATAAGTGAAATGCATCATGTATTAGTGTTAAATTCGACAATATTTGAGACTTGTAAATACTCACATTTATATTGGAAATACACACAAAAGCCTTGAGAATTCTTTATATATGTCTTGGAAATGCATATGTAAAATGTAGCATGCATCAGTGCTAGATTCGACAATTTTGGAGACTTACAAATACTAACATTCATGTTGGAAATACACACATTAATCTATTATACCTTTCACTTATACATTTCCAAGATATATATGAAGAATTTCCAAGAATTTTGTGCGTATTTCCAACATGAATGTGGTCTTTTTGGTTGACATAATTTGCGTATTTCCAACATGAATGTGGTCTTTTTGGTTGACATAATTTGCATATTTCCAACATGAATGTGGTCTTTTTGGTTGACATAATTAACTTCACTTTGCCTCTTTGGGGCTAAGTGAAATTTCAAAATATTATGGGTGAATCTGATAGTAATTTGCTAAAGGGGGTAAATTGAAATTTTCCCTTGACAGTGCATTCTTTTGAATGGGAATATCCCTTTTATTAATGAATGAATTTTCTAATGTTCTGTCATATTACTTGAAATCAATTACGAATATCAGAGGACACAGAAATAATTCTTGGGAACAATTTGTCTTTCCAAACAATAAACTATGAAATAGCTGAAAATATAACACATAAGGCATTTTAATCTTTTCACAAACAAGAAAATAACTTATTTTTTTAGCAAAACATGAGTCATCCGGCTATTCTGTGATTTTAATTTCCTATTAACTATTTAATATCCAGCTTCTTTACAAGCTTCGTCTTCATCAACAGCACCAGTGGCAGATTTTTGCAGTGGCTTTAAGGAGTTGGACAAACTTCTTATTCCACATACAGGTACTGATTAAGACTGCCCTGTATTCTTTGTTCATTCATAAACAAGTAAACCTTATTTTATTATTGCCACAGCCTCATGTCATGTTCTATATTTTTTTTTATTTAGGTATTCACAGTCAAAAGATATGTGAAATCGTTGAAACGCCAATAATTCATTTGTATTTTGCAACAAAACATATTGTCTCGTTTTTTTTTAAAAAAAAAAAACACTAGTTTATTCAGTTATTTAGATTCTAAAGATGCATGAAACTACTAAAAAAATTTCAATTATTGTTTGCCATATATTGAAACAATAGTTTGGTGTTAATTTCTTTCACAGGGTTGATTCTTGCAAAAACCATGTTTCATTCTTTACTAGTTTATTTTGCTATTTTTGTTTTTATTTTTTGCCAACTGTTTGTTTTGCTATTTAGATTGAATGAGTGCATGAAAACATTGATAGGAGCTTTGTTTAGGTTGATCGAATCGAAGCTATGGGTTTTTTATTCACTAATGATTCCTAATATGCTATTATGGGAATTGAAAACTGCTAGAAAAATCACAAAAATCAAAGACTCAATCCAAAAAGAATCTGTTCAAGCAAGCCACAACTGTCAACAATAGAGAAAGTAATGTTTTTCTTTCTTTCTTTTTTCTGCAGTTTTCAGAAGTAATATATTTTTTTTTTTTTATATTTTATCAAAATGTTGTATCATTCTATTCACTCTGAGCTGGAAACTTTAAAATTAATAGGTTCTCAAGAGATGGGTGGCAACATTGAAAGGCCATTGATGGAAGCTGCTAAAATTGTTCTTAGACCTACAGGAGTTTATGATGCAGGTACTTATACTGTTTTGACAATTGTGACTGATAAGTATGATTAATAAATTACTTTCTTATAGGGCAATGCTTGTCAATTATAGTACTTGTCTAATTAGATTTTCCTGACTTTCGTTTACGTGAATTGAAATATACCTTGAGGGCCTGATACAAAATCAGGTGAAACCATGAAAGACTTAGATTTTATAATATTATAATATGTGAATTTGATCAAATTCATCCAAGTGAAATTATTTTTGTTTTTCTGAAATTTCATGTCAAATATGGTATATTCAATTTTAAGTTTTTATTTATTAAGCCAGTATTAAGACTCAACAGATGCGTATTAGAAGTCATGGAAAGGCCACCGGTTATATAGTTTCTACTACATTTCAGGATAGTGCGGTTGTCTTCTTGTCGCACCCAAATACACTAAAAAAGAACAACTCATGACTTTTTGTGTTTTAACTACTTGAAAGCATTTTTTTTTTATTTTCTTTCCATTATCTTGTCTCATTTTGTCCTCTAATTGTATTTTCTAAACCAATTTTTTTTTTTTTTGTGTGCATATTTTGACTTTAGTAGAGACGAATGAGGCAAAAATAGAAATAACTTGGAAAAAGATATTATTTTTACCGATGAAATCTTCTGTCCTGTGGTGGTACCCTTCCTTTCTTGTTCATGTGTTCTTTTACAGAGCCATTGAAGAATCTTCTGGTATACATCAAGAGAGATATCTATCAGGTTGAATGTGCAACACACACACACACACACAGACAGAGCTCCTCATGATACCCTGTTTCTTCCTCTCTGTTTTGGTTTAACAAGTGGAAGAAGAAAGACAAGTCTTCATCAGAAGACAACTCTGTTTCTTCCTCTCTGTCATGGTTCAACAATCGTGATTATGTGATGTTTTTTTCCTTCTTATTACATTTGTTGAGATTTAGAGTGCAAAATGTTTTAATATCAACTCCCTTCCAACAATCATTAAGTTCGTTATATATTTTACCAAAATTTTCAATTACATGTGACCATGCATCATATTTTTTAACATGGTTTTATGATAATATTTTAAGAAAAGTTACATTGTTAAGTGTGATTGAGGAACGTGACATAATATATATATATATGGACCTGAACAAAGTATTTTTCAATGAAGAAATAAATAAACATGTAAAAATAAGGCTACATAACTATATTTTTCCCTCATTTAATTGTGTAAAATGCTCCTCAAGAATTTGACTAATCAAACTACAAAACATTGTAGTAGCTAAGAACAGAGCAAGTAACTTTTTTCATATTCATAGAACTAAATTTTTTCTCACAAAATGTGAATAATCCTCTTTTCTGAATTCCATTATAACTGTTTATGTAGCTGTTGGTCCATTACCCCCACAAGCTCAAGAAGCCGTGATCTCATCAATCCAAAATGAAGGTACTGATCTTGTTTCTGGTTTCTGGTTTACTATTAAACAAACTAATTGGCTATTATTTTTGCTAAATATAGTCAATTTGTTTAGTGAGTTTAATTTTTTTACTAAATGAAATGTTAGCTCTTCAAAATCAAGGGATGCATGAGATTAGCACTGAAAGACCGTTGGTTGAATCAACTAAAATTGCTCTAAGCACTGCCACAGTTTATGATGCAGGTACTTGTATTGTTTTGCAGATTATATAATATGCAACAAATGATCTAAGATTGCTCTGTATCTAAGATTGCTCTGTAACATGTAATGACCCATCATAGTACTTTCTGGTTGTTTATTATTATTATTATTGTTGTTGTTGTTGTTGTTGAATTGGAATGCACTAGATATATCGCAGCATTTACAATTTCCATAACTATTATATGACATATTTGTTATATTAAAAGAGTCATAGAAGTCTCCGGATTAATTAATTATTCTAACTTCTTATTGTGTTAATTGAAATCAACTAGAAGAATCGCATGACTCAGATATTCACTTCAGTAAGACTTTGTCCAATCATACCACAACTTCAATGGCTGCAGACAACAAAGAAAGTAATGCAATCATTTTACTTGTTGAAGGGAATAATTGTTTCAATTTTTCCAAAATCTTGTGTCATTCTAATCTCTAATTTTTCTAAGAAATTTTTTTAGATGTCGGATCTCAAGAGACGTATGAATCCAAGAGGAGATTCTCGTCTCATGATGCTCAAAATGTAATGAATCCAACCATGGATTACAATACAGGTATGAGTATCATATTATATGGTAGTCATTATCTGCTATAAAGGATCAAATAGTTGTACAAGATTTTCCCTTACTCTTTTGCTTTTATCTTTGTGGAAGTAATTTTTTGTTTTCTTTCCAATATCTTATGCATTTTGTTTTCAAAATAATTTCTAAACTTATTTCTCTGCATATTTCGGCTCCAGAGACGAATGAGGATATTGAGAAATCCTTAAGTCAAACAACTCAAGAAACTCAGAGCCATCCTACAACACACGAGATAGGTTCAAATCTTGTTTTGATGGATCTTTGACTTACTATTCTTGATTACTCAATTAATTATTTTAACTTTATACTATGTGATTGTGAACTGAAATTTTTCAGAAGAATTACATGACACAAAAGCTTATCCCAGTGAGAATTTGTTCAACCAACCCACAACTTTTGTGATTGGGGACAAGAAACAAAGTAATAGATCTTTTGTTTTCTTTGTTATTATTATTTTTTTTTTTGGAAGAAAGTACTTGAGTCTTATCTCATAGATTGTCTTTTATTTGCTTAGCCCCCGGATCGCAAGAAACACATGACACCATTCAAACTGACCAAGACACTGAGAGTCTTCCCTCAGTACAAAACACAGGTCCTAATCTTGTGCTTTATCATTTTTTAAGTATTCATCGGATTAATTAACAATTTTATCATGGGGTTGCTAATATCGACCAGAAGGATCACTTGATTCATCTATTGGGATGCAAGAGATATGTGACACCATCAAGATGCCTTCAATTTCAGCTGCTCAAAATCTTCCAAACTCTTCCATGATTGCTCATGAAGGTAACGGTTTTATTTAACATATCATATTAATTTAGCATAAATTAATTGAGGTAAGTGATGCATTTGAAGCAAGATAATAGTTATATTAAAAAAGCTATAGATTAACTGAAGATTCTAATTTTTGTTGTATTAATTGTAATCGGCTAGAACAATAAGATGAATTAGATATTTACCTCAATAAGAATTTATTTAACCAGAACTTTCTGTGGATGCATACTACAAAAATAGTAGTGCAATTTTTTATTTTTTAAGGGGAAAAATTATTTCTTTTTAACTAAAACATCATGTGTCATTCTATTTTCTAATTTTTCTAAGAATTTATTTTTTTCAGCTGTTGGGACTCGAGAGATGTGTGAATCCAAAAGGATGCTCTCAGTTAATAATGATCAAAATTTATTGAGTCCTACTCCTACTTCGCTTTACGATAAAGGAGTTAATATTATACCCCTCTGTTACTTATTATAAGTCTACCTTAACTACTTTTCACATACCAAGAAATGGAAGTTATAGCATTAAATATATCCTATTTTTTTTTAGAAAAATCCAACTTCGCCCTCATTTAAGAATAAGTGTTAAAATAATATTTTATGCATTATAAACTTTCTCTCTCATTTTCCCTATTTCCAGCATAGGGGTAAAATAGTCACAATAACATTAATTGATCCCAAAATGGACTTATATTTAGGAACAAAAAATATGTGATAGTTAGACTTATAATTAGAAACGGAGTGGTATTATTTTGTAGTCTCCAAGTTACCATAAAGGATTAACTACTTGCAGAAGTCTTTCCCTTACTTTTTTTGTTTACTGGTTCTAATATTTCAAGTGATGTTTTCAAGATTCTACTTTATTTTAACTCCTATTAATAAATAATTAATGTGTCCGGAAATCTCTCTTTTCTTAATTAATTAATAAATTAATTTTTATTTTTCATAATTGTAATTTCCATTTACATATTTAACCAGCCAATGATCCACCTCCTTCACAAGCTTTAAAAGCTGCATGTACATCAACAACACCGGTAGTAGATCTTCACAGTAGCTTTAAGGAGCTGGACATTTCCGCACAATGGTTGCCTTATTTGGAGGTTGGGGTGAAGCGGCATCCTCAGGTTCTCGATTGGCTCAACACAAAACAACGAAGAGGGTTAGCTTCCTCCTCCTTTTCCATATTTGCTGAGGTGACTTGTATTATGAGGACCACTCGGAGAGGCGAATTGTCAGGAGACGATCGAAACTACATTCGAAAGTGTCTCACTGTCTTAGAAGTGATTGGTTTTGATGCTTCATGGCTGAGTTATGTGTATAAATGTATTGAGGAATGTGGTGATGTAGAAGTTAAGAGGAAGGTCGAGGAGACTATAGGTCAAGTTTCCAATCTTGAAGTTCATATTGAGTCCATGAAGAAGGAGTTAGCTTCTGTGAAAGAATCTTTAGTGTTGGTGCTTGACAAGGCTAGTAGGCTGGACGACTTCATGGAATCCTGAAGTTTGTGTGTACTCTCTTAGAGATACCTCCCTTCATATTTTCTTTTTCAGCACTATATATTTATTTTTGTTTATTTTTGTGTGATTGTTCTGTGGTCTATCTACTGCACAATTTTATAGGTGATGCTGTGATATACATTATTGGAGTAGACATTGGCAATATAATGTTTTGGATTGTGGTGTTGGGGATTTATTTTTAAGTCATCATTCTAAAAAATAAATATGTTAGGCATTTAGACCTTTATTGTTCATCAACAGAAGCAAAGAATTAGCTTGGTGCTGCCTCAAAATTAGGATTCAATTCAATTTATCAAGATAGCTAGAATAGGCCTCATGAACTTGGATGTTCTGTTTGCCTATATTTTCATCTTCATTAAAATTAAATTTGCATGTACTACTATTAAAAAACAACTTTTTTATTAATTATTTTTTTCCAAGCTTCAAAATAGTGACATATCATAAGCATGAAGAAAGCTAGCCAATACAAACACATATCTGCACAAGTCTTCATTGTATAGCATCTATGGAGGAGAGTTGAGCGAATAAATTAGGTCTTATGTATGCCTTGCCCTTCCCATCTATGGAGCAGAAGGGAAGGGCAAGGCATACAAATGTTTTTTATTAACACAATAAAGACAGCATTTTATGTATTCTCTCTACTAGTTGGACATTCATGTACAATTGCTTCCATATTTGATAATGGCTAAATTGAAAAGTTGACTTAACAAAAGATGGAACCTACATAAGAGAGTGTTGCATTGTATTACAAGGGGTGGCTTTGACAATGGCTGGAAGAATTATATATATGTGTGTTAATGGTTGCCATGAGGAATGTGGAAATGGAAAGACATTGAGAGGATGGTTGAGGAGGTTATCAACAAGAAGTTAGCTTCTTTGGAGGAATCTTTGCGTGACATGATTAGTAGGTTGCATGGTTATATATGATTATCTATGCACAAATGCATTATTATTTACTAACTCATTCTTAATAATTATATATAATTATCATAAGAATAATTGATGTTTAAACAGGAGGTGTGGTGTGTAACACCCCAAATTAAAATTTTAGAATGTGAGCGTAATGGGAAAGGGAAAGAAGAAAAGTTAGGGGGAAATGAGAGGACAAAATCGCCCATGGCTTGGTTCTAATAAGAAGAGTAAAATGTTAATTTACCCTTTATAATTATACTCTTCCTTTCTTCTTCCTTCCTTCCCAGATGTTTCCTTCATTCTTCTCCCTGTCTGCACTCTCATTCACTCCCTCTCATTCTCTCTGTTCTCTCCCTCTTCCCATGTCTGCCTCTGTTCTTCCGATTTGTGTATAGGAGATTTCGAAAATTCTAAACCGGTTAATGGGAAAGCTTAGGCTTCGATTTAAAGCTTTTGAGGAATGGGTTAGTGGTTGGCCGGATTTCTTCCCATTTAGACTCAGGTTACTGTTCACCCAAGAATGGAAGATGGAATTTCAGTCTACAACTACCTAAAAGCTTGCTTAAATTTGGTTAAAAGTAAGATAGAGCTAATAGATCGGGTTACATGTTAATTTTTCGTTGAGAAACAAAAATTTCAGATTATTTTTCGAATGTTCATTTTTATCTCTGTTTGGATTTTCAGTGGCATTGAGTTTTGGAATTCAAGTAGGGAATTGATGTGGTACCTGCATGTTTAAGTTTTATTGAATACTGAGATTTTGAGATTTTTAGAATGGATGCTCTGTTCGGTTATGTTTTTGTTAAGGATGGGTGTTGGTCTCTCTAAGTTCTGCTTTCATATTCTTGCATCTACCGTACAAAGAATACCGTTTTCCTGGGATTAAAGCCGTGAAGGTGTTATAATGGTCTAATACAAATTAGGAGGTATATCTTACAGTTTTTAGAAGCTTAATGGAGGTTTTATGTTGATTTCTTCTATGATATTTTTAAGGTAACTGAAACAAGGATATGCAATAAAGTTAGTTTGTCTTTTATATGTTATGTAGTTTGGAAACTGAAATAGTTTGATGGAGTTTTAATGATGGGTAATTCAGAGGCTTTAGAGGCGTACTATGGAATTGTATGTAAATTTTTCATTGATTTTTGAGCTGTTCGAAATTATGGGGTTGTTGATGAGTCTCTGTGGTTTGGTTAAGCTTTAATAAAGCTGTTGTATAATGAATTTTGGTTACAGAAACCGATTTAGTGGTGAGGTGATAAGTTTTAACCATTAATCAAGTGTTTCAAGGTTTCAGTTGTGTTGAGGTTTGATTTAAAAATCTGGACAATGTTTAAGAAAGAGTAATCTTTAAATAATTGGTTTTCTATTTATCTAAACTTTGCTTTAGGTTGCTTTAATTGTGGCAAGAGAGCTATCATGGAAAACTCTGACTGATTCTAAAAAGAATTTAAATGGAGGAGACTAAATTCAGGTGTTCAGCATTAATTTCACACAGTTGCTGCAAAGATTAATGATTTAAGGTGCAATAAAGTATAAGCTTTTGTAAGTTGAAATAAACAAGAGATGAACTGGTGAGATTTTAGAAGTTAGAAACTGAATTTAACGACATGAATGGTTGTACGGGGAATTTTGAATAATGAAAGCCATTTATGTTGACTTGAAGTAGTTGTTTTGAGTTCCCTAGGTTGTATTTAATTGTATTACAATGAGTATACTTGCTTTAAACTTCAAACGGTTTTACTGATTTCATATAAGAAGTTTGGGTCGACCATTATGCTTAAAGAATTTAGAGTGAAGCACTACTTTAGAATTTATCTAATGATTTTCATGCATAAAGTAAAAACTAGATGATGCGTTGCTATAGGTTTAGAGTTTAGATTATTAGAAAAAGGTTATGAAAGGATTTTCATTGATTGACGAAGTACTTTGGATTGTTTGTTAAATTTATATGTGTCAAAGTTTTTGGGGTTGTAATAAAGGTTATTTGAAAGGTAAAGAGGAATCTTTTAGACAATGAATCAGAAATTTATCGGACTATAATGAAAGACATTATCTAAATAGTTAATTACATGTACTATTTATTATTTTTTAATTAGTCCAGTATTACAAAATTTTAGAGCATAAAACAAGTGATTCAATTATTAGGGAAATGTTTGAAGAAACAAGCCTAAAGTGAAGCTGTTCACTTTTCCTAAGCTGCTGTCATAAAGTGTGATTTGATTTCTGTGGATTAAAGACACTTGCTTATGAGTTGGTGAGTGGCTTAAGTTGTTAATTGAATCTGAAAAATTTCATATTAGACACAATTTTTTGTCGAGCTTTAGATTATGGAGAAAACCTCAATTAACAAAGAATTAATATGTGTCAAAGCAAATAGAGTTTATGGAAAGGATTCTTGGTGAAGTAATTAGTCAAACATTGAGAATCGGAAAGACTATTCCAATTGGAATAGATTATTTATAATTGGCCATTTAATCTTAAAGGGTTAAGATAGTTATATATAGTAAAATATAATCTGTCACCAAACTAAAGAATGGGGTAGCAGCAAGCACATTAGAATCCGAGAGAGATGAACAAACCAATGTACAGTTTAGATCCTAATCTAACCATATGCATGTATATAGGTTCTGACTTTTGATTCGAATTCATCAAGATATCAAGAGGAAATCAGCCAATTCAGGACTACGGTTTTGATATCCAGGTAACAGTTTTATTCTATATCATATTATTATATATGAATAATTGCATAAAATCTGTTACAGGTTTATGGTAAGCTTTTAATTCTATCAGTTTATTTAATGAAGTATTCTTAAGCTAGGTGGATGCCACCCATAGTAAGATTAACATAACTTAACGGTTATGTGAGTAAAACTCTGCAGGTGGAGAACCCACTATTAATAAGCATATTGTTACTAATGAGTGGAAGTGAGTGGAAGGTGCACATATGGAGTATTGCTATCATATTAATTGTTTATGTTTAGGAATTGTTAGGTATAGTAATGAATGAAATAAAATACTACTGAGATTCTTTAAATCTCATCCTTTTTATATTTGTTTTTATAGCAGAGTAGGAAGACGGAAGCGCTTTTGACTTGTGGTAGTACGGTGAAGGGTAAGGATGCCTGCATCAGTTTTTACAGATCCATTGGGTTTTGAAATCTTTACCTGTATATGTTATGAATTTATGATAGGAAATGCAAGTATCACTATATCATTTTGTGTGTATATATATATATCTTAAAGGATAAGCACGACAACATATACAATAACCCCAAGATTTAGTTATTATGGTAGTAGATATATAAGTATGTGATGCATGTTAGGTATAATAGAAGTATTATAAGTTTTAACTTCTCAAGCACTATCAACTATAGTTAGAAATAAAGGATCAAATCTAGCTACTTATTTAATTTATAATCCACTTGAGTTTTAATAAGAGTTTGAAATGATTTCAATTTGTCAAAAAAAACCCATTACTTTAAAGTATCATTTTTATCCAAGAATTTGGATGAAAAGTTTTAATTTTTTCTCATTTTTGGGTTTCTGACAAAGACTAAGTGCTTATAAAGCAATTAAATTATCTTAGTATAGTACTCTCTCTGTCTCTATATATAAGAACCCAAAATTTAAATGGTTTTATCTTTTTTTTTAAAGAGCTTGGCTAAATTTGTTAAAGTATTTAATGAGTTTTTTTTCATATTACCCATCAGTATTCTCTTTATTTGTATTCTCTTTCATACTTATTAATGACACTATTATCACATTTTTCTCTCTTATGTACTCAATTATAAATAAGGGAAAACTTGAGAAAACAAAATTATTTCAGACATATTTATCATTTTCAACCACTTTCTTAATTTGTGTGATTCGGTTACTTGGACTCTTATATATAGGGACGGAGGGAGTATATAGAATTTAGGTGTTACATGGTGTTCTTGGATTTTTTTTTTTTTTTTTTGAATGGAGTTGTTCTTGAAAATTAGGAGTAAACTAGAACAAAGACGGAGAAGTTGAAACATATAAGGATTGTTTCTCCCTTCATTCAATGAAAGAGCATCTATCTTTATTCAGCTTTTTTAACTACATACTACAAATAGTGAAGTTAATTATCAATATATACATTATAAATAATTTCCCCATATAATACATCTGAAGTCATTCTTCAGGTGAATAATTTTTCAAAAACAACGAAGTCATTCACGGAAGAACGACTTCTAAAATCGTTCTTCCCGTGAACGGCTTCTATTTTTTAGTCTTTGTGCACCTATAAAAGAAGTAGTTCTTCATAATTTTTCGCTTGAACGACTTCCATTTCTTAGTCCTCGTACAACTATAACCTCCTAATTGAACGCCTAATGACCTCCATAATATAAAACTTTCTACTATAAGTAATTTAATTAAATTAAGAAGATAAAATTAACTAATATAAGAGATTATTTCTTTTAAACCACTTAAATCATCTTTTACAATTTCCTCCATTTTTGTTACTTGATTACTGTTAAAGGAGTACAATGGAAGTAACTAAGGTAAACACTAAAAAAATTAACATCGTACATTTTAAAGAGTTAGATTAACTTTGTTAAAAAGTTTGTATTAAAAGAACATGATAGTAATAGTTACATAGAACACAAATAATGACGCATAATTTTGATAAAGTGCATATTAATTTAAATTTAAAATAACATATAAATTAAAACTAGTAACAAAGTTTATAAAAAATAAAAATTATATTACCCTATAAATAGTAACAAACTACTAACGATTTTAAAAGTTGTTCTTCACTTGAACAACTTCTTTGTTTTCTTAAAATCAGGTGTATTATATGGGAAAATAATTTCTAATGTGTAGTATATTGGTAATTAATTTTACTCTTTGTAGTATTTAGGTAAAAAAGCCATCTTTATTCCTACCCTCCATTTCTTGTTTGTTTATTATTAAAGAGCACCAATAGAGATAATTTGAGAAAAAGTTGAGAAAAGTCTATATTCAAGTGTCATGTTAGTGTTGAAGTAGATAATGTAATATCCCAAAAATTCAAGAAGTTTTAAAGTAGCTAGCTAATGAATATTAAGGAAGATAATTAGGGCCTTAAGAAAATAGAGATATTTGAGATTTTAGAAAGGAGATTATTATAAAGGGCCAAAAATAGTTATATAAGCTTGTGAATTAAGTAAATTATATGTTCCAAAAGTTTTTATGTAGCAAGTTTCAGTTGGAAGTTTATTATTGGGATCATAAAAGAGCTCAATTTACATGTCTAGGACATGTCAAATAATCCCAAATTAATTAGCCACCTTGTTACAAATAAAGACAATTTTATTTAGCAAGTTTCCAACCAATTTTCATTTATAAGGGTAAATAGGACTCATAGTTTATTCTTGCTACAAGAGATAAATTTTTGGGCTTCAAGAAGAAGCCATCTTATAATTCAAGCTTTGGACGTGGTCATTGCATGCTCATGAAGACCACCCTTCATCTTTAAGTACTCATGTCAAGGATCAATATTGCATGGAATGCTTGGCTTTCAAATTCAAAGAGAAGCAACCATTTTTCCTCCCATTATCACGTGTCAAATTCTTCCTCCTCAACCATATTCTTGCTGACCAAGTAGATATAATCTTGGCCTTCAAGAATTAGTGTGTGCGTGGCCTTTGTATGCTTCTTAGGATGCCACCCATTTGGAAGTAAAGACAAGCGTCATCTCATGTAGCTAACCTTGCTCACCAAGTTCACGTGTGTGGCTTCCTTTGTAAGATGATATATGCATGGCCACCAAGAATTATTGGCCTATAAATAGATGAGATTGCAATGAATTGGAGGATGAGAAGGCTGAGTGGTCGTGAGGCAAAGAGGGAGGGAGGGAGGGAGGGAGGGAGGGAGAGAATAGATAGTCAATGAGGCTTAATTAGAAGGAGTGCTTTAGAAAGAGACTCTTCAAGAGGTAGCTTTAATTTGCAATTTTGTATATTTTATTTTGGTTGCATGCATATTATTGCCATTTATGCTGTAGTTAAGTATGAGAATATGTAATATCCTTACTCAGTTTGTTTTGCCATGATCATGTGTGAAATAATTCCAGTTACAGTTTACAGTTTTGTAAGGTATTATTCTCATTGGCTTGTTTTACATGCACAGTTTTTACCATGCATTATATACTAATTGTGATTATTGCTACTGAGATTTCCCCAAATCTCACCCTCTCTTTCTATGTCCCCCCATAGGACCAAGCTCATCCAAAGGAAAGGAGAAGCAAGTGGAACACTAGCTAAGGCAAGGAGGGCTTGGATATTTTGTAGTTTTAGTTAATTATCACATTTTGATCTATATGTATAAACTCCATAAGGAGCCTAATTAGTTTAAAGACCTGCAAGAAAATCAAGAACATAGACTCTGCTTCCATTATAAAGTTATATCTACACATAGAAAAATTATGAGAGCATGTGAACAAGTTTTATTGTGGTAGATATTTCATCTAGTTATAATTTGAGTTTGGCCTTGATATTTTACAGATAGTTACGTTAGTGCACGTCCTAAACTTTAAATCAAGTGTTCATGCAAAATTTTTGGACGTGTAGATTAGGAGATATAAATTTTGTAAGTTAGGCATAAAAACAGAAATTCCTGCGAAATTCCAATGTGTCTGAAAAATATAAGAAGGTTTTTCAATGATAATGGGACTAAATTAAGTCAAGATTATTTTATAATTATAAAGAATATTTAAAGAGCTAAAGTTTGAGCTTTAAACAACTATTTTTGGGTTTATATGTAATTAATTATGAATTTTCAAGTTAGAAGCTCAAGTAAAATATTTAAGAAAAATTTTAAATTTTTGGCATTCTTGGGTTTCTAAATAGCATTAGTGGTTCAAACTTAATCCAACAGCTCTAAAGATTGTCCATAGAGTAAGGTGTTACAGATAATGCTCCCACATTGTCACAGGTTCGAATCGACATGAGAAAGAGGAAGTGTGGGAAAAAGTTGAGAAAAATTAGAAATGTCTTATATTAAGGACAAAGCGCACCTCCCCATGTATATCATATTTAGAATAGGAGGGAGTATATCATAGAATCATCAATGCTAAGACTTTTATTCTATTGTCAACATTAATAAATCTCTAAAAGCTTATTTATACGTAAGCTTTCAATCTTTGTTTTTCATTCATCTCTGAGACAACTCGCCCCGATCAACTAGAATTATATCTTTCTCTTCAGCATCTTGATCTGAAAAGGAAAATATTACCACATCATGCAATGCATATGGAGGATATAGAAAAAAAAAAAAAAAACAGCTGGGGGGAAATACTTTTCTTATTTCCATCACAGAATCTTCTGCATTGGTGGCACTCTTTCTTTATTGTTTATATGTCTTTTTCAACATCATATGTTGGGTTTGCCTTTCCATCACAAAAGCTTAAACCAATGTGATGAGACTCAACCCAACATTATATGTTCTTAATTTACACCTCAATTTTTCAAGACTTTTATGTTATCTCTACTATTCAGAGCCATTGAAGTATCTACTGTATATATATGGTAAATTATTCATTTAGTTTATATTTGCATGGGTATCCTTTTGGTCCTTTGAAAATTGTACTTGTAGTCCATTTTTGTTAACACGGTTATTTTCACTTAATAGAAAACGCTGAGTTAACAAATTTAAATGGTGAATCCATGATTAAATATTGACAAAAAATATTTAAATTTAAAATTGTTAGTACTATCATTTTTATATTTTTGAAATTAGTTATTTTTTATCCGTATATGATTATAAAATCACCCTTTTTGATGAGTCATTGTTTTTCATTAAATGGTACTAACGATATTAGCCAAAAGGAATTGAAGTGTATTTTTCAAACTTAAATGATTAAAATGAAACTTAATATAAATATAAAGGAATATAAGCATACTTAATACATACACACACGCACATATGCTTTATAACAATATGCTCTATAATAACGCCAATGAACACAAGCTCGACAAGTTGTATGTTTCATCCACTTTCACTCATTCTTTTATACGCTCGCAAATTCGGGTCGTCTTCCCAATGTTACATCGGCTAAGAGATCTGGTTTCGGATATATGTTTTTATTTCAAATATAGTAAATAACACTTCGCCAAATTGGGAGATGGATAAAAAGAAATAAGAAAACAGAGAGAGGGATGTTATCTTTTATTTCCAAATTTTGTAATTTTTCCGCCTCATTTCAAAGCTATACAGGTGTGAGAGGTGCCCTTATATTTAATGTTTGATATAACGGAAAAAAATGTCTCAAATGTGAGGATAATTGCTCTTATAAAAAATAAGATAGGAATTGAGGGGGTAAAAGATTGATTCATTTTGGCCATGAACAATTGATTAAATATCATCTGACATGAATATCAATAAAATGTATCTTGTATGCCGACTAACTTTTAAAATTGAATAGATTAGCCAACACCATATAGGAAGCCAAACGGCCTTTAGTTTGATGTCACGTGGAGACACGTCATTAATCCACGCCATTAGCCCTCCAACTTGGCAAGTACACATGGATTTTTTTGGTCTCAGAGAGAGAGAGAGAGAGAGAGAGAGAGAGAGATTGATTTCCTCCTCCCTCGCCAAAGCCCTCCTCCACTATGCCGCCGCCTCCAACGCCGCCGTTAAATCCCATGTCCACCGCCAAACTCTCCGCCGTCTCCATATTCCTCCAAAATTTTAATCTTCCCACAATCGAGTGAGCAATGCCATCAAAAGAAAATAATTGGACCTGGAATGTTGTTCGAAAGGGATTAGCTATCCAGATAATGAAATTTCCATGGCAGGCTATGGGGATTGATTATTGAAATAAAGGTAGCCAATAAATTGCATGTTCGAGCTCGCTCGCTCTCTCTCTCTCTCTCTAAGAATATGGGAAGCAAATGGAGAAAACCGAAGCAGGCTCTTGGTTTGAATATCTATGTTCATGTTCCAAGGTATTTAGATTATTTCTTGTCGTTTATAAACCCCACTGTGAGATTTATCAGATTGCGCTCGCTGTCTAATTTTTCTCCGTCTGGTGATAGTTCCGGTCATCGCCCAACCACTCCTTCCTCCTCGTGTATCCGGCTTACTAAATTCGGATCTAAATATCCAAGGTGAGCATTTTCTGATTTATCTTTTTCCGCCACAAATTGTTTATCACTTCTTTTTTTCCCTGTTGTTTTTGCCTCCACTGAATCCTCTGTGTAGACTCCTATTGAAGCTTGTGACTGTTGGGCCGAGGCTTATTTGTTGTGAAATTAACATATTGGAGGATACAATTTTCGTTGTGAATGAGCAATTAGGCAAGGCAAAGAAGCAAGAAGGCTTTCTCTAAATCTTATTTCTTCCTCATTTTTTTTTTTGTGATTGCGTTTGATCTATGAAATTATACGTTTCTTTCCTCTTTCCTGTTTATGAGCTTTTTCTTCAATTTCAACTGTAAGAAAACCCTCTCTCATGAGTACAAAAAAAAAATCCATGTATACTTGCCATGCTGGAGGGCTAATGATGTGTCTCCATGTGGCATCAGACTGACTAACGGCCATTTGGCTTCCTCTAACAGTGTTGTGTTTGATTTTAAAAATTAGTTGGTATATAAGATACTTTTTATTAATAATTGTGTCAAATAATACTTAGTCAATTGCTTATTGACTAAAATAATATTTAATTCTTTTTAGAATAGCTAATACTCTCTTTGGTCTTAATTATAATATTACTTTGATTTTTTTGGAGAAAGTAAATATGTAAAATTAATCACTTTTTAGAATAGCTAATACCCCCTCTAATCCTAATTATCTATGAAAAAAAGATAACTATAGACATTTTAAAGTGATTAATTTTACATCTTTAAGTATCCAAAAAAGTCAAAATGATTTTATATTTAAGACCGGAGTGAATATTTAATAATGTAAACAAACAAACTTTACGTGTTTGTTCTAGAATTTTGAAAGTGCTTTTGTAGCGTTTAAGATATATGTATGTAAAATTAGTTTTGTTTCCACTTAAAAACTGTATTTTTTGAGTTTGCAAAACTAAGTATAGCTTACCCCTCCCGAGAATTGGGGAAAGTCCCATAGATTTATAAAAAAAATTATGGAATTCTTCCATGAAAGTAAAATCATTAATGAACTCATTCTCAACTAAGTCTTCCCTTTAATTCTTCTTCAATTAATTTATCATATTAAAAGAAAAAGATAGTTAAAGGTTTGTTTAGTATGAAGAATAATTTTGATGTAAAGGAAATGATGGATAATTGTGGGAAAGATTTAGAATTGGAGGAGAGATAGAAGATAAAATGATCAAAATGCCCCAAATACAAAAAAGAAGAATATGATTTTTTTTGTTTATATCAATAATAATATACCATAACTGGTCCTTAGTACTCGTATAAGACATCAACTACTAATGTTTCTTACTCTTTTTATAAAATACTTGCTAGTTTGCAAGAAGCATTAATTATTTTTTCATGTATGCCCATATTTTATAAGGGTAGTGGGACAGAGTAATAATTAATATGATATTAAAATTTAGTGTATTTAGTAAGATTAACATTGGAAAACACTTTAATTTTAGGACAAATTTAATTATGTTAACCATTTTTATTGGTTATGTGATGATTGTTATTTTATGTATTATGATAAGGATCATAGTAGAGCCAGGAAAATAAGCTAAATCTGTTTGAGTATAGGGTCGAACTTATGAAATATAACCTAAAAATGAAATCTGGTCTAAAAGGGCTAGCCTTGTAGGGTCTCGAGTCAACATCGTTTAAACCTATCAATTTGTTTTTTATGTAATTTTTTTCTTTTTCTTTTTTAATTTTCCAATATTTTTTATATATTGGAAGTCATAATTTACACCTTTCAAGTATATAGTAATATATTTTTTTATTTTGAAAACTTCTTGTATTTTTCAAATATGCTTATTATCTTTGTTGTTTACTTTGCAAAGTCTTCTCATTGACAATTTGAAAACATTTACTCAATTTTTAAGAATACTTCATTTGGTTCTTAATATTTTTGCAAACAAATTTCTTCTTTACAAAATATTGACAAAATTATTTTTATTGATGTAAAATGAACAAAGGAAAAATAATTTCAACTGTGTTTGAGATTGTTTGAACATATTATGTGGATCATAACAAATAGAATCCAATGCACTCATATATTCAACAACCATTTATTCTATTTACAAAAAATTGATAAAAAAAACCATTAATTTTTTTCTAGTATCTTTGTTTTAAATAAATTTTTTTTGTTGTAATTTAAATTCTTTATAAAAATAAAAAATAATAATATTTTTATTAAATACTTTACGTTAGTTAAGCAGGCCAAAGCCCTAGAATAAAAAGGGTTGGATTTTGAAAATAAGGGTGTTTTATAAGTCGTGCTAAACAAATCGGCTCGTTCGCATCTGAGCCGGTGAAGAGCCTGCCATGTAGAGCCAGTTTGGCTGGTTTTCCCAACTCTAGAATAGAGGGAGTATTATTAAAACTTCACTATTATATATTAATGGCGATAATTTGATCCGTATTGATAAAATGAAAAAAAAAAAATCATTTTGAATTATCTCTCTTATTAAAGGAACTAATATTACTTTTGTCAACAATCCCCCTCCCTCCCTCACACATATACAAGGTTTAAAAATCCAGACTAGACATTAAACCGGTTAAGACAGTGGGTTAAGGGTCAGAGGTCCGACCGAGGGTTAACTTGGGGTCAAACCGGTCTTACTCAAAATAATATAATTTAACTGAAAATACTTATATTTAGTTATAGACATTTTTAATTAACTTCAAAGTATACTTTCATGGGGTGGGGTAGATAATTATTCAAAATAGTTGGCTAAGATACCATAATGTTTATATTAATTTTTAATGTAATTAAAAAATTTTAAATATTATAGTTGGTTAAGATGTCTATTTATTTTTTCAAAATTTTGGGCCTATTGTTCTTGGACTTTAGTAGTATAATAAAGACCCAACCTATACACAAAAAGCAAACCCGAAAATTATTAAACCATCTTCTTCTTTCCTTCAGCCACATCCCCTTCCTCCTTCAACATCTCGGCGTGATTCATCTTCTTCAGCAGCAAGCGCGATTCATCTCCAACACCGATCATCTTTGTTGCTCAAAGCAAGTGATCTTCACCTCTCACATTTCACGTCTTTAAACTTCATCCTTCTCTTGAAGTTACTAACATCATATTGATCGCACGTTTTTCCTTTTTCTGTTCCTGTCACCATTCTCCCCGGGTGAATATGTAAACCAGACCAGACGTGGGTCCAGTTGACCCGGATTTTGAACACTGCTTACACACAAACGAAGGTAATGAGTTACTAATGAAATTAAAATGCATGCAAAAAGAAATTTGATTCTTACAACACTCTCAAAACTAATTGTCTTTTGAAAGATCATTGTGATGTTAGAATGGAAAACGCTTGAAATGATTTACATTTTATTTCACTCTTAACCTTGCAAATGGATGACAGGTGCTTTTTCTAAAATTGTAAGCGATAATTATAAAAGACATGCAGAACTTAAAGACAATGTGGCACTTAATCCTAGTTTCGAATTCCTTTGGCCTGTTTCAAGATGTTGGCAGTACCAAATAGTGAGAAAATTGAGAAATTATTTCCAGAATATATGAATGGAGCATTTGCAACTCTAGAGACATTGGAGGTTTCAGACTGTAAGTCAGTGCAAGAGATATTCTAGTTAGGTGTCAATTCAGATGATAAAGCACAACTCAAATTTATCATACTCTATCAACTGCCAAAGCTGAAACAAATTTGAAGCGGGGTTCCCAATCAGGTTTTCGCTTTCAGAATTTACAAGTTGTGTGTGTTGTAGACTGTAAGGATTTAGAATACCTACCTTTTCTCCTTTAAAAAAAAAAATCCAATCTCCATAGCCAAGTACCTGCCTCTACTTGAAAAAATTATCATTAAGAAAGCTGAGAGGACAAAGGAAATCGTTCCTAAGAGAGAAGAACCCTTATATAATCCTATCAAATTTGATTCTAAATAACTAACCCTGACTTCAATTTCAAATTTGCCACCTTCTTATCTCAGTTCTAATATATGTTGTCCATGTCAGTAGACCGGAAATGTTATCTGTCTCAATACTGTAATGCACGTCCCACCCCTGAACCTTGTATCCCACCATTTCTTACTTCATCCGAAGACATTCTGAAACAATTTTGTTCCCCAGACAAACCTCCCTTTTTGCTCCTTAATTTCTGAGCTCTCATAACAGATCACCAGTTGCTACTTCAAATGACAACCGCCAACTAAGTTGTTCCCCTCCCCAGACTTTCCGGAGCTGTAAACCAACTTATGTTATCAGCGACTACCTTTTACGGTACGTAACATAAGTTATTAACAACTGTTACTATCGTTAATATACTTAATAAACTATGCAGACCCGTCAGAAATTCGGTGACCCAGTGATGCAGAATTCAGAGACAGATTCTACCTTTTCCGGGTAGCAAACAATCGAATGCACTGTTACTTCTGATGATTAAACTCGGTTCAAATTTCTTTGAATGGTCCTACTACTACTGCAAGTGATCCTGAAGGTATAATGGATTCAGAAGCTCCAGGTTCTTCACTTGCAAACCACAAAGTCCATAAGAGTTGTTAAACAGAAGGAGTAGATGAACTGCGTCAAAATACAAAAACTTTGAATGTTGCTGAATTGCTTATTAACAACATTTCTTGTTGCTATCCTTTACAATGCATTCATTTACTTTTAGTCTTACCATTAAATGTTTCCAGTTATAATATAATGTATTACTTCCCCTTTGTAGTTTCAATATCAATGCAAATCAATTACAATTTCGCTTTACTTTCAACCTTCATCTATCGATGTTACTGTCTGATTTATATATATAATCCTCTTTCATAAGATTCACATAATCTAAATCTATTACACTATCCCAACTAATCTTATTTATGAGTACAAAAAAGTGGTCCTTTCGAAAGAAATTCCGTTATGAATACTAATCTTTACATACTAATAGGTAAGAGATTTTTTTCAGTTTGGTTTTTCAATCCTTAAGATTATGCTCTTGTAAAAAAATAAAAAAGTACAACTTTTATTAAAAAAATGAATCCCAACATTTAGTACTCAATGTTAGTAATAGCTCTATTTGTTCTACCTTTTTAATTCCCACTCATAGATTTTCCTCAATCAAAATTTCACTGATAATAAATTAAGAATTTTCCCTCAGCTCCCAGTCATTCAGATCAAACAAATTTGAAGCATCTTTTTAAAAAACCAATCATAGTGAAAAGAGAATTTTTATTTTATATTTTGCATCATCAATTTAAATAATGCGTTTTAAAAATCAAAATATTAAATGCGTAAATGATATCCTCACTACTACAGAAATGCCCTATTGCAGCACAACAATAGCAGCGCTCAATAACTACAAGCGTTGCTATAGATACCTGAAACCCTATCCCAGCGCTTTATAAAACTAAGCGCTGGTATAGGTGAACCCAATCCCAACATTTATATCTTGTATATTATAAAGCGCCGGGATAAATTCAAATTTAATCTATTAATATTTGTTTTATGTAAGGCTTGATTTTGGGTTGACTTTATTTTTTCTTCTAACTTTTATTTCACGTTTTGAATTATTAAACATTTTCTTGTAATTTTCTAATTTTTCAAACTAATTCAGATATCTTTTTTATTTTTAAAACAAGAAAAATTAAAAATTAAAATTAAAAAAATCATTTTTCATGGCCTATCCCAGCAATTTAGGCCTCATTAAACAATTTTTAAATTAATTTTTTATTTGTTCTCTTTTTACCTATAAGATTATTTTAGAATATGTTTTTCATTTTTTTTTATTTTTCAAGGCCTATCCCAGCGCTTTTTACGTATAAAGCGCTGGGATAGGCCTCATTAAACAATTTTTTAATTTAAATTTTTATTTGTTCTCTTTTTACTTATAAGAACATTTTAGAATATGTTTTTCATTTTTTTTTATTTTTCATGGCCTATCCAAGCGCTTTTTACGTATAAAGCGCTGGGATAGGCCTTATTAAACAATTTTTTAATTTAAATTTTTATTTGTTCTCTTTTTACTTATAAGATTATTTTAGAATATGTTTTTCATTTTTTTTATTTTTCAAGGCCTATCCCAGCGCTTTTTACGTATAAAGCGCTGGGATAGGCCTCATTAAACAATTTTTTAATTTAAATTTTTATTTGTTCTCTTTTTTACTTATCAGATTATTTTAGAATATGTTTTTCAATTTTTTTTTTATTTTTCAAGGCCTATCCCAGCGCTTTTTATGTATAAAGCGCTGCGATAGGTAGAGCTGGGATTTCGGGCCCAACCCGTCGGGTTGGGCCCGATTAGGACCCAAAAAAGCGGTCCAGGGCTGATAAAAAATAAGCCCGAATTGTTTCGGGCTTCTTCAACCCGAGCCCGATCTAATCGGGCCAAATCGGGCTTAACCCGTCACCGATATATTTTTTTAAAAAAAAAGGCAGATTCAGATCAGTGACAGTAATCACTCTTCACTCACTTCAGTTTCCTTCAGACACCACACCACCAAAGTCCATTCCTCTCTGCTCTCACACGACCGACGAACCCTAGCAGCTGATTCTCATCGTCCATCGTCCCATCGGCATTCGGCATCGTCGTCGATCGAGTTCCCACAATTCCACTTATGTCCAAGCTCCTTGGTCCTTGCCTGAGTTGCCATCGTCCCATCTCTTGCATCGAGTTCCTCTGAGGTAAAAAGTTGAGGCAAAAATTTGTTTCCTTCTCGGCTTCTCCCCCTCGGCGCAAAAATTAGTGGGCATTTATAAAAGGAAGGCTGAGATTTTAGTGGGCAAAAATTTGTTAACCTTCGAATGGTGTGGTGATTGGTGAATTCGATTTGGAAGCAAGGTAGGGGATGACTGATGAGGTCCTTCTTCAAAAATATGAGTCTTGATCTTGAATGCGTTTTAGCTTTTTTTATTTTGGATGAGGCCCATTTTTGAATCAGATTCCATCTTCTTCATCGTCTGATTCAAGTCTCTCCTCACCGTTCTTCTTCCGCCGTCTTGCCTCCACCGTGCCGCCGCATTCATCGTTCTTCCTTCTCTTAGGCTCTCAATGACCCTTATTGGAATCAGCCAATCAGGTATCATCTTCAATCTCTCTCTCTCTCTCTCTCTATAGACATTGCTTGTAAGTTGTAACTATAATAATCTCAAGCTTCAGTTTTTCTTTGATTTTAGTAGGCCTTGTTTGTATATTTTGATTGCTTATTTGCTTCATTGCTTGTAACTCTGGAATCTGGATATTGTTTCCTGTCTGCCCTGTGGTCATCAGTGATTCAGTGCCGTGTTGCGTGTTGTTCACTTGGGAGGAAAAGTTTTTGTCTGCATTTTTTTTAATTAATGTATCGGGCTGTCGGGCTAGCCCGATAGCCCGACAGCCCAATATATTCGGTCCAGGGTCAAGGGGACCCTGGACCAAATGTTATCGGGCCAAAAACGGGCCAGCCCGTTTAACAAGCGGGTCGGGCCAGGTTGGCCCGAAACCCGCGGGCTGGCCCGAAATCCCGGCTCTAGCGATAGGTCATTTGCTTTATATTTAATTAATTCTCTGAATATTTATCCTTATCTTTTTTAATTTAATTTTTTATAAATTCCCCCTTTTTTTAATTTTTTTGACCCTATCCCAGCGCTTTTTATAAAAAGCGCTGGGATAGGTGCGCGGGAAATTTCCCTCCAGAAATCTAAAATTTTCCTTTTCCCTCTCATTTCCCCACATTTCACTTAAAAAGCACCGTACTTTGACTCTTCCTCATCACCACCCATTTAATTAATCACTCTTTTTAATCTCCTCCTTGCTTCTTCATCTTTTCCTTCTCTCCGATCATCATCATTGAGATCTCTCAGATTTGTATGGATCAAGTCCAGATCTACATCTGATGGTGGTTTCTTAAGGGTAAGGGTTCTCTCTTAGTCACGGATTTGTAAGGTTTCTTCTTCCCCTTCCAAATTTTTTGTCTTTAGTCACAGATCAGATTTTGTACTCTGTTTTTTCTTCTTCTTCACTACTCTTGACTTCGCTTCTGGACTTCACTTCTTATTCATGTGTTAATTTTTATTTTATTTGAAGCTCGTTATTTTTGGTAGCTATGGTTACAATTCTGATGCTTTCTTGCTCTTTTGTTTCTGGATATGACAAGTTGATAGTTTAATTAGAAGAGATATTTTGGTTGCTGCTCTTCTTAGTTTATGTTCATTCCATCATATTGATATGAACGTATCATTGTCTGATTCTTCTTATTCCATCATATTGATTGTTAATATGCATTGGTTGATGTTTTCTGAGGCTTGAATGTATGAAGTCTTCATTAGGAATTTTGCACTGATGCAGGAGGGTGTAAAACAAAAATAAATGATTTTTTTTAAAAAAATAATGCCTATAGCAGCGCTCATTACGTAATAAGCGCTGCTAGCGCTGCTATAGGCATTATTTTTTATTTTTTTAAAAAAATAATTCATTTAAGTATGACTTAAAGCTGCGCTTTTGAGGTTATAAGCGCCGCTATAGGTTACTTATAGCTGCGCTTATAACACAAAATAAGCGCTGCAATAGGTCATATGACCTATTGCAGCACTGGCTATAGCAGCGCTTAAAAAGTGCTGCTATAGGGTCAAAAAAAGCGCTGCTATAGGATATTTCTGTAGTAGTGCTTGTATCCTTAACTCTCTTTAGTCTTTACTCTTCTTTCTTTAAATACAAAAAGTGGTCCCATTGCAAATAGGTTACTTTTCATTTACTTTACACATAAAAAATAATGATAGTTACACCAGTATCCTTAACTCACATTTTTATCCATTACTGTATTTTTGTTTAATTAAATATTTACATTTTTCCAAAACGATGTCCCTCTCCTTTACATTTGTTTTCTTGTACTTTAGGTCGTACCATTTTATATCCACAGCGCTACATACATAAGTTCTGAGTGTTCCCATGTACAAGTTGGTTATCCTACATGCACTCTTTCTTTGGTCTTTAATAACTTCTTCAGAAAGATGCCGTGTCCACAATTTCAGCAGCTTCATGCAGAGTAAGCAAACATAAATAAAACTTAAGTTTTTCAGCCCAAGTACAATTTAATTTAATATATTGGCCAATATTTACACAGGAGCTTTGTTATTGTTACCAATACAGATCTAGCTTTCTTGCCACCCCACGTTAAACAGAATGCCATATCATGCACAAAATATGGTGTTATTTAACTTTTCTTTATGAAATTGTCACTATAAAATATATATAATACTCCCTCCAATCCTAATTATAAGATCAAATAGACTTTTTTTTAAAGAATTAAAGATGCAAAATAAACCACTTTAAATTGTTTATATTTATCTTTTTTTCCTTAAAACCAATTTATTTTACTTATAAACTAACCTATAATAAAATTACATGTAGCATATGTTCCAATTTCGAAGTATAATTTGCTTCCTTAACATTCACAAAAAAAGTCAACTTGATCTTATAATTATGATTGAAAGGAGTACAATAATTTCATTCTGTATGCAACCTGCAGGCACCACATATCACTAGAGCTGGTAATATGGGCGGGCCTGTCGGGTTCGGGCCGGGCCCAAAAAACCCGTCAAAAAACGGGCCGGGCTCAACAAAACCCGTTTTGAATATGGGCTTGATTTTTAGGCCCGGACCATATTGTTCGGGTTTCGGGCGGGCCCAAAAAAACCCATTTTAAACCCCTTTTTTATCACTTTTTTTCCTTTCTTCTAATGAGCCCCCCGAAGAGCGAGGTTTTATAATATAATTATAATACAAATATACAACACAAGATTATAAATTCAAATTCAAAGTTTTAACACATTACAAATAACAAAAGTGATAGTAAAACATAGAACATATTGTTCAACTTCAAATATTCCAAAATACAGCAAATCCCTGAACATCAATGATCAACAATCAATCAATGTTAATAAGATTTGAACTTGAAGCATTGTCTGAAGCGACAAGAGTATATTGAGCCTGAGCATTCTCACATTTCTCTGGTACATCTGCCATTGTTGGAACAAAATAGAGGCACGTCAATAGTCATAAATACAACATATGATAAAATAGAATGTGATAAATGAATATATATAAATAGTCTACCATCGATATCCTCCTCTGAAGGGAAACTAAGCATCCAATTACGAGTACAAATAAGGGATTGAACATTATCGGGAAGAAGAGAACTCCTATGTTTTGTGAGAACTCGTGCACCAATACTAAATGCCGATTCACAGGCCAGTGAGTGAGAGATCAGCGGCGTGCTCGTGAGAGTAAGATGAAGGACAGTAAGTAAGGAAGTCAGGAAGGGAAATGTATTAGACTATTAGGGTTTAATTTGATTTTGTTTTAAAATAAAAAAAAAAGAAAGAAAAAAGGAAAATGGGTTCTGGTTAGCCCAAGGGTTTAACGGGTTAGCCCGTCACGGGCTCGGGTTTGACGGGTTCGGGCCCAAAATACCCATTTTAATATGGGCCCTATTTTTTCAAACCCATAACCATATTTTTTTTTACGGGTTTCGGGTTGGCCCACGGGCTTGGGCCCATATTACCGGCTCTACATATCACCAGAAGATTGTGTTTGTTTCATTCCCTGCGCATTGTCTCCATACATCAATTCAACTCTCTTTTTTCCAATCCAAAGGTTCAACACAGCTACCATGGAGCAAACTTCATCCTAATTAGTCTTTAATAATCCCATGTTCTATTTCACTCCAAACTTGCACACCACAAATAGTCGACATCTCTCCCGTTGAGTTAAAGGTAGATGCTTATAAATTCTGTGTACACATGCACTTTGTTGGTTTCGCTTAGAAATCGATTAACAGTTAATCATCATAACCTCCTTACTGTCGATATATGTTTTACTCCAACTAGGGTTACAAAAACTCATTGTAGTTTTTCACATGTCTAATTTTTAAAATTGATTCAAAGATCTAAAATATCTTATACACAGAAATATCAATGTACATTTTGAATTTCTACAAGATAGATTTCCTATTCTTTCAAATTTCAACTTTTAAATTATGTAGCAAATTATAATAAAAGATGCATATGTATGTTTATTTATTAGTAGATCAATGATTTTATGTTAGAAGGGATAGATTAGATTTCTTTTAAAAAGTAATGCTTTTCTCAAAAAAATTATTTTTATGCATAGAAAATTTGAACAAAATAATTTTTGAACTATCATTGTATTTTAAAAAAGAATTTTATATAAAAAAATGAGCTATTTCAAAGGGAATCAATTTCCCCACTCATAAAAACTATGAGTAGAAATAGTTAAATATGTCTACATTATTAAAATCTTATAATCTAGATTTTCCTTTTTAAAATTTATGATTTTTTAGAGAAAATATTTCAACAAAAATACAGATAAACTGTTAACTACTATAGTTTTTTAACTGGTGAGTAGAATGATTCCCAAGTGTCAGATGGTGAAAATGATACTTGTTAATGCCTATTGGCTACACATATGAAAAGGGAACTTAAAATCTACGGAAAACAACTTATTTTGAAATATTGTGTAAGTGTAATAAAATAAAGAGAAAGAAGAAAGATGAAGAGATGAAAAGAGAATAACAAGACAATATAATATAAGAAGAAGACAAGAGAATATGAGAAGAAGATGGAGAGAAAGAAGATATCACTTTCACTTATAATTCAATGGTGCAAATGCCTTGTACATGACCTCTATTTATAGGCCCTAAGTCATTGAAGACTATGCATGAGGTTACAAGAGAATAATGGTGGAGTTTATGGCATTTACAAGCCATTCATTGAGAGGTTACAAAGTTAAGGGCATTTAGAGAGAAAAGAATCCTATGAGGAATTCTAAGAGGAATGGGTCATGGACATTCACTACATATAATTTCATAACACTCCCCCTTGAATGCCATATTATTGTGCCTCATTAAAACCTTACTAGGAAAACCCATTGGGACAAAAACCTAGTGAAGGAAAAAGAGTACACAATATTTATTGAAGCTGCCTCGTTAAAAACCTTACCAGGAAAACCCAATGGGACAAAACCTAGGTTAAAGAAAAAAGAGTGCAGCATGACAATATCTCCCCCTGATGACAACATCACTTTATCTCTTTGAGTCTGCGCATTCCAATACTATACACTAATTTTTCAAATGTTCTTGTTGGAAGTGTCTTGGTAAACATATCTGCAAGATTGTCACATGAGCGAATTTGTTGAACATCTATATCACCACTCTTTACAAGATCATGAGTGAAAAAGAATTTTGAAGAAATATGTTTTGTTCTGTCTCCTTTGATATATCCTCCTTTCAGTTGAGCTATGCATGCTGTATTATCTTCATATAATACTGTCGGAACCTTTTGTGCAATAATCATACCACACATCGATTCAATATGTTGAGTCATTGACCTTAACCACACACACTCTCGACTTGCCTCGTGAACTGCAATTATTTCTGCATGATTTAATGATGTAGCTGACAAAGTTTGCTTCGTTGAACGCCATGAAACAGCGGTACCTCCACAAGTAAACAAATATCCTGTTTATGATCTACCATTGTGTGGATCTGATAAAAATCCTGCATCTGCATAACCAACCAATTGTGATCCAAATTCATTAGAATAAAATAATCCCATATCACTTGTCCCTTGAAGATATCGAAATATATGTTTGATTCCATTCCAATGCCTTCTTGTTGGACAAGAACTAAATCTTGCCAATAAATTTACAACAAATGCTATATCGGGACGTGTTGAATTAGCAAGATACATTAGTGCACCTATAGCACTAAGATATGGTACTTCTGGACCAAGAAGATTTTCCTTTTCCCCTTGAGGACGAAAATGATCTTTTTCCTTATCAAGTGATCTTACGACCATTGGAGTAGTCAATGGATGAGCTTTATTCATATAAAATCGCTTTAATATTTTCTCAATATAAGTTGATTGATGAAGAAGGATTCCATTTGTGAGATGCTCAATTTGTAATCCAAGACAAAACTTTGTTCTTCCAAGATCCTTCATTTCAAATTCTCTTTTTAAACAATCAACTGCTTTTAGAAGCTCCTCAGGAGTTCCAATTATATTTAAATCATCCACATATACAGCAATTATGACAAACTCTGATCCATTCCTTTTTATAAAAACACATGGGGAAATTGGATCATTTTTATAACCTTCTTTTAACAAATATTCGCTAAGACAGTTATACCACATTCTTCCAGATTGTTTCAATCCATATAAGGATTTATGCAAGCGAATCGCATAATTTTCTCGAGAATTTTTATATGCTTCTGGCAACTTAAATCCTTCAGGGATTTTCATGTAAATTTCAGTGTCTAAAGAGCCATATAAATAGGCTGTGACAACATCCATTAGATGCATGTCAAGTTTATTGCTTACTGCCAGACTAATTAAATATCTTAAAGTGATTGCATCCACCACAGGAGAATATGTCTCTTCATAATCAATGCCAGGCTTTTGTGAAAATCCTTGTGCTACAAGTCGTGCCTTGTATCTAACAATTTCATTTTTCTCATTTCGTTTTCGTACAAATACCCATCTATATCCAACTGGTTGTACACCATTTGGTATTTGGACGACAGGTCTAAAAACCTCTCGTTTTGAGAGTGAATTTAACTCTACTTGAATTGCGTCTTTCCACTTTGACCAATCACTTCTTTGTGTACATTCTTCAACAGATCTAGGTTCAAGATCCTCACTTTGATTGATTATCTCAAGAGCAACATTATATGAAAATGCGTTGTCGACAACTATATTTTCTTGGTTCCATCTTTTTCCCGTTGTGACATAATTTATCGAGATCTCTTCATAATTTTCAGGTACCTGAACCTCTTCTGGGGTCTTTTGATTAATTATGTCTTGGGTTTCATCTATAAGACCAACCTCTTCAACTTGACCATCTTGATTGTTTGCTCCCTTTTTCTTTCTAGGGTTCTTATCTTTGGAACCGATTGGTCTACCACGCTTCAGGCGAGGCTTAGTTTCATTTGCAACTTTTGATTGTCCTTCAGGGACATCAATTCTAATTGGACCATTTTCAGCTAGAATGTGAGATTTAGTAATTCTCTTGAGGTCAGTAAATGCATCTGGCAATTGATTAGCAATATTTTGCAAATGAATTATTTTCTGAACTTCATGTTCACATTGCTGTGTACGAGGATCTAGATGAGATAGAGATAACGTTTTCCATGTGATCTCTTTTTCTAGCTGTTTATCATCTCCCCCTAATGTTGGAAAAATTGATTCATCAAAATGGCAATCATCAAAACGTGTTGTGAACAAATCTCCAGTTAATGGTTCTAAATACTTTATTATAGAAGGAGATTCATAACCAACATATATTCCCAACCTTCTTTGAGGTCCCATCTTTGTTCGTTGTGGTGGAGCAATAGGCACAAATACAGCACATCCAAAAATTCTAAGATGGGAAATATTTGGCTCCTTACCAAAAGCCAATTGTAGTGGGGAGAATTTATGATAACTTGTTGGTCTGATGCGTATAATTGCTGCTGCATGTAATATTGCATGTCCCCAAGCTGAGATGGGAAGTCTTGTTCTCAAAAGCATTGGTCTAGCTATCAATTAGAGGCGTTTAATAAATGATTCCGCCAGACCATTTTGAGTGTGGACATGAGCAATAGATTTTTCTATAGTTATTCCAGTTGCCATGCAATAATCATTAAACTTTTGAGATGAAAATTCACTAGCATTATCAAGACGAATTGTCTTAATTGCATGATCTGAAAACTGTGCTCTTAATCGAATTATCTGAGCAAGTAATCTAGCAAATGCTAAATTACGTGTTGATAACAAACAAACATGTGACCATCTTGTAGATGCATCTATTAAAACCATAAAATATCTGAATGGTCCACATGGTGGATGAATAGGTCCACATATGTCCCCTTGAATTCGTTCTAGAAATGTAGGGGATTCAACTCCAACTTTTGTCAAAGAATGCCTTGTTATTAATTTACCTTGAGAGCAAGCAGCACAAGAAAGGTCTTTAAATTGAAGAATCTTCTGGTTCTTCAATGGATGTCCATGTGAATTTTCAATAATTCTTCGCATCATAGTTGATCCGGGATGGCCTAACCGGTCATGCCAAACAATAAATGTATTTTTATCAGCAAGCTTCTGGCTTACTATGACATTTGTCTCAACTGTTTTAATACTTGTATAGTACAAACCAGAAGACAATGTAGGTAATTTTTCTAGGACACATTTTCCCCCATCTCTAACATTTGTAATATGTAGATATTCAATATTTTTCTCACTAATAGTCTCAATGTGATATCCATTTTGACAGATATCTTTAATACTTAATAAATTTCTTTGAGACTTGGGGGAATATAGAGCATCATTGATGACAAATTTTGTTCCTCTTGGTAATATTATAATTGCACTTCCAGAGCCTTCAATTATTCTTGTATTACCCGCTATAGTATTGATGCTTGCCTTTCCTTTACTTATATAAGAAAAATATTTTCTATCCTTAAGTATGGTGTGTGTTGGTGTGTGTTGTAGCACTATCTATGAGACATATATCTTCATCCTTGTGTCCAATGAAAGCATGGTGAACATCCATGTCCTTCATGAAAGGAAAGAGAAGAGAGAAAACAAAAAAAAAATCATTAAAGCAAATTCAATACATTATAAGCATAGCAAGCAATAATGCTCTTATTACATAATGAAAATGAGGAAGTAAAAAGAGAAGATTAAAGTAAAACATAACTGAATTAGAAAAACATAACTAAAATATTCTTATTCTTTTTCCAATAAAGCTTGTCTAATCATGATTATCAAAGAAGTCAGCCACCTCCAAATGTGCCATCGCATCAAGGCCATTAATATCATCTAGCTCATTGGCATGGTCATTTTTGTGTGCCTCAACATCACCATCTTGGAAAATCAAATTTGCTTCCACATTATTTGCATTCCTTTTCATGGAGGCTTGATAAAGTTTTGCTAAATGTTCAGGTGTAGGACAAGTACGTGACCAGTGCCCCTTCATGCCACACCGAAAACATTTATTTTCAACAGCTTTTGAAGGACCACTATTATCCTTTTTCTGCCATTCATTATGTTTCTTCTTCTGATGGGCATTAGGATTAAAATTGTTACTTCCACCACTATGATTATGATAATTTCCGCGTCCCCTGCCACGACCACGTCCACGGCCACGTCCGCGGCCGCGGCCTCGACCATTATCATGGTAATTATTACGCACATTTACATTCACTTCAGGGAATGGGGCAGACCCAGTGGGTTGAATTTCATGATTTTTCATCAACAGCTCATTATTTTGTTCGGCTACCAGAAGACATGAGATTAATTCTGAATATTTTTTAAAACCTCTCTCACGATATTGCTGCTGCAGGAGCACATTTGAAGCATGAAATGTGGAGAAGGTTTTCTCTAATAAGTCCTCATCAGTTATTTTTTCACCACATAACTTCAACTGAGAACTTATCTTAAAAACTGCTGAATTATATTCACTTACAGTTTTAAAATCTTGTAGCCTTAGGTGGATCCAATCATAACGAGCTTTTGGTAAAATCACCGTTTTTTGATGATCATATCTTTCTTTCAAATTTGTCCACAATTCTAACGGATCTTTTACCGTTAGGTACTCAGCTTTCAGCCCTTCATGGAGATGGTGGCGAAGGAAAATCATGGCCTTGGCCTTATCTTGGCCACTCACTTCTTTGCCAGTCAAAATAGCATTTCCTAGACCATTAGCATTCAGGTGGATTCCAGCATCTAACACCCAAGACAGATAATTTTTTCCGGTAATGTCAAGAGCAGTAAACTCGAGTTTGGTAAGATTTGCCATGGTACGAACTAAAACAATAACAACAATGAAATTAAAATTATGATAAAATAAACAAAATATAAATAACAAAAGTAGGATCAACATAATAATAATAATAAAAAAAATAATTAAAATAACAATAAGATAGTAATTTATGTGCGTATGTATATGTATAAGAATGTAAGCAAGATAATAATAAAAGACAATAATATGAAATAGTATCATGATGAAGAGATAAATAAAAGCATAAAAAAACTGAAATAGAAGCATAAATTCATAAATAAAATTGCATGATAGTAACTTAAGATTAACATTAAATGTAATAATGGAAAGGTAAATAAGATAGTATAACAAACATAAAATTAGAACAATATAAATTACAACTTAAATAACAAAATGCATAATATAAGATAATAAAAGGCATAATATAATAAAATTAAAATGACAAAATAAAGAGAATAAAATAACATATATATATACACGTATATATAATATGTGTGTGTGTATGTGTATACATATAAATATAGTATGTATTATAATATGATATATATTTATATATATTATTAGAGCATCAAATTAAATATGCAGACGGGGTGTTCCGTAAGAACAAAAGGGTGTATGAGCTAAAGACGGTAGAACCTGCCAATCTAGTTCATTGTGACAGCCTCTCTAATTCTCCAGAAGAGGTAAGGATATGATGCAATATTATATATATTTATATATTATATTTATATATTATATATACATATATTATATTTATATAATTATATACTTTATATATATACACACATATATATATACACACAAGACGCATATGTGCATGTGTGATAATATATATAAACTCATGTGTGTATATTGAAAGATACACACTATGCATTATATATATATATAAAAATAATAATAATAATAATAATAAAATACTAATAAAAGAATTGCACATGAAAATACTACTAAAGTTTTAGGGGGTATACCTAAAACTTTTCAGAGCAAACTCGTGCTGATAACGTGTAATAAAATAAAGAGAAAGAAGAAAGATGAAGAGATGAAAAGAGAATAACAAGACAATATAATATAAGAAGAAGACAAGAGAATATGAGAAGAAGATGGAGAGAAAGAAGATATCACTTTCACTTATAATTCAATGGTGCAAATGCCTTGTACATGACCTCTATTTATAGGCCCTAAGTCATTGAAGACTATGCATGAGGTTACAAGAGAATAATGGTGGAGTTTATGGCATTTACAAGCCATTCATTGAGAGGTTACAAAGTTAAGGGCATTTAGAGAGAAAAGAATCCTATGAGGAATTCTAAGAGGAATGGGTCATGGACATTCACTACATATAATTTCATAACAGTAAGTGTAATATTCCAAACTTTTTATTGAAGATTTATAATAATTTAAGTGGTGATCTTGAGGTTAATGAAGTATGTTGGGGATTTTTAAACGTCTAGTTTCTTTTTTAATTTAAGAAAATTAGAGTTAGAGAAATTATTTTTAGGTTTAAAAGAGTTTTTGGGTGGAGGAAATTTTCAATTGATGTAGAGAAAATTTTTAGAAAGTGAATGGGAATTTTTATCTTAAAAAAATATACCTTATTTTGAGGAACTAGGGGTGTATTAGTAATTTTCCCAATACCCATTTATTCTATTTTATGTTATTTTATTATTTATATATGTATTACTCCCTCTTTCTTCTTATCTCTCCCATTCCGGTGCCTCCATTCCTCCATCCCTTATTTTAAAATAAGGGTAACAATTTAAAAATACATAAATAGACATATCCCAACGCTTCTAACGTCATAAGCGTTGGGATAGGCCTATATAAGTATTTTTAAATAGTTTTGCCTTTTTTAAAATGCCTCAGTATTTTTAAAATTTGTTTTACATATTTTTTAATAAAATTTAAATCCCAGGGGACCTATCCCAACACTTATGACGTCATAAGCGTTAGTATAGGCCCCAAAGGATTCAAATATTGTTTAAAAATTACTTGTAACAAATTTTTTTAAAAAAAGGGAAATAATTTAAAAATACATAAATAGACGTATCCCAACGATTCTGACGTCATAAGCGTTGGGATAGGCCTATATAAGTATTTTTAAATAGTTTTGCCTTTTTTAAAATGCCTCAGTATTTTTAAAAATTTTTTACATATTTTTTAAATAAAATTTAAATCCCAGGGGGCCTATCCCAACACTTATGACTTCATAAACGTTGGTATAGGCCCCAAGGCATTCAAATATTGTTTAAAAATTATTTGAAACAAATTTTAAAAATACTGAGTCCTTTTAAAAAAAAACTATTTAAAAATAATTAAATAGGCCTATCCCAACGCTTTTGATGTCATAAGCGTTGGGATAGGCCTATATAAGTATTTTTAAATAATTTTTCCTTTTTTAAAAATATAAGCGTTGGGATAGGCCTATTTAATTATTTTTAAATAATTTTTCCTTTTTTAAAAATACCTCAATATTTTTAAAATTTGTTTTACATATTTTTTAAATTAAAATTTAAATCTTAGGGGCCTATCCCAACGCTTATGACGTCATAATCGTTGGTATAGGCCCCAAGGGATTTAAATATTGTTTAAAAATTATTTGAAACAAATTTTAAAAATACTGAGGTCTTTTAAAAAAATGCAAAACTATTTAAAAATAATTAAATAAGCCTATCCCAACGCTTCTGACGTCATAAGCGTTGGGATAGGCCTATATAAGTATTTTTAAATAATTTTACCTTTTTTTAAAATGCTTCAGTATTTTTAAAATTTGTTTTACATTTTTTTAAATAAAATTTAAATCCCATGGGCCTATCTCAACGCTTTTGACATCATAAGCGTTGGGATAGGCCTATTTATATATTTTTAAATAGTTTTACATTTTTTTTAAAATGCCTATATATTTTTAAAATTTGTTTTACATATTTTTTAAATAAAATTTAAATTCCAGGGACCTATCGCAGCGCTTATTAATCATATGTACTGGGATAGGTTATCTATTTTTTTAAAATTTTTATTGATCTAACCCGGCGCTTATGTGAACATACCCATTTCTCTCTCCAAATACTTCTGCCACCAAACCCTCATCCTCCTTTTGTCCTCCGTCCTGTGCCTCAAACCCTAGGAACCTCGCCTCCCTGCTTTTCTTCATCCATCTCCCTAAATCTTCTTCTTCCTCCACCGGCGTTAGCAAGAGAGAGGGAAGTGAAAGAGAGACAGAGGTAGTGAAGTCCAGAGAAGCCCCATCGACCACCCCCTCTACGTATTCGATTTAGCATCATCTCACCGTTCCTCTCCATCTTCTTCAACTTTGATTCACCATAAAGGGTTCATTTTTAGTCTCCCTCTCACGATGACATCGCAGGTGGCAGTGATAGCCACGGCGGAGGAAGGACTCGTTCATCTTTTTTGCTCTCTGAATCCTCAAGGTGTTTTATCATAGGATTTCCTTCACATTTGCTTGTAAGTATGGCAGTTTCTCAACTTCTTTTTTTTCTAAGGTTTTGGATCCGACTGTGAAAAGAATTTCTTCATATAATTTTTTGTTGAATTTTAGGGTTTTATATGATGCCGAGAAAGAGAGAGTGATCGGAGAGAGCTAGGCGTAGGGGTATCTTCCCTTCGAATCGTCTCCATCCTCTTTCCCCTTCTTCATATGAGTGAGCGAGGGGTGAGAAAAGAGAGGGGCTTGCCAGAAATCGGCTAGTGTCGCCAATGTGAGGAAGGCTCCCCTTCGAGCTTCGACCTATCATCATCTTCGTCCCCCATTTTCTGTGATTTTTCAAGATAGAAAGAGAGCAAGAGAGGGAGAGCTCACCGCCGTCCGCCGTCGTGAGGGCCACTGTCCGTGATCTCCTTCGCTAGGTATGTTCCAGTTCATCGTCAAGTAGTGAGCTTGGCCCCATTTGCATTGTTCTTCCTTATTTCTCTTTGGGGAAGCAAGCTCTTCATCCCCCTTGCTTTGATTTTAGTTTCATTGTTTAAGGAATATAAGGAAGGAAATCCATGATCTTGCATGTGAACGTTCCTTGAGGTTCTGTTGGTCTAAAATGAAATTTGGGACTTTGAGCTTTTTGGGCTACCATTCATGATTTATAAGTCTCAGATTTTGAGTTTGAGATAAATCAACTACCAATTAAAATCTGAATAGTTTTTGAGTGTATTAAACATTGCTTTTGGTGCTGCAAGTATTTTTATTATTTTGCTTGTGATTCTTGATCGGTTTCTTAAAGAAATCTAAGCTATCATGTGATTTTTTCCTCAAAATTCTATTTTTCCATTTTTGCTATTGTTTACTGGCGTGTACATCGGATTTTGACCCAAGAGTAAAGCCATGATACATTTAAACATTTTTAATAATGCATTAGAGTTGAATTTTAAAGTTGTACTCTCTGATGCTGCTCTGAATGAGTCTTATGTCATTTTTTCTGGAAGCTCAGTTTGGGGCTTCTTTGTGCATTGGCAGCCTTTGGTGATTCTGAGTATAAGGAGACTAATTCTTCGTTTTAGGGTTTGATTTCCTTTCATCGATTTTGATATTGAAGAGTGTATGTAGGTAAGAAAATGATGTTGTTGTGTGGTCTGAGTTAGGGTTTTGGATTGCTCTTCTGCGTTGTTCTCAATTCATCTAAGCATGATTTTCTGAAATAAAATAGCAAAATGTTTTCTAGTACATTATTATCATATTTTGCTACTCTTGTGATCTTATACAGCTTTTCTTGCGTAACAGATATTTAATGAAGTTAGAAGAACTTATGCAAACAAAGGGAATCTTAAAATGGTTGTTGTTTATACATGTATATTTGTAAGTATGCTAGTTGCTGTTATATATCTTATTGTTGTTCAAGAGACTCTTCGGGATTGTTGGTTTTTCAACCAAGGATATGGTTTGCAGGTAATTGTTCCATCTTTGGCCTTTATTTATAACGAGTATGCTTTAAAGAGCCGATATTTACTAGCATTTACCTCCAAGTGATGTGTCTAATGTTTTCATGATTATATTTTATGCTGATTTAGACTGACAAAGCTTCAGAGTTTTAAAATTTGTGTTACTGCATGAGTGTAAACTTCCATCCAATTCTCTAGCCAAATGGTATAGAAAATAATTGGTGTTAGTTATGGTTTTGCATTTTTAATGGTTTAACAACTTTCCTGTTTTGATTGTCTAAATTTGATTGTCCACTTTGTTGTCAAGTTGCTCATTTAGGATAATCTGGTTCAATCTCCACTAGTCTAATTTGGCTGCAGCATCTTCAGTTTTCTTAACTTGGTGAGTTTGTTCTCTCACTGCTGTCAAATTGAATCCTATTGTTGTCATTCTTTGTGCAAATGATGATTCCAGGTTGTTGTTCTTATTTTTGCTGTGACCACAAGATGTCATTGAATCACTCGTGCTTTGCTTCTTTAAAAGATTGACTTCATTACTTTATACACTAACAAATTGTTAATGTCTTGAGGCTCCAAAATGATAATGCAAACTTTTAAGTGTTTTAGTAATGATGTGAATTATAGATATGCTCCTCTTTGATGATGTTTTATTCTGCAACGGACCTTTTTTGTAGTAAGCTGCTGCAATTTTCAAAGGATATGCTCCTCTTTGATGATGTTTTATTGTGCAGAGTATGATTGTTTTTAAAGTTCTTGATCATTGGTTGTATGCTCGAGTTAATTAGGACTTGGATGCTTTTAATTCTTAGCTTGTACTGCTGGTTTCCTAACCCACTTACTGTCTATTGATGTTAGGCACTTGAAGAAGACAACATGGACATGGAAGTTGACTTGTCCAATCTTGGAACTGTCAACACAATGTTTGCAGCTTTGTTCAGGTGAGTGTTTAGTTCAGTACTTAATTTTCTAATATGTTTAACTATGACTTATCTCTTATTTTATTTGAGTATAGCAAGCTGGGTGTCCCTATCAAGACCACCATTTCAGCTAATGTTCTTGAAGAACCTCTAAATGGTACAGTTACAGTCAGACCCCTTCCAATTGGAACAACAGTTAGTGGAAAGGTACTTCAATTTTGTTTTCTCCTGTTGATGAAGCAATATAGTATTTTTCCTTTTCACTGACATTTCTACTTGAATTACAATTTGCTGCATGTTGAGAAGCAAGGTGCTCATTTCTTTGGTGTGACAATAAATGAGCAACAAGCTAAGTCAGGGTTTGTTACAAGAGTTACGTCAACTGCACAAAGCAAGTTCAAGATATGAATGACTTTTGTGTTATAATGATTTTTGGATAATATAATATTGGATTGTGACAGTTACTTTGGAATTTTCGGAAAAATGTATTTGATCTGTTGATATATAGTTTTTTGGTGTATATATGTATCAGAAATATATGTAATTGGAAATATATGTAATTTTTTAAATTGATGCAGATGTGGGATAATTTTAAAATTTATTTTTTAAAAAAAATAACCTATCGCGACGCTTTTTTAAATAAGTGCCGCATTAGGCCTATCCTTTTTAATTTTTTTAAAAACTAAATGGTCTATAGCTGCGCTTAGTAATTATAAGTGCTGCTTTAGGTTAGCCTATAGCCGTACTTACTACATAATAAGCGCTGCTATAGGCAACCTATAGTGACGCTTAATAAGCACCGTGATAGGTCAAATGACCTATCGCAGCACTGGCTATTATGGCACTTATAAGCGCTGTTATAGGGGCAAAATAATCGTTGCTATAGGCAATTTCTGTAGTAGTGATATTCGAGTGTGTGAGGTGTAGTGCCTTGGGTCCGTCCTTCAAGAAAATAAGAACCAAGAGGATAGTGGAAGCTAATCCTCAGGTGTTATTCGCTTGAGGAGCTTAATTGCAAATGGTTTCTAGAAGCAAACAATTGAATGGGTAAAAGCATTTTTGGTTGATTTTTGATTGTAAAATTCGTTATGGTGTAATATGTTCAAAATCGAAATGAGATTGGACAAAGGGAGATTTGAATCAATGGGGGTGAGTAACCCTTAGTGATTAAAGGCTTAAACAATCATTGTTTCAATTTGTTTTTAGAGAGTCCTTTGGTTGATTGAAAAGACCCTTAGAGGAATCCCTCTAGGCTAGGCTTGGGTTGGATGGATTAATACTGAGATCCTGCTTACTAATCCCTCCAACACTAAGTTGATTAAGCTTAAAAACCAAAGTGAATTTGCTAATTGTAAGGAGCTCCTAGTCCAACAACCGGGATCCCGAATTGCCACTTAATTAATCATAGGGTTTTAAATAATTATTGGAATCCCACATAATAAATAAAAACACTAAGATTGAAGCTCAATGCCACTCATATAATTTGATAAATTCAATAGCCAATTCACAAATGCATATGTTTGAAAAAATTGTCTATTAAATGAGAATCCTCAAATAGCACAAAATATTAACAAAAACATTCATTTAAAATGATGAATCCATACATTCAAACAAAGTTCAAGCTAATGAAGAGCTATTGTCAAACATAAACAAATGAAAACAAGCTACAAATGATTATACCACTCTCTCACAAAAGATAATTCATAGAAATTACAACCAAACGAAGAAACATGCCATAGAATTCTAAAAACATGCTTCAACATAAGGAATAGAGAGTGAAAGAACAAGAACTCCCCTAATGAAGCTCCAAGCTCATGTCATTTGCCTCCATCACCAAGGATTATAGAGCTTAGTTGGTGCTCTTCATGGAAGGAACAACAACCAAGAGTGGGGAAGTGAAGGCCATAGAGATTTGGAAGGGAAAAATGGGTGGAAGATGAAGATGGAGATGAGAGAGTTGAGAGAGAATGAGGAACTAGGGTTTTTTTGGCTTCTAATCTGACCTAAATGGGGCTAATTTTCTTATTTTGTATCACCAAAGTCGGGTCAAGAAATGGGTAAATGAAATGGACTCGGTTTGGTCCAAAATGACAGCATCAATTCTGCAGAATTGGGGCCTCACCAGGGCCCACTAGCCCTCACTGTGGGGTGCCACAGCCAAGGCCAGAAGCGAAGAAAACTTTTGGACCCTCGCTGTGGGGTCCCATGGCGAGGAGGGACTAAACTTCAAACTTTCAAAAAGTTCTGGGTCTTACCTGTAATTTTTAGAAAGTTCTGGGTCATTTTCTGTAATTTTCACAACTTATCCAGAAACTTGTATTTAATTTTTCTTGCTTCTTCTCATATTGAATCAGTCATATTTGGTCATCGGATAACCTTACAAGTAAAATATGCAACAAACAAGAATCAAAGAGCCCTAAAAATCAACTAATACTAGTTGATCTTCAATTATGGTAATTAAATCCTATTTTCATGCTACTTTTTCTTAAGGATCTATATTATTTAAATATTTATGGACCAATATTGATGGAAGGTTAAAAGAAATATAAAAGTTTCTTTAATTATTTAAATTAGTTTATATGTAATTGTATAACCAAGAGGTGATGATGTGTCTCTTATATACATACTGTACGTGTAAAGTGTCAAGACCAAGTCAATAGCATTCACTTCAGTTTCTTGTCTTTTCCTCTTCGTCTTTTTCCTCTTTTCTCTAACCCTTTCCCGAAAACCCTTTTCTGGTTTCATGGTATCAGATGCTTGATTCCTTTTTTTGGATAACAATGACGGATGTAAATTTGGATCAATTTCTTGATCCCACTTAGGTTCCATCGAGTCCTTATTTCTTGCATCCAAATGAAAATCCTTCTCTTATACTCGTTTCTCCTCCGCTCACTGGACCTAACTATCATTCTTGGTCTCAGGCGATGCGCATGTCTCTGTTGTCTAAGAACAAACTCAAATTCATTGATCGATCGATTATTGCACCATCCTCTTCGGATCCGTTATTCTCAGCATGGGAACAATGCAATAATATGGTTCAATCTTGGATCGTCAAATCTTTGTCGTTGATCATCGCACAAAGCGTTCTGTGGCTTGACACAACTTATGAAATTTAGGACGATCTACGCGATTGATACACTCAGGGAGATGCATTCCGAGTTTCAGATCTCCTAGATGAGATTTATTCACTTAAGCAAGGAGACGAGCCTATCACCGAGTATTTTACTAGGTTTAAAATCCTTTGGGATGGTTTGTTTACCCTTTAAACTTTGAAATCATGTGGTTGTGATTGTGAAACCAGCAAGCTTGCTAAATAGTATATGGAAAATGATTATGTTATTCAATTTCTCAAGGGTCTTAACGATCGATTTTCGCATGTCAAGTCTCAGATTATGATGATGGAGCCACTTCTACCAGTTAAAAAGGTGTTCTCAATGGTGATTCAACAGGAAAGGGAAATTTCTGGTACAATTGATTCTTCTAAGGTGTTTCTTAGCTGAATACCTAATTCATCTTTTTCTCATGGGTCTAATAAAGGAAACACGAAAGTTTGCTCATATTGTGGCAAACTGAGACATACCGAAGAGACATGTTACCGTAAACATGGGTTTCCGCCTAGTTTTAAGTTCAAGAACCAAGGTGTTTCAGCTAATGTGGCTATTGCTAATTCCTCCAATTCCAACAATTGCTCAAGGCTCCTTCCAAATCCTCCGCCTGTGACTCAGGAACAATATCTCTAATTTCTTGCGATGATTCAGCAATCCAATCTTTCTCCTCAACCTTCTAATTTTTCTTCTGCTTCTACTGTAAATAATGTTTCAGTTCAGCCTTCTTCCGCTTCAGGTATTGCACATTCTTGTTCTGTTTTTTGGATTGTGGATACAGGTGCCACAGATCACATTTGCTCTTCTTTATCCCTTTATTCATCATATAACTCCATTACTGCTATTACAGTCACTCTTCCTGATAGCACTACTGTTTCCTCTCACACTCTGGTACTGTTCATCTCACTGAAACATTTGTCCTCACTAATGTTCTCTTTGTTCTAAATATTCCAGTTAATCTTATCTCTGTTTCTAAACTTACTCTTAACACCAATTAAGTTTTTATATTTTCAAAAACTCTGTCTCATTCAGATGTGTACCATTGGAGGACGATTGAATCAGCTGAGGTGTTCAATGGGCTTTATATACTCTAACATGCAAGAAATCCTAACATTTCTTCCAACCTTTTTCATACTTCTATAAACACACCATTTGCTTTATGGCACTATCGTTTAGGCCATTTATCATTTCCTATATTAGATACACTTCATAAACAGTTCCCTTTCATTTCTTGTAAGGAGCATATTGCACCATGTGATGTTTGCCATTTTGCGAAACAGAAACGACTTCCATTTCCTATCAGTAATAATACTTCTGATACTCCATGTTCTCTATTACATGTTGATATCTAGGGTCCTTATTCTGTTGTTTCTATTTATGGCCACACATATTTTTTAACTATTGTTGATGATTATACTCGTTTCACTTGGATCAAACTTTTACGCTCTAAATCTGAGGCAAGAATTTGTTTACAGAATTTTATTACATACATTGAGAACCAGTTTCAAGCAAAAGTTCAAACAATTCGTTCTGATAATGGGATTAAATTCATCATGCCTGAATTCTATAATTCTAAGGGAATTATTCACCAAACTTCTTGTATTGGTACCCCACAACAAAATGGGTTGGTTGAACGAAAACATCAACACATTCTTAACACTGCTCAAGCTCTTCTTTTCCATGCTCATTTATTAAAAGCTAATTGGTCTTATGCGATTTCTCATGCTGTCTTTATCATTAATCGTTTGCCAACACCTATCCTGTTAGAATCTTAAGTTTTGATGAGGACTGGACCTTATAGATAACATAAGTAAAATGAACATATAGCATATAACTTAGCCTAAAAAGAATCAAGATAAGAATCAAGGTATATGACTAAGGAAAAAGTATAAGTTATGTTAACGTTGAACAAGTAAAGTTCTATAGATAACAGATACACTATCGCTAGACTGAGAGCCTATCACTAATAGATGAAGAGAAGGATAACATAAGCCAATGAAGTCTTGGCAATAAACTGAAAAGAAAATATTTCTATCACTAAGACATGTCTCTATCGCTAAGGTCTCATAACAGATAAAAGACTGATTAGAATAACTCAGTATTAAACCATAGTCACTAGCGATAACATGAATAGCTATCGATAGCAGAACACTGATTCAGATGAGCTACTATGTAGAGCTAATGAAAACCTTTCAATAACATAGCTTCTAGCGATAGCAAGTATTAGCTATCGCTAATGAAATCACTTGCTGAAATAACTTGGACATTCTGATAGCTAATATATTGTCTGTATACACTGAGCTAATGAATCTTACTAGCGATAACAGTTATTGTGCTTCACTTGAAAACTTGTTTAGCAAAGTGCAGGACTAACACTATGCAGCTTGCGATAGCATGAGATGCTAGCGCTACTGAAAAAGCTGCTACACAAGTACAATGTTGCAGGTAGTTGTTAGTCACAGTCTCTATCTCTCATAGCTCATATTCTGTAAGAATTACATGAAGTAAGAGAAGAAAGATGACTAAAATGAAGACCAGCATTAAATGCCAACGGTTAGGAGCTTCTGACGGACATATGCAAACGGATTCATGAAGCTGAAAGAAAAAGGCAAGACTGTGAAAAGATATAAAAACCAAGACTTGAGCATTTATGAATAAGAGAACAAACAGACGAACTTGTATTCATTATTCTTATCTACTTACTGCTCAAAACTTTATTACTCTTAGTGAGTTTATTTGTACTTCAGTGATTATCAAAATCTATTCATTAAGTGAACTCATTTATTGAAATCCTCTACTGTTTGAGGTGGGTTGTAATCTTACAACTTGTAAGGGGGAGTGTTTAGAGGAAGTCTAAAGCTCTGTCTTGTAAAGGTTGACAGGTGAACCTGTATTATAAAACTTGTGGTTAGTGGAATCCAACGAGGAGTTGGAGAACTGGACGTAGGCAGTGTTTAGCCGAACCAGTATAAAGGATTGTCTTTGTGTTTAAAGTTTAATTTTTGAAAAGCACAATTCACCCCTCTCTTGTGCGTTTTGCTATTCACATTTGGTATCAGAGCAGGTCTTCTCTTTTTTATTCCAACGAGTCTTAGAAGCAAAGATCCAAGAATGGCATCGTACGAGAATATCTTGCCTGAAGGGAGTTCCATCAACAAACCCCCTGGCTTTGATGGGAAGCATTATACCTTCTGGAAACTCAAAATGAAGATATACATCAAAGCTATTGGGTATAGGCTATGGAATATTATAGAAGAAGGGGATATTATGCCTACAAGTATTCTAGGTAATCCAAAGAGTGAAAACGAATATACTCCTGAAGACATTGTAGATCTTGAGTTGAATAGCAAGGCAATCCTCATGATACAAAGTGCCCTTAGCCAAACTGAGTTCTTCAGAATTAGCCACTTAAACACAGTAAAGGAAATGTGGGAGGCCTTGCAGATTGCTCATGAAGGAACCTCAGGAGTAAAAGACAAAAGAGTGGAAATGCTTGTTGAAGAATTCCACAAGTTTGAAATGATTGATGGAGAAAAAATAAGAGATCTGGAGATTAGATTCACTCATCTCATCAATAATCTTGCTGTAATAGGAAGAAAAATTCCAGAAAATGAACAAGTCAGCAAGATTCTGAAAGTATTAAAGGGTGATTGGCTTATGAAGGTCACTGTCATTCAAGAGATGCAAGGTGAATCAACCAAATCTATCACTGTCTTGTTTGGCAGTCTTGCTGAATATGAGCCAACTCTAATAGCTCAAAGGGAAGCTCAAGGAAATCCTAAGAAGAAGTCTATTGCCCTTGCTGTATCTGAAAGAGATGAAGATGATAGTGATGATGAAGATCTTGATGATGAAGATATGGCTCTTATGGCCAGAAAATTAAAGAAATTCTTCAGGAGAAGAGGAGGATTCCAGAGGGGTGGTCCTAGCTTCAGAAAGGATTCTCAGAAAGAGAAAGCTCCTGTGTGCTTTGAATGCAAGAAGCCTGGTTACTTCAAAGCAGAGTGCCCAAGCCTCCAAAGATTCAAGGAAAAGGAGAAAAAGAAGGAGAAGTCCTTTGGAAAGAAGAAAGCATATGTATCATCCATCTGGGGTGATAGCTCAGATTAGGAAGCTAGCGAGAATGAAGAAAGTGCAAATCTCTGCCTGGTTGCTCAAGAAGAACTAAGCGACACTGAGGTATATTATTTTGAACCAACTGACTCTGAACTTCAAAACATGTATAATGAGATGCATACTGAATTAACTAAGCTTGCTAAGGAAGTTGTAGGTTTGAGAAAAGAGAACAAAGCACTTAAAAAAAATATTTCCTCTTCTGCATCAAAAGTCCCTTCTGCGCTATCGATAGAAGAGCAGCTAGCGCAAGCTCCCAGAATTGAGCTATCGATAGCCACTCCTCCATCGATAGCAAATCATCCTCCAACAAAGTTTGACAATTGTTTTCACCGTGAAAAGTTGTTGAAGGAGAAAGAGAAGCTTTCAAATGCTTTAGAAAAATTTACAAAAGGCTCAGAAATGCTAAACATAATTTTAAAGGATAAAAAAGCATTTAGAACAAAACTGGCATAGGCTATGAGCCAAAGAAAGCTTCAAAGAAATGGGAAGAACCTAAGGTGAAACCATATTTGAAATATTTTAGGAAATCTTCAGAATATTCTTCACCTTATAGTTTTTGCAATTATTGTAACAAAAAGGGGCATACTCAATCAACCTGCAATCCAAGGAAATATGGAATTAGTGGGTCATATAAGTGGGTTTCTAAAGGAACTTATGTGCCTAAAGTTTTCACAAACTCAGAGGCAAAGACTAATCCTAAAGGACCCAAGAAAGTTTGGGTACCTAAATCTGTCTAAATTTGTGCAGGTGTGTCTTAAAGTGTCCAACAAAGGAAAATGGTATATTGATAGTGGATGCTCAAGGCATATGACTGGTGACAAGGACAAGTTCAACAACCTAGTGATAAAAGAAGGAGCCAAAGTCAGTTTTGGTGGGAACCAAAGTGGAAAGATCACTGGAGTTGGGGAAGTTGGTCCTGTCAAGGATGTAAACCTGGTGGATGGTCTGTGTCATAATTTGCTGAGCATGAGCCAAAGCACTGACCATGGTAACTGGGTAACTTTTGATTCCAATGAATGCCTTATTGTTGTTAAAAAGGATTTAGAGTTAAATAAAACTAATCTTAAGTGTAAACTAAAAGCAAATAGAAATGGTAATTTATACACTTTAGATTTATGCCAACAACTTGGAGAAAAATGTTTTATTTCAAATGATGAAACCTGTTGGCTATGCCATAAGAGACTAGTTGACAAATCTCAGATTTGTATGGTTTTTATATGCCTAATTTGAGGAAATTAACATGATTGAGATGCAAGTTTGGTCCAATAATGCTTAATTGAATGTCTTAAACTCTCAAGTGAAATAAGTGTAAAATTAGTATTAATTGGCCATAATTGTAGATTAATTGGTATGAATTGGTTTATAGGGCCATTTGATCCTTTTTCTCTCTTGTTTCTACTTGTAGGGTCATCCGAGGACCAAATATGAAGGATTCCGGACGAAGAAGAAGGACACTTGAAAAGGGGAGAAATTGGGGCTAGAAGCTGAAATTTCAAGAAAAAAAAGGGAAAATACAAGTTTCAGGATGAATTATAGAAATTACAGAAAAGGACCTTGAAATTCCTAAATTACAGAAAAGGACCACGAAATTCTAAATTTCAGAAAAGGGCCTCAAAATTTCCAAATTACAGAAAAGTCCTGCCCAACACCACCTACCACCCACTCAACAACCCCACTATCATTTATTTTATTCTCCACCTACCATCCACTCAACAACCCCACTATCATTTATTTTATTCTCCACCTACCACCCACTCAACAACCCCACCATCATTTGTCTTCCATCACTCACTATATATATCATCTTCACCACCACCAAGCAACACACCTCTTCTTCATCCTCCTCTCTCTCTCAACTCTCTCATTTCACCTCCATCTCTCTTCCATTTCTCCTTCCTCTACTCCATGTCTACTATTTTCTTCCACCTTGGTGTTGTTCTTCCCGTGGAGAGTAGCAGCTAGGCTCCACCATTCTTGATGATGGGAGCCAAGGGATGAGCTTGAAGCTTCAAAGGGGAGTTTTAGTTCTAATCCTTCTTTCTCTTGTTGTATTTATGCTTTTCTAGGGTTCTAGGAGTATATTTATGACATTTGGTTGTGTTCTTCATTTCTACATGTTGTATAAGGGTTGGAAACTATTTTATGTTGTTTCTTTCTTGTTGAATGCTTGACATTGTGCTACTTTAACTTTGAGTTTGATGAAATTTATGGGTTCATGATTTTGTTATTCTCTTTGTGAATATCTTATGCTAATTCAAGGTGGCTTGGTTAGTGGATAAAAAATGTTAAGTGGTTTTGCATGAATGAAATGGCATATGAATTAATTAATTGTGTTTAGACATTGGGTAATCACTCTTTTCAACCTTAATCTTTGTTTGGGTGGCCATCAATGAGTTAGGGTTAATTGAGAAATTAAGTGCAATTGTGGGGTGGCCCAAATTGTGGATTATAAGTCTTGTATAATTAATTAGTTCTTGAATTTGTCAAATTGTATGAGTGGCATTGGACTTCAATCCTAGAGTCTTGATTTATTATTTGGGGTTCCAGTAATCGATTAAGCTCTAGGATTAATTAAGTAGCAACTCGGGGTCCCGGTTGTTGGATTAGGAGTCCCTTACGATTAGCAAATTCATATTGATTTTGAACTTAATCAACTTAGGTTAAATTAAGTAATGTGCGGGGTTCCGGCATTAATTAAGTTAACCTAAGCCTAGCCTAGAGGGGTTCCTCTAGGGGTCTTTTGAAAATCAACTAAACTCCCTGAAAACCTTTAGAAGCAATGATTCCCGAAGCTCTCATTCATCAAGAATGATTTCATTTCCCTTCCCCTCCAAATCTCACTTTTATCTTATTTTTATTTTACTTTTGAACATATCATACATTTTGCATCTTTTCTAAATCAAAAACAAAATACAATACTTTCTGCCCGTGTTTAATAGTTTGCATATTAGCTACTAGGTAATCTTTTGCGTTTAGGCTCCTCAAGTGAACGACATCCGGGGGTTAGCTTCCACTATCCCCTTGGTTCTTATTTTCTTGAAGGGCGGACCCAAGGACGCACTACACGCACACACACTCGAAATTGCCAAGCTCTTCACTAGTTTATGTAAATTTTATTCAACTTGATAAGCTTGTTAAAAAGGAACTAGTCAGAGGTATCCCTAGTTTTAAAACTAAACATGATTTAATTTGTGAATCTTGTCAAAGGGGTAAACAAACAAAGTCCTCTTTTAAAACCAAGAAGACAGTCTCCACAAGTAGGCCATTGGAACTAATCCACATGGATCTGGTTGGACCTGCAAGAGTGAAAAGTCTAGGTGGAAGTCTATACACTCTTGTAGTTGTGGATGACTATTCAAGATTTACTTGGACTATGTTTCTTTCCTCAAAACATGAAACTTTTGATGCCTTTTGTGTGCTTGCTAAGAAATTGCAGAATGAAAAAGGCACTAAGATTATTGCAATTAGGACTGATCATGGAGGAGAATTTGAGAACAAAGAATTCATGGAATTGTGTGATGAAAGTGGTATTGAACACAACTTCTCTGCCCTGCGTACTCCTCAACAAAATGGTGTTGCGGAGAGGAAGAATAGAGTGCTCACAAAAATGGCAAGAAGCATGCTGAATGAGAAACAAGTTCCTCAAACATTTTAGGCAGATGCAATGAGTACAGCATGTTACATCTCAAATAGAGCATACATCAGAAAGGGGATGGAGAAGGCTCCATATGATCTCTACAAAGGAAGGAAGCCCAACATCAGTCACCTAAGAATTTTTGGATCCAAGTGCTACATTCACAACAATGGGAAGGTAAACTTAGGTAAATTCAATCCTAAATCTGACATTGGCATATTTATAGAATATTCAAATAGGAGTAAAGCATATAGAGTATATAACAAAAGAACCCAAACTGACGAAGAATCAATGCATGTAGTGTTTGATGAAACTCCTCAAGAAAAACAACACTGTGTTAATGAGGATGAAGATTTTTCTCAAGTTTTAAAACGTTCACTATCGATAACCCCAGAGCCATCGATAGCAAACGCTGAAAATCAAAATTCTTCAAACCTTTCAAAACCTCCCCTATCATAGCACCAAAGCCATCGATAGTGAGTTCTGAAGAAAATGCTGAAGATGATCAAGATGAAGCTAATGAGCCTCAATCTTCTAAGACATCTCAAGCACCATCCTCCTGAACAAGTAATTGGAGAAATGTCAAAGGGAGTTAGAACCAGAAGGCAACTACAAAATGAAATAGAATTTTCTGCCTTTATTTCTAAAATTGAACCAACCTGTGTTGATGAAGCTCTTGTTGATTGTGACTGGATAGTTGCAATGCAGGAAGAACTTAATCAATTTAAAAGGAATCAAGTTTGGGATTTATTACCTAGACCAAGAAATCATCCTATTATTGGTACTAAATGGGTTTTCAAAAACAAACTTGATGAATCTGGTCAAATTGTCAAAAATAAAGCTAGATTAGTTGCCAAAGGATATAACCAAGAATAAGGCATTGATTATGAAAAAACTTTTGCTCCAGTTGCAAGAATTGAAGCAATCAGGATTCTACTAGCTTTTGCATCCATAAAAAATATTAAACTTTATCAAATGGATGTTAAGAGTGCCTTTCTTAATGGGTATATCAAAGAAGAGGTATATATTGAGCAACCTCTTGGTTTTGTAGAAAACTCTGAGCTTGATCATGTTTACAGACTTAAAAAGGCCCTTTATGGTCTCAAACAAGCACCTAGAGCTTGGTATAAGAGGCTTAGCACATTTCTCATTGAAAAGGGTTTTTCCAGAGGAAAATTAGACACTACCTTATTCATCATGCATAAAGATAAACACATGCTTATAGTTCAAATTTATGTTGATGATATTATTTTTGGTGCTACGAATGAAAAGCTTTGTGAAGAGTTTGCTAAGATGATGCAGGGAGAATTTGAAATGTCAATGATGGGAGAATTAACATTCTTCCTAGGCCTACAAATAAAGCAAAAGAAAGATGGCATCTTCATCTCCCAAACCAAGTATTGTAAGGAGATTCTCAATAAGTTTGGGATGGAGCAATCTAAGGATGAGGACACTCCCATGAGTACCTCTGCCAATTTAGATGCAGATGTCAAAGGGAAAGTAGTTAGTCAATCTCATTATAGAGGAATTATTGGATCCTTACTTTATTTAATAGCTAGTAGACCTGATATTCAATTTAGTGTGGGAATGTGTGCTAGATATCAAGCAAATCCTAAAGAATCTCACTTAACCAATGTAAAAAGAATTTTGCGATATTTGCAAGGAACTCAAGAGCTTGGGCTCTGGTATCCCAAGGGAACTCAAGAGTACCTTCTTGCTTATTCTGACTCTGATCATGCAGGTATAAGACAGAAAGAAAAAGTACAAGTGGACAGTGTCAATTCATTGGTGGGTGTTTATTTTCTTGGGCCAGCAAGAAACAAAATTGTGTCTCCCTTTCATCTACAGAGGCTGAATATATTGCAGTAGCAAGTTGTTGTGCTCAAGTCCTGTGGCTTAAGCATCAACTTAGAGATCTGGGCTTGGAATTCCCAGAAGTGCCTATTCTCTGTGACAACACCAGCACAATAAGCTTGGCCAAAAATCTAGTTCATTATTCCAGAACCAAGCATATTGATGTGAGGCATCACTTTCTGAGAGATCATGTTCCAAAGAAAGATGTCAAGGTGGAATTCATCTCAACAAACTTGCAACTTGCTGATATTTTTACCAAACCTCTTAAGCCAGCTCAATTTATCTTCATCAGAAGGGAATTAGGAATGGTAAATCCAAGCTATTTGTAAATATCTCTGACTTATTCTGAATTTATCTTCATTTTATTCATACAGATTAGTCACTAACTTAGGCATCAGAGTGCCAAATATTAAGTTTTACAGGACTGACCTATCGATAGTGAGGTTCACTATCGCTAGTATATGCAGGGCAAAGCTAAGGTTGAGCAAAGATTGCCATCGCTAGTCAAACATATTATCGATAGCTGGAAGGAGTGAGTGATAAGTCTCAGTCACTTGCTCAGCATGGGATCATGGTTGCTAGCGATAGCATCACGTATTAGCAATAGCAAGTCACTTAACAGGTCAGAATGCGAAACGTTAGTTGATGTACCTCACTGATGGTAAACCCTAAACCCTAAACCTATAAAGACAGGTCATCTGCATTTGCATTCATTCACGAACACTCATTTTCTCTTCTACACCAAAAACTCTCTGAACATTCAAGCATACATTCTTAAATCTTTTGTTTTTAAAACCCTAAAATGGCAAGAACCAAAGTTCCTTCTGTCCCAGAGACTTCTAGCGCTAACCCATCCTCCAAATCCGCGAGCAAAAGAGCACGTGTCCAGAAAATTGTTTCATTCTCCAAAGAAGTGAATGAAGGCAACCTTAAACGTCTGAAAGTAACTGCTTCTGACCTATCTTATATGAAAGATCCTCTGAGAGCTCCAAGCGTATTCTTCGTAAAGAAGGGAACCCTAGACAGGGCTGCTGTATGGGTAGACTTGGAATACTTCAAGCAACAGGGTTTTGATCTTGATGCCTGGTTTCTTCCATACAAAAACTGGCTGAATGTGAAGAATGACTACAATGAAGAGGTGCTGAGGTCATTCTACTTGAGTCTTAAAGCCATTCTATAGTACAAGAAATGGAATCTGGTAAATGTTTCTTTTGAAGCCACTGTAAGAGGAAAAGGCATCATTTTTTGTTGGATGGCAATCAACAAAATCTTGGGAATCTTTGGGGAAGCATACAATAAGTGGTACCTGCCTGAGAAGTTCTCTGATGATCAACTGGCAGAAATATATGAGACAAACACAAATAAGCCAGCAGACATGCCAGTCATTACGTGTACACCAGGATCATGACTCACAAGTCAGGGAACTTCAGCAGCTTTCCAAAGATTGACAATCCCTGGCTGCCTAATCTGATCAACAAAGTTCCCCTCAATCCGGGCCAGATGGTGTGTATGGAGTTGCACAGGTTTCTATCTGATAAATCTCCCAAGGCTCCTCTCCCATACCCTCAGCTCATATCTCACATCCTGGAGTACTCAAAGATCAAATCATTAAGGAAAAGTGAGAACAAGAAATGCAAACAGCTAACAACCACCACTCTCAAGAAAATGGGGATCCCTGTGAACATCAATGAGGGTAGCTCTGCCTCTCAATCCCAGGACTCTTATGCTCCCTCTTCCTAAGCTTAGCCTGATACAATTGAAGAAGAGGCTCAATCAAGAAGAGCTCCTCCTCCTCCTGCCTCAGTCAAAGCCTCTGCCTTCTCTAGCGATGCCATTGAAGAAATCATCTTTAGACTCTCTGCTGAGTTCAACTTGGCCTTGGAAGCCCAGAAAGCAGAGCTCATGAAGCCAATAATGGAACTCAAGGCTCAGGTCAAGAATTTAGAAGACTCCCTGTGTCTTGTTCCTGAAGATATCCTGCACAAGGCAGCATCTCCTCACAAAGGTACATCATCATCACCAAACCTCTTCCCTTCTCACCACTCTCACTCCCCTATTCACCATACCTTCTTACCTTTACACTCCCCAAACCGCTCCTCTACTCCCTCTCCAAACAGTCCACCCAACTCTTGTAACGCCTGGAATTTTCATACTATACTATAACATTTTAATTGAATTATAACCACTTTTTAATGTCAAAAGCCCAAAAATACGAATAAATTTAAATCTTTTTCTTTCCAAGTAATGTTCCAACTCTAATGCAGTTGGAATGGGCTTTTCAGACAAATTGAATGATTTAAAAACTCTTTATAAAATAAAGTGGTTATTAAAACAATTATAAGTAAACTAACCCTCTTAGGGTATCTAATTTAAATTCATAATACTTTGGAAATTTAAATCTCTTTATAAAGTTATTCAACTCTATTTTCTATGCTTCCTATTATTAATTCAAAAATTTAAATTTACATCATATACAAATAACCTTACTTTTTATAACATAATCTTAAAATTCTTCATCTAATCTTCCTCCAGCACTCCTGCCTTATCTCAATCATCTTACCATCTATCAGCTTCTCTGAAACAGCAATTTAACGCAGTTCATTTCATTCATTACCATGCATAATAATTAGTAAATATGTATAACTGAAAAACGTGACTTTATGGGTAGGGATGCTGCCCTTCTGCGGGCCCCCGCACTCATCCCATACAAGTAAACATTAACCTTGTTGCTAGTGCACTTATGGCACTACTGTGAGGCTCAACCTCCTGAATATAACCTTTCGGTCATATCTAATCTGTACTAGGGATAGCTAGCCCTCTAGTCATCGAGTACTCAGATCCCATGAATATTTCTGACAAGGTTAAAGCGACCTTTCGGCCCTGAAGTTTACTGTGAATTTATAAAACATGCTATGCAATTATTAATACATGATAGATGAAATTGAATGAAACTGCTACCTGAACTCCAAGCTTAGTCCTTATCAGTTCCTCTCCTTTCCACTGGCCTTCTCAACTTATGTTACTATCAAAAGCTATTGACATTTAATATAAACAGTAAATTAATACCTAAACTTCTATATAATTATTCAGCGTCTCTCTCGGGATCCTAATATACTTAATACTACCCCTTTCTTTATATCTTATATAAATAGGTTTTACTTTAAATATTTTGACCCTTTTAAAATTAAAGGGCCACTTAATATAATTTATTTCAATTAATAATTCTGATTCTTATTATCATCTTTTCCGAAATTAAATATAAAGAAAAGTCCTAATGACTTAATTCTATCATAATTAATCTATTAAACATTATCATCATCTACTATATCTGTTAATTTGTTATTCTCGTACTGCATAACTTTAATTGTATTAAAATCACAGCTTACAATTGATTCACTGTTGTCACTGAAAATGTTGTTTAAGAGAACAGAAATAGAACAGAGGTTTCCACTTATTAAATCTAGTCCAACAACCAAACCATAATTAAATTTAATTTCTAATTCTATCATCATTTCCTATTTCTATTATATGATTAAATCCTAGTCTCTACCTTAATTGCTAATCATAAAATTATCAGCAAATATTAGACAATCATTTACACACCAATAACCAGAACCAACACAACACAAGAAAATGCTAAATTCTAAATTCGAAAGTCCCAAAACAAAACACCTTAATGGTTAATTTGCATTTCTCAATCCTAAAATCATTGAGCAAACTTGATCTACTTTAATTCTTTATATTCTAAATCCTTGTTTACAAACAATAACTTTAGTCAATGGTTACTTTACTAAAGTCTCAAATTCAAATAGCTATACTAAATCCTCAATAATGACCTCTCCTATTTAATTTCTCAACAATTGCCCATAATTAATTTTGCCCCACATTTCCAGTTGAAATAATAAATAGCGAAGGTTTAAGATCACCAACTACGCAGAGAAATATTCTCCAGATTCCAATATCATCATTGGTTAAAATACTTTGATATGAAAATGCCAAAGTCTAATTTCGATTGACTCTAATAAGCATCTAAACACTAGCTTCAAGATACAACCAACTTGCTAAGCATTTAAGAATTCCAAATTCTTAATGAAAGACCTATTTACTTCATCTTTTGACTCTAAACACTCATTCATTAATAAATCCATTTAACCCCTTTCTATTTTAACTCCATGTTACAAATCTTTATTTGGAACTACCATCAGAACAAAGCATGCACCAAATAGGAATTCAAACCTAGTAATCCCCTCTAATGTTCCCCTAAAATTAAAGTAGCATAATTCGTTTCAACTTCTAGTTTAATTCAACCCCTTTCAGTTTTTATATCACCTAACAACCCAATCCAATGAAACCTTAGCATTACAATCTTCTTAGCCTAATTTCTAATTCAATCTTCTAATGCTTTACTTAACCCATCATTAACAATCATTGCAGCATCAATTAAACTCTCAACAAATATCTTCAACCCATTTTTATTCCATATTCCCAAAAATTAAGCACATTCATATCTAACCCATAATTCACTCTCCTTAAAGCCATCATCCTTTCTCTTCATTATCACCAATGTATTTCAGCCAATCTTTAATCTATACAAAGTCTAAACCCATCACCCTCACTTGTTATATGAATCATTCTAATCACTAGTAGCAACAAGAAAACCCCAATTATCCTCAAAGTAGCAGGTCAAGTCTTGACATTTCAGATTCTATATCACATTCAGTTTCAAAGCACTATTTTCCCCAACTTGAATCACTTGGTTTGCACTTTTAAACCTTAAAAGTCACAAATCAAATTCCTCATTTTCATATATCCTTAGAAGTTCAAGAAAAGTCCATATGTTAAGGCCTAATCAGTTTATAAAATTTGACTTCAATATTGAATTAAACCATCTTCCATTCAAAAGTCCTTAACAATTGTCCTAAATTGAATCATATTTTATAAGTTAACTTCCTCCCTTTGTTGACAATTGCACAACTCAACCAAAAAGGAAAAGAAATTCACAACCACTTCCTATCCCCATCAATACCAATCCTACTAAATTAAGCATCTCAAATTTCCCTTTCTTCCTGCCATTAAGCCGCCGAACAGCACCAATAAGAACAGAAAACTCTTTGCAATTTACATATACCACTAAACCTCAATCATCAAACTAAAAATAAGGAATCAGATTCAAAATCCCCCTACAAAACAACAACTAAACCTCAGCTTCATTTATTATTTCCTATCAATCATTCTCCTTACTTCTTTAATCCTTCTCAGCCATAACTAAAACAGAACCAGAAGCAGAGCAACACACAACATTCAAAATTGAACCAAACAGATGGAATAATTCAATGTTTCTACAATTTGAATGCAAGTGAAGCAAATCATAAATAGCTTCTTCCTTTGTCAATCACCATCGGCCAATGCATCATAACAGAGGGAAAATTTTACAACAACCTCAATCCCAATTAAACATACATCTCTACACAATTAAACATCAGTTTCATTCCCTCTTCCTCATACTCAAAACACAATCACAGAGCAAGAGCAGAGATTCGGCTAGGCAGAGAAACAGAGAAGAACAAGAAAGAACATAAATTACAAAAACATATTAATCCATCTTTTCTTCATCACAATTAGAACATAATCACAGAGACTAAAATCCTCAAGAACCAAGAAAGTCAGCGGAACAGAGGAGAAGGGGAACTGAACTTGCAAAATTGTCCCAACAGAAATTTCAACAAGCAAAACATTCTATAACCCTAAACTTACTCCTAATCATGTCTAATTGAATTTTGATTCAATTATTGCTCAGGAATCCCTAAGAACGACTTCGGTGAACAGTGCAAGCAAAGAAGAAATTTGGGGAAAGCTTGATTAATGAGACTTTATTGCTTAAAATCGTTCATAAGTGTTCTTAATCGAAGCCCAAACTTTGATTTCACTGGACGAACAAACCCTAAAACCCCCATAAGCTCGAAACAATTCTCCCCAAATCTCGCTTGAATCGGACCAAGAAGAAAGAAAAATCGAAGGAAAAGACTCACCCAAACTTTGCGTGTCTTCATCGCCGCTTGCCGCCGTCGAGAGCCGCTGAACCCGCCGGAGCTTGATGTTGGCACAAGGACACGAGGGAGAGAGGGGAGAGTAGAGAAAATGAAGACGGCGGTGAGGAATGGAGGAACATATCGAGATGAGAGGGAGAGAAAAGAGTGGAACACGTGGGGTGTAAAAAAAATAAGAAAGGAAGAAGATAATTTTAAATAGGTAATGTACCATTTTACCCCTTCTTTTCATTGAAGATATTTTCCAACTAGGGGCAGATATTGTCTTTTGCATTTTCCTTTTTCTATTTTCTATTAAATGGTAATTTTATTTACCATTTCCATTTACAAGTAAATCTGAATTTGTTCCCAAAATAATTTCTCTAGATATGCTTTAATTTCCAAATTTATTTATAAGAATTTTTAAATATCAAACAATACCTCAAGATTCTAAATATTCCCTTATTTAAATCCATCTTTTAACTATTTTTCCTTAATTAAATAAGAAAATAAGCTTTAAAAATTATTAAAAATACACCTGGCCTCATAAATTTATTTATAAGGCTGTTTAATTGTTATATGCCTTGTCAAGACTTTAAATAAATCCTTATTATCTTTTTTCTCCAGATTAAGTTTTATCTCCTAATTATTTCTCTTTATTTCTTAAAGAAAATAAGCCTTAAAATTATTAAAAATGCCTAAATATCATAAATTCATTTTTAATGCTCTTTAATATTTTTAATAATATTCCAAAACCTTAAATAACTCTTTATTTTTTATTTTCTAAAATTTGGGGTGTTACAACTCTCCCCTCCAAACTCACTATTCACCACCCTAAAAAACCACCCAAGTCCCCACACCCCCTGAAACTCAAGCCCCTATCACTAAACCATCTCCTAGTGCTAGCCACCACACACAAATTCCCACCTCTCCTATCGCTCCTACCTCCCTTAGCGCAAGTCCACACTCCCAAGTCCCTCCAACTCATCCAACCCCTATCGATAATCCTCCTATTAGCGATACTCCTATCTCTACCATTCCTATTCCTCAACTTCCCATCTCTTCTACCATTTATGCTCAACTATTTTCCCCTGGCTGTGATGATGACAAAAAAGGGGAGAACAATATTGATGCCTCCATGATTGCTGAAGAAGTTGAAGAAGTTGTCAGAGGCATAGCTCGTAGCTACATGGCATCTGAGGATCACATAACTCCTCCTCAAACTTCCAATAGACCTCAAACTCAAGCTGCTAAAGCCCCAGAAGTGGACATCTTTGCAGAAGCATTTATGATAGCAGACAAGTATGGGATTCCTCCAAGTGTCTTAACTGCGAAGCCAATCCCAGTTTTTGTACTTCCTCCTGGAACTGATGGGGAAATAACAATCCATGACAAGCTCAGCACCGGAGATAAGTTTCAAGATAACATTCAGAAATTGCTAGTGTTTGAGGTTAAGAAAAACAAGAGCAGAGAAAGGAGCAAGAGGAAAGCCAGAGAAGAAGTCTCCTTCAAAGTCATCCCAAAGGCTACCCCTGATGCTCCTAAAGCTCAAAAGATGAAGAAAGTAGCTCCAACTTGTCCTCGCAGGCTATCAAGAGAAGAAAAGAAAGCTCATGCTGAAATCTTGAGACAAAAGAAGGAGGCTCTTGCTAAGGCTCTGAAGGATGCAGAGGATGCAAAGAAAAGAGCAGAAAAAGAGGCTACTAAAACAAAAGAGGAAGTAGAAAGAGCGGCAGAGAAGTAAGCAAGGAAAAAGAAAAGGGAAATTGCTCAAGGGAAAAAGCCATGGGTTTACAAAAGAAGGTTTCATACATCCAAGGATAAAGAAGCTACAACTATCTTTATTACTGAACCTTCTGAGAATCCTAAGCAAGCCAATTCTGAGCTAGTCAGAGCTAGGAAAGAAAAATCAAAGCAAGACAAGCTCGAGCAAGACAAATTTTTCTACTCAGATTCCTCCATTTCTGACTACCCTGATGAGGAATACATGACCACTCCCTCTAGTGCCAAATTTGACAATGAGAGTGCTTTAGTTTTTAAAAATCATTCAGCATATGCATCATACATGGCTAAAACTGATGTACTTCCTTTGGCAAAGCTAATATGATATATACTCTTATGTGCTATACTGTTTTTTTTATGTTCTGAACATATTTTATCTGATATGTGTTTTTACTTACGTTTTGTCATCATCAAAAAAGGGGAGAATGTTAAAATCTTAAGTTTTGATGAGGACTGGACCCTATAGATAACATAAGTAAAATGAACAGATAGCATATAACTTAGCCTAAAAAGAATCAAGATAAGAATCAAGGTATATGACTAAGGAAAAAGTATAATTTATCTTAACATTGAACAAGTAAAGTTCTATAGATAACAGATACACTATCGCTAGACTGAGAGCCTATCACTAATAGATGAAGAGAAGGATAACATAAGCCAATGAAGTCTTGGCAATAAACTGAAAAGAAAATATTCCTATCACTAAGACATGTCTCTATCGCTAAGGTCTCATAACAGATAAAAGACTGATTAGAATAACTTAGTATTAAACCATAGTCACTAGCGATAACACGAATAGCTATCGATAGCAGAACACTGATTCAGATGAGCTACTATGTAGAGCTAATGACAACCTTTCAATAACATAGCTTCTAGCGATAGCAAGTATTAGCTATCGCTAATGAAATCACTTGCTGAAATAACTTGGACATTCTGATAGCTAATATATTGTCTGTATACACTGAGCTAATGAATCTTACTAGCGATAACAGTTATTGTGCTTCACTTGAAAACTTGTTTAGCAAAGTGCAGGACTAACACTATGCAGCTTGTGATAGCTTGAGATGCTAGCGCTACTGAAAAAGCTGCTACACAAGTACAATGTTGCAGGTAGTTGTTAGTCACAGTCTCTATCTCTCATAGCTCATCTTCTGTAAGAATTAAATGAAGTAAGAGAAGAAATATGACTAAAATGAAGACCAGCATTAAATGCCAACGGCTAGGAGCTTCTAACGGACATATTCAAACGGATTCATGAAGCTGAAAGAAAAAGGCAAGACTGTGAAAAGATATAAAAACCAAGACTTGAGCATTTATGAATAAGAGAACAAACAGATGAACTTGTATTCATTATTCTTATCTACTTACTGCTCAAAACTTTATTACTCTTAGTGAGTTTATTTGTACTTCAGTGATTATCAAAATCTGTTCATTAAGTGAACTCATTTATTGAAATCCTCTCCTGTTTGAGGTTGTTCTAAAGTCTGGGACCTGAGAATAGGGTTGTAATCTTACAACTTGTAAGGGGGAGTGTTTAGAGGAAGTCTAAAGCTCTGTCTTATAAAGGTTGACAGGTGAACCTATATTGTAAAACCTGTGGTTAGTGGAACCCAACGAGGAGTTGGAGAACTGGATGTAGGTAGTGTTTAGCCAAACCAGTATAAAGGATTGTCTTTGTGTTTAAAGTTTAATTTTTGAAAAGCACAATTCACCCCCCTTGTGCATTTTGCTATTCACATATCCTTCATAATAAAAGTCCATTTCAATTGCTTTTCAAATCTGATCCTGTATTTTGTCATTTTAAAGTGTTTGGTTCTCTTTGTTATGCCTCGACTTCTTTGGTTGGGCATACTTAGTTTGATTCTAAGGCCTCTAGGTGTGTGTTTCTTGGTTTTCCTCCTGGCACAAAAGGTTACATTCTACTCAACATTCATACCTGATAACTCCCAGGAATTCATGTCATTTTAGCATATTTTCCTTGATGTTTTATTCTATCAATGATAAATTTTGGATACTCAAGATAGGAAAATGCTCATTTGATTTTTGGTTGCACATCATTGTTTATTTTTGTAGATTTTGATCCTTTTTCTATTTAATTTCTTATATTGTTTTATGTAAATTTTGTAGGATTATTTTGATGTAATAACCAAGTGATTATAGCCCCTCCATCAAGCTCACAAATGAACAAAGCTAAGACGAAACCAGAGTAAAAAAAACAAAAACAAAAACCTCGCCGTGACTTTAGCCGTAGCGAAAGTGACAGAGAAGTCACGGCGAGCACAATTCATTTCTGGATGTTTTGTGAGTTCGTCGTAGGTTCGCCACAGCGAACTGCATATTTGCTGTGCGTTTTGACAGAAAAAGCGGACTGAAATGAAATAAAAGCTAGGGTTTCGATCTCATTCGACATTCTTCGACTTTCGGCACATTTAGGGAGTGTTTTGCTCTGCCAGGGCTTGGAGCTTGGTGGGGATTGAGCTAGGGCTTGGAGTTTTGAAGATATTTAGGCTTCCCTCATGGTTTATCTTCTCCATCTTCATTCTCTTCTCTTATTCTCTGTTTCTGATTGTATAAATGTATGCTCTCATAGAGTTGTTGAACATGAGTAGCTAAATACTTTGATTCTAAGATTATGTTGAACCCTTGTATGGATTGATTCTTGATTCCTCCTCTTATCTTGTGATTAATGTTATGTATGTGTTTATTTTACTCTACTTCTAATGCTTCTAAGTGACTGATCACCATTTAGATGTTGGGTTCACTTGATTGATGCTTGAGAGGGCTAGGTTGAGTGTAGAACTTGGGTAAAGTAGTGCAAGGACTTGAAGTTTGCATGATGAATGGATGGTTTAGTTCGTAAGGTAGAGATATACTTGCTAACCTTGCATAGTCATATTAGGGTTGGAGCTTTATAATTGGATTTTATTAAATTGTAGCAAGAGATTGTGCAATTAATAAGATTAAACACTTGTTCTTGACTTGTGAGAGCTTTTACAAGTCCTTTGTGAACCCTAGATTAGCACATGGTTTCATTGAGACCATCTTTGAGAGGAGGTTAATTGAGTTTTAGGAAGTACAAACGGGATACATAATCTTAGGACCCATTTTATACTTGAAGTTGGAGAATCACTTGTGTATAATTTTATTTTCATTTAGTATATGTTTATTTTCATTGTTAATATCCAATCTCAATATTTGAATCACTCAAATTGGGCGAGAGTATGACAATCATTGTTAAATTCTTGTGGGAACGATACTTTACTCATCACTTTATTACTTGGCGCGACCCGTGCACTTGCGGCTTTAGCGAACAAGAATACCAATCAGATTTTCATATCTAGAGATGTTATTTTCTATGAGCACATTTTTCCTCTTATTTTTTCAACTTCCCATCCCTCTTCTTCTTCACTTCCTTTACCTCAAGAATATCCTTCTTTAGATTTTGATTCCCCTTCTTTTCGTCATTCTTTTCTAAATCTCCTTCTTCCTCTATTTCTTCCCCCAACCTATTAGGCGATTGGCTCGTTCTCATCATCCTCCTTCATACTTGCATGACTATCATTGTGCTCTCTTTACCTCAACTCCTCCACCGGTCTTTAAAGGTACACCTCATCTACTTTCTCTCATCGCAAGTACCTTTTATCTCTTTATACTATTCCTGAACCCAAATCATATGCCCGAGTTGTCAAATTTAAGGAATGGCGTGATGCCATGGCTGCTGAAATCCTTGCTCTGGAACAGAATCAAACTTGGATACTCACCCCTCTTCTTGAGGGTAAACGAACAATTGGATGCAAGTGAGTCTTTAAGACCAAATTTAAGTCGGATGAAACCCTTGATCGTCATAAGGCTCATTTGTTGCTAAAGGTTACACCCAAATCGAAGGACTTGATTATTTGGACACTTTTTCTCCAGTGGCAAAAATGACCACTGTTCGAGTTTTGATTGCTCTTGCTACTTCTCAAAGTTGGTATTTACATCAATTGGATGTAAATAATGCTTTCCTTCACGATGACCTTCATGAAGAGGTCTACATGATGCTGCCACCAGGTTTTCATTCTCCTAATCCAAATCTTGTATGTAAGTTGCAAAAACCTTTATATGGTCTAAAACAAGCCAGCCGTCAATGGTTTCAGAAATTATCTTTTGCCCTTATTTCTTTTGGTTATACATAATCCACTGCTGATTACTCATTGTTTGTGAAGAGATCTACCTCTTCCTTCACTGCACTATTGGTGTATGTTGATGATATCCTTTTAACTGGAAATGATTTATCTGAAATTCAATCCATCAGGTCCAAATTAGATACTGCATTTAAAATAAAAGATCTTGGTCATCTCAAGTACTTTCTTGGTCTTGAGATTGCCCGCTCTAAATAGGGTATTTCTTTATGTCAATGGAAGTTTACTTTGGAATTATTGTCAGACAATGGTTTTCTGGGTTCCAAGCCAGCTTTTTCTCCCATGGATCATCATTTAAAGCTCTCTAAAGATGGTGGCTCTCCTTTGACGGACATTTCTGCATATCGCACTCTTATTGGTAGATTACTCTACCTCATTACCACAAGACCAAATATTTCTTTTGTTGTCCAGCAACTTAGTCAATTTATGGATGCTCCTACTGATATTCATTTAAAAGCTGTTCATAGGATTTTGAGATACCTCAAGGCTGCCCCTACTAAAGGACTTTTCTTTTCTTCACAGTCCACTTCTCAACTCAAGGCTTATAGTGATTCTGATTGGGCTGGTTGTATTGATTCGAGGCGTTCTATCACAGGTTTTTGTGTATTTCTAGATGGGGCACTTGCTTCTCGGAAATCTAAGAAACAAACCACGGTTTTTGTTTCTTCATGTGAAGCAGAATATTGAGCACTTGCTGTCACCTCTTGTGAAGTTCAATGGCTGCTTTATCTTCTCCGTGACCTCCATGTTCCTCATTCTAGAGCTGCTGTGATTTACTGTGACAACCAATCTGCCCTTCAAATTGCAGCTAATCCCACTTTCCATGAGAGTACCAAACATTGAGATTGATTGTCATCTAGTTCGTCAAAAGTTACAAGATGGTATCGTTCACCTTCTTCTAGTCCGTTCTGCAGAACAACTTACTGATGTCTTTACTAAGCCTCTCCCTCCATCTTCCTTTCAAGACAACATTTCCAAGCTGGGCATGATAGACATCCTTGCTCCAGCTTGTGGGGGGGGCCTAAATATGCAACAAACAAGAATCAAAGAGCCCTAAAAATCAACTAATACTAGTTGATCTTCAATTATGGTAATTTAGTCCTATTTTCATGCTACTTTTTCTTAAGGATCTGTATTATTTAAATATTTATGGACCAATATTTATGGAAGGTTAAAAGAAATAGAAAAGTTTCTTTAATTATTTAAATTAGTTTATATGTAATTGTATAACCAAGAGGTGATGATGTGTCTCTTATATACATACTGTACGTGTAAAGTGTCAAGACCAAGTCAATAGCATTCACTTCAGTTTCTTGTCTTTTCCTCTTCGTCTTTTTCCTCTTTTCTCCATCCCTTTCCCGAAAACCCTTATTTGGTTTCAAATATTGCATCTCAATTATGTTAATTACTTCAATTTAAGCACACAAAAGCAAATATACATTCTATTTACTCTGGAAATTTTAAAACTAATAGGTTTAGCTACGAGACTAAAGAGATCGGTGGCATCGTTGAAAGGCCATTGATGGAAGCTGTTAAAATTGCTCTTAGACCCACAGGAGTTTATGATGCAGATACTGATACTGTTTTATCAATTTTGACCGATTAGTGATTACTAAATTGCTTTCTTATAGGGTAATGCATGTCCATTACAGTATTGGCTTATTAATTTTTCCTGACTTTCTTTTACGTGACTTAATATATATCATGGGGACCTGATAAAAAAATCAGGTGAAACCATGACAGAGTTAGATTTTATAGTATTATAATATGTGAATTTGATCAAACTCATCCAAGTGAAATTATTTTTGTTTTTCTGAACTCTCATGTCAAACATTGTATGTTCAATTTTAAATTTTTATTTATTAACCCAGTATTAAGACTCAACAGATGCATATGAGAAGTCATCGAAAGGCCACTGGTTATACAGTTTTTACTGCATTCCCGGATAGTGTGGTTGTCTTCTTGTTGTACCTAAATTCACTAAAGAAGAACAACTCATGACTTTCTGTGTTTTAACTTGTTGAAAGCATTTTTTTTCCTTTCCAGTGTATTGTCTCATTTTTACTTCTAATTGTATTTTCTAAACCAATTCGTTTGCATATTTGACTTTAGAGACGAATGAGGTAAAAGAAGAACCACTTGGAAGAGATATGTTTTTACCACTGAAATCTTCTGTCTTGGTTGTACCTTTCTTTCTTGTTCATGTGTTCTTTTACAGAGGCATTGAAGAATTTTCTGGTATACGTCAAAAGAGATATCTATCAGGTTGAATGTGCAACACATACATACGCGCTCACACGCAGCTCCTCATGATACTCTGTTTCTTCCTCTCTGGTATGGTTCAACATTCGTGCTTGTGTGATGTTTTTCCTTCTTATTACATTTGTTGAGGTTTAGAGTGAAAAATATTTTAATATCAACTTTCTTCAACTAATATTAAGTTCGCTTTATATTTTGTCAAATTTTTCAATTACATGTGACCATGCATCATATTTTTTAATATGGTTTTATGATAATATTGATACATTGTTAAATGTGATTGAAGAATGTGACATAATATATATATATATATATAAAAGGACCTGAACTAATTATTTTTCAATTAAGAATTAAAATAAACATGTAAAAATAAGGCATACTTAACAATGTTTGTCCCTTGTTTAATTGTTTAAAATGCTTCTCAAGAATTTGACCAATCAAACTACGAAACTTTGTAGTAGCTAAACACAGAGCAAGTAACTTTTTTCATCTTTATAGAACTAAATTTTTCTCACAAAATGAGAATAATCTTCTTTTTGGGATTCCGTTATAATTGTTTATGCAGCTATTGGTTCATTACCTCGACAAGCTCAAGAAGCCGTGATCTCATCAATCCAAAATGAAGCTACCGATCTTGTTTCTGGTTTCTAGTTTCTAGTTTCTAGTTTACTATTAAATAAACTATAATTGACTATTTATTTTACTAAATAGCGCCAATTTTTTTAGTGAGTTTAATTTTTTAATAAATGAACTGTTTAGCTCTTCAAAATCAAGAGATGCATCAGATCAGCACTGAATGACCGTTGGTTGAATCAACTAAAATTGCTCTAATAAGCACTGCCATAGTTTATGATGCAGGTGCTTGTATTGTTTTGCAGACTGTATAATATGTATCAGATTTAATTATCTAAAGTTGCTGCGTAATATGTGATGAGTCCATCATAGTATACTTTATGGTTTACTATAATTTCTTTTGTGAACTAGATGAAAAATCACATGAATTACAACTTCATCTAAAGAAAAAAATTTCTATTTTGGAAGGCAACATCTATTACGAATGATGATAAAGCATGCACCAATGGAATTTATTTTATTTATCTTTTTGTGAAATATGTTACTCTATTTTTTCTCTGTTTTCTCTCTCAAACATGCATTTATGGTTGTTTAGATAATGGGACTAAGGAGATGCACGAAATCATTCAAAGACCGTTGATTGACATGTTGATCCTGCTTCATCAATTCACGACATAGGTATTTATTAATGCATTTTATACATTTTGTAAGGGAACAAAATTATATGTATTTTACCAAAATCTTCTCACTGTATTTTTTTATGTTTCTAGGTTGTAGAAGTCTTTAGATTAATTGATGACTCTAACTTTTTTTATGAATTTAAATCAACCAAAAGAATCACATGACTCGGATATTTAAGTTAATTAGTTAGAATTTAAATCATCACAAGACCACAACTCGTAATTTGTATGGGAATCTCCCATTTTTCGATCATGAGTGAGCTAAATCTAGCTGATAGAAAAAGAAGTCACAAACATTTAAATGGTAATATATTTTATCAAGCCACAGCTTCTAAAATTATTGACAACAAAAAAGTACTGCATTTTCCCTCTTTTTTTTTTTTTTTGATAGAACTAATTTACTTTTATTTTTGTAAAAGTGTCATTTTGTTCACTGAGTTTTATTTTTTTAAAAAAAAAAATTCAGCTCCTCGAAATTAAGAGATGTATGAAAACAGCCATGAAAGGCCATTGGTTCAATAAACTAAAACTGCTTTAAGCACTACCACAGAGTATGATGCAGGAACTTGCAAATTATACAATATGCATCAAATGATCTATAATTGCTCTGTAATATGTTACTCCATCATAGTTCTTTCTAGTTTATTCATTTTTTTTTTTTTTGGTTGCATTGGAATGCACTTGATATATCGCAGGATTTATGATTTCGCTCAACTGAAAATTTGCTGGTCCAGCCCACATCTGTGACCAATGATGACAAAGAAAATGATGCAGCTTTTTTAAGGAATTAATTTTATTGATCTTTTTGCTAAACCTGTGTTATTCTATTTTCTCTCTGTTTTAATTTCTCAAAAACAATCATGGTTGCTTAGATACTGGGACAAAGGAGATGCGTGAAACCATTCAAAGAACATTAATCCCATTCGCAGCCTCAATTGAGGGTATAGGCACTGATTAATTAATAGTGCATTTTATACATTTAGGAAGGAAATTATTGTCATATTTTCTAAGATATATGCACATATTGAGTACCACTATGTTCCTTATTATAAGTCCACCCTAACTACTTCTCATATACCAAGGAGTGGAAGTTACAGGATTAAATATATCATATTTTTCCAACTTTACCCTTATTTAATAGTAGGTGTTAAAATAATATTTTATGCATTATAACTCTTCTATCTCATTTTCCCTATTTCTAATATTGGGGTAAAATAATCACAGTAGCATTAGTTGATCCCAAACTGGACTTATATTTGGGAACAAAAAATTTGTGATAGTTAGATTATAATAAGGAATAGAGTGGTATGGACTAACCTATTTTGATATAACTCCCCTCAATCTTATGCATCTTCAGTATAATTATTGCTCTAATTAATCAATATATGACTCTTTTGATAGAATTCCCATCATGTGTATTTTGCCAAAATCTTCTCATTGTCTCTTTGATCTTTTTCCTGCAGCTACTGGGACACTTGTGATGCATGAGAGCATTGATAAACCCTTTGTTCACGATACACAAAATGCATGGAACGATACCTTAATACATGAGAAAGGTTTAATTACAAATTTTCCATAACTTATTTGTTTTATTATTAAAAGGGTTACAGAAGCTTCTAGATTAATTAATTATTCTAACTTCTTATTATGTTAATTGAAATCAACTAGAAGAATCACATGACTCAAACATTCATCTCAGTAAGACTTTGTTCGATCATACCACAACTTCAATGGCTACAGCCAACAAAAAAATTAATGCAATCATTTCACTTGTTGAAGGGAATAATTGTTTCAATTTTTCCAAAATCTTGTGTCATTCTAATCTCTAATTTTTCTAAGACTTTTTTTTTTTTTTTTAGATTTTGGGACTCAAGAGATGTATGAATCCAAGAGGATGTTCTCGTCTCATGATGCTCAAAGTGTAATGAATCCAACCATGGATTACAATACAGGTATGAATATATATCATATTATATTGTAGTCTCAAGATACCAAAAAGGATCAAATGATTGTGCAGGTTTTTCCCTTACTTTTTTGTTTATCTTTGTGGAAGTTTTTTTTTTTTTTTTCTTTCCAATATCTCATGGATTTTGTTTTCAAAATAATTTCTAAACTTATTTCTTTGCATATTTCGGCTCCAGAGACGAATGAAGCTATTGGGAAATCCTTCAATCGAGCAACTCAAGAAGCTCACAGCCATCCTACAACACATGAGATAGGTTCTAATCTTGTTTTGATAGATCTTTGACTTACTATTCTTGACTAATCAATCAATTATTATAACTTTATACCATGTTGATTGAAATTTCTCAGAAAAATTACATGACGCAAAAGCTTGTCCAAGTGAGAATTTGTTCAACCAACCACAACTCTTGTGACTAGGGACAAAGTAATAGATCTTTCATTCTTTTTAAGAAAGTAACTCATAGTGTCTTTTATTTATTTAACTCCTGGATCGCAAGAAACACGTGACACCATTCAAACTAACCAAGACACAGAGAGTCTTCTCTGAGCACAAAACACAGGTCCTAATCTTGTGCTTTATCATTTTTTAAGTATTATTTATCAGTGGATTAATTAACAATTCTCTCATGGTGTTGATTAAAATCGACTAGAAGGATCACTTGATTCATCTATTGGGATCCAAGAGATATGTGATACCATCAATAAGCCTTCAATTTCAGCTGCTCAAAATGTTCCAAACTCTTCCATGATTGCTAATGTAGGTAGCGGTTTTATTTTAACATATCATATTAATGTAGCATGAATTAATTGAGGTAAGTGATGCATTTGAAGGAAGATAATACATGGTTATATTAAAAAAGTTATATATTAATTTAAGATTCTAATTTTTGTTATATTAATTGTAATCAACTAGAACAATAAGATGACTTGGATATTCACCGCAATAAGAATTTATTTAACCAAAGCACACCTTCTATGGATGCAAACTACAAAGATAGTAATGCATTTTTTTATCTTTTAAGGGGACAATTATTTCAATTATGCCAAGATCTTGTGTCATTCTAATTTCTAATTTTTCTAAGATTTTATTTTTCCAGCTGTTGGGACTCAAGAGACGTATGAATCCAAGAGGAAGTTCTCATATCATAATGCTCAAAATGTATTGAGTCCTACTCCTACCACGCTTTACGATACATGTATTAATATCATATTATTTTATAGTCTCCAAGTTGCCATAAAGGATCAAATAGTTGCAGAAGTCTTTCCCTTACTTTTTTTGTTTACAGGTTCTAATATTTCAAGTGTTGTTTTCAAGATTCTACTTTATTTTAGCTCCTTTTAATAACTCATTAATAGTGATCTGTAAATCTTTCTTTTCTTAATTAATTAGTAAAATACTTTTTCCATTTCCTTGTTTTAATTTCCATTTACATATTTAACCAGCCAATGATCCATCCTCACAAGCTTCAAAAATTGCAAGTACATCAACAACGCCAGTAGTAGATGTTCACAATAGCTTTAAGGAGCTAGACATTTATGCACAATGGTTGCCTTATTTGGAGGTTGGGGTGAAGCAGCACTCTCAGGTTCTTAATTAGCTCAACACAAAACAACAAAGAGGGTTAGCTTCCTCCTCCTTTTCCTTATTTGCAGAGGTGACTTGTATTATGAGGACCACTCGGAGAGGCGCATTGTCAGAAGATGATCGAAACTACATTCGAAAGTGTCTCTCTGTTTTAGAAGTTATTGGTTTTGATGCTTCATGGCTGAGTTATGTGTATAAATGTATTGAGGAATGTGGTGATGTAGAAGATGTAAAGAGGAAGGTTGAGGAGACTAAATGTCAAGCTTTCAATCTTGAAGCTCAGATCGAGTCCATGAAAGAGGAGCTAACTTCTGTGAAACAATCCTTAGTGTTGTTGCTTGGCAAGGCTAGTGGGCTGGACGATTTCATGGAATCCTGAAGTTTGTGTGTACTCTCTTAGAGACACCTCCTTTCATATTTTATTTTCCAGCACTATCTATTTACTTTTGTGTGCTTGTTTTGTGGTCAATCTACTGCACAATATGATAGGCAATGCTGTGATATACATTATTGGAGTAGACATTGGCAATATAATGTTTTGGATTGTGGTGTTGGGGATTTATTTTTAAGTCATTCTAAAAAATAAAGAACATGTTAGGCATTTAGACCTTATTATTCATCATCAGAAGCAAAGATGTGGCTTGGTGCTGCCTCAAAATTAGGATTCAATCCCATTTATCAACATAGCTAGAATAGGTCTCATGAACTTGGATGTTCTGCTGCCTAAATTTTCATCTTCATTGAAATTAAATTTGCATGTACTACTATTCAAAAACAACAACTTTACTAATAAATTTTTGTTTCAAGCTAGCTACAAAAGTAGTGACATATCATAAGCATGAAGAAGCTAAGGCTAGCCAATACAAACACATAGCTGCACTATTCTACATTGTAGCATTTATGGAGGAGAGTTGAGTGAATAAATTGGGCCGGATGTATGCTGAAACAAGTGGTGTATTTCTCCTAATATCGTTTTGTAACAAAAGGGAAGGGCAAGGTATATGAATGTGTTTTATTAACGCACTAACGATAGCATTTTATCTACTCTCATAAAAATGCATTATTATTTGCTATCTTATTCTTCATAATTATATATATATATATAAATATTTATCAGAAGAATAATTGATGTTTGAAGAAGGTGTGGTGTTATTAAAAATGGGAGTAAAACAGAACAAAAACGGAGAAGTAGACAAGTTGCAAAATATACGGATTGTTTCTCTCTTCATTCAATTAGATTAACATTACTTTTTGTGACCTCAAAGTCACACACACACATATTTATATATATCTTATAGAATCATCAATGCCATGACTTGTAATATCGTCAATGTTATTAGTTCTTCTACAAACTTTTTCACTGACCACGTCACTTTCAGATCATAAGTACTGATATTGCATTAACAAATCTCTAAAAATTCTGAAGATAGTGAAATTGAGTGTGAGAAACAAATTTTTTTTAGGTGGCTTCCATTCCAAACCATCACTGATGATGTCCATGAAATTACCGATGAACACGGCCACAACATCAGCCACAATGATTGTGAGATCATTGACAGTGAGGATAATCGCAACATCACTAATAACGGCAACAACCACAGCATCACCAATGATGGTCTTGACATCATTGATGGTGACAGCAACCGCAATATCAGTGACGGTGGTTGTGTCATCAACGTTATTGACGGTCATTGTCACGTCATTATTAGCGTTAGAATTTTTATCCAAGTTAATATTATAAGATTAAAAACAATTATTTCAAATACATTTTTATATTTTTATTTGTTTTTAATATTTGTTTTGAGAGAAACAACTATCCAAATATTTTTTTTGTTTTTTTCAAAACTTATTTAAATATAATTAGTTAGACATGCTTTTTTTTTCTTGTTTCCAAAACTTATTTATAAAAACTGTTTTTTAAAAAAAAAACAAAAACAAAAACGTAACCAAATAGCCCTATACTTTCTTTTTCTCCGAGTCGCGTGTGATTATTGGCTTTATCTTCTTCATCAATTGCTTTTCACAATTCCTTTCATTTTGCACTACATGAAAATGTCATGATAATCACTTTCAATAATTGGAATTCATGTAAATCAATCATTAATTGCTAAACTAGCTTTGGTTTGTCTTCTTTTTTTTTTTTTTTTTTTTACATATGAAAGCAAATATTTTCATATTATTGCACTAAAGTTTCCTCTCTGTTTTTCATTGTTCTGTGAGACAACCAGCGACGATCAACTAGAATTAATTAGAATTATCAATCTTTATAAGTTTTCTACTACTTTCATTTCGTGGATATAGAAACAGGGAAAATATGTTGGTCTTCCACTACTACTCAGTCTCTTGATCACACTACTCTGTTGCTTCCTCATACTTCTCCTTATTTGCTGAAGTGACTCACATTTTAACGACCACTTGAAGAAACCACTTTGACAGAAGATGATCAAAACAACATCAGAGAGGGTTGCACTAAGGTGTTGGCTTTGACGAGTCCTGGATCAGTTATGTACATGGCTGCGTTGAGGAATGTGGAGATGGAGTACACCTCATGACGAGGGCGGTTGAAGAAATGAAGGTCAGGCTTCAAGTCCGAAGGAGTTAGCTTCTAATGATGAATCCTTAGTGTTATTGCGTGACAAGGTTCAAGACTACATGATTTCATCGAGTCCCAAAATTCGTGGATTCTCTTGGAGATCTACTTGCAAAAACTTTTTTCATTTTCATCGCTTTGTATTTACTCGTGTGTGATGATTTATGGTTTGTCTAATCTACCATTTTAAGTGATGTCATTTTGGATCCAATTAACTTAAATTTTCGGCGTGTTACTTGCAGTATTGAGGAATGTGATCATAAAGACTTAACTCATTGTATTTGTAGCATCAATCAATGACAATGTTCTGTCTTGTGTTGTTTTTTCTGAGTTCTCCTGTTCAGTGTATGCAAAACAGGATTTGTTCTTATTCTGCTAGTGTCTTTTAGAACAGAATAAATGCGCATTTCATTGATACATTGATAAAGGTATTATCCACTATATATCTAATTAACCATTCTGTAGAAGAAAAATATATATTTGAAGAACGTGAGTGTTACTGAAAATTCGATGAGAAACAAAACAAACCATAAAAAGTAGACAAGATATATGAAGTGAAGTGCTTTTCCTTTTAATTTTTGAAAAAGTACAACCTCTTTCTTTCTTCTTAGAAAAATTAAGCCAAAAGTATATTCCTTACTTTATTCACGCACACACAAGTCACATAAACTTTTTTCCATTCTTCAATTTCTTCGATTAGATTAGTTTGGGAATGAGAGGAACGATCAAATCCGGTGCTAAATATGTATTAAAATTTATAATCATGACTATGAGTGCTGCATGTCTTTTGTTTGATTCTAGTTTTGTGATGGCCCAACATGAGCTCCCTGTTTTGTTAAGTATGATATAAGTGTTTGATGCAGAACGGGAAGGGAAGAGGGAGATGGAAGAGAATATATGAGAACAGAAGAGATAAGGAAATGGAGGATTCAGAAGAGAGAAAGAAAAAGAGAAATAGAACAAGAAGAAATGAAAGAGGTAGAAGAAGAGAGAAAAGGAAGGCTGATATTATTATCCAAATTCATCAAATGTACAGAGCAAATAGTTGTGGTGTTATTTATACGTATCAATCAAACCCTAAGAATTGATGACAGAATATTCTAGAGATGCAAATCACAATTGATGCTAATTGATAACATTCAAATCAAAATAAAACTAGAACATTCTAGAAATTAAAACTAAATGCAAACCCCAATTAATACTAATTGATAACAATCAAATGCTAATATTATAATCTTCAAATCTCCGTAGAATCTTCCTTATCCATTTGTGATTCCCAGCAGTGTTACTTGGCCTGATTGATGCTCCCTTTACGCTTTTCCTAAGTTGCTGTTAAGAGACGTTGTTTGATTTCTGTGGCTGGATATACTTGTTTGTTAATGGATGAGTGGTTTAAGTTATAAATTGAATCTGCAAAATTTTCAGACTTCAAAATACAGTCATACCACCCATAAAAGAAAGGCAAGAAGATGTTTAATTAACAAATCCTTGTATTTGGATGTTTTTAATTGCTTAAATCGAGGCTTTTAACATAAAAAAAATCCAAATTTTTGTCCAATTGTGCTTATTGAATATCTTAGACTCTTAGGTGAAATTAGCACAAGATTAGGATTAATTGGCCATAATTGTAGATTAATTTGCATTAATTAATTTATTGGGCTATTTGATTCTTGCTCCATCTTATATCAACTTGCAGGGTCGCTCAATGACCAAGAATAGGATCTTGGATGAAGAAGCAAGCAAAAGAAGAAGAGGGAATATTTCTGAGTTCACTATGGCCTCGCCACGGCAAACGTGGCTAAAAAATATTTTGGGCCTCAACCCTGATCCAACCCTTACAACTACTCATGACCCGACCTGGGGAGCTATTTGGTTGAAATTTCAGCCTCATTTGGACAGATTTCGTCCACACACAAACCCTAGCTCTTGCACTTTCCTGTATCTCATCTCTTTCATCGTTCATTCTTCACCTTCCAACTTCCATGGCTTCCATCCTTTCCACCTTGGTTGGTGTTCCTCCTATGAAGAGCAGCAACTAAGCTTTCATATTCTTGGTGATAGAGTTCTAGGGAGGAGCTTAAAGCTTCAAATGGGAGTGTTGTTCTCCATTCTCTCTTCCTCATGTGTATTTCAATTTATCTAAGGTTCTAGGAATCGCTATATGCATATGGTTGTAATTTTATTCCACATCTTTGTATGAGAGTGGTAGAAACAATTTGTCTTGTTTATCCTCTTTATATGGATACTTGACATTTCACCTATTGACTTAAGCATATGTTATTTGTATGTGTTCATCATTTAATCTATGTTTTTTTTGTTAAAAGGTTGTGCCAAGTGAGACTTCTTGTTTGGTGGACTATGGTGTCAAGTGTTTGTGTATAGAAATTAGCAAGTAAATCTACTAATTGTTTGAGTAAATTTGGGCTTCAATCTATTAGTTTCAATTCATTAGTTGGGGTTCCATCAAGGAATTGGAATTAATAGATTAATTTTATTGCAATTCAGGGTTTAGTTGTAGCATTAAGAGTTCCTTATAATTAATAGGTTTAATTGAGTCAAGTGCTTAATCAATTTAGGTTAAGTTAGTTAATGTGCGGGGTTCTGGAATTAATTAAATTAATCTAATCCTAACCTAGAGGGGTTCGCTAGGGTTCTTTAGAAAATTAGCTATTTTTAACTCCCAAATATCTTTACAAGTAATTATTCCCAAAAGTTTCATTTACCAAGAATAATCATCTTTTTCAATCCAAACCTCCCCTTTGTCCAACCTTAAATTATTTTTGAACGTACCACATCCTTTACACTAATTTCATACCAAAAATAAATACCATATTTTTTACCCGCTTTTATCAAATTTACATCTAGTTACTGAAAGTGGCAAATCGCACAAGAAGGGGGTGAATTGTGCTTTTCAGAAAATTAAACTTTAACACATGAAGACAGTACTTTATACTGGTTCGGCCAAACACTGCCTACGTCCAGTTCTCCAACTCCTCATTCAATTCCACTAAACCACAGGTTTTACAATACAGGGTCACCTGCCAACCTGTACAATCACAGAGCTTTAGACTTCCTCTAAACGCTCCCCCTTACAAGTTGTAAGACTACAACCCTGTTCTAAAATCCCAGATTTTAGAACAATCTCAAACAATAGAGGATTTCAATAAATGAGTTCACTAAATGAACAGATTTTGGTAATCACTGAAGTACAATTAAACTCACTAAGAAATTAGCAGAGGATAGATAAGAGTAATGAATGTAAATCTGTCAGTTTGTTCACTTCCATAAATGCTCAAGCTTTGGCTTTTATATGTCATCTTTGTCTTCCATGAAACTTTTAGCTTTAAGTCCGTTTGAATATTGTCGTTGGAAGCTCCTAGCCGTTGGCATTTAATGCTGGTCTTCATCTTAGTCATCTATCTTCTCTTACTTCATTTAATTCTTGCAGAAGATGAGCTATGAGAGATAGGTTGTGTTTATCAACTACTTGCAACATTGTACTTGTGTAGCAGCTTTTTCAGTAGCGCTAACATCTCATGCTATCGCTAGCTTCATAGAGTGAGTCCTGTACTTGGCTTGTTAGCTAAACAAGTATTCATGTGAAGCACAGTATGTGTTATCGCTAGAAGGATACATTATCTCAATGTATACAGATTATATTAGCTATCAGAATGACTAAGTTATCTCAGCACGTGATTTCATTATCAATAGCTAAACTCATTATCGCTAGCAGCCATGTTATTGATAGCTTATTATAGCGATTTATGTGAATGTCTAAGTGTTCCACTTTTGCTAGCTACTTGTGATATCGCTAGAGTCTATATTAGCGCTAGTGTATTTCATTTGCTCAAACTTTGCTTCTTATCAACTATCTGCTATTGATAACTCTCTATGTTATCGCTAGTGATCATGTTGTAATTTCTTCTAGCTGTTCTTTATGAGGTCTTAGCGATAGAATCATTTTCTTTCAGTTTATTGCCAAGATTTCATTTGCTGGTATTATCCTTATTTCTTCATTTTCTAGCGATAGGCTTTTAGTCTAGCGATAGTTTATCTGTTATCTATAGGACCTGTCCAACATTCTGATACCTTTTCTTTTCCTTAGTCATATGCCTTGATTCTTGTATCAGTTCCTTTCAGTCTAAGTTATATGATATCTGTTCAATTTTTACTTATGCTATCTATAGGGTCTAGTCTTCATCAAAACCTAAGATTTCTAACAGTTACTAGGTTCCAATTGCATTTAGGGCTCATTGAAATCGAGATACCCGATGATAACTTCTACTACTCCTTGGCTCTAAATTTCTTGGAGAGCGGATCCGAGGCGGCATTACACCAATTTATTCCCATTTCAGTGCTCTTCACTAATGTTTGTGAAGGTAATTCAGCTAGAACTGATTTAAACTTACTCTTTGATGATTCCCCATTCTAAATGATTATCTTGGACACTTGAACCATGTTTAGAGTTATTAAAATGATGGTATAAATTTAGTAACCATTGAAAAAGCCGGAAAATTTCTGAATATTGGATATGATGCTTTCAAATGTTTGAATGTAAAAGTAGTGTTTTAGGCTGTTAGATTATGCTTCAAAGCTACAAAGCGATTTTGGAATAATGTTTTTAAAATAAGAAATTTCAGGTTGTTTGGTATAGCCACATCGATGTCTTAGGGTCTGTTTGGTTAATGAAGGGGTAAAATCAAGTCTTGTATTCCCTACCCTGTTTGGCTAGCGTGTTTTTATGAGAAGTGAGTAATTTTGTTTGAGTTCTTTGTTATGATTGAAATTTTCTTAGAATTATACAGAAAATGACAATTTCAACCCTAAGGACTGATTATCAAAATTCAAGTAAAAGAATATAGTTGTTGGTTGTAGTTAATCACAATTATGTTAGATTAACACCCTTTAATCCACACATGCGACAAAGTCAATGTTGTCAAGGAAAGGAGGAATTCTTGTGTGCACAGTAGTAGTAATAAGGTAGCTCAAATATTTTCTTCTTTTGTGTCTAAATAAGTGTCACTTATCTATTTTTATTTTATTTTTTCAAAAATATGCATTCATTAACTACTTTCTCTCTCCCACCATCCCCACTTTTCCCAAAACCCTCCTCCCTCTGTCCTCCCTTCTCCCCACCCACGTCTCTTCCCCTTCCCCTTCCCCTTCCCCTTCACCAGATCCATCTCTCTTATATGTAGGGGTGTCCAAAATCGGGACCGGGACCGGGAATACCTATTCCTGGTTCTCGTTCCCGGAATGGGCCTCAGATTGGATTTCAATCCCGGTCCTGGTCCAGGGAATTCTAGGTCCCGGCGGGACCGGGAATTCCTGGTTCATTTTTTTTAAAAAAAGAAAAAAATGGGCTTCAACTTTGGTCTTTAGGATCTCCCCAATTTCTAAGGTGGTTTCCATCTTTGCGCCATTTTTAAACTATGAAAGAAAACAAGTCACAAATTAATTATTATGAAGTTAGAAACAAACAAATGCATAAGGAAAAAGAATGAACAAAAATGATATCACTAGTTTAGTCATTTAATTTATGCCACATTTAAGAAATAAAATAAAACAAAACAAGGATTAAACTTTCTCAAAATTCTGAACGCTTTCTTCTATAATAATGCCATGACATGAAGCAAATAAATCTTATTAAACATAAGAGATAATAATGCCATGACATAAAGGATAAATCAGTAAAAAAGACAAGTTTAATATAACAAAAGCAAGAGATAAAATATGGGCATAAGGCTTTTCCTTCCTCTGCTTCCTTTAGTCAATTAACACAAGTAGCATGTAAACAAACATACGAAATACCAGTAATTAATGCTAGTTTGAATCAGGGAAATGAATATGTGAGGGTTTTAGTCTGTGTACCTGAGACAACGATATAATATTTTCATCTCTGGGCTGCACTTTACTTTGATATGATAGTTTAATAATTAATAGGAAAATAAAATTAACTAGATAAATGCCGCAAAATTTCACAATCCTTTACCAGTCTCAATCACTTTTTACAATATGTAAGTGCAATAGAATTAATCCATGGTTTTTATATAGGAATTTATTTTATATGTACTTGCAATAGAATTAATCCAATAGAATTAGCCTTTTACAAGTGTGGGCCTAATTTTTTTATATATAACATAGGGTCCGAGACCGGGACTGGGATCCCTCGGTCCCGGGAGTTTTTTCCCGAGCTTCCCGGGACGGGAAATTCCCGGTCCCGATTTGCTGGGACCGGGACGGGATCACCGGGACCGGGAGGGGTTGGACACCCCTACTCATATGTGCTCCTCATTTGCACATCTGTGAGGTTCAGCATTTTGATTATAGAGCTTCAGATTTATTTTTCAAGTTGAATCACAATAAATTATCGTAACAACAACATTAACGACCATTTAGAGGTTGCACCTGGACCCATCCATCCTTGGAGTGATTATTGAGCTGATATGGTATTACCTTGTGCTTATATATAATGTCATTTTAACTGGATCTTAACTGGATCGCGTTACCTTAAAAATTGAGTTAAAAGCAATACATGCATAGGAAATATACTCTTTTTTCTTTTCTTTCAAAAGTGTCATCCATTATGAATAACTAAAAGAGAAAGAGTAATTGTGAACAAAGATAAAAGAAAATGTATGGGAGAAATTAATGTATGAGCAAATAAGAAAAAAGTTCATTTATTACTCAAATCAAGTCAAATAGATGTTTATAAAAAGGAATAGACCATTTCAAAAAAAACCCTTATATATAAGGATAGAAGGAGTACTATATCAGATTAAGTTATAAGAATCCAAAATTTAAATTGTCTTGTAATTTTTATAAGAGTTAATTATCACTAAAAAAAGAATCAAATTACTAACGGAATAAATTTTCGTCGGTAATTATCGATGGATTTTCGAAGCAAAATTTACCGACGGAATTTTCATAGGTAAATTTATTAATTAAATTATTATTTTAATTTATAAATAATATATTAAAATAATTAATTACTGACGGAAATTCCGTCGGTAATTTTATTAATTATATTATTTTATAAATAAATTATTTTTTAATTTATAAATAATATATTAAAATATTATTATTATCGATGAAACATTTCTGTTGGTAATGTTATTAATTATTATATTATTATTATTTTAATTTATAAATAATATATTAAAATATTATTTTATAAATAAAATATTAACCTTATTCATTTTAAAAAATATTTTATATATAAATCATGTTTAATAAATATTAAAAAATATTAGTAAGAAAAATGAAAAATAATTATAATTGAATAATATATATAATGAAATAATTATGGAAATAATTTGATAATAATTATAATTATTATTATAATTTAAATATAAAATAAAAATACTAAATATAATGTAATGTATATGAATATAAAAGATTATTTATATAAAAATAATAGAATTATTAATATATAAATTATATATTAATAATTTAGATCAAATATAATTATAATAGTGGGAGTTTGAATATTATAAATATAATAGTTTGCAAATAATATTACATGATCTTCACAGCTCAACTGGTTAAGGTATTAGCACGTGCGCAAGAAGTTGCTGCCACAATTGAATACAATTTGTGAAGGCGACACGTGGCATATAATTTAAAAAAAATTTGTAAATAATATCACATGGTCTTCATAACTCAACTAGGTAAAGTATTAGTACGTACGCAAGAGGTTGCAGGTTCGAGTCTCAGCTTTGCCACAATTGAAGATAATTTGTGGAGGCGACAAGTGACGAACACAAAGAAGGACACGTGGCATATAATTTAAAAAAATTAAAAATTTACCGACCAAAAAAATTTCTGTCGGTAAATTAATTTCCAACAGAGGAATTTCCGATGGAAAACTGAAATTACCGTCGAAATAAGGATATATTGTAGTTTATATATTGTCTAAACATTTAATGTATTTTCTCCATTTTTTAATTAATTCTATTATTCCTCTTCATCTTTTTCTAATATTATATTCTTTTTCAAATTTCATCTATTTCTCTTTCTTATTTGCCCATAAATAAGGATATGGTTAAAAAAATTTATTCTTATATAAGTATAGTTTTTAACTAATTTTAAGTGTTTTTTTTTTTACATTGAACTCTAATAATAAACACACAGGAGACAGTACTAATCAATGAATGAGTGCATAATATTTTTTGGAAAAAAGAAAAAGTAGAAATAGACAAATGATAAGAAGAAAACATTTGAGCTGTATTATTACTACTTGTCACTGCATAAAGGGGTTGATGATGCACTTGTGCACTACAATAATTCCTCTGTCGTCACATGCCCCCCATTGATGATTCGTACCTTCTTTATACTGTGTTGGCCCCATCATGTCTAGTGTTGCAGGTTTTACGTTTCTTTTTTAAACTTTACCCCTCTCCTATACATCAGAATGGTAGAGACAAGCAATTGCTGACAAGCAGATCGTGATGATGGTGAATGGTGACATTGACTCCAAGTCTCTGCAAAGTCTTCGGTTTTCTCTTCCCTTCAATCCTCACTCTGTTCCTCTTCACTCTCTTATTCTCGCTGCTCAAAGCAAACTTTCTATGTTCACCACATTTGTTTTCTTACTCTCAATTTTCTGATCTAGTTCTTTTGGTGATTTCCCATAAAAAAACAAAAATTGTTATTCTTCTTTTGCATTAAGTTTGTTGCGTTCTTGTCAATCATATACCCATAAAAATATTCAAAAATTAGAAAAAGAAGAAGAAGAAGGAAACAAGTGTGTGTTTCAATTGTTTTATTTCCTGTCCAGTTCAATATGAACTCAATTAAAAGAAAAAAAGGTTGGGGACATGGAGTTTCCGTTTTAAGTCTCTTTTAGAGCCGTCACTGCTCTTGTTTTGCATTGATTAAGTTGGTTGCTTTCTTGTTAATCTTGGGAAGTAAAACTCTTCTTTACGAGGTTTGTACTGCTTACCTGGATTAAAAAGTCTTTAGATCTGAACTAATTTTTCTTCAAAAAAAGAAAATGCGTGTTTAAAGTTTTTTTTTCCCCTCTCCTTGCTACTCTTCTTATGTGATCAATCCTTTTTTAATAAAAACCCAAGAAGAAGAAAAACGAAGTCTGTATGAGAAGCTTTAGTGGTGTCTTCATCTGTGCTTTATTAGACACAAGGAAGAGATGGTGATCATAAAGTCATACCGGTAAAATCTTTATTTTATCTTGAAGGTTAGAAATCTCGGATTTGAGTTGGTATGAACAATAATATGTATCGAACTTGTTTACTTATTTTTCTCTCTCTGGTTTTTAACTATAGAAGTTTAATTGCTGCCTCCTGCATCTAAGGCTTTTGAAGATCAACTTCTAATTCAACATTGAGCAAGGTAACTTTTGAATGGTTCTCTTGAATTACGGTTAATGAATTGATAGTGGCGTATAATTTGCAAAGAGGATAGACGAGTTTAGCGAATCTTTTAATTTTATTGGTAGAATCTAGATCTTGTATTTGGATGGGTTTTCTCTCATGTCTTTGTTACAAGTTCATGACCATGGGACAAGAGTTTCCCTTCCTTCTGTCCAGCGACATCATATTAATCATAAAAAACAAGAAAAATTAACACATTGATTTAATCATATTACCAGGAAAAGAAAACAAGAAAGTCCATTGAAGTGATTGTACCAAAAAAAAAAAAAGTCTTTTGAAGTGAAATATAATAAAAGGGGAAACATCTAATTCAAAACCTGATGTGTCTTGTACCATACAAGGGTGTAGCGTTATCAAAGGCGGACCGGATAACTTTGGCTAACTATAACGAGGACATGGATATAATTGTCCAGATCAAATATTTTTATGAAAGGGAATATAATTATAGGGTGTGTTTGGATTGCCGTAGGAGGAGTGACTTTTTTTCAGAATGATTTTTTTAGAAGTGACTTTTGGATAAAAATCATTTGTATGAAGTGATTTATGTTTGGATTTGAGATGATAGAAGTGACTTTTTTCAATCTGACTTTTAGAAACATGTTTGGATGATTATATTGAAAAGCACGTTTAGATGAAAAATTACTAAAAATGCCATTATTTTCATTAAATAATACATATATAATAGGGTTAAAGGTCACCGTTGCCCCGGAAGTATGCAGGGTGGATCACATCTGCCCCGGAAGTTTTTTTGGGTCCAATTTTGCCCCGGAAGTGTGTAAAGTGGATCATATTCGCCCTTTACCGTTAAAAAATTTTTACCGGTAAAGGGCGATTTGCACACTTTTCGGGGTAAAATTGGACCAAAACAAAAAGGTAAAGGGCGAATATGATCCACTTTACACACTTCCGGGGCAAAATTGGACCACAAAAAACTTCCGGGGCAGATGTGATCCATCGTGCATACTTTCGGGGCAACGGTGATCCTTAACCCTATATAATATACATATATTCTTATTAAAAGCTTAGTTTCTCTCTTATTTTCAGGAAAATAATTTTAAAAAATAATATTTTTAGCTCAAAGGAGTATATTGTGGGAGAAAGTAGTTAGAAATTATTATGGTAAATTTTTGGAGATAAAAAGAAAATTTTAGATTAAAAGAAATTATCTTATTTGAGAATTTTAGGAGTCTAACAGTCTAATTTTTTTACCCATTTTATTAAATAATACATTACAAAAGGCGTGGGACCCACCAGAAGTTAGAAGTCAGAAGCCAAAAATAACTTTTTTTTGCTTCTGACTTTTCACGTTGCAGAAGTCATTTTGGACCAAAAGTCATTCTAAAAATGAGCCCATCCAAACATGTTTTTTTTTAAATTTGACTTCTCCTTTTTTAACGTGCTTCTGGGCTGTAAACGGAAGATCCAAACATGCTCTATAACAATATTTTAAAATCTCATAAAAAAGTTGATCCGTCAAAATTTGATATGAACAGTAATAAAAACAAAAAATAAGTGTTTATTTTGGGATAAAAGCACTTAAAATTGTTGGTAGCTTATTTTACATGTTTGTTTTGGCTTATTGTTAATTTGACTTATAAGTAATTTATAGCTTATAAGTCAAAATAAGTTATAAACTGTTTAAAACAGTTTATTTCTGACTTATAAGTCACTTATAAGGTCCCCACAAATTCTGATTTATTTTTCACATCTAATCACAACTAACACAAACATACACAATCTGACTTATGGAAAATAAGTCACTTATAAGTCATTTTTTTCATAGCTAACACAAACATAAATCTCATTACATAATCTGATTTATTTTCAATCTCAATTATTTTCGATCTGACTTATATATATAAGTCACTTTTTTATAAGTCAATCCAAATTCACCCTTCATCTTTCCAACACTCAAATTTATTCTTTTTTGATTGATAATCTGGTGAATTAATAACTTAAGCCCTAAGCATTGGCCTCTCTAGCTTTGGTATCCGGGTTCGCCCCCGCATTAGGGAAAAGATCAAAGAAGTCAAACTCCGGAAAAAAATATTGTACTTTATATTTTTTTTTATTAATTTTATGGTTTTCAAATAAAAACACTATTGTTTTTCAACCAAAAATTCATAACAAGAAATTGTATGCATTATGTAATGTACATATCATTGTGAAAAAATAGCTTTTTTTTCTTTTTTTTTCTTTTTATATTATAGCATTACCTCTAGGGCTTAGTATAAGAATTAGATGATGGCCAGATTTAGCTTCACATATAAAACCTCAATCTACTTTGTCCCTCATATGTTTCATTTTTCTTCCAAACTTTTCTCATTAATAGCTGTTAAGATAATTTGCAACAAAAAATGGTTTCAATGCAAATAATTTAAAAACATGTTGTAGTCCAAACAACACACTTTTTTAATAATGAACTAATTTAATTGATTTTCTTTGTTATGATTAAATTAAATTAATTAAATAGATCTTATATTATGAGTTAATAATACCGAGACTAAGTGTGTGCGTTTGGACTGTGGCATGTCAAAGATAAATAGCTATAAGAATACTAATTAGCTATTCCCTTCGTCACTAGCTAGAATTCTTGTTGAGTCAAGGCTCGAGGTATTCAAAGAGGAATTATGGCTCAAATTATGTCATGAAAAATTTGAAGGCCGTGATAGCGTTTGAAAGAAATAGTAGGACCCTTAATTCTTTTACTACTCACAAGACTTGGCACTTAAGGAAAAGGTTGACAATCAAGATATAATTAAATAAGAGCTCTATGTACATGTGCTAGACTTCAACATGAACACTAGGTAGATGGATATACTATGCATAAACTATAAAGTATCAGTTAGTATGTATTTTACAAATCGGTGTCGTTTAGTTAAGTGTAAGTTAGGCGGAGATATGCTATATATGTATGTATGGATGTATATAATCATTTTAATAGAAACATATATGACTTGGAACTCAAGTATATGCTTGAATTCCAAGAGTTGAAGAGTTATATGTAACACCCCAAATTTTAAAAAATAGAAAATAAGGATTTATTTAAGATTTTAAGAAGATTACCAAAATATTAAAAAGTATTGAAAATAAATTTATGATGTTTTAGGCATTTTTAATAATTTTAAGGTTTATTTTCTTTAAGAAATAAAGAGAAATAATTAGAAGATAAAACTTAATTTAGAAAAAGGAATAATAAGGATTTAGTTGAGGTCTGAAAAAGGCATTTAGGAATTAAAAAGCCTTATAAATAAATTTATGAGGTCAGATGTATCTTTAATAATTTTTAAAGCTTATTTTCTTTATTAATTAAGGAAAAATAGTTGGAAGATGGATTTAAATAAGGGAATGTTTATAATCTTGAGGTATTGTTTGGTATTTAAAAAGTCTTATAAATAAATTTAGAAATTAAAGCATATTTAGAGAAATTATTTTGGGAACAGATTTAGGTCTATTTCTAAATGATAATGGTAAATAAAATTCTCATTTAAGGGAAAAATAGAAAATAGGAAATGAAAAAGACAATATCTGCCCCTAGTTGAAAATATCTCCAGTTGAAAAAAAAGGGGCAAGATGGTAAATCTCTCATATAAAATATCAACACCTTCTTTATTTAATATGCTTCCACGTGGTCCTTGTTTTTTTATATACTCCCTCAAGCCGATTCTCCCTTTCTTCCTCACTCTCTCTGATTTTTCTCTCGATCACTCTGCTTCCCTGAGCTCGCAGCGGCCATCGACGGCGTGAATGGCGGAGAACGACAACGAGCAGCGGCGGAAAACACGCATAGAGCTTGGGTAAGCATTTCTCCTTCGTTTTCCCTTCCTTCTCGGCCCGTTTTGAGTGACGTTGGGGGAGGAATTGGTTTGGATTTTGGGGTTTCTAAGGTTCCTAAATCCATTAAAACGAAGCTTAGACTTAGATTAACAAACCCCAAGAACGAATTTGATCAATAGAATAGCATTAATTAAGATTTCAAAAATTTCTTCCTCCGTGCACTGTTCATCCGACGCCATTTTCGTGATTTCTGGAGCTTCGTTGCTTTGAAGCTTGATTTCGCATGAATTAGGGAGATGTTTAAGTGTGTAGAGTGTCTTATATGTCTAGTTTTGAAGTTGGGATTTTCTTCCTTCTTCCCTGCCTTGTTCCGTCGAATTTCTTGTTCTTTCCTCTTGTTCTTCTTTGAATGTTCTGCTCTGATGGAAGGAGGATGAAATTGAGGTTAATTGTTATTGGAATGTTAAATTGTGCATTATGTTCTCTTTCTCTTGCTCTGCCGCCAGGCTCATAATAAGGGATGGGAATATATGTTGTTTTAAAAGTATATTTTGTTCTAGTATTATTTTTGCCATGTGATGCTGAAAGAGGGGATTCTAGGAGAGGTGTATATGTGATGGTGGATGTGAATCAGATTAAGGGAAATCCTTGAATTGATTGGATATTAATCGTTTGTTTTGGCTGATGTTTAATTATGAAAGGATGATTTCAATTGAGGGTGTTGCTGTATATTGTTAAACCCTTTGATTTTGCAATGAAACTGAAGCAAATTAGTGGTTAAACATTGCTAGGATTTGATTAGATTTGAGTGTTAGAAGTTCAAGTTGGATTATGGTTGTGTAAGATGATTTTTGACTCTCAAAGTTTCTTCCCAAATTGTATTCTGGTTCATCTGTAATTGAGATGAGATAGATAAGGTGAAAATATTGCAATAAGTAATTAAACCATGGTTTTTAAAACTTGGAAAGGCAACATAAGTATTTGTAAAAAAGGACTTAATGGTATTTTATTTTGCTTTGGAATGTAAATTGAAGTTGTTACTGAGGGATGATGGATATTGAATTGTTGAACGTTCAATTCTTGGTCTCCTGGATGCTCTGGCAAAATGGGTTTGAATTGTGAAAGGACTAATTTCTTTCTTTTGGAGTTTGACTAAGATTTAGACAGATGATTTGAATTGAAGTTAAGATATTTTAGGGGAATTTAGAAGCAAAGAGTAGATAGGAATCTAATGGATAAAAAGGGATGTATGGAAGGAATGCGATTGCTGTTTTTGTGGAGGGAAATTAGAGTGTAAAGGAGTTTTATTAAGGATTGTTTAAAGTATGCTCAATAGAGTTTAGGAGTCTAAGCTCGTTGTTCGGAAAGTCAATTATAATGCTGAGTTATTGAGTTGACATTGGAAGGAAAAGAGAACATAACTTGCGGTCCATACTCAAGATCATTGAGATTAAAGGATAATATTTAAATTTGGGGAAAAGAGGAAAGAAGCACTGTGAGAAAGATAAAGTGATGGTTGATTTTAATTGGATGTTTTATAATAGTATTGTGACTCAGCTTTGGAAAATGCAAGTAAGTGTTTGTGGATGTTATTATTTAATAGGTCTAAGTTTTGAGATTTATTTATACATCCTTGTGAAGTTTCTGATTATAAGAAGGATGCATGCGGTTCTTTCGAAGGAAATTAGTTGATAATAAGTCTAAGCAGAGTTTTCTCTTCTGTTGATTGTGATATGCTAGTGATAAGCAAGAGTTACTGGTAACTTTTGAGTATGAATGCTAAGTTGTTAGTTGGTGGGATGAAATTTGCTTAATGGATGTTAAAGATTTGTGATTTAACCTAGGGTGATTGTTTGGGAACCTTCTGAGTGATAAACTAGGGTAATGTAAGGTTGTTTTAATTAATTAAAGAAAATTAGGAGGTTGACTTTATTGATTAGGACTAACATCATTTCGGGATTCATAATAATATGGTTATAGTGGGTGATTTTAGAATTTAGTTATTCATGATTTGAAGGGGGATAACTATGATTTAATCTGTGGTGACTGCTTAAAAAGGACTTATGGATAATAGAAAATGATGTAATAGAACATATGAATGATAACCTGAGGCATCAGGAGTTAGTTGGTGATCTAAAGGTAGATTTGGGCTCTTTGCTTCGAAGTAATGGTGTTCAATACTATACCATAGACGAAGTAGGAAATTTGAGGGGATTGGATAATTGAGGTTTATTAAATTAAATGAGCTCATGATTTGAAGTTGGTTAATTGGGTAGTGAATTATGAAAATTCAAGATCGAGAATGAAGAAGAGCTAATGGTATTGGTGTGTTGTTTTGGATTTTGGTTGGAAAAGATTTTAATGAGTGGATTATTCATGATTCTGGTTAAGTGAGGTTTTGGGGGAGATAGGAAGAAATAATAGGACTAGAGGCGGAATTTATTATGGATTCTTTGAGTGTTATTTGAAATTGAATTCCTAATTTTGTTATATGTAACAATTTTCTGGATTAGAGATCATCTAAGAGTTAAATCGAGTTAATATATGGGACTGTTTATTTGATTTTTGTTTAGATGTTAATAATTGTACACTAAAAATGTTAGGCTCAATTTCATTTCCTTTCATTGCTGTCGCGTATTGCTGCTATTTCAAACATCGAAACTTATGTGATTCGATACATATAATTATTAGAAGAGTTCTAATACTTTTGGAATTTATATTATGAATTTTTGGAAACTTTAAGTTTGGTCTACTTCATGAATGATTCAATTGAGTTTGAAACACCTTTTCCTGTTTATATTCCCAAGATTCCTAAGGATTAAACTAAAGAGATTATTATAGGGTTAGTTTAGAAACCTTAAAATAAAGATTCAAGCTGATGCTGGATTTAGAGAGTTGGGGTAGCATCAAATATTTAGGGTCTGTGAGAAACGCTGGATCATTATATAGAATAAAGATATTAATTTATCATTTATATATTACATGTAAATAGGTATTAAGAGTGACATAAGTTGAGAAGGTCAGTGGAAAGGGAAGGAACGGGTTCAGTACTAAGCTCTGGTATTCCAGGTAGCAGTTTATTTCATTACAGTAAAAAGAATTGCATGTATTATTTTGTAATATCTGTTTCAAGTTTACATTATGCATGAAGGTGATAAGCCTTGTTAATTCCTGCATAGTAGTTTATGGAGTACTCCAGGTTTAGGTGGGTCGCACCCCCTTTGCCAGTTCAGTTATGTTATAACGGGATAGTTATAACGAGAAATCCTGCAGGTAAGGCCTCCACTAGTTAACGAATATATTGTTAATAGTGGCACGTAGAGCATTGAGCGCAGGAAGTATGTGTAATTGTGATATTTATTCAGGTTTATGAATATATACATGGCAATGCTAGCATGATAATATATGTTAATGAAAGAAACTGCTATTGGGATTTCCAATCTCACCCCCTTCCCCAAACATTTTTCAGTTTAGCAGGTTGAAAGAAGCTAGCTGGGAAAGAAGAGTAGACGAAGAAATTAGGATTATAATTTGAAAAGCAAGAGGTGGTAAATATTTTAATAAGGTTATTTGTATATGTTATAAAATTAAATTGTTAAATTAATAGTAGAAAGTATAGAAAATAGAATTGTATAAATTTATTAAGAGATTTAAATTTCCTAAGTATTATAAATTATGAATAGACTCCCTTAAAAGGGTTAGTGTACTTTTAATTGTTTTATTAACCACTTTATTTTATAAGAGTTTTAAATTATTCAATTTGTCCGAAAAGCCCATTCTGACCAGCAAAAGGTTGGACTAATATTTGAAAAGAAAAAGTTTTAAATTTTTGCGTATTTTTGGGCTTTTGACATTAAAAAATGGTTATAATTCAATTAAAATATTATTAAAATGTTATAGTATAATAGGAAAATTCCAGGCGTTACATTATACATGCTTGCTTGACTTCACGAGGAACAAATAGATACCTACAAGCTGTTGCAAGGAGTGTAAGTGTGTGGGTTGAGGTCACATTAAAAACAACTAGGATTTTGGTGATGGTTAATATATATTCTGCTGTGCTTAAAGCAATTGGCCAAGTGTCACAGCCCAAATCGGAGATGTGACTAGCGTATAGATTAAACACCAACATTACTACTAGTCTAGCTAGCATGAAACAAAGGCCAAACCACACAACACAATTTATAATAAGTATTATAAACTTATTCTGCTTCATCTTTATTCTTCTATACTTTTGTTTATTTTTTAACACTGAAAAATATTTTAGTTTAAAAGTTCATTAAAAAAAATAAACTTAATTATATATTATATATATGGTATTGGAAATAAATGATGAATTTTTTGGAATGCATTTTCTGTGGAAAGACAATTTAAATAGTATTTATATTTTTTAAAATTTTTAAAAGCCATAATATCTTACCCATGGTAATGTAAACGAACATTGGTATTGGTGCCTTTCTTTAAAATTTTTGTCTTACCAATTGTATGTTGTTCCTTATATTATCTGAGATGTTGCACAGGTAAATTAGGATTGCTTGTCACTGATTACTTTCAATTTGTTCGTAGGCCCAAGTTAATTCTTTTTGGGGTAATTGGTAGAAATTCATTAGTGCACTAATTGATCTGAATTTTTATTTGGATTATATCAGAACTTTGATTATAAACTCATGCTGCTGCTTCACTTTTGCTATATATATATATATATATATATTTTTGCGACAATGAAAGATATTTTAATTTAAAAGTTCATTCTGTTGTCTTATTTCACATATTATCACTTCGCCTTATAATCGAGTTGCTTCACAGGTAAATCAAGAAACAAGAATGGAGATTGTCTTGGCCGTTGTTGGAAAATGTGTGGAGCCGATATTACACTATACTGTTGAGCCGATAGTAGGCTATACTGTGGCACCCATTGCAAGGCAAGTGGGTTATCTGATTTTCTACAAACACAATTTCAAGAATCTCAAGGATCAAGTTGCGGAGCTGAAGAGAGTAAAGAACAGTATCAGTCATGAAGTGGAAGCAGAAAGAAGAAATGGGAGACAAATTCGTAGTGATGGAAAGAGCTGGCTGGAAAGAGTGGATGCAATCATAGAAGTAGCAGAGCAACTTGGTGATGATCCACGTCGTAGTAATGCTGCTTGCTGCAAGGGACCTTTTCCTAATTTAAAGTCACGACATGAACTCAGTAGAAATGCAAAGAAAATGGCTGCAAACATTTCTGAAGTAATGCAAGGAAAAGATAACATTTATCCACTGATGTTCTTGCCTAATCTAGAGGGAGTTGGCTCGGCATCTGCTACAAGCAGTGACAAGCTTGAGTCAAGAAGGAAAATGAAGGAAGACATTGTGTTGGCTCTAAGAGACCCTAACTTAAGCCGAATAGGGGTATATGGGCTTGGCGGAGTGGGAAAAACCACTCTTGTTAAGGAAATTGCTAAACAAGTGAAAGATGACAAGCTGTTTGATGAAGTTGTTGTGGCTAACATATCCCAAGCTGCTGATCTTGAAAGAATTCAAGGTGAAATTGCAGATTTCTTAGGTCTACGCTTTGAAGAGACTACCATTGCTGGAAGAGCGGATCGCCTCAGGCAGAGGATTAAAAAAGAGAAAAGTATCCTTGTCATATTGGATGATATTTGGGCTACACTTGATTTAGATAAGCTTGGAATTCCTCCAAATGATCATAAGGGTTGTAAGCTATTGTTAACTTCTAGAAATCTAGATACTTTACGAGACATGGATACTCAACAACAATTCTTTGTAGATGTTTTAAATGACGGAGAAGCTTGGACCTTGTTTGAAGATATGGTGGGTGATGTTGTTAAAGATTATTGTTTGCGTGGTGTGGCAAAACAAGTGGCCCAAAAATGTGCAGGCTTGATTGTTCTCATAGTGACAGTGGCAAGAGCATTAAAAAATAAAGACGATATTGATTCTTGGAGAAATGCCTTGAACCAGCTGTTGATTGTTGATAAGAAAGGAATGAATGAGAAAATTTATTCTACTTTGGAGTTTAGTTATAATCATCTTGAGGGTGATGATGTGAAGGAACTTTTCTTGTTTTGTGGATTACTAGGTCCAAAAATTGATGTTGATTACCTTTTGAAATGTACAATGGGTTTAGGCATATTCAAGCAAACTTGTACTCCACGAGGTGCAAGAGTAGAACTTCACAGGTTGATTGGTTCATTAGAGGCATCATGTCTATTACTCAAAAGCAACTCAAATGAGCAAGTTAACATGCATGACATTGTACGAGAAGTAGCAGTCTCAATTGCTTCAAAAGAGCATCATGTTTTCAAAATTGGAACGGGTATTGAGCTCAGAAAGTGGCCACCAGAGGAATTCCTTCAAAGATGCACTCAAATTATCTTAGACTGTCACATTCCTAAGCTCCCAGAAAGGTTAGAGTGTCCTAATATTAAACTGTTCTACTTGTATAATAAGAATGAATCATTAAGTGTCCCAGATTCGTTTTTTGAAGGCATGAAAAACCTCAAAGTGTTGGATTTGACAAGCATGCACTTACCTTCATTGCCCCATTCTTTTCATTCCCTTATCAATCTTGAAACACTTTGTCTGGATCAATGTTCCTTGGGAGATATGACTAACATTAGAGCTTTAACGAATTTACAAATTCTCAGCCTTTTTGGATCGTCTATGATAACATTGCCTAGTGAACTAGAACACTTGACTCATCTTATAATGTTGGATTTGACCAAATCTGGAATTGAACTCTTCCCTTCCAACATTATATCAAAATTGACCAAATTGGAGGAGTTGTATTTGGGCAATACCTCCATCAAGTGGGAGCAAAAAGATTTAAACGAGGAAAATAAAAATGCTCCCCTCAGTGAACTTAGGCATTTGACAAACTTGATTGCTCTAGAAATTCAAATCAAAGAGGCTTCAGTTCTACCAAGGGACATTATGTTTGACAAACTGGAAATATACAAAATAATGGTAGGAGATTTTTGGAAAGGGTCTGATAGATATGGGGCCTCCAAAATGTTGAAGCTCAAACTTGGTACTGTCATTCATTTAGAGCATTGGATTATAGAACTTATTAAAGGAGTGGAGGATTTGTACATGGATGAAGTAAATGGAATCTCTAATGTGCTTTACGATTTGAATGGAGAAGGATTTCCTTTCTTAAAACACCTTCACCTCCAAAATAATGGGAATATTCAACACATCATCAACTCAATGGAGAGAAAACCAAGCCATGCATTCTTCCCAAAGTTGGAGACATTAATACTTCAAAATCTCAACACATTGGAGAAGATATGTGATGGCTCATTTGTGAATAAATCATTCGCAAAACTTAGATCAATTAAAGTCCAATGTTGTGATCAGATGAAGTATCTCTTCTCAGTGTTGATGGTCAAAGCTCTTTGCCAACTTGTTGAGATTGAAGTTTCACAATGCAAGTCTATGAAGAAGATTGTGTCTGTAGAAAACACTTCCCCAAACTTAGAGGCTGTTGATGACAATATTGACTTTTGTTCATTGCAGTCCTTGACTATACGAGATATGCCGACCATGGAGGATTTCTACTCTGGTTTTCTCACGTCTTCAACAACAACAAAGCAGAGATTAACATCATCTACAAATGTTCCATCATCTTTTTTTAATACAAAGGTATTTGTTTTATTATTATATTACATTTAACCGCTTGTGCGTATACATACATACATGTTTGAACTGATATTATTATAAAATACTAGTGAAAACGTAACATATCAGATTTGGTTTTATTAGGAAAACTGTTTTTATGTTTGACCAATATATATGTGCATGATGTGGATTACTGGATTAATAAATTCTAAAACCAAAATATCAGCATTTTCAAAATTTTCTCTGTTCTTACATTTTCTAAGTGTTTTTTTATATATCCTTGTATCACGATTGACTTACTAACGGATGAAAAGAAATTCACAATCACTTTGATCATGTATGGTAAGTGCTAAATTAAAATGAATATAGGATGCATTATAACATAAAATTATAGATAACTTTCACATCTATTAAAGTATAACCTATTTTATTCTTCGTAGAATTTATACTGATATACACTACATAATATTTTAATCGACAAACACTTTTAAGTGTTGTCTTATAATATGAGTAGGGCATAAGATTTTTGGGCCAAATAAGATCAATAACAATATAATTTATAGTTAGTCTATTAATTCTTTATATATTCATCATGCTTATGCAATTTATTTATTTTATTCATTTACCACAATGAAAATTAGATTTTTTTTTAAACAGGTTAAGTTTTCTACTTTGGAGACTCTAAAATTGAGTTCAATCCATTTAGAAAATATTTGGCAAGAAGATCACCTTTGTGTAGCCAGCTCTTTTCACAAGTTGGCTAACCTGACAATGGAAGAGTGTAATGGCTTGAAGTATTTATTCTCATCTTCTATGATTGGAAATTTTCCAAACCTCAAGGAAGTTAAAGTAAGAGAGTGTGAGATGATGGAGCAGATAATTGGTCCGGAGGGGAGAAATGGCACTTCAATAGAAGAGGTTATAACTTAATGATATGACTTGAGGATATTAGATCATATTCAAATAAATTCTGAGTCATTAAAGATAAAATATTTTTTTAATGTTTATTATATGGACTTATGAATTTTGAACTGTGCATTGCATCACAGATTGGGCGTCCAATATTGGAGAGAGTTGTAATAAGCAACATGAAGAGGTTAAAGAAAGTATGGCACTCCCAATTTCAAGGGTTAAAGACTATGGAGGTTAATAATTGTGAGAAATTAGGGAATATTTTTCCATATGATATTCACACATCATTTGGAAGAATGGAGACATTGAAAGTAAGTGATTGCGGCTCAATGAAAGAGATATTCCAATTACCTGCCAATGAAGTCAACGGTGAAGAGGACACACAATTGAAGAAACTCCACCTATTTCGCTTGCCCAAGTTGAAACAAATATGGAGCAAGGATCCCCAACAAAATTTCAGCTTTCATAATCTCCAAGATGTGCATGTTGAAGGATGTGTAAACTTAGAATATCTCTTCCCATTATCAATAGCCATGGATCTTCCCCAACTTGAAACACTCAAAGTGAATTCTTGTGGGATGAATGAAATTGTAGGAAAGAAAGAAGGACCCATGGAGGAAAAAGCTATATTTCACTTTGATCAATTATACTCCCTACAGATTCGGAACATGCTTCAACTTGATATGTTTTATGGTGGAAGTTACAGTTTAATGTGCCCATCATTGAGAGAGTTATGGATCTACAAATGTGCAAAATTGAAGTTATTGGGGAGACAGAGTACAAGTGACCACAGAAAGAATGTTGACGGCCAAACTCCATACATCTCTACGCAAAAGCCTCTCTTCATAATTGAAGAGGTTTGAACCATTCATCAGATATTTATTGTTCTCAGAAATATTTAACTTGTTATAAAACAATAGTTTTTTCATTCAACTAGTTCATACATCTCAACCTTCTAATATATTCCATGGAAAACAAATATCGCATGGTTTAAAGGTCAGAGACATTCTAGAACATTCAATTTTCCATACGTAGCATTCTATTCATTAATATATTTCAAAAGATTTTAAAATTATAAGAAGAAAAATGTATGGAAAATTTACGTGATGCTTGTTGCTTTTTGGTTATATAGCCTGATAGAACCTAACTGATTTGTGTTTTGTGCTTGTTTCAGTGTGGTCAAATTGTGTTTATTGTTTTCTTTTGGTGTATAAACATTTATTATTGTTAATTTGTTCTTGTGTGTAAGAGAAAATAAATTATGTTATGCTTCAGGTGATTCCAAAGTTGGAAAAATGGACATTAAATAACAAAGAGGCCATAATGTTGTTGCAAGACCCACAATGGAAGGACATGTATCTAAGTAAATTGAAGGTTCTTCGACTATCTGATTTTGCAGAGGATGAAGTAGCTGCAACTTTTCTAGACTCGATTGTACAGAAGGCATCAAACTTCAAATCTCTAGTTGTTCAACATAGTTCTTTGAAAGAGATATTCCGAGACAAAAGAATTGCATATAAGGAAGGCGGCAACACAATGAACATCCAGCTTGAACGTTTAAGGTTATCTTATCTACAACTGCAACACATATGTAGAGAAGGATGCAAGATGGACCCAATTCTTGAGGTTCTTGAATATTTATATGTGACAGAATGTGCAAACTTGAAAACCTTGGTTCCACCCTCTGTCACTTTTCCCAACTTGACATATTTGGAGATCACCAATTGTAATGGATTGATAAACCTAATTTACTCATCAACTGCTACAAGTATGGTCAATCTGCAAGGCATAACATTGAAAGAATGCAAATCACTTGAAGAAATAGTGACACAGGTGATGGACAAGGAAAGAGACGAAATTGTATTCAAAAGTATGAGAACCTTAACATTGGCTTGCCGAGACTCAATAGTTTTTCATGTAGTCACTGCTTCTTCAGGTTCCCATTGTTGAAGAAAGTTGTTGTGAGGCAATGTGCAAGGATGAAAACCTTCTGTGAAGGAGCAACAAGCACACCAATGCTTAGAAATGTAATATTAAAACAGGGGAAAGATGAAGAATGGTGTTGGGAAGGTGATTTGGACAGAACAACTAAAAAGATATATGTGGATAAGGTATTTTTTATTACCTTTCAAAAGTGACGTCAAACAAAGTATTGGTTATAATTAATAAGTATAATAATGTTGTTTAACAACTTCCGATGACATTCCATATCTATGTGTATATATATGTGCGCAAGTTTACAGATGCTTAATTTCATAATAATTATTCAATTTAAAAGAGTGTTAATGAAGTTTGATCATGCATGCTATCCACTTTCTTCTTTTTGGCCAGCATGCTTCAATTTTTGCAGGTGATATTGATTTAGAATTTCACAATACTCAATATAACTTAATTATTTGCAAGTGATATTTTAAAATATAAATAATCATGAAAAAGGCTTTTTAAATTAATTTTTTATGTCAAAATTATGTACGTTCATTGCTCTTGGGATATGTAATTTCACATACCCACTCTAACTTACTAGTTATTTCAAATCTAAATTAATTATTATTCCTGTTACAACAGTTTAAACTTCTGTCATTTGATATTTGTTTTAAAATCTGAAATTTTTATATTATTTAAATAAAATATTTTCAATGTGAGATTATAAATATAAAATCTAAATATATCTATATAAACACATTCTAAAAGGTATTTAACTGCGTTAAATTGTAAACTAAATCAAGAAAATGAGTTTTTTTTTTTTTTTGAATTGATTCTTTGTTGGTAGTCAAAAAGAACATCAACCACCACAGAGCCTAGTGCCCCATTGGTATGAGCCTCATAGTGAGGTTAGTTGGGAGGGTGGGGTTGTGGGTTCTACCTTCATGTTGTATATAAAAAAAAAAAAAAAAAAGAACATCAACCATGTGATGGATCAATCTTAGCCAAGGCATTGTTCTAATGCCCTTTTATTATCACTTACATTGATAATCATTTGTACAGGTGGCATTCAGAAACTTCGATTATTTGGAACTTTCTGAATATCCAGAATTGAAAGAACTATGGTATGGCTCAGTTGGGCAGAAAACATTCTGCAATTTGAAGCATCTGGTGGTGCGTAAATGTACATTCTTATCCAACATGCTTTTTTCATCAAATTTACTGCAGCTGTTAATTACTTTAGAGGAACTGGAAGTAGCAGAGTGTGATTCAATGGAAGCAATATTTGATGTAAAAACATTGGACGAAAAAGCAATAATGGAATCAAAGAAAGTTAGTGGGTTGAAGAAATTAACACTCTCGGAGCTTCCAAATTTGAAACACATATGGAGCAGAGAAGCAGAAGAAGTAATCAGTTTTGGAAAATTACATATTGTGAAAGTTGACAAGTGCCAACACCTGAAATATTTGTTTTCAGTCTCACTATGCCTAGACTTGAGGCAACTTGAGGAGCTTCACATAGAGTCTTGCGGTGTTCAGAAAATTGTTTCATTCAAAGAAGGACCAGAGGAACTCGAGTTTGATTTTCCTCTGTTAACAAACTTGCAGCTATCGAATTTGACGGAGCTCACTAATTTCTGTCCAAAAAGATATACTCTAGAGTGTCCTTCATTGAAGAATTTAAATGTTCGTGGATGTGAAGAACTACAGATATTTGCATTTGACGATTTGAATCCTCAATCGCTTGATGACATTGATTTGCAAATGAAACAAGCTTTGTTTAACATTGAAAAGGTATGCACTCTTTTTTTAATGATTTAATTTGTCTATCATTAATTTCATTTTTCTAAACAAAAAATAAGTGATTGAAGAGAACTATAACCATACGTGTGGCTTGTGAAAACATAACAAATGTTTTATATGGCCTTATTAGTTGTTTTTATGATGAAAGAAACAAATTATATTTTGGCTTTTCAGTTGTCCCAAAATTTGGAGGAGTTGCTGATGACTCCCCATTTTTTATTAAATTTGATATATATTTTGGAATATTTGGGGAGTCATTGTTGCAAAATTAAAGGGATTTGTTTGATATTTTAACAAGATATCAACTAGGTGCATTATTTAGGAGATTTTTTTGGAAATATCATAGTTTTAATTAAAATAGAAATATTAGATATTTGGTAAAATAATAAAAAAAAAAGAAAAAACAAGAATGAAACTAAAAAAATGATTGAAAGTTCGGTGCACTGAACTACACTTTATGGTCTTAGCATTAATATTAATATTCATATATTATTAATATTTTTCTTTTCTTTGTCCAGTAGCTACTAGCAACGCTGCGTTTTGGGATAGTGAATTGCAACTTGGGATACCTTAAAACAAAAGGGCAGAAACGCGTGTGGGACGAAGGAGGCGGCACTGTGGAATCATCATCTTCATCTTTTCTTGCTGCGAGATCCAGAGAGAGCAAACCAGCGAGGGAGCTAATCAAATCCAAGGGGAGAAAAGCTTGGATTTAGGTCCTTCTCCCTCACGGGAGGAGGGCACCGCCGCCGCTGATCGGAGAACAAAGCCACCCCACCACGCTGATTTTCTGTGGAGTCAAAGGAGCTATGTGCAGTGGAAAAGGGGATGAATTAGCAGTGATTTATTCTCTTCTCTTGCTCTTTTATTTGTTACTTTGAACTCTAAATTTAGTGCTGTATGTTGGGGTGATTTTTGTGATCTTATTGGTAGTTATGAGTAGCTAGTTAATTTGTTCTAGGTTTATTTTGAAGCTTTGTATGGATTGATGTTTGAACCTATTTTTCTTTTGCTAATTAATGACTTTTATGTTGTGGGTTTAATTTGTGCTTAATGTTTTCTAAATGGGTGGCCAACATTTAGATTGTTTGCTTGATTAGTGGCTTGAGAGAGCATTAATTGGGTAGAGAACTAGATTAAATTCAAGCTTGTCTTAAAATTCCAAGTTGGGATTAAGAGTTTGTTAATGAGATACTAATATTCATTAACCAAGTTTTGTAAAATTGAAGTGGGATGTTTATAGAGACTAATTAACATAATATGTAGTAAGAGATTATGCATATTAGAGTTAATTAAGGTTTGGGTAAGCTTGAGAGAGTTATTCAAATGGATATGACTTCAAACATCAACTTAGTATTCATTAATTGTCATTAGAGACGGGTTAATCAAACATCATGAAATACAAAGTGGATAAATAATCCTAGATTTTCCTTTGTCTTGAATTAAAGTTGTAATTTAATTTTTGTCAAGTTATTTTCATTTTAGGTACTTTTGAAATTCAAAATACAAAAATTCTCACTCAACCTAATTGATAATATAATTGCGATAATTAATCCACTTTTGCCTTAGTCCCTGTTGGAACGACAACCTTTTCTATACTATTTTTTACGACCCGTGCGCTTGCGGATATGCTAAACCTCGGACAAGTCAGTTGCCATTAAATGAAAAGGATATTATGAGCATATTAAATGGCAACTATGACACAAATCTCTTTAAGAACATCAAAAGGCTTCGTCTGCAACAATTTCAAGAAACTCCAATAAAGTTTGTAAATGCTTTGATACAAATATTCCCAGCAACAATTACACTTCAAGTGCGTTGCAGTTCTTTTAAAGCACTCTTTCCTTCGGAAGAAATTGGTCATTGTAGTATTGAAAGCCCCAACCAAATTAAAACACTGTGGCTATATCAATTGGAACAGCTTGAGCTTATATGGAGAGATGATGACACAGCATCACATCCCCTCATTCAAAACCTTGAGGATCTGTTTATAATTAAATGTTCTAGGTTAATAAGATTGGCACCACGTTTTGCATCCTTCAAAAACTTAGCTTCCTTGCAAGTGAAGGATTGCAATGGGCTTATGTACTTAATGACATCTTACACTGCTAAAAGTCTGGTCCACCTCACAAGCTTAGAAGTTCACAATTGTGGGATGCTAGAGGAGGTTGTGATGACAGATGAAGGAGAATCAAAAGAAGATATCACATTTGAAAGCTTGGAGTATTTGGAACTAAGTGGTTTACCAGGCTTAAAAAGCTTTTACTCAGGAAAATGCACCTTCATTTTCCCATCTTTGGTGACATTAGAAGTGATAGGATGCCATGAAATACAAAGTTTCTCATATGGAGTCATCATTGCCCCATTTTTAAAATTAGTGGAAGTGGAAAATGGAAGGAAACGTTGGAAAGAGGACCTTAACACCACTATTAAGCAGTTGTTCATAGACAAGGTATGCATGTCAAAGAACCAAAAACATTTAAACCTCCATTATCTTGCCTTTCATTTCTGTCTCCCCGCCAGGTGATAAAATCTGCTTGTCTTCCTTTGATCTCTGTCCCAAAAAAATTATAGAATAGTATTTGGACAAAATAATTTAGTAACAAAATTGTTCATAATATGATGTTTGCTTGCCTGCTCAATTAGGCAATTGGAGGAGTTGAAGGTGACTACGAAGCATCTTCTTCAAGCATCGATATACAAAATGGTCAATTTCATCAAATGATTGTGAGTACAAGCAGAGCATTAACCTCTGAGGAACATGGAGCAAAATCCAAGGCTGGTGAGATTGTTGATCCAGGAAAGCAAGAAATGCACAAACTTCCAATTTCACATAAAGGAACTGATTCAGACCGTCTTCTATTCATCGTTTATTCATAAATACTCGTTATACTTTGTCCTCAATTTTCTACAATACTACTATGAAGTTAACCTTATTTCATTATCGCTACAACGTTAACCTTATTTTATTATTACTACAACCTCAGATCATATTATGTGTTTATTTATTTAGGTACTGATACTCAAAAGATAAGTGAAATCACTGAGATACCCCTGGAAGAAGCTAATCAAAACACAAAAAGTCTTTCAAAAATTTATTCAGGTACCGATCTTCTTGTGATTGGTGACAATGACAGTAATTTTTTCCTTTTCCTTTTACTTTTATGAAGTAAGCTCAATTTGAATTTGCCAAAATTTGTAACGTGTATTTGATATTTTTTTTTCTTTTGGTGAAATATGTATATTCAGCCACTGGGACTGAAGAGATGAATGAGGGTGTTGAAAGCGCGGTAAATAATACCTCAGTTGTAGAAACAGGTGTGTCATCATGACTCTTTGGTTCCAATTTTGCACAAAAGATGATATTAACTGAAGTGCTTCATTATGTGTCATGACTCTTTTCTATAATACTCTTCTACTTAATTTATGACGTGAACTTCCTATTGTGTGCATTGAAATATAATGAAAAGCAGTTTTACTACTACTGATGTTAAGAAATGCAATTTATTTTTTAAACTTTCAAAATAAAGAAATTTTTTTGTTCCTTTTGCCCCCAAATATCTCGGGTTAATCGTATTCAATGAATGTATGTTTTTATTCATTTTAACTTATTGGCTTAGCTATTGGAACTCAAGATGAAACCATCGAGACTCACTCGGTTCATGATACTCATCAAGGCACATTAAGCCCAAGCATGGTTCAGGATACAGGTTCTAATCTTGCTTCCTGTTCAAGCACGATATTGTTATGTTTAAAACAATTTTTATTCATTTTGATTGGTCTTTGTAATTATATTCTTTTAGTTAACTAGTAATCAAATTTTCTTCAGTTTTAACTAAAATCTACAAGAAAAACTAAATTCACATTGTAAGAATGAGGAGATGCACAAGGCCTTGTCTCCATTTGCTCAAAATGTATTCATCAGTGTAGAAAGTTTACTGTTTCAAACAATTAAAATTGCTCCAAGCACTATGATGCAGGTAATTGTACTGTTTTGCAGTTTATAAACTTCTGGTTGTTGATTAGTGAACTTTATACATTTTGGAAGGAAAAAAATTATGTGCATTTTGCGAAAATGTTCTCATTATAGTTCGTTTTCCTTTTTGGTTTGTTTTACTGATTTTGTAGGCACTGTGGCTCATGTGACACATGATAGCATTGATGAACCTTTTGTTCAAGCTACACAAATCGCATGTGACATTGGCATAGTACAAAAGAAAGGCTTAATTCAAAGAACTTCATTTTGTTTTCTCCAAATTTTCCATAATCATTCTACAATATATTTTTTATATTTATTATTCTAACTTTTTTTTTGAGGTTCGAGTGATACATGAAACTGCATAGTTCAGCACATTATAACCTTAAAAAACATATACTAAGCATATTAAGCCCTGGCATAGTTCAGGATACAAGTTCTAATCTTATTTTGTTCTGCAATCTCGAGGTTATGATTTTGTTTTTGCCTTAATTTGTTTTATAGGTTCTAATGCTATAGGTATTGCTTCCATGTTTCAACTTTTTTTAGCTTGATTTGCTTTATTTAGTGATGTTTGATAACTCTTTCATTGTCACGCACTCTGTTTCTTATCAATTGATGTTTCAAGCTCTGTTCCATGTGAATAAAAATATTTAAAGAATCACATGATCCAAAAATGCTTCACATCAAGAATTTGACCTATCTAACTACAAAACTCTGGTAGCTAAAAAACAGAGCAAGCAACTTATTTTCATCTTTATAGAATTAAGAATTTTTCCCGATAAATATGAATCATCCTTTTTTTTTTTTCTGAATGGCATTTCACTTGTTTATATGGCTGTTGATTCATCACCTTTACAAGCCCAACAAGTCGTGACCTCATCAATCCAAAATGAAGTTACTATCATGTTTTCCGTTTCTAAATTCTATAAATGCTCTAAAGTCTTTCGTGAACTGGTATGAACTATATGATAAATCGCATGATTTACAACTTCATCTTAGTGAAGATTGGCTAGTCCAGACCCCAACATCTATTATGGTGACGAAGAAAGCATAAAAAAATTAATTTAATTATCTTTTCCCAAAAATTGTGTTATTCTATTTCTCTCTTTTTTTACTCAAAGATAGACACACATGATTGTTTAGATGCTGGGACTAAAGAGATTCATGAAACCATTCAAAGGCCGTTGGTTCAAAATTTTGAAGACGTGTTAATAGCTGCCCCATCAATTCAGGATATAGGTATTGATTAGTGCATTATATGTTGGAATGAAACAATTGTGGGTATTTTTTCCAAAATCTTTTCATTCTATTTTTTACCCTTTTGGTTTGTTTTACTTATTTGAGTAGCTATTGGGACTCGTGTGAAGCATGAGAGCATTGTATTTGTACCCTTCATTCAAGCCATGCAGGATGAAGGTTTAATTTAATGAATATAGTTTTGTCACTTCAAAATTTTTCATAACATTTTTTACTCCATCTGCTCCTAAAGGGGATGTGAGCTTATTTCTAATTATAAGATCTCTTTTTATTTTTCTCAACTTTTTCCGATATTATCCCTGTTGATGCTCTTCAATAGTAATAAACAAGAAAGAGAGGGAAGGTGTGAATAAGATTAGATGGTTAAAGTTGAATAAGATTAGATGGTTAGAGTGTTTAGTTTATATAATATGATTAAGTGTTTAGGTTATATCATATGATTTTAACTAACTTAATTAACATCTTTAATCTAATTAAATTGGGTAAAGGTGCAATTTTACCAAAGAAGTGTCTGCAGAGCGTCTAGAACAAAAATGTATTAGATAGTGCTTAAATATACATTATCTTTTAAAAATTGTGTATAGCTAACAATGCCGTTAATTATCCTTCAAACGCCGTTAATTATTTATACAGAAGTTTCTGATGGCATTTGGAGGATAATTAATGACATTGGTGTATTTGCACCATTTTTAAAAGATAATATGTATTTAAACACCATATAATACATTTTTGTGCTAGGCATTCATTTGCAGAAACTTCTTTGGCAAAATTGCACATTTGCCCAATTAAATTAAATAAATATGTCTTATATTTAAGAATAGAGGGAGTATTTCAAAAGAGTTATAGAATTTGTTGTTTGGAAAGAGTTATAAAAGCCTCCAACCTGCTATAAAGGAACAAACACTTGTACAAGTTTTTCCCTTACTTTTTTTGTACAAATATTGTTTTCAAGATTATATTTTCTTATAGCAACCTTTAGTAAATCATTAATTTATATGGAAATCTCCCTTTTATTAATTAATGAATTTTTTTAATGCTTCGTTGTGTGACATGGAATCTTTTAGGAAAATCAAATGACCCAGAAATCATTACTGAGAAAAATTTATCCTGCCAATTCACAAACTCTAAAATAGCTGAAAACAGAGCATGTAAGGCATTTTAATCTTTATAGAAATAAGAAAATATCTCTTCTTTATTATTTAGGGAAATGGAAACCTAAGTCATCGTATTTCCTGATTTCAACTTCCTTTTGACTATTTAATCAGCCACTGGTTCAGCTTCTTTGCAAGCCTCAAAAGCTTCAGCTTCATCAACAACACCCGTGGAAGATTTTTGCAATAGCTTAAAGGAGTTGGACATTTCAGGTTTTAAGATTCTACTTTATTTGTGGGGTTAAATAACAATTTGGCCAATGAACTATTGGTTAAGTACCATCTGACATAATTTTTAATAAAAAGTCTCTTGGATGTCAACCAAGTTTTAAAATTGAACAAAATGGCCAACACCGTCAAATCTAGCCAAACGTCCGTTAAGTCCATCTCTAAGCCGATGAGGTGGAAGATTGACATGTGCACACGTGGCGTGTATTTAACGGACGTTAGGCTAGATTTGACAGTGTTGGCCATTTTATTCAATTTTAAAACTTGGTTGGCATCCAAAAAACTTTTTATTAATAATTGTGCCAGATGATATTTAATTAATAGTTCATTGGCCAAATTGATATTTAACCCTTATTAACCCGTTAATTTGTATTTGAGTCTACCTTTTAGTGTTTTATGAATTTTTCTAACACTCCATTGTCTGATTTGTTATATTGGAAGAGTTGTAGAAGTCTTTGGATTAATTAATTATTTTGTTCTTATTGTATTGATTGAAATCAACTAGAAGGATCATATGACTCAGATATTCACCTCAGTAAGATCTTGTTCGATCATACCACAACTTCAATGGCTATAGGCAACAAAGAAAGTAATGCAATCATTTTACTTGTTGAAGGGATAATCGTTTCAATTTTGCCAAAATTTTGTGTCATTCTATTCTCTAATTTTTCTAAGAAATTATTTTTTTAGATGTCGGGACTCAAGAGACATATGTATCCAAGAGGAGGTTATCGTCTCATGATGTTCAAACTGTAATGAATACAACCATGGATTACAGTACAGGTATTAATATCATATTATATCGCAGTCTTGAGCTGTCATAAAGGATCAAATACTTGTATAAGTTTTTGCCTTAATTTTTTGTTTTTATCTATGTGGAAGTATTTTTTATTTTATTTCTAACGTCTTTGTACAAATTTTTCCCTTACTTTTTTGTTTTTATCTTTGTGGAAGTATTTTTTATTTTATTTCCAACATCTTATGCATTTTGTTTTCAAAATAATTTCTAAACTTATTTCTCTGCATATTTTGGCTTCAGAGACGAATGAGGCTACTGATAAATCCTTCAGTAAAAAAACTCAAGCTCAGAGCCATACTACAACACTTGAGATAGGTTCTAATCATGTTTTGATGGATCTTTGACTTACTATTCTTGATTAATCAATTAATTATTATAACATTATACTATGTTAACTGGAATTTTTCAGAAGCATTACATGACACAAAAGCTTGTCCCAGTGAGACTTTGTTTAACCAACCCACAACTTTTGTGATTGGGGTCAAGAAACAAGGTAATATATCTTTAATTTTTTTTTTTGAAAGAAAGTATTTTAGTTTTACACTACAAAATCTCGTCTCATAAAGTGTTTTTCATTTATTTAGCTTCTGGATCTCAAAAAATAATTGACACCATTCAAAATGACCTAGACAAAGAGAGTCTTCCCACAGTACAATACACAGGTTTTATCTCTCTCTCTCTCTCTCTCTCTCTTTCTGTGAAATATTCATTGGATTAATTTACAACTCTATCATGTGTTTATTAAATCAACCAGAAGGACCACGTGATTCATCTATTGGGACCGAAGAGATGTGTTGCACCATCAAGAAGCCTTCAATTTCATATGCTCAAAATGCTCCAAGCTCTACCATGATTTCTAATGCAGGTATTGGTTTTGTTTTTCCATATCTTATTAATTCAGCATAAATTAATAGAGCAAGTGATGCATTTTTATCAAGAGAATAGTTAAATTAAAAGAATTATATATGAATTAATGATTCTAATTTTTATTGTACAAATTGAAATAAAATAGATGAATCACATTACTTATATATTCGCCCTAGTAAGAATTTATTAACCAGAACACAACTTCGATGAGCATAGACTACAAAGATAGCAATGCATTATTTTACTTGTTAAATGGGAAAATCATTTCAACTGTGCCAAAATGTTGTGTCATTCTATTTTCTAATTTTTCTAAGAAATTATATTTTTTTCAGCTGTTGGGACTCAAGACACACATGAATCGAAGAAGAGGTTCTCAGTTTATGATGCTCGTCCTACCGTGGTTTACAATAGAGGTATTGATCAAATCATATTATTTTGTACTCTCCAAGCTACCATAAAGAATCAAACACTTGTACAAGTTTTTTACTTACTTTTTTGTTTACATGTTCTAATACTTCAACTATTGTTTTCAACGTTCTACTTCGTTTTATCTCCCTTTAATAACCCATCAATTTCTATGTGAATCTCCCTTGAATTAATTGATTAGTTTTTTATTCTCCTTTGCGTGAAATGAAATTTATTAGGAAAATCATGTGATAGCTGAAATTTATTGATAATCCCAGAAATAATTGTTGATTACAACTTGTCAAAGTTTAAACTTTGCAATAGATGAAAACAGAGCACGTAAGGGATTTTAATATTTTTGAAAGTGGAAAATAATTATTTTTTATTTTTGTTTTCAAAAGTTTTCTTATTTTCTGATACCAATTTCCTTTTGCCTATTTAATCAGCCATTGATCCACCTTCTTCACAAGCTTCAGTTGCTTCATCATCATCAACAACATTAGCGGCAGATTTTTGCAGTATCTTTAAGGATTTGGACATTTCCATAAAATTGTTGCCATATCTGGAGGCCGGGGTGAAGCAGCATCCTCAAGTGCTTCATTGGCACAATACAAACCGACAAAGAAAGTTTGCTTCCTTATACTTTTCCATATTTGCTGAAGTGACTCGTATTTTGATGACCACTCCAAGAAATCACTCGACAGAAGATGATCAAAACTACATAAAAGAGTGTTGTACAGTCTTAAAAGGTGTTGGCTTTGATGAGTCTTGGGTCAATTATGTGCATGGCCGCATTGAGGAATGTGGAGACGGAGAAGACATCATCAAGAGGGAGGTTGAAGAGGCTGAAGGACAGGCTTCTAATCTGAAAGCTCAGATTGAATCCATGAAGAAGGAGTTAGCTTCTATGGAGGAATCCTTAGCTTTGTTTCGTGACAAGGCACAAGGCTTCATGATTTCATCGAGTCCTGAAGTCCGTGGATTCTCTTGGAGATCTACTTTCAAGAACAGTTTCATTTTCATAGCTATATATTTACTCATGTGTGTGTTGATTTATGGTTTGTCCACTCTACCATCATAAGTAATGTGTCATTTTGGATCCTATCAACTTAATTGCTATGCGTGTTACTTGAAGTATTGAAATATTGTGATAATAAAGACTTTGTTCATTGTAGTACCAATTACACTTTCTCTTTTGTGTTCTTTGTTTTTGAGTTCCCTTGTTTTATGTACAAAGAGCGTTGTTTACCTTCTGTTAATGCCTTATAGAACAGAATGTATATATGCTTCATCAGTACATTGATAAATGTCTAATGTACTTCTTACTTCATTCCTAGTTGTTATAATAGTCAATTGAGTTTTTTTTTTTTTTTTTTGGAAAATATTAAAAATAACTAAATAAATTATTTATAATTTGATTTGCTTTAATTTTTTCTCCAAAAATAGTTTGTTTGACTTATAAATTAAGTATATAATCTAATAATATAATATATTTCATATGTTATGATTAAGTGTCTTATTTAGTTTCATTAGTCTCTCCGAAAAAATATAACTATGTTTTATATTAAGGAACAAGGGAATAACTTATTTCTTCATCATTATATAGAAGAAAAATTGATATTTGTAGGAGTACGGTTACTTGGAAAACCAGAACTATGCATAGAAGTATAATGTTTTATTGGTCTAACAAGATGTCGTAGTAATGTTACACTTGGTGCGCATACATTCAGTTAGCCATGCATCTTTATACATGAGTTTTATACTTCTTTCATATTTTGGATTTAAAAAACAAAAAAGAACAGTTTGGGAATAAAAATACTTTCTCATCGCTGAACTCTTGAGAGTTTGTTGTGCTCTTTCTTTCTTGTACATGCGATCATTTACCGAACCATTGAAGAATCTGCTGTGACAAATAAAGCAGATATCAATCACTTTCAATGTGCATGATGTAAATACTGTTAATAATCTCCCGGTTCTTTATTTATTTATTTTTTTTTAATCCAAGTAGTTCCCCAAGACTTTCATACATAATCTATCTCTAACCAAAAACAAAAGAAAAAAGAACTTCAAGCTTGGATCTGGGTATGCAGTTGAACATATAAGAGGTAAGAGAATGGCAGAAGATATTTGTAAAGCGTTGAATATTTGTGGGTGAAAATAAGGGAAACATCAACGTTACATGCTGCTGATAAAATGGACCCTAATAATTTTCTGGAAAAAAAAAATTGTGAGATGAACGCTTTCAAGTTTCAATCACATTCTCATTGTAGGAATGTTTTTAATTCCCACTCTACTACTGCATATTCCAAAACTTCTTGTTAAAAACAGTTTCTTGAAAACAAAAAACCACCCTAAAGCTCTACCGATCCTTGATGAAACCATAACTCATTTTAAAAAATTGGGGGGTTTTTGGGGGGGGGGGGGGGGGGGGAGGGGGGGTGTGTTGCTTACTAATCTGCCATCTTCCTTTTATATTTTTAAAATATATTATCTTCACTGGATCATGGAAAAATATCAAATAACCACCCATCAAACAACAAAACTGCAAATTGCCCCCAAACAAATCAGAAATATCACTTTAACCCATTTGAAGGCAAAATGAAATTGAATTGCTTAGTTAAAATACAAAATTGTCTTTACTAAATTTTGGAATATTCACAAATTTGTGTAGGGAATTTCCAAAATTTTTATGTTAGTCTCCAACATCAATGTGAATTCTTTTAAGACTAAAAAAAATAGATAGTGACATTAAAACATTCGACATTTAACAAGTGAATTTTCAAGATTTATGTGGGAAATTTCTAAGACTTTTGTGCTTCCCTCCAACACAAACGATAATATTTCCATTACTGGAAAATCATGGTAATAAGTTGATTTCCAAGATTCTTATAAAGAATTTCCAAAACTTTTGTACTTCCCTCCAACATAAACATTAGTATTTCCAAGATCTCAAAAATCATGGGATCAAGTTGATTTCTAAGACTTGTATGAAGAATTTCTAAGATTTTTGTGCTGGTCTCTAAGATCAATGTGAGTATTTTCAGGAGTAAAATGGTCTTTGAACTAAGACATTTTATTTCACTTTGCCCTCATGTTGAAAGTGAAATTTCAAATTTGTGTGTGGGGCAATTTGAACTTTTAATTTTTTGCTACAAAGGGCTTTTTTATATTTTTCAAAGGATCTTTTCTTTAGGAGATTGATATCTTACTTTTGTCGCTAAAGTAATCAATTAAACTAGATTCAACTACAAGTACAATATAGTAGCAACCTAGGTCATTCTCGGCCACCTAGCAATCTATGAGTTTTTCTTTAGGATTAAATTCAGGTAATAAAAATGCAGTTAAATGGACATAAAGTAGAATGTATATCGAAATCCTAAAAATAAAACTAATTTATATGAATGTAAAGGTAATTTTTGGGGGGGTTTTTATGATGAAAAATTAAATCCTAAATAAAGAAACTAACTAATCATTAAACAAAGAAAATGAAATTTAATACAGTTACGATGAATGGAAACAATTTAGGAATCACAAGAAGTCAATTTTCTTAGCCTAAATAAATTAATTAGACCAAAGGGAGATTACAAAAGATTGGATTAATTTACCTAACTAACTAAGTATTACATGGAAACTCTCAATACAACACCACTTAATTCACTAGACTTATAATGGAATAGAGTTAGTTAATTGAATATATTAAAACCAATACAATTTCATTTGTGGAAATTGTATTTTGGATTATCTAATTAAATAATTAACCTACCACCCAATTTTATATTTTTCAAAGGATCTTTTCTTTAGGAGATTGATATCTTACTTTTGTCGCTAAAGTAATCAATTAAACTAGGTTCAACTACAAGTACAATATAGTAGCAACCTAGGTCATTCTCGGCCACCTAGCAATCTATGAGTTTTTCTTTAGGATTAAATTCAGGTAATTAAAATGCAGTTAAATGGACATAAAGTAGAATGTATATCGAAATCCTAAAAATAAAACTAATTTATATGAATGTAAAGGTAATTTTTTGGGGGGTTTTTTATGATGAAGAATTAAATCCTAAATAAAGAAACTAACTAATCATTAAACAAAGAAAATGAAATTTAATACAGTTACGATGAATGGGAACAATTTAGGAATCACAAGAAGTCAATTTTCTTAGCCTAAATAAATTAATTAGACCAAAGGGAGATTACAAAAGATTGGATTAATTTATCTAACTAACTAAGTATTACATGGAAACCCTCAATACAACACCACTTAATTCACTAGACTTATAATGGAATAGAGTTAGTTAATTGAATATATTAAAACCAATACAATTTCATTTGTGGAAATTATATTTTGTATTATCTAATTAAATAATTAACCTACCACCCAATTAAACAATCAAGTGATAAGAACCCAAATTTGCAATAGAAACCACATTCACAATTAAACCAATAATGAAAACTCAATTATAAATTTAATTGCAATGCAAAAGTTTTGTGAATATAAAATCACAAAAAAATTCCAATTATCAATTCAATCCAGAAAATAAACGAGTCTTTAATCTAGAACTAGATTAATCATAAATAATACAACTCAAAATTATTTAAAACTGAACAATCCTAAGTTTTGGATAAAAAAGATAAAGACAAACACTCCTTTGTAGTTTTCAAGTACAAACCCTAAGTTCTAACTTTCCCCATATTTCTCCTAAATTGTCTCCAAATTAGCTTACGCTCTAATAATTTTTTTTCCTTTTCCTGCAAGCCAAATAACTCACAGCTAGATGTTGAATGGAAAAAATGGTAATGTGGAGTGAATGGAAGGTAGGGAATGGTAGTGATATTCCTCTCAACCACCCGTTATGGTGGCCCATCCAATCTAGATCACAACCTTATCAAATATTGATAAGGTTAGAGATCTTATCTTGCATACATCTTGTCCTTGGCGCCCTTACTAGTGGAATAATTCTCAACTGATTCAGTCTCTCTACTCTCCTATCATTGCTCAGAAGAGTATGTCTGTTAGTCTTGGCTGTCACCCAAGAGGGGGGTGAATTGGGTGATAGGATAAAATCTTAAACTCTTTTCAAATCTCCTCTTTTAAGAAAACAATGAAGGAAATCTTTTCATACCTGTTAAATGCACTAAGAGATATATAATGTAGATATGCTGGAGACTAAGAGAGTTAAGGGAAGAGATAATGCACACAGTATTTATCCTGGTTCGGTCAATCCAGACCTACATCCAGTCCTCAGGCTCCACCTGAGATTTTTACTACCCTCTTGATTAAACTGGGCACAAGATGTAACGTTCTTCCCAAAAATTACTTATAACTTAATAGTTCTGAAACTATTTTTGAGAAATTCCCTTATGAAAAGCAACCGTGATAATTCAAAAACAACTCATTGTACCCAAAGTCTACTTAGAGACCTAATATCATAAACCCATGTCCCTTTATTAATTTATAAATAATAAATAATAAATGCACAAAACGTCCTAATTGTGGTAATATTCAGAAAACAACAACTGAGAGTATAAGCCTAGTTGGCGTAATCTCAATCCTCCATAGCCTTCCCTGACGTCCCTTCTCTATATCTTTCACCTAGAAAATGTTAAAGTAACGGGATGAGACCACTGCCTCAGTAACCGACTATCCCACCCATCATACACACCAGCACATGCTTGCAAGGTGTCAAGTGGGACAGTTATAAAACATGTATATATATGATCGTACATATAAATATTTATCAATAAGCCAAAAGTAACATTCATGTTCACAACCAATCCAAGATCATAGAACTTAGGGATAAACAGGATCATAGTACCTAGTGATAATCATACTCATAGTACCAATAACCTCCCAATCGTTAATCTCCCTTATATTCTCCTTATTCCCGCCGACTGAACCCATGGGCTAAGTTAATTACCCATGTTACTGGATACTCCAAAAGCTCACCGATTATGTGGAGTGGATGGCCAAATCCACAAATCACACAACCGGACCATGGGTTCCCCCTCATAGAACAGGTGGGGTGTCGCAGCCCCTCATAGAACAAGTGGGGCAGTCCCTCATAGAACAAGTGGGACAGTCCCTCATAGAACAGGTGGGACATAGTAACCCCTCATAGAACAAGTGGGGCGCCGTACCCTCGTAGAACATGTGGGTTACGACTTGGCCAACCAAAGAGCTCCGAATGGCGGCCTCACCACGTGGTAAAATATTTATCTCCCTCAACTATATCCTTATTACCTCTAATGCTATCATAGAACGCATATTTCACAACTATAACTCACAAATCATAGGACAATATTCATGAACATAATCATTATTCAAACTCGAATCTTTAACTATCATATAACATATTCACAACAATTCTATAGCCTTCAACGATTCATAACAATCAATTATCATACTAAAACAGTATCATAATAATCATTATATAAAACATCAAAACATATTTCTTTTACAAATAATATCCCACAAGACGGTTTTTTTCATAAAAGCAATTCATAAAACAATTTATAATGCAAAAGGATAGAAATTTCATATAATAATATAATTTGCAAAAACTTACAAACACATACTGATATGCACGACAGATAAGAAAACCAGTTACCTGATTTACCGCTCAGGATTTTATGCATTCAATTCGGGCTTAATAACTCAAACTATATAACACATATCAACGATCCAACCGTTGAAAACGACCTGATGGATGTTTCGAACATGGTGACCAAATTTCGATTCGATCCAACGGTTAACAAATGTGTAATTGTTATTTTAATGAGACTGCCTCATAATTGGGTGAAAATATCTTAATATATTTAATTTCAACCTATCACCTCCTATATATAAGCTCCTAGAGTTTGCGCCTCCTCTCATTTAATCGATGTGTGACTTCTTACTATTCTTATTTTATTAAATATTTATTTGTGTATATATGGGATATATCTTGAATAATCTAATTTAATATCTACAACTTGATTTATTCTTATCTTTCTCTTTAAAAAAAATCAATATAAATAAATATCCAAGAATGTTATTTCTTAATATCCTTAAGATTTGATATCTTTATCCTTTTTGAATATTATCACTTGATATTACAACTCTCTCCTTGATTTATTATTTTAGATATATTTTTCCTACTTAAATATTATTTACTAAATTTCATTTAGGATGAAATATTCATTCATAAATATCACTTTAAGTCTTATGAACAAAAATTGGGATGTTACACAAGAGAAGCCTACCACAGGTTTTACGAGCACAGGTTCACCTGCCAACCTTTACAGAGTTTTAGAATCCCTCTAAACACTCCCCCTTACTACCTGTAAGGTAATATCCCTGTTCTAAAGCACCAAGCTTTCAGAACAACCTCAAACAGTAGAGGATTTCAATAATACGATCACTTAATGAACTGATTGTGATAAACACTTAAGTACAGATGAATATATGATGAAACTATAAATCTAGAGCTTATCAATCTGACAATGTGAGCTCTAGCTCTACTTTTCTAAATCACTCAATTCATCATTTTTGGGCTCACTGAAATATATCTAATACTCTGGGCAGAGCCTCTTTTCATCTTGTATTACTTGTTCATGTGAATGTGTCGTCGTGTGTGCGCTCTCTCTTTATTATGATGTCTTCAAGCCTTCATATATGGTAGTATGCTTTTTTATCCGTTGGAGATTTGGAGAACTAGCCGTTAGAGCTTTTCTTTCTTTTCATGCTTCAACTGGTTTTTGCAGCGGATAAGATAGGAGAGAGACAGAAACTGTGAGTAACGTTATCCTGCTGCTACCTACCACTGTACTTGCATGTCAGCTTTTTCATTAGCGCTAACATGCTTTGCTATCGCTAACTGCATAGTATGATTCCTGTACTTGAGCTGTTAGCTAAAAAAAGTATTCACGCAGTGGATATTATCGATAGTGTATTTCATTAGCTCAAAGAGATAGATACAATATATCAGCTAAGAAATTTTCATCAAGCATTCTCTATCGATAGACATGGATATTATAGCTATCATATTCTCTTAGTTCAATGTTCAGTATATGAGGTTTGTCATCTCTAAGCATTCTTCCATCAATAGCGAATCCCATTATCGATAGTTACTTTGTTTGCTCATTAGCTTAAGGATACTGAGTCATATGAATATTCTAAGTTATTTCAAGTACCTTATAATCGATAGCTAAACGTGTTATCGCAAGGAACTATGTTATCACTAGATAATTCTTCCTGTCATGCACTAGCTATCTGAATGTTTATCATCTGAAGCACTTTGTTATCAATAGCTTAACATGTTATCGCTAGCTAATTTCATTAGCCCAAAGACTATTCATTTCCTTGCTAGTTGATCTTTCTTTCATTTATCCATTATCTCAAAGAACTTCTAGCGATAAGATTTTTCTTAGCGATAGAGAATGACTTAGCGATAGATATTAACTTTGATATTACCAAGTATTCATTTGCTATGGCCCTTTCACTAGCGATAGACCTTTACTCTTAACGATAATGATCTGTTACCTATCAGATATTACTTGTTTAAATTCAAAGGTAACTTTCACTTCTTTTACTTATGTTATCTATGGTTCAGTCCTCATAAAAACTTAAGATTCTAACATTCTCCCCATTTTTGATGATGACAAAACATAAGTAAAAGATAAAAGAGAATAATAGACTTGATAGAGATAATTCAGTATTGAAATCACAGTTTATAAATTGCAAACAGAATTACTATAAAGCTGGTAAACGTGCAATTTGTGTATGATACAAATGAGAATGGTTTTAGGGAATGATTGAGGCTCTTTGGATCAGTCAGACTCAGAGTCATCCTTCTAGTTTGAGGTATCAAGCTCATAGTCTTCAGATTCAATGCTTATTCTCCCAGAATTAGTTGAGGGTTCTTCCAAGAATTCAGGAGCAATCTCTACCTCAGTCTTTTTCTTCTTCTTAGCAGAAGCTTTCTTCTTCTTTGGAGGAGAGGGATGCTTAATCTTCTCCAATATCCTATCAAGATATGTCTGCTGTTTTTGTTTCTTCTTAGGAGGAAGCTTAGCTGATTTTCCTTTCCCCTTTGGCACTGTTTTCCTCTTTGATGACTTGGGGACTGACTTGGGTTCTTCAATCACAATCCTTTTAGATGCCTTGGATTTCTTTTTTGGGGGTTTTGGAGCATATTTTTTTATCCTTATTTTCTTAGGAGCAGACTGGACCTTTGATGCTTTCTCTTTCCTACTAGATTCCAGATTCTGAGAGGTAGTCTGAATAGGATCCACTTCTTTCTCTTTTTCCGTTTCTGCCCTTGCTGCTTCTCTGTCCTCTCTTTCCTTTTGAGACTGAGCAGATTTTTCTAAGAATTCTTCAACTTTCTCATGAAGCTCTTGTGCTTGTTAAAGATAGTGAGGAAGCAGATTTGTAGAAACTGGTTGAAACTCCTCCTCATATAGAATCATGGCCATACTCATGTCTTCCTCTTGCTCCATATTTGTATCAGACTGAATGATTGTGGCATGGTCTTCCTCATCAGATGCATCCTCTACTAAGCCTTCTTCTACCATATTTTTGTTCCTTTGATTCTCCCCCTTTTTGTCATCATCAATAACAAGGGTAGGTGAAGAGGATTGGTCAGGAATTTGGGAAGGGGTGGAAGGAGAGGGAGGATTTGTTGTAGCAATAGATGTTGGCTGAATTGGTGTTGAGATGTGGATGCTATTGCTAGGGATGGGGCTAGCGATAGGGGTTACTGGAGGTGTAGGGACTTTGGTTTGAGAGGAGGGTGAGGCTTGTGTTTGTGGGCTAGCGCTAGGGGAAGGGTTAGCGATAGGAGAGACTGGAGGTGTTGGGATTTTGGTTGGTGGTGAAGTTAGAGATGTAGGTGTTTGGGCTTGTGAATGATAGTTAGGAGATGGGATAGGATGTGTGAAGGTGGGAGGAGAGGGGTAATAAGATAGATGAAGAGAAGAGCTGGTAGGGGTTGAAGGTGAGTGTTATGGAGAAAAATGAGGAGGTGAGTGAAAATAGATAGGTGAATGATGATGAGATGAAGTGCCTTCTGAGGGAGAAGCAGTTGCCCTCTATTTGATATACTCAGGGACGAGGCAAAGATTTTCTTCTAGATTTTTCACCTGAGTTTGTAGTTCTCGAATAGGCTTCATCAACTCTGCTTTCTGGGCTTCTAAGGCAAAATTGAATTCAGCAGAGACCCTGAAGACAATCTCTTCAATTTCATCCTTGGAAGGAATAGAGGACTTAGCAATAGAAGGAGCAGAAGGAGGAGTCCTTTGAGATTGAGTCTCTTCTTCTATAGGCTGAGACTGGGCTGATGTAGAAGGAGCATGAGAGGCCTCAGAAACAGACATAACACCATCATATTGAACAGGAATTCCCATTTTTCTGAGTGTGGTGATGGTAAGCTGTCTACACTTTTTGTTATCTCTTTCCCCTAAGGATTTGACCTTTGAGAACTCCAGAATGTAAGACATGAGTTGAGGATATGGGAGAGGGGTTTTAACAGACTTTTCAAATAAGAAACGGTGAAGCTCCATTGATACTAGCTGCCCTGGATTTAAAGGAACTTTTGAAATTAGGTTGGGCAGCCAGGGGTTGTCAATCTTGGGAAAGCTGCTGAAATTTCCTGCCTTGTGAGTCATTAATCTGGTATACACATAATGAAGTATTCTGTTGATCACAGGCATACTGACTGGCTTATTAGAGTCTGTCTCATAAATCTCCTCGAGTTCTTCTTTGGAGTAAGGCTCAGGGGAATATCACTTGTTGTACTCTGCTTCAAATATTCCCAAAATTTTGTTGATTGCTAACCAGTTAAAAGAGATTCCTCTTCCTCTTACTGACGCCTCAAACACAATATTGACCAGCTTCTTTTTCTTATATTCTGGCTTGGCTTTCATGCTTGAGTAAAATAACCTCAGCACTTCCTCATTGTAATCATTATTAATGCTGAGCCAGTTTTTGTAAGGTAATAGCCAGGCATTCAAGTCGAAACCATTCTGCCTAAAATACTCCAAATCCACCCAGACTATAGTCCTATCTAGGGTTTTTCGTTATGCGAAGATAGCGCTTAGAGCTACGAGGGGAACCTCTGAGTAGGGCAAATATGAGGCAGTTCGCTTTTGACGATTATAACCTAATTCAACCACTTCTTTGGAGAATGACACATTTTTCTGAGTTTTGGACCTCTTGCTAGCGGATTGAGATGAGGGTTTAGCGCTAGAGGTTGCCTCAATATCACTCACATTTGGAAATTTGGTTCTGGCCATTTTTAGGGTTTTGGGTTTTGAGAGAGAGTGGGCTTGAGAAGCAAATGAATGCAAGAATGTTCAGAGCGTTTTTGGAGTAGAAGAGAAAGTGTAGATGAGTAATAAATGCAGATGCAAATGATCCAGCTTTATAAGTTTTAGGTTTTAGGGTTTTACCTTTAGTGGAGTGGATCAGCTAATGTTTCGCATTCTGACCTGTTAAGTGACATGCTATCGCTAATATGATCAGCTATCGCTAGCAGGCATGATCCCACGCTGAGCAAGTGACTTATCACTCACTCATTCCAAGATTTATCTATCGATAGCTGACGTTGCTATCGATAATGCATTTAGCTAGCGATGGCAATCTTGACCTAGGCTTAGTTTTTGTTCTGCATATAACTAGCGATAGTGGAACTTGCTATTGATGGATCAGTGTTGAAAAACTTAAGATTTAACATTTGAACAAATTCTATTTGAGCAAGATAGATATTAATCGTGCTGAAAGGTGAAAAAAAATATTTAGATACAAATATCTGAAATCTTATAAAATCAATTTATAGCAAGTGGCAATTCTTCTCAAAATTTATCAACTGTAAAGGATGAATTGTAGCAGTTTTAACTTTATCTTCTAGTTTTCAAAATCTATGAATGCAAATTTATAACATGATAAGTTTGAAATCTAAACACATTTGAATTGTGTATTTCGTAAGTTTCACAAACGATGAACTGTCCACAATTCCAACTTTTCAGACATATAGCAATCTAACAGATTTTTAATAAAAAAAAATTGATTGCTAGTGAAAGGAACAATCATTCATTACCCAAACAATATTATAATCATTCAAGATAGGGTAAGAATGTTATCACCATAACTGCACTTGACTAGGCAGAAGATTGCTATTTGTAATGAGAGGTGCTATCGATAGAGCTTTTGATGGCAATCCACTCAACCTTAGTTCTGTTCTGTGAATGCTAGCGATAGTGAATTTCACTATCGATTGATCAGTCTGAGCTTGTTCATGCAACAGCTTGATTCAGGCAGAAAGAGTGTTGATATTTTCTTTTACAGGTTTTCCACCAAAATCCATGCATAAAGTTCAGCTCATCAAGACTTGAGAAGATTTGCATATAAATCATAGTCTTGAAACTTTCTCTCCTTGTTACCTACAGAACTCTTCTTTTCTTTTCTTCAGTATCCAAATTTATATGGATCTGGTAATGGTTAGTTCGTAGGTATAAATAAACATAATTCATATGCTTCAAAAGCTGTATTCAATTTAAGATAATTGAGCATAGTGAATTAATCATGACTACATGCACAAAGATATATATAAATATATTCTTCTCCAAATCAATATGCATGTATATAAGAGCTAAGTTATGAACATTGTAAATATTTTGCAATTGACTTCAATACATAGTTCAATGTTCATTCCTAAGGTTACAAAGTGTAAAATCTCAATAGATATCACTGATAATAGTATAGGAGATTTTACCCTTGATATACCTCTGCCTTAGGCATTTGGAGAATTGCTCTGGCTCACCCAAATGGTTCTGACATGCTTAGCACCGGGTTGCAGAGATCTCTTATGTGAAATAGAATTCAAGAATCTTCTTCTTGATGTATGAGGAATTCTATTTCTCTTGTTCTCCTCAAGGTAATTGAATGGTGCTTTGTGGTAGCTCATTCTTGAGGTAGAACATGCTCTTCTTGTCACTGTCCACTGCTTCTTATGATTTGAACCAGATGTTGCAGCAGTGACTTCTCCTAGAGTTCTCCTTCTATATGTAGATTCTATGAATCTCTTTCTTGAAGCATGAGAAACTCTTGGATTCTTCTTTGTTGTCTTTGTACCATGATGTCCATTTCTTTTAGAGCTAATCATATATGCATCTTGAGCTCCAGAGAATGATTGATCAGACTCGTTCATGTTGAGCTCTTCTTGGGATTTATCTTCCTCTTGTTCTTTTGTGTTGTCATGATGATGGAAGTGTTCTATGATCTGTAACGCTTGGAATTTTCATACTATACTATAGCATTTTAATTGAATTATAACCACTTTTTAATGTCAGAAGCCCAAAAATATGAATAAATTTAAAACTTTTTCTTTCCAAGCAATGTTCCAACTCTAATGCATTTGGAATGGGCTTTTCGGACAAATTAAATAATTAAAAAAAACTCTTTATAAAATAAAGTGGTTATTAAAATAATTAAAAGTAAACTAACCCTCTTAGGGTATCTAATTTAAATTCATAATACTTGGGAAATTTAAATCCCTTTTATAAATTTATACAATTCTATTATTTTTTTATGCTTTCTACTATTAATTTAATAATTTCAAATTACATCATATACAATTAACCTTACTTTTTATAACGAAATCCTAAATTCTTCATCTAATCTTCCTCCATCACTCCTACCTTATCTCAATCATCTTACCATCTACCAGCTTATCTGAAACAACAATTTAACGCAGTTCATTTCATTCATTACCATGCATAATAATTAATAAAATATGTATAACTAAAAACATGTCTGTATGGGTAGGGATATTGCCCCTCTGTGGACCCCCGCACTCATCCCATACAGGTAATATTAACCTTGTTGCTAGTGCACTTAAGGCACTACTGTGAGGTTCAACCTCCTGAATATAACCTTTCGGTCATATCTAATCTGTACTAGGGGTAGCTAGCCCTCTAGTCATCGAGTACTCGGATACCATGAATATATATGACAAGGTTAAAGCTACTATAAATTTATAAAACATGCTATGCAATTATTAATACATGATAAATGAAATTGAATGAAACTGCTACCTGTATCATGAGCTTACTCTTCACTGTATTCCTTCTCTTCTACGTATTCTGGGAATTCGATCCCACCATCTTGTCCTAGAAATATTTATAATACCGGAATAATATATCAATGTCTAAATTTAGGCATAATAATTAAACGTCTCTCACGTTCCTATAGTTCTACCCCTTTCTATTTTTTTAATACTATTAAATCTAAATTTCTAGCTAAATGATTAATCATACCATTGTCAATCAACATTGCGCAAGCACTAATTAATACATACACAACACAATCATCAAACATAAAATGTTCTTACTATTTAAATTAACTAACCTTTCTTGTCAATTAATTAATAATTAAATAACCTTACATTCATTACAACTCCTAAATCTCTAAATTCAATTTAGCTATAATTAATTCTCAAATTACCACTAAATGCAACAGTCCCTATTTCTAATTTAATTTAAAGCTTGACCTAGTCTTTAAAAATCCTTAAGCAATGAATTAACTTCCAAACTGAACTTATAACTCCTTATTTCCAATATTGACTTTACCAATCAAAATATTAATTCAACCTAACAAACCTCAATACCAAGTCAACCATTCAGAGTTACTATTCAAATTACACGTTAAATCAAAATCCAACAAAATCCAAAACACCAACCCAACTTTCTATACCTCTTCCTTTATTCTTCATTAAACTCATATTGCCCTTTTCTTCTATTCCCTTCTTACTTCTAATATAGTAAAAAAAAATCTAAATTCTTAACTTAATAACTAATCACACCATCATTCATAAACATTTGCACAAATACATATTAATATATACACAACACAACATAAGCACAAGAGTACCTTTATTATTTCAAATTAACTAATATTCCTTGAGTAATAGATTAAATTCCCAAGCTAACTTCCAAATCCTTATCTTGACTCCACCAACCTCAAACACTCAAAGATATTGACTTACCACTTCAAGTAATAATCACCAATCACTTTCCTTTGCTTCTACTTAATCCTATTTAATATTTAAAAATCCAACCATCAATCAAAGATTAGAATTTCAATTCTAACCATCTAGTAATATTGACTTGGAAACCTCAATCATAGTACCAATTTAATTCAATAAATACCATTTCCAATCAACAATCAAGAGCAATTAATCCAACTTACTCCATTCCATAAACTTAATCCCTCTTTAACCAACACCTAACAAAATCAAAGAGCAACCATACCATAATCATTTCTTGTTTAACCTTAACAATCATCTTAACTTTTCACTTCTCTTAAATTAATTCCTATTAGACTAACATCACCATTCCTCTTTTCTTACACCTTAAACTAGCAGCCAGTAGCATTAATAAAATTGGAAAATTCTTCCTTCACTCCCTTTAATACAGTCAAACCAAAGATTAGGATTTCTAGAACCTATAAACTACAATCCAACATTCATAACAACTTCCTTCTCTTTTCAATTGATAAACCATAATACTATTCTCCTTCCTTAGTCAATAATCCAGCAACCAATAACATTAATAACATCAGTCAGCAGGGAATCACTAATCCTTTATCATCAATGGTACTATTTTCATCATACAATTTCAATTCCCCAAACTAGAAACTCAGACATACAAAGCTTACTATCTTTAATTAAATTCTAGATTTATCATCACAACATCACAGCTCATCCACATTAGTCAGTCAGAGACAAAGAGACTAAAATTCTCAAAAACTTCCCTCTACCCTTCAGCCAAAGCAGGACAGAGAGCGAAGGAACAAAATTTCACTTATAAACCCAACCACATAAATCAACCATGCTTAAACAAGTTCAATTCATCTCTCATAACATAACAAAACATCAATAGCCATTTTTTTCCTTGACCGAACAGGGTAAAAACAGGGAACAAAGAACAACAACAATCAAAGATTTCAAGCTTGACCAAAACACACATCCAAAGACCTTCACCACAGATTCTCAATGAGTGATGTATTACATCCTAAAATTCTTCCCCTTCTACCGTCGAAATTTCCGAAACAGGGGAGAAGAAAAATTGCTCCAACAATTCCCTAACTTCAAAATCAGTCATTCAATCCATTCCATAGCCTTAGAATTGCAAGAAATCATGAGTAATTAACTTTAAAACAACCAATACCCAAGAATCCCAAAATCCTCGACGCATGAACAGTAACCCGACGGCCTTTCTTTGGGAAATCGGCCAAATCAAGTTTCCTACCTTCAATCCACTTCAAGATTATCCTTGTTCAAGTCTTAAGCTTCAATTTCATGCATTTTGAGGCTTCAAAAACCTCACAAATTTTGGATTCTTCTACCCCCAACACACTCAGAATCTCGCGAGAAGGAGAGAGAAAACAAGAGAACAGAGCTTACCTAGACTTGTTCCACGTTTCCTTGAACGTTTCCGGCTGCGTTCCGCCGCCGATCGCCGCCGGTCTGGGCTGAGGAAGCCGCTGGCTTCGCGAGACGGAGAAAAGAGAGTGAGAGAGTGAGAGAGTCGGGAGCAGAGGGAAATAAATGAGAGAGTGATGGAATGTGTGTGTATATGTGTAATCAGATTGGGATCAGAGAAGAAAAACGAAATAGAGAGGAATAAAAAAAATTGAATACACGTGTGTGGCTTATATTTAAAGAGAAGACTGATATTTTTTTTAACAGGTATTTTACTATCTTGCCCTTTCCCTTTTTAATTGCAGATATTTTCAACTAGGGGCAGATATTGTCTTTTCCATTTTCTATTTCCTATTTTTCTCTTAAATCATAATTTTATTTACCATTATCACTTGGAAATATACTTAAGTCTATCCTCAAAATAATTTCTCTAGATATGTTTTAATTTCTAAATTTATTTATAAGACTTTTTAATTAATAACCAATACTCCAAGATTCTAAATATTCCCTTATTTAAATTTATCTTCTAACTATTTTCCCTAAACTAATAAAGAAATTAAACTTTAAAAATTATTAAAAATATACCTGGCCTTATAAATTTATTTATAAGGCTTTTTAATTTCTAAATACATTTCTAAAACCTCAACTATATCTTTGTTGTCCCTTTTCCTCCAAATTACATTTTATCTTCTAATTAATTCTTCTTTGTTTCTTAAATAAAATAAGCCTTAAAATTATTATTAAAAATACCTAAAACATCATAAATTTATTTTTAATGCTTTTTAATATTTTAATAATATTTCCTAAATCTTAAATAATTCCTTATTTTTTCTTTTTCTAAAATTTGGGGTGTTGCATGATCTCTCTTTCTTCAATCTCAGGTTCCATTTGTTCATCATACAGAGATATGCAACTTTGAAATTCAGATGAACTGTCAACACATTCAACTTCAACTGAGCGGTTAGAAGCATATATGGAGTCAAGGGAATCCCAAATATCTTTAGCACTAGAGCAAAGTCTAATTTTCTGAAAGTCATTTTCACTTAAACTACTGTAAAGAATTTTCATTGCTCTAATGTTTAAAGAAAACATTTTCTTGTCTTTTTCAGTCCAATCCTTTCTTGGTTTGAAATCAAAATCATTTATAAAAACATTACACATATGATAATCAAATGATTTTATAAAGCTTGTCATTCTAGCTTTTCAAAATGAAAAATCAATATCTTTGAGAAAAGGTGGAACAGTGTAATCAAAACGTTTAGAAAACAAGTTGCACCCAATATCAGCCATGATCTTTTCACTTGAGAACGTTGGATCCTTTAAACAAGTGACCCGCTCTGATACCAATTGTTAGTCCTGGCTGTCACCCAAGGGGGTTGAATTGGGTAATAGGATAAAATCTTAAACTCTTTTCAAATCTCCTCTTTTAATAATACAATGAAGGCAATCTTTTCATACCTGTTAAATGCACTAAGAGATATATAATGTAGATATGCTGGAGATTAAGAGAGTTAAGGGAAGAGATAATGCACACAGTATTTATCCTGGTTCGGTCAATCCAGACCTACATCCAGTCCTCAGGCTCCACCTGAGATTTTTACTACCCTCTTGTTTAAACTGGGCACAAGAGAAGCCTACCACAGGTTTTACGAGCACAGGTTCACCTGCCAACCTTTACAGAGTTTTAGAATCCCTCTAAACACTCCCCCTTACTACCTGTAAGGTAATATCCCTGTTCTAAAGCATCAAGCTTTCAGAACAACCTCAAACAGTAGAGGATTTCAATAATACGATCACTTAATGAACTGATTGTGATAAACACTTAAGTACAGATGAATATATGATGAAACTATAAATCTAGAGCTTATCAATCTAACAATGTGAGCTCTAGCTCTACTTTTCTAAATCACTCAATTCATCATTTCTGGGCTCACTGAAATATATCTAATACTCTGGGCAGAGCCTCTTTTCATCTTGTATTACTTGTTCATGTGAATGTGTCGTCGTGTGTGCGCTCTCTCTTTATTCTGATGTCTTCAAGTCTTTATATATGGTAGTATGCTTTTCTATCCGTTGGAGATTTGGAGAACTAGCCGTTAGAGCTTTTCTTTCTTTTCATGCTTCAACTGGTTTTTGCAGCGGATAAGATAGGAGAGAGACAGAGACTGTGAGTAACGTTATCCTGCTGCTACCTACCACTGTACTTGCATGTCAGCTTTTTCATTAGCGCTAGCATGCTTTGCTATCGCTAACTGCATAGTATAATTCCTGCACTTGAGCTGTTAGCTAAAACAAGTACTCACGCAGTGGATATTATCGATAGTGTATTTCATTAGCTCAAAGAGATAGATACAATATATCAGCTAAGAAATTTTCATCAAGCATTCTCTATCGATAGACATGGATATTATAGCTATCATATTCTCTTAGTTCAATGTCCAGTGTATGAGGTTTGTCATCTCTAAGCATTTTTCTATCAATAGCTAATCGCATTATCGATAGTTACTTTGTTTGCTCATTAGCTTAAGGATACTGAGTCATATGAATATTCTAAGTTATTTCAAGTACCCTATAATCGATAGCTAAACGTGTTATCGCTAGGAACTATGTTATCACTAGATAATTCTTCCTGTCAGGCACTAGCTATCTGAATGTTCATCATTTGAAGCACTTTGTTATCGAGAGCTTAACCTGTTATCGCTAGCTGATTTCATTAGCCCAAAGACTGTTCATTTCCTTGCTAGTTGATCTTTCTTTCATTTATCCATTATCTCAAAGAACTTCTAGCGATAGGATCTTTCTTAGCGATAGAGAATGACTTAGCGATAGATATTAACTTTGATATTACCAAGTCTTCATTTGCTATGGCCCTTTCACTAGTGATCTGTTACCTATCAGATATTACTTGTTTAAATTCAAAGGTAACTTCCACTTCTTTTACTTATGTTATCTATGGTTCAGTCCTCATCAAAACTTAAGATTCTAACAATGTCTACACCTTTCTCATATATGAATTTGTCAGACTATTTGAGTTGGAAAGTCAGTCCTTTGGGAACTTAATCAGAGAAGGATTTCTCAAATTACTTCCTTCTCATTCACACTCACCAAATGATTTATTCTGGAAAATTTTTTAGTCTATCTCACTCCCACTCAAAAATCTTTTGTTCATTTGGAAACTGTTTTTCAAATTTATTTCTTCGGGAGACATTTTAAAGATTCATCATCTTCATGTTGATATTTATTGTGTTTTTGGTTGTCATTGCTTAGAAACCATGGAGCATATTTTCTTTCAATGCCCTTTCATGTGGGCTGCCTAGTTTTGAATACTTGGCATCCATCCAGATTGGGAGATCTTCAGCTCATTCCATTCATGGTTTATATCTATTGTCTTCTCTTTATAAAATGACAATCAATTTCTAATTGTAGAGAAAATTATACTCTCGCTGAACAATGTTTGGATGCTTAGGAATTGTTGTTTGCATCAAGGAGGCAACATATCTCCTACGGGTTTGATCAAGCAAATTCTTCAAGAAGTTTCCTTCAATTCAGTAGTTGATTATGGTCTATCACATTCAACTCGAGAATATCATGATGATTTATATTCAGGGATGAGTATTTCTTCTTCTGGTTGGATGCTTACAATGGTTAAATTAAAAAGGATAGCAATACTTACTGCTTGTCACAGGTTTTCAGTGATTCCCAGCTAATTCATCCTTTCATATGGAAAAAGGATACATCCATTTCCTCAATTTTTACTCCTCGTTGCCTTCATGCTTTATTGATCTGGATTTTGGCATGTAATATAGGATCAGAGAATGGTTGTCTATCCATTATCTCTAACTGTGGTCTCATCTTCTCTCTTGCACAAGCTTCAGATCAAGGAGGTAATATCATTCCATATGATATCAAGGAGTTATCCTCACGATTCTTAGCCGTCTCCTTTTCCAAAGATCCGGATTTATCTGGTCTTCTTTCTAATGTTTTTTCTTTTTCATTTTCTAGTTGTAATAATTTAACTATTTAATATTTTATGTTTGTTAACCTTTTTATTTTTAATTAATGAAACTCGTGTTTGATTAAAAAAAAAAAGAAGAAGATGTGGGTCCGTTTGTGAACTGTGAAGAGATGGAATTGATCAATAAAATGTGTGCAAGGAAGAATGAATTTCGCTGCTTCACACAAAATCAAATTTGATCAGCTCCGTGTGTGTGTTTGAATCTCTTCGTGAGAGTTCGGCTTGATGCTTCTTTTATAATAAGAAGAGGGGAATTTATTAGATATAGGATTTGTGTCTAATAAAATTATATTAGCCCATCAAAATTAAGCTGTTAGACTCCCCTTTAACATTTAAGATTCATTTTGCATCTTAAGATATTCCAAGCTCCTTTTCCTTGACCTACAAGAATCAGATGAGATCGTGATCTTTTCAGATTTGGAAATATTTATTCAATCATAAAGTATTTATAATTTTAAATCAAATATGTCATAATTAGTTCAGATTTGTATGATTTCCTAATATTGGCCAATAAACTAATTATCTCATAATAAATCCAAATTAACATCAAATAACTCCCAAAATATATGAATAAGGTGGGATAAAATATACAAAATTACTTATTTATCATAAATGTACATAATTGTGGTTTATATTACATTCTCTACATTCTTACCGTTATATTTAGCCTGAGAAAAAAAAAAAGGAAAACTGCTATGAGAGAATGAGCTTGAGTGATGTTATCATTATTACACTCCTGAAATATATCAAATTCTAAATGGCAAGCTTTTAAAGTATTTTTTTTGGTACAATCAACACACTAAATATTAAAAATGGAATAATTTTAAGTGTAATATCTTAAAAATCTCAAAAAGCTTTAAAATAGCTATTTGAATAACATTCATGATGTTAGTAGAAGTTAATTTGGGTCTCAAAAAAGTATAGCTGTTTTGAGATTCTAGAAGGGGATTATTAATTAAATTAAAGGCCCAAAATAGTTAAACTTATTAAACAAGCTTGGAAGAAAAAGATTATTTAACAAAGCTTATAGATAAGCTTGGAATAAAGAAAACATTAATGTCTAAAGCCTTAATAATCAAGCTTGTGATTTAAGATAATGTATATGGCAAAATCCCTAATCACACTCATTCATTTGCCACCTTAATTACCATCTTTCATGACATGTTTCAAATGGTGCTTTTGTGTCAAGATTTTGTACACAACTTGCCAAAGATGTCAAGGAAAACTTAACTTGGAAGAAATGTTAAGATTGGCGTCAGATTTTTATGTTTCAAGAGATTAATTGACTTGAATTGATGACAAATTCCGCCGCCAAATTAAAGCTCTTTCTATTTTATTACTTGGATATATTATGGAGAGAAACTAAATGGTCAAGAAGTAATTAAAAAAGGGGATTTGTACGTACAAAAGCAAGCATGAGGTGGCAAACAATGGATATAGTCTAGCTTGGATAAACAAGCCACATCTCAAATAAGTTTCTACAATTTTCTTCCCTAAGTCTCCAAAGCAACTTGCTAACTAAGTTTTATTGTTGGCTTTTTGGGAAATTATTTTTTCCTTGCATACAGCCACTAAACGTGGTCTTCTCCTCCAATAAAAATATCAACCTATTCTCTACTTAAGACACATGTCAAGCAAGAAGCCAAAGCTTCCTCTCCACGTATGACACATGTCAAATAAGAATCCAATACTTCCTCACTAAGTTGTCAAGGCTACTTGCTCACCAAGTTGAGCAATCTTATAAAAAGATATTAAGAGAGCAAAAAGAAAGGAATGAAGGAAGTAGAGTGGACAGTTAGACTGAAAGAAAAAGGAGAGGAAAGAGGAAGAGGAAGAGGAAGAGAGAAATAAGGAGGCTACTTCTAAGTTCATACGATTCTGTAGATAAATTAAGAGTTAAATTGTATGAAGATAATTCTAAATGGGAGAAAGAACGACTTATATGTTTACCAAGAATAAAGGTCTTAAGTTATAGCATGTATCAAATAGAAGAAGTTTATTATTATGGCTGAATGTTTAGAAAAAAAAATTAATGAGAAAAGATGATTATGGCCAAAAATTTCAAGAGATAATGTAGGAAAAAGTTTATCACATGCATCAAATATTTATCTCCTTGCTTATAACTATTAATGTTATGAACTGATTTGTGTTCAACTTTACCGGAAGAAGCCTAGAGCGAAAGTGCAATAGAAAAAGACCCAGCTACATGTAGCTTTAATATGCAATTTTGTATATCTTGTTTTGGTTGCATGTATGTTTATGCCATTTATGTTGCGGTTAAGCATAAGAATATGTGATATACTTACTCAGTTCTTTCCAAGATCATGTATGAAACAACTTACAGTTTACAATTTTCAATGAAGAGCCAATCAATTTTGTAAGGTGTTATTCTCATTAGTTTATTTTGCATGCACAGTTTTTACCATGAATTATATACAAATTGTGATTATTGTTACTGAGATTTCCCCAAATCTCACCCCTCCTTTTGAAACATCTTGAATTTTAAATTAAAGATAAATTAGTATAATTCCCAAATTCAGGAAAGCGGCAATAAGCATTTATTTAAAGTCTAGATGTGTCACTCGAAAATTTGAAAGTCTTATAAACAAATTTGCAAAGTTCAAAGTATCTTTAAGGATTTTTAGAGATTATTCTCTTTATAAATTGAAGAAAAATAATTAGGTATTTATGTGCAATTTTGAGAATTTTATAAAATTGATTGGAGGCTAAAAGAAAATTTTTATTGAAAGAAAAAAACCCTAACTTGAATTAAGGATTTATGTTTAAAAATTTTTATGAAGATTTTGGGAATTTGAATTAAAAATATAAAATTTTTCACTTAAATGACCTTTCATGCCCCGATAGAAAAAATCCTCAGTCATGAAGGGTAGGACAATTTGGTCATTTTGTCCTTGAGTCACTTAAACCACTAATGCCCTCACCATCATCAGCACCCCATCAACCACCTCCTCCACTACCGCCTTCTTTCTTCATCCCTTCCGTCAGCTGTGCCAAGAGAGTGAAGGAGGGAGAATGCCGGCCTATCTTCATCAACATCATCATTTGTCCTCGATTCTCCTTCCTTGTCCGTAGGCCAATCAGTGAGAGAGAGAGAGAGAGAGAGAGAGAGAGAGTGCAAGAAGCAGAGGTTCCTGTAAGCTCGGATTTGAAATAGGTAAGCCTCCTCCGTTTTCTTCTCCCTTTGATTTCTCTATCCAGTAAGATTTTTTTGGGGGGTTAAAATAAAAATTAAAATCTCTTCAATTCTCCGATTAAAATTCCTTGGGAGTGGATTAACATAGGTTTTATCTCGAAATCAGCTTTGAATGATATATGATTTCGATTGGGTGCTCTGCTTGGTCTGATTTATGCCTTCTCGATTATTTTGTAATGATTTATCGTTGATTCTCATGAGTAAGATGAATTGAACCTGAGGAGTTAAAAGATAGAATGTTCCTAGACAGAAATACAAAGGTTTTGGGATGTTGTAAGGGTTGAGCCAATGTTCTTGATCTCCGATTTCCGAATATGCCTATGAAACCTGAAAATTCAGGGTACTTGTGATTTTGATTGGTCCTTAAGCTGATTTTTGAAGTTTTTTGAGCGGAGATTTCTTTTTTGGCGATTGTGACTTAGGATTGTTAGAAAAGATATGACTTTTGTTAATGGATTTGTATGGACTACACAGTAGCACTATGTGTGATCATATGCTAAAATATTTGAAGATAAATAAATTAAGTTTGGAAATATTGGCGGTGTTTCTTTTGAATTGATGAGCACACTTCAAGTAAGCATCTTAAAAGGATTCTTAATCTTAATGGTTATCAAGTGTTCAAGGGGAAGTATGTTGTTTAAGTCGTATGAAACTGACTTTTCAGTCAATCTCTTCATGTTGAAAGTGATTTGAATATTGTAACAGAGATCCTTGTTTTTATTCTAATGGTGATAGATTTTTAAGGATTTAAATATGGTTATAGAGATCAAGTTCTCATCTCCTGTTTTGAGAATTTAATTGAAGAAGGGGATTTTGAGTCAAATAGTTATTGTTCTGGATCTAAAAATCTCTAATCAGTGTTCCTTTGCAATTAGATAAGTTTGAATTATTTAGTTGGTTGGATTTGGAATTATGTCACTGATAGGAATTTATTGTTTTCTAAACATATTTATCATACAAATATCCATATTTTAATTGAAATTAATATATTTATTTATATAATAGGTATGATAAATTGTGCTATACCGTTTGATGCAATGAGGCGACGGAGCGGAAATCGAAAATCAGAATAGAAGAAAGCATGGTTACTTTTCTTATAGAGGGTACCTCGACTACTAGAATAGGGTGCTGAGGCGACTCAGGACGTCTCGGCTACCAGAACAAGGTGTTGAAGTGACCCAGGATACATCAACCACCAAACATGGTGCCGATGCAACCAGATAAAGATCAAAGTAACGAATTTTGAAGGCTCAAGACGAAAATTAAGGTTTTTAAAAGGATTGAATAGTTGAATTAGAGAAGAGACTGCATTTGGGATGAAAATTAGGGAGAGAAAAATTTGTGGAGAGAGAAAGATCGGATCGAAGCTTTAGAAGAGTCTTACGGCGCTAATCTGGGAGGCTTTTGTGGGGTTGTTCTCTATTCTTCTTTATCCTTTCTTATGATTATTTAATGCAATTATGTTTTGTTTTTACCTTGCGTATATTTCTAAAAAGCGCCTAATCAACACTTTATTTATTCAACGATTCATCGCTTGATAGAGGGTGTTCTGTTGTAGAACTTAGGTAAAAACACGTTACAGAGATAAACTCGCAGTTGACAGAGAAGATATTCATCTGTCAACCTAATATTGTCATAATGAAATTGAGGTTTAAATGTGTTCTTGCTGATTCAATAGCATGAGAGTGTGAGGATTTTGAAAAATAAAGATCAAATTTTGACTCGGGAGAGCTTTTCTACCTTCTGGTTACTTTGTAATGATTTATCGTTGATTCTCATTAGTAAGATGTATTGAACCAGATGAGTTAAAAGATAGAATATTCCTAGACAGAAATACAAAGGTTTTGGGATGTTGCAAGGGTTGAGCCAGTGTTCCTGATCTCTAATTTCTGAATATGTCTATGACACCTGAAAATTTAGGGTGCTTTGCGTAATTTCTTGTGGTTTTGATTGGTTCTTAAGCTGATTTTTTGAGTTGTTGGAGCAGAAATTTCTGTTTTGGCGCTTGTGACTTAGGATTCTTAGAAAAGATATGATTTTTGGTTAATGGATCTGTATGGACTACATAGTAGTAGTATGTGTGATCATATGCTAAAATATTTGAAGATGAATAAATTAAGTTTGGAAACATTGACGGTGTTTCTTTTGAATTGATGAGCACACTTGCAAGTAAGCATTTTAAAGGGATTCTTAATCTTAATGGTTATCAATTGTTCAAGGGAAAGTATGTTTCTAAATCGTATGAAACCGACTTTTTAGTCAAGTTCTTCATGTTGAAAGTGATTTAAATAGTGTACGAAAAATCCTTGTTTTCATTCTAATGGTGACAGATTTTTAAGGATTCAAATGTGGTTATAGAGATCAAGTTCCCATCTCCTGTTTTGAGAATTTAATTGAAGAAGGGGATTTTGAGTCAAAATAGTTGTTGTTCTGGATCTAAAAGTCTCTAATTAGTGTTCCTTTGCAATTAGATAAGTTTGAATTTTTTGGTCAGTTGGATTTGGAATTATGTCACTTTGTGGTGATTAAAGTGCAAAATGAGTGCTTTCCAATTATTCAAGTGAACTTGAGACTGTTTAGTGTGCTGTAGCATTTGGAAAATTCATATAGGCCTACCAATCAGTGAGAGAGAGAGAGATAGGGAGAGAGAAGCAGAGGTACCTGCAAGCTCGGATTTGAAATGGGTAAGCCTCCTCCGTTTTCTCCTCCTTTCGATTTCTCTGTTCGGTAAGATTTGGGGGGTTTAAATAAAAATTGGAATCTCTTCAATACTCTTATTAAAATGCCTTGGGAGTGGATTAATCAATGATTTTATCTTGAAATCAACTTTGAGTGATATATGATTTCGAATGGGTGCTCTTCTTGGTCTAATTTCTGCCTTCTCGGTTACTTTGTAATGATTTATTAGTAATTCTCCTAAGTAAGATGGATTGAACCAGAGGAGTTAAAAGATAGAACGTTCCTAGACAGATATACAAAGGTTTTGGGATGTTGTAAACGTTGAGCCAACGTTCTTGATCTCCTATTTCTAAATATGTTTATGAAACCTGAAAATTTAGGGTACTTTGAGTAATTTCTTGTGGTTTTGATTGGTTCTTAAGCTGAATTTTGAATTTTTTGGAGCAGAGATTTCTGTTTTGACGATTGACTTATAGAAAAGACATGATTTTTGTTAATGGATCTTTATGGACTACATAGTAGTAGTATGTTTGATCATATGCTCAAATATTTGAAGATGAATAAATTAAGTTTGGAAACACTGATGGTGTTTCTTTTGAATTGATGAGCACGCTTGCAAGTAAGCATCTTAAAAGGATTGTTAATCTTAATGGTTATCAAGTGTTCAAGGGGAAGTATGTTTTTAAGTCGTATGAAATTGACTTTTCAGTCAAGCTCTTCATGTTGAAAGTGATTTGAATAGTGTAACACAGATCCTTGTTTTTATTCTAATGGTGACAGATTTTTAAGGATTCAAATATGGTTATAGAGATCAAGTTCCCATCTCTTGTTTTGAGAATTTAATTGAAGAAGGGGGTTTTGAGTCAAATAGTTGTTGTTCTGGATCTAAAAGTCTCTAATAAATGTTCCTTTGCAATTAGATAAGCTTGAATTATTTAGTTGGTTGGATTTGGAATTATGTCACTGATAAGAATTTACGGTTTTTTATGCATATTTATCATAAAAATATTCATTTTAATTGAAATTAATATATTTGTTTATATAATTAGTATGATAAATTGTGCTATGCTGTTTGATGCAATGAGTAGATAAAGTCACAAATTTTCTCCCTCTTTTATAGGAAAGGGGGGAGGGAGAAACAAACAGAGCGGAAATCAGAGTATAAGAAAGCGTGGTTACTTTTCTTAGACAGGATGTCCGACCACTAAAATACTCGGCTACCAGAACAGGGTGCTGAGGCGATGTAAGATGCCTTAGCCACCAAACAGGGTGTTGATGCAACCAGATAAAAGTCAAGGTGACGAATTTTGAAGGCCCAAGGCGAAAATTAGGGTTTCTAAAAGGAGTGAACGGTTGAATTAGAGGGGAGACTGCATTTGGGATGAAATTTAGGGAGAGAAAAAACTTGTGCGGAGAGAAAGATTGAATAAAAGCTTTAGAGAAGTCTTTCAGCACTAATCTAGGAGGCTTCTGTGGGGTTCTCTTCTATTCTTCTTATTTAATTCTCTATCATTTCTTATGATTATTTAATGCAATTATGTTTCATTTTTTACCTTGCATATATTTCTAAAAAGCACTTAATCAACACTTTATTTGTTCAACGATTCATCGCTTGAGAGGGGATGCTCTGTTGTAGAACTTAGGTAAAGGAATGTTAGAGAGATAAACTTGCGGTTGACAGAGAAGAGATTCATCTGTCAACCTAATATCGTCATAATGAAATTGAAGCTTAAATGTGTTCTTGATTATTCAATAGTATGAGGGTGTGAGAGTTGGTGAATGCAATTTATCATAAATTCAATAGTATGAGAGTGTGATGATTTTGAAAAATAAAGATCAAATTTTGAATCGAGAGAGCCTTTTTTATTACATTAGAATTTCAGACAAAGACTGATTGTATTAAATAGTTATTAAAAAGGATAACTTAGTAGAAATCATGACATATAGAGGAGATAAGAAATCTTAGGTTCATTCTCATCGTTTTAAAAGCATTTTTTTAAAGTTTTTTTGTTTATTTCGTATAATTTTTGTCAAAGCATAATTTTTATTTAACTTAAGTAAAAACAGAATTAAATCATAATTTTTATTCAACTTAAGTAAAAACATAATTAAATTAATTATTCTGCATTAGATTAAACATTAGTCCTCAAGGTAACGATACAACTTTTTACTACCTACAACCCGTACACTTGCGTTTACGCTATACGGCGAACATCAACACTGTCACACTTCTCATATTATTTTAGTATGATAGGAAATTCAAACTTTATTTGATTTTGTATGTTATATTATCAAAATGTCGATGACAAAAGATTTGCCTACCGTTGACATTTTTGCTACCAAGCAGAACTCACTAAAGCATGCATTCTTCAATTTTTTTTTATTTATCCATCGGTAGCACTACTAGCAACTGACTTATCCAGTTTGCAGGAATTTAGGATCACAATTGGGGGAATCTCACTATTTTTAGTAATATTCTTTAATTTTTTTTTAGTACATACAAATCGAGATGAGCAATATCCAATGATCGATAATTTCTTTCTTTTATTAAGAAATCACATCTTACTTTACTATTTATAAGAAATTTTATCAACACCCTCTTATAAGTATATGACGTTAGCTTTTGTATATCCATGGTCATCAAAATTCTCAACATCATATTAACTTTATTTCCATATTATTTCTTTTATCATAGTGAAACTAATAAAACTATTTTTTCACAGGTTAAATTTTCCTAATTTAGAGACTTTGAAGTTCAGTTCGTTGAATTTGGAACAAACATGGGATGACAATCAATCTTTTGCACCCTATTTGGTCCAGAATTTTGTCAACTTGACAGTAGAGGATTGCAGTGGCTTAAAGTACTTATTCTTGTCTTCTATGGTTGGAAATTTTCGAATCTCAAGCAACTTAAATAAGTAAATGTGATATGATGGAGTAGATAAGATAATTGCTACAAAGGAGACAAATGGCGGTAAATTCAATGTGAATAGAATAGATTTTGTTGGGTACTTGTAATTATTTTTATTAATCACAAAGTTTGGTTCTAGGTAGTTGAAATTAAATTAATGTCAACAATCTCTCTCTCTCTCTCTCTCTCTCTCTCTCTCTCTCTCTCTCTCTCTCTCTCTCTCATTTACACACACGTACAAAGGTAATGTGTTAGTAATGAAATTAAAATACATGCAAAAAGAAATTTGATTCTTACAACACTATCGAAACTAATTCTCTTCTGAAAGAGCATTGTGATATTAGAATGGAGGACGCTTGAAACGATTTACATTTTATTTCACTCTTAACCTTGCAATGGATGACAGGTGCTTTTTTCCAAAATTGGAAGCGATAATTATAAAAGACATGCAGAACTTAAAGACAATGCGGCACCCAATCCTAGCTTCGAATTCCTTGGCCATATATGTTGACAGTAACAAATTGTGAGAAAATTGAGAAATTGATTCCAGAATATATGAATGGAGCATTTGCAACTCTAGAGATATTGGAGGTTTCAGGCTGTAAGTCAGTGCAAGAGATATTCCAATTAGGTGTCAATTCAGATGATAAAACACAACTCAAATTTATCATACTCTATCGATTGCCAAAGTTGAAACAAATTTGGAGCGAAGGTTCTCAATCAAGTTTTCGCTTTCAGAATCTACAAGTTGTGTGTATTGTAGAATGTGAGGATTTAGAATACCTTTTAACATTTATAAAAAAAAAAAAAAAGAATACCTTTTCCCAATCTACTTGAAAAAATTATCTCTAGAGTTGAAAAAATTATCATAAAGAAAGCTGAGAGGATAAGGAAATCGTTTCTAAGAGAGAGGAGCCCTTATATAATCCTATCAAATTTGAGGCTAAATCACTAACCTCATTGGTTCTATTACATTTACATGATTTGAAGGGATTTCGTACTGGAAATTACAGCTTAGCTTGTCCAGCATTGATAGAATTCAATATCTACGAATGTACGAAATTGACGCTGTACAACACACAAAGAGCAAGTAGACAAGGGAGTTATTCTCATGACAACCTGCAATTTACAATGCAACAACCTCATTTCGCACTCAAAGAGGTATGACTTATTTTCTTGAAATAAACATTGGCCTAAAAGTTTTCAAACATGGTCAATTACATATTGAATTGACACGCATATTACAAAATACTTGAGTATATTTTACAACTAGGTCGAGTAAATGTATCGTACTCCCTCCGGTCCTAATTATAAGACCACTTTGACTTTTTTGACTTTTTTTTCTAATCCAAAAAAAGAGTAGTTTCAGTCCCAAAAATAATATTTTTTCTTCAAAACTAATTTATTTTACTTATAAACTAACCTATAATCTAATTTCACGTGACATATGTTATAATTTAGTGGTCTAATTTGCTTCCTTAACTTCCACAAAAAAAAGTCAAAGTGGTCTTATATTTAGGACCGGAGGGAGTATTACATTATGAAGACTATTATTATAAACAATTTTGGTGGACATAATCACATAATCATCATCAATCATCAATATCAATATAAGTATAAAATGTAATACCCTTCCACCCAAAACCCTCATACTTTTCCTCCACACAGTCAGATCACTGTTCCTAAGGAGCTTCATATGACGGTTCATACCCACAAAAACCATTCCACAAGCAATCACGTGCTCCGCACTTGCACAGCTTCATTCCACATGCATCCCCTTTTCATTCGGGAGGGGGCCTCGGCTGCCCCCTCGGCTGGCCCTAATTTTTGGGGTAGCTGTGATATTTTTTTTTGTTTTTTTACATGATTAAATTCTACATTAATTAAAAGAGTGACATTTTGATATATTATGGGCAAAAAACGGATATATTTTCAATTTTTTATGATTTTTCAAAGATTAAATACTAAAAAATAAGGATGCCCCTAGAGCAGCCGAGAGGGGGCAGCTGAGGCCCCCCATCCTTTTCGGGTTTCTGTTGTCAGGTTTCTTGCCATACACACATCCCCTTCTTCCTAGACTTTACTTTTGCCCTTCCCCCTTTCCCCCCGAATTCAATTTCAAATTTCCAGCCTTCTCATTATTTCAGTTCTAATAAATGTTGTCCATATCAGTATCCCAACCCGGAACCTTATCTCCCACCATTTCTTACTTCATCCAAAGCTATTCTGAAACAATTTTGTTCCCCATACAAACTTCCTCTGTTGCTCCTTAATTTCTGAGCTCTCATAACCAATCACCAGTTGCTAGTTCAAATGGCGGCCGCCAACCAATTTGTTCCCTCCCCAGACTTTTCGGAGCTGTAAACCAATACATGTTTTCACTCACTACCTTTTTCAGTACGTAACATAAGCTATTAACAACTGTTACTATCGTTAATATGCTTAATAAATTATGCAGACCCCTCAGAAATCCGGTGACCTGTGATGCAGGATTCAGAGACAGATTCTACCTTCTTCGGGTAGCAAACAACCGAATGCACTGTTACTGTGCCGCCTCTTGCGAGCTCTGCTTCTGCTAATTTTTCTGGTTTGGCCTGGAAACGCCGGCGAGAGGTTTTTTTTTGTTCGATCCCAGTGTTGGTTAAGAAAATTTATCCGAATAGTTACTGTTACAAAACCAGAGCTTCGAAACCCAGAAGCCACGTCAGCACGAGACCAACCGGAAGAGTCTCCACCGTGAACTCTGGTAGACGGAGCTAGGATCCACTTCCCCAATCCTGATGATGCTATTGAGGTGTTTGTTGATGGGCAACCTTTGAAAATCCCAAAAGGTATGACTGTTCTTCAAGCGTGTGAGGTTGCTGGTGTTGATATTCCAAGGTTTTTTTTTATCACAGTCGGTTATCCATTGCTGGGAATTGCCCTTTGTGTCTTATTGAAGTGGAGATGTCTCCTAAGCCTGTTGCTTCTTGTGCCATGCCTACTCTTCCTGGTTAGTTTTAGTTTCCCCCCTTATGGTATTCAAATCTTTATTGGTTTAACTTTGTCTTGTTTTGGATGATTTTATTGGTTTATTTGTTTTTGGGTTGATTTGGTTTGGTCAAATTGGTTGTAAGGATTAATGGGCATGTTCTGGGATATCGATTTTCAATTTAATTCATATTTCATCCTTTTTAATCATTTGGTTTGGTCTAGTCCTTGCTTTGTAACTAATATTTGTATGTTTTTATTTTGTACATCGCAAATGCTATTGGTATTAAGGAACTGAGAATCCTTTATTCTAAATATTTGAGTTTGATGAAATTTACCTATCATTTCTATATGTAGAAATCAGTATCCTGTTTGTTATCCTTCATTCATTAAACAGATTCTACTTTGTGCATGCTCTGGTCATTTTTTTAAAATCCTGTGCTGATCGTTCCTTAATTGGTTTTATTTCTTTCCTCATTATATTATTGTTATAATTTCCTTTTCTTGATAGAAACTCTTCGTGGTGATTTTGTTGTTGATTTCTTTTTTCTGTTTTGACTGTTCAACATTTGAATTGTTGCGTGCTGTCAAGTATTTTTTTACCCTTAGCAGATTCAGTCAGGTTTTTCTATTATAATTGTCTTGATCATGTTTCAAAGCTTAGATGATAGACTTTATATAGCTTCAAAGTTTATTGCAACCACAGTCTGCTCTCGCCACTCTCGCCAGACAATAGTTCAAGATAGTTTAGAAATTTAAGAGATTTGCTCAATTAGATAGTTTTTGTACTCTTAGATGAGGAAGTTGAATTAATCCCATGATTGTAAAGAACTGTGTAAATTTTTTTTTTTTTGTTTAATACAAATTTTAGCTATTTATTATTCAATTTGACATTTTTAATCGTTTATAATCGCCGCTAATTCAATATACTTTTAGTGACGACAAAAGTCACCACAGAAACTAGCTTTGGCGAGAACTAAATAAGTTGCCATTCAGGTAAAAAAAAAAAGTTGCCAATGAAAGTATACTTTTTGTGGTAACATTAGTCGCCACGGAAGCTCTATTTTCAATGGCAACATACTCTTTCAAGACAATTGGACATACTTTTGGAGATGACATTGTATACTTTTTTGTGGCAACTTGTAAAGTCGCCGCTAAAACTTTTGGTGACAGTTGTATAGGCAACAAAGTCGCCGCCAAAGACCTTCAGCGGTGATGAAGAAAGCTTGAGTTTTTGTAATGATACTATGAACACAAACACAATAAATAAAATTTCATTTTGGTCTCTTAAAGAGAAGGAGATTTTTTTTTTTTAAATTTCTTCAATCCTTCTACTCATGCATCTACAATGAAATTGCTCAAATTAATCCAACATTTAATATATCATAATATGTATTGCATTTAGTCGTATATCCGTATCATAGAATCTCTTAGGAATAATTAGAATCAGAAAAGTGTTTAAATTTACCCTTCCTTGTTTTCCTTTAGGGTAGATACACATATGCCAGCTAAAGGAGAAAGAAAAGGAGTACAGATACTAGATAATTGTTTCTGAGTGATAAATCCTACTCTTACTGTACATACATCAACATTTTTGTGGTCCAATTAAACCATCCAACCCCAGTAACAAAACTTTATTGCATAAAAATTAGTAACCAAGTTAAGAGATAAAAAAAATGTGCAGAAAATGATGTTCAAATTAATATGCTTATATATAAATATATATATATATATATATATAATGACAAAAGCGAGATCCACTCTATCTTGTGATTTTGTAGCCATGTTGATATTAATTACTTGAGTGAAGCAGTCATCTACGTCTACAGTAGCAAGCTAGATTCTTCATTATCAACATCAAAATCCCTAGAGTTTCATGTGTGCGCGCGCGTAGGGTTTAATGTGAGGTGCTTTTCACTCATCGACCATGCAATACCAATAAAGGCAGTGAAGTAGGCAGGGCCATAGCGGGTGGTGCTCATGCCATAATACATTTGTCGAATTGAGGTTAATTAATTAATATATGATTAATAGGATGGAATTCGCAAAAGGATAATTATTACTTGGGTTAATGTGTAAATTAGTCTAGAAAATCAAAAGTTTTTACTCAAAAACTGTTCCCCCATAAGTGTTTTTTGGTTCAATATTACTTGAAAATCTTAAAATGCAGTAATATTGCATTGATTATTAATATTAACAATAAATAATATAATTGTTTCATTTTAATACTTTCATGGCAATATTACTCCCAAAAAAACCTTTCAAAGTAATGTTGGCCAACACATCAAAAATTTTTAGAACATATTTCCATCTTACCCTTTATTACTTTCAACTTTGTAGTTTGTTGTGTCTTCACTATATAAATTGTTTTGCCAGGGAACGTTGGACAGCGATGCTTCTTCATCCACCATTTAATCATATATCTCCAAATCTATACCTTGCTTGTCTTTCCAATAGATTTGCTCTATGGTCTGTCAACTTCACATTATTTGAATCAACACATGATAAAACAAAACACTTCCATAAAATGTCCGAGATAACTAGCATTATTTCTTGCAAAATTAAGTACAGAATAATTCACACAGAGAGAGAGAGAGAGAGAGAGAGAGAGAGAGAGAGAGAGAGATTTTAATAAGCCCCACAAGTTTTGGTGGACACACAAATGGACAAATCTCGCTATCTTTCTCTCTTTACACATGAATAATTCAAATTCGGTAATTGTTACAATATATTCTTTCATCTTAAATATAAGATTAAATTGATTTTTTTTAAGAAACTAATAATATTAAAATGATTTCACAATATCCATATGGCTAATGTATACTTTTAAACCTTTATATTTGCATCATATAATATTTTCGACCCTGAAGTTTGAAAAATGCACTTTTAGTCATTTTTTTACTAGTGGTATTAATTTCACTTAATGGAAAATGCTAAGTCAACATATTTAAATGGTATTTTATGGTTAAACATTGACAAATATGCTTAAATTTTAATTTTTTTATCATATCTGTTTTTATGTTTTGAAAATTAACCATTTTTAATTCATATTTAATTATAAAATCACCTTAAAGATTTGTTGAATCACCATTTTCTGTTAAATGAAACCAACACCATTGGTTAAAAGGATTAAAAGTATAATTTTCAAACTTTAAGGGACCAAAATGATACCTAATATAAATATAAAAGTTATCACTTTTTTAAAATTAATTTACCTTACTTATAAACTAACATATAATTTAATTTTATTTAATAGATATTATAATTAATGGTTTATTTGGCTTCCTTAATGATGACTCCCTATTTTTAAATTCAATAATTGATATTTCAGTTTAGGTACAATAACAAATAAGTAGTATCTTTAAGTTTTTTTTAGTTAAAAAGGAAAATAAAATAAAAGATTATTAGGTAATATTATTACTATTATTGTTATAAAACTAATTTCCTTTTAACTTTGCTAGATCATTCATAGGTGAAGGTGTGAAGCCATTTGTCAAAAGGAGTGCAATTTGAATTTTGCAAACATAGACAAAACGCACCGTTTAAAAAATCAAGAAATTAATAGACCTGAAAAACAAAATGCAAGAAGACGCGTTTACGGAGAGGAAATCTCATCTCACACTAATTCACGAACCAATTTCAATGCTCGTAAGAAAGACGAGTAGAGGGCACTTGTCTATTCTGAACCATTCAAATCTAATATGGATGGTCCATATTTATTATTTTTAAATTTATGATTTTTAGAAAATAATTATACCAATTGGTACAAAATTTAAAATTAAGATAGCCTCTTAACTATTGTTTTGTCAAAAAAAATATATTTTTCATTTAAAAATTATAAACTTAAAAATAGTAAATCTAGACCATCTATAATAGATCTGAATGAATGGACGAGCTTACTCATCTTTCTAATGAGCACTGAAACTAATTCCGACTATTCATTGTCTTCTTTGTCTTCTTCCGTGTGCGAGGCCAAGGTCCTAAGCACAGAGAGAGAGAGAGAGGGTTCATTGGGAGGGGGTGTCGGCTGCCCCCCCCCAATTTCGGGGGACTTCTTATATTATTTTATTTTTTTGCTTTTTTATACTCTTATATTCTATATTAAAAGAGTGACATTTTGATATATTATAGGCAAAAAATGGTTATGTTTTCAATTTTTTATGATTTTTCAAAGATTAGGTACTCCAAAATAGGACATTTTTTTTTAATTAAGGGAAGCTAATCTTTGAAAAACCATACAAAATTGAAAACATAACCCTTTGTTGGCCCATAATTTATTAAAATGTCACTCTTTTAATGTAGAATATAAAAGTATAAAAGAACAAAAAAATAATATGAGAAGCCCCCCAGAATTCGGGTAGTCGACAGGGTAGCTGAGGTGGGGCAGCTGAGGCCCCCCTCCAGGTTCATCAGGTTCAGTACATCACTTCCTCGGGAAGACGAGAGGATTATGAAGGTGGTTGATTTAGGATTGAAAGTGCCATCATCAGCACCATCAATGTTGCCACTGAATGGAGCGCCGCTGCCTATCTACTTGGTCCAAGGGTTCGTACCAGGAGAAGAGAAGGGAGCTGAACTGAAGTTGATGGAAGGAGAGGAAGAACATACTTTTGGGGAGTTATCTAAACAATTTCTTGTTAATCTTCTTCTTCCTTCTAACCTTATTGTCTGATTTTGAGCTCTGAACCTTATGGTGGTTGTTGATGAGATAATTTTAATTACTTATGAGTAGCTAATTAATTTGTGTTAGGATTACTTTAAACCATTGCATGGATTAAGACTTATTTGATGCCCTATTTTAGTTGTTGATGCTAATTGTGTGTTAGTTTTATCTTGTGCCTAATGCTTTTATATCATTGGCACCATATGGTTTATTTAATTCCCTATTTTAGTTATAAAATCGATGATGATGTCTAATGCATTAAGTGTAGTAAGAGATTGTGCATTTTAATGAGAATATAAATTTGTTTTTTTCTTGAGAAAGCATTTTCAAATGTTTATGAAACTTAGTCAAACACATGTTTTCATTCTAATGCTAAATGAGAGGGTTTTAATTAAGATTAATGAAATGCAATTGTAATAAATAATCCTAAATTTCACTTGTCTTGAATTCAAGTTTCAATTGAGTTTTTGTTAAGTTATTTTCATTTTATGTACTTTTGATTTTCAAAATATAAAACTTGTCACTCAAATTACGTGATAGCATAATATTAATGATTAATCCACTTTTGTTCTAATCCCTCTTGGAACGACAACTTTTCTATATTACTTTTGAGAACCCATGCGCTTGTAGATATGTTAAACGTCAGACAAGTCACTTAATCTTCACAAAAAAATTCAACTCGATTTTATATTTTAAATTGGAGGGGTAATATTTATTTTTTATCAATTATATTTTTTTAGCAAAAAATAGCAGCTTAAAAACTTTTTATTTGATATGTGTTTTTTTTATAAAAGTCAAAATGCATTATACAAATGATAGTTTAAACATCAGATATGTAATGATACAGAAGGACATAAACATAAATTATGTAAGATTATACATCCTAATATCATGATGGACAACATTCTTTTTAAATTTAACTTCATGAGCATAAGAGAGATATCATGGTAAATGATATTGTAATAATTTTTCTTGTATCCATTGGGTGGTAGAAATTGCTTCCTCACACAGAACATGCAGATGATCATCAATCGAATTTATGCAGAAAAGAGAGTTGATAACCCAGTGTAAAAAAGATCTAAAACACATTATGAAGAAAGGAGAGTTGATGTCCATGAACGTCAACAAGACTTCCTCTCATATTTGTATTTTTATAAGATAAGAGACCAACCATGCTGAGGAATAATTTATAAAGTGGAAACACTCATAGGAGATATCCTTTTGGATAAGTCAGAAGAAGAATCATACTTAAACGCTAATTCAGAAAAGGATATCGCATGGTTCATTTCTGTGATAACCGAAAGAGGATCAAAGGATTGTGCCGAATGGATGATTTTATTACTCTTCATCCATGATAGAAATCAGTTTCACAATTCCAATAATGATCCTTGAATGACCCTCCTGATGAAGACTTGGAAGAGTTTGATTGAGCCAAATCTTGAAGCTACCAAAAGTTGTGAAAGATCTTTCAAAAACAATGAGATTGACGATAATTTGATCTGCGTTCTTTTCACTCTATGAAAAAACAAGGAAAAGTGTCCTAAGAAAAAAATGATTAAAACATTAAAAATCATATTTATACGGTTTCGAAATATTGTGATATAAACTATTAAAGGTTTCTTTTACATTAATCAATTGAACTATTTGTTTAGATCACAATATATCAGTCTTTGATATTTTAATTTTTTTTTTCTAAGCCAAAGTAATCTCTCATTAAAGGCATTCCTACTTGGGGCATTGTTAAGCACTAAATATGGACCATTTTATTTTTCTATAGGAGATTTAAAGATTGGTTCACCAAATTATGAGTGAGTGATTTCTTCTATCAGACTCAACTCTAATTGTTCTGATAATTTACCTTCTAAATCTTACATTAGTTTTTTTTTTTTCTTTTGTACGCACTCGCCATATTTAAATATTAAATTTGAGCATGTTAGATTCAGTCGAGACTAACTTTTTCAAAAGTCTTATTTATTCTTTGTGTGGGGAAAATTGGAATGACCTTTACATATCTTAAGAAACTATTTTTCATTTTTTTTTTTGCGTTCACCAAATCCATTATGCCATATAAAATTTCTATCTTTTTGCGCGTGGGTATTGCCATCGTTTTGAAGATGTTCTATGCGAACAGTAAAAAGTAAATATATATATATTGCGTTTAGTCATTAATATAAAATCAAATTGGCTTTATTTAAGGAGATTAAACAAGTCAAATAGAATACTTATCTATAGATAACATATATTATATGTTATTATATTATACATTAAGTCACGTAACTTAATTTGTAGAAATAATTTTACATAATTTTACAATAATTTATCTGACTTCTTTAATCTTAAAAAAATTGAACTTGATATTTCTTAAGCAAAGATATTTCTTAAGCAAAGAGTTTGACGGAGATAGGATCACGGGAGTTGAACAAAAAAAAAAGTTAGGATTACGGGAAAACAATTCTTGATATTCATTTTTTTTTTGGCCTAGAGTTCTTGATATTCATTTTAATTATGCACAATTGCACATAAGACACTATGATTGGTTGTATCAAAAAAAAAAAAAAAACACACTATGATTGGTTTGGGCTTAGCGTTTGCGCTTGGGTCAATATACAAAACTGAGATCGTTTACCAATATGGGTTGGGCTTCACAATAATCCAACAAGTTCCATACCACCCGAAAAATGGACCTTTTGATGAATTCATGTATAATATTATAATGACATGATCATGACCAACATGTTAGTCCAATAAGGAATTGTCGAATTGATTCATAATCCATAAGGCCATAAATTCAAATCCCATTGGCCATGTTGTACACCTAAATTCTATATACCATACTAAGACAATTTAACCGCTTTATAACCACATAGCATTAATACAAGTAAATGAAATATGGTTATCTCGGTCGATAGCCTTTTAACCTGTGCTTGTAATCAGATCTCCTTATAAAGGAATGATACAACATGAATAATAATATAGATTAAATTATTTTGCCAAGCACAGGTAAAATAAACTAATGTAACTAACACTATTTAATACACTTTCTCGGCAGGCATCCCTGCCCTTCAATATTGCCTACCTCCTCAATTAGATTCTCCCAAGTTGCTATGCTGAAAAATGTTGGAAAGGGTGAGATTTTTTGAAATCTTAATAGCAGTTTATTTCATACATTACCATACATAACAATTCATAAACCTGTCGAAATTATATGATAGAAATAATCCATAAAACATATGCGCTAAATGCACCTTCCACTTTCCACGCACTAATAACAATATGTTTGTTAAATAGTGGGGTCCTCTACCTACAGGTATTTACTTACCTAACCATTAAGTCAGGTTAATCTTCCTAAAGGTAACAATCCACCTAGTTAAGGAGTACTCCAAATAAAACTGATAGAATTAAAACTTATCATAAACTATTCATGTAAGATCAATGTCATGAGATAAAACTGTTACCTGGTTACCAAATCCCAGCCATACATCAACTCCTTTCCTTTCCACTAACTTGATGAACTTATACCATTATCAGAAACTTAGAAATATTTATAGGCATAGGTTAGTATCTAGATTACAGATTAATATGTACATCTCTCACAAATTCTAAATACTTAATACTACCCCATTATCTATATCTAGGCAACTTATGATTTTCCAGCTATCTTAGTCATTCTAGATTGAACAATCACTTTTCAATAATCTTCTCAAATTAGACTTTCTAACTCTAAATATCTAATCAATGAATTCCTGCAAGAACATTTCTTTAAGACCCATAAACTTCTATTTAACACTTACACCTTTCGACATATCTAACCATATTTCTTTTGAATTCTGAACACCTCTATCTTTATCTAACCATATGTGAATGTTTACATTAACAAGATTCATCCTTTTCCTATAGAAGCTAGCTGAAACAAAGGAAAGACATAAGGTTCTGTTGACCACATTATTTCAATTTTCTATAACTTGGGTGCAAAATGCATCTCAAATAATTCAATTTTTATTACACCTTGGCTTCTAAAATCTGGAACATCATCACACACTAATCACAGAAAATTTCAGCTTCAAGAACAATATTTAATTCTTATTTTCACCATCTCTAGGTATGACTTACAAATTTAAAACAATTATACCGCATACAGGAACCTTAACCAAACTTAAATCAAGTTTTAAACCTTAACTCTTCATTATAAAATATCTTGCAGTCTTTTACCTTAATCTGGAATTTTTCTGTTCAAATTCAAAATCAAGTATCCATAATTCAATCTTAATGAACATTCATTCTCCTAAACACTAATTTGCCCTTATAAGAATCTTTGAAACTCTTACAAACTTAAGGTGATGACAAACCAAATTCCAATATCACATAACTAAAATCATAAAGTTCCACTTCAAAGTAATGATTCTGTTATATCAAATTGAAAAAATTCTTTTAACAAAATTTCTGAAAAACATCACTTCCTAGAACTTTCACAAAAAAAAAAAAAAAAAAAAAAAAAAAAAAAAAAAACTAAAAGGTCAACTTTATCATACATCAATTAATTCATAGGCCTATTACAATCCACTCTTACAATCATCAAATTGCAGAAACAGGGCAAGAAACTCCAAATAAAACTTCAAGATTTAACAATTGATAACTTAAAATAAAAAATAAAAATCAATTCTTAACCCTTCATAAATTGTCTATTAACAATTATGTACCCTAAATATCTAGTCACATCTAAGGATTCCAATGCCATGTTTCATATTACAAACCATGCTTTATACCCCTTCAAAACCTTAAATCCTTCATATACCCTATTTTAGAACATTTAGTAAATTTAGTTAAACAACTTCCAACTATTATTAAATCTAAACAGTACCTAGATTTATTACCTAACTTCTAACTATCATTGAATCACCGAAAATCATAGCTCAAATTATCATCCTTTAATTTATAACAGTACCACTCACCACAACCATCATAATTTTTCATTTTAAATCATCCATACATCTAGCACAATTTATTTTTAACTGGCCTATGGCTTTAACACATGACAAAACAGTAAAACAATAGATATATTTCATTCTCAGCCTTAATCAAACATCATAATCACTATAATGAGATTGCTCCTTAAATCATTAAAATGCATTATGAGAAGATTTGAATCAATAAGATTCAATCCCAATTCAATTTTAAGATACTTATTAGTTACTCTCAGAAACCACTTCCAAAACAACCAGTAATTGAATCAAATTCAGCCTTAATCCTTGAAACATGCTAATATCAACTTATCCCACTATCACATAAACATATGCAGCTACTATCATTTACCCATTTAAACCCCCTTTTATGGCTTAAGAAAATCAGCAATACTATCCTCTCCTAAGTCTTTAATATTTAAATTCCAAACCCACAAGATAACAACTTTTTACCACTATCAAATTACACTTCCATCATTAATTTGCCTCAGCACAGTGGCATTCAAAGGGGCCTTCACAACCCTAAAAATGTATTATTATTGTATCACAGATAATCAAATTTCATATCAGCACCCTATCAAGCAACCTCCTCCCTTTCATCTTGGTTTCAGAACCCGACAATATAAACACACACGCATGCGCGCGCGCGCGCACACACACACAGATAAAACGGAAGTTATAGGTTCAGCATCAACTTCCTTTACTTTATATTATTTCAGTTTTCGGTTTAATCATTGTTTATCTATAAATCATTGAATAGGAAGAAACTCAAGGAATAGAAGAAGGGTTAACGAACCTACCACAAAGAACACAAAACAGGGCAACAATTCCCAAAACTTCTACACGAAAAAAAAAAAATTAACATGCAACTTAATCTATTAGCTTTATTTTACTTCTAACTAAGATTAATTAAGCTTAGGAGTAATTTCAGACAGAAAAATCAGATTTAGAGGTTCGGGTGAACAGTACCCCCGAAAATGATTTTGTTCGAAATCCGGCGAAAACTTCAAGTAAAACTCAAATTCTTATAGGAAACCTATAAATCGAACATCAAGTGCTTTATTTCAATCGGTGAAGTTTCTTAAAACCCCAACTTTAATCGAAATCCCTCTTCTCTCTAACGATCATAAACGAGCAATAAAGGGTAGTAATCGACAGAGAAGACTCACCGGAGTTTCAATCCGGTCTTGCGTGTCATCTTCCCTTACTTCTCCGCCGTCGACGGCGCTTGAACACTCCTGACGGTCGCCGGGTTCGCAAATAATAGACGAAAGGGAGAAGAAAATGAAAGACGACGGATAATGAGAGGCAGGGATTGGAAAGGTTTGGTATTTATAAGGGGTTAGCGAAATAACGTTTCCGCCCTTACAACTTTTGCTCTCTTCCGTTTAGTCCCTATCCTTAAGAATTAATGCTTATTTTCTTAACCATAAATTTCTTTTAGCCTCAAAATAATTTCTTTAAAGTTCTCAAATTAAAGTTCATCATTTAACTATTTTTCTTCAATATCAAAAGAAATAAACATTGAAAATCCTCAAAATATCTTAAATTTCATAAATTTATTTATGAGACTTTTTAATATTAAAATAATACTCTAAAATTCTAAATATTTTTTCTTATCTCTTTTCAAATTTTTTGGGGTGTTACACGTGTGAAGGGTTCGGATTGTCTCATTTTCTTAAAATCTTAGAAGAGGATAGTATTGAAAAAAATTGATGGTTTAAACTAAGATTATCAAACCTGGCCTGGATCGGAACTCGCTCAACTGGCCACTAGAGTGGGCCGAGTGGGGTGCCAACCCAGGGGAGAAGTAAACTAGATTTGACTCGGCCGACTCGTCCCAACCCGGTTGTAACTTGAGAGACCCGTCGAGCTGGGTGAATCGCCCGATTTACCTTTCCCCTTACCCACGGACGATCAGACGCTTGAAAACAAAATTGTAACATCCCAAGAAATTAATTGAAGATTGATGGGGTAATTAGAAATTTATTAATGAGAAATTTGGAAATTTTGAGAATAATTGAGGAATTTTTGAAATATTTTTTTAAGGATTTTAAAGGTTTAGTTTTTATCTCATTTTAAGGACAATAAATTTGGGAAAATTATTTTTAGGTTCAAAAGATGTTATTTTGGGAGAAAATAATTAAGAGATTTGGTAGGAAAAATTTTTGAAGTAAAAGGAACTTTGTAGCTCAAAATAAACATCCTATTTGTAAAATTTTTAGGCCTAATAGTCAAAATTTTCTTTTTCCTTTTTCTTTATGTTTTTTTCCTTATTTGCTCTCCCTCTCTGCGCTGAAACCCCCCGTGTGTTCCTTCTTTCTCTCGTCTCACTCTCGCTTTCTCTCACTTTCTCCTTCTTGCTCTCCTTTCATCGCCCCAACCACCGTCACCGCAGTCGTGCAACGGCGCCCCCCTCTCCTCTATTCTCTTATCTCCTTCCTCCTCTCTCCCCTGCGTCATCTCCCTTCCATTTTTCCCCATTAATGCCGTCGTTCGAGCTTCATGAGGGAGGGATTTTTCTAGCGAAAACTCGCCGGAAATCACCTCCCACCACCTCCATTCACCTTCTGTCACTTCCTACTTCCTTCCTCCACTTGTCTTTGCTTTGATCCGTGGCCGAATAGGGATATTGAAAAAGTTTTTGGCAGGACCTATCGGAGCTTGTCGGCGTCGGAATAGTGTTTTTTCCGACCAATTAAGCACATTTTCGGAACCCGTAAGTCTCCTCTTCATCCCTATGTCTTTAGTTTTTCGATTGGTTATATTTGAAAAATTAGGCCTTGTCTAAGTTGGTATTTTTGGGAGTCCTAAGCTTAATAAACTGAAGCTTGGACCTTAAATTTGAGTTCCTCTGAATAGATTTTCAATTGTTAGAAGTTTTCCTAATTATTAGGAATTTTTGGATTTTGGATATTTTAGGAATTGGGGCTTTTAATGATCTGAGGTGCTTATGGTTAAATTGATAATTTTTAGATGTTTATTAATGTCATATGGAGAGATTTAATTGATTGGTTTGACAGGAATTTGGACCCAAGAAAATATCGGTGGTTAAAGTTTGGAGAAAGTGGGATACTATATAGGTAATTATGTGATTATGGATGTTGGATGTTGAGTTATGAACTTAAGGAGTTAGTTTATGCCCAATAAAAATATTAATGAGGTTAATTAGATTGGATTGAGTGTAGGCATTGATTTGGGAAATAGGGTATTAATTAGGTGTGGACTTGATTTAATTGAAATATGAAGATTGAGGAAATAAATTGGGAATTGATAAATAGATTTTCGAGGCTGAGAACTAATTGGTGGATGTTTGGAAAATTTGTGCTTAGGATTGAAAATTTTGGTTGGAATTGGTGATGAATTATGGGAATCATTGGATGTTGAGGTTTGAAACGAAGGATTATTGTGGGAATTAATTTTTTAAGCTTGAATCTATGTAAGTAGATTAGGGGTGAATCATAGATATTAGGAGAAGGAATAAAGGTAAGAATATGATTTAATTAAGTTATAGCAAGAAAGGGGTAGCTGGTAATTTAATTTCCAATACATGAAATTGTTTGAATAAATGGTTGATTGTGATTATATGTATGTTTGTGTAGTGCTTGATTGCTCTAAGTTAGCACGGGGGAGCTGCACTATTGTGAGATTGGTGCCAGCTATTAGGTAATCGCTTTCTACTTGTTTATATGTGTGTAGTGTTAGTAAGTAGTTTGAAATATTATTTTGATAATTATGATGTTATATGGAAATAAGGTTTTGAATCACAGTTGAGATATGGAAATGAGATCTTGAACTATTATTATTTTTATAATACAATGTCTTATGGAGTATTATTTCGAAATGGCATAAATTTGTGATCTGAAATATTTGGAATTGAAATATATGTGATTTTGAAAACTATTTCATATAAATATCTATATATATCCTGGAATTATTGGACAGCCTAATGCCTGATTGTGGGTATTGCATATTTATGTGTTGTTTGTGGGAAAATTGTTTGTGTATGTGACACCGGTGAATTGGAAATTTCGCTATCACGTGATGAGGTACCCTATTGCGCCACAAGGACTAATTGATATATTTTGAAAAATAAAGGAGAGAAAGACGTAAGAGAGGATATCTCCCCTCACAGATTCAGAAAGGACAGAGATCCTTCTAATCTGTGGTGCGGTTCAGGGAGGGTAGAAAGTCCTTCGTGAACTGTACCGTGGTGATCAGGGGCGGGTGGAAGGTCCTGACTGGTCTCACATGTTTTCCCAACGTTTCTAGTAAGATTCGCTTGGGTTGTTTGTAATTATCAATGAAATCTATATATATATATATACATTATTCTTGGAGATGAATTGGGATGGGTTATCCTACACTGATAAACTGTGAAAAGAGATTTTGGGACTAAGACGTGCATTATATGTGTATACTTGAGCATGCTTTCTAAATTGATATATCTTTGTATGTATTCCACTGAACACCTTGCTAGCATACACCGCACTTAGATGAGTAGTCAGTGGTTGCCTTTGGGGTTAACCCCATTTATCTCACTTTTTACAGGTCTTAGGAGCATAATAAAAAGTCAAGGGAAGGATTCGGAAACTTCTCACTGGTATAGTGAGTTATCCTGGACTATATGACAAGATTGTATTGCCACTTAGGTGTCATGCATAATTTTACGCTTCCGCATGATTAAACTTATTTTGACTGTCATTTGAATTCGAATTTCTTAATTTTATTCATGATATATTGTTTTGGAATTATTTGGTTGTTGATTATTTCTTCTGGAACCGGTCAAATTCCGGGAACTCTTATTGTTGACTTATTTTGGAATGATATAATTATCTTGGGAACGTTATTTTATAATGATTTGAATGATTTGGTGCCTTGGTGTGATGGAAGGGATTTTATATTGGTAAGTTGATGAGAATTTATAGTTGGGACATGAATTCATGAATAATGTTGGTGTTTCAAGGAAGTTGAATATCTTGTTTATGATTTCTCTTAATTACCATGATAGAGTGTTTCTTTTCTATCATGGTATAAGTGAAATTGTCGGAATTATTCTTATTGTGTTGTATCCCAGTCGTTTTAAATATCCGTGTTAGGTGATTTCTTATTTAATATGGATAACTGTTTTTGAACATTTGTGATTTTAAATATCCATATTAGTTTTATAATATTAAAAAATCTCTTTTCTAACATGGATATTCTCTGGATCAAGTCAATTCTTTTTCTAACCATGATAGGTCTTATTTGCGATTTGAACCTTCTTTTTCCTATCATGGTTAGACTGTTGAATCTATAATATATATAAATATTATGGAAAACCCTTTTCTAACTATATTAGTCATTTTTATATGTTATTTCCTTTCCTAACATAGTTAGTACTCCACAAATGATTTGATTTGACTCTAAGGGATTTTTAAAGGATATTTAGATAATAAATGTTATATAAAAGATGTTATTATCCATGTTAGACTCTTGGTTTTACTGAAATTCTTTTCTAACATGGATTACTGTTTATAAGACTAAACTTTTTTCTAACTACGATATGTTTTACTATTATTTTAGAAGGTTCTTTTCTATCGTAGTTAGGCCGTAATAATTGTTTTTTATGGTAACTTTTATGGGAATTCTTTTTCTAACTATGTTAGCTATTTTATTGAGCAAAATTCTTTTCTAACATAGTTAGCTTTTAATGTAACACCCCAAATTTTAGAAAAGAGAAAATAAGGAATTAATTAAGATTTAGGAAATATTAATAAAATATTAAAAAGCATTAAAAAATGAAATTATGATGTTTTAGACATTTTTAATAATTTTAAGGATTATTTTCTTTAGAAAATAAAGAAAAATAATTAGAAGATAAATTTTGATTTGGGAACTTTAGGAGAATTTATTTTAAGGCTTAAAGAAATTTATGACTAAGAAAAATCTCTAATATGATATAAGAATTTAATTCTAGAAATTATTTTTCAGAGAAGGGACTAAACTGAAAATATCAAAAGTTGATTCTAGGGATCAAAACGAAAAGAAGAAAGTTTTAGGGGTCAAAACTCTACTTTTCCCCTCACCCTTTATATAATACTTCCTCCGTCCCCTGTTCCTCACTCTCTCGATCTCTCTGCTCTCACTCTCTCCGTCCCCTCTGGTTCCTTCGTGCATCCAGCGGCGGAGGACGGCCAAAATGGCGATGATCGACGGCGGAAAGTGGAGGGAAAAGCTCCAGAAGCTAAGGTACATCTCTGGTGAGCTTCTTCCTCTTGTTTTCCTCTCCTTTTTTGACCGATTTGTGCGAGTTAAAGGAGGGGACTAATTCGGTTTTAGGGGTTTTTAAGGTTGGTAAATCCATTGACATGAAGCTTAGGGTTCGATTAACAAACCCCAAGAACGAATTTAAGCAATAGAGTCGGATTAATCAAGTTTCCCCAAATTTCTCCTTCGTTTCACTGTTCACCCGACTCTGTTCTTGTGATTTGGAGCAAGGGTTGAACGAAATTCTTCATTAAACATGAATAGGAGTAGTATAAGTTCAAGGAATGTCTTGTATATGTGATTTCTGAGGTTTGATTCTTGTTCTTTCCCTCTTCCTCTCTGCTCCCTGTTCTTGTTGTTCGCCGAAGTTCTTGGGGGAAAAATGAACAAAGATATTGATTGTTGCTTTGATGGAATGGAAATTTAATATTTTGACTGGTCTGTGATTGAAGTTGGGAATTAGTTTCCCCTGTTTCATTCGAATTCTGTTCCCTTTGCATCGCTGATTTCTAGTGCATTAAAGAAGCATGATTTGTGATTTTGCTGCCGAGGTTGAGAAAGGAAAAGTGAATTGTTATGGTTAAACTTTGTTTCCTTTTATTTCTCTGCTTCCTTGTTCTGTTCGGCCAGGTTCAGGGGGGAAATTCTAAGGGGCTGCTTGTGATTTGTTCCATTTGTGTTCAAATTTTAGTAATAGTGAAGTATTCCATCTGTTGGGTTCAATTCTGAATGTTGCATTGTTGTTTCGCTCCTGGTTCTGTTTCATTGTGGCTAAAAAGGATTAAAGAAGTAAGGAGAAGGATTGATAGGAAATAATGGATGAAGCTGAGGTTTGGTTGTTGTTTTGTAGGAGGGATTTTGAATATGATCTGGGTGTATTTTCGATGACTGAAATTTTAAGTGGATAAAATTATGAACTATTGAATGAGTAATGTTGATTGAGAAATTTATGCTGGGATTTTTGATAATCTGAGGTTTTATTAGATTGTTTAATAATTTAATGAGTCTTTGAAATTAGAGCAAGAGAGAACCAGTTCCAAAGTTTTAGAAATAAATGAATTTTGTTATTCGTTTTGTGAATGGATTGTGGTAAGTGGAAGGTTTCAGTTTTGTATCCAAAAGAATTATGGAGTTGATTATCACACATTTAGGGTAGAATTTGAAGTTTGATAAATATTCTAAGAGTATATGATGTTCTTTAAGTCCGAGAAATCCTTGTTTCGTTTCTGTTATGGCTGATCAATGTTGTAGCGTAAATTATATTTGATTAAGAGTGGGATATTTGTTTGGAATGTGATTTAGAAGTTGAAGGGTTGCTGCAATTAATTAAAGGTATGATTTTTGGTCATTTTTGAGAAGAAAGAACAATGGTCTGAGCTTGTGATTGATTAATGGTGGCGGGAAACATATATTGGTGGCTTAAATAAGTATATATGGATTAAAGCGGATTAAGGGTAGCAGGGACTTATGATTAAATAATGAAATAGATAGGATGTTAATTATGAAGTTGGATTCAACGATTACATTTCAGGATTTTATTAATTGGGGTATTAGTTGGAGATATAGTGGAGATTGATCGGCTGAGGAATAAGTAATATGATATTTTTAAGAAATTGGGAGGCTAAGGGTGCATTAAGATAAAGTTGGCAATTTTGGAAATATAATTTAGATGTAAATAGTATGAACCGAATCCAAGATATGTATTAATGAAAGTAAGGATATTTCAAAGAATTATGGAGTTGATGTTGAGTATGGATTTGTGGGGGTTAAATTGATTCTGGAATACTTGGAGTTGAGGCTTTGGGAAATGAATTATTGGTAGAAATAGTATTAAGGTAAGTAAGGACTTAGAAGATAAAGAAATATAATTTTGGTTTAATTATGATTGATGATTTGGTTTATAATATTCTTTAATAAATTAAATTACTAGGGTTTGATTTGCATTATTAATTTATTTATTCTTGAAGATTTTATGATAAATAGGAAATATATATGTATCGGTGTATGCCTGTGTATGTGAATGACTATGATCTTCAAAGAAAGATTTTATAAAAACTATTAATCAAACATTGAGAATAAGAAAGATTAAATGGAATAGATTAATTAAGTGTCCTTTAGATCTTAAATGGTTAGGTTAATTATAATAAGTTAGGTTATAGGTAATAATTATTAATGTGAAGAAAAAGTATGATCATTAGAAATTTATTATAAATCCCTTGAATCTAATTAATTAAAATAAGTTGTTTTATATATGTATATATAATTTAAAGTAATTAGGAAATTTCTATGCTTGTGTATGTATTACTTGCTGATTAAAGTTAGAAATATTGATTTAAGAAATATATTAAAAAGGGAAGGGTAGAAGTATATAATATCATAGGAACGTGAGAGACGCTTAGTAACTACATGAAAGTATAGATATTAATTTATTCTTTATTATATGTAAGTATAGGTTCTAATAGTGATATAGGCGTAATGAGGCAGCGAAATGGAAAAGGACCAGTTAAGGTTGGAAGCTTGCGGTACAGGTAGCAGTTTATTTCAGTAACAATTAAATTGCATGTATTATTTTGTAATAACTGTTGCATTTAGTTGATAAGTTGTTATTCCTCAGATGGAGTACTCCAGGCTTAGGTGATTAGCTACACCTTTGCGAGATTAGTTACGTTTTAGCCTTATGTGCTTTAACGAGAAACCCTGCAGGTAAAGCCTCCACTATAACGAATATATTGTTATTAGTGGTTGGCAGGTGCTTTTAGCACACAGATTAATAGGAGTAAGACTATCATCATTTGTACAGCTTTATGAAATATATACATGACAATGCTATTATGATCATACATGTTAATGAAAGAAACTGCTATTGGGATTTCCGATCTCACCCCCTTCCCCAAACATTTTCAGTTTAGCAGATTGAAAGAAGCTAGCTGGGGAGAAGAGTAGACGAAGAAATTAGGATTAGAAATTGAAAGCCAGAGGTAGTAAATATTTTAATAAGATTATTGGTATATGTTGTAAAAATAAATTATTAAATTAATAATAGAGAGCACACGAAATAGAATTACAATAAATTTAATAAAGGAATTAAATTTCCTAGAGGTTATGAATTATGTATAGATACTTTAAAAGGAAAATGTATGTATTACCCTAATGTCGCTGCGTATTCTGGTAGAAGGGTTATCAACTGAGATGATCCCAGCGTTTTAATATTGGAAAGGTAGAAACCCATCAATAGATGCAGAGAACCCCTGAATGGGTTTTCGCTCCCCACACACTATCATCAAGGGGAGGAAATTATAAGGGAACTTAAGTAGTTTAATTGTGTTATGTACCACTTTGATTTATAAAAAGATTTAAATTCTAAGTCGTACGAAAAGCCCATTCCAACTGACAGAAGGTTGGATAAATATTTTAAAAAAGAAAAAGTTTTAAATTTTCCGTATTTTTGGGCTTCGAATATTCATAAAAGTGGTTATAATTCAATTAAATTGCTATAATATAGTAGTAAAAGTTGAGGTGTTACATTTAAGTTGATTAAGTGTAATTAAAAAGTGTATTTAGGAAGTAAATGTTACAAAAACCATGGCATTCTACAGCCAGAAGCGAATCGCCAGTGGTCGCTGAAAGCTGAATGAGAAAGAAAGAGAGAAGTTGATGAAAGGAGCAAGTCATGAAGTTATACCAAGTCAACGGCCGAGCAAAAGCTATTGTTAATCATTGAAAAAGAGAGAAGAGGGAAGAATGAAAAAGGTATGTGGTGTGTTGAAGTCTTGAAGAAGCTAGATGGTGTGTTGATAAATCTTCTACCCTTCTTCGTGATTTGTGTCCTTTCCCGTGATGCGTGCTATGGTGTGTTGAATGTTGCAGGGTTATCAAACCCAGACCGGACCGGCCGGTCCGGCCCGTGACTCACCGGACCGGAAGCAAGGCCGGTCTGGTTTACCATCTGACCCGGGTATGGAGTGACTCGTCTGAAACTCGGTCGACTCGCTCTGGCCCGGCAACAACTCGGGTGAACCGCCCAAGTTGGGGTTCATGCGAGATGATCTCCAGCTCTGTACTTTTTTTTCAAAATCAAGTTTTTTTATTCTTCCAGATCCCTCTCTTGCTGACAGTCACAAATTTATATCATAAGATGAATAAGAGAGGAGAATAGATGGAGATAGGAGAGATGAACAAGAAACAAGTAAGAAGGCTAATGGAGCAACAGAGAGTTGTTGAGATATGTGAAGATTACTCTTCATCGGTGATGTTGGTGGGGTCAGCGATGCTTTCATCTCGGTGATACAAAATTCATTTGTGTCCAGTAGGTGTGGAAGCATGAAAACTGAAAAGTGTCGTGGTGTGTGAAGGTGTGGCTGCAGAGAAAGTGAGGAAGTGAAGGTGTGGCTGCAGGGAGGAAGTGAATGAGAGTTGTGCTGTGTGAAGGTATGGCTGCAGGGAAAGTGAAGGCGCGGCTGGTGCATGGAAAGTGAAGAAGTGAATGTGAGGTGTGATAATTAGGGTTAAGTTGGAGGGTGTAAATGGGCTTGGGCCTATTCCTTCTAAAAATTAATTTCTTTATAAGGCTATAATTATTTTTTGAAAAATGTAAGAGAATATGATTTATATATTTCAAAAATTTGTAAAGTATGTGATCAATTATAATCAAATTATATTATTTTAATTATTACCAATCTAGCTCCCGAGTTAATTCTTGACTGACCCACTAACCTTTGACCCACTAAGTCGCCCGGTCTAGACTCCGGTCCGGGTTTAATTACCTTGGAATGTTGAGAGAAAATTGTTGTGGTCAATTGGTCATATCACTCATGTGGAAGACAGAAGAGAGAATAAGAGAAGGAAAAAGTAGAGGTGGAAAATTCAAATTAAAAATTTAAAAAAATGGGATTTGTTGAAAAAGTATAAGAGGGATCACATAAAATTCTAACAGAAATTAATAAATAGTTTGATATTTTACTATAATAAATATTTAGTACTAGCCTACTAACTATTAATTGATTTTGGTATTATTGGGTAAAAATTTTTTCCAACAAATTATAAAAAATGTTGGATAGTTGAAAATGATTTTTTGATCTTGATTTTAAGTGGTAAAGTAAACTTTATTTTTCGAAATTTTGAAAGGTGTAATGAGAATATAAACATTTTAAAATTTTTTATTTATCACCAGTCTGGTTCCCGGGATAACTACGTCTAACCCATTGACCCTTGACCCACTACCTCACCCAGTCCAATGGCCGGTTCAAGTTTGATAACCTTGGTTTAGAGTTAATATTTTATTTTGTAGCATACTATGGCATAAATAAATAAATTCGAGTTTGAGAGCTTGAGACCCAACTTGTCTAACTTTTTTTTTTAAAAAGTTGATTATACTAGGATCTATATATTTCTTGAAAGCTCCTAACAACAATCCTATTGGTCCACATGTCCAATGACATCATCTTCACTTAACTCAATTATTGGTACACATGTTCACATAATCAAAGTCACAATGGAAGGTTTTATTTTTAATTTCAAATTTCATTGCTAATAATTAATCATTACTCATCATATATTTCTACATATGGGAATGTACTTTTTTAATTTTAAAAGTTATTTAAAATTGAGTAAAGCAATAATGATTAAATACATAAATGTATGGAAGTTATTTAATATTGAGCAATGATTAATTACATATATATATACACACACACTTTTAAGAAGGTATTCTATATCTAATCTCTTTTTTATCACATACATATCTCTCAGTGTAATATTATTTATAGAAAAATATATCTATATGTATTTATTTTTAATCTGCAATATTTGACTTTTCAGATATACAAAATTAATTATTATCTTCAAATAAGTCACTATTTCAGGCAACAATTAAAACATATATATATGATTTAAAATCAACACTATTAATTTTTCTTAAGAAACTTACAAAATAATTAGTGCGTTTAAATATGTCAATAAATTAGACAACATGTTATTAATTATTTTTCTATTTGGAAAGTTTTTCTTTTGAATTTTCATTTTCATTGTTAAAAATAAATTAGTTGCTAAAAAGCTACACCGATGAAAATCAGTTCTCATGTACATATATCTTAATTTATTTTTGTTTTATAAAAACGCCATATAAATTTTGTTTTTTATTAAAAAATAGTCATAAAATAAAATTCTAAAATGTGAAAATATAATATATATGTCAACTATTACTTTTTTTTCCTTTTGCAATGTAATCCATGCTCAATCAGTTGTTGAATCATATTTATTTCTGATTCAAATCATTATTATATTATCAATAATATTTATATCCATATGTAATAAATTTTTGCTGTTTTCAATTAACATTTTTAATCATAAAATAGTTATTCAAAAAAATTATGTTCTTTAGTTTATTTCAATTTTACATTTAACTTCCGTGCATCGCACGGGAGGAGAAAAATCTAGTTTTAGTTAAAAGTTTTAAAATCATCATCAAAATTTCATATCTCATATAATAACATCAAAATCATAAATTACAGGTCGTGTTCCATAAAAGAGCAAAATTGAGTCGAGGATCTGAAGACAAAAGAAGAGTGAATGAAATCAAGCATGACGTTGAAGCAGAACATTTTTTTTTTTTGGATCAAAGAAGCAGAACCAAATTAGTTTATTAGATTTTAAAAAAGAAACAGAGCAACTTTCAAGATGCCTTGACTTTGAGAGAATAAATGCAGTAAATACGTGTCGTTTTGTTCTTCCTCCCGTCCCCAAAGATAATTATACTAATCCAATGGTAATGCGATCCTTTGGCGTTACATGTACACACGTTGCTTTTTTTATATTTTAGGTCAAAAAATAAATTGAGTAATGCGACGCGTAATCTGACTTGAAACTTCAAATGGAATTATAGTATAACATAGTATTTGTCCAGGCATAAAGAACAAGTTAAAACATATTTCTTCATTTAAAAATTATAATACTAATATTTGTCGTAAAGCAAGACCAAATAGATTCAAAAAAATGCATATATCCTATAGCTACTCGTGTCTAAAATGTGATGTTCCAATATATAAGGAAAACCAACAATATAATGTAGTGAGAGTGACAAGAATATTACTGAGGAAAACAAAACTATAGTGTTCGAGAACAATTATATTTCAATGGGAGAAGCAAGTATTGCTAAAGCTAAACTAATTCGTCAAGCAACAGCAGATGCAAGATTTTTAAGAAACCTAACCCAGAAAGCTACTATTGAGAAAGAGGGTCATCATCATGAAGAGGATATATTTGATTCATCATCATTTAGTTTTAGTGGATCATCTCATCAATCTGAATCTGTGAGGCCTTTGAATGAACAAGAATTGTATGCATCTTATAGGCAGAGATATCTAGCCATGTATAGTCCATTCTGGGAAGAAAAGTCAGAGACAAAGCAGAAAAAACACAAGTTATGGTTCAACAAGAGGAAGAATAAAGACAAGTCGTCGTCGTCGTCTTTATCATCGGAAGCCAATAATGATGATCATAATAACGCCCTCAACAATGTCCTCTCTTGCTTGTATATATCTTCCTAACGTTATTTACTTGTTTCATAATGTTCTCTTCTTATTCAATTCGTTCATTTCTATGTATTCCATACTATAATTGATTAATTCTATGTCACTTTATCGTTTTATTTTTATATATGCCTGGGAGCTATATATTTTGAAGCCATTCGTGCTTAAAGATCTATACATTTATTTGGAATTGTTCGGCAATTCTCAACTTTTTCTTTCATGAAATTAAATTATTCAATACGTCAGTGATCTTTGAAAACACCCTACAAGAAAAAGGGACCTCCAAATCTAATTACAATTTTGAAAGTGAACGTCATTATAAAACTTAACATCTTTATGGATATTACAATTTACTATTTGTATATTTTAAATTATTAACTATTTTTTTACTACAAAAATTTTAGAAAAAGGGTTTGTCTCACCTATGATTCAAGGGCAGTGCTCCTAACACATAAATTGTTAACTAATTCTTATTAAATAGATTATAAGAGATCTAAATCCTTATTGCAGTGATTAAAAATCATTTTTAAAAAAAAACATAATTGTTAGGATATTTTTATCCTTTAAAAAAGATCTTTTTCACATTTCAAATTTTATTAAACTAAAATATATATAGTAAGTAAAATAAAAAAAAACTGAAGCATCGATGCAATTGTAATGTAAACAATTTTAGATAGCACATGGAAACTAAATGGTTAAAAAGCCTCACTATGCCTGAAGCTTGTTTAAAAGCCTATTTAAAATTTAGACATTTAAATATACTACAAAAGTTATGCCTCTAATTTCATATATTACTCTTTAGGCCTATTCAAAAAGCCACTGTATATCTCAGAAAGTCTTTATGACCATAAAATATATATTTGGGTGAAGGGATAAAAATACCCAGTTAATTTGTCAAATGTACGTTTAGCACCATATTAAAATTTTGGTGTAAAAATACCCATGTTAATCTCTTCAGAAGTGCGTTGGATACCATATAAACTTTTGGTGGGAAATAGGAGTGTCATTATTCATGATAGTCATGCCTTTATAGGCAATTGTTGTGTATGTTAGGTGCGTCAGTGTTCACAATGTTCCAAACTTGGTTGGGGGGGGGGGATGATAAGTCATAGGCTTATAGCAAGTGCAAATGGAGAGTATGGAGGGATTAATTGTATTTCGATTTTTGATCAAAGTGCAAGAAAAGTTTTCCATTGAAGAAGATATAGAAAAATTATGGAGAGTGAGATTGTGAGAGTGCTAATGTTGAAGGAGATAGGAATCAAAAGACAATTTTTGTTGACTAGATGTATCTTTTTAAGGGAATAACACACAAGGTTAACGTGGGTATGTTTGCTACATTTTCAAATTTCCATAGGCATTTTGCACCAAAATTTTAATATGGTGCTAGACACATTTTTTGACAATTTAACTTGGGTATTTTTGTCCCTTCACCAATAGATATTTTTCTCTTAGTTTTCCCGTAGAAACCATGATAAATTATTTCTATTAATAATATTTCATTTAGACACAACTGAAATAAACTTTTAGGTTGTAAACATTATTATGTTTTAGAAAATCATACAAATTATAAAAAAGTAAGTGAGCTAACACTGTATTTTAATTGACTAAAAGAAAGAAATGAAAATGAGGTGAACGAGTATTAATAATTGAAAGAATTGAGCTATGAGAATGAACGATGAGATGTGAAGTTTATAATTAAAGTTCATTTGGTAATATCGTAATTTATATAATTAATTTATTTTATATTTACATAATAGTATAAATTAAAATAAAACTAAATAAGTCATGCATGTAGGTTTTAGGCTAGGCCTTAAGAAAAAAGTTCTAGCCTGTATATCTAAATACGCCTATCATTAGGCCTAAATATGAATGTGACCTATTTAGTAATAGGTTAGGCTTCATATAGGCTAGGTCGTATAGGCTTCATATAGGCTAGGTCGTAGGCCCCTTTTAAAGGTATGGCTTATTCTTACCCATAGTTTAGGCATAAGATGTAACACCCGCAAAATTTCTGAAAAGAGATAATAAGAAAATACTTAAAATCAAGGGGTGTTATTTAAGAATTAAAAAACCTTATAAATAAATTAAGGAAGTTGTAATAAAATAAAGAGAAATGAGAAAGATGGAGAGATAGAAAAGAGAATAACAATACAATAAAATATGAGAAGAAGATGGAGAGAAAGAAGATATTGCTTTCACTTATGATTTAATGGTACAAATGCCTTGTACATGGCCTCTATTTATAGGCGCTAAGTCATTGAAGACTATACATGAGGTTACAAGAGAATAATGGTGAAGTTTATTGCATTTACAAGCCATTCATTGAGAGGTTACAAAGTTAAGGACATTTAGAGAGAAAAAAATCTTATGAGGAATTCTAAGAGGAATGGGTTATGGACATTCACTAACATATAATTTCATAACACTCCCTCTTGAATGTCCATATTATTATGCCTCATTAAAACCCTACTAGGAAAAACCCATTGGGACAAAAACCTAGTGAAGGAAAAAGAGTACACAACATTTATTAAAATTGCCTCATTAAAAACCTTACCAGGAAAACCCAGTGGGAAAAAACCTAGATTAAGGGGAAAAGAGTGCAGCATTACAATATCTCCCCTTGATGATATCATCACTTTATCTCTTTGAGTCTGCGCATTCCAATACTATACACTAATTTCTCAAATGTTCTTGTTGGAAGTGTCTTGGTAAACATATCTGCAAGATTGTCACATGAGCGAATTTGTTGAACATCTATACCACCACTCGTTACAAGATCATGAGTGAAAAAGAATTTTGGAGAAATATGTTTTGTTTTGTCTCCTTTGATATATCCTCCTTTTAGTTGAGATATACATGCTGTATTATCTTCATATAATACTGTCGGAACCTTTTGTGCAATAATCATACCACATATAGATTCAATATGTTGAGTCATTGACCTTAACTACACACACTCTCGACTTGCCTCGTGAACTGCAATTATTTCTACATGATTTGATGATGTAGCTGACAAAGTTTGTTTCGTTGAACGCCATGAAATAGCTGTACCTCCACAAGTAAACAAATATCTTCTTTGTGATCTACCATTGTGTGGATCTGATAAAAATCCTACATCTGCATAACTAACCAATTGTGATCCAGATTCATTAGAATAAAATAATCCCATATCACTTATCCCTTGAAGGTATCGAAATATATGTTTGATTCCATTCTAATGTCTTCTAGTTGGACAAGAACTAAATCTTGCCAATAAATTTACAGCAATTGCAATATCGGGACGTGTTGAATTAGCAAGATACATTAGTGCACCTATAGCACTAAGATATGGTACTTCTGGACCAAGAAGATTTTCCTTTTCCTCTTGAGGATGAAAATGATCTTTTTCCTTATCAAGTGATCTTACGACCATTGGAGTAGTCAATGGATGAACTTTATCCATATAAAATCCTTTGATATTTTCTCAATATAATTTGATTGATGAAGAGGGATTCCATTTTTGAAATGCTCAATTTGTAATTCAACACAAAACTTTGTTCTCCCAAGACTCTTCATTTCAAATTCTCCTTTTAAACAATCAACTGTTTTTAGAAGCTCTTCATGAGTTCCAATTATATTTAAATCATCCACATATACAACAATTATGATAAACTCTTATCCATTCCTTTTTATAAAAACACATGGGTAAATTGGATCATTTTTATAACCTTCTTTCAACAAATATCAGCTAAGACGGTTATACCACATTCTTTCAGATTGTTTCAATCCATATATGGATTTATGCAAGCGAATCGCGTAATTTTCTCGAGAATTTTTATATGCTTCTGGAAATTTAAATCCTTTAGGGATTTTCATGTAAATTTCAGTGTCTAAAGAGCCATATAAATAGGTTGTGACAACATCCATTAGACGCATGTCAAGTTTATTGCTTACTGCCAGACTAATTAAATATCTTAAAGTAATTGCATCCACCACAGGAGAATATGTCTCTTCATAATTAATGTCAGGCTTTTGTGAAAATCCGTCTGCTACAAGTCGTGCCTTGTATCTAACAATCTCATTTTCTCATTTCGTTTTCGCACAAATACCCATCTATATCCAACGGGTTGTACACCATTTGGTATTTGGACGACAGATCCAAAAACTTTTCATTTTGAGAGTGAATTTAACTCTACTTGAATTGCGTCTTTCCACTTTGACCAATCACGTCTATGTCTACATTCTTCAATAGATCTAGGTTCAAAATCCTTACTTTGATTAATTATTTCAAGAGCAACATTGTATGAAAATGCGTTGTCGACAACTATATTTTCTTGGTTCCATCTTTTTCCCGTTGTGACATAATTTATCGAGATCTCTTCATAATTTTTAGGTACTTGAACCTCTTCTGGGGTCTTTTGATTAATTATGTCTTGGGTTTCATCTATAAGAACAGCCTCTTCAACTTGACCATCTTGATTGTTTGCTCCCTTTTTCTTTCTAGGATTCTTATCTTTGGAACCGATTGGTCTACCACGCTTCAGGTGAGGCTTAGTTTCATTTGCAACTTTTGGTTGTCCTTCAGGGACATCAATTCTAATTGGAGATTTTCAGTTGGAATGTGAGATTTGGTAATTCTCTTGAGGTTAGTAAATGCATCTGGCAATTGATTAGCAATATTTTGCAAATGAATTATTTTCTGAACTTCAAGTTCACATTGCTGTGTACAAGGATCTAGATGAGATAGTGATAATGTTTTCCATGTGATCTTTTTTTTCCAGCTGTTTATCATCTCCCCCTAATGTTGGAAAAATTGATTCATCAAAATGGAAATCATCAAAGCGTGCCATAAACAAATCTCCAGTTAATGGTTCTAAATACTTTATTATAGAAGGAGATTTATAACAAACATATATTCCCAACCTTTTTTGAGGTCCCATCTTTGTTAGTTGTGGAGGAGCTATAGGCACAAATACAGCACATCCAAAAATTCTAAGATGGGAAATATTTGGCTCATGACCAAAAGCCAATTGTAGTGGGGAGAATTTATGATAACTTGTTGGCTTGATGCATATAATTGCTGCTACATGTAATATTGCATGTCCCCAAGCTGAGATGATAAGTCTTGTTCTCAAAAGCATTGGTCTCGCTATCAATTGGAGCTGTTTAATAAATGATTCTGCCAAACCATTTTGAGTGTGCACATGAGCAATAGATTTTTCTATAATTATTCCAGTTGCCATGCAATAATCATTAAAATTTTGAGATGAAAATTCACTAGCATTATCAAGACGAATTGTCTTAATTGCATGATTTGAAAACTGTGCTCTTAAGCGAATTATTTGAGCAAGTAATCTAGCAAATGCTAAATTACGTGTTGATAACAAACAAATATGTGACCATCTTGTAGATGCATCTATTAAAACCATAAAATGTTTGAATGGTCTACATGAGGGATGAATAGGTCCACATATGTCCCCTTGAATACGTTCTAGAAATGTAGGGGATTCAACTCCAACTTTTGTCAAAGAAGGCCTTGTTATTAATTTACTTTGAGAGCAAGCAGCACAGGAAAGGTCTTTAAATTAAAGAATCTTCCAGTTCTTCAATGGATGTCCATATGAATTTTCAATAATTCTTCGCATTATAGTTGATCTGGGATGGCCTAACCAGTTATGCCAAACAATAAATGTATTTTTATCAGCAAGCTTCTAGCTTACTATGACATTTGTCTCAATTGTTTTAATACTTGTATAGTACAAATCAGAAGACAATGTAGGTAACCTTTCTAGGACACATTTTCCCCCATATCTAACATTTGTAATATGTAGATATTCAATATTTTTCTCATTGATAGTCTCAATGTGATATTCATTTTGACGAATATCTTTAAAACTTAATAAATTTCTTTGAGACATGGGGGAATATAGAGCATCATTGATGACAAATTTTGTTCCTCTTGGTAACATTATAATTTCACTTCCAGAGCCTTCAATTATTCTTGTATTACCCTCTATAGTACTGATGCTTGCACTTCCTTTACTTATACAAGAAAAATATTTTCTATCTTTAAGTATGGTGTGTGTTGTAGCACTATCTATGAGACATATATCTTCATCCTTGTGTCCAATGAAAGCATGGTGAACATCCATATTCTTCATGAAAGGAAAGAGAAGAAAAAAAAACAAAAGAAATTCATTAAAGCAAATTCGATACATGATAAGCATAGCAAGCAATAATGCTCTTATTACATGATATAAATGAGGAAGTAAAAAGAGAAAATTGAAGTAAAACATAACTAAAATATTATTATTATTGCTCCAATAGAGCTTGTCTAATCATGATTATCAAAGAAGTCAGCCACCTCCAAATGTGCCATCGCATCATGGCCATTAATATCATCTAGCTCATTGGCATGGTCATTTTTGTGTGCCTCAACATCATCATCTTGGAAAATCAAATTTGCTTCCACATTATCCGCATTGTTTTTCATGGAGGCTTGATAAAGTTTTGCTAGATGTTCAGGTGTAAGACAAGTATGTGACCAGTGCCCCTTCATGCCACACCGAAAACATTTATTTTCAACGACTTTTGAATGACCACTCTTCTCCTTGTTCTGCCATTCATTATATTTCTTCTTCTGGTGGGCATTAGGATTAATATTATTACTTCCACCACTATGATTACGATAATTTCCGCGTCCCCTGCCACAACCACGTCCACGGCCACATCCGCAGCCGTGGCCTCGACCATTAGCATGGTAATTATTACACATACTCACATTTGCTTTAGGGAATGGAGCAGACCCAGTGGGACGAATCTCATGATTTTTCATCAATAACTCATTATTTTGTTCAGCTACAAGAAGACATGAGATTAATTTTGAATATTTTTTAAAACCTTTCTCACGATATTGCTACTACAGGAGCACATTTGAAGCATGAAAGGTGCAGAAGGTTTTCTCTAATTAGTCATCATTAGTTATTTTTTCACCACATAACTTCAACTGAGAACTTATCTTAAAAACTGCTGAATCATATTCACTTGCAGTTTTAAAATCTTGTAGCCTTAGGTGGATCCAATCATAATGGGCTTTTGGTAAAATCACTGTTTTTTGATGAACATATCTTTCTTTCAAATTAGTCCAAAATTCTAATGGATCTTTTACCATTAGGTACTTAGGTTTCAGCCCTTCATGGAGACGGTAGCAGAGGAAAATCATGGCCTTGACCTTATCTTGGCAACTCACTTCTTTGCCAGTCAAAATGGCATTTCCTAGACCATTAGCATTCAGGTGGATTTCAGCATCTAACACCCAAGACAGATAATTTTTTCCGGTAATGTTATGAGCAGTAAACTCGAGTTTGGTAAGATTTGCCATGATATGAACTAAAACAATAACACAAATAAAATTAAAATTATGATAAATAAACAAAATAAAATAAAGTAGCATGAATAAAAACATTAGAATTCACAATATATCATATCACTTAACAAACATATAAATAAATTTAAATCAATGTAAATGAGCAATAAAATATAAATAACAAAAGTAGGATATAATAATAAAACAATAATAAAAATAAAAATAACAAAAAGATATATTGTAAGCATGTTAAAACACAATAATATATGTATATGTATAGGAATGTAAGCATGATAATAAATTATAAAAGACAATAATATGAAATAGTATAATGATGAAGAGATAAATAAAACTGAAATAGAAGCATAAACTCATAAATAAAATTGCATGATAGTAACTTAAGATTAACATTAAATGTAATAATAGAAAGGTAAATAAAATAATATAACAAATAAAAAAATTAGAATAATATAAATTGCAACTTAAATAAAAAAAAAGGCATAATAATAAAATAAAGCATCAAATTAAATATGCAATATTCTTAAAGCATCAAATTAAATATGCACAGGGAGTGTTCCGTAAGAACTAAAGGGCCTATGAACTAAAGGCGGTAGAACCTGTCAATCTTGTTCATGTGACAGCCTCTCTAATTATCCAGAAGAGATAAGGATATGATGCAATATATTATATATACATATATTATAGTTATATAATTATATACTTTATACTCCCTCTGGTCCTAATTATAAGATCACTTTGATTTTTTTGAAAAAAAAATTAAGGATATAAAAGTAATCACCTTAAATTGTCCTTAGTAATATTTTTTCCTCAAAATAACTCTATTCTACTTATAAACTAACATATAATCTAATTGCATGTGACACATGTTATAATTTAGTAATTTAATTTGTTTCCTTAACTTCCACAAAAAAAAAGTCAAAGTGATCTTATATTTAGGATCGGAGGGAGTATATATATATTTATATATAAAACGCATCTGTGCGTGCGTGTGTATTGAAAGAATAATCACTATATATATTTATATATATATAGACGCTTGTGTGCATGTGTGTGCATATTGAAAGATACACACCATGCATTATAAACAATAAAAAAATACTAATAAAAGAATTGAACATGAAAATACTACTAAAGTTCTAGGGGGTAAACCTAAAACTTTTCAGAGCAAACTCGTGCTGATAACGTGTAATAAAATAAAGAGAAAGGAGAAAGATGGAGAGATAGAAAAGATATTAACAAGACAATAAAATATGAGAAGAAGACAAGAGAATATGAAAAGAAGATAGAGAGAAAGCAGATATCACTTTCACTTATGATTCAATGGTACAAATGCCTTGTAAATGACCTCTCTTTATAGGCCCTAAGTCATTGATGCTTTGCATGAGGTTACAAGAGAATAATCGTGAAGTTTATGGCATTTACAAGCCATTCATTGAGAGGTTACAAAGTCAAGGACATTTAGAGAGAAAAGAATCCTATGAGAAATTCTAAGAGGAATGGAATATGGACATTCACTAATATATAATTTCATAACAGGAGTAAATATATTTTGAGAATTTATTTTAGAAATCATTTGCATATCAGAGTCCTATGTGAAAGTAATTAAAATTTTAAAAGAAGGGCATAATGGAAAATAAGAAAATTTGAGGGAAAGAATAAAAGGACAATATTGCCCTTTGTAGAAATTTCTTTAGTTATGAAGAGAGGGGTAGAATGGTAGCTTGAGATAAAAAATTTATATTTTTATCTTTTTCTCTCTTATTTCCCTTCCAATCTTGCCACCTCTCTCTCTCTCTCTCTCTATTCCTCTCACTTTCTCCTCTCCCCTTTCTCTCATGTGCCCAGCAAGCTTCACCAGCAACAACCACGATTTTTCGGTGGCATAGAGCTCCGACGGTGCATGCACCACTTGATTCGATCTTCTCATTTTTACTCTCTATTCTTTCGATTTGGGGTTGAGGGCTTTAGAAGTTTTTAAACCAGTCAAAAGTGAGCTTAAGATGTGATTTAGAAGTTTTGGGAAAGATTTTGAGGAATGGTGGAGTGATTGGTCGATTTGCTTAAAAAAACCCCAAATTGGGTCACTATTCATCAACGCCATTCATGGTGATTTCAGGTGGGAATGGAATTGAAATCCTAATTAAACTTAATTAAGAGTAAGATTGAACTATTAGATTTCGTTGCATGTTGAGTTTTGTTGAGTTTTGGGGGAATTTATGAAATTCCCGATTTCTTCCCCTGTTCAGGTCGATTCTTCTGATTGGGTTGGCTGTGGTTGGTGATTGAATAATGATAGAATTAGAATAGAACTAGTATATTGCTGTGCATGTTGAATTTCTATTGAGTTTAGAGACTTTTGAAAATTTCTGGTTTATGGCTCTGCTGGCTGCAACGTCTGGTTGCTCTTTCCATTTGATGAAGAACGAATGATGTTCGGAATAGAAGGGAATTAGTTTATGATCTTGCATGATTGGATTTTTGGTTGAGAAATTGTAGCTTTGGAAATTTGAGTTTGATGCTTTATTTTTTGGGTATATGATGTTGCTATGAAACTGTGCTAGTTTAAATGATAAATTTAATCCAATTTCTCTGGAAAATATAGTTTGAATAATTGGTGATTTATGGTTGTTTAAGCGGTGGTGTTAGATGACCAGGGAAACTTTGGGAAGCATGCTTTGTTAGATTCTGTTTGGGATGAAATCTTTTTGTTGGATTGATAGTTGAATTTGATGGATGTCTATTGATCTATTTTGAGTTGGATAAATCATTGGTTAATGTTTCTGTATGTTTGAAGTATTTGGGTTCTCTAAAATAAAAACTATTGGGGAATATATTTTTTAAATAATTTAGTGAGTAATTGAAGTGTTAGGTTCATAAAGGAGAATGAAAGATTGAATTTGGAACTGATCTTGAATTGGTATTGAGGTGGGAATAAGATATCAATGATTTATAGAAGTTAAAGTTTTTTGTTTTGAAGAGGACTTGAATTGATTGGCATATGTTTGAGGTTTTAGGGTATTAGTTGGACTGTAATTGAAGTTAATGATGATTGGAAAGAAAGTATTTTGCAAGTTGTAGTTTCTGTGATTGAGTACGCATGGAGTTTAATTAAACATTAGCAAAAGGATGGAAATAGTTAAATCTTTGAGGTTCCTAAGTAAGAATTAGAGGATAGTTGGTGTATTGGGGGAGTTTAGGTATTGAAGTTCTATTTGTTTTGAACTGATGATAATTGTTAAAGAAGAAAGGGTTGTGGAACTTAGATTGGTTGTGATATCTAGTTAAATAGTGAGGCAAGTAAAATTTGTTGTTGTAAAGCTTGTGACTTGAGATTGAAAGGAAATGGAAAATAGACTATTGGCAGAATTTATATGAGTGAATTGGTTGTGTTATGAACGTGAATATGTTTCTTTTGAACCATGAATTCTGATTTTTGGGAGTTAAATGTGATTTGAGTTGCTGATGCAAGAATATTATAGGTACTTTAGAGAAATACTAAAGGAAATGTATGATGGATGTTGATTGGTAATGTTGTGGATAATCATTTTGCTAAATAGTTTTATCACACTGCTATAAGACCAGCAGTATTATATGGTAGTGAATGTTGGGCTTTGAAGGGTCAACATGAACATAAGATGGGGGTAGCTGAAATGAGGATGTTGAGATGGATGTGTGGTCTTACAAGAAAGGATAAGATTCGGAATGATCATATACGCAAACGAGTTGGAGTGGCACCTATCAATGAGAAAATGGTAGAAAATCGTTTGAGGTGGTTTGGACATGTACAAAGGAAGCCATTAGATGCACCAGTGAGGAGGGTAGATCAAACAGTCTGGAGTTCGATTAAGAGAGGAAGAGGGAGACCGAGGCTTACACTCAATGAAGTTGTAGATCGAGATCTTTTAATAAATAATATATCTAAATATTTGGTTACCGATAGAGCACAATGGCGTCGTGCGATCCATGTAACCGACCCCACTTAGTGGGATAAGGCTTTGTTGTTGTTGTTGTTGTGTTATATGATGTTGATATTAAGAGTTGAATCTGTTTCTAATGAGAAGGAAAGATGTTGAATAAGTAACAGATTTTATTTAGATCGGAAGTTAAAGTTTGAAAGCGTAAAGTAATCATGTAAAGATTTAAATTTGTAATAGAGAATTGAAATTGAGTGTTCAAATCACTAATGGTGGGTAAGTGGTTTAAATTATTAGTTGAATCTGGAATGTTTTTCCAGACTTCCAAACAGGGGTCATGTCACCATAAAGAAAGTCAAGAAGGTTAGAACTAGTTATAGTCAGCTATTTTGAGTTCTCAAAAGAGGTCAGGTTAGAATGAAGCCATAACATCTGAAAAAAAAAGAGAGATATAGATTATATAAAAGTTGATTTCCAATTTTGAGAATATTAAGAGCTCAATTAGAATGTTTAGTTTAGAATATGATTCTAAGTTCTGGTTGGGAATTATAGTTGATGGATCAATATTTAGAGGTTACAATAGAGGCTTGGGACTTCGAAAGTTTAATTCAAGTAGTCGTTTAAATGTAACCTTTCTATTTGAGAAGTTTATGATAATTTTGGCAATCATAATTGGTGCATATAAAGAAGAATGGAGTGTTGAGTTGATTTTAGGAAATGAAAACTGATTTTAAGTTTTTATCATGAAGCCTTAAAATTATTGGAAGTTAGGTTGGGGTCACATATGTTTTTTTTAAGATTAAGAAGTGTTTGACGTTTTTTTAAGGAGTCTAATGTGTTGTCTTTGTAAACTGCCAAATGTGTGGTGGCTATTTTAATTTGGATGGAAATATGGATGGACATGTTTGGATAAATTGTATCATGGATATAGCTTGTGAATGCTTGAATTCTAGTCACTATTAGAATGAGAATGAGAATGTTAAATAACTCCTAAGGTATTAAAGATTTAGGATATTGTAATTAAGTAACTAGTTAATTGTAAATATGGAAGCTCTTAGGTTCAAGTAGCTTGTTTAAAAGAATTGTTCTTGAGGTAATTATTAGTCAAACATTGAGAATAACAGAGATTAATTGGAATAGATTATTTATAAGTGACCTTTTAATCTTATAGGGGTCGAGATAGTTATAGTAAAATTGCACAGACATAAAGAATGGGGTAGTATAAAGCACATTAGGATCCGTGAGAGACGCAAAGTACTAATAGAAGAGTATAAGTATTAATTTACTGTTATTCATATGATGTATAAATAGTCTTTGATGGTGGCATAAATTCATCAGGACAGTGGAAAGGACAGGAGCTGGTTCAGGATGAGATTCTAGTAACCAGGTAGCCGTTTTATTTTATAACATTGATCTTACATGAATAATCTCATAACATCTATTATAGGTTATTGTAAATTTTAATTCCACTAGTTTTTATGTGGAGTACTTCTTAACTAGGTAAATCATTGCCCCTAGTAAGATTAACCTGACTCAACGGTCAGGTAGCTAAATTCCTGCAGGTAGAGGACCCCATTAATAACAAACATATTGTTATTTAGTGTGTGGAAGGTGCATCATGTTTTATGTATGTTTATAAATTGTTATAGGGTGTGTTTGGATTGACTTCTGGAAAAGTGAATTACATATAAGTCAAATTGTGTAATGAGATTTATATTTGGATTAGTTGTGAAAAAAAATGACTTATAAGTGACTTATTTTCCATAAGTTAGATTGTGCATGTTTGGGTTAGTTGTGATTAGATGTGAAAAATAACTCAGAATTTGTGGACCCCACCTTATAAGTGACTTATAAGTCAGAAATAAATTGTTTTAAACAGCTTATAGTTTATTTTGACTTATAAGCTATAAGTTACTTATAAGTCAAATTTACCATTAGCCCAACCAAACATGCAAATTTTGCTTCCAACAATTTTAAGTCAGATTGTCCCAAAATAAGCACTTATTTTGTGATTATAAGCCTATCCAAACACTCACATATATGGTAATATATAAAGTAAACTGCTATTGAGATTCTTTGAATCTCACTCCACTTTATATTTGTTTTTCTTAGAAGCAGAAAGGAGGTGAGACTTTTGGGTAAGGTAGTATAATGAAGAGCAGGAATGCCAACGATATTTTGTACTAGTGTAGATAGATATTCTGAACTCATTTCCTTTATATGTTATAAGATTGAATAAGTAAATAACCATAGTGCTTGTATAGTCATTATATAATAATGTATGTACATATATCCTCAAGAAGTAGTACAACAACATATATAGGTAAGAGGGTTATCGACCGAGGTAACCCTAATGTTTTATTACTATGATAGAATAGGTATAAATAGGTAGCAATTAAAGGTTTTATATAATATAAATGTAAAATGTAGATTTTGACTCCCAAGCACTATGAAATAGGATTAGATACCCTAAGATGATCCTGCTATTCATTTGATTTACAAACCACTTGGTTTTTATATAGGGTTAAAGGTCATATTTGCCCCTGAAGTATGCACGATGTATCATATCTGCCCCTAAAGTTTTTGTGGGCCCAAATGTGCCCTCGAAGTATGAAAATGGATCATATTCGCCCTTCAGCCGTTAAAATATTAACGGTCAACATCCACTATTTAACGGTCAACGTGAGCTTTTTAACGGCTGAAGGGTGAATATGATCCATTTTCATACTTCAAGGCCACATTTGGGCCCAAAAATACTTCAGGGGCAGATATGATATATCGTGCATACTTCAGGGGTAAATATGACCTTTAACCCTTTTATATAAAGTTTGTATTTGAACCAATTTGTCACAAAACCCTGTTTTGAAAGAACGAAAGTTTTAGTACTTTTAAAGAAAAGTTTTAATTTATTCGTATTTTTGGACTTCTGATATTGGAGAAAGTTGTTATAAATTATTTAAAATATAGTAAAGTAGTATAAAATTAGATGTAACATGTAATGCCCCACATCGGCTGGGTTGAAGATGTTCCAAGCCTATATAAGTTGTTGGACTCTCCTACCCATTAGGACCCGCTTTCACAGGGTGAGCATGGGATGCTTCGTTCATTATCCCTACTATGAGGAACAAAATCGTGAGGGGCATAGCTATGTCACCAAAGCGGATAATATCCTGATCGAGGCTTGGGTAGCTATGCCCCTCACAGTTTTGTTTCTCACGGTAGGGATAATGGCTGAAGCATCCCATGCTCACCCTGTGAAAACGCATCCTGATGGGTAGGAGAGTTCAACATGTTATATAGGTTTGGAACATCTCGAACCCAGCTGATATGGGACATTACAATAGTCTGTAACAGCCCAAGCCTCGATCAAGATATTGTCTGCTATGGTGACATAGCTATGCCCCTTACAGTTTTGTTACTCACGGTAGGAATAATGGCCGAAGCATCCCACACTCACCCATGAAAACGCGTCCTGATGGGTAGGAGAGTCCAACACCTTATATAGGCTTGGAACATCTCGAACCCAGCTGATGTGAGACTTTACAATCCACCCTCTTGGGGGCCCAACGCCCTCGCTGGCACACCAACCAGAGCCTGGTTCTAATACCATTGTAACAGCACAAGCCTCGATCAGGATATTGTCTGCTTTGATGATATAGCTATACCTGTCACGGGTTTGTTCCTCACAGTAGAGATAATTGCCGAAGCCTCCCACACTCACCCGTGAAAACGAGTTCTGATGGGTAGGAGAGTCCAACACCTTATATAGGTTTAGAACATCTCAAACCCAGCCGATGTGGTATATTACAATCCACCCCTTGGGGGCCCAGCACCCTCGCTGGCACACCGACCCGAGCCTAGCACTGATACCACTGTAACAGCCCAAGCCTCGATCAGGATCTTTGCCCCTACGGGTTTGTTCCTCACAGTAGGGATAATGGCTGAGGCCTCCCACACTCACCCATAAAAATGCGTCATGATGTGTAGGAGAGTCCAACACCTTATATAGGCTTGGAACACCTCGAACCTAGCCGATGTAGGACATTACAATCAACCCCTTAGGGGGCCCAACTACCTCGCTAGCACACAAACCCCGAGCTTGGCTCTGATACCACTGGAACAGCCTAAGCCTCAATCAGAATATTGTCCGTTTTGACGACATAGCTATGCCCCTCACTTTTTTATTCCTCACGATAGGGATAATGGCCAAAGCCTCCCATGCTCACCCGTGAAAACGCATCCTGATGGGTAGGAAAGTCCAACACCTTATATAGGCTTGGAACATCTCGAACCCAGCCGATGTTTGACATTACAATACAAATGTAACACCTTAATTTGTACTACTATAATATAGCATTTTTAATCAAATTATAACCACTCTTCAGTGTCAAAAGCCCAAAAATACGAAAAATTTAAAACTTTTTCTTTTCAATCACTAAACTAATCTTTTTTCTATTGCAATGGGCTTTTCGGACAAATTGAACAATTTAAAAAACTATCTAAAGTAGAGTGGTTCATAAAACAATTAAAAGTACATTAATTCTCTTAGGGTATTTATTCTCTATTCATAATACTTAGGAATTTAAAATTCCTTTATAAATTTATACAATTCTATTTTCTATGCTTTCTGCTATTAATTTAATAATTTAACTTTATATCATATACAATTAACACTAATAAAATATTTAACTACCATAGGAAAGCACTCCCGCAAATATTCTTACTTTCTCACATATAATCTTATTTCTTCGTCTTATATTCCTCCAGCACTCCTGCCTTATCTCAACCATCTTACCATCTACCAGCTTCTCTGAAACAGCAATTTAACACAATTTATTTCATTCACTTTAAATCTCATGCATGCATTGTCATGTATATATTTTATAAACATTTACAAATAATGATAATATTTATCCTATTAATCTGGGTGACATAAGCATCTACCAACCATTGATAACGATATCCTCGTAAACTAGTGGGGGTTCTATCTGCAGGACTTCTTGTTATAACTATTCTGTTATAACTAACTGATTTGGCAAAGGGGTAGCGAACCACCTAAGCCTGGAGTACTCCAACATAAAAGGAATAAAAGACATACCATTTAAATGCAACAGGTATTACAAAATTATACATGCAATTTAGTGAATAGAGATACACTGCTACATGACTTCTGGAATTACTTTTTTCTTGATTCCTTTCCTTCGCCATATTCTGGAGATTCAACTCCACTATTTCTTCCTATAAGTATTTATAATATAAAATGATATATTAATATCTATTCTTATTCTTAATAATTCGACGTCTCTCACGGTCTTAATGTAATTAATACTACCACATTCTTTGTATTAGTGAAAGATTACAGTTTACTATAATTATCTTAACCCATTTTTAAAATTAAAAGGTCAATTATAAATAATTTATTTTAATTAATAATTCTATTCTCATTATCGTCTTTTCCGAATTTAAATATAAAAATTAATAACTTAATCATAATTAAATTATTAAATATTACCATCTTTTACCATATATTAATTCCTTATTCTTGTATAATATAGTATTTAATCTTATCAGAATCATAGCTTACAACTGATTCACTGTTGTCACTGAAAATGTTGTTTAAGAGAACAAAACTAAAACAGAGATTTTAACTTATTACATTTAGTCCAACAAACAGACCGTAGCTAGATTTAATTTCTATTACTATCTTTACTTCCGAATATCAAAATATAAGGCAATCAGACATGGAACCAAGCACAAAAATAAATCCAGACACATTTCAAGTATAAGTGACCTTTAATACTATGAAATCATGAAATCATCCTCTAAGTATATTCCCACACATATACCCATGTCTAAGCTATCACCTTATCAATTAATAAATAACTTATATTTAAATTGATTAATAATCATAACTAAACTCATGCACCTTTTCAACATTTGAACCTCCATTACCCTTTTAACATCCTAACATACATGTTAGCAATTAGAGACTTTATGCAATAAGAACTGAACGGTTCAATTAAATACCTGCCAACCTTTTGATCATTTCATATATATCCCAATAAAAAAATCAACCTTATTACACAGTTTTCCTTCTTAAACTTCATCTTCCTAATTCATAAAAGTCTTGAACAATTGCTAGATATTTAGATATACCCACATAAAATAGTTCTTAAGTCCAATTTTAAATTTAGCAATATTCATTTATACCTAGAAATTGAAAATCAACTAACACCTAGAAGCCTATTCGACTCTTTACCTTTAGAATTCAACATCTCCAAATTGATAATCCCAATCAAATCTATTTATCAAAAATTCTTTTTCTTTACCGAAATACCAAGCAGAACAAAGAATAATCAATTTCTATGCTCTAACTTTACAAATAACTCTCCTGCCATAACCCAAACAACTCCAACAATATCCTAAAGTTAGCTTGGAACCACTCCCTCTCTTGCAAACTTTCCGGCCATCACTTTTGATGGAATTACGAAAATATTATCTAGCAAATTAACAAAGTAATTGATCATCATAATGAAATCTTGGACATACTTATGTTGGATATGCTTAGTTTTGATGATGTCAAATATAGAGATAAATGTAGGAAGCAAAAAGTGTGGATAAAGTGCTTATCTCCTACTACATGTTTGCTAATTGTTTATTGTGATTGAAGCATTGCATATATGATCACATAACATATCCATAGGCTCAGATTGCATTCATAAGAGCATGTAACTTAGTCTGGAATGAATTGAGATAAGAATCATAATGGCTAAGTAAAAGAGTGTAGGTTACCTCAGCAATGAATAAGTAAAATCTAATAGGTAACAGATTCTCTATCGCTAAGCTAAGAGCCTATCGCTATCAAATGAAAAGCTTAGGATAATAGCTAATGAGGACTTAGCAGTAATCCATTGAAAGAACAATATCCCTATCGCTAAGATCTTCACTATCGCTAATAGAATGATTTGAGCTAGCCTAGGCAAATAAGAATAGATCCTATCGCTAGACTCTGTCTCTATCGCTAAGTTCCCTCTGATAACATGAATAAATACTAAAGGGAAAGAATGTTAGATCAGTTAACATAGTTAGCTAGCGATATCATAAGCTGCTATCGATAACAGGATACCTGAAATAACTTAGAATATTCAGATAGCTCAGTATTCTTAAGCTAATGAGCAAACAAGTGACTAACCCCAATGGGATTAGCTATCGATAGAAGAATGCTTATAGAGATGACATAGCTAGTACGCTGAACATTGAACTAAAAGAATATGCTAGCGATAATGCTCATGTCTATCGATAGAGAATGCTTGATGAAATTCCTTTGCTGATATGTTGTCTTTATCATTGAGCTAATGGACTAAGCTTGCGATAACATCTGCTGTGCTTTATATGATTATCTGTTTAGCTAAGTACTGGAATTACACTATGAAGCTAGCGATAGCTTTGTTAGCTATCGATAGCACAACACGTGTTGAGCTAATACATTGTTTCTAAAGTGCAGATTTTAGACTGTCAAGCTAGCGATAGCAAAGGGAGCTAGCGCTAGTGAAAAAGCTGACAGCAAGTACAGGAGTAGGTAGCAGTAGGTTACCGTTACTCAGAGTCTCCATCTTTCTTAGCCAAAGCACGAAAAGAAAGAAATACTCAAACGGCTAGTTCTCCAAGTCTCCAACGGACAGAAAAGTATAATACCCTATATAAAGACTTGAAGACATCTGGAGCATAGGGGGGACACACACGACGCACATACACGAGATGAAACTATGACGCAATGAAAACAGAGGCTCTGCACAAAATATTAGTTATATATCAGTGAGCCCGGAAATAATGAGTTGAGCGCATTAGAAAAGAAGAGCTAGAGCACACATTGTTCAGATTATGAAGCTCTAATATGTATTTTCATCATACATTATTCTGCACTTCAGTGATTATCACAATCTGTTCATTTAGTGAACTTATTACTCTGATAAAATCCTTTATTGTTTAAGGTTGTTCTAAAGCTTGGTGCTTTAAGAACAAGGTTGTAACCTTACGGGTAGAAAGGGGGAGTGTTTAGAAAGATTCTCAAACTTGGCAAAGGTTGGCTGGTGATCCCGTGTTCGTAAAACCAGTGGAAAAGGTTGACAGGTGAACCTGTGTTCGTAAAACCTGTGGGAGGCTTCTCTTGTGCCTGATTTAAACAAGATAGTGGAAAATCTCAGGTGGAGCCTAAGGACTGGATGTAGGTCAGGGTTGACCGAACCAGGATAAATTCTGTGTGCATTATCTCTTCCCTTAACTCTCTTAGTTTCCAGCATATCTACTTTATATATATCTCTTGTGCATTTAACAGTTTTGAAATACTCTGTGGTAAACAGAAAGAGATTTTAAAGATTACCTTCATAGTCTTTTATAAAAGAGAATTTTAAGTTTTTTATTCTATCACCCAATTCACCCCCCTCTTGGGTGATAGCCAGCGCTTTCAACTTAAACAGTCCACAAACCTATATACCAAATTCATTGAACCAAGGCTTCAAATAGTAGAGACTTCTCAAATAGAAAAACTATTCAGGTCTAAAATTCCTAACTGTTCAATCTCTATTTAATTTATTCACTTGAGACTTCTGTGGAAAGGCGATGATACAATTTCTCAAGGCTTAACTAATTACTTAACAATTCCATATGAGCAACAAAAACCATCAATTCAAAGCTCAACTTCTATTTTTAAATGCTTACTCCTTCTCCTAAAATTCATAAAACTTAACTACCATAACCTTTTTCTTAAATTGCAGCCAAACTACTAAAGAAAGTCTGAAACTTGTGTTTATATCAGTTTTTCTATAAAACAAAATCATAATCCTCAAGCTGAACTTTCATTAATGCAAACCATCCCATATCCTTAAATCAGACTTCTTTGGACATTAACCACACAATTGTTTATTAATTTATATGCATTCGGCCCAATCACCCCTACTAAAACAAGCTTTTTTTATTCTCAAATAACTATTCTTTTGATTCAGACATCAAGAACACTAAAATCAGTCACCATAACACAATTATTATACCTTCTAACCTATACTTCCATATTTCAACATATATTATTCAATGATTTCCCAACCTCTCAGCCATCTTTCCTTCTTTATTTTTCATAATCAAGCAATAAGAACAATTAATCCCTTGCCCCTTTAAATTTTCCTTGATCCTCAAAACACTATCGGTTCTTCATTCATTTCAATAACAATCTAATCACAATTCATAAAGTTAAATATAAGTTCTAATTCAAACATAATACCAAAAAACTTATAAAGCAATATTAATTATTCCATTTCTATCTTCTAACATATCTTACACACTCAAAGCTTAACAGAAAAATCCAACAACAACATCCCTTATACATAAATGCCCTTTTTCCTCCTTCTCCTCTCTGCCACACCGAATACAGACACACAGAGGAACATAATTTCTACCATCATCAAAGAGCTTCAATTACACATAATAAACTCTAATTCAAGCTTAACATTAATGAAACTTCCTCCCCTTTTTTCTCTGTTAACCGCCGAATAGAACAGGCCAATAGGAGAAAAATTACAACAACATCATATATGCTATTAAACATCAATTTCATTCTCTTATTAATCATCATTAGCAACAAAATAGCAGAGGAACACAGCCTTAATGAACAAGAAAACTGACGGAACAGAGGAAGCAGAGAAAATAAAAGGAAAACGAAAACTCTACATTCAAGCAAGTTCAACAGTGCCATCATCCTTTTCTCATGCTCATAACATAAGTACAACACAGGGAAGAACAAGAATCGAACAAAATGAGGAAGAACAGAAATCGAATGAATAGGGGAAGAAGAAGAAAATTTTTGAAAATTCTCAAACTTCAGAAATCACATGTGCAAGATCTCATATTCACTTAAACTTACTTTTAATCACGTTTAATTAAATTTTGATTTGATTATCGCTCAGAAATCCCCAAGAATAGGTTCGGTGGACAGTGAAAGAGAAGAAGAAATTTGGGGAAAACTGATGAATACCACTCCGATGCTCAAAATCCTTCACAAAGACTATTAATTGAAGTCTAAACTTCGATTTCATTGGTTTAGAATTCCCAGCTTCGCCCAAAACCCGAAATCGATTCCTCTCAAATCCACTCAAATCGGATCGGAGAAGAGAGGAAAATGAAGGAAGAAGGTTTACCTTTAACTATCTTAAGCTTCCTGTTCGTTTCCGCCTAATTTCATCACTGGTCATCCCTAAAAAGTACCGTCGTCCGCCACTTAAAGACGAAGAGCACAGAGGAAGGTGAGAACGAGAGAAAGGGAGCTCGGGTTTGAGAGAGAGTGTGAGGGAAAAAGTGAAGGAACACGTGATAATATATGGTAACACGGAAGGAAGGAGATATTTTAATTAGGCAGTTTACCATTTTGCCCCTTCTTCTATAACTGAAGATATTTTCAATTAGGGGCAGATATTATCATTTTCCTTTTCTTTTTTTTGCCTCTTTCCCTTTATGCCCTACTTTAAGAATTTTAACTACCATTTCCTTTATAAATTAATCTGAAGCTATTCTAAAAAAATTTCTAGATATACTTTAATTTCCAAATTTATTAATAAGACTTTTTAAATACTAAAAAATATCCCAAGGTTATAAATATTCCCTTATTTTCTAATTTCTAAAATTATGGGTGTTACAATTCCCTCCCCCTAAAAATAATTTCGCCCTCGAAATTCAGAAAACAGCCTTGCTATTAAAATCTCTACATGACTCCGTATCTAATTCAGTATCATCCTCTTGAAGACCCATACCTTTGACCTATTTATCATCTGTTTCTTACAATTTCATGATTCTTCATGAATCTTCTCTTTGATTGCTAAACAAAACTCTAGGGATTTCTCAGTCCATACTTGCAAAAATTTCTATAGGCCACATAGGTCTATTGTTTATCTGAAATAAATAACATTGAGTGAACATGAGCTATCTCTTTATTACTCTCGGCCATTTTATCCCTCTACTTTGATATGAAGTTTTACCCTTCTTGCCTTGCCTCGGCTGCTTTTTCTATTTAAGGGAAACCAAATATCAATGCAGTTAAGGATATTCTTTGACCACAATTCCATCTCTGGTTTAGGCGTTGCCTAATAACTATTCTGTAAATAGTCTTTGGCATTATACCTAATAAGTGCCAAATCATGTGACTTGGTAACCTTTCATAAGGTTTTTCCATAACTTGAAATTCACATTTCACACTTCCAACTACTCTCATAATTTTATAAAAATACATATATACCTTCAAAATTCTAAACTTAAAACATATTTCTATTAGAATAAATCTCAAATTATTTAATCACTAACCTTAACCTCAATAATAATACTAAAAATTCAACTTAGTTCCTTTAATGATCATATAATCCCTCAAAGGACCATAGACTTATCATGCTTTTGCTGCTATTCTGATCTATTCCTAGTAACATTTAAACATCTATTTCATCCTCAATTATCGAACTTGCCCAAACTTTTAAAACATTCCTTAACAATCAAAAGTTTTTAATTTGTCTATTTTAGAAAACCTTATTCAAAGGCTATTAATATTATTGTTTTTACTACCAAGAATTGAATTTAACTTAAATTTTTATATCCCAAATCCTCAAAATTTGCAAATCCTTTCTTGACTTCCATTTTTCATCTAGCTGAAGGGAGAAATTGTCGCTTCAGTCTTCTTCCAAATTAAAAACATCTTCCAAAGTTTCTCAATAGACTCCAATAAAACCTCTTATATCTCATTAGAGAAACTATAAGTATCCTTTATTTTTTTTACTCAATAATTCCTCAACTTTAAGATATATCTTTAATGTTAAATTTCTTTCATATTCGAAATCATCCTAAGTGTTGTAAAAATTCAATAAAAACTTCTTCCGATATGGCTTCATATACTAAATCATCCCTTAGAAATTGGTACAATCACTACAAAATTCAAGCCTAATGCTGTCAGTGTCCAGAATCAAGTCGCAATTCAGATCCAAACTTCAATAAAACGTCATATAATTCACTTCCAATACCTTAATATTATACTTTCATCAAAATTCATAAGAGATACCCAAAACTTCTTATATCTCCCAAATGTATAAACAATAACTATTATCCAATCATTTACCTTAGTCAAATAAGACTTAAACTCAAATTTGAAAAAATTACTCTAAGGGAACTATTAGAGATCCCATTTTCATCTAATCGCTTTTACTAGGTTCTGAACGTCCTTATAAATGAATTATCTAAAATTGAAATGCCTCCTATTACAATCCTTAAGAGGGAATTAGCCAGAATATTATTCTTTTAAGGATATCTTGAACTCTTATTTTAGTAAACTTGAATTCTTCAAAATCGCTTGTTTTCACCATCTATTATCCTCTTATGAACTACCTGACCAATTTTAAAGTATATATGCCCCTTATAGCTATCTCTCAGAGAACAGCTTGTCCAATCCTTTCCTGAAATTTTATCTTTCGAGCAACTTCAAGGGGAATTCCAACTTCCTCTTCTTTGTGTCTAATCTGCATAGCCTAAAACCATAATATTCTGAAGGTGTTCTAATGGTCTCTTTAATTAAATGACCAACTAATGAGCAAAGTATTATAGCTAACCTATGCCAGAATCTTTGCTCTGGTACCACTGTAATAGCCCAAGCCTCGAGCAGGATATTGTCCACTTTGGCGACATAGCTATGCCCCCACTACTACAAAAGAGGGTTTACACGTCACAAATTTGGGGCTTTTCACGTCACTTTTCAAGGGGATATAAATTCAAGTAACGTGAAAAACTGAACTTTTAATGTCACACAAAAAACTGACGTGGAAAGTCATTTTTCACGTCACAATTTACAAAAATTGTGACGTTATTTGTCCAAAATTAGATGTTATTAATACGGGCATAATGAGGGAAGATTAGAGAAACCACGTCACATATTGGGTAATATGTGACGTGGTTTCCAGTAACCATGTCACACATTTGTAAATATGTGACGTGGTTGGTTTTTTTTTTAAAAAAAATGATGCCTTAATTAACTTCTTTTGGTTTTCCAATCTATATTGATTGCAAATGTCACAGAAATAGATATAATGCAGATCAACAATATACATTATTCACACAACATGTATACATAGCTATATTATAACTAAATAAAACTAAACATACACACACACACACAAAATTCCATGTTTACACAATTAAGTATTTTGTGCAATGATCACTTTTTAACCAACCACAAATGAAAGAAAAAATTGAGCAATACGTTCACGAAGTGAATCAAGGTCTTTGTCTTCAAATGAGTTGTTTCCATCATAAAGCTGCATCAATAATGGATGCTATGATTAATGCAAAGTTAGATAAATAAATCATATATTTATGTACTGATTGTATTAAGCTATAGATAAGAATTTAATTTATACCTGTGTAAAGGATTCGGTACGATCACTCTCAATAATATCACACATATACTTCATGACGTAATACCCACACTCCTTGTTCATCTGTTGCTGGGGGCACTTTATAAATCACAAGAAATAGTATTAAATTAATAACAAAGTAAATAATATCTCAATTGACTAACATTGAAGGAATTTAAATTAAAATTCAAGTACTTACTTTAGGTCTTTGTGTCACGATGGCATTATCCATTTCATCGGTTTCCGCTGCAAAATGCCATTGTTGAATGCCCCTAAAATGGAACTAAAATTAGCACATATACATGAAAATAATTTATGTAGCCCAAAGTAAAAAGTCATGAAAAGTACTTACTTAGATAAGAGGGTTTTATAATATGAGGTTATATTATATCTCAAGGGGTCAAACCAAACCAGACCATGTTGTATGGGGCAAACGACAGCTAATGACCAGTGTTTACTGAAAGACATTAAGAATATTACATCCACACAGAAACATAACATTTGTAAATTTGCAAATAATGAAAAGTTGGCAAAAGATAGTAATCACACTTACTCTTGAAGAATAGGTGCAAAATAGACAGATCCCCGATTCGCTGACATTTGATGTATGACATAAGCCCGCATCTCGTCCTCATACTCTAGCTTGTCCTCGTCGGTGTTAAAATCATCTCTCCTCGCCAAGGCCATTGGACTGAGGAATTTGTATTGTCCCCTGCCTAATTGGTTGCACAGCTGGTGGAAGTACCTATCGTAGAATAATTGAAATTATAAAAGGATAGACATAAAAATGTTGCACAGACATAAAAAGTAATAGTCATTTACAAAGTTGCTAATTTGAGCCAGGCGAGGTCAATTTCTTCCATCGTAAAAAACTCCACGATATCTCTGTCACCATCAAGTAGAAATTGATATGTACGATAAGGACTGACTACTCCTGGAGGCATCCTAATGGTTGTAGAGTGCAAAGTTGGCTACATCTCCTGCAGGAGTTGGAGAGAAGGATATTCATCTGAAAAGAACTGCGGGCGATGAAAAAACCAATGTTATATCAATCAGCGCCTTTTGTGGAGTGCTGTGTACAAGTCGTCTAGGCCACAGGATGAATGCCCCAATCGCCTCATATAGTTTGGTGACTTCGTTATCGAGAAATGGTACAGCTATCCCCCTTATTATTTAGGATATTTGTAACAAACACTTTCACTTCGTCCTCCCCAATAAGCATATTATGTATGAAGGAGGCGTTCGGGAACTTGTGAGCTTTTGCGACCCGGTGCAGGCGAGGGAAATCGAGATGGAGATAATACTCCACTCCAAATTTAGGGTTATTGTCTGGTGTGGGATTTGATTCATTCTCACAAATTGATCCTAAAGGCACATTCTGATTGCAGCTGTCTTTGCCGCTTGGACCGCCGGTAGCAGGGGACTCCTACAGGAGATGAAAATATACAAAGTGAGCCTAATTGATAAACCCAGAATTCAGTAATTAACATATATAGGAGATGGTCAAACCTGCTGTCTTTGTTGAGAAGAATTTGATGACAGTCCAAGCTGCATAGTAGACGCTCTGACCTGTGCCTCAATATGCGCTCGGATCTGCTCCCCCATATAACTCGAAAGAGCTTCCTAGACCTTCGCGGCCACATGCTCATCGAACTGTACTGTCATCTGCTGCTGGGATAAAGCAACCTGCTCCTCCAACTAAGCCTCCATCTCCGCCCTAGCCTTAGCCACAATCTCCTCAGTAGATTCTGTACGGGTGGATCGGGATTTGGGGCCGAAATACTTGGTAAACCCTACAGTCCTAGGCTCGCTGAACACCCGGTTGAGGCGATCGGGCTTTCCAATTACCGTGGCCAGGATGTCCATCCTCCCAGAAGGTGTGAAGGACCCTTGAGTGGTCTGCTGCTCAAATTCTTCCTGCAATGATCGAAAAAATCTTAAGTTGCACTATGCTATAAAACCACAAGTTAAATGAATAAACAACTAAGTAAAATACTTACAATCCTCTTTGCAACTGCTTCAACCTCCGGATTGACAAATGTTCCTTCTTTAGACTTCCTTCCCTCAGCCCATTTCGTATGACGTGAGATGGGCGGCGGAGGCTGTAGAACAATGGTAGGATCGGACGTCGCCGCTTCCTCCATTTCTACAATTTATTTCTCAATCAACTTTTTCTCAACCCCCTTGTAACCCCCCAAGACATTGTGTGCTTGTAAATATTCTTTACTTGTCACTCCTTTTGTTTTGGCTATTCTCCTATGAAAATAAAACTAAGTTAGTTAATTAATATAATATGATAAAAATTCAGTTTTGAAGCAAAGTTAAAGAGCTATTTATAACCTATGCACACCTGGAACTTTTGGTCTAGTTGTTTCTTAACAAAGTTCTTCCAAGTCTCCGGGTTAATAGAGGGATAGGTCTGACAGGGATCTTGACCCATCTTGTCCCCCCGGATGTAGTCTCTGGTTAGGAGATTCTTAAAAATCTTCCACATCTTGTGCGCTTCATTCAAACAAAAATCCTTGAACAATTAGGTGTTTGGGACATCGAAGTTTTGCTGCAAAGAAAAATAAGAATAAAACACACATCAGTTGAGTTAACTAAAAAAACAAATTCATGCATATTAGGAACAAACAGATAGATAATGATAAAATATACCAAGATATCTGACCAACATTGATCATTAATGTCTTTATTGACTTCCCTCCAAACTTCAACGAAGATGCTTGCTCGGTTCCTTACTACAAAACCGACATAGCTCACGAAATTCGCGCCAATCTCCCCAATAGGATTCATGTCCTCATCAAATTCTACACGGATAGGCGGAACATTTGTCCCCTAACAGACAATAATGTCTTTGAGCTTCGTCGCACCTCTTCCCTTTTTTCGAGGGGGATTGTTTTGTTGTTGATTGTTAGAATCATCCGCCATGATGTACCTATTAACAAATAAAAAATGTGATGAGTCATTACAAGGCAAAAACTTTTACAAAACCAAAACAAAAACAATAACAATACTTAATACATGATAATTCAAAAAGATTCTCACTTTAGGTGTTATCCCATATCCCCTCACAATGATCATTTCTAGAGGCAAATTGGTTGTCATCATCTATCAATTCTGATTCCCTTGGTTCAAGTAGATTTACACACAAAGGTAGTATCTCATCAAGACCTAAAGTGGGAGCACGATCCTTTTGCTTTTTACTTTGCAAGACTATGGACAATTGCTTATTTGCGGGATCCGTTACATAGAACACTTGTTTCGCTTGACTTGCTAAAATAAAGGGCTCATCTCTGTACCCAACTTTGTGAAGATCAATTGAGATCATACCAGTGTGGGGTTCAATCACAACTGCACTATTGTTAACCCACTTGCATTTACAGATTGGAACTTTGAACTTGGTGTAACTAACTTCCCAAATTTCTTCGATTACCCCATAATATGCCATGGAAGCCAATCTTGGGTTTTTATCTTTTGAACTGGAGAAGTGCATCACTTCGGCTACCACCATCATGCCATTGTTTTGCATGGTGTTGTTGTTGTCCTGAGCCTTAGTGTAGAAAGAATAACCATTTATATCAAAAGAGCCCCAAGTAACAACCTCAAAACGCGGCCCTCCGGCTAACCATCTGATTGTATCCAGCCCACCGGTCTCCTTTTCAACATTCTCCTTGAACCACCCAATGAATGTCCTATTATGCTCGTTAGAAATCTGCATGTCACTCTTTTTCGTGTTCTTTTCTTTCAGGATCCTCTTATGCTCGTCCAAATAAGCCTGCACTTCTTCCATATTATTCAAGATGTATCGGTGTGCTTGTAACACCTCTTCACGGCACATAGTCTTTACTTTGACGCCCTGTACCCCCTTACCGATCCCATCTTCATGTCATGGGTTTTCCTCAACCCCTTTTAGATACGATTTGAAAAATCCATTGCCTCCTAAACTAAGTATCTTTCAACAATTGATGCCTCAAGTCGATGTGGGTTCTTGGAATACCCTTTCAAGATTTTCATGAATTGCTCGAAAGGGTACATCCACCTTAGATAAACAGGGCCACAGATCCTTATCTCCCTTACCAAATGAACAATCAAGTGCACCATAATATCGAAAAAGGCTGGAGCAAAGTGCATCTCTAGTTGGCACAATATAATGTAACCCTCATTTTCCAACTTTTCTAGCTTTTCAGTGTCAATGACTTTGCTGCAGATCGCATTGAAAAACATACACAGTCTTGTTATAGTCATCCTGACATCATCTTGCATAATGCCTCTAATAGCAATTAGTAAGAATTGTTGCATCAATACATGGTAATCATGTGACTTCATTCCCACCAACTTCAAATCATTCATAGACACAAATCTGGTAACATTGGAAGAATAACCCTGCAGATTCTTGATCCCACTCAAACACTCACATAGAATTTTTTTCTCCTGTTTGAAAAGTGTATGAGCAGCAGGTTCCATATAAGCCCTCTTACCATTTTCACTGACTATAGGATGCAACTGTGATCTTATGCCCATTTCAACCAAGTCTAATCTAGCATTGAGTCCATCCTTTGTCTTCCCCTGTATGTGCAACAGTGTCCCAATAAGACTATCACCAATATTTTTCTCCACATGCATCACATTAATACTGTGCCTCACATCGAGATATCACCAATAAGGTAGATCAAAGAAGATTGACCTCTTCTTCCAAATGATCTTCTCAGAACCAGTCTTTGTCTTCTGTTTCTTACCGAATACCATACTGACATTCTCGACACGGCGGTAAACTTCCTCCCCAGTTAAGGGGGTTGGAGCAGATCGGTATTCAGATGAGCCATTAAAACACTTCTTTAGTTTACGGTAAGGATGGAACCGATCAAGAAACCTCCTGTGACCGAGGTAGACGGTTTTTCTTCCGTGTTTGAGATGGTGGCAGTGTGTGTCAGACTCACATATAGGGCATGCCATATAACCCTTCACACTATAACCAGAAAGATTACCATATGCAGGGAAGTCATTTATTGTGGTAAACAACATAGCTCGCAACGTGAATGTCTCCTGCCTGTACGCATCAAACACATCTACACCTTCTTCCCACAACATCTTCAAGTCCTCAATCAAATGTGCCAGGTAGACATCGATATTGTTACCATGCTGTTTCGGCCCCGAAATCATCATTGACATCATCACATACTTGCGCTTCGTGCACAACCAAGGCGACAGGTTGTAAATGACCAGTAAAACTGGCCAAACACTATGTGTGCTACTGAGACTCCCGAAAGGGTTGAAACCATTTGTACACAGTCCGAGACGAAGGTTCCTCGGCTCACCACCAAATTCAGGAAACATGGAATCTATCTTCTTCCATTGAGGAGAATCAGCAGGGTGCCGGAGATATCTTTCATCGCAGATTTTCTCATTACAATGCCATCTCAGTTTCTTTGCTTCTGCCTCATTTGCAAACAAGCGTTTAAACCGTGGCACAATTGGAAGGTACCACATTACCTTCAAAGGTACCCCTTTCTTTGATCCATCATCATCATCAACGGCATCCTTCCTCGGCTTGTACCTCGGAGTATTACATTTTGGACACTCTTTTAGGCCTTCATACTCTTTCCTGTATAACACACAATCATTAGGGCAAACATGTATCTTCTTATACTCCATGCCCATCTTGCTTAGAACTTTTTTAGCCTCGTACCGGGAACATATCACTCAAAGCTTCAAGCATCTGCGAGAAACTCGCGTCCGACCACCCATTTTCTGTCTTTATTTTCAACAATTTCAGGATGCCGGTCAACCGAGTATACTTAGCAACTTGTCAAACTCATGTACCACAGAAAATGACTCCGCCCCAATGTCATTGATCATGTCGTCCATTCCATCATCACAAACATCATCCACCGCTACTTCTAAATTTTGTGACGGGCACGCATGTACGGTACTTCCCAATTCCCCATGCCAAAGCCACTTCTTATAACGGAGATTGATTCCATCACAAAGAAGGTGATCCCTTATATCATCAACGCTCTTACGATAAGTATTTGCACAATTCACACAAGGGCAAAGATACATGCCATTCTTACTAGGCACGTTTCTCTTGGCAAATTCAATAAATTCTTCCACACCCTTCTGATAATTTTTAGTGGTTCTCAATGCATGCATCCAACTACGATCCATTCTATTAACCCTATGCCATTTCCAAAAAATTAGTCAACTTTATCTCACTACATTGTGAAGAAATAGGCATGCTATGCATTTAACTTCACTTCATACAATTTTTTTAAAAAATTTGGCAGAGTTTTCCCTTATAAATGTGACATCCAAAAATTACATTTACAATCCAATTTCAGTCCAGTAAATACAAAATCATACCATTACTAATTCAACACCATTCAGTGATTACAAAACCTATAATTTCACCTTATTTTGATGGATATTAAACATTGCTCTACAATCAGTAAATTAATACTCACGGAAGGTGGTAAGGGGTGAGTGGAAACCTACGTAGAAAACCACAACTCAAACCAATGTAACCACAACAAGTAGCTCTAATGCCTTCTCAATCACTACTCTAGTTCATTTAATGTTCAATACATAGAAATTCCAGCTTCTTACAACCCTAACAAAACTAAATCAGTGCAAAATTTCCAAAACAAATTCATAACAGAAATCAATAAGCAACAGCAAAATCCTCAATAGCAAAACCATATGGAGAAATATGGCAGCAATACAAGCACAAAGTCGGCTGCAAAAAGTGCTGCAGGTTAGATGAAATTTCAGCTCAAAAAAATCAGCAAAGTGGCAGCCACATATCATCACCAAAAAGATGAATTATGCAACAAATTTTCAGCGAAAATTTAGCTCAATATAGCAGCAATTTGAAGTGATTTATAGCAGCAAAACCAGCAAGTAGAACATGCAAAATGCAGCAGCAAATCATCATTTAGCAGCACATAAAATTCCACCAAAGAAACAAGCAATAATGCAGCAAAATTCACGACAATTTCAGCAACAAAAAGATCAATTTGACAAACAAATCTGCAGCAATTTGAGCACAAAAACCAATAGCAAACCAATTTAGAAGACTTACAAAACAGTTTGGCAAGTATGCAAGATTTGCAGCAACTTCAAGGTAACAGCAGCAATACCCCTTTTTCCCCTTTTCAATATTTAAACATTCAAATCCAATTCAGCCCTTCGATTAAACATTCCATGGCAGCATTTACAATTTACAATTGATAAAAAAACAAAGAAGATCAGAGCATACCACTGGCAGAAAAATAATGACGAATCGCACGATTGAAGTTGTTGAACCCAATAGGAAAACAGAGCTGATTTCGGAAACAGATAACAAAACAAAGTTGAAAAAAGAAACAAAAAAAAATTAGAAACGACAAAAAACTCTCATAGCGAGCTGAGGGTAGGGGAGGGCAAGCTGGGGGCCGAGCGAGCTGAGGGTGAGGGAAGGGGGAGCTGGGGGTGGGGGTGGGGGGAGCTGTGGGTGGGGGGAGGGGGAGCTGGGGCTGGAGCGAGCTGTGGGTGGGAGAGGGAAGAAGAAATGGGAACGCACGCTGGATTTTTTTTAAGTGGGGAGGGGTTTTCAACGTCACACACATATATTGTGTGAGTTTCAGTGTGTGACGTCGTTTTGAGTTTCAACATCACATATACTTACTGTGTGATGTTGAAACTCCTAAAAAAAATATTCATCAAGTTCCAACGTCACACATACTTAATGTGTGACGTTGAAAACCCCTCCCTTCTTAAAAAATATTCCTGCACTCCCAGTTTCTTCTTCCCTCTCCTGCCCTCAGCTCCCGAAAAACCAAAACCCCACCCTCAGCTCTTGACGAATAATTTTTTTTAAAAGGAGTTTCAACGTCACACATAAATTATGTGTGACGTTGAAACTTTCAACATCACATATTAAATAATGTGACATTGTTTCCCCTCAGTTTCTAACTTATTTACGAAAATGCCACTGCATTTTTTTTCAATGTCAGGTTTTTAATTATCAGACATAAATTGATGACATAGAAAGGTTATTTTGTAGTAGTACCCTCACGGTAGGGATAATGGCCGAGGCCTCCCACACTCACCCATGAAAACACGTCATGATGGGTAGGAGAATCCAACACCTTATATAGGCTTAGAACATCTTGAACCCAGCCAATGTGGGACATTATATTACGTAAAACTTAGGTTTGAGGATAGAACACCCAACCAGATCGAAATTTGAAAAAAAAACATTTTTTTCTTCGAAACTATGGTTTTGATGCCTCAAACATAAGCTTTGGATAAGTTAAATTTATTCGATTTTGCTTAAAGTTGGAGGTAGAAAAATGTCACAATATGTCATAATACTCAATCAAATGCCTCTATGTTCTCTTTTTCCCCAACACATTGAACTAATGTCCATAAAAATATTATTTTCATGATAATCATCCAATCACTTTCATTTCATTAAAGGCTATTTTCTTTGTAAAATATATTCTCATAAAAATTAATCTTAGAAATTCAATGTGGTCACTAGGGGTGTCCACGAGATGGGACTGGGACGAGCCCGTCCCGTCTTGTCCCGAAAAATGTGTTCGGGACGATAATCACGTCCCATGTCCCGTCCTGTCCCGAAGTTGTCCCGGTCCCGATCGGGACGGGACTGTCTCGAATTTATTTATTTATTCATTTATTTTTTTAAAAAAAATTGAGAATTGTAGAGCTACTGCTACTACAGAGGAACGAGCAAAAAGGAGAGGGAGAAGAAGTAAGAGACAAAAAGAAAAATAAAATAGAGAAGAGCATAATTTTCCAACTTCTCTCCATAGCTACACTTGCACATTCTTCTTAATTTCTGCAAAACCAGTGAACCACAATCAGAATCACAACCTCTTTTCTCACTTTATTTATTCCCTATTCCCTACTCTATTTGCTTTCCTATTATTCCTATCAAGATCATGTCTCAACAATTAGATTTTTCTATATATTTTGTGAAGAAAATATATATTATAAATATATATATATTCGGGATGGGACCGGGTCCCGTCCCGTCCTGAAAGCCCATTTTGTCCTGTTCGGGACGGGACAAATTTGAACACCCCTAGTGGTCACATGCTCTAGCATTGATGGATTCGTACTTTCATTTAATAGTGTTGGCCCCATCATGATTATTTTTGGCAGGTTTCACATTTCTTCTTTCAATTTTACACCTCTTATACTCATTAGAATGGTAAAGACAAGTTTGGCAAAAAAAAAAAAAGAATGGTAAAGACAAGCAATTTATGACAAGCACGTTCGTAGACAGGGTAATGGAATAATCATGATAAAAGTTGTGATTGGTAACATCTTGACTCCAAGTCTCTACAAAGTAAATCCTAAATTATTAACTATTCTTCATAAATAGATTATAAGAGATCTAAATCTTTATTTTAGTGATTAAAAATCACTTTTTAAAATATAATTGTTAAAAGATTTCTATCCTATTAATTTTTTTTTCACATTTCAAATTATATTAAACTAAAAAATATATAGTTTGAAGTAAAATAAAAAGAAAAATTGAGGCATCAATCCAATTGTAATGTAAACAATTTCAGATAGCACATGGAAACTAAATACTTAAAATATGACGTTAACCCAACCAAGTTTTTACCAAATAAGCTTTAAAAAACATTGCGAATCCGTGGGATTGTGGCTTTTCGTCACAGCTTTTAAAACTTAGATTTTGATATAAAAACTAGGTTTTAGGATTGAACACCCAACCAGATGAAGATTTGAATAAAACACTTTTTACTTGGAAATCATGATTTTGATGCCTCAAACATAAGGTTTGGATAACCTAAATTTTTTGCTTTTACACAAGGTTTGAGGAAGAAAAATGTCATCACTTAATATGTCATAATAATCAATAAAAATGCTCGTGCCTTCCCGTTTTCCCCCAACAAGGTGAACTTTTGTCTTTTTTTAGCAATCTAGACATAACAAATTATGGGAGAATGACAATTTGGTTCCATGAAGAGAATTAATCATGATCAGATTTCTTGAAATCATTGAATTACATTGAAATCTTTAGTGACATAGGTGATATTAAATCGAATATGTCAGAAGTTAACAATGGAATTCATTAAGAGTTGTTAATAACAACTCATTCAATTGCATTGACAACTCCCAACACATTCAATTTAATATCACCAAAGTTCATAGTAACTTCAATGTAATTTAATAATTTTAAGGGACCTAATCAAGGTTAATTCTCTTCCATGGGATCTAATTGTAATTCGCTCAGAAATTATTTTGATGACAATCATCCAAACACTCTTATTTCATCAAAAGTCATTTTCTCACAAAATTTATTCTCCAAAATCTAATCTTGTATCAATTCAATGTGGTCTCATGCTCGCATTGAAGGATTCATACCAAATTTTAACCGTGTTGGACCCATCATGATTAGTTTTTGCAGGTTTCACAGTTCTTCTTTCAACTTTACACCTCTCATACTCATCAGAATGGTAGATACAAGCAATTTATGACAAACTCGTTGGTAGACAAGGTAATAGTACAATCGTTGTGAATGGTGACATAGACTCCAAGTCTGTGCGAAGTCTTCGGTTTCTTCATCTCTTTTCTCTTCCCCTGAATCCTCACTCTGTTTCTCTTCACTCTTTTGTTCTCGCTACTGAAAGCAAACTTTCTATGTTCACTACATTTGTTTCCTTACTCTCAATTTTCTGATCGAGTTCGTTTTGGTAATTTCCCAAAATAAAATTGTTCCCAAAGTCTTTCCCTTGCTTTTTTTTTGTTTACAGGTTCTAATATTTCAAGTGTTGTTTTCAAGATTCTACTTTGTTTTAGCTCCTATTAATAACTCATTAATGCGTCTGTATATCTCTCTTTTCTTAATTAATTAATTAATAAAATTTTCTTTTTCCTTATTTTAATTTCCATTTACATATTTAACCAGGCAGTGATCCATCTCCTTCACAAGCATTAAAAGTTGCGTGTACATCAACAACACCAGTAGTAGACGTTCACAATAGCTTTAAGGAGCTGGACATTTCCGCACAATGGTTGCCTTATTTGGAGGTTCGGGTAAAGCGGCATCCTCAGGTTCCCAATTGGCTCGACACAAAACAACGAAGAGGGTTAGCTTCCTCCTCTTTTTCCTTATTTGCAGAGGTGACTTGTATTATGAGTACCACTCAGAGAGGCGAATTGTCAGAAGATTATCGAAACTACATCCGAATGTGTCTCACTGTCTTCGAAGTTGTTGGTTTTGATGCTTCGTGGCTGAGTTATGTGTATAAATGTATTGAGGAATGTGGTGATGTAGAAGATGTAAAGAAGGAGGTTTGAGGAGACTATAGGTCAAGTTTCTAATCTTGAAACTCAGATTGAATCCATGAAGAAGGAGCTAACTTCTGTGAAAGAATCTTTAGTGCTGGTGCTTGGCAAGGCTAGTAGGCTGGACGACTTCATTGAATCCTGAAGTTTGTATGTACTCTCTTAGAGCTACCTAATTTGACATTTTCTTCTTCAACTCCATGTATTTACTTTTTTTGTGCTGGTTTTATGATCTATCCACTGCACAATAACATTGGCAATGCTGTGATATATATGGGAGCAGACATTGGCAGTATTAGGTTTTGGGTTGTGGTGTTGGAGATTTATTTTAAGTCATTCTAAAACAAATGAATATGCTAGGCATTCGTACCTTTATTGTACATCAACAGCAAAGAATTGGCTTGGTGATGCCTCATAAAATTAGGATTCAATCCCATTTAGCAAGATAGAATATGCCTCATGAACTTTGATGTTCTGCTACCTATATTTTCACCTTCGCTGGAATTAAATTTTCATGTACTACTATTAAAAAACAACTTTATTAATTTTTGTTTCAAGCTAGCTACAAAGTAGTGACACATCATAAGCTTGAAGAAGGCTAGCCAATACAAACATATATCTGTACGATTCTTCATTGTAGCATCTATGGAGGAGAGTTGAGTGAATAAATTGGGTCCTATGTTTACTGGAACAAGTGGTATATTTCTCCTTATATCTTTTTGGAACAGAAGGGAAGGGAGGTTCGTATACAAATGTGTTTCATTAGCACACTGACGACAGCATTTTAAAAACAGTTTTTAAAACAGGTTTTCGAAACAAGAAAACAAAAAGAAAAGTGGTTGGCTAATAGTTTCTTCAAACATGTTTTGGAAAAAAAAACAGAACAAAAAAATCCATTTGGGTGATTGTTTTTAAAACTATATTTAAAACAAAATACAATTATACAAATTTGTTTAGAATTGTTGCTCATAATGTTATGGTAATAATTAATATTAAAAATTCCATCACAAGTGATTTCGTCGCAACCGCTGTCAGTGATATTGTGGTTTCCATTGCCGTTGGTGAAGTCACGACTATTGTCGATGATGCTACGGATTTTGTCGTCATCGATGATGTTGCAGTTTCTGTTGTCGTTGATGATGTCACGACCGTTGTCGGTGACACTGTGATTTCTGTCATCGTTGGCGATGTTGAGTTTTCTGCCGCGAATGTTTTTGGTGACATTATGGTTTCCATCATCGTCAGTTTCATTGTGGTTTCTATTGCCGTGGTAACGTCATGATCGCCATCAATAACGATTCAGTTCCGTCGTCATTGATGACGTCTCGATTTCCGTTGTCGTCAGTGACGTCATGACAGTCGTCGGTCACATTGCGATTTTCTTTGTCGTCGATGACTTTGTGACCGTCGTCAGGAATGATGCGGTTTCTGTTATCGTCATTGACATCATGGCTGCCATTGATCATGCATGATTTTTGTTATCATTGGTGACGATACGGTTTCCTTCGTCATTAGTGACATTGCGACCGCCGTCTATAAGTGTGGGGTTTATACGTCATTGTTAACTTCATGACTGCCGTCAGTAACGTTGTGGTTTTTGCCATCGTCAGTGACGTCGCAACAACTTTAGATGACGTTGTTGTTTATGTCATTGTTGGTGACATCACGACCGCAGTTGATGATGTTGTGGTTTTCGTCATTGTCGAGATGTCATGATCTTCTAGATATACCATGGATGATGAACTCAATCTTTCTTTCTAAAAAAATTCTTATATTTGAAAAAAAAATAACAAAACCTAAAAAACACCTAAAAGTTGTTTTTGTTTTCAAAAACAATTTTTTTATGAAACAGATTGCCAAAACAAACTGGCCCTTGGTTTCGGCTATATGTTTTTATTCAATTATAGTAAATAACAATTCGCCAATTGGGGGATGGATAAAAAGAAACAAGAAAACAAGGGAGGGATGTTAACTTTTATTCGTACATTTTATAATTTTTCTGCCTCATTTCAAAGCTATATATCTGTGACAGGTGTAACACCTTACTCTAGGAACATTCTTTAGAACCCTTTAACTGAGTTTGAACCACTAAAGCTTCTTAGAAGGCCCAAGGATATCAATAAACTTTTCTTAACTATTTTACTTGGGCTTCTAACTTTGAAAACTCATAATTGCTTTGAAACTCAAGAATAGTGGTTCAAAGCTTAAACTTTAGCTCTTTAAACATTCTTTATCATCATGATAAAACTTTGGCTCAATCTGGTCCCATTATCACTGAAAAACCTTCTTATATTTTCCAGACATATTAGAATTTCGCAGGAAATTCCTGTTTTTACGTCTAACTTGTAAAATTCATATCTCTTAATCTACACGTCCAAAAATTACGCATGAGTACTTGATTTAAAGCTTAGGACGTGTACTATATATCTGGAAAATATCAAGGCCAAACTCACATAATAACTGGACGAAATATCTACACAATAAAACTTGTTCACATGCTTTCATAACTTTTCTATGGGTAGATATAACTTTCTATTTGACGTAGAATCTAAGTTCTTGGTTTCATTGCAGGTCTTTAAGCTACTCAAGCTCCTTATGGAGTCTATACATACAGACCAAAATACGATAACTAACCCATAAATCCCAAAAGTACTCTTTTCATCTCCTTTGCCTTAGCTAATGATCTACCGGCTTCTCCTTTCCTCTAGAAGTGCTCTGTCCTATGGGTGGCACAGGGAAAGAGGGGGTGAGATTTGGGGAAATCTCAGTAGCAATAATTACAATTAATATCAAGTGCATGGTAAAAACTGTGCATGTGAAACTAGCCAATGAGAATAATACCTTACAAGCTGATTAGCTGTAAACTGTGAACTTTAAACTATAACTAATTTCATGCATGATCATGGCAAAATGAACTGAGCAAGGATATTACATATTCTCATGCCTAACTGCAGCATAAATGGCAAAACTATACATGCAACCAAAACACATATACAAAATTGCAATTTAAAGCTACCTCTGGCTGGCTCTTTCCACAGCACTTCTGCTGCGCTACTCTGATTTTCTTCTGGTAAAACTGAAGGCAGATCATTTCCTAACCTTAATAAATATAAGCAAGGAGATTACTTTTTGGTGCATGGGATAAACCTTTTACTATTCTTTCTCTTAAAATTTCGGCCAAACTCCATATAAATTCCTTCTCTAACTTTTAACCATAAATCAGAACTTCTTTTATTTATTACATGCTATAACTTGATGCCTTTATTCTTAGTAAGCATATGAACACTTTCTTCTCCCTCTTAGAATTACTTCTATACAATTCAACTCTTTATCTAACTATAGAATTGTATAAACTTGAAAATACGGAGATAAAAATATACGTATCAAGAACTTTAAGAAAACTTTCTACTATAACTTCTTCTAACTAGGCCTCATTTTCTCTCTATTTTTCTTCCTCTTTTTTTTTCTCTTTTTCTCTTTATTTTTCTCTTCCTTTCTTTCTTTCTTTCTTGCTCACCGTCCTCTCACCTCCCCTTGCTCGTTTCCTTGCCAACAAGTCTTATTTATAGACTTCTTGGGCTTGGAGGTCACGCCTATAAGCTCTTGGAAGACAAGCATGTGGCAACTTAAACTAGAAGCCTCTCATGTGAACTTGGTGGGCAAGCTAGATGCATGAAGTGCCATGTGTCATGAATCATCTAGAGGCCAGCCAAATGGCTTATTGGACGACAAGCACAACTTGGGGAGGGAGTATTTTTCCAAACCATGAGTCAAAAATATGTGTGAACATCAACTTGAAAATCAAGGCTTTCTTGCATGCAAAAGTCAAGTGTTCACACTAGCTAATGTGTGGCATCTTGAATCATGAGAAGCCACGCCCAAGAGTGCTCTTATGAAGCAAAATGGCTTCTTCTTGAAGCTTAAAATTATCTCTTGTAGCAAAATAAATCATATGTCTAAGGTACCTTTATAGATGAAAATTATTTGGAAACTTACTAAATAAAATTATCTTTATTTGTAACAAGATGACTAATTATTTTGGGATTATTTAACATGTCTTAGACATGTAAATTAAGCTCTTCTATGATCCCAATAATAAAATTTCACATGAATCTTGCTACATATAAACTTTTGGAACATATAATTTACTTAATCCAAAAGCTCATAACTATTTTGGGCCCTTAATATTACAATAATTCCCCTTTGATAACTCTATTTTCTTAAACCCAAAATTAACTTCTACTAACTTCCTTAGTGATATACTCAAATAGCTATTTTAAAGCTATTGAGATTTTTGGGATGTTACAACAAGTGCCCATATATTTAATGTTTGATGAAATATCGAAAACAGTTGTCTCAAATGTGAGGATAAATGCGCTTATGAAAAATATGATAGGGAATGAGGGGGTAAAAATTTATTATTTTTAGAACAGTCAATATTTAATACTAATGTAAACAAACAAACTCTATGGTTTGTTCTAGATTTTTTTTTTTTTTTTTGGTGAACTGTTTGTTCTAGATTTTTGAAAGTGCTTTTGAGGCCTTTAAAATGAGAATGTAAAATCATTAAGGAATTCTTCCGTGAAAGTAAAATCATTAATGAACTCATTCTCAACAGCTTCACTCCCGTTGTATCCTCTTCAATTAATTTGTCATATTTAAAAGAAAAAAGATAGTTAAAGGGCTGTTTGGTAGGGATAATAATTGTGATGTAAAGGAAATGATGAAAAATTGTAAGAAAGATATAGAATTGGAGAAGATAGAGGAAAATATGACCATAATGCCCCAAATGCAAAAAAGAAAATGATTTTTTGTTAGTATTAATAATATTATACTCTTTAGTTAAAAAAATAATATACTCTTGCTGGTCATTATTATAAAACACCAATTAACTATCAATATTTGTAACCCTTTTTACAAGGTACTTGCTAGTTTCCAAGAAGCATTAATCATTTTTTTCATGCATGCCCATATTTAATAGGGATAATGGGAGAGAGTAATAATTAATATGGTATTAGAATTTAGCGAATTTAGTAAGAGTACTATTGGAAAACACTTGAATTTTAGGACAAATTTACTTTTGTTTACCATTTTTATTGGTGAGAATTGTTATTTTATGTCTTATAATAAGGACAAAAGTAGAGTCAGAAAAATGGGTCGAGCTTGTTTAAGTGGAGGGCCAAACTAATGAAATATAGCCTAAAAAGGAGTTAGACATTAAAAAGCCAACCTTGAAAGGCCGCGGGCCGGCCCTATTAAACTCACCAATTTATTTTTTATGTAATTTTTTCTTTATTTTTTTGACTTATTACCCAATATTTTTAATATAATGGAAGTTGTAATTTGAATTTTTCAAGTATATAGTAATATGAATGTTCTTCAGTATGAAAACTTATTGTACTTTTCAAATATGTTTACAAAATATGTTGTTTATTTTGTTAAGTCTTCTCATTAATTTTTAAAAATGCTTACTCAATTTTCAAGAATATTTCATTTAGTTCTTAATAGTTTTGCAAATAAACTTCTTACAAAATCCATAGAATTATTTTTTATTATGTAAAATAGGAAAAGGAATAAAATTTTCAATGTGTTTTAGAATGTTTGAATGTATTATGTGGATTATAGCAAATAGAAGCCAATGCACTCATATATTAAACAACCATCTATTCTATTTATAGAAAGATGATAAAAAAATTATTATTTTATAGTATCTTTGTTCTAAATAAAACCTTTTGTTGTTCTAATCTACTTTGTTTATAAAGATAAAAAATAATAAACATTTTTATAAATATTTTAGGTCTGTTAGGCCGACAAAAGGCCGAGAATAACAAGCCGGGCTTTGAAAATAGGGATAGTTTTTGAAGTCGGATTAAATAGATGGCTCGATTAAAACCGAACCTTTGAAGGGCTGGCTCTGTATGTAATATCCCAAATTTTAATTTGGAAACTAATAGTTAATTTAGCTAATTAAGTAAGTGATTTGTGGTTAATGATGCTTTTGGTAAATAATCAATGATACAGTTGATAATGGTTATTTAGATAATTTGAAGATTTTTAAATTTTATTTGAGGACTAATTTGGTTAAAACGCAAGATTTGGAATGAAGTAAGGTTTCAGTTAAAAAAAAATAATGAAGTAAGGTTGAATAGTTGATTGATTATTTAAGGTTGATGAGTTGGATTATTTGAAGAAGGTAGAGAAATTAAAATATATATTAGGGAGAGTGAGGTGGAGCCGTGGGGAGGAACATTCTCCTCCCATATTTATATGTGAGCTAAAAGTTTCAATTTTGAAGATAATATCGGTAAATAAAACTACTCCTATTATCAAAGCTCTTTTCAGCAGCAAAGTTATTCTATTTTATTTGGTAATTCTAATGGGTATATTCTTGAGGTAATTGGGGGAAATTTTTAGAATGGGAGTTATTCTAGTAAGTTTTGAGTTTTGACAACATAAGACCATAGAATTGTTGAGAAAAATCAGTAGTTAGATTTTACTGGCTTGGATTTATTTATCGGATCATTTGAGGAGTTGTAATTAATTGTTCTCTTGGAAAAGCTTAGAATTTGGGTTATATATATGATATTTTCCAAGGATATTAAACCCGGTCCAGACTGTAACTCATCGGATCAGACATGCAACCAGTCTGATTTGGCCTATGACCTGTGGTTGAAACAGCTCAGCCATGACTCGGCGAACCCGGGCTAACCGATGACTAACTTGGGTGACTCATCAGGTAGGGTGAGTCACTCAAGCGGACTATTTTCAACCGCATACCAGATTGACATGAAAGACTAAGAAGATAAGAATGAGAGATGAAGAAGAAAAGAAGGAGAGAGGATCTTTTGGACCAATTTTGAGATCTAAGATGGCGGAAATGTTGGCGGAAATGAAACACTAATGCTGAGATCTGTGATGTGTTGATCCCTTGAAGACTTCTATTACCTTATCTTCTTTATCGGTCGCCAAAGAAGCCAAACGTTGGGCCATCGAAGAAGCCAAACCATACGTCTTTCTTTCTTTGCTCGAAAAAGGGAAGAAGTTTTCTGAATCGTGTTGAAGGCTTGAAGGGATGAAGAAAGAGAAAGGGAGCCCCCAATGTGTCAGACACTAGAGTGGTAAGGGTTGAGTGTGGAGAGAAATGAGGAATATCATCACGTGGGAGAGAGAAGTTTAAAAGTAAGTGAGAGAAAATACAAATAAAAAAGAATAAATTTGAATCTGTCAAGTGTCAACTAAAAAAAAGTAAAAAGAAGATAAGTATAATTATTAGATTAAGTTGACTTTTGTTTGGAAATTAAGGAAGTAAATTAGACCAATAAATTATAAAATATGTTACATGTAATTAGATTATAGGTTAGTTTATAAATAAAATAAATTAATTTTGAGGAAAAGTGATAAATATAAACAATATAAAATGATTTATTTTGCAACCTTAATTTATCTAAGAAAGTCAACTTCATCTTATAATTAGGACTAGAGGAAGTAGTTCAATACTAAAAAAGGGATGTTTATTCAAAAATTATTTTTTATAATTAAAATATAAATATTATGATTCATTATAATCAAATTATATTGTTTAAATTACTATCGGTCTGGCTCCCGAGTCGATTCATGGCTAACTCGCTAATCCTTGATCTACTGCCTCACTCGATCTGGAATTCGGTTCGGGTTTAATTATCTTCATATTTTCTCCGATTAAACTGGGAATAAATATTTGATTTGGGTTTGTTGGAAGTATTATTAAATGTTGATGGTTTATTTTATCCGTTAAGCTTGGGATTGATGGTTAGAAAAATTTAAATGGGAACTTTATATTAGAGAAGTTTGGGAGTTTTGCTAAAATTGTAATTACATAAAATACGGGGAGTTTAGGTGGATATATGAAAACCTAAAATATGGGATTGTTATGATAGGTATTGATTAATGATTTTGATGATTGGGATATGATATCTGCAATGTGATTGTCTGGATGAATTGAATGAACATTTTGGTTAGGAAGATTTTAAGGTTCAATTGGCATATTGAGGTTGTTTGTAATTCAATAGGCTTGACATTACAAAAAAAAAGGTTGATTTGCAATGGTTAAAATCATGGATTTGTCAAGGTTTTAACCATTACAAATACGTTTGTCACAATTAACCATCCATGGCCAACCGGTTTGTCATGGTTTTTGCAAACTGTTACACACTAATGACAAGACCATGACAAGTGAGCTATGGCTTTGTAACGGTTGTTATTAAAAAAAACCATTACAAAACTAGTCTAAAAATCGAACCAGCTGGAGAAAATGGTCATGTTTTAACAAAAACCGTGACAAATTTGTCATGGTTTAAATGAAAAACCATGACAAACAGTCACATTTCTTGCAATAAACTATGACGGTTTGTCACGGTTTTCTATCAGAACCATGGTACGCCTGTCATGGTTCAGAAAACAGTAACACGCTTTGTTATGGTTCAAACCATCACAACTACTTGTCACGGTTCATGCTTCTAATTATTTGTTTTATTTTTTGAAGATTTTATGGATTTTCATTCAATTAAATTATTGATTATTTTAATTTTATTTTAAGCTTTTTTAAACTGACGTTTCATATTTTAATTTTTTTAAGCTTTTCTTTTAATATTATATTTATAGAAATAATATAATGTATTTTTATATATAACAATAATTATCATTGTTCAAAAATAGATACCGTGCAACAAAAATATAAAAAAAATTAGAAACCAAATAAATAAATAAATATGAATTTTATGTGAATAAAATAAATAACATAACTGATTTCTAAAAAATAACCCAAAAAAGATGCCGCAGATATGTATAAGCTGGAGGAGAGGAACGAAGAGGAGAGGAGAGGAGAGGAGAGGAGAGAAGTGTGTGTAAAATGAGGGGATGGGGTTTATATAGGAGTGAGTATGCCATTTGTAACGGTTTTGGGTTCAAAAATTGTGACAAATGTTGTTCAAAATTATTAAAAAAAATTCGGCCAACATTTGTCACTGTTTTGGGACCCAAAACCTTAAGAAATAAGGAGTTTGTTAGGATTTGGGTACCAAAACCATGACAAATGTTTCTCTTGGTTTGGCGTTTGTCACGGTATTGGAACCCAAAGCCGTGACAAATTTTATTCACCAATAGTTGGAGCCAACAGTCGTGGTTTTGATTTAAACCGTTACAAAAGGTGGAACGTTAAAATTTTCATTAGTATATTAACATATATATATGTAGACGACAGTGAGGACTTTGCAAATACACAAATTACTACTTTTTTCATGTATTTTTCTCTATAACGTTATCATCAAAGCATGGATAAGTCATGGATAAAATTTCCCCGAACGAGTTTGACCTATTTGGATGGACTGAATGTTTTCTTAGATTTTGCTACAACTCAGGCTTGTGTTAATGGGAAGATCCTATGTCTGTGTCCCTAATGCAAGTGTAAGAAGTGGCATCCACAGTAAATTGTTAGAAAACATTTAATTGTGAAGCCCTTCCCAGAAGGATATACATTTTGGTGTCTACATGGAGAAACACCCGACATGGTTGATGATTTGTTCGCTGAAAGTTCTCAAGCAGCGGTTCAATTAGGTGGTGATGATGACCTGATGAATGATCTTGTTCATAATGCTTTTGGTGTTCATGATGATGACATCACTCAAGAAGCAGAAGGATATGATCCAGTGTTCCATATGAACGATGCAGCTCGTGAGTTTTACCAATTAATGGACGAAATAGATCAATCTTTATATCTTAATTGTTAGAAGTACCCTAAATTATCATTTTTGGTTATATTGTATCATATAAAGTGCATATACGGAATGACTGATAAAGGTATATCTATGATCCTTGAATTATTGCATGATGCATTCCCCAATGTGGAGATCCTTACATCGTTTTATGAGGCAAAAAAGATTATAAATAATATTAGGTTAAACTACGAAAAAATTGATGCATGCCTAATGATTGTATGTTGCACTAGGGAGATGATGCTGAAAGGGAGACTTGCAAGTGGTGTAACGCTTCCAGATACAAGCCAGTGCGAAAGGGGAAAAGGCAAAAGAAGAAGCAGACAAAGATTCTCAGATATTTTCCTTTAAAGCCTCAATTGTAAAGGTTGTTCATGTCTTCTAAGACTGCTGAGTACATGAGGTGGCAAAGCGTGGACAAGAATTCGGATGGCAAGTTAAGACATCCACGTGGTACAGATGCATGGAAACCATTCGATCGTGAATTTCTCTCATTTTCTTCTGATCCAAGAAATGTGCATCTGGCTCTCGCAGCTAATGGGTTCAATCCTTTTGGGAATCTAAGCACGATTCATAGTATTTAACCTGTTGTCCTTGTGCTGTACAACTTGCCTCCATGAATGTGCATGAAGCAGAGCTCCTTTATTTTGTCCATGATTATTCCGGGGAAAAAGCACCTGGTAATGACATTGATATCTAACTCCAAACCACTTATGCATGAGCTAATAGACCTGTGGAATGATGGCATAGAAACATATGATGCATTCGACAAGACTCTTTTCAACTTACGTATAGATTTGATGTGGACGATCAGTGACTTTCCCCTGCTTATGGACATTATCTGGATGGAATGTTCATACTGGCCTTGCTTGCTCAACTTATCATTTTGACTCTAACTCAATCCGCAGCCCACACAGCCGGAAGTGGTGTTTCATAGGTCATCGACGTTTTCTAGACCAATGACACAAGTTCATATTGCAAAGCAAGCGTTTTAATAGGAAACATGAGAAAATAACGGCCCCAAAAATATTATCTGGTGTAAAGATTTTAAAGCATCTTGCTGATGTTGAATTTGAATTTTGAAAGCCTATTGATTTTGTTAATATGGGTGGGAAGGTCAACATGCCGTCATCTTCTGAGCCTCAACAATGGCTTAGGATAAGCATTTTCTTTACTCTTCCATATTGGCATTCCAATATGTTATGCCACAGTCTAAAGATGTGTGTGTGATAATGTGTTATATACATTGCTGAATGAACTGGGGAAGTCTAAAGATCATCTTCAAGCAAGGAAAGATCTATATGCCATAGGAGTGTGTCAAGATGCTTGGCCATATAATAATGACAAATTCCAACCTGCTAAATTCTCTCTCACGAAACACAACAAAGACATCTTCTTAGCGACATTGAAAAATATTAAAGTTCCTGATGGATATTCAAGCAACATTCCACGTAGCATTGATATGCATGCTCACAATGTTGTTGGTCTTAAGAGTCATGACTCACATATTCCAATGCAATAACTACTTCTAATTGCCATTAAAAATACACTTCCCCGGCAATGACACCATTGATTTAACACCTTTAGTCGCCTTGGGTTATATTCAAAATTTCAAATTATGCACTATAACACAACTCGGGTCGATTCTCTCGCGGAGCCCCTTTATTTGAAATTCTAGGATAAACTAAGTATCAAAAGCATCAATAAAATGGGTTTTGAAATTAATTATATCTATCAAACTACTTGTGAATGCAATTAAAATAAATCCTAAGCTACTATTTTTGGTCTTTTCAATAAACAAAAAATGACTTGATCAAATTGGATTTGAGAAAAATTAATAAAGGTATGATCCTTGGAGATGAAATACTAGCTATCCTTACTTGAGAAAAGATATGGGAGTAAATTTATCACTAAGTCAAATTGCAAACCCCAAACACGATTTGGGTCAAATGTATTTAATCAACAATTATTCCTAAACGCTAGGCTATAATTACCAATTAAACCATTTTTTATAATCACTTAGTGTGTAATCGAAATTGTTCAAAGCAACTTGGTCCTCTAAATGCAATTGCTCACGGAAACAAATGCTAAGTTCAATTAAATCATACAATCAATCAAACGATGACGGATAATATAATTCCAGTGAACTTAAAAATAGGAAATAGAAATCCAATCAACAAGTTACAAGTCCCAATCACTACTACAAAGTTAAATCAATCAACACAGAGAAATTGAACGACAAATCTCAGTTCCACAATCATATAACAAAACCTAACATAGAAAATTGAAATATAATTAGGCAAGTAGATAAAAATAAATAACTCCCATATAAGAAGCTCCATAGCTCAAGCTAGATCATCCTCTCCAAGAAGCACAAGAAAATTAGCTACTCATGTTGCAAATCACTGCTATAAATTGTTTGCTACACCAAGAAGCCATGGATGGATAATTGGAAGGTTTGTTGTGGAAGATGAGATGAAGAAAGAATGAAGAAAGAGTGAAGAAAGAGGAAAAAAATGGTGGATGATGGTAGAAAAAAAGTGAATTTGGTGGTGGATAATGAGAGAAGGTGATTTTTTATGAAAGATGAAGATGGGTGATGTTAGGAACCCTTGTGCTCCACTGTCCCTCCTTCTTTCTATCGAAAAACCTGATATAAAACCCTTGGATGTGCTGATTTTCAGAATTTGGGGCCTTTTTGCAATTTTTGAAAGTCCTAGGCATTTCTGTAATTTTCTCCTAACTGTTCTGTAGCTTTTCAGAATTTTGGGCCATTTTTTGTAATTTTCACCAAATATCATAAACAACAATTTCATCACCTTTTCTTCATTTTCTACAAGGAAAAATTAACCAAATGTAATGCCTTGCATCCCAAAAATTAATCACTCAAAATAATCAATCAAATGTGACAATTATTTCCTTATTTGGCTCCTTTTTACACACAATCACCTTTAATTCAACTTAATCATAATATATGCAATTTAGTTCAATATTAATGCCAAATCCCTAAATAAAATATAAAATACCATGATAAAATAGGGATATATCAGCCATATAATAATGACAAATTCCAGCCTGCTAAATTCTCTCTCACGAAACACAATAATGACATCTTCTTAGCGACATTGAAAAATATAAAAGTTCCTGATGGATATTCAAGCAACATTTCACGTTGCATTGATATGCATGCTCACAATGTTGTTGGTCTTAAGAGTCATGACTCACATGTTCTAATGCAACAAGTACTTCTAATGGCCATTAAAAATACACTTCCTCCATATGTATCCATCGTTTTGGTTGGTCTGTACACTTTCTTCCAACAGTTGTGTTCAAAGGTTTTGGTGATTGATGAACTAGATCAACTGCAACAAAAAATTATTCTGACACTCTGTCATTTAGAGATGATCTTCCCTCCATCCCTTTTCACCATCCTGGTTCACCTAACAATCCACCTTGTTCATGAAACCATGTTAGTTGGGCCATTGAAGTATTGATGGATGTTTCCGATAAAGAGATATGTAATTATTTTACTTCTAATTACCACATCCAAACTTCCCAATCGAACTGTTACTAATATTTTGAAAATTGTATTATTATTTTTACAGGTTTCTTGGCAAGTTGAAATCCTACGTAAGAGAAAAAGCAAGGCCAAAAGGTTCTATAGCTGAAGGCTAGGCTATTTGGGGGATGAGGTTCTATACTTTTTCTCTAGATACTTCGATAACATAGAGACATCTTTCAACCATCTATCTTGTGTAGATGATTGCCCTGAATCTAATATTTCACCTGATAAAGCCTTAATCCCTCCTGTTGGCAAGGCGGTGGGGGAAAGTGAAAATTTCATATTAATTGCAATGGAGAAACTACAAGAACACTGACATGTCTTGATAAATTTCAGTCAAATTGATCCGTACCTTCGGTATGAATTGGTACATACTCATATAGGCCAACATTTTGTTACAATGAAATGCAATCCGACCTTTCACTCACTAATTTTTGTAGGGAATTCAGAAGCCATTAACGTCAACTGAGAATCCAGGCGAACGGCTGAGGTTGATAAGAGAGTCCACAGAGAATTCCCATAATGGTTCACGCATCAAATAATGAATGATCACCTTCCACACTCTCCTAATTTGAAAGCTCTTATAATCGGACCTCTAAACCAAGCAAGAAAGTTTACGACATAAAATGTCAACGGTTTCAAATTTTGCACCATTTCTCAGGATGAAGGCCTATTGACTCAAAACTCAGGTGTTTTTGGCACATTCAAGACTAGGAGTTATGTGAGCAGCAGAGATGGTACCATGAAGTTCGGAGGAGTTCTTTACTACGGAATACTTGTTTATATAATTAAACTTAATTATCAAGGTCGTTTCATAGGCAAACACAACAACTTCAAGAGGATTGAATACCGATGAATTAGGAATTATATCAATCAATTTCTCTAGGCTAGTTCACACTGGTCAGCCCGCAGATGATGAGCCATATATTCTTGCATCAAAGGCACAACAAGTTTATTGTGTTGCAGATGAAAAGCATAAGGATTGGCATATGGTCATTCACCTAAAACCTTGAGATCTCAATGACATGGGCTATAGTGATAACATCACTTATGAGAATAAGCCTTCCGAACCGGCCAATTTTAAAAATTCCTCCCAGAAGGGGACGACCTGCCTTTAGTTTGGTATGTTAATGTGCTAATTAATTTAGTTTAGTTCGATTCCATTGTTTAGTTTAGCATGGCGACCTACGTTTAACTAATTTTATTTAATTTAGTTCCATTTCATTGTTGCTAATTAATTTGTACTCTTTTTGTAAGGGATGCTGACAATGAATGAGGGTTGATGTTTCATATGATAATTTAATTTGATGTCATAAGTTGATGTAATAATTAAAATGTACTTTTAAAAATGTAATAATATGATGTCTTACATTCGTTATGAACGTCTTTTAATCTACTTTTCAAAATGTAATAATTGAAATGAAAAAAAGTGTCAAATTTAAATACTGACATACTAGAAATAATTGAAACACAGATAAATGATTAGAACTTATATTCAAATTTAACATAGGTTCAAATTTAAACAAACAGATGTTCAAATTCAAATAAACATATGTAAACAACTAATAAGAAAACTACTGGACATCATCATCATCTGCTACATAATCTTATTGCCTAGAATCGACATCATTATCATCTTGAGGGGGCGAAGGAGACTAGAAGGTAAATCTAGGGACATGAGGCAAAAAAGGTGGTGTAGCTCTAGGCCATAACATCAACCATGATTCTCATACAATTTCAAGCATAAAATCACACCACTCGTTCGTGCAAGTCCCAAACTCATGTGCCTGCTTAGTGAAGTTGGTCATCTGGGCTTGAAAGGCTCTGATATCATTCATGTTTAAGAACCCCCTAAACTGGGAAGGTCCAGCCTCAGATGTGCTGGACCTCTCATAAATCTTGCTCAGTCATGCACCTAGCCCCATCCCTTGGATCTTGATTAGGGTGCTCTAGGGTCTCAAATGCTGCTTTTAGAGCTACTGTGGGATCCTGTGACTTGTCTCCCCGCCTCCTGTTGGTTCAACTGCTCGTGTGTTTGCTGAATCCACTCCTTTCCAAATATGAAATTGATGACTCCCCATATTTAGTATATTTTTAGAAATATTTTATTGTAATTGGGGAGTCATTAATCCAAAAATTGAGAAATTTTATTGTGATTTGAAAAGATACTAAATTGATACATTATTTGGGGGGATTAACTTGTTTTGAATTAAAATAGGAAAGTTACCAAAAATAAAAAATAAAAATATTTGAAAAAGGAAATAAATAAGTTTCAATTTATTTTATTAATATTAGTACTATTTGATTTTGATTGATATTTCCTTTTTGTTTGTTTTTCTTGGCAGCCACTCTACTACACGGATAAGGCATCACCTTTAATATATACATTAATACATCACGCAGTAAGGGGGAGCGAATTCTTCCAATCATTCAATACATACACGAAGCTGCACAAGAGAGAGAGAGTAGAGGAAGGAAGCACAGAAAAGTGGAGAAATTGGTGGGCACTGTTCATCAATCTTGTTTAGTTCTTGCTCCTTTCTTCTTGAATTTTTCTCATGGTTTTGGGTCCAATTTTGGAATCAATTAATCTTGTAATTTTGATGTAACCCATGTGTGGCTAATTTCCTTTTACAACTTAGAGAGCTATGAACTTGTTTGTGACTTGGAGATTTTTCCCACTTATTAGTTATGCTTAATTTTAATTCAGTTTATTTAATCTTGCTTTTAATTATTATTGTTTAGTGATTGGCCACCATTGAACATGTTTAGGGAATTTAGAATTGAACTCGACGGAGGGAATTCTAAATAGACCGTGAGATTAAATAATGTGGAATTAGATTTTTAATCTAAGGAATTATATTTAATTTAATTTGCATCTAGGATAGACATATACCTAGAAGCTCCGCATAATCAAATTAGAGTGTTACCGATATAAATTGTACCTAGTTAATACGTGTGAGATATTACACAATTAATTTAGGTAAGGTTATAAGTGGACCGACAGGCATTTATAGACACTTAGACTCTAGATTAGCTGATTAAATTAAGGCATAATTAATTTAGTAGGAATAAAATCTAAGAAGCAAGCAAGGGATTAGTGACTCTAAGTTGTTTGTTAAAGCTTGAATTTAATCCATTTCAAAGTTTGCAGTTTTTATTATATATTAGTTAATTTTCTTTTACTCGTTTGAACTCATTCTTGTTTCGCTCAACTTAAATAAAAGTAGGAGATTTAATGCCTAATTATTCGTTGTTTTGAGTCTCTGTGGGATCGACCTTGATTTGCCATTTTACTATTTCTACGGCCCGTACACTTGCGGAGCTTTATTTAAATTTTGGTAGCATAAGAAATTATCTTTTTAATTAAATATATACTTAATAATAAATATATCTTTTTAATACTAGTTATATGGTAAATTATTTTATCTTTTAATAATAAATATATCTTTAGCTAGTTTCCTTAATGTGGAAAAATTAGTTATGGAAAATGACAATAAAATATTTTATTGTTAGGGAAATAATGGTGACAGTAAAATAATTTACCATTGTGTGCTTTTGTCAAATTGGAGTCATCTTACTGGGTTTAACGGTATTTTATTGTCTTTTTTCTCAACTAATTGACTAATATATTAGATTAGGTATAGAAGGTATTATGTTAAGGGTGAATGGTAAAAAATGACCATGTATTTATATCTAAGGTGCATCTGGTATCTTGTACTTTTTTTTGGCTCAAAATTTTCCATCAACTTTCAAATTCGGGTCAATAATGACTTTTGCACCAAATTAGTCCAACGAATATAATGACTCCTCCGTCAAACTAGCATAAAGGATGTTTCAAATTCGTGTTAATAATGACTCATCCGTCAAACTGGCTCAACAAAAATTAGATTCCTGTGAAATTCCCGTGTAGGACCTACCCATTAAATGGTAACGGAAATTAGGCCAGTTTGACAAAGGAGCCATTATTAGCCCGAATTTGAAACGTTCGTTGAGCCAGTTTGACGAAAGAGTCATTATTAGCTTGAATTTGAAACGTCCGTTGGACGACTTTGATGGAAAAGTTATTATTGACCCAAATTTTGAAAGTTGATGAACAATTTTAAGAAAATAAATAAATAAATATAATGTGTCAGATGCACCTTAAACATCAGTGCAAAATCATTTTTGACCTTTTAACCTTTTTTTTTTGACAAATGACCCTTTTAACCTTACCTTAAAGTAATTTTGAGCTTTGGATTCTACGATAGGGAGGGGAACTCTGTAAATACTCCCTCCGGTCCTAATTATAAGAGCCAGTTGACTTTTTTTGAGAGATTAAGGAAGCAAATTAAACCCCTAAATCGTAGTATATACGAAATATAATTTGATTATATAATAGTTTATAAGTAAAATAACTTAGTTTTGAGGAAAAAAAAAACAAATATATACAATTCATAATGGTGTATTTTACATCCTTAATTTTTCTAAAAAGGTCAACTGGCTCTTATAATTAGGACTGGGAGTACCAAATAGTGAATGGTGAAGTTGACTCCAAATCTCCAACTCTGTAAAAAAAGTCTTTGGGTCAATCCATGAAGTACTTGTCCTTTCTGATGAGTGGTTCTGGTTTGATTCTATCATCTTTCTTATCTTCTTGTTCCTCTCTTTCCATTCAACTCACATCTGATCTCTCTCTGCTCTTCCCTTCAATTCTCACACCATTTCAATCCTCACTCTCTGTCTCTCTTCACTCCCTTCTTCTTTTACTCAAGTCAAGCTTATTTCGCAATTTTTCTCATATAAGCTAGTTTTCAAAAACCCCTCGAAAAAATTTGTGTGCTTTCGTTTGCATATCTCTCTTCTTGCTCATTTTCTTATGCATCATCAACTAATTTGTTTCAATCAAAAAAGTATTTAAAAATTTCGAAAAAAAGAACAAAAAATTGTTTCAATTTTTTTATGTCCTCTTCAGTTCAATATAAACTTACCCAAAAGAAGAAAAAAAAGGTTGGTGTTTTCGTTTAAAATCTCTTTAGCTGTAACTTTTCTTGCTTTGATTAAGTTGGTTGCTTTCTTGTCAATGTTGGGGGGGGGGGGGGGGAATTTTCTTTGGAAGGCTTTGTACTGCTTGCCTGTATTTAAGCCTTTAATTTAGATCTGATCTAAATTTGAGAGAGAGAGAGAGAGAGATTTCCTTTTTTGTTAGGTATTGTTGTCTCTATACATACTGTCGATTTTGTTGTAATCCATCATATATAAAAATATAAGAAGGAAGAAGAAGTGCGCACTTTAGAAGTTTGGGTGGTGTCTTCATCTTTGTTTATCAGACGCAAGAATGCGGTGCTGATCATAAAAAAGTGATACTGGTAAAGTCTTTCTCATTGATTAGAAACGAGTATGTACTTCCCATGAAGGGCTTGTGCTTGTACATTTTTTCAAGATTTGATATTTTGATAGTTATACTAATTTTAAAATGAAAATATTTCAATCAATAGAAATTTTTTGATCACGAATAAAGTTTTAAAGTTGTTAAACTAATTTTGGATTTGGATTGGTATGATATATTTCCTGTTTACTCTCTCTCTCTCTCTCTCTAATTTTGGATTTGGATTGGTATGATATATTTCTTGTTTACTCTCTCTCTCTCTCACTCTGTGCGCTTTTCATGACACCACGTGTTTATAGATAGTCTTTATTTTAATCTATTCTTGTTTTAATTTTTGCCAACGTATTTTATGTTTGTCCTATGTGTTCACAGATTTAAAAAACACCACACTTCATTCAGCTGCACGCTGATATGTAAAATGTGTAGATAACATAGGTGAGTCTATCACCGAAATTTTATCGTCATATCTAATGATTAATGGGTGGGTCTCACATTAATGTTTTTAGATTTCGGCCCAAAGTTGTTTATTTTTCTGGGCCAGTAATTTTGGTGTTGGCGCTGATATTTTTTTTTCCATACACTTGTCACTAATTACTTTCAGTTTGTTCGTGGCCCGAATTTTTTTTTTTTGGGGAGGGGGAATAGGTTGAAATTCATCAATGCACTAATAGTTCTGATTTTTTTAATTATATCATAACTTTGATATATATTAACTTTCTTTACTGTTTCCTTTTTTATTTTCTTTTTTCAGCATTGAAATATTTTTTTTTTATATTAACTTATGCTGCTTCTTTACTGTTTCCGTTTTTATTTTCTTTTTTCAGCATTGAAATATATATTTTTTATATTAAATTTGATATATATTAACTTATGCTGCTTCTTTACTGTTTCCTTTTTTATTTTCTTTTTTCAGCATTGAAATATATTTTAATTTAAAATTTTATTCAAACAAAAATAAATGATAATTTCAGAATGCATTTTCGGTGGAAAGGCAACATATAAAGTATTTATATTTTTTTAACTTTTAAAAAGCAATTATAACATCGTACTATTGTATAATGTTCAAAGACATTGGTATTAGCGTGTTTTTCTTTTCAATTTTCTCTTACAAAATGTTTTTGCTTATATTTTGGGTAGACACAAGAATGGAGATTGTTTGGAGCATTGTTGGAAAATGTGTGGAACCGATAGTACATTATACAGTGGAGCCGCTAGTAGGCTATACTGTGGCACCCATTGCAAGGCAAGTGGGTTATGTGATTTTCTACAACCACAATTTCAAGAATCTGAAGGATCAAGTTGCGAAGCTGAAGAGAGAAAAGGACACTGTCAGTCATGAAGTGGAAGCAGAAAGAAGAAATGGGCGACAAATTCGTAGTGATGGAAAGAGCTGGCTGGACAGAGTAGATGAAATCATCGAAGCAGCAGAGCAACTTGGTGATGATCCACGTCGTAGTAATGCTGCTTGCTGCAAGGGACCTTTTCCTGATTTAAAGTCACGACATCAACTCAGTAGAAATGCAAAGAAAATGGCTGCAAACATTTCTGAAGTAATGCAAGGAAAAGATAACATTTATCCTCTTACGTTTTTGCCTAATCTAGAGGGAGTTGGCTCCGCATCTGTTACAAGTAGTGACAAGCTTGAGTCAAGAAGGAAAATGAAGGAAGACATTGTGCTGGCTCTAAGAGACCTTAACTTAAGCCGAATAGGGGTATATGGGCTTGGCGGAGTGGGAAAAACCACTCTTGTTAAGGAAATTGCTAAACAGGTTAAAGATGACAAGCTGTTTGATGAAGTTGTTGTGGCTAACATATCCCAAGCTGCTGATCTTGAAAGAATTCAAGGTGAAATTGCAGATTTCTTAGGTCTACGCTTTGAAGAGACTACCATAGCTGGAAGAGCGGATCGCCTAAGGCAGAGGATTAAAAATGAGAAAAGTATCCTTGTAATATTGGATGATATTTGGGCTACACTTGATTTAGATAAGCTTGGAATTCCTCCAAATGATCATAAGGGTTGTAAGCTATTGTTAACTTCTAGAAATCTAGATTTATTACGAGACATGGATACTCAACAACAATTCTTTGTAGATGTTTTAAATGACGGAGAATCTTGGACCTTGTTTGAAGATATGGTGGGTGATGTTGTTAAAGATGATTGTTTGCGTGGTGTGGCAAAACAAGTGGCCCAAAAATGTGCAGGCTTGATTGTTCTTATAGTGACAGTGGCAAGAGCATTAAAAAATAAAGACGATATTGATTCTTGGAGAAATGCCTTGAACCAGCTGTTGATTGTTGATAAGAAAGGAATGAATGAGAAAATTTATTCTACTTTGGAGTTTAGTTATAATCATCTTGAGGGTGATGATGTGAAAGAACTTTTCTTGTTTTGTGGATTACTAGGTCCAAAAATTGATGTTGATTACCTTTTGAAATGTACAATGGGTTTAGGCATATTCAAGCAAACTTGTACTCCACAAGGTGCAAGAGTAGAACTTCACAGGTTGATTGGTTCATTAGAGGCATCATGTCTATTACTCAAAAGCAACTCAAATGAGCAAGTTAACATGCATGACATTGTACGAGAAGTAGCAGTCGCAATTGCTTCAAAAGAGCATCATGTTTTCAAAATTGGAACGGGTATTGAGCTCAGAAAGTGGCCACCAGAGGAATTCCTTCAAAGATGCCCTCAAATTATCTTAGACTGTCACATTCCTAAGCTCCCAGAAAGGTTAGAGTGTCCTAATATTAAACTTTTCTACTTATTTAATAAGAATGAATCATTAAGTATCCCAGATTCGTTTTTTGAAGGCATGAAAAACCTGAAAGTGTTGGATTTGACAAGAATGCACTTACCTGCGTTGCCCCAATCTTTTCATTCCCTTATCGATCTTGAAACACTTTGTCTGGATCAATGCTCTTTGAGAGATATGACTAATATTAGAGCTTTAACGAATTTACAGATTCTCAGTCTTTATGGATCGTCTATGATAACATTGCCTAGGGAACTAGAACAATTGACTCATCTTATAATGTTGGATTTGACCAATTCTGGAGTTGAAATCTTCCCTTCCAACATTATATCAAAATTGACCAAATTGGAGGAGTTGTATTTGGGCAATGCCTCCATCAAGTGGGAGCAAAAAGATTTAAACGAGGAAAATAAAAATGCTTCCCTCAGTGAGCTTAAGCATTTGACAAACTTGATTGCTCTAGAAATTCAAGTCAAAGAGGCTTCAGTTCTGCCAAGGGACATTATGTTTGACAAGCTAGAAAGATACAAAATAGTGGTAGGAGATGTTTGGGAAGGATCTGATAGTTATGGGGCCTCCAAAATGTTGAAGCTTAAACTTGGTACTGTCATTCATTTAGATCATTGGATTATAGAACTTATTAAAGGAGTGGAGGATTTGTACTTAGATGAAGTAAACGGAATCTCGAATGTGCTTTACGATTTGAATAAAGAAGGATTTCCTTTCTTAAGACACCTTCAGCTCCAAAATAATGGGAATATTCAACACATCATCAACTCAATGGAAAGAAAACCAAGCCATGCATTCTTCCCAAAGTTGGATACATTAATACTTCAAAATCTCAACACATTGGAGAAGATATGTGATGGCTCATTTTTGAATAATTCTTTCGCAAAACTTAGATCAATTAAAGTCCAATGTTGCGGCCAGATGAAGTATCTCTTCTCAGTGTTGATGGTCAAAGTTCTTTGCCAACTTGTTGAGATTGAAGTTTCGGAATGCAATTCTATGAAGAAGATTGTGTTTGAAGAAAACACTTCCCCAAACTCAGAGGTTGTTGATGACAATATTGAGTTTTGTTCATTGCAATCCTTGACTTTACGATATATGCCAGCCATGGAGGATTTCTACTCTGGTTTTCTCACTTCTTCAACAACAAGTAAGCAAAGATTAACATCGTCTACAAATGTTCCATCATATTTTTTTAATACAAAGGTATTTGTTTTATTATTATATTGCATCTAACTGCTTGTGCGTATACACATATATACATGTTTGAACTGATAAGATATTATCATAAATACTAATGAAAACGTAACATATCAAATTTAGTTTTATTAGGAAAACTGTTTTTATGTTTGACCAATATATATGTGCATGATGTGGATTACTGGATTAATAAATTCTAAAACCAAAATATCAAAAATTTTCAACATTTTCTCTGCTCTTACATTATTTTAGTGTTTTTTCATCCTTGTATCATGATTGACTTACTAATGGATGAAAAGAAATTCACAATCACTCGATCATGTATGGTAAGTGCTAAATTAAAATGAATATAGCATACATTATAACATAAAAATACAGATAACTTTCACATCTGTTAAAGTATAACCTATTTTATTCTTCGTAGAATTTCTACTGATATACACTACATAATATTTTAATCAACAAACACTTTTTAAGTGTTGTCTTATAATATGAGTAGGGCATAAGCTTTTGGGCCAAATAAGATCAATAACAATATTATTTATTGTTAGTTTATTAATTCTTGATATATTCATCATGCTTATGCAATTTATTTATTTTATTCATTTACCACAATGAAAATTAGAATTTTTTTTAAACAGGTTAAGTTTTCTACTTTGAAGACTCTAAAGTTGAGTTCAATCCATTTGGAAAGTATTTGGCAAGAAGATCACCTTGTTGTAGCCAGCTCTTTTCACAAGTTGTCTAACCTGACAATCAAGGAGTGTAATGGCTTGAAGTATTTATTCTCATCTTCTATGATTGGAAATTTTCCAAACCTTAAGGTAGTTGAAGTAAGAGAGTGTGAGATTATGGAGCAGATAATTGGTCCAGAGGGGAGAAATGGTACTTCAATAGAAGAGGTTATAACTTAATGATATGACTTGAGTATATTAGACCATATTCAAATAAATTCTGAGTCATTAAAGATCAAATATTTTTTATTGTTTATTATATGGACTTATGAATTTTGAATTGTGCATTGCATCACAGATTGATCATCCAATATTGGAGAGAGTTGTAATAAGCAACATGAAGAGGCTAAAGAAAGTATGGCACTCCCAATTTCAAGGGTTGAAGACTATGGAGGTTAATAATTGTGAGAAATTAGAGAATATTTTTCCATGTGATATTCACACATCATTTGGAAGAATGGAGACATTGAAAGTAAGTGATTGCGGCTCAGTGAAAGAGATATTCCAATTACCTGCCAATGAAGTCCATAGTGGAGAAGACACACGATTGAAGAAACTCCACCTACTTTGCTTGCCCAAGTTGAAACAAATATGGAGCAAGGATCCCCAACAGAATTTCCGCTTTCATAATCTCCAAGATGTTGTTGTTGAAAATTGTGAAAACTTGGAATATCTCTTCCCATTTTCAGTAGCCATGGATCTTCCCCAACTCGAAACACTCAAAGTGCATTATTGTGGGATGAATGAAATTGTAGGAAAGAAAGAGGGACCCATTGAGGAAAAGGCCATATTCCACTTTGATCGATTATACTCCTTGCAGATTTGGAACATGCTTCAACTTGATAGGTTTTATGGTGGAAGTCATAGTTTAACGTGCCCATCATTGAGGGAGTTATGGATCTACAACTGTGCAAAATTGATGCTATTGGGGAGACAGAGTACAAGTAACCATAGAAAGAATGCTGATGACCAAAATCCATACATCTCTACGCAAACGCCTCTCTTCATAATTGAAGAGGTTTGAACCATCCATCAGATGTTTATTGTTCTTAGAAATATCTAACTTGTTATAAAACAATAGTTTTTTTAATTTAACTAGTTCATACATCTCAACCTTCTAATATATTTCATGGAAAACAATTATTACATGGTTTAAAGGTCAGAAACATTCTAGGACATTTTATTTTCCATACGAAGTATTCTATTTTCAATAAAACATTAATATATTTCAAAATATTATAAAATTATAAGAAGAAAAATGTATGGAAATCTTACGTGATGTTTATTGCTTTTTGGTTATATAGCCTAATGGAACCTAATTTATTTGTGTTTTGTGCTTGTTTGTGTGTGGTCAAATAGTTCTTATTTTTTTTTTTTTTTTTTTTTTGCTGTATAAACATTTCTTATTGTTTCTTATATGTAAGAGAAAATTAATTATGTTTTAGGTGATTCCAAAGTTGAAACTATGGTCATTAAATAAAGAGGAGGCCATAATGTTGTTGCAAGACCCACAATGGAAGGATGTGTATTTGAGTAAATTGAAGGTTCTACGATTGTTTGATTTTGTGGAGGATGAAGTAGCTGCAACTTTTCTAGACTCGATTCTGCAGAAGGCATCAAACTTCAAATCTCTAGTTGTTGAACATAGTTCCCTCAAAGAGATATTCCGAGACAATAGAGTTGCAGATAAAGAAGGCAGCAACAAAATTAACACCAAGCTTGAAGCTTTAAGATTAGATGATCTACAGTTGCAATACATATGTAGAGAAGGATGCAAGATAGACCCAATTCTCGAGGTTCTTGATGTTTTATGTGTGCAAGAATGTGCGAATTTGAAAGTTTTGGTTCCTTCCACTGCAACTTTTTCCCACTTGACATATTTGGAGATCACCAAGTGTAATGGATTGATAAACTTAATTCTCTCATCAACTGCTAGAAGTCTGGTCAATCTGCGAGACATAACATTAAAAGAATGCAAGTCACTTGAAGAAATAGTAACGCAGATGATGAACGAGGAAAACGATGAAATTGTATTCAGAAGTATGAGAACTTTAACACTGGAACGCTTGCCGAGACTCAATAGTTTTTCATCAAGCCACTGTTTCTTTAGGTTCCCATTGTTGAAGAAAGTTGTTGTGAGGCAATGCCCAAGGATGAAAACCTTCTGTGAAGGAGCAACAAGCACACCAATGCTCAGAAAGGTAATTTTAAAAGAGGGGAAAGATGAAGAATGGTGTTGGGAGGCTGACTTGAACAGAACAATAAAAAAGATCTATGTGGATAAGGTATGTTATATTCCTTCTAAATTACATAGTGTCAAACAGATTGTAAAATCCTGTTGTTTAACAAATCTTCATTGTCATTCTATTTTAACTAACACTATTAATTCCTTGGCTTGCAGATTTCATTCCGTACCCTGGAGCATCTTGAGCTATCATTGTATCATGAGCTAAGAGACTCTTGGATTTGTCTTGTTGAGAACGGAATATTCTGTAATTTGAAGTCTATATTTGTGGAACAATGTGACTTCTTGTCACATGTTCTTATTCCTTCAAATCTGCTAAGAGCCTTGGGAAACTTGGAAGAAATTCAAGTAAGAGACTGTGATTCATTACAAGTTGTGTTTGAATTTGATATTACAAGAGAAGAGGCAATATCTGAGAAAGCGGCGAGCCATCTGCGAAATATTTGCCTATTTAATCTGCCTAAACTCCAATCCATATGGAAACCAAGCCTTGAAAGAAAAGGGAAAGATGATGCAGTTGCTAAGGTATGGTTCGGTATATTTCATAAAGATGAAAGTGCTATTGTTATACTCTTCTATTTTTTTTTTATGTTATCAATAGGTTTCAAATATTCTATTTGTTTTTTTTTAAACGTATCTCAGCTATTAATTCTCAAAAGTTTTGTTTTTATGCTTTGCTTTCAATAATCATAATTAAAGCGCAGAAAAGTAGTCAATCACCCCTTTTGATCATCCAACATTCCTTTCTGTTTAAATTAACTATAGTTAATGTAAACTGACCGGATAGGTGTTCAACTGCCAAAAGCCAAGTTTTGTGAGAGAAAACAATGTGATAGTAGCAACCATAGAATACATTTTATACAAGTTTGAAACTCAACATGGGGTTAAGTTAGGAGGCATGTATATATTTTGAAAAGGAGAATGCAAGGCACGCTCCAGAGAACTCTGGAGCTAAGAGCCTTGGGGAACTTGGAAGAAGTTCAGCTAAGAGACTGTGATTCCCTAGAAGTTGTGCTTGAATTTGATACTGCAAAAGAAGAGGCGAGTCATCTGCGAAACATTCTCCTATTTAATCTGCCTAAACTCAAATAAATATGGAAATCAAGCCTTGGAGGGAAATGAGAAGAGGATGCCGTTCAAATCCAACATCAACAACCTCTGTCTTTTACTGCTAAGGCATGGTTGGATATCATTTATAAGGATGAAAGTGCTGTAGTTGTACTCTTCTAATATTTTTGATGTTATCAAGAGGTGTTTGATATTCTATTTGTTTTTGAAAACATACCAACTAATTAATTCTGGAAATTTTTTATTTTATATTTAGTTTTGAATATTTATAATTAGTGAAAAGTTGTCAATAACTCATTTGATCATCTTTTATTCCTTTTAGTTTTAAATAATTATAATTAATTCAACAATGACTGGATTGGTTTTCAACCACCAAAAGCCTAATGTGACAGAGTAGAAAACTGTAAAAGACATTTGAATAAGTTTTCAAACTCAACAAAACAAGAGAAGGCTTATCTTTAAAATCAACAACACGTAATTGGTCACATTTTGGGAACAACTTTATATATTTAGTTACAGTTTTTTCTGCCAATTAGATTATGTTTAAGGAGTTGATAAGCTTTAGAGAATAGCTTAGTAGAGCATCTGGCTATCAAATCTTAAATATATTCAAAAAGATTTTTCAACTCACAGAATACATCTTAAATTTCTGTTAGTTTGCCTAAAACAGAGTTTAATCGAGTTCTGCATTTATTTCAATAAAACTTATCCCTACTATAGTTTATCATTAATTGTGAAACTCTTGAGTTTACTACAGGTTCTTCTACCCAAATTGGAAACAATAATATTAGAAGACATGAAAAACTTGGAGACGATATGGCACCCTATCATAACTTCAAGTTCCATGGGCAGCTTCGAGACACTGAAAGTGAAAAACTGTCATAAAATTGAGCATATACAACTCTAGAAACATTGAAGGTTGAAGATTGTGACTTAATGCAGGAAATTTTCCAGGTGGATGTAGATGGTATTTGCAGTGGAGATCATACAGCACAGCTCAATAATTTAACCCTACTTAGATTGCCAAAGCTGAAACAAATTTGGAGCAGAGATCCTCAATCAAATCTTTCCTTCAAAAGTCTGCAAGTTGTGCGTGTTCAAAACTGTTATGATTTAGAGTACCTTTTTCCATTCTCCATAGCTAAGAACCTACCTCAACTTGAAACAATTACAATAAATAATGCTCGAAAGATGAAGGAAATTGTTTCCAAGGGAGAAGAGCCCTTAGATAATCCTGTCGAATTTGTGATTAACCAACTAACCTCAATGGTGCTTTGGAATTTACAAGATTTGCAGGGATTTTATCCCAGAAATCACAGTTTATCTTGTCCGATGATGAATGAGTTAGATGTATACAATTGTAAGAAATTGAAAGTGTTCAAGACACAAGGAACACGGATTACAAGTAGCCAAGGAAGGCTTTCTGATGGCATCAATCTCCAACTCTCGGTGCAACAACCTCTTTTCACACTCGAAGAGGTATGCCTCATTCTTAACAAAACAAAAGAGTGAAATCTTAATGCTTGTCCAAAGGTTGTCAATAATGTTCAATTATGTATGGAACTGATCGTTGGCACGTTAAAAATTCTTGATTATAGTATTACCGCTGTCAAAATTACTTATATTTAACATTGCTCAGGACTAGGAACAATCTTCGCCAGTGAAAAACTTGCAACCTTATGCATATATAGTAAGATAACAGAACAATCAATAAACTAATTTACTGGTTTGAGGTTTCTCTAGACACGGAAAAAATGAAAGCAAGCTTTCTTTCTTTGATATTTTCACTTTCCACTCTATAATGAAGCTGGGTTTTATGCACTAATTGTATGATATAGGTCATGGATAACTTGGAGAAGTTGGCCCTATCCAGCGAGCATTTGAGCATTATATTGCAAGAACACCTTTCTGGGGAACACTTCAAGAAACTCAAAGTTCTTACATTACTAGAGATTGAAGATGATCAAACGACTTTCCCACATTGGTTTCTCCAAAACATGCCTGGTCTTGAGCATCTCATCGTGGAATTGAGTTCTTTCAAGGAAATATTTCAAAAAGAAGTACATATCCATCCGGAAGGAAAAATTGAGAACACAACACGAATAAAAAGGTTGACACTCAATAGATTGCAAGAACTCCATCATATATGTAAAGAAGGATGCCAAATAGACCCGATTCTTGAAGTTCTAGAGTACCTAGATGTGAATGAATGTTCAGAATTAAAGATCTTGGTGCCTTCTGCTGTAACCTTTAATCACCTGACATATATAAAGGTCCAAAATTGCAAGGGACTGATTTATTTAATTGCCTCTTCAACAGCAAGAAGTCTGAACAAGTTAACAACTTTGAAGATTAGAAAGTGTGACTCAATCGAGGAAATTGTGGCAGGAAAGGGAGGGGATATCATAAATGAAATCACATTCAACAACCTACGAGTTTTGGAACTTGATAATTTGTCAAAACTCCAGGTGTTTTGCTCTGGTAACTGCTTGTTGAAGCTTCCAGTGTTGGTGAAACTTGTAATAAGGCAATGTCCAAGAATGACTGGCTTTTCTACAGGGGAGACAAGTGCACCAATGCTTCAAAAGATAGTGACAGATGACGAAGATGGAAAATGGTGCTGGGATGGCGATCTTACTAAAACAGTCAATAAGATGTTTCATGATGTGGTACGTTTTTATTTACTGAAATTAATAATCATAGCATGAAGAGCGTCATAATGTCGTTTCTAAGCGATGTTCTCCTGTCACAATTTCTTTTTCACGTATTATGAAAGTTATTTGCAAATAATGGCAAATTTATTGTGTGAAGTGATTTGATGTTTGTGTACCTGGTATGTTTTGATTTAAGGAAAAAAATTCATGTAGACTTGGAGAATATATAATTATTCGTTCTATATAGATTCAATCAATTTTTTTATTTGACAAACAAAAAGAAAACATCATTTCATTACAAGAAAAGTAAACTTTTATTGTTTCAATGGATAATTTAAATATAAAACCAAAATTCATCTAGGGAAAATGACAAAAAAAAAAAAATACCTTCCAAATTTCAAAATCCCAATAACTATTTTAGTATAGGTATTAACAACCATCAATAACTTAAAATCACTATTTGGGATTTTGAAATCTGGAAGTTATTTTTTTGTCATTTTCCCATTTATTCTCAATCTGAACACATTTTAAAAGTTATCGAAATGTGTTAAAACATAAAAAATCATGAAAAGGCTTTTGTATAATTACACATTTCCACTAATAAATTGTCATTAGTGTGACTGCTTGAACTTCTGTCATTCGATATTTGTTTTAAAATTTGAAATGTTCATATTATTTAAATAAAGTATTCAAATTCCATAGATTTTAAATATATAATCTAAATGTATCTATCCAAACACATTCTAAAAGTAATTTAACTGCGGTAACACGTAAAATAAACCAAGAAAATGAGTTTGCTTTTTTAATTAATTCTGTCAGTTGTTAATAACTACGTTAATCATGAGATATGCGTCAATCTTAGCCAATACATTGTTTTAATGCCCTTTCATTATCTCCTACCTTGATGATCATTTGTATAGGTGGCATTTAGCAACTTCAATTATTTGGAACTTTCTGAATATCCAGAATTGGAAGAATTATGGTATGGCCCAGTTGGGCGGAAAATATTCTGCAATTTGAGGCACCTGGTGGTGCGTAAATGTACATTCTTATCCAACATGCTTTTTTCATCAAATTTACTTCAATTGTTGTATACATTAGAGGAACTGGAAGTAGCAGGGTGTGATTCATTAGAAGCAATATTTGATGTAAAAGCATTGGATGACAAAGCAATGGATTCAAAGAAAGTTAGTGGGTTGAAGAAATTGACACTCTCGGAGCTTCCAAATTTGAAACACATATGGAATAGAGAAGCAGAAGAAATAATCAGTTTTGGAAATTTACAGATTGTGAAAGTTGACAAGTGCCAACACTTGAAATATTTGTTTTCTGTCTCACTATGCCATGACTTGAGGCAACTTGAGGAGCTTCACATTGAGTCTTGCGGTGTTCAAGAAATTGTTTCATTCAAAGAAGGACCAGAGGACCTTGAGTTTGATTTTCCTCGGTTAATAAGGTTGGTGCTATGGAATTTGACGCAGGTCACTAATTTCTGTCCAAAAAGATATACTCTAGAGTGTCCTTCACTGAAGGAATTAAATGTTCGTGGATGTGAAGAACTTCAAATATTTGCGTTTGACGATTTGAATCCTCAACCGCTTGCTGACATTGATTTGCAAATGAAGCAAGCTTTGTTTAACATTGAAAAGGTATGCACTCCTTTTTTAATGATTTAATTTGTCTGTCTATAATTTCATTTTTTTTCTAAACAAAGAATACTTGATTGTAAAGAACTAAAACTATATATGTGGCTTGTGAAAACAAAACCAAAAAAAAAGTTTTTTTGGACATGTTAGTTGTTTTTATGATAAAGGGAACAAATTACATTTTGGCTTTTCAGGTGTCCCAAAATTTGGAGGAGTTACCATTAAATAAAGATGACACTATGAGGATATTAAATGGCAACTATGGCAAAAATCTCTTTAACAACATCAAAAGGCTTTGTTTGCAACAATTTCAGGAAACTCCAATTTAAGTTTCTAAGTGCTTTGATACAAATATTCCCAGCAACAACCACACTTCAAACCCACTGCAGTACTTTCAAAACACTCTTTCCTTCAAAAGAAGTTGGTCTTTGTAGTATTGAAAGCCACACCCAAATTAAAACATTGTGGCTATATCAATTGGAGCACCTTGAGCATATATGGAGTGATGATGAGTCAACATCACATCCACTCATTCAAAACCTTGAATATCTGTATGTATATAAATGCTCTAGGTTAATAAGACTGGCACCACGTTCTGCATCCTTCAAAAACTTAATTTCCTTAGAAGTGGAGGATTGCAATGGGCTTACATACTTAATGACATCTTACACTGCAAAAAGTTTGGTCCACCTCACAAGTTTAGAAGTTCGCAATTGTGGGATGCTAGATGAAGTTGTGATGCCGGATAAAGGAGAACCAGAAGAAGATATCATATTTGAAAGCTTGAATTATTTGGAACTAACTGGTTTATCAAGTTTAAAAAACTTTTGCTCTGGAAAACCCACCTTCATATTCCCATCTTTGGTGACATTAGAAGTGACTGGATGCCACAAAATGCAAAGTTTCTCATATGGAGTCATCATTGCCCCATTTTTGAAATTGGTAAAAGTGGAAAATGGAAAGAAATGTTGGAAAGAGGACCTAAACACCACTATTGTGCAGTTTTTCATAGACAAGGTATGTATGTCAACAAAATAAAGTCGAAAACTACTTATCCCTTCTTATCTTCTTGTCTTTCATTTCTGTCTCCCCATCAGGTGATAAAATATGCTTGTCTGTCTTTGATCTTTGTCTGGAAAAACTATAGAATAATACTTGGACACTGTAATTTACTGTAATTTAGTAACAAAAATTGTTCATAAAATATTTATCGGTGATTTGAAAAAATTTTTGAACAAAAATTAGTATTTCTTTCCTATAGAGTTAATTGTCCAAGACGCACATGAATTCTCACATCATGATAGAATTCTGGTTGCATAATTATTGATTCAGACAAAACTACTTAAATTTAAATGTGATTTTAGTGTCATAATATGATGTTTGCTTGCCTGCCTCAATTAGGCAATTGGAGAAGAAGTTAAAGGTGACTACAAAGAATCTTCGAGTAGCAATATACAAAGTAGTCAAGTGCATCAAATGATTGCGAGTACAAGCAGAGCATTAAGCTCTGAGGAGCATGAATCAAAATCAAACGCTGATGATATTATTGATCAAGGGAAGCAGGAAATGCACAAACTTCCTACTCCACACGCAGGTACGCATTCTTCGTTTATTCGTAAATAATCATTATATTTTATCATTAATTTTATTTCCATACAGATTTTAGTTGTTTTTGTTACCATGTTGTATTCTATATTTATAAAAAATCATAAGATATTATATTAAAATAATAATCACATGATCCAGAAATGCTTTTCTACAAGAATTTGACCGATTAAACTGCAAAACTCTGTTGTAGCTTAAAACAGAGCAACTTTTTTAAATCTCTATATAATTAAGAATTTTTCCCACAAAATATGAATCATTTTTTTTTTCTGAATTCCATTTTTACTTGTATATGTAGCTATTGATGCTTCACCATCACAAGCTTTAGAATCCGACACCTCATCAATCCAAGATGAAGGTACTATATAGTAGTTTTCGGCTTCCAATTTTCGTAAATGATCTAAATTTTTTGTTTATTTTTTGCTATACATCATGGCATTTTAGTCCTGACCATATTATTGACTATGAGGTATTCGATCATGAGTGAGCTAAAATCTACTAGAAAAGGAAGACGACTCAAACATCTAAGTGTTAATTTATAATCAAGCCACAACTTCTAAACTTATTGACAATAAAAGAGGAATGCGTTTTTCCTTTTTATATTAGATAGAACTAATTTACTTTTATTTTTGCAGAATAGTGTCATTTTGTGTAATGATGAGTTTTATTTTTAATAAAAAAATCAATTATTTAGGTCTTCAAAATCAAGAGATGTATGAGATTAGCTTTGTAAAGCCATTGGTTCAATCAAGCAAACTTGCGCCGAGCACTACCATGGTATTTGATGCAGGTACTTGCTTAGTACTTTTTGTTTTATTAATTTTTTTTTTTTAAATTGGGATGCACAAGATAAATCACAGGATTTACAACTTTAGCCAAGTGAACATTTGCTTGTCCCGGCCCCCCCATCTATTATAAATGATGGCGAAGAAAGTAGTATTGCATTTTGAAGGAACTAGTTTTACTTATTTTACTGCAAAATCTATATTGTTAAGTTTTTTCTGTTCTTTTCTCTTAAAAATCAACATGGTTATTTAGAAACAGCCATTAAAAAACCATTGGTTTAAAATGCAGAAGACATGTTAATCCCTGCATCAGTTCAACACATAGGTATTGATTAGTGCATTTTATACATTTTAGAAGGAAAAAATTTTATGAAACTTGTTTTGTGGTCTCTAAATTTGCCAACTATTCTATAACTTATTTATTATATTATTGGTACTAACTTTTTATTGAATTGATTAAAATAAACTAGAAGAATCACATGACTCAAATGTTCATCTTGGTGAGAATTGGTTCAGACAAGCCACAACTTCTATTGCTGCAGATTATAAACAAGGTAATATTTTCTTTTTTACTTGTGAAGGGGGGAAATTATTTAAATTACCTTTCCAGAATATTGTGTTATTCTATTTTCTAATTTTTTTAGGAAATTGTTTTTCTAGATGTTGTGACTCAAGAGACATATGAATCCAATAAGACGTTCTTAGTTCATGATGCCCAAAATGTATTGGATCCTACCATGGTTGATGATACAGGTACTGGAATTATATTACTTTTGTAGTCTCCAAGTTGTCAAAGAGGAACAAATACTTGTAGAATTTGTTCTTCATATTTTAGGTTTCAATAGTCTACTTTATTTTACTTCCCATTCATAATTCATTCTTTTTACTGGGAATATCCCTTTTATAAATTAATGAATTTTTCTAATGTTCTGTCATGTGACTTGGAATCACTTACGAAAATCAGTTGACCCAGAAATAATTCTTGGGAACAATTTGTCCTGCAAAACTACAAACTATGAAATAGTTGAAAACAGAGCAGGTAAGGCTTTTTAATCTTTTCACAAAAAAGAAAATAACTTTTATTTTGTTAACAATACATGAGTCACCCAGCTATTCCATGATTTTAATTTCCTTTTAACTGTCTAATCAGCTATTGATCCAGCTCCTTTACAAGCTTCGTCTTCATCAATAACACCAGTGGCAGATTTTTGCAGTAGCTTTAAGGAGTTGGACAAATTTCTTATTCCACATACAGGTACCGATTAAGACTGCCCTGTATTCTTTGTTCATTCATAAACAAGTGAACCTTATTTTATTATTGCTCCAGCCTCATGTTATGTTCTATATTTATTTAGATATTCACAGTGAAAAAGTATGTAAAATCGTTGAAACGCACCTGGACAAAGCAAGTCAAAACACATCAGATCTTACAAAAGTTGATGCAGGTACTGACCTTGTTATACAATGCTATTGGTTTCATTTATTTGGAAGGAGGTAATTCATTAGTATTTTGCAACAAAACATATTGTCTCTCTCTCTCTCTCTCTCTCTTTTTATAAAAAAAAACACTAGTTTATTCAGTTATTTAGATTCTAAAGATACATAAAACTACCAAGAAAATTCAATTATTGTTTGCCACATATTGTAACAATAATTTGGCCTTAATTTCTTTCACAGGGTTGATTCTTGCAAGAAGGCATCAAGACTCGTTAGGTATTGGGAGGCCTCTGGCTCAGGTTACTCAAGATGCCTCCAGCACTTCTACAAATCAAGATACAGGTATTAAGACCGTCTTCCATAAACAATAAGATGTTTCTTTAAATTTAATTTGGCCTTAATTTCTTTAACATGGTAGACCCTTGCAAAAACCATGTTTCATTCTTTACCTGTTTATTTGGCTATTTATATTGAATGAGTGCATGAAAATTGTATATGATGCAGGTAATGATACTGTTTTAACAATTGCGACTGAGTAGTGATTACTAAATTGCAAACTTGTACTGTTTGCGAGTTGTATAATAAGCACCAAATGATTTAATATTGCTCTTGAAGATGGAATGATTCAATCATAAAATAGTTTATGGTTTATTAATTCCGTTTGCAAATTGAATGTACGAGATGGATCACAGGATTTACAACTTCATCTAAGTGAAAATTTACACGTCCAAGCCATAACATCAATTTAAAAGTAATATTGCTTTTCGAAGGAATGAAATTTATTTCATCTCTTTGCAAAATCTGTTCTATTCTATTTTCTATTTTTTTCCTCTCAAAGATAAACATGGTTATTCAGATATTGGGACCAAAGGAAAGCATGAAAACATTCAAAGACCGTTGTTTCATATTGCTGAAGACATGTCGATCTTTACCTCAGTACAGGACATAGGTACTGATTAGTATATTTTATACATTTTTGGAAGGAAAAAGTTATGAGTATTTTGCCAAAATGTTCTCATTCTGTTTTTTCCTTTTTAATTTGTTTTGTTTTGCTTATTTGTGTAGCCACTGGGACTCATGTGACACAAAACACATGGGACATTGCCATAGTACAGAAGAAAGGTTTAGTTTTATGAATCTTGTTTTGTTGTCTCCAAATTTGCCATCTAACTATTCTATACCTTTTTTATTATATTAATGATCCTAAATTTTTGTTGTATTAATTGAAACCAATTAGAAGAATCAAATGATGCTGATATTCATCTCAGTAAGAATTTGTTCAACCAGACCATAACTTCTATGGCTGAAGACTACAAAGAAAGTAATGCATTTTTTACTTGACGAGGAAAATTATTTCAATTTTTTCCAAAATCTTGTGTCATTCTGTTTTCTAGTTTTTCTAAGAAGGATTTTTTTTTTTTTTCAGCTGTTGGATCTCAAGAGAAGTGTGAATCCAAGAGGAGGTTTTCAATTCATGATGCTCAAAATGTATTGAGTCCTACCACAGTTTACCATTTAGGTATTGATATCATATTAGTCTCCAAGCTGCCTTAAAGGATCAAATATTTGTGGATGTTATTCCTTAAATTTTTTTTGCCTTTCAACTTCCCAAAGTAATTTATTTTTACAATTGTTTCTGTCATTTTGTTCTCTAACTATTTACTAAACATATCTCTTTGCATATTTTTACTCTAGAGAGGAATGAGGCTACTGATAAACCTTTAATTCAAACAACTCATGGAGCACACAGCTCTGCTATAACACAAGATTTAGGTTGTAATCTTGTTTCATGGATCTTTGGCCTAATACTCTTGTTTGAATAATTACTTGTTATAACTTTTTTATTGTGTCAACTGAAATTTATCAGAAGAATCACATGCCTCAAAAGCTCATCTTGGCAAGAATTTCCTCAACCAACTGACACGCTTTGCAATTGATGCCAAGAAACCAAGTAATAGATTTTTTACTATTTTGAAAGAAAATACTTAAGCTATATACTTAAAACATTCATGTCTAAGTTTTTTCAATATTTGTTTAGCAACAAGAACTCAAGAAATAGATAACACTATTCAAACTGACCAAGACGCAGAGAGCCTTGCCACAACAAGAAACACAGGTTCTTATCTTGTACTTTATTTTTTTTTTTAACTATTAATTAAATTAATTAATAATTCCATCATGATGTTGATTAACATCTATCAGAAGAATCACATGATTCATTCATTGAGACTAAAGAGAAGTCGGACACCATCCTGAAGCCTTCAAGTCCAACTACTCAAAATGTACATAACTCTGCCATTATTCCTGATGCAGGTACAAAATTGTATTTGGTTTGCAAGATCCAATTAATCTAACACAAATTAATAACGCAATAATGCATTTATTTTAGCAAGAGAACATTTTATTTCATTTTTTCAAAACTTGACTCTTCATAACTTCTGATTTCAAGCAGCAATAGATCTATTACCTTCAAAAGCTCCAGAACCTATGACTTCATCAATACTAGAATCGAATGCTTATAGTGATGAAAAGTGGTTGATTGACATTTCCAAACAAAATTTGCCATATTTGGAGGCTGGGTTAAAACGTCATCCTCACGTTCTTGATTGGTTCAAAACAAAGCGACGAAGAGCATTCACTGCCTTATTCGCCGAAGTCACTAGCATTTTGAGGACCACTCGAAGATGCGACTTGACAGAGGATGATCGAAACTACATCAAAGAGTGTTGTGCTGCCTTAAAAGCAGTTGGTTTTGATGCTTCTTGGCTCAGTTACGTGCATGGTTGCATTGAGAGGTGTGGCGATGGAGATGAAGTCAAGAGAAAGCTTGAGGAGACTAAAACTAAAGTTTTCACTCTTAGAAATGAGTTAGCTTCTGCTGAGGCATCCTTAGTATCTTTGCAAGAGGAGGCGAGTAGGCTCCATAATTTTCTTGAGTCATGAAGGTCATTCATGAACCTCATTGCTTGGCCTTGGATGGTTCAATACAATAAGTCAAAATTTGTTTGCTTCTTCTATTGTGTGATGGTTCGTGTTTCATCTAGTGCACATTAAAAGTAATTTGTCATTTGTATCAGATTCAGTTGTTCTGTATGTTAAGTATTCGAAGAATTGCCATTTCTATATCATTGTATGAAAGACTATTTGAACTACTTGGTTTTGGATTGTGGTATTGGAGGTTGGTTTTAAGTCTAAAATAAGAGAACATATTTTGTATTTTCTTATTTTTTCTGTTCATTAGGTGCCTTTCTTTTCCAATTTATATCAAGGTAGGATTTATATGCCTCATTAAATTATCTTGGATTTTGTAATGATTATATACTTATATATATATATATATATATATTGTTACAGAGCAATAGCATTGCATAGGTATCAACCATTGATTTTGAATTTGATTACAACTCTTCAAATGAAGTTTAATTATTCTAAGTTCATTTCTAAGCTACTGAAATCTTCTCTTTCAAATCCAGAAACAGAAAACAGGTAGGCCAGGCTCTGATAAATTCTATAATGGCATCCAGGTCCACCTTTTAGAAAAATTTTCATAAAACCAATATTGATGGGATAGTGTAAGTATTGTTCAGCTTGAAGTTGTCGAAATTAAAAATTGTCATTTTCCTAATGCACATTAAAAAATTTGATTATGGCGTCCAGGTCCACCTTTTAGAAAACTTTTCATAGAACCAATATTGATGGGATAGTGAAAGTATTGTTCAACTTGAAGTTGTGGATATTAAAAAATTGTCATTTTCCAAATGCACATTAAAAAAAAAAAATCATAATCTTTATTGTCTGCTCCTTCCTAACAATTGCAACAATAAATAAAAGGTACATAAACAACTTCGAGAAGTTGTCCTTCTCAACTTAAGTTGCTATTTCTGAGTTCCTCTGTTCAATGGAAACAACAGAGGATTCTTTTTTTCCCATTTTCTGCTAATGTTATTGCCTAGTAGGTTCTTTTAGAACACAAGAGAGGTGTTTTTTTATGTGTTCATCAAAAGAAAAATTGAAATATGAAATTGCAGTGTTACTGTGAATTCTATGAAAAACAGAACAAAGTAGAGAAGTGAAGAAGTTGCTCTTGTCACATTATTATTTATTTCTAATTTAAAAGCATCATTTTCTATTACCAAAATGTCAGTGCAGGCTGTTTGATCTATTTGCCATCTCAACTTTTTCCTCATTCACCTGCCTTTCCTTATAAATCTAGGCAGCTATTTACAAACATTAAAGAGATCCATATTTTTCACTTTTGTTCTTAATTTTAAACGAAAAGTTCAAACCTTTCTGTTCTTCTTGAAGACTTTTTTTTTTTTTTTGGGCCAAATTCTTCTTGAAGACTTGAAGCTATGAGAGATATATTGTCACTTATATAAATAAATTAAAGCTTAGCGAAATATGTAAAAAAATCCAAAATAAATATTTTTATAAAAAAATGCTTATTTGAGCTGCATTATGTGACACTAAGTGCACACAAATTCAATTAGATAAACATTATTTTGTGTGCTATGAATGCATATTTACCCCATCTAGCCAAGAGATGAAACCAATTATTTCATATTTGAAAGTAGTGAATGAAAGTACTTTCTGTAGAGATCAAACCAAAGTAATTGACACTGAGATTGGGCTTGTTTGGTTGGACTTATTCCAGCCAAATAAGTCCTTATTTTAAAAAATAAGTACTTATTTTCAAAAAAGTTGTTTTGAGTATGTTTGTCTCGACTTATAAAAATAAGTAACTTATAACTTATAAGTCAAAATAAGTATAAGTTCTTTTTTTCAACTTATGACTTATGACTTATGACTTATAAGTCACTTTTTTGGTGGACCCCACAATTCTAACTTATTTTACACATCAAATCACAACTAACTCAAACATAAATCACTTTTTCAAAAGTCCATCCAAACATACATCTCATTACACAATATGACTTATGACTTATAAGTCACTTTTTTTAACAGCTCATCCAAACATAAATCTCATTACACAATCTGACTTATTTTCAGTTTGACTTATTTTCAGTTTGACTTATCTATAAGTCACTTTTTCAGAAGTCCATCCAAACACACCTATTGAGTGTGCATCATCTCAGCACTGAAAATTATTTTAATTCAAATGTTTATTCAAACAAAAAACAAATGATAATTTTAGAATGCATTTTCGATGGGAAGACAACAAATATGGTATTTGTATATTTTATGTTTTAAAAAGTTATAACATCTTACTTATAATATCCCAAAAATTTCAAAAGCTCCTAAGTAGCTAATTGAGGAACATTAAGAAAGTTAGTAGAAGTCAATTTGGGCCTCAAGAAAATAGAGATATTTTTAGATTCTAAAAGTGGGACTATTAATTAAATTAAGGGTTCAAAACAGTCAAAGCTTATAGAACAAGTTTGGAAAGAAAAGGTTAATGTATAAAGCCTTGATAAGCAAGCTTGTGATTAAAGATAATTTAAATCACTAAGTCCTTAATTGCACATTTAGTTAGAGAATTAGCACTAAAAATAATTGAGCATAAATATTGTCCCTACATCCTCTTCTATTCATAGGAAATGCCACATTAAAGTTTAGCACCTATAAGAAAACTTTTAGGGATGCTTATATGGCAAGGATTTTATTTGTGCAATGGAATTAACCAGTCAAATTTATAATGGAGAAAAGGATTTATTAGAGAAAGGCAAAATGGGGAATCAGATTTTATGGAAAATCATGTGCATGCATATTTGTCAAGTCTTCTCCAAGAAGCACCCCTACTTGCTCTCTAAGTTTAGCAAAATTGTCCAAATAAATATATTAAGAGAAAGAAAGCATGCATGTAGGAAGTTTCTCTAGGTAGCTTATGAATGGCTTCAAAAAGAGGCCTATTTTGTGCACACTAAATGTGTTCCCCACCTTCCAAAGGAGTCATCTAAGTGGTCTTCAATAATGCCTACACTTTTCAAGGATGTTTCTACAAACTTCTTCCATAAATTTCCAAAGGAACTTGCTCACCAAGTATTGTTATTGGCTTCTTGGGAAAGCCATTTCCCCCTGAATAGAGCCACTCAACGTGGCAATCCCTTCCAAATTGAATAAACCATCTCTCCTTACTCTTTACACATGTCAAGCAAGAAGCCAAAGATTCCTCTCCAAGCATATCATTGACTTGTCCTCCAAGTTGGACAAAACTCTATATAAATGGAATTGAGAGCTAGAGAAATAAAGAAGGTATGAGAGGAGACGGTGGAGAGAAGAGGGAGAGAAATAAAAAGAAAAAAAGAGGAAGAGGAAGAGGAAGAAAAATAGAGAAAGAATGAGGCCTAGTTAGAAGGAACTATTGTGGAAAGTTATCCTAAAAGATCTGCATTCAGTTTTACCGGAAGGAAACCAGAGCAAAAGTGCTGTGGAAAGAGACCCAGTTAGATGTAGCTTTAATATATAATTTTGTTTGGTTGCATGTATGTTTATGCCATTTACGCTGTAGTTAAGCATGATAGTATGTAATATCTTTACTTAGTTATTTTGCCATGATCACGTTTGAAATAGTTACAATTTTCAGTTTACAGCTAATCGGTTGTGTGATGTATTATTCTAATTGGCTTGTTTTGCATGCATAGTTTTTACCATATATCATATACTTATTGTGATTATTGTTACTAAGATTTCCCCAAATCTCACCCCTTCTTTCTATGTTCCACCCATAGGAGCAAGAATTTCTAAAGGAAATGAGAAGCAGGCAGATCATAAGCTAAGGTAAGGAGAAACATAACATTTTGGGAGTTGTAATTAAATTATCATATTTTGGTCTATATGTATAAATTCCATTAGGAGCCTTAGTAACTTAAAGACCTCCAAGGAAACAAAGAACATAAACTCTACTTCAAATATAACACTATATCTACGAGTATATAATTATGAGTGCATGTGAATATGATTATTTGTGGTAGATATTTCGTCAAGTTATAAGTTGAGTCAAACCGTGATATTTTCTAGAATCATAGTACACATCTTAAGCTTTAAATCAAGTACTCTTACATAATTTTTGGACATGTAGCTAATTAAGGAGATATGAATTTTATAAGTTAGGCTTAAAAACAGTAATTTCTTGTGAAATTTTCTTAAGTTTTAAAAATATAAGAAGATTATTCAATAATAGTGGAACCAAATTGAGTTTAGATCATATCAAGATTATAAAGGATTTTTAAAGAGCTAAATTTTAGTCTTTGAACCACTATTTGTGAGTTTACATGGAAATAGATATAAATTTTTAAAGTTAGAAGCTCAAGTAAGATTTGAAAAAAGTTTTTAGTTTTTGACAATTTTGGGTTTTCTAAATAGCACTAGTGGTTCAAACTCAATCAAAAGGCACTAAAAAATGTCCATAGAGTAAGATGTTACATTACTCATTGTATAATGTTCAAAGACATTGTCGTTAGCGTCTGTTTCTTTTCAATTTTTCTCTTACCAACTGATGTTGCTTATAGTTTCTGTGGAAACAAGATGGAGATTGTCTTGAACATTGTATGAAAATGTGTGAAACTAATAGTACACTATACAATGGAACTGATAGTAGGCTATATTGCGTCACCCATTGCAAGGCAAGTGGGTTATATGATTTTCTACAAATACAATTTTAAGAATCTCACTGATCAGGTTGTGGAGCTTAAGAGAGTAAAGGACTCTATGAGTCATGATGTGGAAGTTGATAAAAGAAATGGACACAAATTCATGATTATGTAAAGAAGTGGATGAAGTTGTAAAAGGAGCAGAGAAACTTGGTGATGGTCCTAGTCATAGTAATGCCAGTTGCTGCAACGGGCCTTTCCTGATATTAAATCATGACATCAACTCAGCACAAAATGGCCACAAAGGTTCCTGAAGTAAGGCAAGGAAAAGATTACATGTATGGGAAAATTTCAGTTTGCCCCCCTAATAGTGAGTTAATTTCAGATTGCCCCCCCAACTTTCTGAAACTTCACTGAACCCCCAAGGGGGCAAAGTGAAAATAATTCTGAGAGCTGCAAAGACTATCCTACCCCTCAATGAATTATGTTTGCTTGCAAAACTAAAGGGGGACTCTGGCCGAACTCTGCAATTGCTTCCCTTGTACCCCTTTCACCTAGAGCAAGCACATAACTGAGGAAAGAGGGAGTGACCAGGCCGGCGGCGAAAGGCTACCTACGGCGAAATGCGACCGGCGGCAAAAGGCGACGCACACGGAGCACGGAGCTTAGGTTAGCATTTTGTAAGTTCCTTCCCTCTGTTTTCTTCCTCGTCTAGATCTATTTGAGTGAGTTTAGGGAAGGGTTCAGTTTGATTTCAAGGGTCTTTAATGATTCTAAATTCATAGAAATGAAGGTTAAGCTTCGATTTTGAAGATTTGGGAAGGATTTTGAGTAGTGGGTTCATTTTCTTCGAAGCCCCAAATCGGGCACTGTTCACCCGACTTGGTTCTTGCTGATTTTTGGCAAGAATCGAACAAAACCCTTTATTAATCATGAGTAGGAGTAACTTTAAGTTCATAGAGTGTCTTGTATGTTTGATTTGTGGAGTTTTTGGAATTTTTGTATTGTTCTTCTGCTCTCTCTGTTCACTCCAGCCGGCGGCAATTGGGGGGGTTTGAAATTGATGGCCTGATGAATTCAAGATTTGGAAGAAATAATGTGTTACTTTGCATGTTGAATTTTTGGAAGAACTTAAAAGTTCAGCTTTCCTTATTCTCCTCTGTTTGGTGTGTATGGTCCGATTTATGGTAGCTTGAATTTGTATCTCTCTGTGATGTTGTTTTTGAGTATGAGGATGAGAGGATTAAATTGGTGTTTAATGGTATAACACAGTAATAGCCTCAAAATAGAAAATAGAAAGGAAAGGAGAGTTGCATGTATACCTCATGATTCAGGAATTACTTTGACATGTTATGGAAGCAGTTCACTTCTCACTTGGCTAAATAAATTGGAGGCTGATAGATTCTTCTAGCAACAATGTCCCTTGATATGGTATACTGTTTTAAAAACATTAAAATTAACTCTTCCAACAGTTGCAAACAACAAGAATGCCAAACTTTCTGTTGAGAATGGATTATTATCTACAGCTTCCTTGACAGCAGAATAGCCAACTTGCAAAAGTCCATCTTCATTGACATTTAATTAATCTTTTGTATGCTTTCTAATAACTCTTTTCTTTTTTAGTGTAAATTTTGCTCCCTTTGTATCTTCAGAACTTTGGCTGGAGATGTCAACATCCTTTTCAATCACAGACCAAACACCCTTAGTGATGGGATTTAAAAGCAAAAAGCATTTCTCCTTCTTACAGTGTAATAAAAGGACTGTAACTTTTGCAGTGGGCCATCCCTCAATATTAGGAACATTTTTTGACTCATCTAAACACATTCATATGTCACATGCCTCCATGATCATTTTCTCTACCACAGAAAGTTGCTCCTCCACATCATTAAGATCAGTTTCACTCTGTTGCATGAAATTCATACGCTAACAGAGTTGGCTTCAGAACCACAGCCAATTTGCAACATCCATCAAATGGAAAAAATGGTGGCTCTGGGTGTTGTCTTCTATAGTAGTAATTATACAGCAACACAACAGAATGCACCTGGCACAGGCAGTCATATTTAACAAGAGAAGATGAGCAGATCATAAGTTAATCTCCACAGCATGTTCAAACATCCATATATTTGTCCAGCGATCATCCATTTTTTAACAAGTAAAAAGAAACCAAAACAATAACAAACCACTGTCCAAAAAAAGAGTATTATGTCATTCTATGTTCTTGTATTGAGCTTTAGTTCTGTGGGTAGAAGTTATATAAATAAATATGTGAAGTGATTGTTAATGAGTAGCTGAATCCTGAAGAGCATTTGTGATAATTTAAGATTATGATGAGTATGTTTGTGAAAAATTCTGTGTTCTAGTTGAAGTATAGGCTGGGGTTGTTTGTCAAATGCTGAAATCTGATCTCTTATAATTGGTGGTTGCTAGGTATTAACATGCTTGAATATGATATAGACTTTTGAAAAGGTTGAAATGCTGAAGGATGATGATTTTGAGAACCCGAAATATACAGATTTGAAAGAGGAAGCGATTAAATTGTTAATTTAATGATAAAGATGATCCAGAGTTTGTAATGAATGTGGTTGTTTCATGTTTACTATTTTTTTAGTCTGTAATGAGTAATGAATGCTCTCTTGCGTTTTCATCGATCATTGAGTTATGTAAGGTTTGTTTTATTAATAATTGGATCCTAAATAATAGAAAAGGGTTATGAATTGAGTTGAAGAAAGTTTTAGTTTTAATTTGTGATGTTAGTTCAATATGAGATTTAATTGAATTTGAAGCTAACTTGGTTATTTTTTATTTTGTTTGATACTTTGGTGATGTGAAAGAAAGTAATGAAAGGGGAAATGCTGAACTTTGAATTCTGGATGTTTTGTTGTGCTTTGTGGTTGTACTGAATCGAACAAAACCCTTTAGTAAACATGAGTAGGAGTAACTTTAAGTTCATAGAGTGTCTTGTATGTTTGATTTGTGGAGTTTTTGAAATTTTTTTATTGTTCTTCTTCTCTCTCTGTTCAATCCAGCCATCGGCATTGGGGGGCTTTGAAATTGATGACCTGATGTGTTTGTGTGTTAATTGTTTAGGGTGTATGAAGATGGAGCATAAAGATAAAGAAAGGAAACAGCAGGTTCGTGTAAGTGGATGGAAAAGATTTAGGAAAGATTTTGTTGAAGCCAACAACATGAGGAAGAAGGATCAATTCAAATATGCCTCCAGAGCTAACTTGCTGAAAGTAGGAAAAACTAATGGGAAAAGGAAGAGATAACTTGTCATTGTTAATATTTCTGTTGAACCTGTAATCTATTTTGGCATCCAAGTGTTTTGGCACTTGGATTTTGTGTTAATGTTGGTGAACTTGTCTTTTGCCAATTTAGATGTATGTAGTCTAAGTACGGTATGTGAAAGTCCCTTTTTGAGGCTTAGAATCAAGATATGTGCAGCCTTGTTGTAATGATGAAATTGTAGTGACATTTTGGAAATTGTTGTCACTTTCATGGCAATAAGGTTGTTTTTTAAAAAAAGTATGGTTACTCATTGTATGCATGAATTTCCAACACTTATGTGGCCATTTCCAACATAAGTGTGTAGATTTCAAAGTCTCCAAAATTGACCAATTGAACATGTAAAATATCATGCATTTGGAAGACACATACAGCAATATCCAACATGACTCTCGTAATTTCACAAGTCCAACCAATTCATGTTCCATTTCGCATATGACGTATCTAAGAGATTCTGACAAATTTTCAACACATATATGACGAATTTCCAACATAGATATCGTAATTTTCCAAGTCTCAGAAATTGTGTCATCTAAATTCATGCTTGCATTTCGCAGTTTACATGTGTTCCCAAGCCACATTTGACAAGTACGTTTTCAAGACACATATGACATATTTGCTAGACACATATGATATATTTCCAAGACATATATGAACAATTTCCAACATAGTTGTGTCATTTTGAGAGTCTCAGATCTTCCATTGCATTTCCCATGGGTATGGATATCCAAGACACATATGATATATTTTCAAGACACATATGATATATTTCCAAGACATATATGACCAATTTCCAACATAGTTGTGTCATTTTGCGAGTCTCTTGCATTTCATTTCCCATGCTTATGGATTTCCAAGACACATATGATATATTTCCAAGACACATATGAACAATTTCCAACATAGTTGTGTCATTTTGAGAGTCTCAGATCTTCCATTGCATTTCCCATGGGTATGGATTTCCAACACACATATGATATATTTTCAAGACACATATGATATATTTCCAAGACATATAAGAGGAATTTCCAAGACTTTCTTGCGTTTTTTCAACATGATTATCAAGATTTTGTATGTAAAAAAATTGAAAGAATTTAGGCTACTTTAATGATACATACTCATCATGGTTGTCATGATCAACATTTTCAGATCTTAACACTAAAGGTACCAGCAACACAAATGATGTCATCTAATATAATATAACTTATCATATTCATATAAGTCATGTACATTTACATAGTTATAACCAAATTTCATCTTGGTACTTAGGTCCAGAAGCCACAAAGTACCATCCTGAAATTCAAAAGGGCATTTACATTTGATTACAGAAAGCCAAAATATATTGTGTTTATGCACACAATAGCTGCTTTCCCAACCACCAAAAATATATAAGTTGGGATACATTCATAACTATGTATGGAGCAGCTATGTTCAACACCAAAATAAAAGCACTATATCTACTACACATTTCAGCTAGGATTGGGGTTCCTGCAAGTCTTCACAGAATGTCCAGCCTCACCGCATCTGGAACAATGATACACTTTTTTGTTCTGAAATTGTGATTCAATCCTTTTAACTCTTGGTCTTCCTGCTGGACGAGAAGTCAATGGTGGTTTTAACAAGACACTTGATGAGTAGTCATCATATTTGAGGGAGTCTGGCTTAGGGATGTCATATGTCTCAACAGGAATCATGGATTTGTTGTACATTTTTTCCTGACTTGACAGTAAAAAGCAATCCTCCACATATGCATATACATTCCCATGAATCTCTCTTATAGCAGCGCATGCATGTGAGCAAGGCAATCCTGACATCTGCCAAGCTTTGCAAGAGCATTCCCGTAATGTAAGATTGACCCGAATATCTCCTCCTCCAGGAGGTCTAACCCTAAAGTCAGCCAGTCCATAATCTTCTACATCTATTTTTTCAGACCTTTTCACATTTTCCATCAATTTGGCCTCCACACTTGGCCCCACACCATTTCTCCAATTCTTCATGCTCATTTTACTATTGTACATCTTCTTAGCTAATTTTTCTCTATGCTCATGTATCAAAACAGCAACGTTGTGCTTCCTCTCACACACAAGCCAAGCATTGAAAGACTCGGCCAGATTTGTAGTTATCTTGTCCCATCTCTTATACGGAAACTTACTCATAGCCCATCGATCTATGTCACCATGCGTTTCAAGCCATTCTACCAATTCTGGACAGAAATCCATGAGAGTTGCCATACTTTCATTAAAATCAGCTTCAAGTCTTGCATATGCAATTGAATCAAGCATTTCTAGTGCAGTTTCCTTTTTCTGACCACTGGTCTTCCTCTGTCCCCTGGTGACCCTTAAGAACTCCTTACTATAATTCTCCTTCACATGACGATAGCAAAAGGCATGTCGCTCCGAACCAAAAATCTCTTGCACTGCGCTCCTTATTGCATTATGTCTGTCAGATACAATTGTTAGCTCTAATGATCCCGTTATCTCCTTGATGTTTGCTAGGAACCATGACCAATCTTCAGAGTTCTCCCCACTCACAATGGCATATGCTAGTGGAAATAACTGATCGTCTGCATCATATGCTTGTGCTCCCAATAAGGTCCCCCTGTATGGACCGCTCAAATGGGTTCCATCCACAAATATAATGGGTCGAGCACCTTCCAAAAACCCTTTTATACAACATCCGTATGCAATAAAAAGTGCTTGAAACTCATTCTTTGTTGATGCAACATATTTTGCTACTGTATCTTTATCACTTTCCTTTAGCCTATCACAAATCCAAGGGATCAGCATATAAGAATCCTTAGGCCGACCATGTAACTGAACCAACGCTTTTTCTTTTGCCCTATATGCTTGCTGGTAGTCGAGGCTCAAACCGTATTCTCTTTGCAAGTCTGTTCGTATGTCATTTGGGGATTTATCTATGCGACCCCGCAGCTCGTCTAATATGACAACTGAAGTTAGTGTGCATCTTTTCTTGTGGGGGACAACAAGGTTATCTTGGGCAAAGTGCATGTGCTCATTCATGAATCTTCTTACAACAAGGAATGTATTTTTCTTATCCACACCATATGCTGAAACTTTCCATGGACAAGTATCTACCTTGCACTTGACAATAATTTTATCCTTATCATTCTTCACATAATCATATGCGAAATTGTGTGCAATGCTGTATTTGTATAACGCACTTCTGAATGCTGCAGCATGTGGAAATCTTTGACCAAGTGCCATCAGCTCATCCTTCCACTTTAAAGAACTCATAACTGGTATTGTACTTGGCAAACTCTCCACAATTAAACTATCTGCATTCAATGCTCTTTGCCCACTTTGTATACATATTGTTGGTGGCACACATTGTATAGGAGATGGTGTGCTTGAGTTGTCTGCCTCAAGTTCCCATATACTTGGAGATACTGATCTTCCAAATGAAGGTACTGCCAAATCATGTATCCTGCAAATACAAGTTAATTGTCAAAATTACAATTGACTTAGTCGAATATACAACTTCTTGTTCAATGAGCAAAATATCATAACAAGCTTCATAACTTACATTTCTATGTCATCCACTTGTGATGCTTGTTTTAACTCTTCCACATTCTGACAAACAAACACATGCCCATTGGTATTGTTGTAGTCAATCAATTGTGCAACTCCAACATCATCTACAAGGTCCAATAATGTGTCCCCCGCAAAACTAATTGTGTACTTCATGTTGAATCCACCACTTTCCGGCCACACATCTGTTGCTATCAAACTTTTAAGCTCTTCATATGACATCCCTTTACTTATCATTCTTCCAATTACAATCCCACCCTCATATATCATCTTTCCATCCAAGTTCTTAACATATTTTCCTCCCACATGGAAGATGCAAAATAATTGTTTTGCACAACTGCTACTCATTCTCCTTGTATGTTGCTGCACATAATTAATACCCACATTTCAATGACATGCCAAAATTAAGTCAATTATAAGTTTAGAACTGAAATAGACAATCTAACAACATAACAATTGCATTATATCAACTCAAAGTTTTATAATTTATGGACAAGATAGCTTAACATCAATTAGACTTGCCAGTGATTATACTCAAACTTTCATTTGGACTACCAATTACATGTGTTCATAATATATACTGAACCCACACATTCTACTTTACCCTTAGAACACAAAATGGCATTCACAAGAACATATACTCCATTTGCAACTCACATATAACAACTTACTACACAAATAACCATATTTACAACATCAGACATTATGAATACATATACATTAGTGCCATTTCACATTTTTAGCAAATTCCAAAATACTTATGACAAATTTCCAAGACATATATGATAAATTTCCTAGACACATTTGACGATTTTCTAAGACAAGACATAGAAGCAGTCTTCAAAGACTATGCTTGGTTCCTACTCCATATTTTCAGTGAATTCCAAGACATGAATGACAAATTTCCAACACACATATTACATACTTCCTAGACACATTTGACAAATTTCTAAGAAATAGTACAAGTCTTCAAAGCCTATACTTGGTAACTACTTCATATTTTCAGAGCATTCCAACACACGTATGACAAATTTCCAAGACACATTTGACAAATTTCTAAGAAATAGTTCAAGTCTTTAAACCCTATACTAGGCTTCATATTTTCAGAGCATTCCAACACACGTATGACAAATTTTCGAGACACATTTGAACAATTTCTAACAAATAGTACAAGTCTTCAAAGCCTATACTTGGTACCTACTTCATATTTTCAGAGCATTCCAAGACAAGTATGAAAAATTTCCAAGACACATTTGACGAATTTCTAAGACACAGTACAAGACTTCAAAGGTTTAGATTCAAGAGATGAGAATTTTCTACTTGGGGATTAGCTTTTACCTGTACTTTAAACTGATTCCAACAGCTTGCTTACCACAACATTGATCTCCTTGCCTTCTAAAAATCTTCAAAACACATCAATGAAATCATGATCTAGGAGAGAGTTGGTGGGAGTGAAGTCAAGTGATTTCAGAAATCATGGAATCATAAGGGAGTGGGCCGATTGCCATGGGATGGAGGAAGAGAACGTGAGGCTGAAGAGTGTGCTTGAGTGAGAGTCTGATGATAGTGATGAGTGTGCTGAGCCATATATTGGTTCCCTTTTCTCTTTCTCTTCCAAGGGTAGGATGGTCTTTGCAGCTCTCAGAATTATTTTCACTTTACCCCCTTGGGGGTTCAGTGAAGTTTCAGAAAGTTGGGGGGGCAATCTGAAATTAACTCACTATTAGGGGGGCAAACTGAAATTTTCCCTACATGTATCCACTTGCATTCTTGCCTAATCTAGAGGGAGTTGGCTACACTTCTGCTACAAGTAGTGACAAGCCTAAGTTGGCTCCAAGAGACCCCCAACTTAAGCCGAATAGGGGTTTATGGGCTTGGTAGAGTGGGCAAAACGAATCTTTTTAAGGAAATAATTGCAAAACAAGTTAAAGATGACAAGCTATTCGATGATGTTGCCAATTTCTTAGGTCTTTACTTTATAGATGGAAGAGCAAATCGCCTCATGCAGAGGATTAAAAATGAGGAAAGTGTCCTTGTTATATTGTTAGATAATGTTTTGGCTATTGTTGACATCTAGATAGACGTATTAAAAACAATGGAGAATAATAAAGATTTCTTGATAGATGTTTTAAATGAAGTAGAAGTTTGGAGCTTGTTTGAAGACATAGTCGGACATGGAACTCCTCCCTTTCTTTGCTCTCATTTTCCCTCCTCTTCCATAAATCACAGCCCTTCCTTTAATCTAGTAGCCCACAATACCAACTTTCCTACCCCTGCGATTACAACATATTTTAAATGAAATATGGGGGGATTAGGTGGGGAAAAAAAGTTTGAATGGGTCCTACTCTTCTTCCTTCTACCCCCTCTTCTCTTACTGTCCGAAAACTCATCCACCATGCCACATCAATGGCAGATTTCCCATCACCCTTGCCTCCTTCTTATTTCATTTAAATCTAACGCCAACATCAATAATAACACAAGTTTGCCTCTGAATGAAGAAAGGAGTGACATCTAGAAGCAGCTGAGCCTTCTGACGTTGCCGGTGCTGCTTTGTCGGAAAATGGTCCTTCAACTTTTTGCAGAAATTGACGGATTGATATCCCTGTTGACTCCCAGAAATTGAAGGATGCAGTTGTAAGCCATGAAACCAGTGTTGAAATCTCAAAAGTGGGAAATTGGGTATTTTGGGCTATTATATTAAATGAAGGGCTGTAATTCAGGGAAGATTAGAAAAAAGGAGAGCAAGGAAAGGCAGGAGTTCCACGCTGGTGGGAGATGTAATTGAGGATGTGAGTTTGCATGACTTGGCGATCAAAGTGGCCTAAAATGTGCAGCCTGCAGGCTTGACTGTTCTGTCAGTGATCGTGGCAATAGCATTAAAAAATAAAGATAATATTGACCGTTCAAAAGTTGCCTTAAGCCGGCTGAAAAATGTTTGATAAGGAATGGGTGAGAAAATTTATTCTACTGTGGAGTTTAAGTTACAATTATCTTGAGGGTGATAATATAAAGGCACTTTTCTTGCTTTGGGGATTTCTACATGAATAAATTTACGATACAGAATTGTTCAAATATGGTATGAGTTTGTGTAACACCTATTTTTATGGTACTCTACTTAAATTGTTTGATCAATTTAAAACCATTCGGTAAAATCAAGAGTCCAAAGACTCGCATAAATTAAACCTTTTTTTTAAATGCTGCGTAAAATATTTTCTTTCATAGAATGGACTTTTATGATAAATTGTAAAATTTATAAGCTATTATTTAAAATCTCAAGTGGTTTGTCAATTAATTAAATAGCCAGTTTCGATCCTTAGTATTAAGCTTTATCTGGTAGTGCTTAGGAAGCTAAAAGCAAATTTAATCCTAATATATCTATTAACCATAAATATATCTATTAATCATAAATATAACTAATAATAATAATAACTTGTCTATTGCATGTGCTTGTGACATACCTCCTTATGGAGGAGTGCTATAACATGAATAATTCGACTTAAAAAAAAGATATAACATGATTAATAATACTTTAAATTAAATTATTTTGCCAAGCACAGGTAAAATAAAATAATCTAACTAAAACTATTAAATACACTCTCTTAGCAGGTATCCCTACCCTTCAATACTACCTTCTTCTTCAACTTGATTCTCCCAACCTGCTATGCTAAATATGTTAGGAAATGGTGAGATTTTTGGAAAGTCCAGTAGCATTATATTTCATTCATTACTATATATAACAATCCATAAAACCTGTACAAATAATATGATAGCAATTATCCCTATGACATGTGTGCTATGCGCACATTCCAACCACTATTAACAATATGTTTGCTACTAGTAGGGTGACTGTATCTACATGATTTCTAATTATAACTATTAAGTTATAACAAATCTTTTAACTAGGGGACCCATTTAGTCTTGGAGTACTCCAAAAATAAACCGATAAGATTAAAACGTCTACCATCCATGAACTTGTAAAAGATGTTAAGCAATTATTCATATATTATATGCGATATAGAATAAAATTGCTACCTATATACCAGAACTTAGTCATAAATGGCTCCTCCCCTTTCCTCTGACTTGATAAACTTATATTACTATCAAAATCTATTTATACATCATATGAAAAGTAAATTAACACTTGTATACTTTTATGTTTATACTTTGTCTTTCTTAAGTCCTAATGTACTTGATACTACCACATTCTTCATATCTTGTGAAAAATTATAATTTACTATAACTATCTTGACCCTTTAAGATTAAAAGGATCACTTAGAAATAATCTATTCCAATCAATCTTTCTAATTCTCAATGATTTACTAAGAGTTTCACAAGAACCCTTCTTTTAGGCACCATTAAATCATGAAAAAATCTAGGTTTATATCTCTAAGATATTTAGGAAACTTAAATGCATATAAAATCCTCAAATCAGCAACTTAACCATTACCACAAAATATCAGAAAACTGCAGCTTAAAATCATTAACTTCAATCATCTAAAATGTAATACTCTTCCACACCCCCCCCCCCCACCCAAAAAAAAAACCCTTCCTACTTTTCCTCAACACACTCAGATCACTTCCTAAGGAGCTTCATATGACTGTTCATACCCACAAAAACCATTCCACAAGTAATCATGTGCTTCGTATTTGCACAGCTTCATTTCACACGCATCCCATTTTCATTTCTGCTGTTAGGTTTCTTGCCATACACCCTCATATCCATCAGAATGGTAGATACAAGCAATTTATGACAAACACGTTTGCAGACAAGGTAATAGTACAATCATTTGCAATGTGTTTGGCATGACTTATTTTAAAGAAATAAGATCTTATTTTGGGTAAAAGAGTTTAAAATGGGGAAAACAATTTTTTGACTTGTTTGATTTAACTTATTAAAATAAGAACTTTTAACTTATAAGTAAAAATAAGTGAAAGCTGAAAATTTGAACCTATAACTTATAAGTCACTTATGGTAAAAAAGTCATTTATAAATCTTTTTTTTTTTTTACAACTAATCCACACATAAATCTCATTACACAATCTGATTTATGGAAAATAAGCCATTTATAAGTCAATTTTTTCACAGCCAATCCAAACAAAATATCATTACACAATATAACTTATTTTCAATGTAACTTATATAAGTCACTTTTCCAAAAGTCAATGCAAACACACCCAATGGTTACATAGACTCGAAGTCTCTGCGAAGTCTTCGGTTTCTTCATCTCTTTTCTCTTCGCTTGAATCCTCGCTCTGTTTCTCTTCACTCTCTTGTTCTCGCTGTTCAAAGCAAACTTTCTATGTTCAATACATTTGTTTTCTTACTCTCAATTTTCTGATTGAGTTCGTTTTGGTAATTTCCCAAAATAAAATTATTTTCAATTGCACTTCATTAGCATGAGCATCATTTAATTGTAAGGACTCGTCTCTTATTTAAATGTTTTAGTGAAAATTATGTATTAATACATGATTGCTTGATTAGTGGATCATGACATTAAGAAACTGCATAATGATTGAAAAATGAACTTAGTAATTGTGGTATGTGAGCATTGAATGGAGAGCCACTAATAAATTAGAATTCTAGGTAGAGGAAATCAAGTAACACTGCAGGATGGTCTGGTTATAGGATCAAAAGTATAAATTGTTCCAACCTAAACTTATCTTAGAGGATCACCTCTAAGGGTATTTTGATAATAGCAAATCAAATTCCATTTATCCTATTGGGAGATGATTGCCAAGCCTTTTTGCAGACCAAGAATATTTGCATATATTCACCCTTTTTATTCCAAAATCACAAAAGTACCTTTTATTGCATATTGGTAAAGATCACATTTGAAAAACAAATACAAAATGTTTCCTTTATTTTAAATTGCATTTTTTGATACGTAGCTACTAAATAATTAGTTGCATTAACGCTCATTCGAAAACGATATGTAGGACAGTATTTGTCACTGTCTTTGGATCCAATTTTTGAAGAGTCACCCCATTGCGTACTTCACTAATAAAATCTATCCCTTAAAATTACGTTTAACTTTTTTCCTCACTAATTATTCTTCAAAAGTTCATCATATAAATTCAAAGTCGTCACATGCTCGTCGCATTGATGGATTCGTACCTTCTTTTAACCGTGTTGGCCCCATCATGATCAGTTTTTGCATGTTTCACGTTGCCCCTTCCAACTTTTCACCTCTCATGCTCTCCAGAATGGTAGATTGCGGTGTAAAATATAATATTATTTTGACTTTTTATTTGTATGAAAATTAAAATAGTTGAATAGAACACTTAATTTTAATATAACTTATTATAATTATATTATATGATAGTTTATAAGTAAGATAAATTAGTTTTGAGGAAAAAAAAGATAACTATAAACATTTTAAAGTGATTAACTATAAATATTTTGACTTTTTATTTGTATGAAAATTAAAATAGTTGAATAGACCACTTAATTTTAACATAACTTATTATAATTATATTATATGATAGTTTATAAGTAAGATAAATTAGTTTTGAGGAAAAAAAAGATAACTATAAACATTTTAAAGTGATTAATTTTATATTCTTAATTTCTTCAAAAAAAAAAAAATCAAATTGAAGATCGGATGGAGTACAAGCAAAATATATGACATGCATTTTCACATGATAATAGTACAACAGTGATAAACGTTCGTGAGGTGGAATTCTTAGGTCATCTGGGAGCACTATATCACTTAAACATTGTCCAATGAAAATGCACCAGGGCAATGGCCTACATGTCATCTTAGGTGGCTCTTTTTCAAAATGAAAATATTTTGAAGTAAAGGAAAAAGTCAAAAAAACTGTGCTCCCATCCTTTTCTCTCTCCCATCTCAAATTTTCTCTCTCTCTCGGCTTCTTTCAGCCACCGCCAAAGATATTGGGAGATTTTTCTTCGCCGAGTTTTAGTGGCTCTCTCTCACAATATTAAGAAGCCACCTTTTAGTCAAGCAATCTAAGCATCTGTAAGAAAGCTGAATGGAAAAACAGAAAAATCTGCTTCTGCTTCGGAATTTCTTATTTTTCTTCAATGACTTGTTCACTCTGTCTCTTGAGCTTTAATGAAGAATCGCTGTACAGGCCTGAAAGAGGACATAAGGTCAGATCCACCATCCTTCCCGAGCCACCGGTGGTCCGAATGAGGGGAGAGGGTCGAGGCTTGAAGGGTGTGGACCGGTTCAACGGCGAAGAAAGACAAGAGAGCTCCTTGTTCACAATTTTGCTGGTGGCTATTTGCACTGGTATGCCTTGGCTTTTTTTTTTTTTTTCTCTGAAGCCACTGTGCTCAGAAGACAAATGTCATGAAGGAGAGATGGTTTTTTTTTTTTTTTTTTGGGAATACAATTGGAAATAAAGGAGAGATGATCAGAGTAAAAAACCAAGAAGAGGAAGATGCCGGGTGAGGAAAGAGAGAGAAGGGGCTGAAAAGGAAAAAAAAGTTGTGGCAATTAATTATCAAATTAAAATAAATTAAAAGACTGCCAAATAAGCATACACGTAAGATCACATTCAGTAACATGGCAGATTTCTATTCCACAGAGCACAAGTTACATGGTGCGCTCAGAGCACACAAGAATCTCTCCGTGGTGAATGCTAACATTGACCGGCAAAGTCTTCGGTTTCTTATCCTCTTTTTCCTCTCCCCTTCAATCCTCATTCTGTGTCTCTTCACTATCCTTTTCTCGCTGCTCAGGCATACTTCTCGTTTTCTAAAACGTTTCCAGTTTTTATGTTCGCTGCATTTGTTTTCTTTTTCTCAATTTTCTGATCGCGTTCGTTTTGGTGATTTATATAAAAAAACAAAACAAAAGTTGTTATTCTTTTGCAATTAGTTTGTTGCGTTCTCTTCAATCATATAACCATAAAAATTTTTAAAAAAAATAAAAAGTAGAGGGAAAAAAAAAGAAAAGAAAAAGAAAACAAGTGTGTTTCAATATGAACTCACTAAAAAGAAAAAAAAAAGTGTGGGGACATGGAGTTTTCGTTTAAAATCTCTTTTAGAGCTGTCGGTTCTATTGTTTTGCTTTGATTAAGTTGGTTGCTTTCTTGCTAATCTTTAGGGGTAAAGCTCTTCTTTACAAGGTTTGTACTGCTTGCCTAAATTAAAAATTCTTTAGATCTGAACTATACTGCTTGCCTGGATTGAAAATTCTTTAGATCTGAACTAACTTTTTTAAAAAAAACAGAGAAAATGCTTGTTTAAAGTTTTTTTTTCCTTCCTTTTTACTCTTCTTCTGCATGTACTGTTGATTTTTTTTGTCCAGTGATCAATAATTTTTTTAAAAATCAAAGAAGTAAGAAGTCTGTACTTGAGAAGCTTTGGTGGTGTCTTCATCTGTGCTTTATCAGTCACAAGAAAGTGGTGGTGATCATAAAGTGATACCGGTAAAATCTTTATCTAGATGGCTAGAACTCTCGGATTGGAGTTGGTATATGTATGAACAATAATATGTTCTGATCTTGTTTACTTATTTTTCTCTCTCTTGTTTTTAACTACAGAAATTTAATTGCTGCCTCCTGCATCTAAGGCTTTTGAAGGTCAAATTCTAATTCAACTTTGAGCAAGGTATCTTTTGAATGGTTCTCTTGATTACTGTTTATGAATTGATATTGGCATTTCATTTGTAAAGAGGATAAATGAGCTTAGCAAAGCTTTTAATTTTATTTGGTAATTTTTTTTTCGTTTTTTGGTGCCAACATATTTGCTAGAATCCAGATATTGCTTTTGGATTGGTTTTTTCTCGTCTTTGTTACAAGTTCATGACAGAAATCCTCTCCTCTCCCTTCTCTCCCCTTCTATCTGTTTCCCTCCCCACTAATGGACCTTTGGTCAAATGGTCTAAATTAATTTTTTTAAAAAATAAATATAATTATAATGATAATTAAAAATATCATAAATAAACTTAATGTGTCAAAATTTAGTCTAAACAGTTCATAACTGTAATAAAAAATGAAAAATAAAATCTAAATTTATAATAATAATCTCTAATTCTGAAATGTTGAGACTTAATTTAATTTTATCAAATTAAATTTATTATGTGATTTTTAAGTATTATTATAATTATATTTATTTTTATAGAAATATTTAAAATGAGGGAAAAGGGGATAAGAGGGAGAGGATGGATCCGTTTCTGTTCATTAATGACCATGGGACATGAGCTTCCTTCAGTCCAACAACATTATATTAATTATAAAAAAAACAAGAAGAAAAATTAAAACATTGATTTAATTATATTGATGGGAAAAGAAAACAAGAAAGTCTATTGAAGTGATGGAACAAAAAGTCTTTTGAAGTGAAATGAAAAGTGAAAACATCTAATGCAAAACCTTATATGTGTCTTGCACCATACTACGATCAAAATCAAAGTATGATCGGTAATCAGACACTGGTAAGCAAATCGAACGATACAGTAGGTTAAAGGTTAGTGGGTTGTCTTGGAGTCATCCCGGAGTTGAGACCGCTAATGAATAAAATAATATAATAATTCAAATACTAAAAATATGGGAATATATTAGGAAAACACTATTGAAATATGCAAAGGACAGTTAGATAGATGCATCAAATTTAAAAAAATGCAGTTATATATGCCATGAACCTTTTTGTTCTTTTGCAAATTTATTTGAAATTACCCAAATGCCCCTAAACAAAATCTATTCTTTCTTAGAGAAAAAAAATTCTCACCCCATCGGCAGCCGTCGACCGGTGAGACTTATTTTATTTTAGTTTTTTTTTTAAATTTGTGTGGGGGCCAAAATAAATATAAAAGTGAACCCACCGGCTGGTGCCCAACCACTTGAACAACAAGCCTTCCAATACATATAAAAATATATATTCCAAAATAAAAAAAATAAGTATCAACTTTCATTTTATCCCAATATTTTTTCAAATTCTAGTTTTGTTGTATCAGATGTTTATTTTCTTTTACCAATTTAGTCTTTTATTTTACTAACAAAGATTTTGAGTGCTCTATTTGATTTGTCAACTTGTTCTTTAATTTTATCAACTTGTTTTATTTTACTAAATTTGTCTTTTCCATTCCCAAATTCGTATTTCTTTTCACCAATTATTTTTTTGAGTGTACCACTTGTCTATTTGTTCTTACCAACTTATTCATCAATGCTACCAACTTCTGGTTTTGTTTTCCCAAACCTTTCTTTTATTTTATCAATTAGACATATTTTATCAACTTATCTTTTACCAACTTGTTCCCAAACCTTTTCCTTTTATAGACTTATTCCCTAACTTTACCAACATTTTCTTTTATATTACCAAAAGTTGCTTTTGTTTTACCAACTTTTCTGTATTTTCTTGGGAAAGGGGCATTCAGCACCCCAAATTAATTATTGAGATGCAATAAACTCCCTAAAGAATTTTAGGTGCAATAAACACTCTAGAGTATTTAAATTGGATCAATTAACACCCTCACACAACCAATGTTAAAAAACCGAACTGGATGGGCGGTTCAACTGGTCTAACCGCCCTGCAATCCGGGCCGGTGACTCCATAAGCAAGGGCGGCATGAATGGGTCAACTCGGGAAAACCGGTTCAACCGGTAAAAGTGGTCGGACCGGTTTTGCTCTTTTTTAAAAAATAAAAATATTTTTTTTATTTTGTTATAATTCACCTAATTACCAACTTTCACTTCACTCAATTTTAGAAACCAGGAAACTATAATATTTTAAATGCTATTTTACACTTGCATATGTTTAATATTTAACTGTTGTTGCTCTTAGTAATTGTATTTTAGTCTGTGGATTGTAGAATAATATTTATTTTCACGTGTAATCAACTAATATTTTCTATTTTTCCCTCTATAGAAACATTAAATATTCATGTTTGGTGAATCATGCATACTTATTTACATTTACATTTTAATATATTAATGATTATTAATGTTAATATCAATAAAATTTTATTATTTTAATATAATCGGTCTGCCCGGTCCGACTCTGGTCAGACCAATGACCCTTGAACCAGTGCCTCGTCCAGTTCGATGTCTGGTTCGATTTTTTGAACCTTATACACAACAGAACATAAAACTTCGCTATCCACCTTTGTAAAAAAGGCTTCCCTTGAACGCCTGCCAAATGTCTGCCTCCTTCCGTTTTCTCTTTTATGTCGTTTGCCTCGATCGTGCGCAACATGACAAGAGGTGTTAATTGATTCAATTTAAATACTTTAAGGCTCTGTTTGGTTCAACTGAAGGGAGGGGAGGGGAGGTTCATTAAAGGGAGGTGAGGGGAGGGAAGGGTGGATTATGAACCTTGTTTGGTTGGAGAGGAGGGAAGGGGAGGTTTAATTTCTTGTTTGGTTGAGAAGGGAAGGGGAGGGGGGTAATTTATTAGTTGACAATTATACCCCTCCTTTTTCTAAGTGCATGATATTCAACTTTATTAGAGATGTAAACTAATGAAAATTGTGAAAAATCTACCGGTATATACATGTATGTGTTGGTTACTGTAAAACATATACATATATTTTTATTATTATATTAAAATAAAAATAAAATATAACAATTATACATATACTTAATGATCTTTTTGTTTTGTAATGGATATATGCTTGATAAATGTTTGAATTGAAATAATACTAACATCCAAAACATAACCCATTCCACCAGTAATCCAAAATATTAAAACATCACATAATAGTTCACATCATTATAATCATTCCATAATGGTGTTCACCTATTATGAAACACCCAAAATATGAGCCATTGAAGTTTGGCAATCCTAAACCAATTACCTTTACAAGCTCCAAAATAATAAACATGACATAGTAACAAAAGTTTCCATAGTCTCAACATAATAATTATCAAAAGACTTTATCAAAAGTCCTTTATCATTTCATTCAGGAAATCTGCACGAGCCTCCGATGGGCACTCAACAAACGCTGCAAGTTGATCAACGTCACGCATAAGAACTCTATACAGCTTTGTGGTATCAAGTTGAGAGAAGCCACACTCTTTAATTGTATTCCAAACTTCTGCCCCTGTCATTCGAGGGACTCTAGTGGTCTCTCTAATAGCTTCATTCCCGTCTCGAAGTGCTGCAGTAAATTCATTAATGATATCCTTAATGCACACAATGTCAGAATCACTCTCTTTGGTAGATGTCTTTTTTTGCTTCTTTCTAGATGTACCACTTGAAGCCCCATGTGAGTCCTCATATTGGATATTAGCATCAAGTGTCTCATTTGCTTGCCCATTTTGTTGTGATTGCACACCATGTTGAGTTGAATCAGGGGTAATGTCATCAGCCACAAAGACATCCTCAGTATTTTTTCTCATATCACCAATGGTTGAAGTTTCCCCCAAACCTGCTCTATCAACTCCATATAATGGGATCATCTTATCATAGTTTGGAAAAGGCTTATACCTCAATGTTGCAGCAATAGGCTTGGACTGTACAAGTCAATATTAAATAATATTCATTAGTGATATATAACGATACAAGTCGACATGATTTTATTAATTGTAACAAAGTGGAATAAACAAAAACATGCATAGCTATAAACTAACCTCAATTAGTTGATTCCAAACTTCATCTTCAGCCTCCCAAAGTTGGGTTGATGGGTTCCAAGCAAACCCACTCATTCCACCTTTAAAAACATCAAAAGCTTCCCCAAAATTTTTCTTCAATGTCTTCCACCTATTCTTTATCTTCTCTTTGTCAATATCAACATCAAGCAACACACTCATTTCTTTGACGATGTTCTCATAAGCTTTGGGAGTGAATGTTCCTTTCACTTTGTTTCCACGTTTATATTGTTCCATAAAAGCATCCACTAAATAATCATCCATGGCCCTTGTCCAATTCAAAGCTTGTTTTTCTTTGTTTTGGTCCATTGGTGACATGCTAGTGGTAAAGATATGAACCAAAACGATTTAAAAAAAATATCAGACCATGTTAAATCTCACACATAACATAAGGCATTGAAAATAGAGTTACATCCCTGTCTAGTCATAAAGTTTATTACATACAAAGCACACTTGAAAACATAAATTACAAACATAAATTGGGATTCAGACATAAATTGCAAACATAAATTGCACACTTAATCATGACAACCATAATAAAATACATACAAAGCACACTTGAAAACATAAATTGCAAACATTGAATGACAAATTCAAACATTGGGCACCCAATTTTGATAATCTAGCCACATCGCATTTGCTATTGAATCCCTACGGAGACGACCTCGGGCAGCTTCATCATTGTCACCATGTCGGTCATGATTATTATCAAGTAATTGGGATTCAGCTGCAAGCTCTTGATCAACTTGTGCTAAGAGATTTTCATCTTCAACAGGATCCATGCCCATTAAGTAGTTATGAAGAATACAACATGCTCCAATGATAAGGTTTTGAGCTTTTAATCCATATGTAGGCTCATTCGAATTGGCTAAAATGTCAAATCTTTTTTTCAAAACACCAAAAGCTCTTTCAATTGCATTACGTAGTGATGCGTGACGCAAATTGAACAATTCTTTGTAATTCTGAGGAGGATTTCTTTCTGAATACTCTTTCAAATGATATCGAACTCCTCTATATGGAGTAATAAGTCCTCCAGTTAGCATGAATCCAGCATCCACGAGATAGTATTTACCTTCAGGAATTATGAGCTTATCTTCTCGTATTAGTGCATCTTTAATAATCCTAGAGTCTGAAGCAGTTCCTTCCCATCCAATGAGCACATAAGTAAATTTTAAGTCAAATGTACAAGCTGCTAGCACATTTTGTGTTGGAAATTCTTTTCTGCCACGATAACGAGGAGCGTCTACAGCAGACACTTTCACACGAATATGTGTTCCATCTATAGCACCAACACAATCATTAAAAAATGGGTCAAACCTTCTATGGCCATGGATTTCAGGAGGGATTGTTGTTCCATTAGGTTGTACAATAAATTTATCTCTTATGGCAATGATGGCTCGCAAAACATTATGGAGATGACGACTTACAGTCTCACCAGATCGTCTGAAGAAGAAATTTACAACACGATTTTTAGCTTTATGTCCTAGTATGTAAAGGGTTTTTGCCACTTGTTCTTCCACAGTTGACCATCTTGTGGGTTTTAATCCCCATTCTCTTTCCAACAAATCACATAATTTTAGGAAAGCTTGATAATTCATTCGAACGATACCATGACTTTTATCAGGTTTGCTTAGTTCAACCATTAGTTTTTCCCGCACTCTTTCCCTTTCCGAACTCATACTGTAACATATTTTTCTCTTACAGGAGTTTCGAATGTAGAAGTATACAAAGATACATGTGAGTAGTGCAACAGCTTTTTGGCGCAAATTCAACCATCGTTGCAGGGCTAAATTGTTTTTGAAATCCAACTTCATCTAACAATCCAAGTAAATAGATAATCAAACCCAAAGAACAAATATTCAAAGTGTGAACAAAAAAAGCAAGCAAGTAAGCAGAATATACATTCAATTGATCCTTATATAACCTAGGAATCTATCTTAATAACAACTAAAGCTGATTGGGATTTAAAGCTCCTTTCAATCAGAATTTTAGTTACAAACAAGAGCTCCTTTCACTCTCCAGCAGTTAGGATTTAAAGCTGAGAATCTTAATCTATTCAACTTCAAATCTCTGATAATCCAACTACATCACAATCAGAAAAATATGCACAAAATGAAAATAGGATGCGTGCTTGACATAAAAAAGAAATACCAATACATGTACATATATATATAACTAACTATACCACATAATTCAAATAAACAGTTGCTTCAATGACAAACATAGGATTCAGTAAATGAGGAACTAAATTGAAATTCATATTTAAGGTGGGGAGCAAGAATCCATTGAAGCTTTTTCTGCAATCATGCACAGTCTTACGGGAGCAAGAATCAGTCATCAAGTGACGGCATAAAACTGAAACACAAGCAAGAAACTGAAGAGTGACGGCATAAAACTGAAACACAAGCAAGAAACTGAAGAGTAGAATCGCATATTAATCATCATCAGAGTGACGGAAATTGAAGCCCAAAACAGAACAACCAAAAATCAGAGTAGAATCGCATATTAAGCACCCAAAAACAATCCTCATACTGTCATAAAACTGAAACCACAAGCAAGAAACTGAAGAAATTAATTACCCAGTGGAAAATCAGAAGAGGGCGAGAGAGGGAGGAGTGACGGCATAAAATGAAACCACAAGCAAGAAACTAGAAATACGATAGTTGGACGAACTCCCTGAACGAGCGGCGACGGCGACGGGGTGAGCAGCGAGCGAGCGGCGGACAGCCTCCAAGCAACAAGAGCTCTGGAGTTGAGATTGAACACATGCACGAGAGGCGTTGATTAGGGCTCTGAACAGGGGTTTTAAAAGGTGAGGGTATATTTGGAATATAGGAAATATGATATGGGTAAATTGGTCAAGAGTGGACACTGATTTTCTCTCCCCTCCAAAAAACCCTACTTTTGGAGGTGAGGAGAGAGAGAGCAAGGGGTCAGAAAAAGACAAATTTTTTTCCCTCCCCTCCCCTCCATTTTTTTCAACCAAACAAGGTTTTTGGCCTTTCATCCCTCCCCTCCTCTAACCTCCCCTCCAAAACCCCCCAACCAAACAATGCCTAAGGTGCTTATTGCACCTTCAAAAAAATTAATTTGGGGTGCAGAATGGCTATTTGCCTTATTTTTTTTTACCAACTTCTTCCCTAATTTTACCAACTTCTTGTTTATATTACTAAAAGTTTCTTTCATTTTACCAACTTCTATATATTTCATTTTACCATATTGTTACCTAAATTTACCTACTTCTTTATACTATTAAGAGTTTCTTTTGTTTTACCAATTAAGTATTTTGTTTCACCAATTTCTATGTATTTAAATTTACCAATTTCTTCCCTAACTTTACCAACTTCTTTTATATTATCAAAAATGTCTTTTGTTTTTACCAACGACATTTTTGGGTGCAAGTTGGTAAAACAAAAGGCTAAGTTGACAAAATTAAAGAAAAGTTTAGAAAAACAAAATCAGAAGTTGGTAATGTTAATGAACAAGTGCATAAGAGTAAATAGACAAGTGGTACACCCAAACAAGTATTTGGTAAAACGAAATACAAACTTACGAATGAAAAATGCAAATTTGGTAAAACAAAACAAGGAGTTGGTAAAAGTAGGGAACAATTTGGTAGAAGGGGGCTTAATTGATATTTTCCTATGTTATATATATATGTGTGTATGGATGCATATAATTATTTAACTACTAACATATAAGACTTGGAACGTAACTCAAGTATATGCTTGAATATCAAGTGTTGAAGAGTTATATATACCTGCTTGCCTTCACGAGGAACAAAAAGATACCTACAAGGCGTTGCAAGTAGTCTAAGTGTGTACGGTTGAGGTCACTATAAAAATAACTATGATTTTGGTGATAGTTAATTTAAATTTTGCTGTGCTTAATGCAATTGGCCAAGTGTCACAACCCAAAATCTGAGATGTTACTAGCATATAGATTAAATACCAACATTACTTCTAGTCTAGCTAGCCTGAAACAAAGGTCAAACCACCACAACACAATTTATAAGTATTATAAATTTATTCTGCTTCTGGTAAAAAAAAAAAAAAAAATTTATTCTGCTTCTTCATTTTTATTCTACTTTTGTTTTAGTTTTTTAACAATGAAAAATATTTTTAAGTTCATTAAAAAAATAATCTTAATTATATATAACACACATAGTATTATAAATAAATGATAAACTTTGGATTGCATTTTTCGGTGGAAAGACAATCTAAATATTATTTATATTTTATTAAATTTTACAAAACCATAATGTCTCACCCATGGTAATCTAAACGGACATTAGTGTTGGTGCCTTTCTCTTTAAAATTTGTCTTACCAGTTGTTGTTCCTTATATCATCAGATAATCTTACATCTGAGCTGCTGCAGTACACGTTAATCAGCATTACTTGTCACTGATTACTTCCAACACGTTCGTAGGCCCAAGTTTATTCTTTTTGGGGTGATTAGTAGAAACTCATTAATGCACTAATTGATCTTTTTTTTTTTTTTTTGAATTTTATCGTAACTTTAATTTGTATTAACTTATGCTGCTACTTTTTTTTTTTTTTTTGATACACAACTTATGCTACTTCTTTACTTTTGCTGTTTAGTGTTTTTTTTTTTTTTTGCAACATTGAAAGATATTTTAATTTAAAAGTTCATTCAGTTATTACTTCGTCTTATATTTGATCAGTTGCTGCACAGGTGAATCAAGAAACAAGAATGGATATTGTTTTGAGCATTGTTGGAAAATTTGTGGAACCGATCGTAGATTACACCGTAGCACCCATTGCGAGGCAAGTGGGTTATCTGATTTTCTACAAACAAAATTTCAACAGTCTCGATGCTCAAGTTACGCGGCTGAAGGGAGTGAAGAATACCATCAGTCAAAAAGTGGGAGATGATAGAAGAAATGGACGACAGACTTCTGAAGCTGTACAGAAATGGTTGGGTAGAGTGGATGGAATCATAGAAGCAGCAGAGAAACTTCGTGATGATCCTGGTCGTAGTAATGCTGATTGCTGTAAGGGGCCTTTTCCTGATTTAAAGTCAAGACATCAATTCAGTAGAAAAGCAAAGAAAATGGCTGCACACGTTTCTGAAGTAACGCAAGAAAATGATGACTTTGATCAACTTACATTCTTGCCGCATCTAGAGGGTGTTGGCTCTACTACTTCTGCTACAAGTAGTGATAAGCTTGAGTCAAGAAGGAAAATGAAGGAAGACATTGTGTTGGCTCTAAGAGACCCTAACTTAAGACGAATAGGGGTATATGGGCTTGGCGGAGTAGGAAAAACCACTCTTGTTAAGGAAATTGCTAAACAGGTTAAAGATGACAAGCTGTTTGATGAAGTTGTTGTGGCTAACATATCCCAAGCTGTTGATCTTGAAAGAATTCAAGGTGAAATTGCAGATTTCTTAGGTCTACGTTTTGAAGAGACTACCATAGCTGGAAGAGCGGATCGCCTGAGGCAGAGGATTAAAAATGAGAAAAGTATCCTAGTCATATTGGATGATATTTGGGCTACACTTGATTTAGATAAGCTTGGAATTCCTCTGAATGATCACAAGGGTTGCAAGCTATTATTGACTTCTAGAAATCTAGATTTATTACAAGACATGGAGTCTCAAAAACATTTTAAGATAGATGTTTTAAATGAACCAGAAGCTTGGAGTATGTTTGAAGATATGGTTGGTGATGTGGTTAAAGATGTTAGTTTGCATCATCTGGCAATCCAAGTGGCTCAAAAATGTGCAGGCTTGACTGTTCTAATAGTGACAGTGGCAAGAGCATTAAAAGATAGAGATGATATTGATTTTTGGAAAGATGCCTTAAACCAGTTGACAGCTGTTGATAAGAAAGGAATGAAAGAGATAAGTTATTCGGTTTTAGAGTTTAGTTACAATCATCTTGAGGGTGATGATGTGAAGGAACTTTTCTTGCTTTGTGGATTACTAGGTCCAGAAGTTCTTGTTGGAGATTTGTTGAAATATGCTATGGGTTTGGGCATACTCAAGGAAATTTATACCCTAAAAGATGCAAGACTCAAACTCTATAGACTGATTGCTAACTTAAAGGCATCCTGTCTATTGCTCGAAAACAACTCAAACATGAAAGTTAAAATGCATGACATTGTACATGAAGTAGCAGTCTCAATTGCATGTAGAGATCAACGTGCTTGCAAAATTGAAAGGGGTGATGAGCTACAAAAGTGCCCATTAAAGGATTCCCTTCAAAGATGCACTCAAATCTTCTTAGATGGGGGTCAGATTGCTAAGCTTCCAGAAAGGTTAGAGTGTCCTAATATTGAATTTTTCTACTTAGATAATAATAATGAACCCTCAATTATCCCAGATTCTTTCTTTGAAGGAATGAAAAACCTCAAAGTTTTAGATTTGACTCGCATGGACTTACCTACATTGCCCCAATCTTTTCATTCCCTTATTGACCTTCAAACACTTTGTTTGGATCAATCTACTTTAGGAGTCATGGCCAATCTTGGAGCTCTAACGAATTTGAAAATTTTCAGTCTTTTTGGATCATCTATGACAGCATTGCCTAGTGAACTAGGACAACTTACTCATCTTAGAATGTTGGATTTGACAAATTCTGGAACTGAAATATTGCCTTCCAACATTATATCGAAATTAACTGAATTGGAGGAATTGTATTTGGGGAATACCTCCATCAAGTGGGACCAAGAATATTCAATTGATGAAAATAAAAATGCTTCCCTCTGTGAACTTAGGCATTTGACAAAATTAACTGCTCTAGAAATTCAAATCAAAGAAGCTTCGTTTCTGCCAAGGGACATAAGGTTAGACAAACTAGAAAGATACAAAATAGTGATAGGAGATGTCTGGGAATGGTCTGATAATTATGGAGCCTCCAAAATGTTGAAGCTCAAGCTTGGTACTGTCATTCATTTGGAGCATGGCATTAAAGAACTTTTTAAAGGAGTGGAGGATTTGTACTTAGATGAAGTAGGTGGAATCTCCAATATGGTTTATGATTTGAATGGAGAAGGATTTCCTTTGTTAAAGCACCTTCACATCCAAAATAATGGGAATATTCAATACATCATCATCAACTCAATGGAGAGAAAACCAAGCCGTGCATTCTTTCCAAAGTTGGAGACATTAATACTTCAAAATCTCAACACATTGGAGAAGATATGCGATGGCTCATTTTTGGATAATTCGTTCACAAAACTTAGATCAATTAGAGTCCAATGTTGTGACCAGATAAAGTATCTCTTCTCAGTGTTGATGGTCAAAGCTCTTTGCCAACTTGTTGAGATTGAAGTTTCGGAATGCAATTCTATGGAGAAGATTGTGTCTGAAGACAAAACTTCCCCAAACTTAGATGTTGTCGATGATAATATTGAGTTTTGTTCATTGCAATCCTTAACTTTACGATATATGCCAGCCATGGAGGATTTCTACTCTGGTTTTCAGACATCTTCAACAACAACCAAGAAGAGACTAACCTCATCTACAAATGTTCCATCATCTTTTTTTAATACAAAGGTATTTGTTTTATTATTATATTGCATTTAACTGCTTATGCGTACACACACACATATACATGTTTGAACTGATAAGATATTATTATAAATACTAATGAAAACGTAACATATCAAATTTAGTTTTATTAGGAAAATAGTTTTTATGTTTGACCAATATATATGTGCATCATGTGGATTATTGGATTAATAAATTCTAAAACCAAAATATCAAAATTTTCATCATTTTCTCTGTTCTTATATATTTTTTTAGTGTTTTTTTTTGTCCTTGTATCACAATTAACTTACTAATGAATGAAATGAAATTCACAGTCACTCTGATCATGTATGGTAAGTGCTAAATTAAAATGAATATAGGATGCATTATAAAATAAAATTATAGATAACTTCTACATATGTTAAATTATAACCTATTTTATTTATCGTAGGATTTCTAATGATATACAATATATAATATTTTAATCAATAAACATTTTTAGACCCTATCTTATCATACGAGTATGACATAAGCTTTTAGGCCAAATAAGGTAAATAACAATATTGTTTATTGTCAATTGAATCAATTCTTGATATTTCCATCATGCTTATACAATTTATTTATTTTGTTCATTTACCACAATGAAAATAAGATTTTATTTTTGAACAGGTTAAGTTTTCCACTTTGGAGACTCTAAAGTTGAGTTCAATCCAATTAGAAAATATTTGGCAGGAAGATCATCTTTCTTTAGCCAACTCTTTTCACAAGTTGGCTAACTTGATAATCGAAGAGTGTAACGGCTTGAAGTATTTATTCTCATCTTCTATGATTGGAAATTTTCCAAACCTTAAGGAAGTTGAAGTAAGAGAGTGTGAGATGATGGAGCAGATAATTGGTCCAGAGGGGACAAATGGCACTTCAATGGAAGAGGTTATAACTTAATGATATATTACTTAAGCATATTAGATCATATTCAAATAAATTCTGAGTCATTAAAGATCAAATATTTTTTTATTGTTTATTATATGGACTTATGAATTTGAATTGTGCATTGCACCACAGATTGGGTGTCCAATATTGGAGAGAGTTGTAATAAGCAACATGAAGAGATTAAAGAAAGTATGGCACTCCCGATTTCAAGGGTTTAAGACTATGGAGGTTAATAATTGTGAGAAATTAAAGAATATTTTTCCATCTAATATTCACAAATCTTTTGGAAGAATGGAGACATTGAAAGTAAGTGATTGCGGCTCAGTGAAAGAGATATTCCAATTACCTGCCAATGAAGTCCATAGTGGAGAAGACACACGATTGAAGAAACTCCACCTACTTTGCTTGCCCAAGTTGAAACAAATATGGAGCAAGGATCCCCAACAGAATTTCCGCTTTCATAATCTCCAAGATGTTGTTGTTGAAAATTGTGAAAACTTGGAATATCTCTTCCCATTTTCAGTAGCCATGGATCTTCCCCAACTCGAAACACTCAAAGTGCATTATTGTGGGATGAATGAAATTGTAGGAAAGAAAGAGGGACCCATTGAGGAAAAGGCCATATTCCACTTTGATCGATTATACTCCTTGCAGATTTGGAACATGCTTCAACTTGATAGGTTTTATGGTGGAAGTTACAGTTTAATGTGCCCATCATTGAGGGAGTTATGGATCTACGACTGTGCAAAATTGATGCTATTGGGGAGACAGAGTACAAGTAACCATAGAAAGAATGCTGATGACCAAAATCCATACATCTCTACGCAAACGCCTCTCTTCATAATTGAAGAGGTTTGAACCATCCATCAGATGTTTATTGTTCTTAGAAATATCTAACTTGTTATAAAACAATAGTTTTTTTAATTTAACTAGTTCATACATCTCAACCTTCTAATATATTTCATGGAAAACAATTATTACATGGTTTAAAGGTCAGAAACATTCTAGGACATTTTATTTTCCATACGAAGTATTCTATTTTCAATAAAACATTAATATATTTCAAAATATTATAAAATTATAAGAAGAAAAATGTATGGAAATCTTACGTGATGTTTATTGCTTTTTGGTTATATAGCCTAATGGAACCTAATTTATTTGTGTTTTGTGCTTGTTTGTGTGTGGTCAAATGGTTCTTATTGTTTTTTTTTTTTTTTGCTGTATAAACATTTCTTATTGTTTCTTATATGTAAGAGAAAATTAATTATGTTTTAGGTGATTCCAAAGTTGAAACTATGGTCATTAAATAAAGAGGAGGCCATAATGTTGTTGCAAGACCCACAATGGAAGGATGTGTATTTGAGTAAATTGAAGGTTCTACGATTGTTTGATTTTGTGGAGGATGAAGTAGCTGCAACTTTTCTAGACTCGATTCTGCAGAAGGCATCAAACTTCAAATCTCTAGTTGTTGAACATAGTTCCCTCAAAGAGATATTCCGAGACAACAGAGTTGCAGATAAAGAAGGCAGCAACAAAATTAACACCAAGCTTGAAGCTTTAAGATTAGATGATCTACAGTTGCAATACATATGTAGAGAAGGATGCAAGATAGACCCAATTCTCGAGGTTCTTCATGTTTTATGTGTGGGAGAATGTGCGAATTTGAAAGTTTTGGTTCCTTCCACTGCAACTTTTTCCCACTTGACATATTTGGAGATCACCAAGTGTAATGGATTGATAAACTTAATTCTCTCATCAACTGCTAGAAGTCTGGTCAATCTGCGAGACATAACATTAAAAGAATGCAAGTCACTTGAAGAAATAGTAACGCAGATGATGAACGAGGAAAACGATGAAATTGTATTCAGAAGTATGAGAACTTTAACACTGGAACGCTTGCCGAGACTCGATAGTTTTTCATCAAGCCACTGTTTCTTTAGGTTCCCATTGTTGAAGAAAGTTGTTGTGAGGCAATGCCCAAGGATGAAAACCTTCTGTGAAGGAACAACAAGCACACCAATGCTCAGAAAGGTAATTTTAAAAGAGGGGAAAGATGAAGAATGGTGTTGGGAGGCTGAATTGAACAGAACAATTAAAAAGATCTATGTGGATAAGGTATGTTATACTCCTTCTAAATTACATAGTGTCAAACAGATTGTATAATCCTGTTGTTTAACAAATCTTCATTGTCATTCTATTTTAACTAACACTATTAATTCCTTGGCTTGCAGATTTCATTCCGTACCCTGGAGCATCTTGAGCTATCATTGTATCATGAGCTAAGAGACTCTTGGAGCAGTCTTGTTGAGAACGGAATATTCTGTAATTTGAAATCTCTAGTTGTGGAACAATGTGACTTCTTATCACATGTTCTTATTCCTTCAAATCTGCTAAGAGCCTTGGGGAACTTGGAAGAAATTCAAGTAAGAGACTGTGATTCATTAGAAGTCGTGTTTGAATTTGATATTACAAGAGAAGAGACAATATCTGAGAAAGCGGCGAACCATCTGCGAAATATTTGCCTATTTAATCTGCCTAAACTCCAATCCATATGGAAACCAAGCCTTGAAAGAAAGGGGAAAGATGATGCAGTTGCTAAGGTATGGTTCGGTATATTTCATAAAGATGAAAGTGCTATTGTTATAATCTACTATTGTTTTTTATGTTATCAATAGGTTTCAAATATTCTATTTGTTTCTTTAAAACGTATCTTAGCTATTAATTCTCAAAAGTTTTGTTTTTATGCTTTGATTTCAAGAATTATGATTAAAGCGTAGAAAAGTAGTCAATCATCCCTTTTGATCATCCAACATTCCTTTCTGTTTAAATTAACTATAGTTAATGTAAACTGACCGGATAGGTGTTCAACTGCCAAAAGCCAAGTTTTGTGAGAGAAAACAATGTGATAGAGTAGCAAACCATAGAATACATTTTATACAAGTTTGAAACTTAACATGGGGTTAAGTTAGGAGGCATGTATATATTTTGAAAAGGAGAATGCAAGGCACGCTCCAGAGAACTCTGGAGCTAAGAGCCTTGGGGAACTTGGAAGAAGTTCGACTAAGAGACTGTGATTCCCTAGAAGTTGTGCTTGAATTGATACTGCAAAAGAAGAGGCGAGTCATCTGCGAAACATTCTCCTATTTAATCTGCCTAAACTCAAATAAATATGGAAATCAAGCCTTGGAGGGAAATGAGAAGAGGATGCCATTCAAATCCAACATCAACAACCTCTGTCTTTTACTGCTAAGGCATGGTTGGATATCATTCATAAGGATGAAAGTGCTGTAGTTATACTCTTCTAATATTTTTGATGTTATCAAGAGGTGTTTGATATTCTATTTGTTTTTGAAAACATACCAATTAATTAATTCTGGAAATTTTTGATTTTATATTTAGTTTTGAATACTTATAATTAGTGAAAAGTTGTCAATAACTCATTTGATCATCTTTTATTACTTTTAGTTTTAAATAATTATAATTAATTCAACAATGACTGGATTGGTTTTCAACTACCAAAAGCCTAATGTGACAGAGTAGAAAACTGTAAAATACATTTGAATAAGTTTTCAAACTCAACAAAACAAGAGAAGGCTTATCTTTAAAATCAACAACATGTAATTGGTCACATTTTGGGAACAACTTTATATATTTAGTTACAGTTTTTTCTGCCAATTAGATTATGTTTAAGGAGTTGATAAGCTCTAGAGAATAGCTTAGTAGAGCATCTGGCTATCAAATCTTAAATATATTCAAAAAGATTTTTCAACTTACAGAATACATCTTAAATTTCTGTTAGTTTGCCTAAAACAGAGTTTAATTGAGTTCTGCATTTATTTCAATAAAACTTATCCCTACTATAGTTTATCATTAATTGTGAAACTCTTGAGTTTACTACAGGTTCTTCTACCCAAATTGGAAACAATAATATTAGAAGACATGAAAAACTTGGAGACGATATGGCACCCTATCATAACTTCAAGTTCCATGGGCAGCTTCGAGACACTGAAAGTGAAAAACTGTCATAAAATTGAGCATATATTTCCAAAATATATGCACGGAGCATATACAACTCTAGAAACATTGAAGGTTGAAGATTGTGACTTAATGCAGGAAATTTTCCAGGTGGATGTAGATGGTATTTGCAGTGGAGATCATACAGCACAACTCAATAATTTAACCCTACTTAGATTGCCAAAGCTGAAACAAATTTGGAGCAGAGATCCTCAATCAAATCTTTCCTTCAAAAGTCTGCAAGTTGTGCATGTTCAAGACTGTTATGATTTAGAGTACCTTTTTCCATTCTCCATAGCTAAGAACCTGCCTCAACTTGAAACAATTACAATAAATAATGCTCGGAAGATGAAGGAAATTGTTTCCAAAGGAGATGAGCCCTTAGATAATCCTGTCGAATTTGCGTTTAATCAACTAACCTCAATGGTGCTTTGGAATTTACAAGATTTGCAGGGATTTTATCCCGGAAATCACAGTTTATCTTGTTCAATGATGAATGATTTAAATGTATTCAATTGTGAGAAATTGAAGGTGTTCAAGGCACAAGGAACACGTATTACGAGTAGCCAGGGAAGGCTTTCTGATGGCAGCAATCTCCAACTCTCGGTGCAGCAACCTCTTTTTACACTCGAAGAGGTATGCCTCATTCTTTGTAAAACAGAAGAGTGAAATCTTAATGCTTGTCCAAAGGTTGTTAATATTGTTCAATTATGTATGCAATTGATCATTGGCATGTTAAAAATTCTTGACTATAGTATTACCATTGTCAAATTTACTTGTATTATTACATTGCTTAGGGCTAGGAACAATCTTTGCCAGCGAAAAACTTGCAACCTTATGCATATATAGTAGATAACTGAACAATCAATAAACTAATTTACTGGTTTGAGGTTTCTCTGGACAAGGAAAAAATGAAAGCAAGCTTTTTATCTTTGATATTTTCACTCCCACTCTACAATGAAACTGGGATTCATGCACTAATTGTATGATATAGGTCATTGATAAGTTGGAGAAGTTCGCCCTATCTGGTGAGCATTTTCGCATTATATCTCAAGGACACTTTTCTGGGGAACACTTCAAGAAACTCAGAGTTCTTAGATTGCTAGAGTTTGAAGATGACCAAACGACTTTCCCATATTGGTTTCTACAAAAGATGCCCGGCCTTGAGCGTATCTTTGTGGAATGGAATTCTTTCAAGGAGATATTTCCAGATGAAGTACCTATCCATCCGGAAGGAAAAATTGAGAACACAACACGAATAAAAAATTTGACACTCAATATGTTGCAAGAACTCCATCATATATGTAAAGAAGGACGCCAAATAGACCCGATTCTTGAAGTTCTAGAACACTTATATGTGGTTGAATGTTCAAAATTGAAGAACCTGGTGCCTTCTACTGTAACCTTCAATCACCTGGCATATTTAGAGGTCCAAAATTGCAAGGGACTGATTTATTTAATTACCTCTTCAACAGCAAGAAGTCTAAACAAGTTAACAACTTTGAAGATTAGAAAGTGTGACTCAATCGAGGAAATTGTGGTAGGAAAGGAAGGGGATATCATAAATGAAATCACATTCAACAACCTACTAGTTTTGGAACTTGATAGTTTGTCAAAACTCCAGGTGTTTTGCTCCGGTGACTGCATGTTGAAGCTTCCATTGTTGGTGAAACTTGTAATAAGGCAATGTCCAAGAATGACTGGCTTTTCTACAGGGGAGACAACTGCACCAATGCTTCAAAAGATATTGACGGATGAAGATGGAAAATGGTGTTGGGATGGCGATCTTACTAGAACAGTCAACAAGATGTTTCATGATATGGTATGTTTTTTATTTCTGAAATTAATAATAATCATGACATGAAGAGTGTCAGAGTGTCGTTTCTATGTAATGTTCTCCAGTTGCAATTTCATTTTCACAATTATGAAAGTTATTTGCAAGTAATGGAAAATTTATTGTGCGAAGTGATTTGATGTATGTGTTTTGATTTAAGGAAAAATTTCATGTAGACATGGAGAATATATAATTATTGGTTCTATATAGATTCCATTCAATTTTTTTATTTTGACAAATAAAAAAAACATCATTTCATTACAAAACATTTAGAAAAGTAAACCTTTATTTTTTTCAATGGATAATTTAAATATAAAACGAAATTTCATCTATCTAAACACATTTTAAAAGTTTTCCAACTGCGTTAAAACATAAAAAGTCATGAAAAGGCTTTTTTTAATTAATTCTTTGTCAATAGTCTGTACATTCATTACCCTTGGGATACAATTTTTATATAATTTCCCATAACCACTAATAAATTACCATTACTGTGACTGCTTAAACTTCTGTCAATCGATATTTGTTTTAAAATTTGAATTCCATATATTTTAAATATATAATCTAAATGTGTTTATCCAAACACATTCTAAAAGGAATTTAACTGCGGTAACATGTAAAATAAACTTAGAAAATGAGTTTGCTTTTTTAATTAATTCTTTGTCAGTTGTTAATAAGTACATTAGTCATGAGATATGCGTCAATCTTATCCAAAACATTTTTTTAAAGTCCTTTCGTTATCTCTTACCTTGATGATCATTTGTATAGGTGGCACTTAGCAACTTCAATTATTTGGAACTTTCTGAATATCCAGAATTGGAAGGATTATGGTATGGCCTAGTTGGGCAGAAAATATTCTGCAATTTGAGGCATCTGGTGGTGCGTAAATGTACATTCTTATCCAATATGCTTTTTTCATCAAATTTACTTCAATTGTTATATACATTAGAGGAACTGGAAGTAGCAGAGTGTGACTCATTAGAAGCAGTATTTGATGTAAAAGCGTTGGATGACAAAGCAATAATGGAATCAAAGAAAGTTAGTGGGTTGAAGAAATTGACACTCTCGGAGCTTCCAAATTTGAAACACATATGGAGCAGAGAAGCAAAGGAAATAATCAGTTTTGGAAATTTGCAGATTGTGAATGTCGACAAGTGCCAACGCCTGAAATATTTGTTTTGTCTCACTAGGCCAAGACTTGAGGCAACTTGAGGAGCTACACATTGAGTCTTGTGGTGTTGAGGAGATTGTTTCAATTGAAGAAGGATTAGAGGAGCTCAGGTTTGATTTTCCTCGGTTAACAAGTTTGGAGCTATGGTATTTGACGCAGATCACTAATTTCTGTCCAAAAAGATATACTCTAGAGTGTCCTTCACTGCAGACATTAAATGTTTATAAATGTGAAGAATTGAAGATATTTGCATTTGACGATTTGAATCGTCGACCGCCTGCTGAAATTAATTTGCAAACGAAACAAGCTTTGTTTAACATTGAAAAGGTATGCACTCTTTTTTAAATGATTTAATTTATCCGACTTTAGTTTCATTCTTTCTAAACAAAAAAGATACATGGTTGAAGAGAACTATAACTATATGCGTGGTTTGTGAAAACACAAAAAAAAAATTGTTTTATGTGAATTTATTAATTGTTTATATGATGAAAGAAACAAATTATATTTTGGCTTTTTAGGTGTCTCGAAATTTGGAGGAGTTGTCATTAAATGAAAAGGACACTATGAGGATATTAAATGGAAATTATGACAAAAATCTCTTTCAGAAGATCAAAATGATTCGTATGCAACAATCTCAAGAAACTCCGATAAAGTTTCTAAATGCTTTGATACAAATATTCCCTGCTACAACCACACTTCAAACGCGTTGGAGTTCTTTCAGAACACTCTTTTCTTCAGGAGAAATTGGTCATTGTAGTATTGAAAGGCCTACCCAAATTAAAACATTGTGGCTTTATCAATTGGAGCAGCTTGAGCATATATGGATTGATGATGACTCAGCATCGCATCCGCTAGTTCAAAACCTTGAAGATCTGTGTATAAGGGAATGTTCTATGTTAACAAGATTGGCTCCACATTCTGCATCCTTCAAAAATTTAACTTCTTTGATGGTGAAGGATTGCAATGGGCTTATGTACTTCATGACATCTTTCACTGCTAAAAGTCTCACAAACCTCACAAGCTTAACAATTAGCAACTGTGGGATGCTAGAGGACGTTGTGATGATGGATGAAGGAGAATTAGAAGAAATAATTACATTTGAAAGGTTGAATGATTTGCAGCTATCTGGTTTATCAGGTTTAAAAAGCTTTTGCTGTGGAAAACACACCTTCATATTCCCATCTTTGGTAGCATTAGAAATGACAGGATGTCACAAAATGGAAAGATTCTCATATGGAGTCATCATTGCCCCATATTTGAAATTAGTGGAAGTGGAAAATGGAAGGAAACTTTGGAAAGAGGACCTTAACACCACTATTAACCAGTTGTTCAAAGACAAGGTATGCATGTCAACAAAGTAATTTCTAAAAATAGTTATTCCCTTCCCATCTTCTTGTTTTACATTTCTATCATCCCACAGGTGGAAAAAATCTGCTTCTTTGCCTTTGAGTTCTATCTAGAAAAACTATAGAATAATACTCGGAAAATATAATTTAGTAACAAAATTGTTCATAATATATTTATCGGTGCATTTGAAAATTTTTGATGCAAAATCTAGTTTTTTCCCCCTATATAGTTAATTGTCCAAGGTGCATACGAATTCTCATAACATTATATAATTCTGGCCGGATAATTATTGATTCTGACAAAACTATAAAATTTAAATGTGAATTTAGTGTCACGATATGATGTTTTCTTGCCTGCCTCAATTAGGCAATTGGAGAAATAGCTAAAGGTGAGGACAAAGAATCTTCGAGTAGCAATATACAAAGTAGTCAAATGCATCAAAAGATTGCAAGTACAAGCAGAGCATTAAGCTTTGGGGAGCATGGATCAAAACCAGAGGCTGATGATATTGTTGATCAAGGGAAGCAAGAAATGGACAAACTTCCTACTCTACACGCAGGTACTGATTTAGACTATCTCGTGTTCTTCGTTTATTCTTAAATAATCATTATATTTTAGCGTTCATTTTATTTCCTTATTGATTTTAGTGGTTTTTGTTATCATGTCGTATTCTATATTCATACAGAATCAGAAGATAGTATATTAAAATAATGATCACATGATCCGGAAATGCTTTTCTACAAGAATTTGACCAATTAAACTACAATACTCTGTAGTAGCTAAAAGCAAAGATTAAGAATTTTTCCCACAAAATATGAATAATCGTCTTTTTTTTTTTTTTTTTGGAATTCCATTTTACTTGTTTATGTAAGCATTGATTCTTCACCATCACATTCTTCAGAAGCCGTGACCTCATCAATCCAAGATGAAGGTCCTATCTAGTAGTATTTCTTTTCCAATTTTTATAAATGATGTAAAAGCTTTTTTTTTTTTTGGCTACATTTCATGGCATTTCAGTTCTGATTATATTAGTGACAATATGGCTTTCGATCATGAGTGGACTAAAACGTACAAGGAAATGAATATGACTCAAACAACTAAGTGTTAATGAAGCCACAACTTCTAAACTTATTAACAATAAAAGAGTAATGCGTTTTTCCTTTTATATCAAAGAGAATAATTTACTGATGAGTTTTATTTTTAATAAGAAAATCAATCATTTAGGTCTTCAAAATCATTTAGCACTACCACGGTATATGATGCAGGTCCTTATACTGTTTTGCACATTATATTTAATGCATCAAATGATCTAAAATTGCTCTGCAATATGTAATTACTCCATCATCATAGTACTTTTTGGTTCATCATCATCATCATCATTTGTAAATTGGGATGCACAAGATAAAATCATAGGATATACAACTTTACCCAAGTGAACCGCTCGTCCAGGCCCCTACGTCTATAAATGATGGTGAAGACAGTAATATTGCTTTTCGAAGGAATTAATTTTATTTGTTTTTCTGCAAAATCTGTGTTATTATATTTTTGCTGTTCTTTCCTCTCAAAAATAAACATAGTTTTAGATACCGGGAGTAAAGCGATGCATGAAACCTTTCAAAAACCATTGGTTCAAAATGCTGAAGACATGTTAATCGCTGGATCGGTTCAAGACATAGGCATTGATTAGCGCATTTTATACATATTATAAGGAAAAAAATTAATCAAACTTGTTTTGTTGTCTCTAAATTTGCCATGCATAACTATTCTATAACTTATTTGTTATATTATTGTTACTAAGTTTTTATTGAATTGATTAGAAAAATCCCATGACTCAAATGTTCATCTCGGTGAGAATATGTTCAGACAAGCCACAATTTCTTTGGCTTCAGATTACAAAGAAGGTAATGTATTTTTCTTAACTTGTTGGGCCGGGGGGGGGGGGGGATTATTTGAATTACTTTTCCAGAATTCTGTGACTCTATTTTCTAATTTTATAAGAAATTGTTTTTCCAGATTTTGGGACTCAAGAGACATATGAATCTAATATGGCGTTCTCAGTACATGATGCTCAAAATGTACCGAGTCCTACCACGGTTGATGATACAGGTATTGATATTATATTACTTCCTCCGGTATTAAATATAAGGTATAGTTGATTTTTCTAAAAAAAATCCTGATAAACATAAATAAGCTACTTATAAATTGATTTACCAAAAGTTTTTCTCTAAATTAGTTTATTCGACTTATAAACTAATACATAATCTAGTAATGTATTATATATGTCATAATTAACTAACTTATTTTGTCCTTAATCTCTCAAAAAAGTTAACTAAATCTTGTATTAAAGGTTGGAGGGGGTATTTTTTAGTCTCCAAGTTGCCATAAGGGATCAAATACTTGTAGAATTTCTTCTACTTTATAATTTAGGTCTCAATAGTCTACTTTATTTTAGCTCCCATTGATAATTGGGAAAATTTCAATTTACCCCCTCTAACAAAATTAATATCAGATTCCTCCCTAACATTCTGAAACATCACTGAGCCCCCCAAAGTAAAGTTAATTCTGTCAGCCAAAAAAACTATTCTACTCCTCCGAATATGCTCACATTCATATTGGAAATACATACAACAGCCTTGGAAATTCTTCGTATACATCTTGGAGATGCATAAGTGAAAGGTAGCATGTATTGGTGTTAGATTCGACAATTTTAGAGAGTCGGAAACACTTACATTTATGTTGGAAATACGTACAAAAATCTTGGAAATTCTTCATACATATTTTGAAATGCATAAGTGAAAGGTAGCATGTATTAGTATTAGATTCGACAATTTTGGAGACTCGAAATACTTACATTCATGTTGGAAATATGCACAATAGTCTTGAAAATTCTTCATATACATTTTGAAAATGCATAAGTGAAATGTATCATTTAGTATTGTTAAGTTCGGCAATTTTTTAGACATGTAAATACTCACATTCATGTTGGAAACACGCACAAAAGTCTTGAGAATTCTTTACATATGTCTTATAGGGTAATGCTTGTCAATTATAGTAGTACTTGTCTAATTAGATTTTCCTGACTTTCGTTTACGTGAATTGAAATATACCATGAGGGCCTGATACAAAATCAGGTGAAACCATGAAAGACTTAGATTTTATAATATTATAATATGTGAATTGGATCAAATTCATCCAAGTGAAATTATTTTTGTTTTTCTGAAGTTTCATGTCAAATATTGTATATTCAATTTTAAGTTTTTATATATTAAGCCAGTATTAAGACTCAACAGATCCGTATGAGAAGTCATGGAAAGGCCACCGGTTATATAGTTTCTACTGCATTTCAGGATAATGCGGTTTTCTTCTTGTCGTACCCAAATACACGGAAAAAGAACAACTCATGACTTTTTGTGTTTTAACTTGTTGAAGGCATTATTTTTTTTATTTCCACTATCTCGTCTCATTTTGTCTTCTAATTGTTTTTTTCTAAACCAATTTTTTTTGCATATTTTGACTTTAGTAGAGACGAATGAGGCAAAAATAGAAATAACTAATTGGAAAAAGATATTATTTTTACCGATGAAGTCTTCTGTCCTGTGGTGGTACCCTTCCTTTCTTTTTCATGTCTTCTTTTACAGAGCCATTAAAGAATCTTCTGGTATACATCAAGAGAGATATCTATCAGTTTGAATGTGCAACACACACACACACACACACACACACGCACACAGCTCCTCATGATACTCTGTTTCTTCCTCTCTGTTTTGGTTTAACAAGTGGAAGAAGAAAGACAAGTCTTCATCAGAAGACAACTCTGTTTCTTCTTCTCTGTCATGGCTCAACAATCGTGATTATGTGATGTTCTTTTCCTTCTTATTACATTTGTTGAGATTTAAAGTGCAAAATGTTTTAATATCAACTCCCTTCCAACTAACATTAAGTTCGTTATATATTTTATCAAAATTTTCAATTACATGTGACCATGCATCATATTTTTTAACATGGTTTTATGATAATATTTTAAGAAAAGTTACATTGTTAAGTGTGATTGAGGAACGTGACATAATATATATATATATATGGACCTGAACAAAGTATTTTTCAATGAAGAAATAAATAAACATGTAAAAATAAGGCTACATAACTATATTTTTCCCTCATTTAATTGTGTAAAATGCTCCTCAAGAATTTGACTAATCAAACTACAAAACATTGTAGTAGCTAAGAACAGAGCAAGTAACTTTTTTCATATTCATAGAACTAAATTTTTTCTCACAAAATGTGAATAATCCTCTTTTCTGAATTCCATTATAACTGTTTATGTAGCTGTTGGTCCATTACCCCCACAAGCTCAAGAAGCCGTGATCTCATCAATCCAAAATGAAGGTACTGATCTTGTTTCTGGTTTCTGGTTTACTATTAAACAAACTAATTGGCTATTATTTTTGCTAAATATAGTCAATTTGTTTAGTGAGTTTAATTTTTTTACTAAATGAAATGTTAGCTCTTCAAAATCAAGGGATGCATGAGATTAGCACTGAAAGACCGTTGGTTGAATCAACTAAAATTGCTCTAAGCACTGCCACAGTTTATGATGCAGGTACTTGTATTGTTTTGCAGATTATATAATATGCAACAAATGATCTAAGATTGCTCTGTAACATGTAATGACCCATCATAGTACTTTCTGGTTGTTTATTATTATTATGATTATTATTATTGTTGTTGTTGTTGTTGAATTGGAATGCACTAGATATATCGCAGCATTTACAATTTCCATAACTATTATATGACATATTTGTTATATTAAAAGAGTCATAGAAGTCTCCGGATTAATTAATTATTCTAACTTCTTATTGTGTTTATTGAAATCAACTAGAAGAATCGCATGACTCAGATATTCACTTCAGTAAGACTTTGTCCAATCATACCACAACTTCAATGGCTGCAGACAACAAAGAAAATAATGCAATCATTTTACTTGTTGAAGGGAATAATTGTTTCAATTTTTCCAAAATCTTGTGTCATTCTAATCTCTAATTTTTCTAAGAAATTTTTTTAGATGTCGGATCTCAAGAGACGTATGAATCCAAGAGGAGATTCTCGTCTCATGATGCTCAAAATGTAATGAATCCAACCATGGATTACAATACAGGTATGAATATCATATTATATGGTAGTCATTATCTGCTATAAAGGATCAAATAGTTGTACAAGATTTTCCCTTACTCTTTTGCTTTTATCTTTGTGGAAGTAATTTTTTGTTTTCTTTCCAATATCTTATGCATTTTGTTTTCAAAATAATTTCTAAACTTATTTCTCTGCATATTTCGGCTCCAGAGACGAATGAGGATATTGAGAAATCCTTAAGTCAAACAACTCAAGAAACTCAGAGCCATCCTACAACACACGAGATAGGTTCAAATCTTGTTTTGATGGATCTTTGACTTACTATTCTTGATTACTCAATTAATTATTTTAACTTTATCCTATGTGATTGTGAACTGAAATTTTTCAGAAGAATTACATGACACAAAAGCTTATCCCAGTGAGAATTTGTTCAACCAACCCACAACTTTTGTGATTGGGGACAAGAAACAAAGTAATAGATCTTTTGTTTTCTTTGTTATTATTATTTTTTTTGGAAGAAAGTACTTGAGTCTTATCTCATAGATTGTCTTTTATTTGCTTAGCCCCCGGATCGCAAGAAACACATGATACCATTCAAACTGACCAAGACACTGAGAGTCTTCCCTCAGTACAAAACACAGGTCCTAATCTTGTGCTTTATCATTTTTTAAGTATTCATCGGATTAATTAACAATTTTCTCATGGGGTTGCTAATATCGACCAGAAGGATCACTTGATTCATCTATTGGGATGCAAGAGATATGTGACACCATCAAGATGCCTTCAATTTCAGCTGCTCAAAATCTTCCAAACTCTTCCATGATTGCTCATGAAGGTAACGGTTTTATTTATCATATCATATTAATTTAGCATAAATTAATTGAGGTAAGTGATGCATTTGAAGCAAGATAATAGTTATATTAAAAAAGCTATAGATTAACTGAAGATTCTAATTTTTGTTGTATTAATTGTAATCGGCTAGAACAATAAAATGAATTAGATATTTACCTCAATAAGAATTTATTTAACCAGAACTTTCTGTGGATGCATACTACAAAAATAGTAGTGCAATTTTTTATTTTTTAAGGGGAAAAATTATTTCTTTTTAACTAAAAAATCATGTGTCATTCTATTTTCTAATTTTTCTAAGAATTTATTTTTTTCAGCTGTTGGGACTCGAGAGATGTGTGAATCCAAAAGGATGCTCTCAGTTAATAATGATCAAAATTTATTGAGTCCTACTCCTGCTTCGCTTTACGATAAAGGAGTTAATATTATACCACTTTGTTTCTTATTATAAGTCTACCTTAACTACTTTTCACATACTAAGAAGTGGAAGTTATAGCATTAAATATATCCTATTTTTTTTAGAAAAATCCAACTTCGCCCTCATTTAAGAATAAGTGTTAAAATAATATTTTATGCATTATAAACTTTCTCTCTCATTTTCCCTATTTCCAGCATAGGGGTAAAATAGTCACAATAACATTAATTGATCCCAAAATGGACTTATATTTAGGAACAAAAAATATGTGATAGTTAGACTTATAATAAGAAACGGAGTGGTATTATTTTGTAGTCTCCAAGTTACCATAAAGGATTAACTACTTGCAGAAGTCTTTCCCTTACTTTTTTTGTTTACTGGTTCTAATATTTCAAGTGATGTTTTCAAGATTCTACTTTATTTTAACTCCTATTAATAAATAATTAATGTGTCCGGAAATCTCTCTTTTCTTTAATTAATTAATAAATAAAATTTTCTTTTTCATAATTGTAATTTCCATTTACATATTTAACCAGCCAATGATCCACCTCCTTCACAAGCTTTAAAAGCTGCATGTACATCAACAACACCGGTAGTAGATCTTCACAGTAGCTTTAAGGAGCTGGACATTTCCGCACAATGGTTGCCTTATTTGGAGGTTGGGGTGAAGCGGCATCCTCAGGTTCTCGATTGGCTCAACACAAAACAACGAAGAGGGTTAGCTTCCTCCTCCTTTTCCATATTTGCTGAGGTGACTTGTATTATGAGGACCACTCGGAGAGGCGAATTGTCAGGAGATGATCGAAACTACATTCGAAAGTGTCTCACTGTCTTAGAAGTGATTGGTTTTGATGCTTCATGGCTGAGTTATGTGTATAAATGTATTGAGGAATGTGGTGATGTAGAAGTTAAGAGGAAGGTCGAGGAGACTATAGGTCAAGTTTCCAATCTTGAAGTTCATATTGAGTCCATGAAGAAGGAGTTAACTTCTGTGAAAGAATCTTTAGCGTTGGTGCTTGACAAGGCTAGTAGGCTGGACGACTTCATGGAATCCTGAAGTTTGTGTGTACTCTCTTAGAGATACCTCCCTTCATATTTTCTTTTTCAGCACTATATATTTATTTTTGTTTATTTTTGTGTGCTTGTTCTGTGGTCTATCTACTGCACAATTTTATAGGTGATGCTGTGATATACATTATTGGAGTAGACATTGGCAATATAATGTTTTGGATTGTGGTGTTGGGGATTTATTTTTAAGTCATCATTCTAAAAAATAAACATGTTAGGCATTTAGACCTTTATTGTTCATCACCAGTAGCAAAGAATTGGCTTGGTGCTGCCTCAAAATTAGGATTCAATTCAATTTATCAAGATAGCTAGAATAGGCCTCATGAACTTGGATGTTCTGTCTGCCTATATTTTCATCTTCATTAAAATTAAATTTGCATGTACTACTATTAAAAAACAACTTTTTTATTAATTATTTTTTTCCAAGCTTCAAAATAGTGACATATCATAAGCATGAAGAAAGCTAGCCAATACAAACACATATCTGCACGAGTCTTCATTGTATAGCATCTATGGAGGAGAGTTGAGCGAATAAATTAGGTCTTATGTATGCCTTGCCCTTCCCATCTATGGAGCAGAAGGGAAGGGCAAGGCATACAAATGTTTTTTATTAACACAATAAAGACAGCATTTTATGTATTCTCTCTACTAGTTGGACATTCATGTACAATTGCTTCCATATTTGATAATGGCTAAATTGAAAAGTTGACTTAACAAAAGATGGAACCTACATAAGAGAGTGTTGCATTGTATTACAAGGGGTGGCTTTGACAATGGCTGGAACAATTATATGTGTGTGTGTGTGTGTGTGTTAATGGTTGCCATGAGGAATGTGGAAATGGAAAGACATTGAGAGGATGGTTGAGGAGGTTATCAACAAGAAGTTAGCTTCTTTGGAGGAATCTTTGCGTGACATGATTAGTAGGTTGCATGGTTATATATGATTATTATCTATGCACAAATGCATTATTATTTACTAACTCATTCTTAATAATTATATATAATTATCATAAGAATAATTGATGTTTAAACAGGTGTGGTGTGTAACACCCCAAATTTGGAGAGTAATTAAAATTTTAGAATGTGAGCGTAATGGGAAAGGGAAAGAAGAAAAGTTAGGGGGAAATGAGAGGACAAAATCGCCCATGACTTGGTTCTAATAAGAGTAAAATGTTAATTTACCCTTTATAATTATACTCTTCCTTTCTTCTTCCTTCCTTCCCCGATGTTTCCTTCATTCTTCTCTCTGTCTCACTCTCATTCACTCCCTCTCATTCTCTCTGTTCTCTCCCTCTTCCCATGTCTGCCTCTGTTCTTCCGATTTGTGTATAGGAGATTTCGAAAGTTCTAAACCGGTTATTGGGAAAGCTTAGGCTTCGATTTAAAGCTTTTGAGGAATGGGTTAGTGGTTGGCCGGATTTCTTCCCATTTAGACTCAGGTTACTGTTCACCCAAGAATGGAAGATGGAATTTCAGTCTACAACTACCTAAAAGCTTGCTTAAATTTGGTTAAAAGTAAGATAGAGCTAATAGATCGGGTTACATGTTAATTTTTCGTTGAGAAACAAAAATTTCAGATTATTTTTCGAATGTTCATTTTTATCTCTGTTTGGATTTTCAGTGGCATTGAGTTTTGGAATTCAAGTAGGGAATTGATGTGGTGGCTGCATGTTTAAGTGTAGGAATACACCTAATCCACCCTTGGTGGGTTAGGGCCTAAGCCTAATGATAATTAGGGCTAATATGTAAGGCCCAATGAGAATTGGGGCTAACATATAATTAATGAGAGATATGAAATAAATTGAGTAATTTTCCCTTTATTAATTTGAAATTCAAATTATATGACTTTCCAGAAGGGATATGTCTCTCTGTATATTCTTTATAAATAAAGGGGTTTATGGGAAAAAAGATATCTTTTTTACGTAAAAAAGAAAACTTTCTGTCTTCCTCTCTTTTCTCTCCTTATCAATGGTACATCTGCCATATTTCGTAATCGGGGTCCAAATCGGTGTTCCGATTTCGTGTGGGTACCAAGCGAGTTTACCGAATTCCAGGTACGCCCGAATTCCTTCAGTGGTATCAGAGCCATTAGTTTCTATGGCTGTGTGAACATGATCATTCTGTGTTAATTTTTTTTTCTTTCTCTGATCAAACATGAGTCTTTGTTTTCCGCTGCAAAATTTTAGATTTACGATTTAGGTTTGATCTGTTATGATGATTTGCTTTATCAATTCAGCAAATCTTGAATATTATTTTCCCTTATAAATCTAATTATTACGCCACATATATTTGCGTATATATGTGATTCTGTGGTGCGTATGAATTGTCTTTTTGGATGATGGTTTGTTTTTATCTAAATCCAGCGTTTTTTTTATTTGTTTTATGCGCATGCATATGAGGCTAAACACAAATTTTTTTTCCGCTGTGCATCGCTGGTTATATACAAATTTTATATGTGTGGGTATATATGATTCATGCATATATATATTGGTTTAAGTTATGTCCAGTGGCTCTTTGGTTTTTTTTTTCTGTGAATATATGCCATTTGTTCCGTATTTGACTTATCTGTGTCTCATATATATACATGAGTATATTTTAAAAGACATAGAGAAAACATTGGAAAGCCTAGGAACAAAGGAATACCATAAAACAAACTGAACGAATCTTTGGGATTGGGTTTCCTAAAATCAAAAGATTTAGGCCATGAAAATTATCCCATTGTGTAGAGCACGAAAAAATGATGAAAATGGACTACTAGAACGCGAAAAACGGATGTCGGACGGCTAAGAAACGTAGGAAAGAAGAAGCGGGTCCGTCGGACCCGCCCGTCACTGTAGGATTTCGGGCGTACCTGGAATCCGGTAAACTCGCTCGGTACCCACATGAAATCGGAGCACCGATTTGGACTTTGATCACGATATACGACAGATGCACAGTAAGGATGGAAGAGAGAGTCTTGAATCACAGAACTTTTTGTTTTCTGCGTTAGTTCTGCTTTTCACAGAACTCCTTTTTATAAACAACGTATGAAGGGACATATCTTTTCAATTTCAAATTATGAAGGGAAAAATTACTCATTTTATCCCATATCTCTCCATAATTATATATTAGCCCCAATTCTAATTGGACTTCACATTTTAGCCCTAATTCTCATTGGGCTTGGGCCCTAACCCACCAAGGGTGGATTAGGTATTTCCCCACATCTCCCACTCACACTTGGTGGCTGTGAAGAAACATATATATAAATTGCATAAGACATTTGGAATATTTCTTTGAGAAAATAGAGAACCTCTTAGAAATTACCAAAACGATATGACACACTTCTATCATGTCACTTAGGAGTATGAGATCCTAAAACCTTGCTGAATAACGGTTACTGAGAACCTATCAAATTTGGTTTTGGGAAGTAGAGAGACTTCACCTTCCATTTTTGATGTTATATTCGGCTAAAATTAACTTCACAAAAATCATAGGAATATAGTAGAAATCAAGGAAACTCTTAAGTCACTTAAATAAGAAGTTAATAAGACATTATGGAAATAATGTAAAAAGAGACATGAAGAAGTAAATGTCAAATACACTTTATGAGTGGGAGCAAAATGTAAAATGCTCCGTCTGAGTGGGAGCTCTTAGAAAATAAGTTTTCTTGGAGTTTTATATGCTTTATCTAAGTGTGAGCCAATGTCAAATACTCTATCTAAGTGGGAGCTAATAACATTGCTCTCTCTAAGTGGGAGTTTTCAGAAACTAAGTTTTCTGAGGGACATAACTGAGCATATTGTAGAAGTGCTTGAATAAAATTTTTGATAGATGATAATATTATTATTGGAACCTGTGTGATGGGAGGTTTAAACATATTCTCCTAATCATAGACCCAATAGTGTTATTATTTTTCTAGTCAAGAATAATACAAGTGCATGACATTGTATACTTCAATGTGCTATAAATAAGTTCTTGGATCAAATCAGATTGTGATTAGCCAAGTAAGTGGGATGATTTGAAGTAATTAAGCCAAGAAAGGCTGCCAAGAACAACAACACAACTATAAAATTAATGGGGACAAATGTGATATCTGATATTGAAAGGTCTCACATGATTGAACAGAAGATGTTGTCATGTCATTGATCAAGAGTCATGATGAAGTTAAAGTTGAGAAGTCATCTCGACTAAGTTTATGAGAGGACATGAGACCTACATGGCTCAAAAAGGGGATAGTGTGTCATAAATTACCCTGTAGAGTGTAAGCATGATAGAAATCCAACAAAAAAGAGCCATGTGAATTGTGTAAAAGGAAAATTTTTTCGCAAAACTTCCATTACACAAGATGAAAACGGTTGTCAATTAAGTTTGACACATATAACTTAAGGTTTAACGCCTTTTATGAGACAACATCTACATTAGATAACCAACAATACAAAGAGATTGAAGGAAGTTGATAGTATATTGTCCAATGAACAATGAGTGCAAGTTGTTTATAAGGGCGCTCCTTTCCTGATGGGAGCACATGAAAGTCAAGTTAAACCAAAGTAAAAACTTTGTTACTTTTTCAATGATGTATCAAAGTACTTGGAGCTTGAATATGGATGTCAGACAGTGTGCAAACCCTTTGGGCTAGCATACTGTAGAGGTAGCAAGTTCTCTACACTCTAAACCCAAATGAGACAAGGGTAAGAGGTTCTACAAAAAGGGAATGGGAGGACTACCCTGACATCTCAAGAGTAATAAACTCTTTAAGGAGGAGACTGACCTAAGTAAGGTCAAATGCTTTTCCTACTAAAAGATAAACCATTTTGAGATGGATTTTCTTTTCTATCAATAATGAGTAGGAAAAGACTCAATCTCCATAAACTAAAAGAATAAGGATCAAAGATCCTTTATTAAATGTTGTCATTTATCAAATTCAAGCATAAGGCTTTAAATTGGTAATGATGTGAGGATTGAGGTGAAAGGCATTAGAACCTACAAGTTCATTGTTTCATGCACTAGGCTCATGGGTTCTAAATGAACCATCTTGACTTTCATGACAAAATTAGTTGTTTGTGATACAATCTTCCTTGACATTTCTTTGTTTTTCTGTCATTGTTGGTGATCTTTGTATGTATGACTGCTTTACTACCCTAATTCAAGTGTTGACTTGAATACATGTCATGGTGGACTAGGACACATAATTTGAATTGGCATTTTTCAAGAATGCTATGTTCATCACCCAATAGGGAAGTGTCTAGTAGGTAAAGCAATACGAAAAGTTTTTTCAGTAAGGGAACTGAGATAGAGAAAATATTGCATTTCTTCCATCTAACTATATATGGTTCAATGAATGTGAGAACATGACACTGAGGTTATATTACCTTAGTTGATGATTACTCGCGTAATTATCATTACTTCATTTCACATAAGTTTGAAGCTCAAGCGCTTTAGACAATAAGTGAATAAAGTTGAAAATAAAGTGCATACGGAATTTAAGAATTCTACGCACTAATAGAGATTGTTCCTGACCAATTTCAATGAGTTTCATGAAGAAAAAGGGATATTTATTCAGTTAAATAATCCTTCGCATTCTGTCACCAGATGGAGTTGTTAGGAGGCGTAATGAAACGTTACTAAACATGGTCATGTATAAAATGGTTCAAGCTAACCCACCAAAAGTGAGTGGGAGAGTGTTGTTTAGTCCACATTTGGTGGATTCGTACACATATTTGATTGATCAAGTATGGTTTTCTCTTTAAGGGAGATACAAACTTTATACTTAACCATGTACCCTCCTAAGTGGTTTTTTCCAAACCACATGAATTATGGTCAAAGAACAAATCAAGTCTTTTTGAGTTCCCGTAGGCCATAAAGGTCAATTACACGATCTCATAGTCGTTGTAAGTGGGAGCTTATTATTGATGACATTTTCATAAGTGAAAATGAAGATGGATTTGTGTCTGAAAAGAATTGAAAGGAACCATATTTATTATGAGTTAGTTTTTCCAAACAATGGTGAAACTCTTCATATTGTGTTTCTCTGTATCTCTTTATGAGACACAGTGACAAGGCAATACGGAACAAGCTCTACAGTCCTCAATTGCCCATGTAAGTGGGAGCTTGTGAAAGGTCATTAAAGAGACCTAAAAAAGTGTTCTGTATAAGAGGCCTTACCTACTTATTAGAAGGAATGGAAGAAAGCAATATTAAAGGACGTAGATTCTTTGAGAAAGAATCAAGTCTGAGAGTTAGTTGATCCACCACAAGGATGAGAGATCATTTATAAGCAAATGAATTCTCAAGATTAAAAACAAGTTGGTTAGATCAATTAACAACACAAGACTCTTTTGGTTACAGAGGGTATACATAGGCATATATTGTGAGAATACCTTCTCAAATATTATGTGCTTAAAATAATATTCATTTTGGAAATAGTTGACTGTTTGGTTTAGGTTTACATCAAGTGGATGTGAAACTTGCATTTTGAGTTGTGATTTGGATGAAGAAATCTATATGCTTTGGCTATTAGATTTCACTACAATACATGTTTGAGGTTTACAATGTGATGACCTCATATTACATATTTTTGCGTTAGTCAATTCATGGACTAAAGCAATCATCCAAACAATGGTATTTAAGGTTCCATATAAGTGGTAACCTAATGTATTTTCTTATGGTTAAAGAAACCATAACCAAGCAGTTTGTGATATTATCCTTTAAGCGGATGATATACTATTGACCAAAATAGTTTGATTTTGATAGTGCCTATTAAAGAAAGGTACTAAGAATATAGGTAAATCATTGTGTATTTTTGGAGTTGAGATCCAAAGATATAGCTCAAGCAGACTCCATTTTCTGTCACAAGAGAGTTATATTATAGAAATTCTTGAGCGGTCCAAGGTAAACGATTGTGATCCCATAGATACCCTAGTGACTCTTGAGTCTTGATAGATATCCCTAAACTGAATCAACTTTAGACTCAAAATGGAAAAGGGTTTCCATGTAAACGTTGTTGGTAGTTTGATATACACAGTGGTGTGTAAAATATCAGATATTCATTTTTAGTGGTAGGACTTGTAAGTCAGTACTAGTCCAACCATTGTGAGAGACACTCGGTAGCTCCGCAAAAAATGCTGAAAGATACTTTAAAGGGCATGATAGTTATGCACATTTAAAAGTACTTACTGTGATAGTACATATGACTATATGGTCGATAATGTTTAGAAGAACATCTTGGATTTGAAATAAGAATTCAAACCTCGTGTTAATGCATTGTGAAAACACTACGACCATTGCCTAAATAAAAGACCCTAAGTATCATAGTATGAGTAAAATGCAAAGATAAATATGTGAGATGTGTTATAGCACATAAGGTTGTTACTAAACAACAAGTTCCTATGCAAAGTCCCCTGATTGAGCCTGTGGCCAAGGATATACATGAGAGACATGATAAGTTCTTCGGCAAGCATAGGATATGAAGTAATTGATACTTCATTAAGTCTTTACATGTGTATGTGATAGTATACAATGTCTAGTATGTCGTACAGGTAGATGAGGTCGGCTCTCTCACACGAGCGACCGCATTTGACACTCAGGAGTAGTGTGCAAAGATGAGACAATGTGTTCACCAGCAAAGCAGTGAAAATACTGATATGGTAGAGAAGAAACACAAACTATATGTCGCCTCGACTCAAAAGTGCAGCAAGTCGAGATGAGATCTGTGATTACACACATATGGATCGAATTATGGATACCCACATCCGTAATACCTGTAGCCAGGCAACAAAATTCTTCAAAATTGACGTCATACAATGCGATAAGAGTTGAAGAATTTTGGGTTTAGATACTGTGTGTTTCTATACTGAAGTCTGTACGGTGTTAATGATACAATCAAATCGACGTACGCTCTTATAGAAAAAAGTAACACTGTAGCATGCGATTCATACCGCATGTGCTAAAGTTACCGCAAACTGGAAGCAGTGAATGGATCCCTGTTTCATTGCTGTGTGAGTCCAAGAAATGTTCCATACTTTCTTGATGTCCTTTGACTTTGACAATGTCATGGAAATATGTTTTAGTGTCTGCTACCTTAGCGTATATCCTATGGTCATGATAAATGCGATCTAAAGGTGTTACGTTAGGAAAGCGGTTGATTCATATTGACGTGATATTTGGACGAAAGGAAGATTACCTGTAATACACACACTTATGCTAGTGTCTGAGATCGGTCTATTATGATATTAATGTGCTAATTTCATAAGTGTGGACACTGCATATGCGAAAGGCAGTCTGAGCTTTATCTTGGCTCTAAAGGGATTAGATTGGCCATGAGAGAAGTGTATTTGTGAAAATCTAGGATATCTGAGGCACTATATCAAAATGATCGAGCTGCACTGCAAGGTTGTTTTGTGCTGCTCTCTGTAAAAGGGATTTCTAGTACAAGACACCTAAAAGGAGATGTCGTGCCCACACGGTTACGACAGAGCATTTAGTATGAATAAAGGATAGAAAAGAAAGAGACTTGACCCTTGACATCTAACCCACCAAGTGTGAGTGGGAGATGTAGGAATACACCTAATCCACCCTTGGTGGGTTAGGGCCTAAGCCTAATGATAATTGGGGCTAATATGTAAGGCCCAATGAGAATTGGGGCTAACATATAATTAATGAGAGATATGGGATAAATTGAGTAATTTTCCCTTTATTAATTTGAAATTCAAATTATATGACTTTCCAGAAGGGATATGTCTCTCTGTATATTGTTTATAAATAAAGGGGTTTATGGGAAGAAAGATATCTTTTTTACGTAGAAAAGAAAACTTTTTGTCTTCCTCTCTTTTCTCTCCTTATCAATGGTGCATCTGCCGTATTTAGTAATCGGGGTCCAAATCGGTGCTCCGATTTTGTGTGGGTACCAAGCGAGTCTACCAGATTCCAGGTACGCCCGAATTCCTTCATTAAGTTTTATTGAGTGCTGAGATTTTGAGATTTTTAGAATGGATGCTCTGTTCGGTTATGTTTTTGTTAAGGATGGGTGTTGGTCTCTCTAAGTTCTGCTTTCATATTCTTGCATCTACCGTACAAAGAATACCGTTTTCCTGGGATTAAAGCCGTGAAGGTGTTATAATGGTCTAATACAAATTAGGAGGTATATCTTACAGTTTTTAGAAGCTTAATGGAGCTTTTATGTTGATTTCTTCTATGATATTTTTAAGGTAACTGAAACAAGGATATGCAATAAAGTTAGTTTGTCTTTTATATGTTATGTAGTTTGGAAACTGAAATAGTTTGATGGAGTTTTAATGATGGGTAATTCAGAGGCTTTAGAGGCGTACTACGGAATTGTATGTAAATTTTTCATTGATTTTTGAGCTGTTCGAAATTATGGGGTTGTTGATGAGTCTCTGTGGTTTGGTTAAGCTTTAATAAAGCTGTTGTATAATGAATTTTGGTTACAGAAACCGATTTAGTGGTGAGGTGATAAGTTTTAACCATTAATCAAGTGTTTCAAGGTTTCAGTTGTGTTGAGGTTTGATTTAAAAATCTGGACAATGTTTAAGAAAGAGTAATCTTTAAATAATTGGTTTTCTATTTATCTAAACTTTGCTTTAGGTTGCTTTAATTGTGGCAAGAGAGCTATCATGGAAAACTCTGACTGATTCTAAAAAGAATTTAAATGGAGGAGACTAAATTCAGGTGTTCAGCATTAATTTCACACAGTTGCTGCAAAGATTAATGATTTAAGGTGCAATAAAGTATAAGCTTTTGTAAGTTGAAATAAACAAGAGATGAACTGGTGAGATTTTAGAAGTTAGAAACTGAATTTAACGACATGAATGGTTGTACGGGGAATTTTGAATAATGAAAGCCATTTATGTTGACTTGAAGTAGTTGTTTTGAGTTCCCTAGGTTGTATTTAATTGTATTACAATGAGTATACTTGCTTTAAACTTCAAACGGTTTTACTGATTTCATATAAGAAGTTTGGGTCGACCATTATGCTTAAAGAATTTAGAGTGAAGCACTACTTTAGAATTTATCTAATGATTTTCATGAATAAAGTAAAAACTAGATGATGCGTTGCTATAGGTTTAGAGTTTAGATTATTAGAAAAAGGTTATGAAAGGATTTTCTTTGATTGACGAAGTACTTTGGATTGTTTGATAAATTTATGTGTGTCAAAGTTTTTGGGGTTGTAATAAAGGTTATTTGAAAGGTAAAGAGGAATCTTTTAGACAATGAATCAGAAATTTATCGGACTATAATGAAAGACATTATCTAAATAGTTAATTGCATGTACTATTTATTATTTTTTAATTAGTCCAGTATTACAAAATTTTAGAGCATAAAACAAGTTATTCAATTATTAGGGAAATGTTTGAAGAAACAAGTCTAAAGTGAAGCTGTTCACTTTTCCTAAGCTGCTGTCATAAAGTGTGATTTGATTTCTGTGGATTAAATACACTTGCTTATGAGTTGGTGAGTGGCTTAAGTTTTTAATTGAATCTGAAAAATTTCATATTAGACACAATTTTTTGTCGAGTTTTAGATTATGGAGAAAACCTCAATTAACAAAGAATTAATATGTGTCAAAGCAAATAGAGTTTATGGAAAGGATTCTTGGTGAAGTAATTAGTCAAACATTGAGAATCAGAAAGACTATTCCAATTCGAATAGATTATTTATAATTGGCCATTTAATCTTAAATGGTTAAGATAGTTATAGTAAAATATAATCTGTCACCAAACTAAAGGATGGGGTAGCAACAAGCACATTAGAATCTGAGAGAGATGCACAAACCAATTTACAGTTTAGATCCTAATCTAACCATATGCATGTATATAGGTTTTGACTTTTGATTCGAATTCATCAAGATATCAAGAGGAAATTAGCCAATTCAGGACTACGGTTTTGGTATACAGGTAATAGTTTTATTCTATATCATATTATTATATATGAATAATTGCATAAAATCTGTTACAGGTTTATAGCCATTGAAGTATCTACTGTATATATATGGTAAATTATTCATTTAGTTTATATTTGCATGGGTAGCCTTTTGGTCCTTTGAAAATTGTACTTGTAGTCCATTTTTGTTAACATGGTTATTTTCACTTAATAGAAAACGTTGAGTTAACAAATTTAAATGGTAAATCCATGATTAAATATTGACAAAAAATATTTAAATTTAAAATTTTTAGTATAATCATTTTTATATTTTTAAAATTAATTATTTTTTATCCGTATATGATTATAAAATCACCCTTTAAATTTGATGAGTCATTGTTTTTCATTAAATGACACTAACAATGTTAACCAAAAGGATTTGAAGTGTACTATCATTTTTATATTTTTGAAATTAGTTATTTTTTATCCGTATATGATTATAAAATCACCCTTTTTTGATGAGTCATTGTTTTTCATTAAATGGTACTAACGATGTTAGCCAAAAGGAATTGAAGTGTATTTTTCAAACTTAAATTATTAAAATGAAACTTAATATAAATATAAAGGAATATAAGTATACTTAATATATATAAATATATACACACGCACATATGCTTTGTAACAATATGCTCTATAATAACGCCAATGAACACAAGCTCGACAAGTTGTATGTTTCATCCGCTTTCACTCATTCTTTTATACGCTCGCAAATTCGGGTCGTCTTCCCAATGTTACATCGGCTAAGAGATCTGGTTTCGGATATATGTTTTTATTTCAAATATAGTAAATAACACTTCGCCAAATTGAGAGATGGATAAAAAGAAATAAGAAAACAGAGAGAGGGATGTTATCTTTTATTTCCAAATTTTGTAATTTTTCTGCCTCATTTCAAAGCTATACAGGTGTGAGAGGTGCCCTTATATTTAATGTTTGATTATCGGGAAAAAATGTCTCAAATGTGAGGATAATTGCTCTTATAAAAAGTAAGATAGGAATTTAGGAGGATAAAAGATTGATTCATTTTGGCCATGAACAATTGGTTAAATATCATCTGACATGAATATCCATAAAATGGGAATTGGTTTCAGTGCTCGTCGCAAAGATAGGTAGAGAGCGCTCATCCACTCTGGACCGTCTAGATTGGATTTGGACGGTCCAGATTTAATATTTTTAAGTTTGTGATTTTAAAGAAACAATTATTTTTTTAGTTAGAAAATCTAAAATGAAGATAATATCTTAACTATCATTTTGTCAAAAAACATATTATTCATTTAAAAATTACACATTTAAAAATATTAAATCTGGACCGTCAAAATTTAAATCTGAACGGTCCAGAGTAGATGAGCGCCCTCTACCTATCTTTACGACGAGCACCGAAACCGATTCCCCATAAAATGTATCTTATATGCTGACTAACTTTTAAAATTGAACAGATTAACCAACACCATATAGGAAGCCAAACGGCCTTTAGTTTGATGTCACGTGAAGACACGTCATTAATCCACGCCATTAGCCCTCCAACTTGGCAAGTATGCATGGATTTTTTTGTCCTCAAGAGAGAGAGAGGGGGAGAGAGGGAGAGAGTTTTCTTTTTCTATTTTTTTGCGCCTGAATCCCTTTCCTCCTCCCTCGCCAAAGCCCTCCTCCACTATGCCGCCGCCTCCAACGCCACCGTTAAATCCCATGTCCACCGCCAAACTCTCCGCCGTCTGCATATTCCTCCGAGATTTTAATCTTCCCACAATCAAGCCATCAAAAGAAAATAATTGGACCTGGAATGTTGTTCGAAAGGGATTAGCTATCCAGATAATGAAATTTCCATGGCAGGCTATGGGGACTGATTATTGAAATAAAGGCAACCAATAAATTGCATGTTCGAGCTCTCTCTCTCTCTCTCTCTCTCTCTCTCTCTCTCTCACACACACACACACACACACACACAGAATATGGGAAGCAAATGGAGAAAACCGAAGCAGGCTCTTGGTTTGAATATGTATGTTCATGTTCCGAGGGATTTAGATTATTTCTTGTCGTTTATAAACCCCACTGTGAGATTTATCAGATTGCGCTCGCTGTCTAATTTTTCTCCGTCTGGTGATAGTTCCGGTCATCGCCCAACCACTCCTTCTTCCGGTCATCGCCCAACCACTCCTTCCTCTTCGTGTATCCGGCTTACTAAATTCGGATCTAAATCATCCAAGGTGAGCATTTTCTGATTTTGCTTTTTCCATACTTTGAAAGAAAGCCACAAATTGTTTATCACTTCTTTCTTTCCCTGTTGTTTTTGCCTCCACTGAATCCTCTGTGTAGACTCCCATTGAAGCTTGTGACTGTTGGGCCGAGGCTTATTTGTTGTGAAATTAACATATTAGAAGATAAGATTTTCGTTGTGAATGAGCAATTAGGCAAGGCAAAGAAGCAAGAAGGCTTTCTCCAAATCTTATTTCTTCCTCATTTATTTTTTTGTGATTGCCTTTGATCTATGAAATTATACATTTCTTTCCTCTTTCCTGTTTATGAGCTTTTTCTTCAATTTCAACCGTAAGAAAACCCTCTGTCATGAGTACAAAAAAAAATCCATGTATACTTGCCATGCTGGAGGGCTAATGATGTGTCTCCATGTGGCATCAGACTAACGGCCGTTTGGTTTCCTCTAACATTGTTGTGTTTGATTTTAAAAATTAGTTGACATATAATATACTTTTTATTAATAATTGTGTCAAATAATACTTAGCCAATTGCTTATTGACTAAAATAATATTTAATTCTTTTTAGAATAGCTAATACTCTCTTTGGTTTTAATTATAATATTATTTTGATTTTTTTGGAGAAAGTAAATATGTAAAATTAATCACTTTTTAGAATAGCTAATACCCCCTCTGATCCTAGTTATCTATAAAAAAAAAGATAACTATAGACATTTTAAAGTGATTAATTTTACATCTTTAAATATCCAAAAAAATCAAAGTAATTTTATATTTAGGACCGGAGGGAATATTTAATAATGTAAACAAACAAACTTTATGTGTTTGTTCTAGAATTTTGAAAGTGCTTTTGTAGCGTTTAAGATATATGTATGTAAAATTAGTTTTGTTTCCACTTAAAAGCTGTATTTTTTGAGTTTGCAAAACTAAGTATAGCTTAGCCCTCCCGAGAATTGGGTAAAGTCCCATAGATTTATAAAAAAAATTATGGAATTCTTCCATGAAAGTAAAATCATTAATGAACTCATTCTCAACTAAGTCATTCCCTTTAATTCTTCTTCAATTAATTTATCATATTAAAAGAAAAAGAGATCGTTAAAGGTTTGTTTAGTATGAAGAATAATTTTGATGTAAAGGAAATGATGGATAATTGTGGGAAAGATTTAAAATTGGAGGAGATAGAAGATAAAATGATCAAAATGCCCCAAATACAAAAAAGAAGAATATGATTTTTTTTTGTTTATATCAATAATAATATACCATAGCTGGTCCTTAGTATAAGACATCAACTACTAATGTTTCTTACTCTTTTTATAAAATACTTGCTAGTTTACAAGAAGCATTAATTATTTTTTCATGTATGCCCATATTTTATAAGGGTAGTGGTACAGAGTAATAATTAATATGATATTAAAATTTAGTGTATTTAGTAAGATTAACATTGGAAAACACTTTAATTTTAGGACAAATTTAATTGCTAGTTTGCAAGAAGCATTAATTATTTTTTCATGTATGCCCATATTTTATAAGGGTAGTGGGACAGAGTAATAATTAATATGATATTAAAATTTAGTGTATTTAGTAAGATTAACATTGGAAAACACTTTAATTTTATGACAAATTTAATTCTGTTAACCATTTTTATTGGTTATGTGATGATTGTTATTTTATGTCTTATGATAAGGATCATAGTAGAGCCAGGAAAATAAGCTGAATCTGTTTGAATATAGGGTCGAACTTATGAAATATAACCTAAAAATGAAATATGGTCTAAAAGGGCTAGCCTTGTAGGGTCTCAAGTCAACCTCATTTAAACCTGTCAATTTGTTTTTTATGTAATTTTTTTCTTTTTCTTTTTTTAATTTTCCAATATTTTTTATATATTGGAAGTCATAATTTACACCTTTCAAGTATATAGTAATATATTTTTTTATTTTGAAAACTTCTTGTATTTTTCAAATATGCTTATAATCTTTGTTGTTTACTTTGCAAAGTCTTCTCATTGACAATTTGAAAACATTTACTCAATTTTTAAGAACACTTCATTTGGTTCTTTATAAAGATAAAAAATAATAATATTTTTATTAAATACTTCACGTAAGTTAAGCCGGCCAAAGCCCTAGAGTAAAAGGGTTGGATTTTGAAAATAAGGGTGTTTTATAAGTCGTGCTAAACAAATCGGCTCGTTTGCATCTAAGCCAATGAAGAGCCTCCCCTGTAGAGCCAGTTTGACTGGTTTTCCCAACTCTAGAATAGAGGGAGTATTATTAAAACTTCACTATCATATATTAATGGCGATAATTTGATCCGTATTGATAAAATGAAAAAAAAAATCATTTTGAATTATCTCTCTTATTAAAGGAACTAATATTACTTTTGTCAACAATCTCCCTCCCTCCCTCACATACATACAAGGTTTAAAAATCCAAACTGAACATTAAACCGGTTAAGACAGTGGATTAAGGGTCAAATGTCCGACCGATGGTCAACTTGGGGTCAAACCTGTCTTACTCAAAATAATATAATTTTACTGAAAATACTTATATTTAGTTATAGACATTTTTAATTAACTTCAAAGTATACTTTCATGGGGTGGGGTAGATAATTATTCAAAATAGTTGGCTAAGATACCATAATGTGTGTATTAATTTTTAATCTAATTAAAATTTTTTAAATATTATAGTTGGTTAAGATATCTATTTATTTTTTCAAAATTTTGTGCCTATTGTTGTTGGACTTTAATAGTATAATAAAGGCCCAACCTATACACAAAAAGCAAACCCGAAAATTATTAAACCATCTTCTTCTTTCCTTCAGCCACGTACTCTTCCTCCTTCAACATCTCGGCGTGATTCATCTTCTTCAGCAGCAAGCGCGATTCATCTCCAACACCGATCATATTTGTTGCTCAAAGCAAGTGATCTTCACCTCTCACATTTCACGTCTTTAAACTTCATCCTTCTCTTGAAGTTACTAACATCATATTGATCGCACGTTTTTCCTTTTTCTGTTCCTGTCACCATTCTCCCTTTCTTCCCCCACCTCCATTGTTGATTTGTCTCTGAAAGCTTTAAAGAACCGGAGAAGCTCGCCAACTCTGCTGTTTTCCCTGGATGAATATGTAAACCAGACCCGACGTGGGTCCAGTTGACCCGGATTTTGAACACTGCTTACACACATACGAAGGTAATGAGTTAGTAATGAAATTAAAATACATGCAAAAAGAAATTTGATTCTTACAAGTTACAACACTCTCAAAACTAATTATCTTTTGAAAGATCATTGTGATATTAGAATGGAAAACGATTGAAATGATTTACATTTTATTTCACTCTTAACCTTGCAAATGGATGACAGGTGCTTTTTCTAAAATTGTAAGCGATAATTATAAAAGACATGCAGAACTTAAAGCCAATGTGGCACTTAATCCTAGTTTCGAGTTCCTTTGGCCTGTTTCAAGATGTTGGCAGTACCAAATAGTGAGAAAATTGAGAAATTATTTCCAGAATATATGAATGGAGCATTTGCAACTCCAGAGACATTGGAGGTTTCAGACTGTAAGTCAGTGCAAGAGATATTCTAGTTAGGTGTCAATTCAGATGATAAAGCACAACTCAAATTTATCATACTCTATCAACTGCCAAAGCTGAAACAAATTTGAAGCGGGGTTCCCAATCAGGTTTTCGCTTTCAGAATTTACAAGTTGTGTGTGTTGTAGACTGTAAGGATTTAGAATACCTACCTTTTCTCCTTTAAAAAAAAAAATCCAATCTCCATAGCCAAGTACCTGCCTCTACTTGAAAAAATTATCATTAAGAAAGCTGAGAGGACAAAGGAAATCGTTCCTAAGAGAGAAGAACCCTTATATAATCCTATCAAATTTGATTCTAAATAACTAACCCTGACTTCAATTTCAAATTTGCCACCTTCTTATCTCAGTTCTAATATATGTTGTCCATGTCAGTAGACCGGAAATGTTATCTGTCTCAATACTGTAATGCACGTCCCACCCCTGAACCTTGTATCCCACCATTTCTTACTTCATCCGAAGACATTCTGAAACAATTTTGTTCCCCAGACAAACCTCCCTTTTTGCTCCTTAATTTCTGAGCTCTCATAACAGATCACCAGTTGCTACTTCAAATGACAACCGCCAACTAAGTTGTTCCCCTCCCCAGACTTTCCGGAGCTGTAAACCAACTTATGTTATCAGCGACTACCTTTTACGGTACGTAACATAAGTTATTAACAACTGTTACTATCGTTAATATACTTAATAAACTATGCAGACCCGTCAGAAATTCGGTGACCCTGTGATGCAGAATTCAGAGACAGATTCTACCTTTTCCGGGTAGCAAACAACCGAATGCACTGTTACTTTTGATGATTAAACTTGGTTCAAATTTCTTTGAATGGTCCTACTACTACTGCAAGTGATCCTGAAGGTATAATGGATTCAGAAGCTCCTGGTTCTTCACTTGCAAACCACAAAGTCCATAAGAGTTGTTAAACAGAAGAAGTAGATGAACTGGTCAAAATACAAAAACTTTGAATGTTGCTGAATTGCTTATTAACAACATTTCTTGTTGCTATCCTTTACAATGCATTCATTTACTTTTAGTCTTACCATTAAATGTTTCCAGTTATAATGTATTACTTCCCCTTTGTAGTTTCAATATCAATGCAAATCAATTACAATTTCGCTTTACTTTCAACCTTCATCTATCGATGTTACTGTCTTATTTATATATATAATCCTCTTTCATAAGATTCACATAATCTAAATCTATTACACTATCCCAACTAATCTTATTTATGAGTACAAAAAAGTGGTCCTTTCGAAAGAAATTCCGTTATGAATACTATTATTTAAATACTGAAAGGTAAGAGATTTTTTCGGTTTGGTTTTTCAACCCTTAAGATTATGCTCTTGTAAAAAAAAAAAAAAAAATTACAACTTTTATTAAAAAAAATGAATCCCAACATTTAGTACTCAATGTTAGTAATAGCTCTATTTGTTCTACCTTTTTAATCCCCACTCATAGATTTTCCCCAATCAAAATCTCACTGATAATAAATTAAGAATTTTCCCTCAGCTCCCAGTCATTCAGATCAAACAACTTTGAAGCATCTTTTTTAAAAACCAATCATAGTGCAAAGAGAATTTTTATTTTATATTTTGCATCATCAATTTAAATAATGCGTTTTAAAAATCAAAATATTAACTGCGTAAATGATATCCTGTATCCTTAACTCTCTTTACTCTTCTTTCTTTAAATACAAAAAGTGGTCCCATTGCAAATAGGTTACTTTTCATTTACTTTACACATAAAAATAATGATAGTTACACGAGTATCCTTAACTCATATTTTTATCCATTACTATATTTTTGTTTAATTAAATATTTACATTTTTCCAAAACGATGTCCCTCTCCTTTACATTTGTTTTCTTGTACTTTAGGTCGTACCATTTTATATCCCCAGCGCTACATACATAAGTTCTGAGTGTTCCCATGTACAAGTTGGTTATCCTACGTGCACTCTTTCTTTGGTCTTTAATAACTTCTTCAGAAAGATGCCGTGTCCACAATTTCAGCAGCTTCATGCAGAGTAAGCAAACATAAATAAAACTTAAGTTTTTCAGCCCAAGTACAATTTAATTTAATATATTGGCCAATATTTACACAGCAGCTTTGTTATTGTTACCAATACAGATCTAGCCTTCTTGCCACCCCACGTTAAACAAAATGCCATATCATGCACAAAATATGGTGTTATTTAACTTTTCTTTATGAAATTGTCACTATAAAATATATATAATACTCCCACCAGTCCTAATTATAAGATCAAATTGACTTTTTTTTTAAGAATTAAGGATACAAAATAAACCACTTTAAATTATATGTATTACCAATTTATTTTTCCTTAAAACCAATTTATTTTACTTATAAACTAACCTATAATATAATTATATGTAGCATATGTTACAATTTAGAAGTATAATTTGCTTCCTTAACATTAAAAAAGAGGGTTAAGGTGCATTTTGGCCAATGATTTGTTACAAAAAGCACGACTGGCACAATTATTTTTAAAATGTCCATATAAGTCAACCATCTTTTAAAATGGGACAAGTTGACCAATAATTTATTTCAAAAAGGAGCGCCTAGCACAACAAAATTCTGTACGGTATTGGTCAAATTGCTCCCATTTTAAAAGATGGTTGGCTTATATGGATATTTTAAAAATAATTGTGCTGGGTGCACTTTTTGTAACAAATTATTAGCCAAAATGTACCTTAACCCTAAAAAAGAAGTCAATTTGATCTTATAATTATGATTGAAAGGAGTACAATAATTTCATTCTGTATGCAACCTGCACGCACCACATATCACCAGAAGATTGTGTTTGTTTCATTCCCTACGCATTGTCTCCATACATCAATTCAACTCTCTTTTTTCCAATCCAACGGTTCAACACAGCTAACATGGAGCAAACTTCATCCTAATTAGTCTTTAATCATCCCATGTTCTAATTCACTCCAAACTTGCACACCACAAAAAGTCGACATCTCTCCCGTTGATGAGTTAAAGGTAGATGCTTATAACTTCTGTGTACATGCACTTTGTTGGTTTCGCTTAGAAATCGATTAACAGTTAATCATCATAACCTCCTTACTGTCGCTATATGTTTTACTCCAACTAGGGTTACAAAAACTCATTGTAGTTTCACATGTCTAATTTTTAAAATTGATTCAAAGATCTAAAATATCTTATACACAGAAATATCAATGTACATTTTGAATTTTCTACAAGATAGATATCCTATTCTTTCAAATTTCAACTTTTAAATTATGTAGCAAATTATAATAAAAGATGCATATGTATGTTTATTTATTAGTAGATCAATGATTTTGTTAGAAGGGATAGATTAGATTTCTTTTAAAAAGTAATGCTTTTCTAAAAACAATTATTTTTATGCATAGAAAATTTAAACAAAATAATTTTTGAACTATCATTGTATTTTAAAAAATAATTTTATATAAAAAATGAGCTATTTCAAAGGGAATCAATTTCCCCACTCATAAAAACTATGAGTAGAAATAGTTAAATATGTCTACATTATTAAAATCTTATAATCTAGATTTTCCTTTTTAAAATTTATGATTTTTTAGAGAAAATATTTCAACAAAAAATACAGATAAACTGTTAACTATTATAGTCTTTTAACTGGTGAGTAGAATGATTCCCAAGTATCAGATGGTGAAAATGATACTTGTTAATGCCTATTAGCTACACATATGAAAAGGGAACTTAAAATCTACGGAAAACAACTTATTTTGAAATAATGTGTTAGTGTAATATTTCAAAATTTTTATTGAGGATTTATAATAATTTAAGTGGTGATCTTGAGGTTAATGAAGCATGTTAGGGATTTTTAAACGTCTAGTTTTTTTTTTAATTTAAGAAAATTAGAGTTAGTGAAATTATTTTTAAGTTTAAAAGAGTTTTTAGGTGGAGGAAATTTTCAGTTGATGTAGAGAAAATTTTTAGAAAGTGAATGGGGATTTTTATCTTCAAAAAATATACCTTATTTTGAGGAACTAGGGGCCTATTAGTAATTTTTCCAATAGCCATTTATTCTATTTTATGTTATTTTATTATTTATATATGTATTACTCCGTCTTCCTTCTTATCTCTCCCATTCCGGTGCCTCCATTCCTCCCAATGTTGTCTACCACCTTCGACAAAAGAGAAAGAGGGAGCACAGCTCCCGCAGCCGCAGCCTTCTGTCGCCACCACCGGCGACGGCGACTTCCCTTCTTCTTTATTCTTTCCTTCCTCCACTCCATCCTTTCCTTCCTCTGCTTCGTGGGTATGTGTGTCGAAGGAAAATGAAAGGGGTGTAGGGTGAGTTTTTGGCCGACGAATTTCCTGCGCGATTCCAACGATTTTAGGAGTAATTGGTAGCTCTAACTCATTGGGTAACATTCCTCTTCCTATTTCTTTTGATTTCCCTCTCTATTCTTCAAGACTATGTGGAAATTTTGGGGGCTTTGCTATAATCAACAAAATCTGTGATGTTTCCTTGTTGTTACTAATTCCAAACTTGATTTCTAACCCTTCTCAGCTATCCTATTGGGTTGTATTGTTGGAAAAGTGATTGGTTATGCTATATGGCTTGTTAAAGTTTAAAGAATTTAGGGTTGATGATTATTTTCGAAATTAGGGACTGATTGTAGCAAATTGGTTGTTCCTAAATGTTTATTGAGGTTATTGGATGATGATGATATGGTTTAGTTTGGTTGAATTTGGCCTATGTGAGATTTTGTTTGTTTAAAGTTAGATTATAATAGGTTTCGATCAAGAAATCCTTTGAATTTTGGCTTTTGAATATGATTTATGGGTTATGGAAGGTTGTTCGGGTTCAACGATATTGTTGGTTGAATTTATTCGGCTTAAATTAGAGATGGATGAAAATTTGAAATTTGTAGATGTTTTGAAGAAGTAGAATGTTGAAAAAGGGTTGTTTTGAATATGGAATTCCATATTTTCGTAGCTATTATTTTGTTCTGAAAATTTTTCCTATATTAATTGAATATGGTGATTGTAAAGTAATTGATTTGTGGCGGATTTGATGTTCAAAGCAATGTTTCTTATGTTAAGAAGCTTTTGATGATTGATTGAATAACAAGAGATGTTCTTAAAAGATTAAGCTAGTCAAGTTGTAAATGTTAATATCTTATCCTAATTTTTGTTTGAGGTCCTCAAGTTTTAAACCAATGATTTAAAGTTTTGAAGGATGATGCTTGTAGATTCACATGATTAATAATTTTAAAATAATGAACTAATTGTTGATGTTAAGGCTGGAAATTGCTCTGCAGTCAATGAAGGGATATTGTTCAAAATTTTAAAAGAGGATTAGAGGTTTCAATGGGATTATTGTTGAGTTGTCTGGATGCTTTGTACTGATATATAAATGTTTTTTTAAGTGTCTTATATGAAAGCATTAGAGATCATAATGGAGATTTTATTTTATTTAGGCCTTCAAGCCCTTTCTCCTATTTGTTGGTTATGGGTATGTTCTAATGATTCATTTCTTCATTATTTTATTGCTGCAAGTGTATTGTTCTTGATGGGTGTGTACGGGATTACATTCCCCTTTGTCGGACTCTGTTCTCAATATATGTGGGTGGGTGTGGTGGTATTTATTTAAGTTCTCTTTTTATTGAGTAATTATGGTGGGTGTGTTTATGCTATATTTTAAAACTTTTGTTTATTTGTGGATGTGAGAGCAAGAAGGATGACGGAAGTTTAAATTAATTTAAAGTTTTAGTTGGACAAACTTGATGAGTTATTTGAATTTTGATGTTTAGAGGTTCATGATTTCTAGTTTGTGAAGTAAGATGTTTGCTTACTGAGTTAGTATGAATGCTTACAAAATGTTTGATAAAATGATGTAAAGAATAATGCGGCTTTGAATAGAAGTAAATGGAAAAAAAGGGCTTACGAAGTGAAGCCACTTTTCACTTCCTGCCGGTCACGCTTTAGTATTTTGGGGCATGACAGTAAGTCTTTAAGTTTCATTCCAACTCTAATTTTTTTACTTGCTCTACTATATAATTATGTTTGGAGTGTTAGCTTAATAAAACAAAGCCAAGTTTTTTTGGGTATTTCCTATGTCAATTGAAAAAAAAAATGCTATATAGTTCCTTAAATGTGGGTGAATTAATTTCTATTTCCCTTGTTTTCAATGGTTGCATGATGATGTATGAATTAATTAAATTATGCGTACTACTCGTAATAGAGAACAATTAGTCTTTCATTGCAATTTAAATTAGTCATGACAAAAAGTAAACACAACAATGTTGTCCTTATTAACTTTTGTTTAGAAATATTTTGAAGATAGTCTTTCCTTATGCAATGTGTGTTTGCATTGTTGCAATAAATTTCCTGAAGTAATTGGAATGAGTTGACTATCTCCGCCTAGGGCACCAGCTAATACATGAAAGGAAGTATTGTTAATGTTGACACTATCTCTTCATACTTATGAAATAATGTTGTATGTTGTAAATTTTCCACTAATTAAAAATTTAATCTTTTTGTACAAGCTTCGCATCTCGCATGGAAACAAATGATGAAAATTTAATTATACCAAATAGAACTTGTGATAAATGATTGCCCAAGTTTGACAAGAAATCTAGATTAACGAAATACATGGAAACCGATAATAAAAGACAAATCATAATTCAGTATGGGTAACTTTCTTCTGGTTGAAAAGGAACCGAAAACCTCCATTATAATTCGAATATAGAGGATTGTAAAGGATACACGCTTTTATACAGAAGTGTCATGATCACAAAGGCCAATAAGCAGTCAACAAAAAGGATAGTTCATGTAGACTGATAATTAATGGAAACGGAAAGCATAAAAGAATGGATTGTGATTTAAGAAAGTGTATGTCTGGAAACACCAAAGCATTAAATGAAACCAGGTTGGTTGCAGTCGATTTCATGTGACAGGTTCTACAGCCTTAAACTGTCAAATATGACAAAAGTTGAATGACCCTGAACGTTGTAAATCTTAATGCATGAACACTGTGGGTCGGAGGAGATATAAGTAGGATGCACTAACCTGTCATGTAAGAGCGCACAAAGGAAATTGAATGAGTCTGAAATGATGCTCTTGGTTGATGACTTGTCGCAACGACTCACACTAACCAAGGATTACATGAAAGTGGTTGTAAAGTGAAGGTCTCAACAAACGAAAGGAAAATCCAATTTACCTTGCACTTGTTTGTTCTCTATAGTAGACCTGCCGAACTTTGTTACTAGTGATATACCTAGGATGAACCAACATGTGATGTCAGAAAAAGCAAAGTAGATTTCAGGTGCCTGAATAGATGCTCTTGGTTGAATGGTGCAAATAGTAGTGTTTAGGAGCCAAAGTTTACATGAAAGCAGTTAAAAATACTGGCTACAATTTTCATCCATTGTCAAACATGTAATTGGAATCATGAAAGATTCAAATGCGTCTAGCATCGATTGATAGGCCACACGGTGGAGTAGTTGGTCTGTCATCGCTGAGGTGGCCTAGATTGTGGTGTATATTTGAAACGTCGCTTAGTTGAGGATTATTGTGATCATTTGAGCAGACATTTGGTATTATATAAATATAAAATTGGAATAACATATTAAAGGAGTGCTCTGCGATAACCTTTTATCGAAAAACGAATTTGCACTCTTGTCAAGGCATTTCAGGAATTTCATGTGGAGGGTCCCTGTACAATTCTCAGCATTGTTTCTGATGATCATCATGGTTCACTTTTTCACCATAATGGAAATGGGTGTTAGACGTAATGACACGCATATAATAGATGAAATCTACATTACAGTATAATGCATTGTGGCTGACTATCCAGCTGGTTGAAATATGCAGATATGGGAGCATTGTAAACTGCAATCAAAGTGATTGCATATCAGCATTCATAAAAATGGGTTGATGGAAGTAAAGAAATCTTAACGATGTCATCAATTTTGATTGAAGGGTACAAAAACCATGATGTGCTAGGGGCCAAAAAGGTGTAAATAGAAACAAAAACGATTAATTGGAGGAATGACAAGACAAGGAACAACAGAATATCCATCCCTGTTTTATTTTTCAAAAACAGTCTGGCTCTTTTGGTAGACCAGTTTGTTGTACATTATAAATATAATGCATCAATTAGGTATGAGCATATAATAATAGTTAATGACATGTTTCAGGAATGGAAGCTGATTTGGTAATAAATAACAAAAATAATTTGAGATACCAATACAATTAGTAATTCTGATGTGTGATGATAAATATGGGAAACTGTGTACCTAATGAATCAACTAAGCGTTTTAAGCATGCAAAATAAAATAGTGACTTTGGGATAAATTTCCTGCAGCAATTAAAATTGAATAATTTAGAATTATAATGCCCATGTAATGAGACAAATTTCTGAACCACATAAATGTCCAAATGGATGAAACAAAAAAGAGTAGTACCTATTATGTGCAACCCATTTTTGGGATAGACAATTTCCCCCGGAAAGAACTTTATCTCACACCCATTTATATAATTTTCAACTATGTTGTAATGACTTTGGATCATCATAATGCATTTCAGTTTTATCAGTATAAGTTTTTTTTGGGAGTTAGTTTTACAAATACGAAATGGCAATTTTATTGAAACAATTTTTTTCTTAATTGCGCCATAAACTGGGACCCCTGTTTTGTTGAGCAAAAATAGTGAAAAATACGTGGAGTAGGTAGGGCCAATGAAAGAAACAAAATAAGGTCGCAACTTATGAACATTGCATGACCCAAACCTCCAAAAAAACACATTGGAAAAAGGCCATGTAAAAATTGGCCAAGGTTTATTGACTTGACTATGGCTTAAAGGCATATACGAGGTATATTACGTTGGCGTGATGATGGATATGATTTGAATAAAACAACTAATAAGTAAACAAAAAAAAAAGGATTTGAAATTTCCGCAGCCAGTATACAACATGTTGACTAGAAACTATCTTGAATTCAAATTAATCGTTGTTTTAAATAGATATACTGATGCAGAACGGTAAGGGAAAAGGGAGATGAATAAGAATATATGAGAATATAAAAGATAAGGGAAGTGAGGATTTAGAAGAGAAGAGAGAAAGAGATAGAGCAAGAAGAAATGGTAGGGATAGAACAAGAGAGACAAAGACAAAGGAAACTGATATTATTATTATTCAAATTCATAAGACGTACAAAGCAAATAGCTGAGGTGCTATTTATAGGCCTTAACCAAAACCTAAGAATTGATGACAGAACATTCTAAAGATTCAAATCACAATTAATGCTGACTCATGGCAATCGAATCAAAATAAACCTAGAACATTCTAGAAATTAAAACTAAATGTAAATCATAATTAATACTAATTGATAACAATAAAAAAATGAAAACAAACTATTTCTCTAATAATGATAATCTCTTGAAAATCCCAACAAATGATAATTTCCTCATTTCCATATCCAATCATTTCTCCCCCGCTTGAAAAAACTCAGCTCCCGACGAGTTGATATGTGTCAGTTTTGGGAGGGAAGGGCAGTCTTAATCATCAAAGCGGCGTATTAATCTAGGAACCCCTTCCAACAAGTGAGATACCAGAAAAGAAAATCATTACAAACAGCTTGATAACAATGAATATCTAGAACATTTTTTTTATACATATGATATGAAATTGAAATACACTCCCCGGGGGATCGAACCCCCGTCCCCAGCCCCCTACAGCCACACCATGAGGTGAATGCCATCTGATCTAGTGATTAGTTGGCAATATCTGGAACATCTTTCCAACAAATGAAATGATAAAAGAGAAACCCAAGGAACGAGTGAATTTGCGAAAACTTCAATGTAGCGTTTTTATTTGGACGCCCTCTCCAACATGTGAGGTACCAAAAGTGAGAACCCTTGATAGAGTGGCTAGTTAAGAGAAACCCAAGGAACGAGTGAATTTGCGAAAACTTCAATGCAGCGTTTTTATTTGGATGCCCTCTCCAACATGTGAGGTACCAAAAGAGAGAACCCTTGATAGAGTGGCTAGTTTGATCATTGAGAACGTTTGGAAAGCCTTTCCAACAAACAAGGTACTGTTGGAGTGACTTGTTCAATAAAGGAGTAATGAATTTGGCTGATCCAAGACGTTGATAAGATGAGGTTATAGTTTGATAATCTTGAATGTCTGTAGTCCCAATTAAAGAAGGATCTCTCTTCATCGGTGTAGAGTAACTGATATAGTCACCAAATATAAACTCCTCATTATTGAAACCAACATGGTTAGTATTATCACTAATGTCAATCGTATGATTAAGCTGATCCTTGTTGGCTACAACCTGAGAATGATTCATCTTAGTTACAAAAGTATCTAGTGTTGTTTGGTGTTGAATACTTTCTGGTGGTGTCACATTGATGGCATGAGTGAGTTCCACCGCTGGAGAGAACACCTTAAGTGTCATAATCGGTTCTTCTAGGTTTATGGATGAATCTTTTGCCTTTGTTGACTTATTTGCTTGCATGGTTTGACTCCTTCCATGAGTGTACGGATCTCTGAGACGTTGGCGAATGTCCTCCAAGGCCTCCAGTATCTTAGAGCATTCTTGTTTCAACTCTTCATGATACTCACTATTGACCTTATTGTATTCCTCAATAACCTCGAGACGTTGGAACAAAGCCATATACATATCTAAATTATTGGAATGTTCTTTCGCCATTATATAATTTTCTTCACTTTGGGATCCATTTGGGTAGAAGCGAATGTTGTCATCTTCATAATATTCTTCATCATCATAATACTCTTCTTCATCATATTTTTCAAAATCATCATATTGAGTATTATATTGATATATGGTGTCATATTCATACGAACGCCCTATCGATGAGTATCCTTTGATGAAACTCATAATTACAGCTAGGTAACATGCTTCTTAGGGTTTTAAGGTGGGTTTCAAACCTATAAAAGGTTCCCAAGTTGCCTTCACCAAAAAGGTGAAAACCCTACTTAACAAGCATAACCCTTAGGGAACTCTACAGTCTGTAGGGATTATTCTTGTTAAATAAGTAACAACCTGAATAAGATCTTCACAGTAGCCTCAGAGGGTACAACCCCGTAGGGAAACCGTTAGAAATCTCTACTAACCTAGGGTAGAATGAGACCCAGGTGTAGACCGAATGTGTGAGGATATGTGTCGGTCCTAGGCTTGAGAATTTAATACTGAGTTAAGTGAAGGAAATAATAATAATCAATATAAATAAAGGGATTACTCAAAAAGTAAACTAAAATTGAGAAAAAGGAAACTTTTTTCCCTTCTTTCCTTCTTTCTTTTTTTTCTCTTTTTTTCTCAACTTTTTTCCCTTTTTTCTAACTTTTTTTACGGCAATTTCTTTCCTTCTTTTTTTTTATTTTTCCCAACTTTTTTTGCCTTTTTCTAGAACAACAAAATGAAATCAACAAAAAAAGAAAAATTACCAAATGATGCCTTGCGAGAATAAATCTTGAAACTTCCTCCAAAATTTCTTCTAATTAGTTCTTCTGAACGATGATTTTTGTGTATGAGGAAACCGGACATTGCAGAAATCATGCAAGAGCAATGTAAAGTAGGAAAAATGCAAACTTGACGCTATAAAAGACTTTTAAAATTTTGAGAATTGATTTTGAAGGCTTATGCGAGCAGAAGGGAAGTGGAACCAGGCTCTAGTACCAATTGATGCAAAATGGTAAGGGGAAAAGGAGATGAATGATAATATATGAGAATATAAGAGATAAGGGAATGGAGGATTTAGAAGAGAAGAGAGAAAGAGATAGAGCAAGAAGAAATGGGAGAGATAGAACAAGAGAGATAGGGACAAAGGAAACTTGTATTATTATTCAAATTCATAAGATGTACAAAGTAAATAGCTGATGTGCTATTTATAGGCCTAAACCAAAACATATGAATTGTTGACAGAACATTCTAGAGACTCAAATCACAATTAATGCTGACTCATGACAATCAAATCAAAATAAAACTAGAACATTCTAGAAATTAAAACTAAATGTAAATAATAATTAATACTAATTGATAACAATCAAAATAAAATGAAAACAAACTATTTCTCTAATAATGATAATCTCTTGAAAATCCCAACCAATGATAACTTCCTCATTTCCATATCTCATCGTACACTGGCAGCAAGTTTGGTCCATATTTATTAGTTTTCAATGGATATATTCTTAGTAAGACAACGGTAAAGTTAAATAATGAGATATTGGGATCAATCTAAAATGAAGGATAATAAGTATGCAGAACTTAAAACACATAAGTAGATTAAACATAGGGCTTCAGGAGAAGTACAAATGCTCGAATACATCAAATGATACAGCTAACACGCCAGGAAATAGGAAAGGAAAGCTGAGAAAGAGAATGGTGGCTAACCATTGTCTCAAAATAAAGACAAACAAACTACAATAAGTATTTTAAACTCTCGTACAATGAGACAATAACGTCACAGCAACGCTACAGTGCGCAGACGTGTCAATTTCGCAGTTAAAAGCTCTGGAAGAAATGTCCCCTAAGCGCATTCACTTCTGGCGTGTCAGGGTTGAAAGTGCATGTAGTAGCATCGTCGACCGAAATCAGAACGAGTAAACCTGCAAATCAATGAAAGTGTGGGTCAAGACTGAGCTCTTGAATAAAAGTTTCCTCATTAAACTCCAAGTGGTACATAGGATGAATGTCAAGACCAGCTCTTTCTTTTCGAAAGTAGATATCATGTAAGACCTCCAGCCCAAAAGCAGGGGTGCAAGGTGTTCGATGGCCTGTGGCCACTTAATGAAACCTAGGATACACGTCTCCTGCATGATGAAAAGATAAGAAAAAGTAGAAGTGAAGAGATATATGGTCTCAGGAAAAAATGTGTTCAAGAAGGCCCATAGTTACCTTATGATTTTGGCAAACAACATCAATAGACGAAACCTACTTCACAATCGCGGGTAACTCCTTAATGGAGGTACGACTTCTCTGATGATCACTCGGTCGAGTTCAACAATGATCGTTGAATGAGACACGCCATGAGGGAGACTCTCAAGCGAAGTGTTGCAACGTCCTTCAATTAAAAAGCACTCCTGTACCAAAATTTTAATTAAATGAGAGGGAAAAAAATACCAAACGGATCCATGTTCGGATCCGGGTCAAACCTCTGGAGCTCCATGAGTTGGTTCTAGAAGAACCCACGCAAATGTTCGGACTACTAGAAAAACCAGAATCCAAACATGTGGCAGAGCAGAGCACTACACAAGAAAAATATAGAGAGAATGAGAGAGTCGGAAAACTCAACGATTGGGGGGTGATAAGAACTGAAAGGGAGGCCTTTTATTTATAGAAAAGGGCTAGGGATATTTTTGGAATACAAAATATCCACTACCACCATTAGTAGAGAGAATATCTCAACCTCTCATTAGTAATCATCTCCTTTCTTATCTGACCAATAAGATAATTGAATACTTAATTAATCAATCAATTAATTACTCATGGCTGAGTCGGGAATTCACACATTTCTCATCCAACCATTGTTGTCAAACTCGCGAGTTGACTCTCCGATTTTGCCGTTTTTACGGCTCTACCTAACCAAAACATGTCACGAATCATTTAAATTTGTATTGGCTGTAAACTTGGTAAAAACTCACGAGTTTACACGCTGAATTTACTGTTTTTACATTTCTATCTTATGAAAGACCGTGTTAATTTACTATAAATCCCATGTTAATTATTTTTATTAGACCATATTCAATAAATTTATATATAAATTTCATAGAAATTTCTTTATTTAGTTAGATAAAGTATGAGTGTTGATATATTTAATATTAACTATTTATATTTAAAATATATTGAAGTCAAATTATTGTTATTTTTTATATTTCTTATCTAATTTTATATTGGAAACACATGTTTATTAATAAAAGTAAACTCTTACGAGTTTATGATTCGAGTTTACAATTCGATTTTACATTTTTTTACGAGTGTACTTAAACTCACGAGTTTGACAACCTTGCATCCAACCAATCATATTAATTAAACACTTAATTAATAAAAAACTAGAAATTACTTATATTTCCAAATTAATTAATCCAACCCATCAAGGGCAGATCAGAACCCAAAATTCCAATATCTCCCACTTGCACTTGATGGACTGACCATCGTGTTAGTATCATATCTTTCTTGCTTCATACTTGATGTCTGCCATGTCCGCGTGGGTATGACGTCCTCGATTCGGGTTCTTGTGTACTAGAAGTCATTTATACAGGATTAGCATACACGGATACCTTAGTTATACCTGCAAGTAATATGCAAATTGCCTCGTATGCCCTAGACTTACCCATACACTTTACACATGGCATATCTAATCCCTCACGAGTTAATTCTAGATTAATTCAGACTGCCTCCTTTTGTGTGTAGTATCCACACTTACAAGTTCCTTAGCTAATAAGTAAGGGATCGATCACAGACTAATTGTAAATTTCCAAAACAATAGTTATATATATTATATAATTGAAAAAATTAAAAAAAAAAGTAGGGTTAAAGGTCACCGTTGCCCCGGAAGTTTTTTTGGGTCCAATTTTGCCCCGGAAGTGTGTAAAGTGGATCATATTCGCCCTTTACCGGTAAAAATTTTTTACCGGTAAAGGGCGAATATGATCCACTTTGCACACTTTCCGGGGTAAAACTGGACCAAAACAAAAAGGTAAAGGGCGAATATGATCCACTTTACACATTTTCGGGGCAAAATTGGACTAAAAAAAACTTCCGGGACAGATGTAATCCATCGTGCATACTTCAAGGGCAACGGTGATCCTTAACCCAAAAAAGTAAAAAGTGAGAAAAAAAATATAGTAATATGAAGATTGTAATTTGTTAGTATATGGAATCGAATTTATTTTATTTTCTTTTAAAACTCAAGACCTCATATAGCAAAGATAATACATTAATAAAATGAAATAAACAACAAAATTAAATAGTCACAATCTAAGTAGATTTTAGGATAATAGATGATATGGGGGTGAGAAAACATCATGATTACATATTTATTTAGATTTTTATTTTATTAGGAAAAGAAGTAATGATATTCTTGTCTAGTAATATTTGAATTTGATGGCTCAAATTTAAATTTACAAGACAAATCAAATTTGAATTTGAATTTGAATTTGCAGCAACAAATTCAGATTTTTAGAAGAAATTAAATTGGATTTGCAACAAAGAAATTAGAATTTGATGCAACAAATTCGAATTCGATGTACTGAATTCGAATTTGCAGGAGAAACCATATTTGAATCTGAATTTACAACAAGAAATTTGAATTTGTATCAAATCTTGTTTGCTTATATGTGGAACTTTGTTTACCCTGTACGGCACTAAAATCCTTATTAAAAAACAGGGCAGCAAAATGCATAGCTGACACAACAAAATTTTTCATCTCATTTATTCCCCCAACAATAGAAGAGGAAAGGACGGATAGAAGAGAAAAAAAGGGAGAAGGCGAACAGGAGGAGAAAAAACGAAAAAGGTGAAAAAAAGCAACGCCAAAGAGTGAACCTACGAGTGTCGCGATCTGAGATTTTCCTTTCTTCTTCTAGAATGAGTGTCATCTTTTGCAATATCGGCATCAAAACTCGACCGATCAGGTTGGCAATTATTTACAGAGTTAATGCTCCTCCTTCCATGATATAAATTTGACGACCTCCTTTCTGCCATCAACAAAGTCGATCTTGACGATGATAACACCTCTACTTCCTCTCTCATCGAAGCTAATTGCTTCTCATACACACTATCCTCAGGTATTTATGGGAATTTTTGTTTATGGCCATTTCCCTTTAGGCGCCGGAAATTAGGTTCCCACTATTTTTTGTGGGAAGCTGTTTTCACTGGTTTAAAGGAAAATTGAAAGAGGCGGAAAACCGTTTTCATTCCTCTTCCATGAACCAAACACGTTATGACGAAGGAAACCTTGCCTTGTTCCTTTTCCTGTGCTGATTTTCTTTCAAGCAAATGGGCTAAGGAAAATTTTTCTGAGTCTTATTTTGAAAACTTAGAAAAGTGGGGTTAGGAATTTTTTAATTACATTTCCTTACTTGTTTATCTTACTATAAATTTTTTTTAAAAATTAGAGCCTCACTTCTTCAAATTTTTTATGTTCACCTAACAAAATTTTCCCCTCCCCTCCAAATCCTTCATACCAAACAAGCCCTAAATGTTATGAATGCAAGAAATGAAGCGATAAAATAAAGTCTTGTATTCCCCTACCTTGTTTGGCCAGTATGTTTTTATGAAAAAGGAATAATTTTGTTTGAGTTCTTTGATGTGATTGAAATTTTCTTAGAAATATATAGAAAATGACAATTTAAACCCTAAGGACCGATTATTAAAATTCAAGTAAAAGAATATAGTTGTTGGTTGTAGTTAATTACAATTATGTTAGATTAACACCCTTTCATATACACATGTTACAAAGTCAACGTTGTCGAGGAGGAATTCTTGTGCGCACTCAACATTAATAATAAGACAGCTCAAATATTTTCTTCTTATATGTCAATGTAAGTGTCACGTATCTATTTTTATTTTTATTTTACTTTTTTATTTCAAAAATATGCACTCATTAATTACTCCCCCCCCCAAACACTTTTCTAATAGCCCTCCCTCTCTCCTCCGTTCTTCCCCACCCACATCTCTTTCTCTTCCTCTTTCCCTTTCTTTCCATTTCTCTCATATATGCTCCTCATTTGAAGCTTTGTGAGGTTTTGAATTTTGATTATGTTGCTTCAGATCTATTCTTCAAGTTGAATCATGATAATCATCATAAAAATAACATTAAAAACCATTTAAAGGACTGGGCGTGCGATCAGTCCATCGTAATTCGTAAGAATGATTCTTGAGCTGATATAGCACTCCCTCTATCCCTATATACAATGTCCTTTTTACTGAATTGTGATTTCCTAAAAGATAAGTTAAATTTAGTTAAAAGTAATAAATGTGTGAGAAATATATCATTTTTCCCCAAAAGTGTCATCATTTATAAATAAGTAAAAGAGAAAGAATAATTATGCAAAAAGATGAAAGAAAATGTGTGGAATAAATTAATGCATCAGCAACATAAGATAGAGCACATTTATTACTCAAACAAATTCAAATATGACCTTATAAAAAGAGATAACCCATTTAAACAAATAACATTATATATAAGGGCGGAGGGAGTACTATATAAGAATGAGCTGGACCTCCCGTGCATTGTACATATGATATTTTTCATATGATTCGACGATTATAGATATTCACTACTTGAAATCATAAATCTGGTTATCACTGCACATGTAAAATAGTTGATGATCAGTTAGCAAACAGTAGAAGGGTAATATTCAAATAACTTGAATGTTTGGACAAATTTATTACTCAATATCACATAGAACCATTTGAACTAACTGCTTATGACCACTGTCATTCTTGGGACTATCTAGTGATCACATACACTTGACAAATCCGATTACATTTGTGGTTATGAAATAATAATTAATAAGGCGTGCAATCCTTAAACATGAAGAACAACGTATAATGATATGAGAATTTCATCTTTGGTGCACGGCTTACTAACCAATGAGATAATCCACTGTTTCATTATCAGGCATTCCAATGATGTCCGATATCGAATTAAACGTGTATGAGTATGGAGGAATGGAAGCTGGTTCCTTCCTGAAATAGGTATGTGGTATGAAAGTAATTTTGAAATGGTGGTTTGTTGGCCTATATTTATATAAATTTGGAGAAACATTGAAATTCTCAAATTCATATGTCTTCCCCTCTAGAATGCCTATATTATACTTTGCATGCTCAGATTTATTGATTATACTTGCTTATATCTTGTCACCCTAAGTCACTCGAGATCAGAGTATGGATTCAAACGTTGAAACATATGTTAAACTGGTAAATGGAATAAGTGGTGTAGTGGAGAAGATAAAATATGGTTTACAAAATAACAAAGTTATGGCATTTCAATATGACTAAGCATGAAAGAAAAGAGTGGTCCTCTTGATCGGTTTGAATGTGACTAAGCATGAAAGAAAAGAGTGGTCCTCTTGATCGGTTTGAATGTGACTAAGCATGAAAGAAAAGATTTGATACCTCATCATCTATTAGTAGCATGGAGATGCGAAAGAATTTTGCAGGCAAAGCTTTTTGGTTAACATTCCATTGTTTTCATAACTCTGACCGTAGGGTGGGAATATGCCAAGCTTTTATCCAGGGTCTACAGTCTAGCCTACTTTAGGCCTAGCCTGGCCTCTGTAGTGAATATGTCAGGCTCATTATCATGCTTGTTGTTAGGCCAATTTTAGTAAACATGCCATGCTTTTTTTCGGAAGGCCTAGCCTACAGACTTAGCCTATTTATTGTTTAAAATTTATCTTATGATATATAATATAAAATAAATTATATAAATTATTTAGAACATTATCTACTTAGCTTTAATTCTAAGCTTAACACCTTATCATTCATACACAAAACCCAACTTTTTTATTCATTAATCATTCACAGTTTCTATGATAAAAGCAAGAGAATAAAATTTAGTTTCATGGTCGTAAAAACTTTTTAAGACATAAATAAAACTTTAAATAGATTAAAAGGTAATATATGGAATAAGGGTTATAGAATTTTAACCTTATTTAAAGGTTTATATTTTAAGTTGGTTGTTAAAAAGGCTTTCAGGGCTTATCAGGCCTTTTAGAGGCTCAGGCAAAAAAAAAAGTCTACATACAGGCCCAGACCTAGGCCTAAACTTTACATTTCTGTTGTAGACCCAAGTCTAGTTATGGCTAGCCTATTTCAATCCCTATTTGACCGTGATACTCCACATGTCGGAACCTTCATGAATGTGCTTGAGCAAGGAAGAAGATGACATTTTGTGTCTTGGTTATAAGGAAGGTATTGTGAGGAAAATGGATGAGAAAATGAAAGCAGCAATGGGAACAGGGGAGAACTTGAAATGAATGTCATATCCTTGTAGTATAATGAAGTTTAATGAGCAAAATCATTGTCCAAGAGATGTTTAACAATAAATCACGTATTTTCAGCCTAAAATTTAACTTTCATTTTCAAATTTTAATGGAGTTTTAATTTAATTTTTTAAATCCTTGTTTTTTAAAATCATTGTTTAACATCAAATCACGTATTTCAACCCAAAATTTAATTTTCAAATTTAAAATTGTAATGGAATTTTAATTTAATTTTCAAAATATTTGCTTTTCAAAATCATTGTTTAACAACAAATCACGTATTTTCATCTTAAAATTTAATTTTCATTTTCAAATTCTAAAATACATATTTACATTCTAAGAAATAAATTTTCTGATTTCGGATTAAAATCATTGTTTAAAAGTCAAAAACATTGAAATCGCACTTAGTGCTATTATAGCCCTTAATTTAGAAAAAACATTATATAACTAAGATCTACTATTTTCATCTTAAAATTCCATAAATAATTTTGGGTGATATTTGGATGATGTCATTAAAAGGGAATTGACTAATCCGAAGTTATGGACATCTTATTATAAAATTCCATAAATTTAATTTAGTGAAAACAAAATCTAAAACAAAGCATACTTTTTTAAAAAAAATTATAAATATTTAGATGACTTGAAATTAACCAATCAGAAGCTATAGAAGTCATATGAATAATAACATAATGGAAGAGTAATTATAGATGGATTCTAAATTTGAATTGTCTTAATACTTGTCATGAGAGCTAACTACATATTGTCTAAGCGTTTAATGTATTTTTACCATTTTTTTAATTATTTTTATTATCTCCCTTCATCTTTTCTAATACTAAACTCTTTTTCAAATTCCCTCTATTTCTCTATCTTATTTGCCCATATATAAATAAAAGTATAATTGAAAAAAATTATTTCTTATATAAACATTACTTTTAACTAATTTTAATTGATTTTTAAATTGCTTAGTGGAACTCTGCACTCACGACAAGGGTTAGAAATAGTGAAATACTCAACTAGTGCATATTTTTTGGGAAAAAAAATTAGAGAAAAAGTAGAAATAATAGACAAGTGATAAGAAGAAAACATTTGAGCTGTGTCGTTACTACTTGTCACTGCATAAATGGGTTGATGCACTAGTGCACACAATAATTCCTCTGTCGTCACATGGTCCCACTGTTGGATTCGTACCTTCTTTTAACCGTGTTGGCCCCATCATGCCTAGTGTTTGCAGGTTTGACGTTCTTCTATACAAACAAGGGATTTAATTACAATAATAAAGTATAAAATAATCATAAATTATATTAAAATCCAAAAAAATCTAGATGATATTAAATAATTTATTATTGATAACTTAATAGTTGTTAATGCAGACAACTCAGAGATGTACTATTGACAATTATTGAATTGTTAATGACAAGTCATTTAATATCATACAGATCTTTTGTGATTTTAATATAATTTTATGATTGTTTGGTACCTGATTATAATTAATTTTATTGTGAGGATCTAATTGTGATTTTCTCTTCTTCTTTCAACTTTACATCTCTACTCCTCATCACATCAGAATGGAGACAAGTAATTTCCGATAAGCACATCGTAATAATGGTGAATGGTGACATTGACTCCAAAGTCTTTGCAAAGTCGTCGGTTTCTTCGTCTTTTGTTTTCTCTTCCCTGCAATCCTCACTCTGTTTCTCTTCACTCTTGTTCTTGCTGCTCAAGGCAAACGTCTTTGTTCATCGTTACATTTGTTTCCTACTTTCCTTCCTTACTCTCAAATTTCTGATTGAGTTCGTTTTGGTGATTCCCCATAAAAAAAAAAAACAAAAATTGTTGTTCTTCTTCTTTTGCATTGAGTTTGTTGTGATCTTGTCAATTATATATATACTTATACAAATATTTAAAAAATTAGAAAAAAAGAAAACAAGTTTTTTTTTTTTCCTTCCTGCCCAGTTCAATACGAACTCACCAAAATAAAAAAGAAAAACAAGGTTGGAGCATGGAGTTTTCGTTTAAAATCGCTTTTAGAGCTGTCACTGCTCTTGTTTTGCATTAATTAAGTTGGTTGTTTTCTTAGTAATCTTGGGGGTTAAAACTCTTCTTTACGAGCTTGTACTGCTTGCCTGGATTGAAAAGTCTTTAGATCTGAACTAATTTTTTTTTTCAAAAAACAAAAAAGTAAAAGGAAAAAAATGTGAATTTAAAGTTTTTTTTTTCTCCTTGCTACTCTTCTTATGTGATCAATCATTTTTTATAAACACCCAAGAAGAAGAAAGAAGTTTGTATGAGAAGCTTCAGTGGTGTCTTCATCTGTGTTTTATCATACACAAGGAAGAGGTGGTGATCATAAAGTGATACCGGTAAAATCTTTATCTTGATGGTTAGAAATCTTGGATTTGAGTTTGTACGAACAATATTATGTTTTGATCTTGTTTACTTACTTTTCTCTCTCTGGTTTTTAACTACAGAAGTTTAATTGCTGCCTCCTGCATCTAAGGCTTTTGAAGGTCAACTCCTAGTTCAACACAGAGCAAGGTAACTTTTGAATGGTTCTGTTCTGTTGAATTACGGTTTATGAATTGATAGTGGCGAAATTACTTGTCATGATCATCGTATATTAATTGCACCTTCTGAAGATCATGACAAGTAACACTTTATTTCTTATTATAAATCTACCTGAAGTATTTCTTATATATCAAAGAATGAAAGTTATAGCATTTAATATGTCATATTTTTTAAAAATTTTCTAACTTTACCCTCATTTAAAAATATGTGTAAAAATAATATTTTACGCATTATAAACATTCCCTCTTATCTTCTCTATTTCCAACAAAAGGGTAGAATAGTCACAATAGCATTAATTAATCCTAAAGTGGACTTATATTTAGAAACACAATATTTGTGATAGTTGGACTTATAATAAGGAACAGAGTGGTACAAGATAACTAAATTTTCTTTCTTTAAAAAAAAGGAGAGAAAATGCCTATTTAAAGTTTTTTTCTCCTTACTAATCAAACAAAAAGTTTTTTTCCTCCTTGCTACTCTTCTTCTGCATGTATTGTTGCTTTCCTTTTTTTTTTTTTAATACAACTTTTAGTCTCTGAACTTTCACTTAATTTTGGTTTTCATCCATGAACTTTAATATCAATATTTTGGTCCCTAAACTTTCATTCAATTTTGATCTTAGTCCTTAAACTTTAGATTTGTGGTTTACGTCCCTCAACTTTGTGCTATTTATAACCATGTGTCCCTTGATTTTTCAATTTTTTTAAAAGTTCAAGGACCGAAACCAAAATTGACTGAAAATTCAGTAACTAAGACCAAAATTTATTGAAAGTTCCTTAACCTAAACCAAAGTTGACCAAAAGTTTAAGAATCAAAACCACCGATTTTGAAGTTCATGGACCAAAACCAAAATTAATTAAAAGTTCACAAACTTAAAGTTATATTAACCTTTATTTTTTGTGATCAATCATTTTTTAATGAAAATCTAAGAAGTCTGTACTTGAGAAGCTTTGTCGTAGTGTCTTCATCTTTGTGCTTTATTAGACACAAGAAAGTGGTGATCATAAAGTGATACTTAATTTTATCTTGGTGGTTAGAAATTTCGGATTTGAGTTCGTATGAACAATAATATGTTTTTATCTTGTTTACTAATGTTTCTCTCTCTGGCTTTTAACTACAGAAATCTCAAGCTTTTGAAGTGAGCTTATGATTCAACATTGCGAAAGGTAACTTTTGAAATATTGTTTATGAATTGTTTGATTGTGGCGTATTATTTGTAAAGAGGATAAATGAGCTTAGCAACGCCTTTAATTTTATTTGCTAGAATCTAGATCTCGTATTTGGGTGGGGTTTCTCTTCTGCCTTTGATAATTGTTACCAGTTCATGACAAATGGGCAACTGCTTCCCTTCTACTAAAATCAACCAGAAGGATCACGCGATTTATCCATTGGGATTAATTATTGCAAGGGGAGTATTTCATGACAAAGCATAATATATTTCAAAATATTAAAAATATCAAACGGTTTACAAAAAGGAAAAAGACAGAAAAACAGTCCCAACATATGTAAAAGACAGTTGGATGCATCGAATATCAGAAAAAGACCATAACATAAAATTAACCTAACTTCAATTTGCAAATTTAAAAGAAATGCCATAAATGCCTTTGGATTAAATTTTTTATTTTTTTAAATAAAAGGGCCTACCATCACCAGAACCGCCGGTTGTCGGAGCTCTTGCTAGCGGCGACAGAGCCCACCTGCCACGTGGCAAGTGCGGGTATTTTTAAAACATAAGAGACAGTGGAACCAAGCCACCATCATGTTTTCTTATTAAATATATTACAATACACACACACACTATATCTATATATATATATATTGGCATCTAAATTTCAAATATTTCCAAAAAATTACGCTAATAGAATATTCAATACATGTCCTTCAAAAATGCCTAGCACAATAATCAAATTACCAAAATATCATAGAATGTCCTATGACAACATCAACATGAATCAAAAATTAAACCCAAAATATCATCATCAAAGCTTCTGATGGGCTTGTCATAATTCATATAAAATAATCAACTTTATGAATAATTTATCACAACCTGAAAATTATATTTCAACTTTATGTTTACACTTTCAATCCCCATCACCTACTAAATCATTAAGAAAATTCCATATGGACCTTGATAAAGTATGCTTTAAATTCAAATAATTATATGTCATATAAAATCAGCAGTATACTTATATACTCTTTTTTCAAAATCCTTACTCATTCAACCTACACCTACAATCTTCCCAAGTGTTTACTTCTACCCAGATAACATATTTACAATTGATTCCTAAGCTTTATACATTTGCTTCATACCACTTAACTTGTTTCATTTCCTAGAACCAATTGTCCAACACCTTATCAAATACCCAAATAGTATCATCTAATAAACTAGAAAATAATTTCAGATTTCAAATCATCATTCATTTCCTATTACAAGAATGATTTCCCAAATATTTTATCCTCTTCAAGGTTTAATACCCCACCTCTAAACAGTACTTCCTCCTTCCCTTATTATAAGCTTTAACTAATTAACTTACATTTATAAAGAAAACTACTATAATTAGTTAAAAGTAATAATTAGAAATATGATTTGATTTCCAATTATGCCCTTCTTAATAAATATGAAAGAGAATGCATGGGGGAAAATGAGAGAGAATGTGACAAATAAGATATAATAAAGATGAAAGAGAATGTATGAGGAAAAAATGCACAGGAAAATGATGCTGATGAATGAATGAATGAATGGATGGGAGTCTGGGAGAGATGATGAGGGTATTTCTCCTAGTACGGGTACTTTAGTTTTTTTTTTAGTGTATTTTCCATTTTTCATTTTTTATTTCCTCTACTGCAACTTTTTACTATTTTTAGTTTATTCACTATTTTAATAATAATTTCTAGAAATAAATCCTTATACCCAATTAGGGATTTTCTTTCACCATAAATTACTTTAAGGCTCAAAATGTCTTCTCAAAAATTCTGCAATGAAAAATAAATACCTAACTATTTTTCTACAATATGTGAAAAAAATAAGCCTTAAAAATATTTAAAAATATCTCGAGTTTCATAATTTATTTATAAGGCTTTTTAATTACTAAATAATATCTCAAGATCTTGAACAACTCTATATTTCTTCTTTTCTAAATTTTGGGGGTGTTACACCGTAAGTTATAATGCAAATTATAATTATTTGCCATGATTTTTTTTTAAAATGATCATTGAATGCATTTCTTTGTTTTGGTTTCATCTACTTAATTTTATTAGCTACATAACAATGATGCCATTCTATTTGTCATTACAAATATTTCTTCCAGCATTCGCTGAATCCCTCCATTCTTGTCCTTGCTTTGTTTATTCAAGTTCTAAATTTTCTTGTCATTTTATTTAGGAAGTAAGGATGGAGATTCTCAGTTCTGTTGCTGCAACAATAGTACAGTTTACTGTGGTGCCTATTGGAAGGCACACGGGGTATTTATTATGCTATAGTAACAATGTGAACAAGCTACAGAATGAAGCAGAGGAGCTACGAACAATGGAAAAGCGCATTGACCATGAAGTTAAAGCTGAAAGAAGAAATGGAAAAGAGATTCATGATGATGTGAAAAATTGGCAAAAAAGAGTTGTAGAGATCTCGGGAGAAGTGCATAAGCTTTATGAAGGTCAACCTCATACTAGTGTACGGTGTTGGAAATGGTCTTTTCCTAATTTGAAATCACGGTACCAACTTGGTAGAAAAGCAAAAAAAATTGCTTCTACCATTACTGAACTGAAAGCAAATGGGAGGTTTGATGCTGGAGTTGGGTATGTTCCACGTTTAGATATTATAAACTGCTTTCCTACTACCAGAGGAAGTGATAAGCTAGAGTCAAGAAACTCAGTAAAGGAGGACATTATTTCATCTCTAAAAGACTCCAAGGTCGGTATAATTGGGGTTTATGGGATAAGCGGAATGGGAAAGACCACTCTAGTTAACGAAATTGCCAGACAAGTTAAAGAAGACAAGATGTTTGATGAACAGGCCATGGTAACTGTATCCCAAACAAATCTCGAAGGAATTCAAGATGGAATTGCAGAACAATTAGGCCTTCATACTTTAAAAGAGACGTCCAGCTCAATTGAAAGAGCAAATCTTCTGTGTGAGAGGATAAAAAAGGACAATACTATCCTCATACTAGATGATTTAACGGAGAAAATTGATTTCGAGAAAGTAGGAATTCCTTCAGTAGATATATGGGAGAAAGTTAATACAGAAAATGTGGAAATTTCTCAAAAGGATAATTTCAAGATTTGCAAATTATTATTGACCTGAAGACGAAAAGATATTTTAGAGAATAATGACTCTCAAAAAAACTTCTCTCTTACAGGTTTGAGTGATCAAGAATCATGGAGATTGTTTGAAGTTATGGTTGGTGATGTGGTTAAAGATGCTAATTTCCAAATTATTGCAACCCAAGTGGTTCGAAGGTGTGCAGGCTTTCCTGCTCTGATAGTTACTATTGCAAAGTCATTAAAAAATAAAGAAATTCATCATTGGGAAAATACCTTGAACAATCTTCAAAGGGATGATAACAAAGATATGTCTGACACCCTTTTTTCATCTCTGAGACTCAATTTCAATCAATTGAAAGTTGAAGCGCAACAAGTTTTCTTGCTTTGCGGTGCACATGGAACATCCATACTTCTTAGTGACTTGTTGAAATATGTTATGGGGTTGGGTATATTTGAACGTATAGATACCATTGAGGATGCAAGGAATAGGCTTTTAACAATAATTGATAGCCTAAAGGCATATTGTTTGTTGGATGATGATGATGCAAGAGTGAAAAGGATCATCAAAATGCATGACAGTGTTCGTGAAGTAGCCATCTCAATTGCCTCAGAAAATGTTTTCACTAAATGTAATGCTAAGTTGCACAATTGGCTAGGAGATGATATTCCTAAAAGCTGCACCCACATCATCTTGCGAAATTGTTGCATCCATAAGCTTCCTGAAAGGTTATATTGTCCCCATCTGACATTTCTCTGCATAAGCAGCAAGGATAATCGCACTTTAGCAATTCCGGATTCTTTTTTTTGAGGGAATGGGAAGCCTCAAAGCATTAGATTTAACTGGAATGATAATAGCTTCATTACCGATATCTCTTAAAGCTTTGACCAAACTCAAAACATTGTGTTCGGATTATTGCTCTTTGAAAGATATGGCTGGAATAGGTGCCTTGAAAAACTTAGAAATTCTTAGCTTAGTGGGTTCATCCATGGAAGAATTCCCTAGTGAAATAGAGCTATTGACCAAGCTTAGAATGTTGGATTTGAGCAAGTCTGGAATTGGGACCACCTTACCCAACATTTTGTGCAAGTTGACCGAAATAGAGGAACTTTATATGGGAAATGCCACAATTAGATGGGAGGTGGAAAGTTCAACTAAGCAAGAGAGAAATGCCAGTCTTACTAAACTTGGCCATTTGATCGCTCTAGAAATTCATATCCGTGAGGCCAGGCTTTTGCCCATGGGCATAATGTTTGACAACTTAAAAAGATATAAGGTTGTTATTGGAGATGAATGGGAATGGTCAAGCAACAATGAGGCCTCAAAGTTGCTAAAGATAAAGCTGGATAGTGGCAGTCATTTGGAACGTGGGATCAAAACATTGTTTGAAAGAGTGGAAGATTTATACTTGGATAAAATGCATGGCATTTCGAATGTACTTTTTGAATTGAATGATGAAAGATTTTCGTCTCTAAAGCATTTGTACATCCAAAATAATTGTGAAATTGATCATATTATCGACTCAATGAAGGGGAATCAAACCTTTGTTTTATTCCCAAAATTAGAGACACTAATACTTCAGGGTCTCCATAACTTGGTGAAGATATGTCATGGTCCAGTTAGGGATAATTCTTTTGGCAAACTAAAGGTTGTCAAAATCAAAAGTTGTCACAGCTTGGTATATCTCTTCTCAGTTTCAATAGTAAAAGCATGTTCTCAACTCGTTGAGATTGAAGTTTCTGAATGTAGTTCTATGAAGAATATTATGTCTGTAGAAAGTGCTGATAGTAGTAAAACTATTGATGAGAAGATTATGTTTCTTCCATTGCGCTTGTTGAATTTACAGAAGTTGCCAACCATTGACAATTTTTGCTCTTTGAGAACTAAGCATAGCTCATTGATGGCTAATATTCCAACACCATTTTTTGATGCCAAGGTATATTCTATATTTTTGTTTGTATAAACAGATCGAGATGAGAAATCTCCCAAGTATTTATAATTTATTTTATTTTCGAAATGACATTTTACTAGGTTTTTATATTTGAAAAGGGTTATTACAATCCTCAGATAAATGAATGTTGTCAGCTTTTAATAACTATGTTCGATGAAAATTCTCAATAGAAATCCCATGTTCATATTTCTTTTATCACAATGAAACTAAAACAATTGCTTTTCAGAAGTTAAATTTTCTAATTTGGAGACTTTGAAGTTGAGTTCAGTCCATTTGGAAAAAATTTGGGATGACAATCATTCTTGTGAACCCTATCTGGTCGATAATTTAACCAAATTGACTGTAGAGGATTGTGGTGGCCTGAAGTATTTATTTTCTTCTTTTATGGTTGGAAGACTTTTGAATCTCAAGCAACTTGAAATAAGTAAATGTGATAAGATGGAGGAGATAATTGCTACAGAGGAGATAAATGGCACTGCACAAGGAGAGGTAAATTCAATTTGAACCAACAAGATATTTTGTTAGGTATTTGCAATCATATTTCTTATTTATTATAGTTTAGTTATATGAAGTAGAAATTCAATGTCAACAACCTCTCTCTCTCTCTCTCTCTCACACTCAAGAGCATTGTGATATTGTACTTTTGCTTCACTCTTAACCGTACAAATGGATGACAGGTAATTTTTCCCAAGCTGGAAGTAATAATAATAAAAGACATGCAGAATTTAAAGACGATGTGGCACCCCATCCTGGCTTCAAATTCATTGGCTTGCTTCAAGGTGTTGGAAATAAAAAAATGTGAAAAAATTGAGAAAATATTTCCAGAATATATGAATGCAGCATTTGCAACTTTAGAGACATTGAATGTTCAAGACTGTAAGTCTGTGCAAGTGATATTTTAGTTAGATGTCAATGCAGATGATATGACAGAACTCAAGTTTATCACACTACTTCGACTGCCACAATTGAAACAAATCTGGAGCAGAAGTTCTCAATCAAGTCTTCACTTTAAGAATCTAAAAGGTGTGAGTTTTGATGACTCTCAAATATTCAAGATTTCAAAAATTCAAGGCACGAGAGGAACAACAAAACCCGACACGGCTGATCCCCAGCATCAGCAACAAGCATATTTGATCGGACAGGTATGAGGCCTGCTTCTGAGCTCTCTTCAAACACCAACAAAAATAGTTATTTAGTTTATTTTTGCTCTGCAAATTAAATTATGTTTAAGTACTCTATAAGCTCTGGAGAATGTCGTGGTACAATAGTTGATTTTTGAATCTTCAAAACATTCCAGTAGCTTTTCAAAAGAGAAAAACAAGAGGAAAAAGAATTACGTCTTACATTTTTGTAATGTTACTTGAAACAGAGTTTACCCTAGTTCTGCATCTTTTAAAAACTCATCCCATGAAATTCTTGAGTTGATTGTAGGTACTTTTACCCAAATTGGAAACATTAATAATAGAGGACATTGAAAACTTGGAGACAATATGGCACCCTATTCTAACTCCGACTTCCATAGGCTGCTTTAAGACATTGAAAGTGAAAAACTGTCCGAAAATTGAGCACATATTTCCCATATATATGCATGGAGCATTTGCAACTCTAGAGACATTGGAGATTAATGACTGCAACTCAATGCAAGAAATTTTCCAGTTGGGTTTCAATGATATTTGCAGTGGAGATCATACAACACAGCTCAAGAATTTAACCCTACTTAGATTGCCAAAGCTGAAACTAATTTGGAGCAGAGATCCTCATTCAAGTCTTTGCTTTAAGTATCTGCAAGTTGTGCGTGTTGAAGACTGTGGAGATTTACAATACCTTTTTCCATTCTCCATAGCCATGAACCTGCCTCTACTTGAACAAATTACAATAAAGCAGGCTATGAGGATAAAGGAAATCGTTTCTAAGAGAGAAGGACCCTTAGATAATCATATGAAATTTGAGTTTAAATCACTAACCACATTAGTTCTTTGGAACTAACATGATTTGGAGGGATTTTGTTTTGGAAATCACAGTTTAGCTTGTCATTCATTGAAAATATTGGATATCTTCAGATGTATGAAATTGAAGTTATTCACTACGTGGGGTGTAAGTAGCCAAGGAAGGCTTCCTGATGGTAATCTCCAAGTCTCAATGCAACATCCTCTTTTCACGATGGAGGAGGTATGGCTCATTCTTAACAAAATAATTAAGTACAATTTTCATGTTTATCCAAAATTTATCAATCATTTTCTATTTATCACTTGTATGTTACAAAATTCTTGAGTATATTGGCTGTTGAAAAACTGTCGACCATGTGCATATATATATATATAGTAGTTCACTAGTTTCAATAAATTGATTTATTGGTTTGAGGATGCCCTGCACAAGAAAAAAATGAATGTTAACCTTTTATATATGATATTTTCACTTCCACTATATAAAGAAGCTCGATTTTATGATATAGGTGATGTGTAACTTGGAAAAGTTGGCCCTATCCAATGAGCATTTGAGCATTATAACTCAAGGGCACTTTTCTGGGGAACACTTCAAGAAACTCGAACGTCTTTCATTGCTAGAGTTTGAAGATGACCAAACAAATTTCCCATATTGGTTTCTTCAAAACATGCCTAGTCTTGAGAATCTCATCGTGGCGGTGAGTTCTTCCAAGGAGATATTTCCAGATGAAGTAGCTATCCATCCAGAAGGAAAAATTGAGAACAGAACACGAATAAAAAGGTTGTTTCTCCATGAATTGCAAGAACTCCATCATATATGTAAAGAAGGACGGCAAATAGACCCGATTCTTGAAGGTCTTGAACGCATAGTAGTGAATGCATGTTCTAAACTGAAGCACTTGGTGCCTTCTTCTATAGCCTTTAATCACTTGACATATTTAGAGGTCCGAAATTGCAAGGGATTGATTTATTTAATTACCTCTTCAACAGCAAGAAGTCTGAAGAAGTTAACAACATTGAAGATTAGAAAGTGTGACTCAATTGAGTAAATTGTGGAAGGAAAGGGAGGGGATACCATAAATGAAATCACATTCAACAGCCTACAAATTTTGGAACTCGATAGTTTGTCAAAACTCCTGATGTTTTGCTCTGGCGAGTACTTGTTGAAGTTTCCATTGTTGGTGAAACTTGTAGTAAGACAATGTCCAAGAATGACTGGCTTTTCTGCAGGGGAGACAAGTGCACCAATGCTTCAAAAGATAGTGACTGATGAAGATGGAACATGGTGTTGGGATGGTGATCTTACTGAAACAGTCAACAAGATGTTTCATGATATGGTAAGTTTTTTATTTAATTAATGATCATAGCATGAAGAGCGTCAGGATATTGTTTCTATGCAATGTTCTCCAGTCACAATTTCTTTTCTACATATAATGAAAGTTATTTAAAAATAATGGCAAATTTATTGTGTGAAGTGATTTGAGGTTTTTGTACCTGTATGTCTTGATTTAAGGACAAAAATTTCATGTGGACATGGAGAATATATAATTATTCGTTCTTTATATATTACATTCAATTTTTTATTTTGACAAATAAAAAGAAAACATCATCTCATTACAAAACATTTAGAAAAGTATTCTTCTTTTGTTCCAATGGATAATCCCTTTTAAATCTAGCACCTAATCCACTCTCGGCTCACTTTCTTCCCGGCTCCACAGTGGCTATAGACACAGATTACTGTTCACTACAGTAAAACGGCTTGCCTCGATAAATGCCCCAGTGCATGTGGCTCCGTGTGAGCCATGATCAGTGATAATTAATGGCCTTTAGAGATATCATGTGCCCTCTAATGTCCATCTACATGGAGCTTTGTCTTGTCGTTTTCATGTGGAAAAATGTGGGCCCTTTAGGTGAGCTGTGAACAGCAGGCGCTGGTGGCTTAAAATCCTCCCGCCTATATAAATCCTCACCTGCCTTCAAGGTCCAGTGCACCATGACTATACTGTTTCATTCTCCCTCTCAACCCCGCGTATGTGAAATGGATTGACACTGCTGCACACCCCTTGAATTAGTTCCTGTTGGCGTGTGTGATGCAATGATCGTAGTTGAAGTGGACCGTGTCATCATCCGAGAAAGTGCCACATCCTTTGGTGATCCACCAAAGGTTGCGAAGTTTGTGTCTTCTGTCGACGTGGTGTTCTGGGATCGTGAGGTAAGTGTCCACATGAACCAAACTATTATATTCTATCGTAATATACATGCTTCCACTTGCTGAATATGTATTGTTGCTGCAGGGGACATGCATGGTAGGGTCCTTGATTAGTCAACAGGCCATTGATGTCCTTGCACCTTTGTTCTTCGGCCTTAGGAGTTACAGGATCTCTTCGTTTTCAAGAAGAAGGTACCCGGCCATGATATACATCCCAAGTACCACCTAGAGTTTACAGAGGAGACAGTGGTTCGTGAGCTTTGTACCCCTTTAGTGCCATCTTGTCAAAGAATGAATGTGCTTTGCTCCCTTGATAGAAGCTCCTTAGTTTACGTTTTTTCCCTTCTTGTAGTAGAGGTTAGTTTTAGTTAAAAGTGTCCAGTGTAAGGCGAAGGCACCTATCGACAGGTAGCAGAAAAATGTTATGAAAACTTGGCTTGTAGTAGAGTTCAGTTTATGATTTGCTTTTCCTTTTCAGTATTCTTGGTTTGTAGTTTTTGTTCATTAATTTCCATTTAAGTTTCATGTTCCTTTGACTCCTCACTAATAATATAACTTGCAGTAATTCAAGGTTCATCACAGTAATTCATAAACTGAACTAAGATGACAAAACTATATGGGACAATTTCTTTAAAACACTTGTCACCCGATTGAATGTGCTTTGTTCTCTTGCTAGGCATTCCTTACTTTTTGTTTTTTCCCTTCTTGTAGTACAGGTCAGTTTTAGTTGAAAGCAACCAGAATAAGGCAGCACTCTTGGCCTGTAGCAGAAAAACATTATCATCAGTATTCTTGGTTTGTATAACTTCAGTAATAATATGACTTGTGTCCTTTTCCTTTTACTCCTCACTAATAATATAACTTGTAGTAATAAGTGAAAAAATGACTTGGGACAATTTTTCAGAAACACTTCTTGCTCAATTACATTATCATTGTATATTATTAAGTTTGGCATTTAACGAAGTGGCAAACCCTTCCAATTGGTTGACATGTGTGTGAGCTCTCCTTGCAACATGTGCGCTAACATGAAACTTACGAAGACCGTGTATTTGGAGTTTTCTGATTTAAAGTTGATTTGTGAAGGTGTATTTAAATTTGTAGATTTAATAAATTAATAAATTTCAAGCTTACCAAAAGATTTTAGTATACAGCACACCGGCATGACAACTACCCATGTGGTTGTGCTATAATAATTCTGGCATTTAACAGCAACAATTATCCTTTTCAATTGCGGGACATGTGTGACTGCCCTCCTTCCAACAGGTGTGCTACCATATACGTGTTCTATAGAACAATTTTAATTTATTCAGTTAGAGAAGCTGAAGCTTACCAAGAGATTTTAGATTAAGCAACACGGTATGAATGCCTCCCATATGCGTGACTTCCCCTTCGAATTAATCTCACCTATTTGAATGGGGTTGTCCTTGCTAAGTAGATTTTACCCTCTTTTTAAAAGAAAATACTGTGGGAATAGTACTACTGATGGTTCGATTTATTTTTTGCCTGATAGTACTACTAAAGGAAACGTTGGAAAGAGGATCTTAACTCCACTATTAAGCAGTTGTTCATAGATAAGGTATGTATCTCTACAAAGAAATTCCTGAAATATTTATCCCCATCCTATCTTCTAGTTTTTCATTTCTGTCTCCATACATGGTGATAAGTATTCTTGCCTTTGACGTCTATCTAGAAAAACTTTAGAACGATACTTGGACACTATAATTTAGTAAAAAAAAATTGTTCATAATGTATTTATCGGTGCATTTGAAAATTTTTGAAGCAAAAATTAGTATTTTTTTCCTATAGAGTTAATTGTCCAAGATGCACATGAATTCTCACATCATTATGGAATTCTGGTTGCATAATTACTGATTCTGACCTAACTACTTAAATTTAAATGTGAATTTAGTGTCATAATATGATGTTTGCTTGCCTGCCTCAATTAGGCAATCGGAGAAGAAGTTGAAGGTGACAACAAGGAATCTTCAAGTAGAAATATACAAAGTGATCAAATGCATCAAAAGATTGCGATTACAAACAAAGCATTAAGCTCAGAGGAGGATGGAGCAAAGTCAAAGGCTGATGATATCGTTGATCAAAGGAAGCAAGAACCGCACAAACTTCCTACTCCACATGCAGGTACTGATTTAGTGGCCCGGAACGCCTGCTTTTTTTTTTTGTGCTTTTCTCCTACTTTTTCCTAATCTTAGACATCCATAAAATATTGGCCCACAAATCTCTCCCACTATATCTACCATCCCAATTTTCTATCTTACACTATCTTTATATACTTCTTTTTTCCCTTATATATTTTCAACGATCAATTTGATTGATGGCTAAGATTAAGGAAAAGTAGGAGAAAAGCACCATTAAAAAAAGCAGAAGTTCCGGACTGCTGAATTAGACTGCCTCGTATTCCTCGTTTATTCTTAAATAATCATTATATTTTATCCTTGGGTTAAGGGTCAAAAATATATATGTGTTATTATCAAAAATTCGTCCAACACAAGTGCTTTTTTTTTTTACTAGAAGTAACTCTGAACTTCCATATTAAGATCAAAAGTCACACTTACTGTTAAATTAGGGTAAAAAATAAGGATCCCAAATCTCTCCATTTAATTTCCCCTCCATTTACCTCTAATTAAAAGTATGTCGTTATATATTTAAAACAAAAAGCATTATTTTCAGAAAATGTGTTCTATCGTTGTTTTCTTAATGAAATGACATAGTTTTAATTAAATGGAGGTAAGTTGAGGGAAAATTAAATTGAGAGGTTCAAGCAACCAAAAATACACATGACTTTATAAAAAGGTTTATCCAGCATCAATTATTTTCTTTTAGAAAATCGTTAATTTTATTTCCATTTCTGTTGTTTTTGTCATCATGTTGTATTCTATATTTATAAAGAATCAAAAGACGGTATATTAAAATAATAAGGGTAAAGGTGCAAATTTAGTATATTATAATATTGCAAATCGCACCAAATATAAACTACAATTTTTTGTCACTTTATAGTAATCAACAATTTATTTCATAGAAGATTTAGTAACACCGTTAATTCTTGTTAACTTCCATGAAATATTCGAAATGTGGGGCCCACAAAATTATAAATGATGCCGGCTTCACTCTTATAATAAGGGTAAATGTGCAAATTTAGTATCCTACAATATTGCAAATCTCACCAAACATAAATAACATTTTTTTGACAATATATAGTCATCATGAATTTAATTATATTTGCAAGCCGGTAGGTCTCATTCCCTCCCTCCCCACGTCAGGTTTCGTCGATGCCTTCGACCTCACGTCGAGGCTATCAGTAGAGCGGGCGATGATGGCATTGCCGATGATATGGAAGATGATGGCGTCACCGGTGATATGGCAGGTGATCAACTGCACAGAAAAGAATAACTGGAAGCCAATTCTACCAGATGTAGCCCCCCATACCACTCTCTTGGAGCAGAAATGGAAATGGAATTTGCAGGTGAGTTAGGGGTAAATCAGGGGAAAATCAAAACCGAACCGAAAACCGAAAAAACCGAAACCAAAAACCAAATTGTTTTCGGTTTCGGTTTAACAGTTTTTCAGTTTCTGACTTATTTTTTTTATATAAATAGAAGGGTGTTTCTGTAATTCCACCACCCTAACCCTACTTTTTGCATACCTCTCTCATTCCCCAGCAGCTTCACAAACACAATCACGATTCACACCCTTCTTCCCAGTTCCCAGCGCCGCGAGTGAGAGAGAGAGGGCAGAGGGAGAGAGTGAGCGTCGGTCATCAACGGTGGCAAGGTGAGGGAACCGCCATCGAATTCTTCTTCTTGAACTCCATTAACAAACGAAGGATGAAGAGAAAGCCATTGTTTCCGCTTCTTGTCCCAATTCTTCATCGGATTCTCCATCGTGTAGCTCATGTTCGTGTCGTCGTAGAAGGTTTTTCTCCGGCGGGTCGTACAGGAGATCGGGGCTATTAGTTTCGGCGGCAAATTTGAATCTACGGCGGTGGTTCTCTAAAACTTGAAGGATTTAAGGAAATTAGGGTTTGAAGAAGGGATTAGGGAAATGAAAAACCAGAAACCCCAAACGAGAAGGAGGCTGGAGAATGCTCCGCCGAGCGCCGAGGAAGATGCAACCACCGAAGATTTGATTCTCTCATTTGTGAGCTTAATTTCAAGCTTATTTTCTTTGCATGAATTTTCTTTGCATCTGAAATCACTCGCATTTGCCATTTGCTTCTCATTTCTAGCTTAGATGCTAAATGCTGAGAGAGGAATGTTGATGTTGTGTGAAGGAGTGAGGTTGTGAAATACTGCTCCAGTTTTTTTAAAATGGAAAATCAAAGATGTAAATCTCACAGCTCAAACGATTTTGTTCAGATTTTCTTCTAAATTCTCTTCCATGGACTTTCTCAGCATCTGAAGTTAATCGCATTTGTCATATGCTTAATTGCTAAATTTCAATCTGCATTATTCTGATTTGGTTGTTGAATCTTTTGAGCTTTCGCCGTTCTTCCTCTGTTCGTGTGATACTGTGAATCTGTGATGAGATGAGATGATGATTGATGATGAGAGAGGAGTTGTATTTTGGGTTATTGGGCTTGCTCATTTGGGCTTTCTTGTTCTCCTTTAAGATAAATATTATTGGGTTTGGGCCTTTTTTATAATGTCAGGTTTTCAGTTTTCGGTTTCAAACCGAATTTTTTTTTTATAAAAACCGAAACCGAACCGAAAAACCGAAACCGAACCATAAAATCGAAAAACCGAAAACCATTTGGTTTGGTTTGGTTCGGTTTTTGCTCAGTCCTAGTTAGGGGTGTGTATACCTTTCGTTGGGTAGCCCGCTCACCTTCCATATCACCGGCGACTGCATTATCTTCCATATCATTGGCGACGTCATCATCGCCCGCTCCACCGACAGTCTCGACACGAGATCGAAGGCATCAGCGAAACCTGACTTGGGGAGGGAGGGAATGAGACCTACCGGCCCGCAAAAATAATTAAATTTATGATGACTATATATTGACAAAAAAATTGTTATTTATATTTGGTGCGATTTGCAATATTATAGGATACTAAATTTACACATTTACCCTATTATAAGAGTGAAGTTGGCGCCATTTATTATTTTGCGGGCCCCACATTTTGAATATTTCACGGAAGATAACAAGAATTAATGGCGTTACTAAATCTCGTACAAAATAAATTGTTGATTACTATAAAGTGACAAAAAAATTGTAGTTTATGTTTGGTACAATTTGCAATATTATAAGATACTAAATTTACTCATTTACCCAAATAATAATCACATGATCAAAAATGCTTTTCTACAAGAATTTGACCGATCGAACTACAAAATTCTGTTGTAGCTAAAAACAGAGCAACTTTTTTTCATCTTTATATAATTAAGACCTTTCCCCACGAAATATGAATCATCCTTTTTTTCTGAATTACATTTTTACTTGTTTTTGTAGCTATTGATTCTTCACCATCACAAGCTTCAGAGGCCGCCACTTCATCAATCCAAGATGAAGGTACTATATAGTAGGTTTCGGCTTCGAGTTTTCGTAAGTGATCTAAATTTTTTGTTTATTTTTTGCTATACATCATGGCATTTTGGTTTGACAATGATGTATTTGATCATGAGTGAGCTAAAATCTACTAGAAAAGGAAGACGACTCAGACATCTAAGTGTTAATTTTTAATCAAGCCACAATTTCTAAACTTATTGACAATAAAAGTGGAATGCGTTTTTCCTTTTTTCTATCAGATATATAGAACTAATTTACTTTTATTTTTGCAGAATAGTATCATTTTGTGTAATAATGAGTTTAATAAAAAAAAAAAACCAATTATTTAGGTCTTCAAAATCAAGAGATGCATGAGAATAGCGTTGAAAGGCCATTGGTTCAATCAACTAAACTTGCGCTGAGCACTACCATGGTATTTAATGCAGGTACTTGTGTTGTTTTGCTCTGTAATATGTAATGACTCCATCATAGTACTTTTTGGTTTATTATTATTATTATTATTATTATTATTATTATTATTATTGGTAAATTGGGATGCGCAAGATAAATCAAAGGATTTACAACTTTACCCGAGTGAACATTTACTTGTCCAGGCCCCCACATCTATTATTAATGATGGCGAAGAAAGTAGTATTGCATTTTGAAGGAATTAATTTTACTCAATTTTCTGCAAAATCTGTATTATTACATTTTTTCTGTTCTTTTCTCTCAAAAAATTAATAACATGGTTGTTTAGAAACAGCCATTAAATCAGTTCAAAAAAAAAACAGCCATTAAAAAACCATTGGTTTAAAATGCAGAAGACATGTTAATCCCTGCATCAGTTCAAGACATAGGTATTGAATATTGATTAGTGCCTTATATACATTTTAGAAGGAAAAGATTTAATGAAACTTTTTGTTGTCTCTCCATTTGCCATAACTATTCTTTAACTTATTTGTTATACTATTGGTACTAACTTTTTATTGAATTGATTAAGATCAACTTGAAGAATTACATGCCTCAAATGTTCATCTCGGTGAGGATTTGTTCAGACAAGCCACAACTTCTTTGGCTGCAGACTACAAAGAAGGTCATGTATTTTTTTTTTTCCACTTTGTTAAAGGGGGGAAATTATTTAAATTACTTTTCCAAAATACTGTGTGATTTCTATTTGCTAATATTTCTATGAAATTGTTTTTCTAGATGTTGGGACTCAAGAGACATATAAATCCAATAAGACGTTCTCAATTCATGATGCTCAAAATGTTTTGAGTCCTACCATGGTTGATGATACAGGTACTGATATTATATTACTTTTGCTAGATTCCAAGTTGCCATAGAGGATCACATATATGTAGAATTTGTTCTACTTTATCATTTAGGTTTCAATAGTCTACTTTAGTTTAGCTCCCATTCATAATTCCTTCTTTTGAATGGGACTATCCCTTTTATTAATTAATGAATTTTTCTAATGCTCTGTCAGGTGACATAAAATCAATTATGAAAATCAGATGACTCAAAAATAATTATCGGGAATAATTTGTCCTTTCAACTACAAACTATGAAATTACTGAAAACAGAGCACACAAGTCATTTTAATCTTTTCACAAACGAAAATAACTTTTATTTTTTTTAGCAAAACCTGAGTCATCCTATTTTCTAATTTTAATTTCCATTTACTTGTTTAATCAGCCATTGATCAAGCTCCTTCACAAGCTGCAAAAGCTTCTTCTTCGTCAACAACACCACTAGCAGATATTTGCAGTAGCTTTAAAGAGTTGGACATTTCTGTACAATTGTTGCCATATTTGGAGGTTGGGGTGAAACAGCATCCTCAAGTGCTGGAATGGCTCAACACAAAGCAACGAAGAGTGTTAGCTTCCTCCTACTTTTCCATATTTGCTGAAGTGACTCGCATTTTGATGATGACCACTCCAAGAAACCACTTGACAGAAGATGATCAAAGCTACATCAGAGAGTGTTGCACTGTGTTACAAGGTGTTGGCTTTGATGAGTCCTGGATCAGTTATGTGCATGGCTGCGTCTAGAGTGCATTAAGCTCTGAGGAGTATGTAAAATCAAAGAGTCATGAGATTGTTGATTCAAGGAAGCAAGAAATACACGAACTTCTTATTCCACATACAGGTATTGATTAAGACTGCCCTGTATTCTTTGTTCATTCATAAACAAGTGAAACTTATTTTATTATTGTTACAACCTCATTATTAGATAATAGTCCCACATAGAAAAATGTTTGGATGATGAATTAAGGGTTGAGGTGAGTCATCTCATATTGGCTTAAACTTATGTGAGAAAAAGGCAAACCTAACATATATGTATACATTTAATTTATATTTCAACATGGTATCAGATCCATTTGATTGATGGGATGAAAAAAAAAATCGGTTAGCCTGAGGCCTCTGAGACTTAAAAAAAATAGTACAAGCCCATACAAAAAAAAAAGGAAATGAAAGAGATAAAATATGGTAGGAAGAATATTAGACTATAAGTCCCAATGGAAGAATTGAAGGATGAATTAATGATATCTAATGTTGAGTGATACTCTTACATTTAATTCATATTTCAACACTCATGTCATCTTCTATGTTTATATGTTCTATATTTATTTGTTTAGGTATTCACAGTCAAAAGATGTGTGATGGTCGAAAAGCCCCTGGACCAAGCAAGTCAAAATAAACCATGTTATGCAATGCTATTGTTTTTATTTATTTGGAAGGAAGTAATTAATTAGTATTTTGCAACAAAACATATTGTATCTTTTTTTTAAAAAAAAAAAAAATTGTTTATTCAGTTACTTAGAGTCTAAAGATGCATGAAACTACCAAGAAAATTCAATTATTGTTTTTGCCACATATTGTAACAATAATTTGGCCTTAATTTCTTTAACAGTGTGGATTCTTGCAAAAACCATGTTTCATTCTTTACTTGTTTATTTTGCTATTTAGATTGAATGAGTGCATGAAAACATTGATAGGAGCTTTGTTTAGGTTGATTGAACTAAATCTGTCTGGTTTTTTATTCATTAATGATTCCTAATATGCTATTATGGGAATCGAAAACTACTAGAAAAATCACAACAATCAAAGGCTCAATCAAGCAAGAATCTCTTCAAGCAAGCCACAACTGTCAACAATAAAGAAAGTAATGTTTTTCTTTCTTTCTTTTTTCTGCAGTTTTCATAAGTAATATACATTCTATTTACTCTGAAAATTTTAAAACTAATAGGTTCAACTACGGGGACTGAAGATATGGGTGGCAACATTGAAAGGCCATTGATGGAAGCTGCTAAAACTGCTCTTCGACCCACAGGAGTTTATGATGCAGGTACTTATACTGTTTTAACAATTATGATTGATTAGTGATTACTAAATTGCTTTCTTATCGGGTAATGCATGTCCATTGTAGTAACTGGTTTATTAATTTTTCCTGACCTTCTTTTATACGAATTGAAATATATCATGAGGACCTGATAAAAAATTAGCTAGGTGACACCATGAAAGACTTAAATTTTATAATATTATAATATGTGAATTTGATCGAATTCATCCAAGTGAAATTATTTTTGTTTTTTATGAAGTCTCATGTCAAATATTGTATATTCAATTTTAAGTTTTTATTTATTAACCCATTATTGAGACTCAGCAGATGCGTATGAGAAGTTATCAAAGGCTACTGGTTATACAGTTTCTACTGCATTTCAGGATAATGTGGTCATCTCCTTGTCGTATCAAATACATTAAAGAAGAACAACTCATGACTTTTTGTGTTTTAACTTGTTGAAAGCATTTTTTTTTTATTATTTTCCTTCCAATATCTTGTCTCATTTTGTCTTCTAATTGTTTTTTCTAAACCGATTTGTTTGCATATGTTGACTTTAGAGACGAATGAGGCAAAAATAAAACCACTTGGAAAAGATATATTTTTTACCACTGAAGTCTTCTGTCTTGGTGGTACCCTTTCTTTCTTGTGCATGTGTTCTTTTATAGAGCCATTGAAGAATCTTATGGTATACATCAAGAGAGATATATACACACACAGCTCTTGATGATACTCTCTTTCCTCCTCTCTGTTATGGTTTAACATTCGTGATTATGATGTTTTTCTTTTCTTCTTACGACATTTGTTGAGGTTTAGAGTGCAAAATATTTTAAGATCAACTTCCTTCCAACTAACATTAAGTTCGTTATATATTATATCAAAATTTTCAATTACACGTCACCATGCATCATACTTTTTAATACTGTTTTTTTGATAATTTTTTTTAAAAAAGATACATTGTTAAGTGTGATTGAACAACGTGACATAATATGTATATATAAGGACCTGAACTCAGTATTTTTAAATTATAAAATAAATTAAACATGTAAAAAAAAGGCATACTTAACTATATTTGTCCCTCGCTTGATTGTGTAAAATGCTTCTCAAGAATTTGACCAATCAAACTACAAAACCTTGTAGTAGCTAAAAGCAGAGCAACTTTTTTCACCTTTATAGAAAGAAATTTTTCTCACAAAATGTGAATAATCCTCTTTTCTGAATTCCATTATAACTGTTTATGTAGCTATTGGTTCATTACCTCCACAAGCTCAAGAAGCCGTGATCTCATCAATCCAAAATGAAGGTACTGATATTTTTTCTGGTTTCTCGTTTAGTATTAAACAAACTAATTGACTATTATCTACTTAAACTATTAAATCTACTCCACCACATGTTCATCCGAAGGCTAAAAATCAACTATAGCCAAATTGTTACTGTTCATAAGCACTTAATGGCCAGGATTTCACCCAATCAATTATTGGTTTACGTGCATGACACATAGCTTTCCATGACATCTTCTTAACCCACTACCTTTTCTGCGTACTTCAGATGGCTCAGCAACAATTTTAAAGTTTTTTATTTCCCTCCTTCGCACCATCCAACCCCTTTACCACCTATATAAGTCGGTGGTTGTCTCCAATAGCCCTCACATTGATCATTAGCTTATGGAATTCATTCGTCTTGCTGCTTTCCTTATTCCTCTGTGGTAAAACACTTCCATGGCTCACCGACATGGGACCTCTCTTGCTAGACTCCAACCAGACGTGTGTAAGGGCTATGTTTACGTGAGGGTGACCCTGTCATCATTCGGGAACCCTCTTTCAGAGTATTTGACCCACCTAGCATCCTCAAGCAGGTGGTTTCAATTGACGTGGTCATGTTTGACGTAGTGGTATGTTCCTTAACTGGATCAATTTATATTAGATAATATGGTGCTAAAAAATGCTTCATCTCAAACACTGCCTTGCGTTTAAATGATCTTTCTTGACCTTGGAACAGGGAACTCGCATGCTCCTATCCATGAAAGATTCCAGATAATAGCTAGATTTGCTTCTTTTTTCTCTGAACACAGCTGCTACAAGATATCCTCTTTCAAGACTCTCGATCCGCGGAAATGAGTACATGAAAGCTACCATTTTGAGGTATCCCAAGATACAAACATCTAGCTTAGACACATGGTTATCACTCACCGTTTGTTTAACGTTGAGTGCCCTTCGGACTTTTCATGGGATCTGTTCGTAGGCCATGGAATTCCTTATTTGTGTAGTCTACTCCAAGTATTGAAATAAAAGTTGGAATGAGTAATAATTGCAAGAAATGTGGGCTACATTAATATAATGCACTCTGATAAGAAATGTTTGGATATGTTTATGTCCTTATAACATCACTTTAAATAAGAGTGCATTAATGTTGCCAAAAAAAAGAGCATGCGTTAATGGAAATATGGCTGAGCTAATTAATTCCAATGCAATAATCGTGAAAATCCAAATGAATGGTTAATAGTTATTATGTGAAGACAATAGTTGATGAGCAATTGTATGGCCCATGTATTAAACTAGTGGCACTATATTCAATGTCCATATGATACAACCATCCAACGTCACACAATGATGCTTTGAACACAACGCCAGTGCAAAGTTCTTTTTATATTGAGAAAGCACGGCACACATATTGGAATAGAAACAGCTCATAGTCTGTTACGCTGCAGTTCCTTTTGCAAGTGAGAAAGCTTGAGACAAAAAGAGCACCTTCTACTTTGTTCATCTGCTACTGCTGCTCTATTAAGTCTGAACATCATTGGCAAAAGGATCATCATTGGCAGCTATTTTGACCCATCTTTGGCCTACATAAATGCTATCTTGATACTCCTTCAGGTCCTAATTATAAGATTAAGTTGACTTTTTTGAAGAAGTTAAGAATGTAAAATTAATCACTTAAAACTATTTATATTTATCATTTTTTCTTAAAATTAGTTTACCTTATAAACTAACATATAATCTAATTACATGTAACAAATGTTATATTAAAGTGATCCATTTGGCTTCTTTAACTTCCACATAAAAAGTCAACTTTATCTTATATTAAGAACCAGAGAGAGTATGCTATTTCATTCTTTTTTTTTTTTGTTAAAAGAAGTCTAAATGAGACTATTCTATTAGATGGACTTATTAAACGGTTTGGCCCAAGTTGAATTAGTTTTACTATTAAACCATTTTTATTTATTACTTCTATTCTCTTTCATGAATATATATATATATATATATATATCATGAATCTAATATTTTCGTTTGTTATACAACTTTGAGCAATTCCCATCTTACAACTAATCAAGAACATTTCTCTTCGTTTTATCCCCTACTAATAATAGATGATTGAACTCAGTCACATGGTTCTAGAAGGGAAAGCAAATTGGTGATGTGTGATTGCCATACTTTCTCCTTGACTCTGTTACTTACTTTAACCCAAAATCGAGATATGAATCCTCCTGCTAGGCACATTGGAGGGTATGCTAGCTATGGTGACAGATCGTTTTCATATATAGCTGATATCTCTGGTGCATTTTCAAGTAAAGCACCCATAATCAATTACTTTGCTTTTCTTTTCTTTTTTTTGGACTGAAAATTACTTTGCTTTTCATGTAAAAGGAAACTGAAACATTTCTTATTTATGTCTGTAAAGTCTAAACCACAGATGCATAATGTATAAAACCTTGCAGCCGATGGGACATATCATCAGGTAAAGGAGAGCCGGGGTTAGCATGCTTGCACTCTTTATCAGCAGTTAATTGTCAAGTAGTATCATTATAAATATTCAAATTCAATATTAATTATAGAATGAGATCTCAGTTGTTTTAAGCTGAACAAAATAGCTAGATTTAATGACACTTTTAATTTTAATGAGATCATAAATATTATCATTGACGTGTGTCAGGTATTAATGTTAATACTCATAATCAATTCCAAATCATACATTATACTTTGAGTCTTTTATATTATATTATGTTAAGTCTAAACTTATTTCACGGCGTCAATGTCCTATTTAGCATTGCATTAGTTTGTCAAATCATTTTCATATGCAAGCTGTTCTTTTGCATCCAAATTGTATTCCTCCAAGATCATTATGCTACAAAGTCAGCTTATTCGGGTTGATACAGGCATTATACTACAGCTTTTCCTTTTACGTGTCACACAACAAAAGCCCTACAGTTTGGATTTATTTGCAATTAAGATTTTTGTCATGCCCGGGTAAAGGAGGAGGGTTGTGTTAGGCCCCGACAGCCAACGTAAAAACCCCGTCGAATCTCATGAACATGGATCAACGAAGAAATTGTGTAAATGTTAGGTCGTTGCCCGTAAGCAACGCGCTGTATGGCTCCAGTACAGTGAGAAGAGAGTGAGAGCCGCTGCATCCTAGCCTGAATGCAGTGTTAAGAGAGCAAGGGCTAAAGGATAGGTCGTTGCCTGGTTGTAACGCGCTGTATGGCTCGAGTACAGTGATAAGAGAGCAAGAGCCGCTGCATCCTCGCCCGAATGCAGTGTTAAAATGAGCAAGGGCTACCGCACTCTAATGGACGGAGGCGGCTAAAGAAGCTAGTTCATGAGAGTAAGATCAGATTTGGTTCGTGGAATATTGGGACGCTGAATGGGAAGCTTTTTGATGTTGCACAAGTTATGAAGGATCGTAAGATTAATATATTATGCTTACAAGAAACCAGATGGGCTGGAGAGAGATCTAAAGAAATTGGAGTTAATGATTCTAAACTCTGGTACACAGGAAAGGTAAATGAGAGGAATGGTGTTGGTATTATTGCAGATAAAGAGTGGCAGAAGAATGTAGTGGAAGTTAAACGGATTGAGGACCGAATCATATCTGTGAGAGTAATTGTGGGAAATGATACAATAAATGTTATTAGTGCATATGCACCCCAAGTAGGCGCAAAAGCACATCTTAAGGAGAAGTTTTGGGCAGATATTGAAGGGTTGATTCAAGGTATACCGGCAACCGAGAAAATTTTTATTGGAGGGGATCTTAATGGACATGTTGGGAAAGAGGCGGGATCATATGCAAGGGCGCATGGTGGTTTTGGTTATGGGGAGTTGAATAATGAAGGACAAACAATTATCGATTTTTCCTTAGCATACAATGTTAAGATTGTTAACACATGCTTTAAGAAGCGAGAAGAACATTTAATTACATATAAAAGTGGAACTCACAAGTCACAAATTGATTTCTTTTTGGTAAGAAACCCTGATAGAAGGTTATGTACTAATTGTAAAGTGATTCCTAGGCATGGGGAGACCGCTCAACATAGACTTCTAGTTCTTGATGTGAGAATTAAATGTATAAGAAAAAGGCGCCGGGCAGTTTTGAACCGAAAGATCAAGTGGTGGCAGTTAAAGGGGGAGAAGCGAGAGATTTTTAAGAGAAATCTATTGGATGAAGGGGTATGGGAGCCACAAGGAAATGCTAACAGCATGTGGAAGAGTATGGCTACGAAGATTGAAATGGTTGCTAAAGCTACTTTAGGAGAATCAAAAGGTTTTGGACCACGAGATAAGGAGACTTGGTGGTGGGACAAGGATGTCCAAGAAAAGGTGCGGAATAAAAAGAATTGTTTTAAGACTATACACTTGTGTAATAATACTGAAAATTGGGAAAAGTACCGCTTAGCTAAAAAGGAGACTAAGAAGGCAGTGAGTGAAGATCGTGCCAAAGCATACGAGGGGTTTTATAAGGAGTTAGGGACAAAGGCTGGGGAACAAAAGATTTACAAGATTGCAAAGAGTAGGGAGAGGAATTCAAGAGATTTGGATCAAGTACGATGTATAAAGGATGAAGAAGGTAAAGTTTTGATTACTGATGAAGATATTAAGAATAGATGGGAGGCCTACTTTTCTAAGTTATTCAATGATGGAGGTGAAGATCTATCTTGTGAGTTGGGGGATTTGACAATTAGTGAAGATGGACTTAATAGGTCATTTTATCGTAGAATTAGAGTTCTGGAGGTTAGAGAAGCTCTTAAGAAAATGGAAAATGGTAAAGCAGTTGGATCTGATGGTATACCGATTGAAGTTTGGAAATGTTTAGGGGAAGAGGGTGTGTTATGGTTATCTGAATTGTTTAACGAGATTTTACGGTCTAAGAAGATGCCTGATGATTGGAGAAAAAGTACTTTAGTTCCGATTTATAAAAACAAAGGCGATATACAAAACTGTGCAAATTATAGGGGAATTAAACTTATGAGTCATACAATGAAACTATGGGAAAAGGTGATTGAGCATAGGTTAAGACTAGAAACTAGTATTTCTGAGAGACAGTTTGGGTTCATGCCAGGGAGATCTACAACGGAGGCGATATATCTATTAAGGGGGATAATGGAAAAGTATCGAAGTAGAAAAAGAGACTTACATATGGTTTTTATTGACTTAGAAAAGGCGTATGATCGCGTGCCGAGAGATTTACTTTGAAAAGCCTTGGAAAAGAAAGGAGTCTTTATTGCTTATATTAAAGTTATACAGGATATGTATGATGGGGTGTTGACTAAGGTTAGAACGCCGGGAGGTGAGACAAAAGACTTCCCTATAAGAATTGGCCTACATCAAGGATCAGCTTTGAGCCCATATTTGTTTAACTTAGTAGTAGATGCTCTAACTGAGCCTATAGAAGAAGAGGTCCCTAAGTGCATGCTTTTTGCTGATGATATAGTCCTTCTGGCCGAATCAAGAGAGGAGATTAATGATAAATTAGAAATATGGAGAAACACACTGGAGTCAAAGGGTTTCCGTTTAAGTAGGAGTAAAACAGAATATATGCATTGCAATTTTGCAAATAGACAACTTAGAGGTGATTTGGAGGTTAAACTGGGAGAGCAAACAATCCCTCAAGTAACGAAGTTTAGGTATTTAGGATCAATTATAAGACAAGATGGTGAGATTGATGACGATGTCAATCATAGAATTCAAGTTGGGTGGTGTAAATGGAGGAAAGCTACTGGAGTTTTCTGCCATAGAAAAGTACCGCATAAGGTAAAAGGGAAGTTTTATCGCACTACTATAAGACCAACAGTATTATATGGTAGTGAATGTTGGGCTTTGAAGGGTCAACATGAACATAAGATGGGGGTAGCTGAAATGAGGATGTTGAGATGGATGTGTGGTCACACAAGAAAGGATAAGATTCTGAATGATCATATACGCGAACGAGTTGGAGTGGCACCTATCAGTGAGAAAATGGTAGAAAATCGTTTGAGGTGGTTTGGACATGTACAAAGGAGGCCATTAGATGCGCCAGTGAGGAGGGTAGATCAAACAGTCTGGAGTCCGATTAAGAGAGGAAGAGGGAGACCGAGGCTTACACTCAATGAAGTTGTAGAGCGAGATCTTTTAATTAATAATATATCTAAAGATTTGGTTACCGATAGAGCACAATGGCGTCGTGCGATCCATGTAGCCGCCCCCACTTAGTGGGATAAGGCTTTGTTGTTGTTGTTGTTGTAAGATTTTTGTCATGCCTGACTTTCTCATGGCACTGCTCTGCTGCGGTTTAAAAAAACATATTAACCATATGGCAGGGATCATTGCAGCTATTTTGACATATATTTGGCCTACATGGAAGCAATCTATCATACTATTTCAGGCTTTGCCTCGATTGTTTAAATCAGTCCAAATGAGACTATTCGTAGTATACATCTAATTATTTTATTTGTATAAAACTTTGAGCAATTCCTATCTCTTAACAAATCAAGACCATTCCTCAGAGTTTTCTTCCCCAATAACATCAAATGAAAGAACTCAGTCACATCATTCGGGATGGGAAAGCAAATAGGTGATGTGTATTTGCCGTACTTTATCCTTAACCCAGTTACTTTTACTTAAACCGAAGATCGATATATGAATCATCCTGCCAGGCACATTGGAGGGTGATTGATCATCCTAGCTATGGTGACAAATCATTTTCCTATATTGCTGAGATCTCTGATGCAATTCCAATTAAAGCACCCATAATCATTTAATGTGCTTTACATGAAAATGTAAACTGAAACCTTTCTTATTAATGTTTCTAAACACAGATACTTAATGTATGATACCTTGCAACGGATTGGACATATCATCAGCCAAAGGTGAGCCCGGCTTAGCATGTTTTTTGTTCTCTTTAAACCCAGTGAAGTGTCCGGTATCATTTTAAATATTCATTTACATTATTCATTATAGAAGGAGATCTGAGTACTTTAAAATTAACAGAATATCATTGTCATCATTTTTAATATTCAAATTCAATTTCAAAATATGCTTCCTTCTATGACCTTCATGCAGGAGCTTTAAACAACCTTCCATGGACATACATATGTGTTGTCAAATCCAGTTCATTGTCAAGTACATGTATTCCTTTTAGATCTTTTTCCTTTGACCAGCTCCTTACATGCAGGTTTGATTTGTCACTATTCCATGAATAAAAAGATTTGTTATTAAAGCAAGATATGCTTCTGCTCAAAGTGATGAAGATCTCTGCTAACAGATAAATATGATGACGCATACATCTTCTTCCTTTGAAATGTACCCTACATGCAGGTTTGAGTAGTCACTTTTGGTATAACGTAATCTTGACATCGACCAGTGTCATCGAACAGTGACTACTCAAACCTCCAGCAACCAAAGTATCATGCTTTAGAATTACTAATTTACTCCAAAGTATGCAATTTATAGTTAGTTACTAATTTCCTCTAAAGTGATTACTAATAAGTAATTACTTATAGTTGTAAACAGTTGTTAATATTGATTATGATTATAGCAACAAAGAAGAGTATAGCAACAACTAAAAACGACATGAGAAGTGAAGGCACCAAGTGTAGAGAGTATAGCAACAAAGGAGAGGGAGGGAAGATTAAGAAAAACATTAAGAAGGAGAATTGAAGGCTTTATTTAAAGTTTTCCTCCTTGTAGTGTATTTCGAAGGTCTTCGTTGTTGTTTCCCACTTCAATGTGTCAGTTCAACTTTTTCGTTGTGGTCTAGATGTCCAGTTTTTGGAAATTTCCCAGTTTTTAGTGTCTATTTGTATGCTTTCTTTGTTTCCATGTGTTTTCTTATTTTCCCAATGTTATGTATTAGAGCTCCTGCCATATCCAGTCAGCTCTCTGTTTCAATTATATTCCAATGTTCCACTTTTATGCCTTAATCCTGATCATTTAATTTACGGACTATGAGTACCACTTATAATTGGAGCAATGGAGATAATTCAATTCAATGTTCATTGAATAATTTGAAGAATTAAGGAGTATTTAATACGGCCCGCTTTGCAGTATCTAGCCCACTTCACAAACAAGTGCAATGCAGAAAGGATAATGACCATGTTCGTGGTCTTATTATTAGGTACACATCTTAAAGAATTATGGTGCAACGCAGTATCACTGCGATTAATGCTTACATGCTTGAAAATTGGTGCACATTGTTTCTTCGAAATCAATTATGTTAACATCGAATCATTAAAAACTGAAGATGAATAAAAAATGCCAACACATTTGAGTTATCATACATGGATTAATCTTGGTTATATTCAAGTGCTTGAAGTTGATGAATTATCATGGAGTGCCCATCAGATTTTGGGCTTCTAATCTCATGCCCAACTAATTTTGGGCTTCCAATCTCCTGCCCAACATATTTTGTCCTTTCTGAGGATCTATATTTTGCGCGTAAATAAAATTACCGTTCCAATAAATTGTTTGCAGCTCCGTGTAGCAGTGGTATAATAATACAAGAGAGATCCTACTCTATTTTGTTATGCACAAGATTTCGAGTTACTGACTAATTTTAGATCCTTTAAATTATAGAAGACATTTATTTATCAAATATCAATCCATTGACACTGGGCTATGATAAGGAGACAAACATTCACAATGATCTAGGTATGTTTTTGTTCATCCCATAAAATAAGATGGGAAAATTTTAAAAATGAGTTGCATGCCTTGTACTTCCCCTTACAGTACTCTATTATATTCCCATTTGGAGAAGATGGTTATAGAGATGATGTCAAACATTGTGAAGAAACGCTATAGAAGACAGAGAAATGAGCGAGTCAGCATGCGAGACTTCTTTGCTTTTCGTCTAATGAGTAGAGATGTAGAGGTCTATGCACTTCTCCATTCCTCAAAGTTGGGATAACAATTTATTGTTGATGCACATATCATGATCGAATCACAGCAATTGCTTTGGGTAAGTACCCACCAGAAAGAACTACCATGTAGATTTATACCAGGGTTTATCTGATGCAATTATGAGGGGAGAGACTAATGCAGTTGTAACTGGGAAAAGGATCATATTATCTTCATTATTCACTGGAAGAGCCCGTTATAAGCTACAGAACTACCAAGATGCTATGGCAATATGTTATTGGGCTGGATATCTAAATATTTTTGTTGCGTTCACCTCCAACCCAACATGGCCACGATTCTCCGAGTTGATGAAGGTTAAACCGTCATGTAAACCTGATATTTTATCACTAGCATTCAAGCTAAAGCTTCAAACCTTTGTACGTGCCAGGCCATCAAGGAAGATAAGAGTTTTGGCTTTGTGCAAGTAGGTAAAATTTTTTTGCTTTAAACCACAAACTCTTTCTGTTCATGATGAATTCAATGACGATAAAAAAACTTTACAACTAATAACATGATTCAACTTGCAGTGGTGTACACTATTGAGTTCCAGAAAAGAGGACTACCAGATGCAGGACAAGCTCATGAGTCCATCAGGGTCAGGATGGCCATTCAAGATGAGAAGAAGGAAATTCCCAATTACATTATCATTCGCAATGACGATAAATAAAAGCCAAGGGCAATCTCTAAGAAATGTTGAAAAATACTTGTCAAAACCAGTTTTCACTCATGGCCAACTTTATGTTGTATTGTCAAGAGTAAGAATAAAGGATGGGTTAAAGATATATGTGCTTGACAAAGGTGAAGGAGGAAGGAAATGACAGCAAACATTCTGTGCAGGAAGCTTTTAAGAACATCAAAGAACAATAGTCAAGTATGTTTTAAATTGATTTGCTGTAATTTGTAGTTGAGAATATTTGCTTATCACATGTTCGGAAAGACTTCTACGACGTTGATTTAACTAATGAAAATTAATATATTTAAAATCCTCCTCGCAACGCGCGGGGTAGCACAAGCTAGTTTTTACTAAATAGCGTCAATTGTTTAGTGAGGTTGATGTTTTTACTAAATGAACTGTTTAGCTCTTCAAAATCAAGGGATGCATGAGATCAGCACTGAAAGACCGTTGGTTGAATCAACTAAAATTGCTCTAAGCACTGCCACAGTTTATGATGCAGGTACTTGTATTGTTTTGCAGATTATATAATATGCACCAGATGATCTAAGATTTCTCTGTAATACGTAATGACTCCATGATAGTACTTTCTGGTTATTATTATCTTGGTTGATTTGGAATGCACTAGATATATCGCAGCATTTACAATTTCACCCAAGTGAAAATTTGCTGGTCCATACCTCAACATCTGTGACCAATGATGACAGAGAAAGCAATGTTGCTTTATTAAGGAATTAATTTTATTGATCTTTTTGCTAAACCTGTGTTATTCTATTTCTCTCTGTTTCAATTTCTCAAAAACAAACATGGTTGCTTAGATAATAGGACAAAGGAGATGCGTGAAACCATTCATAGAACATTGATCCCAGCCTCAATTCAGGGAATCGGTATTGATTAATTAATAGTGCATTTTATACATTTTGGAAGGAAATTATTGTCATATTTTTCAAGATATATGCACATATTGAGTATATTTCGATAGAACTCTCCTCAATCTTATGTACCTTCAGTATAATTCTTTCTCTTATTAATCAGTGTATGACTCTTTCGAAAGAATTTCCATTAGGTGTATTCTGCCAAAATCTTCTCATTCTCTCTTTATTCTTTTTTCTTGCAGCTACCAAGACACTTGTGACGCATGAGAGCATTGATAAACCCTTTGTTCACGATGCACAAAATGCATGGGAGAATACCTTGATACATGAGAAAGGTTTAATTTAGCACATTTGGTTTTATTGTACACAAATTTTCCATAACTATTCTATAACTTATTTGTTTTATTAAAAGAGTTACAGAAGTTTTTGGATTGCTTAATTATTCTAACTTCTTATTTTGTTATTTGAAATCAATTGGAAGAACCACATGACTTAGATATTCATCTCAGTAAGACTTTGTTTGATCATACCACAACTTCAATGGCGACAGACAGAGAAAGTAATGCAATCATTTTACTTGTTGAAGGGGATAATTGTTTCAATTTTTCAAAAATATTGTGTCATTCTAATCGCTAATTTTTCTAAAAAAAAAAATTTTAGATGTTGGGACTCAAGAGATGTATGAATCCAAGAGGAGGTTCTCGTCTCATGATGCTCAAAATGTAATGAATCCAACCATGGATTACAATACAGGTATGAATATCATATTATATCATAGTCTCAAGATTCCATAAAGGATCAAATAACTGTACAAGTTTTTCCCTTACTTCTTGGTTTTTATCTTTGTGGAAGTATTTTTTTGTTTTCTTTCCAATATCTTATGCATTTTGTTTTCAAAATAATTTCTAACCTTATTTCTCTGCATATTTCGATTCCAGAGATGAATGAAGCTATTGAGAAATCCTTAAGTCAAACAACTCAAGAAGCTCAGAGCCATCCTACAACACACGAGATAGGTTCTAATCTTGCTTTGATGGATCTTTGTATTACTATTCTTGATTACTCAATTGATTATTATAACTTTAGACAATGTTAAATGAAATTTTTCAGAAGTACTTTAGTTTTCTACTTAAAAAAAAAAAAAATCTTTCTCATAGAGTGTCTTTTATTTGTTTACCTCCTGGATCGCAAGAAACACATGACACCATTCAAACTGACCAAGACACAGAGAGTCTTCCCTCAGCGCAAAACGCAGGTGCTAATCTTGTGCTTTATCATTTTTTAAGTGTACAATGGATTAATTAACAATTCTATCATGGGGTTGATTAAAATCGACCAGAAGGATCTAATGGGATCCAAGAGATATGTGACACCATCAAGAATCCTTCAATTTCAACTGCTCAAAATGTTCCAAACTCTTCCATAATTGCTAATGCAGATAGTGGTTTTATTTTAACATATCACATTAATCTAGCATAAATTAATTGAGGCAAGTGATGCATTTGAAGCAAGATAATAGTTATATTAAAAAAACTATAGATTAATTAAAGATTCTAGTTTTTTTTGTATTAATTGTAATCAAGTAGAACAATAGGATGACTTAGATATTTACATCAATAAGAATTTATTTAACCAGAACCTTCTATAGATGTAGACTACAAAGATAGTAATGCAATTTTTTATTTTTTAAGGCGAAAATTATTTCTACTAAACTAAAATCTTGTGTCACTCTATTTTCTAATATTACTAAGAATTTATTTTTCAGCTGTTGGGACTCAAGAGACATATGAGTTCAAGAGGATGTTCTCAGTTCATAATGTTCAAAATGTATTGAGTCCTACTCCTACCACGCTTTACGATAGAGGTATTAATATCATATTATTTTGTAGTCTCCAGGTTACCATAAAGGATTAATAACAACTTGCAGAAGTCTTTCCCTTTTTTTTTTTTTTTTTTTGTTTACAGGTTCTAATATTTTAAGTGTTATTTCAAGATTCTACTTTATTTTAGCTCCTTTTGATAACTCATAAATATGTCTGGAAATCCCTCTTTTCTTAACTAATTAATAAATTAATTTTTCTATTCCCTTATTTTAATTTCCATTTACATATTTAACTAGCCAATGATCCATCTCCTTCACAAGCTTCAAAAGCTGCATGTACATCATCAACACCAGTAGTAGACATTCACAGTAGCTTTAAGGAGCTGGACATTTCCGCAGAATGGTTGCCTTATTTGGAGGTTGGGGTGAAGCAGCACCTCAGGTTCTCAATTGGCTCAACACAAAACAACGAAGAGGGTTAGCTTCCTCCTCTTTTTCCTTATTTGCTGAGGTGACTTGTATTATGAGGACCACTCGGAGAGGCCAATTATCAGAAGATGATCGAAACTACATCCGAAAGTGTCTCACTGTCTTAGAAGTTGTTGGTTTTGATGCTTCATGGCTGAGTTATGTGTATAAATGTATTGAGGAAGGTGGTGATGTAGAAAATGTAAAGAGGAAGGTTGAGGAGATTATAGGTCAAGTTTTTAATCTTGAAACTCAGATTGTGTCCATGAAGAAGGAGCTAACTTCTGTGAAAGAATCTTTACTGTTAGTGCTTGGCAAGGCTAGTAGGCAGGACGACTTTATTGAATCCTGAAGATTGTGTGTACTCTCTTAGAGCTACCTCCTAAATTTTCATTTTCAGCTCTATATTTTTAATTTTGTGTGTTTTTTTTGTGGTATATCTACTGCACAATATGTTAGGCCATGCTGTGATATACATTGGAGTAGACATTGGCTATATAATGTTTTGGATTGTGGTGTTGGAGATTTTTTTTTTGAGTCATTCTTAAACAATAAAGAACATGTTAGGCATTTGGACCTTTATTGTTTATTGTTCATCAGAAGCAAAGAATCGGCTTGGTTCTGCCTCCAAATTAGGATTCAATCCCATTTATCAAGATAGCTAGAATAGGCCTCATGAACTTGGATGTTCTGCTGTCTATATTTTCATCTTCATTGAAATTAAATTTGCTTGTACTACTATTCAAAAGCAAAAACTTTACTAATTAATTTTTGTTTCAAGCTAGTTACAAAGTAGTGACATATCATAGCATGAAGAAGGCTAGCCAATACAAACACATAGCTGCACTATTCTTCATCGTAGCATCTATGGAGGAGAGTCGAGTGAATAAATTGGGTCGTACGTATGCTGAAACAAGTGGTATATTTCTCCTGATATCTTTTTGTAACAGAAGGCAACGGCAAGGTATATGTATGTTTTATTAACGCACTAAAGACAGCATTTTATCTACGCTCATAAATGCATTATTATTTACTATCTTATTCTTCATAATTAAATATATATACACATATTTATCAGAAGAATAATTGATGTTCGAAGGTGTGGTGCTATTGAAAATTGGGAGTAAAACAGAACAAAAACAGAGGACTAGATAAGTTGCAAGATATAAGGATTGTCTCTCCCTTCATTCATTTATTTAGATGATCATTACTTTTGTGACCTCAACCTCAAATTATATATATATATATATATATCTTATAGAATCATCAATGCCATGACTTGTAATCTATCATCAATATTCATAGTTCTTCTACAAACTTTCTCACTGACCACATGACTTTCAGATCATGAGTATTGATATTGCATTAATAAATCTCTAAAAATTCTGGCCGAGATTGAGTGTGACAAACAAATTTTGTTAAGGTGGCTTCCATTCCAAACCATAAATGATGACGTCCTTGATATTACTGATGAACAAGGCCACAACATCAGCCACAATGTTTGCGAGATCACTGACGGTGAAGATAATTGTGACATCACCTACAATGGCAACTACCTCAGCATCGCCAACTATGGTCATGACAATGGTGAATCATGCTTTTTTTTTTCTTGTTTCCAAAACTTATTTATAAAAATTGTGGCAACTACCACAGCATCACCAACTATGGTCATGACATCATTGATGGTGAAACATGCTTTTTTTTCTTGTTTCCAAAACTTATTTATAAAAATTGTTAATAAAACTGTTTTTTTTTTAAAAAAAACATAACTAAATAGCCCTATATTTTCTTTTTCTCTGAGTCGCGTGTGATTATTGGCTTTATCTTCTTCATCAATTGCTTTAACAGTTCCTTGCATTTTGCACAGCATGAGAATGTCATGATAATCACATTCAATAAATATAACCCACGGAAATTAATCATTAACTGCTAAACTAGCTTTGGTTTGTCTTGATCTTTATTTTTTTGACATATGAAGGCAAATATTTTCATATTATTGCACTAAAGTTTCCTCTCTGTTTTTCGTTGTTCTGTGAGACAACCCGCGACGGTCAACTAGAATTATTTCTTTACCTTCAGCATACGGAGGAATTTATTAGAATTATCCATCTTTTTAAGTTTTGTACTACTTTCATTTCGTGGATATAGAAACAGAGGGGAAAATATGTTGGTCTTCCACTTCCACTCCCACTCCCACTCAATCTCTTGATCACACTACTCTGTTTGCTTCCTCGTACTTCTCCTTATTTGCTGAAGTAACTCACTTTTTACCACCACTTGGAGAAACCACTTTGGCAGAAGATGATCAAAACAACATCAGAGACGGTTGCACTGTCTTACAAGGTGTTGGCTTTGACGAGTCCTGGATCAGTTATGTACATGGCTGCATTGAGGTATGTGGAGATGTAGAACACCTCATGACGAGGGAGGTTGAAGAAATGAAGGTCAGGCTTCAAATTCGAAGGAGTTAGCTTCTAATGAGGAATCCTTAGTGTTATTGCGTGACAAGGTGCAAGGCTACATGATTTCATCGAGTCCCGAAATTCGTGGATTCTCTTGGAGATCTACTTGCAAAAACTTTTTTCATTTTCATCGCTTTGTATTTACTCGTGTGTGATGATTTATGGTTTGTCTAATCTACCATTTTAACTGATGTCATTTTGGATCTAATTAACTTAAATTTTCGGCGTGTTATTTGCAGTATTGAGGAATGTGATCATAAAGACTTGACTCATTGTATTTGTAGCATCTATCAATGACAATGTTCTGTCTTGTGTTGTTTTTTCTGAGTTCTCCTGTTCAGTGTATGCAAAACAGGATTTGTTCTTATTCTGCTAGTGTCTTTTAGAACAGAATAAATGCGCATTTCATTGATACATTGATAAAGGTATTATCCACTATATATCTAATTAACCATTCTGTAGAAGAAAAATATATATTTGAAGAACGTGAGTGTTACTGAAAATTCGATGAGAAACAGAACAAACCATAAAAAGTAGACAAGATATATGAAGTGCTTTTCCTTTTAATTTAAGTGAAAAAGTACAACCTCTTTCTTTCTTCTTAGAAAAATTAAGCCAAAAGGATACTCCTTACTTTATTCACACACACAAGTCACATAAACTTTCTTCCATTCTTCAATTTCTCGATTAGATTAGTTTGGGAATGAGAGGAACGATCGAATCCGGTGCCAAATATGTATTAAAATTTATAATCATGACTATGAGTGCTGCATGTCTTTTGTTTGATTCTAGTTTTGTGATGGCCCAACATGAGCTCCCTGTTTTGTTGAGTATGATATAAGTGTTTGATGCAGAACGGGGAAGGGAAGAGGGAGATGAAAGAGAATATATGATAACAGAAGAGAAGAGATAAGGAAAGGGAGGATTCAGAAGAGAGAGAGAAAAAGAGAAATAGAACAAGAAGAAATGAAAGAGGTAGAAGAAGAGAGAAAAGAAAGACTGATATTATTATTCAAATTCATCAAATGTACAGAGCAAATAGTTGTGGTACTATTTATAGGCATCAACCAAACCCTAGGAATTGATGACAGAATATTCTAGAGATGCAAATCACAATTGATGCTAATTGATAATAATCAAATCAAAATAAAACTAGAATATTCTAAAAATTAAAACTAAATGCAAACCCCAATTAATACTAATTGATAACAATCAAATGCTAATATGATAATCTTCAAATCTCTGTGGAATCTTCCTTATCCGTTTGTGATTCCCAACAGTGTTACTTGGCCTGATTGATGCTCCCTTTATGCTTTTCCTAAGTTGCTGTTAAGAGACGTTGTATGATTTCTGTGGCTGGATATACTTGTTTGTTAATGGATGAGTAATTTAAGTTATAAATTGAATCTGCAAAATTTTCAAACTTTAAAATAGGGTCACACCACCCATAAAAGAAAGGCAAGAAGATGTTTAATTAACAAATATTTGTATTTGTATGTTTTTAATTGCTTAAATCGAGGCTTCTAACATAAATAAAATCCAAATTTTTGTCCAATTGTGCTTATTGAATATCTTAGACTTTTAAGTGAAATTAGCACATAATATTAGGATTAATTGGCCATAATTGTAGATTAATTTGCATTAATTAATTCATCGGGCTATTTGATTCTTGCTCCGTCTTATATCAACTTGCAGGGTCGTTCAATGACCAAGAATAGGATCCTCGATAAAGAAGCAAGCAAAAGAAGAAGAGGGAATATTTCTGAGTTCACTATGGCCTCGCCACGGCAAACGTGACTAAAAATATGTTTGGGCCTCAACCCTGATCCTATGGTTGTTCAACATTATCCCGTCCCGTCCCGGTCCGTCCCTTCCCGTCCCTGCCATTTCGGGACGGGACAGAGTGCAACTTCGGGACGGGACGGGACGGGACTCGGGACGGGGTCATCCCGATCCCGTCCCTTCCCGAATATATATATGTATGTTCATATTTTTTTAAAAAAAAATACATGTGTCATCTCTCTCATGTGTGGGTATATATGATTTTTTTAAAAAAAAATATCTATAACTTTAACTTCTAAACTAAGTTCCAACCATTCATTGATCTCAAATTTCTTATCCACTACCAATATGCTCTATGTGTAACACATCACATTTGAATTTTTTTCAAACTCTATTTAAATGTGTAGTTGTTGCTACTTATTTTGCTCTAATTATTATGTTTTTGGTTTATGGTGTATTAATATGGAGTGTTCATGGCACTGGAGGAGATTTAATTATGCTACAAAATCACCCACCAAGTGTATGTGTTGCTCTGCAAAAAAAAAGATTTTTGGGTCAATTTTTTTAATTGGGAAAAAATTTCGGGACAAGGCATGTCCTGTCTCGGTCCCGTCCCGTCCCGATCGAGACCGGGACAAGTTCGGGACGGGACAAGACACGGGACGGGAACCCCGTCCCGAACACTTTTCTTTGGGATGGGACGGGACGGGGTCGTCCCAGTCCAGTCCCGTCCCTTGAACACCCCTACCTGATCCAACTCTTACGACTACTCATGATCCGACCTGAGGAGCTACTATGTTGAAATTTCAGCCTCATTTTAACAGATTTGGTCCACACACAAACCCTAGCTCTTGCACTTTCCCACATCTCATCTCTTTCATTGTCCATTCTTCACCTTCCAACTTCCATGGCTTCCATCCTTTCCACTTTGGTTGGTGTTCCTCCTATGAAGAGTAGCAACTAAGCTTTCATATTCTTGGTGATGGAGTTCTAGGGAGGAGTTTGAAGCTTCAAATGGGAGTGTTGTTCTCCATTCTCTCATCCTCATGTGTATTTCAATTTATCTAGGGTTCTAAGAATCGCTATATGCATTTGGTTGTAGTTTTATTCCACATCTTTGTATGAGAGTGGTAGAAACAAATTGTCTTGTTTATCCTCTTTATATGGATGATTGACATTGTACCTATTGACTTAAGTATATGTTATTTGTGTGTGTTCATCATTTAATCTATGTTCTTTTGTTAAAAGGTTGTGCCAAGTGAGACTTCTTGCTTGGTGGACTATGGTGTCAAGTGTTTGTGTATAGAAATTAGCAAATAAATCTATTAATTGTTTGAATAACATTGGGCTTCAATCTATTAGTTTCAATTCATTGGTTGGGGTTCCATCAAGGAATTGGAACTAATAAATTAATTTTGTTGCAACTCGGGGTTTAGCAGTAGCATTAAGAGTTCCTTACAATTAGTAGGTTTAATTGAGTCAAGTGCTTAATCAACTTAGGTTAAGTTAGTTAATGTGCGAAGTTCTGGTATTAATTAAATTAATCCAAGCCAAACCTAGAGGGGTTCCTCTAGGGTTCTTTGGAAAATTGGCTATTTTTAACTCCCAAATATCTTTACAAGTAATGATTCCCAAAAGTTTCATTTACCAAGAATAATCATCCCTTTTAATCCAAACCTCCCCTTGTCCAGCCTTAAATTATTTTTGAACATACCACATCCTTTACACTGATCTCATACCAAAAATAAATACCATACTTTTTACCCGCTTTTATCAAATTTACATCTAGTTACTAGGTTCCAATTGCATTTAGGGCTCATTGAGACCGATACCCGATGATAGCTTCCACTACTTCTTGGGTTTAAATTTCTTAGAGAGTGGATCCGAGGCGGTACTACACCAATTTATTCCCATTTTGGTGCTCTTCACTAATGTTTGTGAAGGTAATTCAGCTGGGAACTGATTTAAACTTGCTCTTTGATGATCCCCGTTCTAAATGATTATCTTGGATGCTTGAACCATGTTTGTTGTTATTAAAATGATGGTATAAATTTAGTAACCATTGAAAAAGCCGGAAAATTTCTGAATATTAGATATGATGCTTTCAAATGTTTGAATGTAAAAGTAGTGTTTTAAGCTGTTAGATAATGCTTCAAAGCTACAAAGCGATTTTGGAATAATGTTTTTAAAATAAGAAAATTCAGGTTGTTTGGTATAGCCACATCGATGTCTTAGGGTCTGCTTGGTTAATGAAGGGGTAAAATCAAGTCTTGTATTCCCTACCCTGTTTGGCTAGCGTGTTTTGATGAGAAGTGAGTAATTTTGTTTGAGTTCTTGGTTATGATTGAAACTTTCTTAGAATTATACAGAAAATGACAATTTCAACCCTAAGGACTGATTATCAAAATTCAAGTAAAAGAATATAGTTGTTGGTTGTAGTTAATCACAATTATGTTAGATTAACACCCTTTAATCCACACATGCGACAAAGTCAATGTTGTCAAGGAAAGGAGGAATTCTTGTGTGCACAGTAGTAATAAGGTAGCTCAAATATTTTCTTCTTATATGTCTAAATAAGTGTCACTTATGCATTTTTATTTTTTTTCAAAAATATGCATTCATTAACTACTTTCTCTCTCCCCACTTTTCCCAAAATCCTCCCCCCTCTGTCCTCCCTTCTCCCCACCCACGTCTCTTTCGCTTCCCCTTTCCCTTCCCCTGATCCATGTCTCTCATATGTGCTCCTCATTTGCACATCTGTGAGGTTCAGCATTTTGATTATAGAGCTTCAGATTTATTCTTCAAGTTGAATCACAATAAATTATCGTAACAACAACATTAAAGACCATTTAGAGGGTGCAACTGGATCCGTCCATCCTAGGAGTGATTATTGAGCTGATATGGTATTACCTTGTGCTTATATATAATGTTCTTTTAACTGGATCGCGTTACCTTAAAATTGAGTTAAAAGCAATAAATGCATAGGAAATATATTATTTTTTTTCTTTCAAAAGTGTCATCCATTATGGGCTTGTTTGGCTGGACTTTTTCCCCCAAATAAGTCCTTATTTTTCATCAAAATGACCTATTATGAAAAAAGCCCAATTTGATGTGTTTGGTTGAATTTATAAAAATAAGCTCTTATGGAAAAAAAATAAGAACTTATGGAGGAAATAAACACAAGTTGAAAAAAGTAACTTATTTTTAAAAATAAGAACTTATTTTGGTGGGGCCCACAAATTTTGACTTATTTTTCATTTAATCTTATTTTTTAAGAAATCCATCCAAACATGTTTAAAAGTTTAATTGACTTATAAGTCATTTTTTTAACAGCTCATCCAAATATAAAAGTCATTTCACAATCTGAACTATTTTCAATCTTACTTATTTTCAAACTGACTTATAAATAAGTAATCTTTCTAGAAGTCCATCCAAACAGATGATATGAATAACTAAAAGAGAAAGAGTAATTGTGAACAAAGATAAAAGAAAATGTATGGAAGAAATTAATGTATAAGAAAATAAGAAAAAAGTTCATTTATTACTCAAATAAAGTCAAATAGATGTTTATAAAAAGGAATAAACCATTTCAAAAAAAAACTTATATATAAGGATAGAAGGAGTACTATATATCAGCTCAAGTTATAAGAATCCAAAATTTAAATTGTCTTAGTAATTTTTATAAGAGTTAACTATCACTGAAAAAAATTAAATTACCGACGGATTTCAAAGCAAAATTTACAGACGGAATTTTCGTGGGTAAATCTATTAATTATATTATTTCACAATTAAATTATTATTTTAATTTATAAATAACATATTAAGATAATTAATTACTGACGAAAATTCCGTCGGTAATTTTATTAATTATATTATTTTATAAATAATATATTTTGTAATTTATAAATAATATATTAAAATATTACTCCCTCCGTCCCATAATATAAGGTCATTTTCACCGAATTGTGGGTTCCTAAAAAATTAGTTAGAGTTAGTTAAAAACAATAAATGTGTAGGAAATATACTATTTTGCCCTTATTTATGAATGAGTAAGAGAGGGGGTAAATATGAAAAGAAGATGAAAGATAATGTGTGGGAAAATTAATGCATGGGTAAAATGGGAAAAAATCATTTATTACTCAAATAAAGTCAAACAGGACCTTATATTGTGAGACAAGATCATTCAAAAAAATGTACCTTATATTATGGGACAGAGTAGGGGTGTTCACGGTAGAGCCGGAAATTCGGGTAGGCTCTTTTAAGCCCGAGCCTGAGGAGGGTCAGGCTTTAATTTTGGGGGAAAAAAAAAGGGAACGGGCTTAAACGGGCTAGCCCGTCTGGCCGGGGGCTTTGACGGGCCGGCCCGCTTAAGATTTTTTTTTCAGGAAATAAAAATTAAAAAGGCAAATTGTACTATGTTATTATGTATTGGTTTATTTTGTGGTTTGTGAACTAGTTTTTTTTAAATGTGTTGTGTTATGTGGACATTATGTCCTTATGGAACATTTTAATATTCTATGTGGTTGTGATGTATGACATTTAGATGTGGTGTATGACTTCTAATTCTAGACTTGCTACTTATGGATCGTATTTATGTTTTTTATTTATGCTTAGTCCCTTATTTTTTGATTGTCTAATATTTGGAGTAATGAACGATTGTTTTATGTCACTACTTTTTTCTGTTCTATTTAATCTCATTTTTTGAATTTTGATATATCTTTGCTTTTGTTGACTTTATCTAGTAATTAATTAATTATTTGTGTAACATTGCCAATTTGCTATTGTTAATTAAAAAACCACATAAATTTAGCATGTTCTTCCCTTTTAAGTTTTATATATACCATTTTTGACAAATTATGTCACTTGACTTTGCTGCACAATTTATATTCAATTACCCATCTTTGTTTCTTTAATTTTTTCGCAGTGCAATTTCATTGATCAAAGAAAGTTAAAACCTTTCACTTTTTTTTTAAAAAAAATGTAAAAGCCCGTCGGGCAGGCCCGAGCCCGACCTCTTAAGGGCCAGGCTTCAATAAAAGGGTGTATTTTCGTTAGCGGGCTTAAACGGGCTTGGCCCGTTTAAGCTCGGCTCGCCCGAATTTCCACCTCTAGTTCACGGGACGGGACGGGACCAGGACAAGCCCGTCCCGTCCTGTCTCGGTAAAATGTGTTCTGGACGAGACTGTCTTGAATTATTTTTTTATTTTTTTTTTACAAATTGGGAATTGTAGAGTTGTTACTGCAGAGGAACGAACAAGAAGGAGAGGGAGAAGAAGGAAGAGACAAAGGGAAAAATAAGATAGAGAATAGCACAATTTTCCAACTTCTCTCTACAGCTTCACTTACATATTCTTCTTAATTTTTGTAAAACCAATGAACTACAATCAGAACCACAGCCTCTTTTTTCACTTTATTCATTCCCTATTCCTTACCCTATTCGCTTTCCTATTATTCCCATCAAGACCATGTCTCAACAATTAGATTTTCTATATATTTTGTGAAATATATATATATTCGGGACGACACGGGATCAGGATGACCCCGTCCTGAGTCCCGTCCAGTCCTGACCCCTATTTTGTCCCGTCCCGAAATGACCGGGACAGGACGGGACGGATAGGGACGAGACAAGTTTAAACAGCCCTAGGACGGAGGGAGTATTATTATCGATGAAACATTTCCGTCGGTAATATTATTAATTATATTATTATTTTAATTTATAAATAATATATTAAATTATTATTTTATAAATAAAATATTAACCTTATTTATTTTAAAAAATATTTTATATATAAATCATGTTTAATAAATATTAAAAAATATTAGTAAGAAAAATGAAAAATAATTATAATTGAATAATATATAATGAAATAATTATTGAAATAATTTAATAATAATTATAATTTTTATTATAATTTAAATATAAAATGAAAATACTAAATATAATGTAATGTATATGAATATAAAAGATTATTTATATAAAAATAATAGAATTATTAATATATAAATTATATATTAATAGTTTAGATCAAATATAATTACAATAGTGGGAGTTTGAATATTATAAATATAATAGTTTACAAATAATATCACATGGTCTTCATAACTCAACTGGTTAAGGTATCAGCACGTGCGCAAGAGGTTGCATGTTCGAGTCTCAACTCTGCCACAATTGAAGACATTTTGTGAAGGCGACACGTGGCATATAATTTAACAAAAATTTGCAAATAATATCACATAATCTTCATAGTTCAAATGGTTAAGGAATCAGTACGTATGCAAGAGGTTGCATGTTCAAGTCTTAGCTCTGCTACAATTGAAGACAATTTGTGGAGGCGACACATGGCGGCCACAAAGAGGGACACGTAACATATAATTTAAAAAAATTGAAAATTTACCGACCAAAAAAATTTCTGTAATTAAATTAATTTCCAACAGAGGAATTTCGGATGGAAAACTGAAATTACTGACGAACGAAATAAGGATATATTGTAGTGTATATATTATCTAAGCATTTAATGTATTTCCACCATTTTTTTAATTAATTCTATTATCCCTCTTCATCTTTTTCTAATATTATATTCTTTTTCAAGTTTCATCTATTTTTCTTTCTTATTTGCCCATAAATAAGGATATAGTTAAAAATATTTATTCTTATATATGTATAGTTTTTAACTAATTTTAACTGTTTTTTTTTTGACATAATTGAACTCTTATAATAAACTAGGGGTGTTCATGGGACGGGACGGGACCGGGACGACCCCGTCCCGTCCCGTCCCGAAGAAAAATGTTCGGGACGGGGTTTCCGTCCCGTGTCCCGTCCCGTCCCGAACTTGTCCCGGTCTCGATCGGGACGGGACGGGACCGGGACGGGACAGGCCTTGTCCCGAAACTTTTTCCCAATTAAAAAAATTGACCCAAAAATCTTTTTTTTGCAGAGCAACACACTTGGTGGGTGATTTTATAGCATAATTAAATCTCCTCCAGTGCCATGAGCACTCCATATTAATACATAATAAACCAAAAACATAATAATTAGAGCAAAAAAAGTAGCAACAACTACACATTTAAATAGAGTTTAAAAAAAAACTTCAAATGTGATGTGTTACACATAGAGCATAGTGGCAGCGGATAAGAAATTTGAAGTCAATGAATGGTTGGAACTTAGTTTAGAAGTTAGAGTTATATATTTTTTAAAAAAAATTCATATATACTCACATATGAGACAGATGACACATGTATTTTTTTTAAAAAAATATGAACATACACATATATATATTCGGGACGGGACGGGATCGGGACGGGACGGGATCGGGACGACCCCGTCCCGAGTCCCGTCCCGTCCCGAAGCGGTACTTTGTCCCGTCCCGAAAATTTTCGGGACGGGATTGTCCCATCCCGAAATGGCCGGGACGGGACGGGACAGACCGGGACGGGACAGAGTTGAACAGCCCTATAATAAACACAAGACAGGAGATAGTACTAATAAATGAGTGCATAATATTTTTTTGAAAAAAATTTAGAAAAAGTAGAAATAGACAAATGATAAGAAGAAAACATTTGAGCTGAGTCATTAGTCATTACTACTTGTCACTGCATAAAGGGGTTGATGATGCACTTGTGCACTACAATAATTCCTCTGTCGTTACATGCCCCCACTGATGGATTCATACCTTCTTTATACCGTGTTGGCCCCATCATGTCTAGGGTTTGCAGGTTTTACGTTTCTTTTTTAAACTTTACCACTCTCCATACATCAGAATGGTAGAGACAAGCAATTGCTGACAAGCACATCGTGATAACGGTGAATGGTGACATTGACTCCAAGTCTCTGCAAAGTCTTCGGTTTTCTCTTCCCTTCAATCCTCACTCTGTTTCTCTTCACTCTCTTATTCTCGCTGCTCAAAGCAAACTTTCTATGTTCACCACATTTGTTTTCTTACACTCAATTTTCTGATCTAGTTCGTTTTGGTGATTTCCCATAAAAAAACAAAAATTGTTATTCTTCTTTTGCATTAAGTTTGTTGCGTTCTTGTCAATCATATACCCATAAAATATTCAAAAATTAGAAAAGAAGAAGAAGAAGAAGAAAACAAGTTTGTTTCAATTGTTTTATTTCCTGTCCAGTTCAATATGAACTCAATAAAAAGAAAAGAAGTTTGGGGACATGGAGTTTCCGTTTTAAGTCTCTTTTAGAGCCGTCACTCCTCTTGTTTTGCATTGATTAAGTTGGTTGCTTTCTTGTTAATCTTGGGAAGTAAAACTCTTCTTTACGATGTTTGTACTGCTTACCTGGATTAAAAAGTCTTTAGATCTGAACTAATTTTTCTTCAAAAAAGGAAAATGCGTGTTTAAAGTTTTTTCCCCCCTCTCCTTGCTACTCTTCTTATGTGATCAATCCTTTATTAATAAAAACCCAAGAAGAAGAAAAACGAAGTCTGTATGAGAAGCTTTAGTGTTGTCTTCATCTGTGCTTTATTAGACACAAGGAAGAGATGGTGATCATAAAGTCATACCGGTAAAATATTTATCTTATCTTGGAGGTTAGAAATCTCGGATTTGAATTGGTATGAACAATAATATGTATCTAACTTGTTTGCTTATTTTTCTCTCTCTGGTCTTTAACTACAGAAGTTTAATTGTGCCTCATGCATCTAAGGCTTTTGAAGATCAACTTCTAATTCAACATTGAGCAAGGTAACTTTTGAATGGTTCTCTTGAATTACGGTTTATGAATTGATAGTGGCGTACAATTTGCAAAGAGGATAGACGAGTTTAGCGAATCTTTTAATTTTATTGGTAGAATCTAGATCTTGTATTTGGATGGGTTTTCTCTCATGTCTTTGTTACAAGTTCATGACCATGGGACAAGAGTTTCCCTTCCTTCTGTCCATCGACATCATATTAATCATAAAAAACAAGAAGAAAAATTAACACCTTGATTTAATCATATTACCAGGAAAAGAAAACAAGAAAGTCCATTGAAGTGATTGTACCAAAAAAAGAAAAAGGTCTTTTGAAGTGAAAGATAATAAAAGGGGAAACATCTAATTTAAAACCTGATGTGTCTTGTACCATACAAGGGTCGAGGGTTATCAAAGTCGGACCGGGTATAACTTTGGCTATCTATAATGAGGACGTGGATATAATTGTTCAGATTCAATATTTTTATGAGTGTGAATATAATTATAATAATATTTAAAAATTTCATAAAAAGGTTGATCTATCAAAATTTGATATGAACAACTCATAACTGTAATAAAAAATGAAAAATAAAATTTAAATTTATAATAATAATTTACAGTTCTCTATCAAAATTTGGTATGAACAGTTCACTCTATAATAAAAAATAAAAAATAAAATTTAAATTCATAATAATAGTTTACAGTTCTAAACTGTTCACACTAACTTTTGATATATTAAATATATTTATGTGACTTTTAAGTATTACTATAATTATATTCATTTTTGTAGAACATTTATTCTGAACCATTGGATCAAAAATCCAATTGTATAAAAAGGAAAAGTAGAGGAAGTGAAAAGGAGAACTTCCATTTCCAAGAGGAATATATCAATGCAAGTCAACCTGGGAGTCTAGACCGGTAAAGAATACATAATATTAATAATTAAAATAAGAAATATATACAATAAAAATGGAGTTAAAGAATAATTTGGCTTTGGCCAATTAACTATTATCTAAGGTTCATGTAACACAATTGACAATAGAAATGAGCAATATCACCGATAGATTTGTTAACTTGGGACGAATTGACCAATGCCATATAAATTGAGCAAAAAGCCGTTATTTTTTCCCCATTTAATATTGTGGGCTTCACTTAAAATAAAGTAATAGAAGTTTAGTATTTTTAATGATGTTAGCTAATCCAACCTAAATTAAAAAGTCTATTGATAATAGTACTCTTTTTATTGTCAATTGTATTAACGGCCCTTGATCAAATTACACTTTAACCTAATAGAAATGAATATTCTCAAAAATATTCTTTAAAATTTAAAATCTTTCGCATCCATTTTAGACCTGTACCTAACCTGTCAAATATCATTACAGCCTCCGCGATTGCAACACTTGGGGATATGGGATTGGAATTTCAAAAATCTTTGTTCCATTCCTTTGCTCTACTGGCCGCTGGTACTTCTTTGGAGTGTTTGTTTTCGTCCAATGTGCAACAGTAAGTAAGCAGAAGCAGACTTGACTCAAGAGTGATGAGACATTCTTCCAGCATTTTTGGATGGGTTTAAAAAAAAGAAAGCTTATTTTGGGATAAAAGTATTTAAAATTATTGGTAGTTTATTTTATATGTTTGTTTTGGCTTATTGTTAATTTGACTTATAAGTAATTTATAATTTATAAATCAAAATAAGTTATAAGCTGTTTAAAATAGCTTATTTCTGACTTTAAATCATTTATAAGGTGGGGCCCACAAATTTTGACTTATTTTTCACATCTAATCACAACTAATCCAAACATACACAATCTGACTTATGAAAAATAAGTCACTTATATAAGTTATTTTTTTCACAGCTAACCCAAACATAAATCTCATTACACAATCTGACTTATTTTCGATCTGACTGATATATAAGTCACTTTTTCTAAGTGAATCCAAACACACCCTTCATCTTTCCAACACTCAAATTTATTTATTTTTGTTTGATAATCTGGTGAATTAATGACTTAAGTCTTAAGCATTGGCCTCTCTAGCTTTGGTTTCCGGGTTCGCGCATTAGGGAAAGATCAAAGAAGTCAAACTCAGGGAAAAAAATATTGTACTTTATATCTTTTTTATTAATTTTATAGTTTTCAAATAAAACACTCTATTGTTTTTCAACCAAAAATTCATAACAAGAAATTGTATGCATTATGTAATGTACATATCATTGTGAAAAAATAGCTTTATTTTCTTTTTTTTTCTTTTTATATTATAGCATTACCTCTGGGGCTTAGTATAAGAATTAGATGATGGTCAGATTTAGCTTCACATATAAAACCTCAATCGACATTGTCCCTCATATGTTTTATTTTTCCTCCAACAAAAGATGGTTTCAATGCAAATAATTTAAAAACACGTTGTAGTCCAAACAACACACTTTTTTAATAAAGAACTAATTTAATTGATTTTCTTTGTTATGATTAAATTAAATTAATCAAATAGATCTTATATTATGAATTAATAATACCGAGAGACTAAGTGTGTGCGTTTGGACTGTGGCATGTCAAAGATAAATAGCTATGAGAATACTAATTAGCTATTCCCTTCGTCACTAGCTAGAATCCTTGTTGAGTCAAAGCTCTAGGTGTTCAAGGATGAATTGTGGCTCAAACTATGTCATGAAAAATTTGAAGGCCGTGCACTACTACAGCAAAAGCCTATAACAACGCTTTTTTTGACCCTATAGCAGCGCTTTTAAGCGTTGCTATAGTCAGTGCTGCAATAGGTCATATGACCTATTACAGCGCTTATTTTGTGTTATGAGCGCTGCTATAGGTTACCTATAGCAGCGCTCATAATCTGAAAAGCGCAGCTTTAGGTCATACATATATGAATTTTTTTTAAAAAAAATAAAAAATATTACCTATAGCAGCGCTCATTAAGTAATGAGCGCTGGTATAGGTAACCTATAGCAGCGCTCATTACTTAATGAGCGCTGCTATAGGGTACCTATACCAGCGCTTATTACATAATGAGCGCTGGTATAGGTTACCCTATAGCAGCGCTTTTTAGGTATTAAGCGCTGCTATAGGCATTTTTTTTTAAAATATTTACTTATTTTTGTTTCACAACCTCATGCATCAGTGCAAAAAACCAGCAACACTATCCATTCCAGCCAAACCATATCTACATACACACCAGAAAAGTCATACTAATATTGTACAATAAAACCAACCATTGTAAGTTGAAAACAAAAGCATACTAATTAATGAATGGATCATCTAATGTTGGAGAAAAGAGGGTATACATAAGTACACCATTCTTCAATTAGTGCATCCATTTTTTCCCTTGACAACATGAAGGAACGAGCGTCTGGGTAATACTGCACGAACAAATTTAAATGACAAGTAAATTTACTTGAAGTCTAACAAGTACAAACACATTAGATTTGGAAAAATATAAAACTTATTGTCAGTGGGTTGCCGAGTCAATCATTTGTAACGATATCTCGCATGTATTGCATCACATAGTAACCACAATCGTTATTGGGTTGGTAGGGGCACTGTAACAAGAAACACCAAATATATCATATAAGAAACATTTACGTTATATTTTAACTATAGATATATTGTTTCAAAAATTGAATAACTTTATAAAACCTGGACTTGTTGCCACTTATAAGCATCTTTTGGGTCAGGGGCTCTGGAATACTTCAACTGAACATCGGCCCGAAAACTAGTCAATACTCTGAAAAAGAAACATATTAAATTAATTTTATTGGCTAGGATCGGGCATAAAGTGACAAATAATACAACGCATTCAAATAATGTTGACATTCACTTACCCATTGAAGAGACGCATCAAATCTGGGCGATTATCTGCGAGAGCAGATTCCACAGGATCCAAATAGTAAATTATGGGTTCTTCTTGTGCCATCGGATTGATGACAAGCAAAATCCAATGTAGCCTAAAATGTTTTATAACGTTATGTCAGTATATATATCTATGATGCTCGGAACTAAAAATATGTATAGACTTACCTGTATTAATTAGAGCTAAGAATAAAGTTCTGGCTGTTGCCTTTAAAGAGAAACGCCTTTGAATCGCTCTGAACTGGTCCTCACGTTTCGTGCCCGGAACTTGTGCTATCGAATAAGGGCTTATGAATTCGAACGAAACGTTGATCCCGGCGATCATGACATGTTCATGCAAATACCTTCATAGAAACCATACCAACTCCCAATTAGTTTAAAACTTATGACATTGAATGAAACCACAATGGAAACGCATATATACCTTATCCATATATTGATAACCGTCGCACCGACCCATCTTTGGTTAAGCACCTCCATTACCTGATCCTTAGACAGAGTGTCAGTGAAATTTACCTCGTCAAATATAGGCTTACTGAATGGAATGAAGACAATAGCATCGTGAGAAACGGTAGCTGCAAATGCTCGCAACCGAGCACGATATGACGTTTCGACGCTTGTATCTTCAATCACAGGATCAGGCACTTGAACTTTTTTCTTACCCTTAGCTTTTGGTGCCTATAAACCATGTAAATAGAAAGTTTAAAAATTAATTCCAATAATTAAGAAGAGTGCTGGTTTAAATTAATTAGCAAATAATCACCTGTGGTAACGGATCGGTACGGGTACTCTTTTTCTTGATTTGAGCAGCTGATCCACGGGTACCTTTGACATTAGCCACTTGTGCTTTCTTTCCCATAAATTGGGTACCCTGTAAAAACATTTAAATAAAAGAGTGTTATTAAAAAACAATGAATGCTATTGGAAATGTTATTACTAAATAATTACCTGTGGTGTTGGCACAATCAAAGCAATGGGCCAAGCAACGTATGCACCGACAACGTCTCCGACCCTAGTCATCAAATCAGGAGTAGGGAATGGTAACGAGGCCCAGTCGTTGTACGAGTATTCAATCAATACCCTTAGTGCATTTTCAGGCAACGGTGAGTTGTGCAGGGTCATGTTCGAAGTGTTGTAGACCTTGCCAACTGCAACTACCTTACTGAAAGATTGATCCGTATACAGCTTGCACTTTGTCTCGCCCTACGAAAGAGTTGTCAACATTAGGTCACAATCAATAATATAACAGAATCACTGTTAGTTTGTTAGTAGAAAATGTATGAACTACCTGAGGAATGTCAGCCCTGGGCATCGTACAGCTATCCCTGATGCTTGGACTCTCGACGGAAGGAATATGACTTTGATGCATGAAGTTAGACTTTTGTGATGCAACATTGCTTTGCTGGAAGAATTCGTACATCTTCTCATATCGTTGTTGCATTTCTTCATTCCGTCGTTCCATTTCCTCGTGCCGTCTTTGCATTTCCTCATTCCGTCGTTCCATTTCCTCGTTACGTCGTTGCATCTCAAGCATCTCCTCCCTCATAGTAAGAACTTCATCTTGCAACGCTCTAACATTGCCTTTTGATGCCCTCTTTTTGCGCCCAAAGTAAGATGAGGGCGTGACGCCTACACCCGCACCCCGAACACGGCCTGAATACTCAGGACGATCGAGTGCTCTGCTGAGGAAATCACTGCCAAAAGTATTGACCTCGTCAGGGCATTCTTGCGTTAACAAAACCTATAACAAGGAGGAAGGATTATTAGTTATTAACTTAGCAAAGTCACCGTTAAGAAAAGATTTAGAATTTCCAAGAGAATGACTTACACATTCGTTCATGGACTCTTCTGACCTCTTCATGAACGATGGTACCGTCCGCCTGCGAGTGACCTCTGACCCAGAGGCCATGCCGTGGTGGCCTACAGTCTAGGCCCTGTTCCTCAATCTGTCATGGTAAACCAGTTGAACGTATAAATTAATCACGTAAACATTTATTCATAATTTTGTAACCAAAAGTGTTACTAACATACCATATCTTCCTCCAATTCAGGAAATGTCTTTCGTCCGCCCATATACGGATACTGACTGCTCTTAGCCGCTTGGCTATTTTTTTTACTTCTTTCTTGGAACTCCTCAGTCAAACGTTGTCGCACAAATTCATCCCAATGTTCTTGAGTAATTAACCCAGCATATATAGATGGTGGCATTGGAACGATCTCCCATTCGTCATCTCTCAGGTAATACGTGGTCAAGTTGGAACGATATCCCCGGTGCATTCTCAAAGCTTTCTTCAGCACATAATCCCTATGAGTATCGTCGATATCAAAGACAGTCTGTAACAACAAAAATCATATTCAATTTGTTAGTTACAATGTTATGATGACATATATGCCATTAATTGTAAAAGTGTAGTTTACCTTAATCTCTAACCAAACATCCTCATGTTTGTCGCCTGCTCTTCTCCAATCCGTAATAGTAATAGGGATTTTGTCCCGAACAGTGCACCCAATGTAACCCGAGAGGAGCTTCGCCGACTTTCCAGTAGCTTGGTTGTTTGGATTCCATTTAAGTCTTGTCTTTACTCCCTGAGCTCTGCGTGTGAGGAGTTTGCTCATAAGGGTCCTGCCACGAACAACATTCGCCTCATGCCTTGCTCTACCTTCAGCAATAGCTACCTGCTCACTAGGTTGTTCTTCCTCCTCCTGGCCACTATGTTGTTCTTCTTCCTCCTGTTCAATATGGGGATCCATTCTCCTGTAAAAAAAATTAGACAAGAAATGATTTTAGTGTACATATAATCATGCTAATTGTATGCGAACTGAGGGCTAAAAAATTCATAGTGTACAACATAAATACATACAAACTGAGGGCTTTCACCTCTTTTTCCTCTGTTATATTGTCTACAATTGTCTTCTTCCTCTTTTTTGTTGGATTTAGGGTTGTGTTTACCCAAATGCCTTCTTCATGATCACGTCTTACATAAACGGGCTCATCTTCGTCATCATACCCGTCTGCATCAAAGTCTTCTGACAGTAATGTCTCAAAGGAAGGAACATCTTCTATCACATTCATATCATCATCACTACTTTCATCATCAACTTGCTCGAAATAATTTTTGTTCGACTGCATGACAACTGACCAATTCTTCTTAGAAAGATCTGCAACGTAAAACACTTGTGCTGCTTGAGACGGTAGAATGTAAGGATCATCCTTATATCCAACTTTAGAAAGGTCGACCGATATAAACCCAAATTCATCTAACCACCGTCCACTGTGGTTGTTAACCCACTGACATCGGAACACGGGAACTCTAAATATGGTGTAATCTAACTCCCAAATGCAATCAATCACACCAAAGTATGCCATCTGCGCATATATGGGATTTGTATCTCTTGCACTGGATATATGCCACCCCTCGGCAACAAGTATGACTCCACTATTTTGCATGGTGCTTTTTTCATCCTGGCCTTTTGTATAGAATGTGTAACCGTTGATTGCATAGCCGGTATAAGAAAATGCGTGCAAACTTGGTCCTTTCGACAGCCAGAACAATCTTTCACCAACCGATCCGGCATTAAGCTCAATCTGCTGACAAATGCGTGCATTGAACCATCTAATGAAATGTTTGTTGTGCTCCTTTGTGATCAAACTCTCATTTCTATCACCGTGTATTTCACGAAGGAGATTTTTATGTTCTTCAACGAATGGGTCAACCTCAGGAGTGTTGTGAAGAATGTACAAGTGCGCCAACTCTCTTACAGCATTCGAAATGCGTAATAGCTTGAACCCACTTATTCCTTTCCCCGTTAATCGCCCATTGTGACGAGACTTGGGCAAGCCAACAAGTTCAACATTTGATAAGTAATCGGCACATAAATCACTCGCTTCTTCAACGATGTATCGTTGAGCAATACAACCCTCTAGTCGATATCTGTTTTTGACATACCCCTTTAAAACTTTCATGAACCGCTCAATCGGGTACATCCATCTCAAATAGACTGGGCCGCACAGTTGAACCTCTTTGACCAAGTGTACAGTAAGGTGAACCATGATGTCAAAGAATAAGGGGGAAATACATTTCAAGTTCACACAGGGTACAAACGATCTGCCTTTGCAAATCCTGCAACTTCGTTTATCAACCACTTTACTACAAATAAACTTGAAGAACATATAAAGTCTGGTGATCGTGGTCCGCAGTTTCTTGGGTAAAATGCTGCGTATGCCAACCGGTAAGAAATTTTGCATCAGAACATGGCAATCATGAGATTTCAGGTTTTTCAACTTCAACTCTTTCACAGATACAAGGTTCTTTACATTTGAGGAGTAGCCCTCTGGAACTTTGATTCCACTAAGAAACTCACAGAATAATCTTTTCTCTTTCCTCGAAAGGGTGTAAGTAGCTGGAGGTAAATAAGTGCGGTATCCCTTCTCGACAGGTGCCAACTCTTGTCTTATTCCTAGCTTGAGCATATCTAACCTTGAATTGACACCATTCTTACTTTTTTCTAGCATATTTAGTAACGTGCCAATTAGGTTATCACATATGTTTTTTTCAATATGCATCACATCAAGAAAGTTCCTGACATATAAGGACTTCCAATACGGGAGTTCGAAGAATATGGACCTCTTCTTCCAGCCACTTGTAAATACATTTTTAGCAAAAGGCTTGCCAAAATGATTCTCTACCGCATTCACCTTTTCAAGAACGTCTTCCCCGGTCAATAATCTTGGTGGCCTACCTTCTTCTGAGCTCCCGTTAAATGCCTTCTTCCACCTCCGCCAACGATGCCTTAACGGCAAGAACCTCCGATGTCCCATGTAAACATTTTTCCTGCAGTGATCCAGTCGCATCGAATGGGTATCATCTTCACATATAGGGCACGCACCATATCCTTTGATGCTGTATCCGGACAAATTACCATATGCTGGGAAGTCATTTATTGTGCCAAACAACATGGCCCTTAATTTGAAACTTTCTTCCTTACAGCCATCAAAAACCGTTTCACCCAAATCCCACATATGCTTCAAGTCTTCAATCAAAGGATCCAAGTACACATCTATATCGTTGTCGGGCTGTCTAGGCCCGGAAATAAGCATGGAAAGCATCATAAACTTGCGTTTCATGATTAAATTTGGGGGGAGGTTATATATCATCAGAATCACCGGCCATGTGCCGTGAGTACTACTCTGAACTCCATGCGGGTTGATTCCATCGGTTACCAATGCAAGCCGTAGGTTTCTTGGTTCTTCACAGAACTCAGGGAACTCGTAATCAATTTTTTTCCATTAGGGGGCGTCGGCGGGGTGCCTAAGCTTGATGTCTTGAATCCTCTCATCTGCGTGCCATGTCAAAAGTCTTGCAACATCCACATTACTGTACATGTGCTTGAATCTTGGAATGATCGGAAAGTACCACAAGACTTTAGAAGGACTCTTACCTTTCTTTCCATACCGAGATGTGCTGCATTTAGGACACTTCTCCAACGACGTATACTGGTTCCGGAATAAAATACAGTCGTTGGGACATGCATGTACTTTCTCATATTTCATACCGGTCGACCGGAGAATTTGCTTTGCCTCATATGTTTTCGAGGGGAGTACGTTCCCTTCTGGGAGTATATCTCGCAGAGCGGATAGCAGAGCAGTGAAACTTACATCACTCCAACCGTATCGCGCCTTTAGGTTATACAATTTAAGCACCACACGCAATATGGTGTATTTACTGCATCCCACATACAGAGGCGTCTCTGCATCGCTCTTCAGTGCCTCAAACATTTCAGGATCCTCCTCACCCACCACATTCAACATTTCTTCAAGATCATCGCTCTCATCACACATGTCTGTGTCAACCACGTTTGAAGCGCTACTAACATCAGGTACCCGGTCTCCACCAGAACACTCATACGTCTCACCATGCTTTGTCCAACGTGTATAGGACGGATCGATCCCATGACAGAATAAATGGCCAAACAAGTCAAGAGGACGGAGAAGCTTTCCATACAAACACGACATATAGGGGCATACAATTCTGTTAGAATTCTCTTCATGCTCAGTGGCAAATTCAATGAATTCTTTTGCTCCATCTATATATTCCTTTAAACGTCGATCACAAGACATCCATTTCCGATCCAACATTATAACCTACTAAAGGAAAGTGGAAGTAAGATCGATGTGCATGACTTAATCATTAGGTAGCCACCTTACGATGTTACCTTATTTTTTAACAAAAATTCGGCAGCATAACGACTACAAAATGAACATTCCCAGGCTCAAGGCCCTATCTTTTTAATTAGAAATGGATAGCCCACAAAACACCAATCATTAACTCAGTAATTTTCCAGTAGTCATCAACAACAGAATTCACAGAGAATTTATACATATAGCATTAATGGGCACAATATCTACCATTCATGGATATTTTCAAATATTGCACAATTACTACCACATCAAACTTAGTTATAAGAGTTTAATGAAACAACAATAATATTATTCATAATTCAATGGAGGAAGGAAATTTAAAAGTATACCTTCTATGTGGCGAAGTCAATTAATAAAAGCTCTCAATCACACCGAACGTTTCTCACTTTTGGTCCCCCATTTTCGCCAACAAACTATTAGGCAATTGTAGGCTCCTATAAAAAATATTATGTAAACATAATTACAGTTATAGAATTTCATTTTAAGAAATAAAGAAATCAATCATACTATGACTATTTTTTGAATACATAAAGGCAAGCAAAAGCTTGAATTAAACTACCATTACATACTCCTACTATGACTATTAAAACTTATCAATTCATAAATAATTCGGTTTCTGTGGCCAAAATTCATTATACATGAGCTTAATTAGTACTAAAACACACTCTTTGTCATGGTAAATTGACAGCCATTGTTTTGAATATATGTACACTTATCATGGGAAATTGAAAAACACATTTGCAAAGCACATTATTTATAAGATCAAGCACAATATGAGTAAGTTCATGTTGAACAGAGGAAAAAAAACGATCTGAACACAGGGAAAAAAAGATCAAGAATAGCATAAATCACTCACCCATTACCATTATTAGTTCGATCTGAACACAGGGGAAAAAAGTTATTTCAAAACATCCGTCAAACTCAACATGCAACCCCATTATTAGTTCAATCTTGCTCCAAATTAAGTCTAATCAAGCTTTTAGTAAGTTCCAAACCGAAATCACCTTCAATGGCGTGGATGATGAACAATACCCACAATTCATATTATAGTATATCCAGAAGGTTTTGAATTTTTTTCAAGAAGTTTAAATCTGTCGGTGGCAAATGACTAATTGATCTAGCTATATAGGTTTTCAGTTTTGGATATCTTCAAGATTTAGCCCTATTATCCTATGAAATGCGAACTAATTTAATTACAAAAAAAATTCAATGGTTGAAAATTGTATATTTCTGTTACCCACAGTTAAATAAAAATAAATGGAAAGTTGGATCATTTAGCAGATATAATCCATTAAATGTTACTTTATTCTAAGAGGAAACTGGAAATAATACCATCAATTAATTGTTGGCGTGCGTGGTTGAACAAAAAAAATTGTTGGCGTTGTTTTTTTATCAGTGTACTATTATCTCACATCATAATTTAAAAAATCTGAAGTTGTTCATTCTCGATGTACTGTAATTTTTGCGAGAAATCTGACCAAATATACATGCATTCCCCAAATCAAAATCCCCATACCCCAAATCTAACCAAAGAGTAACCTTCCATTTACATGGTTCACAATTTTCGAAATCCCCATACCCTAAATCGAAGCTCAAACAGAAACTCTCAAATCAAATAAATGGAAGCACGAGAACGAAACTCACCTGATGAAGGATTCTTCGTCGTTCGCCGCCGAAATCACCACCAAAGCACAAGGACGAAATCTGGGTGAAGTGAACGTTGGGAGAAGAAGCGAAGAATGAGAGGGCCGAAGTGTTTGGGAGGGAACTGAAAAAATGGGGGAGAGGGAAATGGAAACTCACGCGGGTGTTTAACATGTCAGGCAAATAAAATAATAACTAAAAAGCATATCCCAACGCTTTTTAGGTATAAAGTGCTGGAATAGGTATTAAAAATTAAAAAAAAAACTGGGAGACTCAGAAATTATTAAATAATAAGGACAATGTTAAATATATTCAGGGGATTAAATATATTTGGGAATAGCCTATTCCAGCGCTTTTTACGTAAAAAGCACTGGAATAGGTATTAAAAATTAAAAAAAAACTGGGGGACTCAGAAATTATTAAATAATAAGGACAAGGTTAAATATATTCAGGGGATTAAATATATTTGGGAATTGCCTATTCCAGCGCTTTTTAGGTAAAAAGCGCTGGAATAGGTATTAAAAATTAAAAAAAAAAACTGGGGGACTCAGAAATTATTAAATAATAAGGACAATGTTAAATATATTCAGGGGATTAAATATATTTAGGAATGACCTATTCTAGCGCTTTTTAGGTAAAAAGTGCTGGAATAGGTATTACAAATTAAAAAAAAACTGGGGGACTCAGAAATTATTAAATAATAAGGACAAGGTTAAATATATTCAGGGGATTAAATATATTTGGGAATGGCCTATTCCAGCGCTTTTTAGGTATAAAGCGCTGGAATAGGTATTAAAATTAAAAAAAAACTGGGGGACTCAGAAATTATTAAATAATAAGGACAAGGTTAAATATATTCAGGGGATTAAATATATTTGGGAATTGCCTATTCCAGCGCTTTTTAGGTAAAAAGCGCTGGAATAGGTATTAAAAATAAAAAAAAATGGGGGACTCAGAAATTATTAAATAATAAGGACAAGGTTAAATATATTCAGGGGATTAGATATATTTGGGAATTGCCTATTCCAACGCTTTTTAGGTAAAAAGCGCTGGAATAGATATTAAAAATTAAAAAAAAAACTGGGGGACTCAGAAATTATTAAATAATAAGGACAAGGTTAAATATATTCAGGGGATTAAATATATTTGGGAATTGCCTATTCTAGATAAGGTTCAGAGAATTAATTTCAAAGGAAATCACCTATATAAAGACAAACCTGGGATGTAATTTAGACATTATTAAATAAAATAGATTATTTCAAATTAATCTTCTGGGGAGTGACCTATCCCAGTGCTTATAATTATTTAGAAAGCGCTGTGATAGGTCTTATGTACCTATACCAGCGCTTACGTTTGGTAAGCGCTGCTATTGTTGTGCTGCAATAGGACATTTCTGTAGTAGTGGTGATAGCGTTTGAAAGAAATAGTAGGACCCTTAATTCTTGTACTACTCACAAGACTTGGCACTTAAGGAAAAGGTTGACAATCAAGATATAATTAAATAAGAGCTCTATGTACATGTGCTAGACTTCAACATGAACACTAGGTAGATGGATATACTATGCATAAACTATAAAGTATCAGTTAGTATGTATTTTACAAAGCGGTGTCGTTTAGTTAAGTGTGGTTAAGCAGAGATATGCTATATATGTATGTATGGATGTATATAATCATTTTAATAGTAATATATATGACTTGGAACTCAAGTATATGCTTGAATTCCAAGAATACCTACAAGCTGTTGCAAGGAGTGTAAGTGTGTGGGTTGAGGTCACATTAAAAGCAAGATTTTGGTGATGGTTAATATATATTCTGCTGTGCTTAAAGCAATTGGCCAAGTGTCACAGCCCAAATCCGAGATGTGACTAGCGTATAGATTAAACACCAACATTACTACTAGTCTAGCTAGCCTGAAACAAAGGCCAAACCACACAACACAATTTATAATATATAAACTTATTCTGCTTCTTCATCTTTATTCTTCTATACTTTTATTTTTTAACACTGAAAGATATTTTAGTTTAAAGGTTCATTAAAAAAATAAACTTAAATATATGTTATATATATGGTATTGGAAATAGATGATGAATTTTTTGGAATGCATTTTATGTGGAAAGACAATTTAAATAGTATTTATATTTTTTTAAATTTTTAAAAGCCATAATATCTTACCCATGGTAATGTAAACGAACATTGGTATTGGTGCCTTTCTCTTTAAAATTTTTGTCTTACCAATATTATGTTGTTCCTTATATTATCAGATCATCTTATATATGAGTTGTTGCACAGGTAAATCAGGATTACTTGTCACTGATTACTTTCAATTTGTTCGTAGGCCCAAGTTAATTCTTTTTGGGGTAATTGATAGAAATTCATTAGAGCACTAATTGATCTGAATTTTTATTTGGATTATATCATAACTTTGATTAAAACTCATGCTGCTGCTTCACTTTTGGTGTTTATATACTCCCTCCCTCCGGTCCTAATTATAAGAGCCAGTTGATTTTTTTGGAAAAATTAAGGATGCAAAATACACCATTATGAATTGTTTATATTTTTCTTTTTTCCTCAAAACTAAGTTATTTTACTTATAAACTATCATATGATCTAATTACATTTCGCATATATTAGGATTTAGGGGTCTAATTTGCTTCCTTAATCTCCCCAAAAAAAGTCAACTGGCTCTTATAATTAGGACCGAAGGGAGTATATATATATATATATATATATTCGCGACAATGAAAGATATTTTTATTTAAAAGTACATTCTAACATTCAGTTGTCTTATTCCACATATTATCACTTCGTCATTAAATTGAGTTGCTTCACAGATAAATCAAGCAACAAGAATGGATATTGTCTTGACCTTTGTCGCAAAATGTGTGGAACCGATAGTAGACTATACTGTGAAACCAATTGCAAGGCAAGTGGGTTATGTGATTTTCTACAAACGCAATTTCAAGAATTTGAAGGATCAAGTTGCGAACTTGAAGAGAGTAAAGGACACTATCAGTCATGAAGTGGAAGCAGAAAGAAGAAATGGGCGACAAATTCGTAATGATGGAAAGAGCTGGCTGGACAGAGTGGATGAAATCATAGAAGCAGCAGAGCAACTTGGTGATGATCCACGTCATAGTAATGCTGCTTGCTGCAAGGGACCTTTTCCTGATTTAAAGTCACGACATCAACTCAGTAGAAATGCAAAGAAAATGGCTGCAAACATTTCTGAAGTAATGCAAGGAAAAGATAACATTTATCCACTAACGTTCTTGCCTAATCTAGAGGGAGTTGGCTCGGCATCTACAACAAGCAGTGACAAGCTTGAGTCAAGAAGGAAAATGAAGGAAGACATTGTGTTGGCTCTAAGAGACCCTAACTTAAGCCGAATAGGGGTATATGGGCTTGGCGGAGTGGGAAAAACCACACTTGTTAAGGAAATTGCTAAACAAGTTAAAGGTAGCGAGCTGTTTGATGAAGTTGTTATGGTTAATATATCCCAAGCCGCAGATCTTGAAAGAATTCAAGGTGAAATTGCAGATTTTTTGGGTCTTGGCTTTGAAGAGGCTACCATAGCTGGTAGAGCAGATCGCCTCAGGCAAAGGATTAAAAATGTGAAAAATATCCTTGTCATATTGGATGATATTTGGGCCATACTTGATTTAGATAAGCTTGGAATTCCTCCAAATGATTATAAGGGTTGCAAGCTATTGTTGACTTCTAGAAATCTAGATACTTTACAAAAAATGGATATTCAAAAACATTTCTTGATAGATGTTTTAAATGAAGCAGAAGCTTGGAGCTTGTTTGAAAATACGGTGGGTGATGTTGTTAAAGATGATTGTTTGCGTGAGGTGGCAAAACAAGTGGCCCAAAAATGTGCAGGCTTGATTGTTCTTATAGTGACAGTGGCAAAAGCATTAAAAAATAAAGATAATATTTATTCTTGGAAAGATGCCTTGAGCCAACTGAATACTGTTGATGAGGAAGGAATGACAGAGAAAATTTATTCGGCTCTGCAGTTTAGTTACAATCATCTTAAGGGGAATGATGTGAAGGAACTATTCTTACTTTGTGGAATAGTAGGTCCAACAATTAGTGTTGAATACTTGTTGAAATATGGTATGGGTTTGGGCATATTTAAGCATGCTTATACACCAAAAGATGCAAGACTAAAACTTCATAGGTTGATTGGTTGTTTAAAGGCATCTTGTCTATTGCTTGAAAACAATTCAATTGAGACGGTTAAAATGCATGACATTGTGCATGATATAGCAGTCTCAATTGCTTCAAGAGATCGACATGCTTTCAAAAAAGGAACGGGTGATGAGCTCAAAAAGTGGCCATCAAAGGAATTTCTTCAAAGATGCACTCAAATCATCTTAAAGTGGTGTCACATTCCTACGCTTCCTGAAAGGTTAGAGTGTCCTAATATTAAATTTTTCTACTTAAACTTGTCTAATGAGAATGAATCTTTAAGTGTCCCGCATTCTTTCTTTGAGGGAATGAAAAACCTCAAAGTGCTAGATTTGACTCAAATGCATTTACCTTCATTGCCCCAATCTTTTCATTCCCTTATTGACCTTCAAACACTTTGTTTGGATCACTGTACTTTGGGAGACATGACTAATATTAGAGCTTTAACGAATTTACAAATTCTCAGTCTTAAGGGATCATCTATGATAACATTTCCTAGTGAAATAGGACAGTTGACTCATCTTATAATGTTGGATCTGACCGATTCTGGAATTGAAATCTTCCCTTCCAACATTATATCAAAATTGACCAAATTGGAGGAGTTGTATTTGGGCAATACCTCCATCAAGTGGGAGCAAAAAGGATTAAATGAAGAAAATAAAAATGCTTCCGTCTGTGAACTTAAGCATTTGACAAACTTGATTGCTCTAGAAATTCAAACCAAAGAGGCTTCAGTTCTGCCAAGGGACATTATGTTTGATAAACTGGAAAGATACAAAATAGTGGTAGGAGATGTTTGGGAAGGGTCTGATAGTTATGGGGCCTCCAAAATGTTGAAGCTCAAACTTGATACTGTCATTCATTTAGAGCATTGGATTATAGAACTTATTAAAGGAGTGGAGGTTTTGTACTTGGATGAAGTAAATGGAATCTCTAATGTGCTTTACTATTTGAATGGAGAAGGATTTCCTGTCTTAAAACACCTTCACCTCCAAAGTAATGGGAATATTCAGCATATCATCAACCCAATGGAGAGAAAACCAAGCCATGTATTCTTCCCGAAGTTGGAGACATTAATACTTCAAAATCTCAACACATTGGAGAAGATATGTGATGGCTCATTTGTGAATAATTCATTTGCAAAACTTAGATCAATTAAAGTCCAGTGTTGTGACCAGATGAAGTATCTCTTCTCAGTGATGATGGTCAAAGCTCTTTGCCAACTTGTTGAGATTGAAGTTTCGGAATGCAATTCTATGAAGAAGATTGTGTCTATAGAAAACACTTCCCTAAACTCACAGGCTGTTGATGACAATATTGAGTTTTGTTCATTGCAATCCTTGACTTTACGATATATGCCAGCCATGGAGGATTTCTACTCTAGTTTTCTCACTTCTTCAACCACAACTAAGCAGAGATTAACATCATCTGCAAATGTTCCATCATCTTTTTTTAATACAAAGGTATTTGTTTTATTATTATATTGCATTTAACTGCTTGTGCATACACACATATACATGTTTGAACTGATAAGATATTATTATAAATACTAATGAAGACGTAACATATCAAATTTAGTTTTATTAGGAAAATTGTTTTTACGTTTGACCAATATATATGTGCATGATGTGGATTACTGGATTAATAAATTCTAAAACCAAAATATCAAAATTTTCAACATTTTCTCTGTTCTTACATTATTTTAGTGTTTTTTCATCCTTGTATCACGCTTGACTTACTAATGGATGAAAAGAAATTCACAATCACTCTAATCATGTATGATAAGTGCTAAATTGAAATGAATATAGGATGCGTTATAACATAAAATTATAGATAACTTTCACATCTGTTAAAGTATAACCTATTTTATTCTTCAACGGATTTCTACTGATAGACTCTACATAATATTTTAATCAACAAACACTTTTAAGTGTTGTCTTATAATATGAGCAGGGCATATGCTTTTGGGCCAAATAAGATCAATAACAATATTATTTATTGTTAGTTTATTAATTCTTGATATATTCATCATGCTTCTGCAATTTATTTATTTTATTCATTTACCACAATGAAAATTAGAATTTTTTTTAAACAGGTTAAGTTTTCTACTTTGGAGACTCTAAAGTTGAGTTCAATCCATTTAGAAAATATTTGGCAAGAAGATCACCTTTGTGTAGCCAGCTCTTTTTACAAGTTGGCTAACCTGACAATTGAGGAGTGTAATGGCTTGAAGTATTTATTCTCATCTTCTATGATTGGAAATTTTCCAAACCTTAAGGAAGTTGAAGTAAGAGAGTGTGAGATGATGGAGCAGATAATTGGTCCAGAGGGGACAAATGTCACTTCAATGGAAGAGGTTATAACTTAATGATATGACTTGAGCATATTAGATCATATTCAAATAAATTCTGAGTCATTAAAGATCAAATATTTTTTTATTGTTTATTATATGGACTTATGAATTTGAATTGTGCATTGCATCACAGATTGGGCGTCCAATATTGGAGAGAGTTGTAATAAGCAACATGATGAGATTAAAGAAAGTATGGCACTCCCAATTTCAAGGGTTGAAGACTATGGAGGTTAATAATTGTGAGAAATTAGAGAATATTTTTCCATCTGATATTCACACATCGTTTGGAAGAATGGAGACATTGAAAGTAAGTGATTGCGGCTTAGTGAAAGAGATATTCCAATTACCTGCCACAGAAATCAATATTGAAGAAGACACACAATTGAAGAAACTCCACCTACTTTGCTTGCCCAAGTTGAAACAAATATGGAGTAAGGATCCCCAACGGAATTTTCGCTTTCATAATCTCCAAGATGTCCATGTTGAAGATTGTGTAGACTTAGAATATCTCTTCCCATTTTCAATAGCCATGGATCTTCCCCACCTCGAAACACTCAAAGTGGATTCTTGTGAGATGAATGAAATTGTAGGAAAGAAAGAGGGACCCATGGAGGAAAAAGCCATATTTCACTTTGATCGATTATTCTCCTTGGAGATTTGGAACATGCTTCAACTTGATAGGTTTTATGGTGGAAGTCACAGTTTAACGTGCCCATCATTGAGAGAGTTATGGATCCGCAACTGCGTAAAATTGAGGTTAATGGGGAGACAGAATACAAGTAACCACAAAAAGAATGCTGATGACCAAAATCCATACATCTCTATGCAAGAGCCTCTCTTCATAATTGAAGAGGTTTGAACCATCCATCAGATGTTTGTTGTTCTCAGAAATATCTAACTTGTTATAAAACAATAGTTTTTTCATTCAACTAGTTCATACATCTTAACCTTCTAATATAGTTCATGGAAAACAATTATTACATGGTTTAAAGGTCAGAAACATTCTAGGACATTTCATTTTCCATATGAAGCATTCTATTTTCAATAAAAAATTAATATATTTCAAAAAATTCTAAAATTTTAAGAAGAAAAATGTATGGAAATTTTACGTGATGTTTATTGCTTTTTGGTTATATAGCCTGATAGAACCTAACTGATTTGTGTTTTGTGCCTGTTTGTGCGTGGTCAAATAGTTCTTATTATTTTCTTTTGCTGTAGAAACATTTCTTATTGTTAATTTGTTCTTATGTGTAACAGAAAATTAATTATGTTATGTTTCAGGTGATTCCAAATTTGGAACTATGGTCAGTAAATAACGAGGAGGCCGTAATGTTGTTGCAAGACCCACAATGGAAGGACATGTATCTGAGTAAATTGAAGGATCTTCGACTGTCTGATTTTGCAGAGGATGAAGTAGCTGCAACTTTTCTAAACTCGATTGTGCAGAAGGAATCTAACATCAAAACTCTAGTTGTTCAATGTAGTTCCTTCAAAGAGATATTCCGAGACAACAGAGTTACATATAAGGAAGACAACAACAAAATTAACACCAAGCTTGAATATTTAAGGTTACATCATCTGCAACTGCAACACATATGTAGAGAAGGATGCAAGATAGATCCAATTCTTGAGGCTCTTGAATATTTATATTTGACAAAATGTGCAAACTTGAAAACCTTGGTTCCATCCTCTGTCACTTTTCCCAACTTGACATATTTGGAGATCACCAAGTGTGATGGATTGATAAACTTAATTTACTCATCAACTGCTACAAGTTTAGTCAATCTGCAAGGCATAACATTAAAAGAATGCAAATCACTTGAAGAAATAGTGACGCAAGTGATGAACGAGGAAAGAGATGAAATTGTATTCAGAAGTATGAGAACTTTAACATTGGAATGCTTGCCAAGACTCAATAGTTTTTCATCAAGCCCCTGTTTCTTCAGGTTTCCGTTGTTGAAGAAAGTTGTTGTGAGGGAATGTGCAAGGATGAAAACCTTCTGTGAAGGAGCAACAAGCACACCAATGCTCAAAAAGGTAATATTAAAAGAGGGGAAAGATAAAGAATGGTGTTGGGAGGCTGACTTGAACGGAACAATAAAAAAGATCTATGTGGATAAGGTATGTTATATTCCTTTTAAATTTCATAGTGTCAAACAGATTGTAAAATCCTGTTGTTTAACAAATCTTCATTGTCATTCTATTTTAACTAACACTGTTAATTTCTTGGCTTGCAGATTTCATTCCGTACCCTGGAGCATCTTGAGCTATCATTGTATCATGAGCTAAGAGACTCTTGGAGCAGTCTTGTGTTGAGAACGGAATATTCTGTAATTTGAAATCTCTAGTTGTGGAACAATGTGACTTCTTATCACATGTTCTTATTCCTTCAAATCTGCTAAGAGCCTTGGGAAACTTGGAAGAAATTCAAGTAAGAGACTGTGATTCATTAGAAGTTGTGTTTGAATTTGATATTACAAGAGAAGAGGCAATATCTGAGAAAGCGGCGAGCCATCTGCGAAATATTTGCCTATTTAATCTGCCTAAACTCCAATCCATATGGAAACCGAGCCTTGAAAGAAAAGGGAAAGATGATGCAGTTGCTAAGGTATGGTTCGGTATATTTCATAAAGATGAAAGTGCTATTGTTATACTCTTCTATTGTTTTTTATGTTATCAATAGGTTTCAAATATTCTATTTGTTCTTTTAAAACGTATCTGAGCTATTAATTCTCGAAAGTTTTGTTTTTATGCGTTGCTTTCAATAATTATAATTAAAGCGTAGAAAAGTAGTCAATAACCCCTTTTAATCATCCGACATTCCTTTTTGTTTAAATTAACTATAGTTAATGTAAACTGACCGGATAGATGTTCAACTGCCAAAAGCCAAGTTTTGTGAGAGAAAACAATGTGACAGAGTAGCAAACCATAGAATACATTTTAAACAAGTTTGAAACTCAACATGGGGTTAAGTTAGGAGGCATGTATATATTTTGAAAAGGAGAATGCAAGGCACGCTCCAGAGAACTCTGGAGCTAAGAGCCCTGGGGAACTTGGAAGAAGTTCAACTAAGAGACTGCCTAGACTCAAATAAATATGGAAACCAAGCCTTGGAGGGAAATGAGAAAAGGATGTCGTTCAAATCCAACATCAACAACCTCTGTCTTTTACTGCTAAGGCATGGTTGGATATCATTCATAAGGATGAAAGTGCTATAGTTATACTCTTCTAATATTTTCGATGTTATCAAAAGGTGTTTGATATTCTATTTGTTTTTGAAAACATACCAAGTAATTAATTCTAGAAATTTTTGATTTTATATTTAGTTTTGAATACTTATAATTAGTAAAAGTTGTCAATAACTCATTTGATAATCTTTTATTCCTTTTAGTTTTAAATAATTATAATTAATTCAACAATGACTGGATTGGTTTTCAACCACCAAAAGCCTAATGTGACAGAGTAGAAAACTGTAAAATACATTTAAATAAGTTTTTTAACTCAACAAAACGAGAAGGCTGATCTTTAAAATCAACAACACGCAATTGGTCACATTTTGGGAACAACAACTTTATGTATTTAGTCACATTTTTCTCTGCCAATTAGATTAGGTTTAAGGAGTCAATAAGCTCTGGAGAATAGCTTAGTAGAGCAGTTGGCTGTTGAATCTCAAATAAGTTCAAATAGCTTTTACAACTTACCGAATACATTTTACATTTCTGTGATTTTGCCTAAAACAGAGTCTAATCAAGTTTTGCATTTATTTCAATAAAAATTATTCCAACTATAGTTTATCATTAATTGTGAAACTGTTGAGTTTACTGCAGGTTCTTCTACCCAAATTGGAAACAATAATAGTAGAAGACATGAAAAACTTGGAGACGATATGGCACCCAATCATAACTTCGAATTCCATGGGCAGCTTCAAGACACTGAAAGTGAAAAACTGTCATAAAATTGAGCATTTATTTCCAAAATATATGCACGAAGCATATACAACTCTAGAAACATTGGAGGTTGAACATTGTCACTCAATGCAGGAAATTTTCCACTTAGGTGTCGATGATATTTGCAGTGGAGATCATACAGCACAGCTCAAGAATTTAACCCTACTTAGATTGCCAAAGCTGAAAAAAATTTGGAGCATAGATCCTCAATCAAATCTTCCCTTCAAAAGTCTGCAAATTGTGCGTGTTCAATACTGTTATGATTTAGAGTACCTTTTTCCGTTCTCCATAGCTAAGAACCTGCCTCAACTTGAAACAATTACAATAAATGATGCTTGGAAGATGAAGGAAATTGTTTCCAAAGGAGATAAGCCCTTAGATAATCCTGTCGAATTTGCGTTTAATCAACTAACCTCAATGGTGCTTTGGAATTTACAAGATTTGCAGGGATTTTATGCCGGAAATCACAGTTTATCTTGTTCACTGATGAATGAATTAAATGTATTCAATTGTAAGAAATTGAAGGTGTTCAAGGCACAAGGAACACGTGTTATGAGTAGCCAGGGAAGGCTTTCTGATGGCAGCAATCTCCAACTCTCGGTGCAACAACCTCTTTTCACACTCGAAGAGGTATGCCTCATTTTTTATACAACAGAAGAGTGAAATCTTAATGCTTGTCCAAAGGTTGTCAATATTGTTCAATTATGTATGCAATTGATCATTGGCATGTTAAAAATTCTTGACTATAGTATTACCATTGTCAAATTTACTTGTATTATTAAATTGCTCAGGACTAGGAACAATCTTCGCCAGCAAAAAACTTGCAACCTTGTGCATATATAGTAAATAACTGAACAATCAATGAACTAATTTACTGGTTTGAGGTTTCTCTGGACAAGGAAAAAATGAAAGGAAGCTTTTTATCTTTGATATTTTCACTCCCACTCTACAATGAAACTGGGATTCATGCACTAATTGTATGATATAGGTCATTGATAAGTTGGAGAAGTTCGCCCTATCCGGTGAGCATTTTCGCATTATATCTCAAGGACACTTTTCTGGGGAACACTTCAAGAAACTCACAGTTCTTAGATTGCTAGAGTTTGAAGATGACCAAATGACTTTCCCATATTGGTTTCTACAAAAGATGCCCGGCCTTGAGCATATCTTTGTGGAATGGAGTTCTTTCAAGGAGATATTTCCAGATGAAGTACTTATCCATCCGGAAGGAAAAATTGAGAACACAACACGAATAAAAAAGTTGACACTCAATATGTTGCAAGAACTCCATCATATATGTAAAGAAGGATGCCAAATTGACCCGATTATTGAAATTCTAGAATACCTAGATGTGGATGAATGTTCAAAGTTGAAGAACTTGGTGCCTTCTACTGTAACCTTCAATCACCTTACATATTTAGAGATCCAAAATTGCAACGGACTGATTTATTTAATTACCTCTTCAACAGCAAGAAGTCTGAACAAGTTAACAACTTTGAAGATTAGAAAGTGTGACTCAATTGAGGAAATTGTGGCGGGAAAGGAAGGGGATAGCATAAATGAAATCACATTCAACAAACTACTAGTTTTGGAACTTGATAATTTGTCAAAACTCCAGGTGTTTTGCTCTGGTGACTACTTGTTGAAGCTTCCGTTGTTGGTGAAACTTGTAATAAGGCAATGCCCAAGAATGACTGGCTTTTCTACGGGGGAGACAAGTGCACCAATGCTTCAAAAAATAGTGACAGATGATGAAGATGGAAAATGGTGCTGGGATGGAGATCTTACTAAAACAGTCAACAAGATGTTTCATGATGTGGTACGTTTTTTATTTACTGAAACTAATAATCATAGCATGAAGAGCGTCAGAATGTCGTTTCTAAGCGATGTTCTCTTGTCACAATTTCTTTTTCATATATTATGAAAGTTATTTGCAAATAATGGCAAATTTATTGTGTGAAGTGGTTTGATGTTTGTGTACCTGGTATGTTTTAATTTAAGGAAAAAAATTCATGTAGACATGGAGAATATATAATTATTCGTTCTATATAGATTCAATCAATTTTTTTTATTTGACAAACAAAAAGAAAACATCATTTCATTACAAGAAAAATAAACTTTTATTGTTTCAATGGATAATTTAAATATAAAATCAAAATTCATCTAGGGAAAATGACCAAAAAAAAAAACCTTCCAAATTTCAAAACCCCAATAACTATTTTAATATAGGTATTAACAATCATCAATAACTTAAAATCACTATTTGGGATTTTGAAATTTGGAAGTTATTTTTTTGTTATTTTCCCATTTATTCTCAATCTGACACATTTTAAAAGTTATCGAAATGTGTTAAAACATAAAAAATCATGAAAAGGCTTTTGTATAATTACACATTTCCACTAATAAATTATCATTAGTGTGACTGCTTGAACTTCTGTCATTCGATATTTGTTTTAAAATTTGAAATGTTCATATTATTTAAATAAAGTATTCAAATTCCATAGATTTTAAATATATAATCTAAATGTATCTATCCAAACACATTCTAAAAGTAATTTAACTGCGGTAACATGTAAAATAAACCAAGAAAATGAGTTTGCTTTTTTAATTAATTCTGTCAGTTGTTAATAACTACGTTAATCATGAGATATGCGTCAATCTTAGCCAATACATTGTTTTAATGCCCTTTCATTATCTCCTACCTTGATGATCATTTGTATAGGTGGCATTTAGCACCTTCAATTATTTGGAACTTTCTGAATATCCAGAATTGGAAGAATTATGGTATGGCCCAGTTGGGCAGAAAATATTCTGCAATTTGAGGCACCTGGTGGTGCGTAAATGTACATTCTCATCCAACATGCTTTTTTCATCAAATTTACGTCAATTGTTGTATACATTAGAGGAACTGGAAGTAGCAGGGTGTGATTCATTAGAAGCAATATTTGATGTAAAAGCATTGGATGACAAAGCAATGGATTCAAAGAAAGTTAGTGGGTTGAAGAAATTGACACTCTCGGAGCTTCCAAATTTGAAACACATATGGAATAGAGAAGCAGAAGAAATAATCAGTTTTGGAAATTTACAGATTGTGAAAGTTGACAAGTGCCAACACTTGAAATATTTGTTTTCTGTCTCACTATGCCATGACTTGAGGCAACTTGAGGAGCTTCACATTGAGTCTTGCGGTGTTCAAGAAATTGTTTCATTCAAAGCAGGACCAGAGGACCTTGAGTTTGATTTTCCTCGGTTAATAAGTTTGGTGCTATGGAATTTGACGCAGCTCACTAATTTCTGTCCAAAAAGATATACTCTAGAGTGTCCTTCACTGAAGGAATTAAATGTTCGTGGATGTGAAGAACTTCAAATATTTGCGTTTGACGATTTGAATCCTCAACCGCTTGCTGACATTGATTTGCAAATGAAGCAAGCTTTGTTTAACATTGAAAAGGTATGCACTCCTTTTTTAATGATTTAATTTGTCTGTCTATAATTTCATTTTTTTTCTAAACAAAGAATACTTGATTGTAAAGAACTATAACTATATATGTAGCTTGTGAAAACAAAACAAAACAAAAAGTTTTTTTTTTGGACTTGTTAGTTGTTTTTATGATAAAGGGAACAAATTACATTTTGGCTTTTCAGGTGTCCCAAAATTTGGAGGAGTTACCATTAAATAAAGATGACACTATGAGGATATTAAATGGCAACTATGGCAAAAATCTCTTTAACAACATCAAAAGGCTTCGTTTGCAACAATTTCAGGAAACTCCAATTAAGTTTCTAAATGCTTTGATACAAATATTCCCAGCAACAACCACACTTCAAGCCCGCTGCAGTACTTTCAAAACACTCTTTCCTTCAAAAGAAGTTGGTCTTTGTAGTATTGAAAGCCACACCCAAATTAAAACATTGTGGCTATATCAATTGGAGCAGCTTGAGCATATATGGAGTGATGATGAGTCAACATCACATCCACTCATTCAAAACCTTGAATATCTGCATGTATATAAATGCTCTAGGTTAGTAAGACTGGCACCACGTTCTGCATCCTTCAAAAACTTAACTTCCTTAGAAGTGGAGGATTGCAATGGGCTTACATACTTAATGACATCTTACACTGCAAAAAGTTTGGTCCACCTCACAAGTTTAGAAGTTCGCAATTGTGGGATGCTAGATGAAGTTGTGATGCCAGATAAAGGAGAACCAGAAGAAGATATCATATTTGAAAGCTTGAATTATTTGGAACTAACTGGTTTATCAAGTTTAAAAAACTTTTGCTCTGGAAAACCCACCTTCATATTCCCATCTTTGGTGACATTAGAAGTGACTGGATGCCACAAAATGCAAAGTTTCTCATATGGAGTCATCATTGCCCCATTTTTGAAATTGGTAAAAGTGGAAAATGGAAAGAAACGTTGGCAAGAGGACCTAAACACCACTATTGTGCAGTTTTTCATAGACAAGGTATGTATGTCAACAAAATAAAGTCGAAAACTACTTATCCCTTCTTATCTTCTTGTCTTTCATTTCTGTCTCCCCATCAGGTGATAAAATATGCTTGTCTGTCTTTGATCTTTGTCTGGAAAAACTATAGAATAATACTTGGACACTGTAATTTACTGTAATTTAGTAACAAAAATTGTTCATAAAATATTTATCGGTGATTTGAAAATTTTTTTGAACAAAAATTAGTATTTCTTTCCTATAGAGTTAATTGTCCAAGACGCACATGAATTCTCACATCATGATAGAATTCTGGTTGCATAATTATTGATTCAGACAAAACTACTTAAATTTAAATGTGATTTTAGTGTCATAATATGATGTTTGCTTGCCTGCCTCAATTAGGCAATTGGAGAAGAAGTTATAGGTGACTACAAAGAATCTTCGAGTAGCAATATACAAAGTAGTCAAGTGCATCAAATGATTGCGAGTACAAGCAGAGCATTAAGCTCTGAGGAGCATGAATCAAAATCAAACGCTGATGATATTATTGATCAAGGGAAGCAGGAAATGCACAAACTTCCTACTCCACACGCAGGTACTGATTTAGACTGTCTCGCATTCTTCGTTTATTCTTAAATAATCATTATATTTTATCATTAATTTTATTTCCATACAGATTTTAGTTGTTTTTGTTACCATGTTGTATTCTATATTTATAAAAAATTAGAAGATATTATATTAAAATAATAATCACATGATCCAGAAATGCTTTTCTACAAGAATTTGACCGATTAAACTGCAAAACTCTGTTGTAGCTTAAAACAGAGCAACTTTTTTAAATCTCTATATAATTAAGAATTTTTCCCACAAAATATGAATCATTTTTTTTTTCTGAATTCCATTTTTACTTGTTTATGTAGCTATTGATGCTTCACCATCACAAGCTTTAGAATCCGACACCTCATCAATCCAAGATGAAGGTACTATATAGTAGTTTTCGGCTTCCAATTTTCGTAAATGATCTAAATTTTTTGTTTATTTTTTGCTATACATCATGGCATTTTAGTCCTGACCATATTATTGACTATGAGGTATTCGATCATGAGTGAGCTAAAATCTACTAGAAAAGGAAGACGACTCAAACATCTAAGTGTTAATTTATAATCAAGCCACAACTTCTAAACTTATTGACAATAAAAGAGGAATGCGTTTTTCCTTTTTATATTAGATAGAACTAATTTACTTTTATTTTTGCAGAATAGTGTCATTTTGTGTAATGATGAGTTTTATTTTTAATAAAAAAATCAATTATTTAGGTCTTCAAAATCAAGAGATGTATGAGATTAGCTTTGAAAAGCCATTGGTTCAATCAAGCAAACTTGCGCCGAGCACTACCATGGTATTTGATGCAGGTACTTGCTTAGTACTTTTTGTTTTATTAATTTTTTTTTTTAAATTGGGATGCACAAGATAAATCACAGGATTTACAACTTTAGCCAAGTGAACATTTGCTTGTCCCGGCCCCCCCATCTATTATAAATGATGGCGAAGAAAGTAGTATTGCATTTTGAAGGAACTAGTTTTACTTATTTTACTGCAAAATCTATATTGTTAAGTTTTTTCTGTTCTTTTCTCTTAAAAATCAACATGGTTATTTAGAAACAGCCATTAAAAAACCATTGGTTTAAAATGCAGAAGACATGTTAATCCCTGCATCAGTTCAACACATAGGTATTGATTAGTGCATTTTATACATTTTAGAAGGAAAAAATTTTATGAAACTTGTTTTGTGGTCTCTAAATTTGCCAACTATTCTATAACTTATTTATTATATTATTGGTACTAACTTTTTATTGAATTGATTAAAATCAACTAGAAGAATCACATGACTCAAATGTTCATCTTGGTGAGAATTGGTTCAGACAAGCCACAACTTCTATTGCTGCAGATTATAAACAAGGTAATATTTTCTTTTTTACTTGTGAAGGGGGGAAATTATTTAAATTACCTTTCCAGAATATTGTGTTATTCTATTTTCTAATTTTTTTAGGAAATTGTTTTTCTAGATGTTGTGACTCAAGAGACATATGAATCCAATAAGACGTTCTTAGTTCATGATGCCCAAAATGTATTGGATCCTACCATGGTTGATGATACAGGTACTGGAATTATATTACTTTTGTAGTCTCCAAGTTGTCAAAGAGGAACAAATACTTGTAGAATTTGTTCTTCATATTTTAGGTTTCAATAGTCTACTTTATTTTACTTCCCATTCATAATTCATTCTTTTTAGTGGGAATATCCCTTTTATAAATTAATGAATTTTTCTAATGTTCTGTCATGTGACTTGAAATCACTTACGAAAATCAGTTGACCCAGAAATAATTCTTGGGAACAATTTGTCCTGCAAAACTACAAACTATGAAATAGTTGAAAACAGAGCAGGTAAGGCTTTTTAATCTTTTCACAAAAAAGAAAATAACTTTTATTTTGTTAACAATACATGAGTCACCCAGCTATTCCATGATTTTAATTTCCTTTTAACTGTCTAATCAGCTATTGATCCAGCTCCTTTACAAGCTTCGTCTTCATCAATAACACCAGTGGCAGATTTTTGCAGTAGCTTTAAGGAGTTGGACAAATTTCTTATTCCACATACAGGTACCGATTAAGACTGCCCTGTATTCTTTGTTCATTCATAAACAAGTGAACCTTATTTTATTATTGCTCCAGCCTCATGTTATGTTCTATATTTATTTAGATATTCACAGTGAAAAAGTATGTAAAATCGTTGAAACGCACCTGGACAAAGCAAGTCAAAACACATCAGATCTTACAAAAGTTGATGCAGGTACTGACCTTGTTATACAATGCTATTGGTTTCATTTATTTGGAAGGAGGTAATTCATTAGTATTTTGCAACAAAACATATTGTCTCTCTCTCTCTCTCTCTCTCTCTCTCTTTTTATAAAAAAAACACTAGTTTATTCAGTTATTTAGATTCTAAAGATACATAAAACTACCAAGAAAATTCAATTATTGTTTGCCACATATTGTAACAATAATTTGGCCTTAATTTCTTTCACAGGGTTGATTCTTGCAAGAAGGCATCAAGACTCGTTAGGTATTGGGAGGCCTCTGGCTCAGGTTACTCAAGATGCCTCCAGCACTTCTACAAATCAAGATACAGGTATTAAGACCGTCTTCCATAAACAATAAGATGTTTCTTTAAATTTAATTTGGCCTTAATTTCTTTAACATGGTAGACTCTTGCAAAAACCATGTTTCATTCTTTACCTGTTTATTTGGCTATTTATATTGAATGAGTGCATGAAAATTGTATATGATGCAGGTAATGATACTGTTTTAACAATTGCGACTGAGTAGTGATTACTAAATTGCAAACTTGTACTGTTTGCGAGTTGTATAATAAGCACCAAATGATTTAATATTGCTCTTGAAGATGGAATGATTCAATCATAAAATAGTTTATGGTTTATTAATTCCGTTTGCAAATTGAATGTACGAGATGGATCACAGGATTTACAACTTCATCTAAGTGAAAATTTACACGTCCAAGCCATAACATCAATTTAAAAGTAATATTGCTTTTCGAAGGAATGAAATTTATTTCATCTCTTTGCAAAATCTGTTCTATTCTATTTTCTATTTTTTTCCTCTCAAAGATAAACATGGTTATTCAGATATTGGGACCAAAGGAAAGCATGAAAACATTCAAAGACCGTTGTTTCATATTGCTGAAGACATGTCGATCTTTACCTCAGTACAGGACATAGGTACTGATTAGTATATTTTATACATTTTTGGAAGGAAAAAGTTATGAATATTTTGCCAAAATGTTCTCATTCTGTTTTTTCCTTTTTAATTTGTTTTGTTTTGCTTATTTGTGTAGCCACTGGGACTCATGTGACACAAAACACATGGGACATTGCCATAGTACAGAAGAAAGGTTTAGTTTTATGAATCTTGTTTTGTTGTCTCCAAATTTGCCATCTAACTATTCTATACCTTTTTTATTATATTAATGATCCTAAATTTTTGTTGTATTAATTGAAACCAATTAGAAGAATCAAATGATGCTGATATTCATCTCAGTAAGAATTTGTTCAACCAGACCATAACTTCTATGGCTGAAGACTACAAAGAAAGTAATGCATTTTTTACTTGACGAGGAAAATTATTTCAATTTTTTCCAAAATCTTGTGTCATTCTGTTTTCTAGTTTTTCTAAGAAGGATTTTTTTTTTTTCAGCTGTTGGATCTCAAGAGAAGTGTGAATCCAAGAGGAGGTTTTCAATTCATGATGCTCAAAATGTATTGAGTCCTACCACAGTTTACCATTTAGGTATTGATATCATATTAGTCTCCAAGCTGCCTTAAAGGATCAAATATTTGTGGATGTTATTCCTTAAATTTTTTTTGCCTTTCAACTTCCCAAAGTAATTTATTTTTACAATTGTTTCTGTCATTTTGTTCTCTAACTATTTACTAAACATATCTCTTTGCATATTTTTACTCTAGAGAGGAATGAGGCTACTGATAAACCTTTAATTCAAACAACTCATGGAGCACACAGCTCTGCTATAACACAAGATTTAGGTTGTAATCTTGTTTCATGGATCTTTGGCCTAATACTCTTGTTTGAATAATTACTTGTTATAACTTTTTTATTGTGTCAACTGAAATTTATCAGAAGAATCACATGCCTCAAAAGCTCATCTTGGCAAGAATTTCCTCAACCAACTGACACGCTTTGCAATTGATGCCAAGAAATCAAGTAATAGATTTTTTACTATTTTGAAAGAAAATACTTAAGCTATATACTTAAAACATTCATGTCTAAGTTTTTTCAATATTTGTTTAGCAACAAGAACTCAAGAAATAGATAACACTATTCAAACTGACCAAGACGCAGAGAGCCTTGCCACAACAAGAAACACAGGTTCTTATCTTGTACTTTATCTTTTTTTTAACTATTAATTAAATTAATTAATAATTCCATCATGATGTTGATTAACATCTATCAGAAGAATCACATGATTCATTCATTGAGACTAAAGAGAAGTCGGACACCATCCTGAAGCCTTCAAGTCCAACTACTCAAAATGTACATAACTCTGCCATTATTCCTGATGCAGGTACAAAATTGTATTTGGTTTGCAAGATCCAATTAATCTAACACAAATTAATAACGCAATAATGCATTTATTTTAGCAAGAGAACATTTTATTTCATTTTTTCAAAATTTGACTCTTCATAACTTCTGATTTCAAGCAGCAATAGATCTATTACCTTCAAAAGCTCCAGAACCTGTGACTTCATCAATACTAGAATCGAATGCTTATAGTGATGAAAAGTGGTTGATTGACATTTCCAAACAAAATTTGCCATATTTGGAGGCTGGGTTAAAACGTCATCCTCACGTTCTTGATTGGTTCAAAACAAAGCGACGAAGAGCATTCACTGCCTTATTCGCCGAAGTCACTAGCATTTTGAGGACCACTCGAAGATGCGACTTGACAGAGGATGATCGAAACTACATCAAAGAGTGTTGTGCTGCCTTAAAAGCAGTTGGTTTTGATGCTTCTTGGCTCAGTTACGTGCATGGTTGCATTGAGAGGTGTGGCGATGGAGATGAAGTCAAGAGAAAGCTTGAGGAGACTAAAACTAAAGTTTTCACTCTTAGAAATGAGTTAGCTTCTGCTGAGGCATCCTTAGTATCTTTGCAAGAGGAGGCGAGTAGGCTCCATAATTTTCTTGAGTCATGAAGGTCATTCATGAACCTCATTGCTTGGCCTTGGATGGTTCGATACAAGAAGTCAAAATTTGTTTGCTTCTTCTATTGTGTGATGGTTCGTGTTTCATCCGGTGCACATTAAAAGTAATTTGTCATTTGTATCAGATTCAGTTGTTCTGTATGTTAAGTATTCGAAGAATTGCCATTTCTATATCATTAGTATGAAAGACTATTTGAACTACTTGGTTTTGGATTGTGGTATTGGAGGTTGGTTTTAAGTCTAAAATAAGAGAACATATTTTGTATTTTCTTATTTTTTCTGTTCATTAGGTGCCTTTCTTTTCCAATTTATATCAAGGTAGGATTTATATGCCTCATTAAATTATCTTGGATTTTGTAATGATTATATATTTATATATATATATATATATTGTTACAGAGCAATAGCATTGCATAGGTATCAACCATTGATTTTGAATTTGATTACAACTCTTCAAATGAAGTTTAATTATTCTAAGTTCATTTCTAAGCTACTGAAATCTTCTCTTTCAAATCCAGAAACAGAAAACAGGTAGGCCAGGCTCTGATAAATTCTATAATGGCATCCAGGTCCACCTTTTAGAAAAATTTTCATAAAACCAATATTGATGGGATAGTGTAAGTATTGTTCAGCTTGAAGTTGTCGAAATTAAAAATTGTCATTTTCCTAATGCACATTAAAAAATTTGACTATGGCGTCCAGGTCCACCTTTTAGAAAACTTTTCATAGAACCAATATTGATGGGATAGTGAAAGTATTGTTCAACTTGAAGTTGTGGATATTAAAAAATTGTCATTTTCCAAATGCACATTAAAAAAAAAATCATAATCTTTATTGTCTGCTCCTTCCTAACAATTGCAACAATAAATGGAAGGTACATAAACAACTTCGAGAAGTTGTCCTTCTCAACTTTAAGTTGCTATTTCTGAGTTCCTCTGTTCAATGGAAACAACAGAGGATTCTTTTTTTCCCATTTTCTGCTAATGTTATTGCCTAGTAGGTTCTTTTAGAACACAAGAGAGGTGTTTTTTTATGTGTTCATCAAAAGAAAAATTGAAATATGAAATTGCAGTGTTACTGTGAATTCTATGAAAAACAGAACAAAGTAGAGAAGTGAAGAAGTTGCTCTTGTCACATTATTATTTATTTCTAATTTAAAAGCATCATTTTCTATTACCAAAATGTCAGTGCAGGCTGTTTGATCTATTTGCCATCTCAACTTTTTCCTCATTCACCTGCCTTTCCTTATAAATCTAGGCAGCTATTTACAAACATTAAAGAGATCCATATTTTTCACTTTTGTTCTTAATTTTAAACGAAAAGTTCAAACCTTTCTGTTCTTCTTGAAGACTTTTTTTTTTTTTTGGGCCAAATTCTTCTTGAAGACTTGAAGCTATGAGAGATATATTGTCACTTATATAAATAAATTAAAGCATAGCGAAATATGTAAAAAAATCCAAAATAAATATTTTTATAAAAAAAATGCTTATTTGAGCTGCATTATGTGACACTAAGTGCACACAAATTCAATTAGATAAACATTATTTTGTGTGCTATGAATGCATATTTACTCCATCTAGCCAAGAGATGAAACCAATTATTTCATATTTGAAAGTAGTGAATGAAAGTACTTTCTGTAGAGATCAAACCAAAGTAATTGACACTGAGATTGAGTGTGCATCATCTCAGCACTGAAAATTATTTTAATTCAAATGTTTATTCAAACAAAAAACAAATGATAATTTTAGAATGCATTTTCGATGGGAAGACAACAAATATGGTATTTGTATCTTTTATGTTTTAAAAAGTTATAACATCTTACTTGTAATATCCCAAAAATTTCAAAAGCTCCTAAGTAGCTAATTGACGAACATTAAGAAAGTTAGTAGAAGTCAATTTGGGCCTCAAGAAAATAGAGATATTTTTATATTCTAAAAGTGGGACTATTAATTAAATTAAGGGTTCAAAACAGTCAAAGCTTATAGAACAAGTTTGGAAAGAAAAGGTTAATGTATAAAGCCTTGATAAGCAAGCTTGTGATTAAAGATAATTTAAATCACTAAGTCCTTAATTGCACATTTAGTTAGAGAATTAGCACTAAAAATAATTGAGCATAAATATTGTCCCTACATCCTCTTCTATTCATAGGAAATGCCACATTAAAGTTTAGCACCTATAAGAAAACTTTTAGGGATGCTTATATGGCAAGGATTTTATTTGTGCAATGGAATTAACCAGTCAAATTTATAATGGAGAAAAGGATTTATTAGAGAAAGGCAAAATGGGGAATCAGATTTTATGGAAAATCATGTGCATGCATATTTGTCAAGTCTTCTCCAAGAAGCACCCCTACTTGCTCTCTAAGTTTAGCAAAATTGTCCAAATAAATATATTAAGAGAAAGAAAGCATGCATGTAGGAAGTTTCTCTAGGTAGCTTATGAATGGCTTCAAAAAGAGGCCTATTTTGTGCACACTAAATGTGTTCCCCACCTTCCAAAGGAGTCATCTAAGTGGTCTTCAATAATGCCTACACTTTTCAAGGATGTTTCTACAAACTTCTTCCATAAATTTCCAAAGGAACTTGCTCACCAAGTATTGTTATTGGCTTCTTGGGAAAGCCATTTCCCCCTGAATAGAGCCACTCAACGTGGCAATCCCTTCCAAATTGAATAAACCATCTCTCCTTACTCTTTACACATGTCAAGCAAGAAGCCAAAGATTCCTCTCCAAGCATATCATTGACTTGTCCTCCAAGTTGGACAAAACTCTATATAAATGGAATTGAGAGCTAGAGAAATAAAGAAGGTATGAGAGGAGACGGTGGAGAGAAGAGGGAGAGAAATAAAAAGAAAAAAAGAGGAAGAGGAAGAGGAAGAAAAATAGAGAAAGAATGAGGCCTAGTTAGAAGGAACTATTGTGGAAAGTTATCCTAAAAGATCTGCATTCAGTTTTACCGGAAGGAAATCAGAGCAAAAGTGCTGTGGAAAGAGACCCAGTTAGATGTAGCTTTAATATATAATTTTGTTTGGTTGCATGTATGTTTATGCCATTTACGCTGTAGTTAAGCATGATAGTATGTAATATCTTTACTTAGTTATTTTGCCATGATCATGTTTGAAATAGTTACAATTTTCAGTTTACAGCTAATCGGTTGTGTGATGTATTATTCTAATTGGCTTGTTTTGCATGCATAGTTTTTACCATGTATCATATACTTATTGTGATTATTGTTACTGAGATTTCCCCAAATCTCACCCCTTCTTTCTATGTTCCACCCATAGAAGCAAGAATTTCTAAAGGAAATGAGAAGCAGGCAGATCATAAGCTAAGGCAAGGAGAAACATAACATTTTGGGAGTTGTAATTAAATTATCATATTTTGGTCTATATGTATAAATTCCATTAGGAGCCTTAGTAACTTAAAGACCTCCAAGGAAACAAAGAACATAAACTCTACTTCAAATATAACACTATATCTACGAGTATATAATTATGAGTGCATGTGAATATGTTTATTTGTGGTAGATATTTCGTCAAGTTATAAGTTGAGTCAAACCGTGATATTTTCTAGAATCATAGTACACATCTTAAGCTTTAAATCAAGTACTCTTACATAATTTTTGGACATGTAGCTAATTAAGGAGATATGAATTTTATAAGTTAGGCTTAAAAACAGTAATTTCTTGTGAAATTTTCTTAAGTTTTAAAAATATAAGAAGATTATTCAATAATAGTGGAACCAAATTGAGTTTAGATCATATCAAGATTATAAAGGATTTTTAAAGAGCTAAATTTTGGTCTTTGAACCACTATTTGTGAGTTTACATGGAAATAGATATAAATTTTTAAAGTTAGAAGCTCAAGTAAGATATTTGAAAAAAGTTTTTAGTTTTTGACAATTTTGGGTTTTCTAAATAGTACTAGTGGTTCAAACTCAATCAAAAGGCACTAAAAAATGTCCATAGAGTAAGATGTTACATTACTCATTGTATAATGTTCAAAGACATTGTCATTAGCGTCTGTTTCTTTTCAATTTTTCTCTTACCAACTGATGTTGCTTATAGTTTCTGTGGAAACAAGATGGAGATTGTCTTGAACATTGTATGAAAATGTGTGAAACTAATAGTACACTATACAATGGAACTGATAGTAGGCTATATTGCGTCACCCATTGCAAGGCAAGTGGGTTATATGATTTTCTACAAATACAATTTTAAGAATCTCAATGATCAGGTTGTGGAGCTTAAGAGAGTAAAGGACTCTATGAGTCATGATGTGGAAGTTGATAAAAGAAATGGACACAAATTCATGATTATGTAAAGAAGTGGATGAAGTTGTAAAAGGAGCAGAGAAACTTGGTGATGGTCCTAGTCATAGTAATGCCAGTTGCTGCAACGGGCCTTTCCTGATATTAAATCATGACATCAACTCAGCACAAAATGGCCACAAAGGTTCCTGAAGTAAGGCAAGGAAAAGATTACATGTATCCACTTGCATTCTTGCCTAATCTAGAGGGAGTTGGCTACACTTCTGCTACAAGTAGTGACAAGCTTAAGTTGGCTCCAAGAGACCCCCAACTTAAGCCGAATAGGGGTTTATGGGCTTGGTAGAGTGGGCAAAACGAACCTTTTTAAGGAAATAATTGCAAAACAAGTTAAAGATGACAAGCTGTTCGATGATGTTGCCAATTTCTTAGGTCTTTACTTTGTAGATGGAAGAGCGAATCGCCTCATGCAGAGGATTAAAAATGAGGAAAGTGTCCTTGTTATATTGTTATATTAGATAATGTTTTGGCTATTGTTGACATCTAGATAGACATATTAAAAACAATGGAAAATCATAAAGATTTCTTGATAGATGTTTTAAATGAAGTAGAAGCTTGGAGCTTGTTTGAAGACACAGTCGGAGATTGGCTCGGAACCCCTCCCTTTCTTTGCTCTCATTTTTCCTCCTCTTCCCTAAATCACAGCCCTTCCTTTAATCTAATAGCTCAAAATACCAACTTTACTACTTCTGCGATTACAACACGTTTTAAATGAAATATGGGGGGATTAGGTGGGAAAAAAAAGTTCGAGTGGGTCCTACTCTTCTTCCTTCTACCCCCTCTTCTCTTACTGTCCGAAAAATCATCCACCAGGCCAAATCAATGGCAGCTTTCCCATCACCCTTGCCTCCTTCTTATTTCATTTAAATCTATCGCCAACAGCAATAATAACACAGGTTTGCCTTTGAATGAAGAAAGGAGTGACATCTAGAAGTAGCTGAGCCTTCTGACGTTGCCGGTGCTGCTTTGTTGGAAAACGGTCCTTCAACTTTTTGCAGAAATTGAAGGATTGATATCCTTGTTGATTCCCAGAAATTGAAGGATGCAGTTGTAAGCCATGAAACCAGTGGTGAAATCTCAAAAGTGGGAAATTGGGTATTTTGGGCTATTATATTAAATGAAGGGCTGTAGTTCAGGGAAGATTAGAAAAAAGGAGAGCAAGGAAAGGCAGGAGTTCCACGCTGGTGGGAGATGTAATTGAGGATGTGAGTTTGCATGACTTGGCGGTCAAAGTGGCCTAAAATGTGCAGGCTTGACTGTTCTGTTAGTGATCATGGCAATAGCATTAAAAAATAAAGATAATATTGACTGTTCAAAAGTTGCCTTTAGCCGGCTGAAAAATGTTGATAAGGAATGGGTGAGAAAATGTATTCTACTGTGGAGTTTAAGTTACAATTATCTTGAGGGTGATAATATAAAGGCACTTTTCTTGCTTTTGGGATTTCTACATGAACAAATTTACGATACAGAATTGTTCAAATATGGTATGGGTTTGTGTAACACCTATTTTTATGGTACTCTACTTAAGTTGTTTGATCAATTTAAAACCATTTGGTAAAATCAAGAGTCCAAAGACTCGCATAAATTAAACCTTTTTTTTTTAAAAACTGCGTAGAATATTTTCTTCCATAGAATGGGTTTTTATGACAAATTGTAAAATTTATAAGCTATTATTTAAAATCTCAAGTGGTTTGTCAATTAATTAAATAGCCAGTTTCGATCCTTATTATTTAGCTTTATCTGATAGTGCTTAGGAAGCTAAAAGCAAATTTAATCCTAATATATCTATTAACCATAAATATATCTATTAATCATAAATATAACTAATAATAATAATAATAACTTGTCTATTGCATGTGCTTGTGACATACCTCCTTATGGAGGAGTGCTATAACATGAATAATTCGACTTAAAAAAAAAGATATAACATGATTAATAATACTTTAAATTAAATTATTTTGCCAAGCACAGATAAAATAAAATAATCTAACTAAAACTATTAAATACACTCTCTTAGCAGGTATCCCTACCTTTCAATACTATCTTCTTCTTCAACTTGATTCTCCCAACCTGCTATGCTAAATATGTTAGGAAATGGTGAGATTTTTGGAAAGTCCAATAGCATTATATTTCATTCATTACTATATATAACAATCCATAAAACCTGTACAAATAATATGATAGCAATTATCCCTATGACATGTGTGTTATGCGCACCTTCCAACCACTATTAACAATATATTTGCTACTAGTAGGGTGACTGTATCTACATGATTTCTAATTATAACTATTAAGTTATAACAAATCTTTTAATTAGGGGACCCACTTAGTCTTGGAGTATTCCAAAAATAAACCGATAAGATTAAAATGTCTACCATCCATGAATTTGTAAAAGATGTTAAGCAATTATTCATATATTATATGCGATATAGAATAAAATTGCTACCTATATACCAGAACTTAGTCATAACCGGCTCCTCCCCTTTCCTCTGACTTGATAAACTTATATTACTATCAAAACCTATTTATACATCATATGAAAAGTAAATTAATACTTGTATACTTTTATGTTTATACTTTATCTTTCTTAAGTCATAATGTACTTGATACTACCCCACTCTTTATATCTTGTGAAAAATTATAATTTACTATAACTATCTTGACCCTTTAAGATTAAAAGGATCACTTAGAAATAATCTATTCCAATCAATCTTTCTAATTCTCAATGATTTACTAAGAGTTTCACAAGAACCCTTCTTTTAGGCACCATTAAATCATGGAAAAATCTAGGTTTATATCTCTAAGATATTTAGGAAACTTAAATGCATATAAAATCCTCAAATCAGCAACTTAACCATTACCACAAAATATCAGAAAACTGCAGCTTAAAATCATTAACTTCAATCATCTAAAATGTAATACTCTTCCACAACCCCCCCCCCCCAACCCAAAAAAAAAAAAAAAACCCTTCCTACTTTTCCCCAACACACTCAGATCACTTCCTAAGGAGCTTCATATGGCTGTTCATACCCACAAAAACCATTCCACAAGTAATCATGTGCTTCGTATTCGCACAGCTTCATTTCACACGCATCCCATTTTCATTTCTGATGTCAGGTTTCTTGCCATACACCCTCATGTTCATCAGAACGGTAGATACAAGCAATTTATGACAAACACGTTTGCAGACAAGGTAAATCATTTGCAGTGTAGTGTGTTTGGCATGACTTATTTTAAAAAAATAAGATCTTATTTTGGGTAAAAGAGTTTAAAATGGGGAAAACAATTTTTTGACTTGTTTGATTTAACTTATCAAAATAAGAACTTTTAACTTATAAGTAAAAATAAGTGGAAGTTGAAAATTTGAACCTATGACTTATAAGTCATTTATGGTAAAAAAGTCATTTATAAGTCTTTTTTTTCCACAACTAATCCAAATATAAATCTTATTACACAATCTGATTTATGGAAAATAAGCCATTTATAAGTTAATTTTTTCACAGCCAATCCAAACAAAATATCATTACACAATCTAACTTATTTTCAATGTAACTTATATAAGTCACTTTTACAAAAGTCAATGCAAACACACCCAATGGTTACATAGACTCCAAGTCTCTGCGAAGTCTTCGGTTTCTTCATCTATTTT